>JAREYC010000001.1:95046785-96345714 GCA_030015325.1 Cryptoblepharus egeriae | reverse complement strand
GCTGAGGCTGGCCAGGGGAGTCAAAGATAACAAAAAGAGCTTCTTTAGATATGCCCAAAGGAACAGGAGGAGAGACGAGGGGCTGGGGCTGCTCCTGGACAAAGATGGACAACAGGTGTCTGGAAACCAGAAGACAGAGCTGCTCAACTCCTACTTTGCGTCCGTCTATTCTCGGAAGGAGGGCTGTGCAAATGGGGGTGCGGGATCATTGGCTGATGCGGGGATGTGCTTGCATCCCCAAAGAGGTAATGAAAACATGGGTGGTGCAGATCAGCAGATTAAGATTGACAGAGAACTGGTTCAAAACCACTTAACTGGCCTAAATGAATTCAAGTCATTTGGACCAGATGAGCTGCATCCTTGAGTTCTTAAGGAACTGGCAGATGTCCTTGCAGAGCCTCTGTCGATCATCTTTGAGAAATCCTTGAGGAGTGGAGAAGTGCCACTGGACTGGAAGAGGGCAAATGTAGTCCCAATCTTTAAGAAGGGGAAAAAAGAAGACCCGGGAAATTATAGACCAGTCAGTTTGACTTCAATCCTGGGCAAGATATTAGAGCAAATCATAAAACACACAATTTGTGCACATCTAGACAAGTACTCCGTGATCAAAACAACCCAGCATGGATTTACCAAGAATAAATCTTGCCAGACAAATCTGATCTCCTTTTTTTGATAGGGTTACAAGCTTACTGGATAGTGGCAATGCTGTGGATGTCATTTATCTTGACTTCAGCAAAGCATTTGACAAGGTCCCACATGACATTTTAATTGGGAAGTTGGAAAAATATGGACTAGACGGGGAAATTGTTAGGTGGATCTGCAACTGGCTCGATGGCCGCACTCAAAGGGTTTTAATAAATGGGTCTGCATCAACCCCGAGATCGGTTTCAAGTGGGGTACCCCAGGGCTCCGTCTTGGGCCCAGTCCTCTTTCATATTTTTATCAATGACTTGGAGGAAGGGGTACGGGGGAGCCTGATCAAATTTGCGGATGACACCAAGCTGGGAGGAGTAACAAACACATTAGAAGACAGGAGAAACCTCCAGGAGGATCTGGATAAACTAGAATACTGGGCTGTAACAGAATGAATTTCAACAGGGAGAAGTGCAAGGTTCTGCACTTAGGAAATAAAAACCAAAAATACAGGTATAAAATGGGGGATACTTGGCTTGGCAGGTATAAAATGGGGGATACTTGATACATAAAATGAGCGGGATCTTGGAGTAGCCGTGGATCACAAGCTGAACATGAGTCAGCAGTGTGATGTGTCTGCAAAGAAGGCAAATGCCATTTTAGGCTGCATTAAGAGGACTGTAGCTTCCAAGCCACAAGAAGTTCTAGTTCTTCTTTATTTAGCATTGGTGAGTCCTCACCTTGAGTACTGTGTTCAGTTCTGGGCACCTCACTTTAAGAAAGATGCAGCCAAACTGGAGCAAGTCCAGAGGAGAGCGACAAGAATGATCAGTGGGATGGAAGGGAAGCCCTACCAGGAAAGGTTGGGGGAACTTGGAATGTTCAGCCTGGAGAAGAGGAGGCTGAGGGGAGACATGATTGCCCTCTTCAGATACCTGAAGGGCTGTCATAGGGAGGAAGGGGCTCATTTGTTCATAGCTGCTTCTGAAAGCAGAACTAGAACCAATGGGTACAAACTGCAAGAGAGGAGATTCCGGTTGGATATCCGGAAAAAATTCCTGATAGTTCGGGCAGTTCGGCAGAGGAACAGATTGCCAAGGGAGGTGGTGGACTCTCCCTTCAAGATCTTCAAGCAGAGGCTCGATGAGCACCTGTTGGGGATGCTCTAGGGGGATTTCCTGCTGCAGGCAGGGGGTTGGACTAGATGACCTACTAGGTCTCTTCCAACTCTATGATTCTATGATTATAAGTATAGGTCAGCCTTGTGTTTACTATACTGTAATAAAATATGTAACTTAAATTGATGGTTGTATAAAGTAGTGCAATTAGGTAAAAATCATAACATGAACCTATTGTTATCAGTTATGTTACTCGTTGCATGCAGTAAAATTAAATTCTGCACCTGCAGCTGTGCATTGCAATCACCAGTGATTTTTTTCTCCTGCTGGTAGCAGGCTGTTTGCATAGCATGTGAGACCTTCTGCTGGGTGGACCCTCCTGCAGCAGCCCTGCTCATTCACTCCCTGCATCATGCCCTCTTCATGTACCAACCCAGCAGAGGCACAAAACCCCACATGAAACAAAGAAGAGGAGCTCAGCTGCCCCATTGGGAAGTTCCCTTCAAACTCCTCCATGCCCACAGCAACCAAACCAACCATGGGGACTCATGCAAAGGAGACTCTCCCTGAATCCTAGGACAATCCTGATCTCATTGGTGCATCTTTGAACCTGGCCACACTAACAGAGCTAGTGGCATCTCTCTCTAGAAAAAGCATCCAAGAGGGTGGAAGCCATCAGTATCAAGGCCTGGTCTCCTCAATTCAGCAGGAGTGAAGATCAGGCACCAGCAGAACTTACAAAGCCAAACTATCAGACAGGACTTCCTTTTCCTGGGCAGAGAGGCTACTTCAGAGGCAGGCAGGTCCAGCCTCTCATTTTCCTGCCCTAGGTGGGCACATGTGCAGCCCTGACAGCAACAAGGCAGGGGTGACTCTGGCTTGGAGCCTCCCACACACTCCATTTCGTCATACACGTTGTTCTTCTTCTTTTCTCCATGGGGAAAGTGGGGGGGGGGGTCCCAAGTAAAGTACAACAGCTTAAGAAAAAGCAGCAGAGGTTAAGCAAACCCAGTAAAGCATATGCAGGAAACAAAAGTCAAGAGCAGGACCATTTGGAAAGTACCCTGAGAAGAGCCAGTGTTCAACCTGCAAAAGGAGGAGGGATAAAGAATCCACCTTTTCCCATCTTTACCCATCGTGGGGTAAAGCATTACACATCATGGGGGTGTCAGTGAAAAGCCCTTTTGCATGTCACCCCCAAGCAAACTGCACAAGGCAGTAGGACACACCAATAATATCTCAGCTCCTGTTCTGAGAAGACTGATCAGTAGAGATTCCTCATTTTTGTAGGTCAAACAAACAAAACCCACAATATGGACAAAATAAAATGAAGCAGTTTGCATACTGATCACGGAAGACTTGTGGGGCCTGATTGAGTGCATAGGTAATGACTACACCATCCATATCACCCATCCACTACATTTCCAAAGGAACTACAATTTATAAAAATGTTCCATTCGAATAAGAACACATAACATCACATTATGAACCATTCCTCCCTGCGAACAACAAAATCTGCCCAAGAAAATCCCTTAAGAACACCTTTATTCATCAAAATAACACCAGTTCAGCCTTGCACACTTAAGGTCCGATTTTTGGGACAACATTGGTTTCTGTGGTTCATTTCTGGATACATCTACACAATAAAGGTACATTTGAAGAAGGCAAATCAAAGGCTGTGGGAGACACAAGGGAGACTCCCCCAAACACCAACAGATGAGTTGGGTCCGTCAGAGGACGGAGCCCTTCAACCCTGCAGAGGAAACAGAAGTACAGCAACTCACCTCTGCAGTTTGCGAAGCCAGGTCTTCATTTCGACTACACCTAATCTCCCTATTCTATGACTACGTCCTATCTAAACTAACTATTTACACTAACTAAACTTAAACCCTCCCCCAAGCCCCATTAAATACCTAGGGGAAAAAAAGAAGAATGAAAAAAGCCCTCCCAAACCAAATTCCCTAAACCTAAAACTGCCTAAAATCCTATCTAACCCCCTAAACCTAGAACTGCCTAAAATACTATTCTAAAAATAAACCCGTCCCCCTAAAATAAAAATAAACCCGTCCCCAAAACCAAAAATTACAGAAAATAAAATAAAAATGTACAAAAATATACAAAAAATCAAAATAAAATTAAAATAATGAATAAATAAATAAATAAATAAATGATATATATAAATAATAAAATCAAAATAATAAATATATAAATAAAATAATAAATAAATAATAAGAGAAAAATAAAAGAGTACAAATAAAATAAAATAAAAGAGTAAATAAAATAAAATAAAATAAAATAGTAAAAATAAAAGAAAAAAGAGAAAATATAGAAAAGAAGAAAGGAATAGAGTGGGATGGGACTAGATTAAAGAAAATATATTTGGAAAAGGAAGAGAGGAACGAAAGGAAAATGGAATGAAAAGAGGAAAGAGGGAAGGGAAGGAAAAGAGGAATGGAGGGAAGGAATGGGAGGGAAGAAAAGGGAAAAGGAAGGAAACACACCCACAAACACTCCTCACGACTCACTCACCCGCCTTTCACTCTTCCTTTCACGCACCTTCCATTCACCTTCCACGCCACTCTTACAAAAAACTTTTAAAAATAGACTCCTGCTCGACCTCCTCTACTCCTCCGCTACTCCTTCTCTCACCACCGCCTCTCTAACTCCCTCACTGAGCCCCGCCCACTGCGCAGTATTTATACAGCTCCCTGCAACTTTCAGCCATGATGTCACAACCAGCGCATGGCAACATTCCCTGCCAGTTGACCTGAGTTTCCCCATATCTCAGCCACATTCATTCACTGTTACATGATCACGCTTTGCATTCCATCCACCCCGATACACTCAGGAGTCTAGCAAAAAAAACCCACCCCTTTCCATAATAAAATGCAACCCGTTCTCATAATGGTGTGGTTTAAACTAAGCATGGTGAATATTTCTTGATGGGCAGTTATTTCAATGTGCAATCATGTCTGCAGAAAAAAAAATTCTCCTTTTCTTTTCTCTCATGGAATAGCTAAGGGTGCAATCCTAACCAATTTAGTCTGGCGCAACTCACCGGTCTTCCTGTTCCTGCAGTGGGGAGGCAGGCGTATGTCTGTGCACTGGCCTGATCCCCCAGCAGTGCTGCAGAAGTGCCTGACAGCACCGAATGTTACAGAAGTGCCTCCCAGACCAGCACCGGACTTCTTGGTGGGATTTGTGCCATCCTCACCAGGGTTAGGATTGCACTGTCAGAATGATGCAATGAAATGCAAAAGTGGAAGCTCACATATTTGGCCTTCATCCTTCTGTCTTGTGATTCCAGAACCCACAATCTGTTTCATGTAATGCCTCTTGATGAAAATGAGAGCAAAACCTCAAGCTTGGCAAGACAAGCTTGGCAAGGATGTTAGTTTTTTCCATTTTTGTTGGTGATATTTGAGGCATTTACGAACCTGGATGGCACAAAGAGAACAGGAGGCTCAATTATTTGCTGCCTGATAATAATGCCAACCTCAGAGTTTGATGCCAGCAATATGGGGATGGATGCCGTACTCACAACAATCTTGGGAGGTAGGAGAGTGACTGGCTCATGGTGTCCGGGCATGGGGGACTTGTCCAGGGATGGGGGGCTAGTGTAGTGCTTTGCGACCACTAAAAAGCTGCACGGACTGGCGTGCGCCTACAGTGGCTGTCCGAGCAGCTATCTAGGGAGAGAGAAGCTGTGTGCATGCCTCTCTATCCCTGTCCGCAGTGTTTTTTTACAAGCCCACAGTGTTTTTTTTTACTATCCCTGCCCGCAGTGTTTTTTTACAAGCAAAGGCTGCACGCATGCGCACAGCCTCTGCTTGTCCGAGACCGTCCGGTCTCTTTTCAGATGGAGCGCGGTCTGCGACAGTGAAGGATCCCTCCGCAGACCATTCACCACAAGCGAGTAACAGCAACAAGCGAGCTTGGAAGACTGACCAACATCCAGCCAATTTAGTGCTCGGTGCCTGGTGCACGGGGAGGGGGGATGTTCCTCGGAAGAAGAGGTTGCACTGGGGATGATGCTGCACTGGGGAGGAAGGGGAGGTTGTGCATGGGAAGATGCGTATGGAGGGTTCGTGTGCATATGAAGTTGGTGCGCATGGGGGAATGATGCGTATGGGGGGATGTTGTGCATGGGGGTTGATGCACATGGGGGGTTAATTCTGGTTTAACTAAAATAATTTACAAATGCTCATTAATTCTGAAACTGATTCATGTGCTGTTTGCTGACACTTTCTGCTTGTATAGATCTTTTCCCTTCTTTGTGTAACTGATGAGCTCTTGTGCACTGGACAAAATACAGTCCCCCAAAAGTCCTTTTGTGTGTGGTTTCTCTCTCTCTCTCTCTCTCTCTCTCTCTCTCTCTCTCTCTCTCTCTCTCTTAATGCACATATTCCATTATAGAAAACAAAAGCTTATATTTAAGAACATCAAAACAGAGGTAATTAAAATAAGGATAAAAAAATAAGGGTTTTAAAAGAATCTCCTGCCATTTGAAATAAAGTAGCTGACTTTGAGCTGGGCCCAAATCAATCTGAGCCTAGATCAGACTCCACAAGAGATTTGCATTGCTAATGGGAGCAGGGCTGTGGAAGGGCTCAGGAGGGGTTGTGGAAGGGCTCAGCAACATCATTAAGAATACAGCTTCATAAAAATTGAGTTCCACCAATGATATAAAGTTCAAAATGTGCTGATATTAAAATGGAGTTCTGCCTTTTAATAGGGGTATTGATGAATACATTGTCTTGTAAATGCAGAATATTGAAAGAATTGATTTAATAAACCAGTGTACTTTGGAGGGTCACTCTCACTGCAAATACAACACTGGCAACGTTAACAATTCTCTGTATCTGAAGACTACTAATTTTTCTGTAAGTGGATCCCCATGGAGTTCAGGTCAAGGAGTGATTCTTTAATGCTTCACTAAATTGCCAGCTCACTGCTTTCTAGATGTGATTTGCATGGCATTGTATAGTGCCTTATTCTATTACAATGTTCAGAGTTTTGACAGTTTAGCTTCTAATTTGTTTGAAGAGAGTGGAATCCTATCACCTCTTACTGTCCTTCAATGAAAATCCATTTTGAAATGTCTCATGTGTATACCTAGTACACTTACAACAATTCAAGGTGGTCTGTTCAATTTGTGGTCTGTAGGCAAGCAGGATTGAGGCTGCAGTCCTGTGCATACTTGTGAGTACATGCTACTGAGTTCAGTGAGGTGTACAGTATCTCTGAGTAATCACACATAGGATTGTGCTGGAAGTCATGAGAGAGAGTGTCACCTTCTGCATAAAAGAAACTGTGCTGTTAGTTGAGCAAGGCAATCTCTGACAAAGCTGACTGTCTAATGCATGGGTCTGTAAACATTTTAGCCAAAGGGCCACACCAAATACCTGGCATTTGGTCAAAGGGCAGAAAAAATTATTAAATATAAAATTAAAACGAATAGATTAGAGATGAAACTTACGTTAATGAATAAATGAACTCCAATTTCCAGGATTTCTGCAAGCACCAACACACAGCACAGAAATAAAGTACACCCTTAAATGGACCCCATTTCCCTCATTCCCCTTCACAGTTCAAGTCATGTTTGATCATCTGGGTCAGAGACTCATAGGGGACCAGAGGCTGGCTGCAGGCCAGTAAGAGGATCACCATGGGCCACATCTGGCCCCTGCGCCAGGGTATGGAGACCCCAGATCTAATAGACGGGTAAATGAGTTAATTTGTATCATCTGGTCTAACTACCTGCACTTAACAAGTTGTGGTTTTTTGTCACACTGGAATCCTGGTGGACCTGCAAGAAATTACAGTATACATAAAATTCCTCATGTTTTCTCATATCAAGAAACTTGATAAAATGTCCAAAGCTTCTGGAGGAATGCTAGAGAGGACAACAGTGAGAACACTAATAAGAAGTGGACAGTACAGGGAAAAGTCAGGTAGCAAGAAAAGAGGCAGCAACAATCTTCCTGTTTGTGTTCATTATGATGTTAGTTGTTGCCTCCTCCAGCATTTCTTTAGGTTTTCCTAACTGCGTCCTTTCCAAAACAAAAGGAAGAAAAATCCTAACCATGTCTACTCAAAATTAAGCCCCATTGTGTTCAATTGGTCTTACTGCAAGGAGTCTTTAAGATTGCAGCCAAAGCTGTCCAAAGCATTTGCAAATGAAGAGAGTCATGATTCAGGGAGTTTGAGAAGGATGGATAAGCGAAACCATTGATAAGGGTCACAGATATTGGGGAAACCTGTATTTGAATAAAGGTAAAGGTGTCCCACTTGCGCCACCACAGCCCTTCCTGTATTTGAACATTTGAATATTCCATAGCAGAAAAAAATGGGAGTCTTGTGGATATGGAAAGCCCTAAAGGTTTTGCATAAAAATGGGCAGTTGTTCCATGGAAAATACTTGTTTTCATGTGAGATTTTGCACTTATTATTATTATTCAGTCACAGTTTTTCTCAACTTTTGTCCTCTGCCATACCACTTCAGATGTTCCACCTATTCGAAAAACCACCAGAAGTAACTGGTGTTTGTGTTACTCGTGTACACATGATTACATCATGTGTAATCACATGGCCAGATGTGACACAATCAATGCCAGTAAGAGGTGGAGGGGAGATTTTTATGAGTGCAGAAAAGCATGCTTTGGAGCTCTGTCCACCAAACTGAGCCTGTGGTTCTGTGAAATCCTTGGTTTTGCTGTTGGACAGCAACGGTCCAGGTGATTCTGCAAGTACCACTGGATACCACCTTAATAGCACTGGTGAAGTCTATTCTACTGGTTGAGAAACACTGCCTTAGTTACTTGCACAGTGAAGTTTAACTATTTTCTGAGCAAAAGGTTAGTTGTGTTATTTGTGATCCAAATGTATGTCACATTTGGTAACATGCTTCATAGTATCATGTCAAATACATTTGGTGGGAACATTAAGGTTCTCTTTCTTTGCCTGATAAGGACCCTCGTTCTTGGTGTGATAGCTCTGCATTTCAGCTGAATGAACTCTCATCAAATAGTGTCAAACAATGCCTTTTTGCAACAAGATGAACTGGATTTCTCTGACTTCATAAAACTGTAACTTTTCTAAAAAGGCAGAAGCATTTTTATTCAGGGGGAAGCATTTTTATTACATGAAGAGTAGTTACCGCATTCCCGTAGGGCTTATCAGCATAATCAGAACGGTAACGCAAGCATCAGAACGGAATACAAGCAAATTGGTGTCCTTTTAAATACCGTTGTTTTCTTAATGTAATTACAATAAAGCCAAACTACATTTCAAAGTTTATTGCACATTTGATATGTAGCACAGCTAATATACTGCGAGATATATATAACACTGTAAAGTTGAGGAATTATTAGCATAATAATTGATCAATGACATTAATTGCACAATCATCTCAAATGCTATGGGTCTATTCCTGGATCTATTCCTTTAAACTGCAATCTTATAATACTTTCCAGTGATCAATCCCCATTGAACTCTATGGGACTTCCTTATGTGTGGGACATACACATTATTTTTTGTGCGTCCCAAACTTATTTTAATTTATAAAACCAAATTGGATGCTATACAATAGCACATGTGCCATTCAAAACATGATTCCTTAAAAATGAATCCATTGTAGTCAGTGGGGCTTACTCCCCTTTTAGTGTGTATAGGACAAAATCCCATTTTCAGCATATCACAGGTTTAGCATCAGTGGCTGAAAGGCTTATCTTTATTGCTGAAGTATTCTGCAAAGGCTGACAGTTCAGTCTTAAAGGTGATTCTGCCATGGGGTGAAGCAGTGCCAAAGCAGCTACTACTGCTTCCTACAGACCTGTGACAGCTGTGGGAGGTCTCCTTGGAGGAAGGGGACAAGTCTTATCTCCCAGGCATAGCTTTGCACCCAAAATTCAGCTTCTCAAGTGTGCACCAGCTATTTTATCAACATAGGTTTGAGAAGCATGGTGTTAAAGATCTGGTGGATCTTTAAGAGATCCACCAGTCCCACCCTGCTCCAAATCCAGTTCCTTCCCCAACCTTGCCTTGACCCCATCCCATTCCACCCACTCCACAATTTTCTCGAACCTGAAAATACTATATGCCACTGGCCAGTGCTGCTGATGCACCAGTTTGCCCTCCCAGCGACCAACAACATTGGCACTGAACCAACACTGGTGGCCCCTCTTCTCCAGGTGCTGCAGACGTACTTTACGGCACATTTGAAACTTCCATCACTCAATGTTACCTGCACTAAAAAGCTCAGGACTGGGATATAAGAAGCAGAGACTATCCTGCATTCAGGGCTACCTCTGCCTTTTTTCCCTCTACTTGCGATGCTGAAATAATTGCTCTGACATCATTGTCACCACAGCCTTTTCCATGCGGTTGCCTCCTCCATTCCCCCTTTGCAAAACAAAGGAAAAGTAAGAAGGCAGCCCAGACTCTGATGGAGCCTTAGGTACTGCTTCTGTGTGCCATAAAGTATTCAACAGAGCACTTTGGGGTGCTGGAAGGTGCTCCTCTCTTCGCACTGCTTCCAGCAGCCACCAAACACTCCACCGTAGACCTGGAACTCAGCCTGCAATCCTAAAGATAGTTTCCTGGGAGTAAGACCCATTGAGCACAAAGGAGCTTACCTCTGAGTAGACAAGGTTAGGATTGCACCCTCAGCCTATTTGTGCTGCCTGTAAAAAGAGAAAAGAATAATTCTAATCTCTGGGTCCATATGGTGAACCAGATTGGTATCTTATGGTATCAGTGACAGTGCAATCCTAAACCTGGTTAGGCTGGCACACTTCTCCGCCACTCCTGGGGGTGGGGATTAGGACTCCCTCGACCACATAAACTGGTTAGGTTTGCACCCACACTCATGTACAAATACATTTTACCTTCTTCATCCTGTAAATGATGTTAAATGATGTCAAATGCATTCTGCTGTTCACAAGAGGATTCCCTTATAAATTAGCTACTTGTCACCTTTTCTTTGGAAATTCCCATTAGAAGAATATTATTGAAATTATGGCAGCACTTAGCAGTGTCTTTGATCAAAACCGGTTGAGACAAATGTTGAGTTCTAGTTCCCTTGTCAGGTTTAATCATCATCTTTGCATATTCAATATTCATCCCTACCATTCATTTTTAGTCTTGCAGATGGATCATGAAGGGAGCATTTCCACGGTGTGAGTTGAGTTACGTTGAAGGATGGTACTATCTTGAAAAATTGCCTTCACATAATTGCTGTCATTGCACCAGTGGTGGGCTGTGACCAGTTCGGGCCGGATCGCCTGAACCGGATGTTCAAATTCCCCCCCTCGCTACCAATCCGGTAGCAGGGGGGAAGCCAGGAAACCAGCCATACTGGTTCCCGGCAGGCCCACTACTGCACTGCGCAATGCGTTCTGAAGCTAGTGCACTTCAGGATGCTCTGCGCTTGCGCCAACCTTAGCACAAGTGCAGAGTGTCTTGAAGCGGGCATGCTTTAGGACGCTCTGCACTTGCGCCAAGGTTGCGCAAGCGCAGAGCGTCCTGAAGCTGCGCTCTGCATAAGCTTCAGAATGCTCTGTGCATGCGCCAACGACGGTTGGCACATGCGCAGTGCTCTATGGGTTTGGGGCCCACTCACCCGCACCTGCAGCATGCTGGGGTGGGTGGTGTGCCCGCCCCTCCCCAGCCCTGCCTCTGGCACTCCCCGGCCCCACCCCTGATGCTCCCTGACCCCTGACCCCACCCCCTGACCCCAGCCTGGCCCCTCCCACTTCTGGCAAACTGGATGTTAGGCCAGGCCGGGCACACCCCTGCATTGCACAGGTCTGCCATTACTGTGAACCAAAACCTGCACCTGGTGCTTTTGTATATTAGGGTGGCCAAACCCTGGTCAGGGTCAGCAGGTAAGCTCCAAAGAGCCTCTGATCCAACAGAGACTGTTGGACCCTGTGCACCAATGGGGAATTCCTCAATTCCCTCTAAACAACTTATATCTCCTTGTGTTTCTGGCTTGGTCTTTATATTTTCAGTGTGCAAGAGATGCATGGCAAACAGTTCATTGTTCTGATGTGGTTCTATAGGTCTGCATTATATTTCTCATGTCTTATTATACTAAATAAGCTGAATACAATTCATTCATAGAAATTCTGTCTCTAATGTGTTCATGTAGGTAAATTTATATAAACTTATTCCAATTTGAAATGTAAATTATGTTTTCACCACCTTCCAACACAGGGTTAGTTGAGGTGTTCTCATGCCAGAATATTTGCCCACCTCTGATGTACACCATCAGTGCAAGTTGTGACACTGTAGGAATGTATATAAAGTTTCTTTTGAAAGGCTTAGGTCACAACCCTAAGCAATGTAGGCCAACACAACACACCAATTTCTCCATTCCCTTGATGGCATAGGGAGGCTGGCACATGTTTGTGCACTGGCCTAAATCCCAGCACTTTCTGCGGCACCCTCAGCCAGCATGGGACTGTGCTTGCCTAACCAGGGTTAGGATTGCACTGTCGATCTCATGTTTACTGGTAGGATGCTGTGATTTTGAGCCACTTCGAGGTTGTTTGCCCCCCTCAGCCACATCAATGGTCCCCAAACTGTCAAAGGCTGCTGAATTTGACCTCCCATTCTAGACGTATTGCTAATTTCCTCAATCCAAGTCAATCTGAGTTATTATGTACATGTGCATGTGAACAGTTGGCAACCAATCTCCTTCCTAGAAATAAGTTATTTATTTTGAATACAGTTGGACTTAAGGATTACACTGTTAGAAATCTATTTAATTTTGAGATTTTAGCTGCAGTCCTAAACTCCAGTTAAGCCTTGGCATAAATCCTTTGCTGACCTGGGGATGTCACAAAAGTGCCTTAAGGCACTTTTTCCCCACTGCTGGGAGGGTTAGGCCAGTGCATAGGAATAGGCATAGGCATATGACAATGTCCCCACATCACCACGGGAAGATATGCTGGCTTTGTTAGGCCAGCCTAAATTGGTTAGGACCAGTGACAGACCTAGGTCATTTGGCACCTGGGGCCCACAAATTTTTTGTCGCCCTTATATATCTAAATTATTTAATTAATTATTATCCATATTAATTAATACAATTAATTTGACATTAATTAATATTTTTATACTTTAAAATCACCTTACCAATTAAACCTGTTATAATTTTTGGTATATGGCTTGATGGGGTTACTGCATAGGATTCTAGCGATCCTAGTGATTTATATGATTTTTGGTCATCCCCAGTGTGTCACCCTCCCTTATGGTGGTACCCAGAGCCCTGTAGGTCCCCTCTATAGAGTACTATAGTACAATATAATAGTATTTATACTCAGGGCCAGATTTAGGTTTGATGAGGCCCTAAGCTATTCAAGGTAATGTGGCCATTTATATGTCTAGCTGTCCTTTGTCAACAACAAATTGTTGCTGTTTTTTGTGTTGAATATATACAACAAAACACTGTTGCTGTTTGTAGGTTTTATTTTATTTGTTTTTTATCTTATATTTTGGAAATGTACATCCAGTTTTTTTTTCCTTTAATTTTTGGGGGGATCCCAAGAGAGTGGGGCCCTAACTATAGCATGTTTAGCTTATACGTATATCTGGCACTGTTTATACCATATGTTGTGCAATAGCGTTGTAGCTAGATAAAAGCAAACAGAAGAGGAGAAAATTGAAACAAATCTGATATAACTTGACACTGGTGTTTCATCGAACTAAGCTAGGCTTATACTCTGTAGTGGATTGGACTTGTCAGTGCTAGCTGAAATCACCTCAGGGAAGAGTATGAATTTAGAGTCTCCTCAGGAAAGGACTTGAGACCTCACCAGAGCTCTATAAAATTATTAAATGCTCTGAGTAGTGATTCGTATGGATTTGACAGAAGGACTGAATAAATGACTGCTATACTATCTTCTGATTTTAGTTGGCTGATGTATAAATATAGGTTATCAAAGTTCTGAAAGGAATTTCTTGAATGCCACCCATTTCTCTCCCACGCACAAACTACCACAGCCAGTAGAAGAAGCTCTGACAGGCTTCTTCTACAACATAGTTACGCCATGGTGTAGAAGTGCATACTCTGACAATGGTCATGAGCCCAGAGTTGCAGCTGTGGTAATTTTTCTCCAGCGTGTAATAGTTGCAGAGAGCTTTTCTGAGGCAATTTTCTGAGGCACCAGCAGTTCAAAATGGTGACAGCAAGTCTATTCCAGGTCCTCAGTCTGAATGACAGAAATTATCTATAAAGCTGAGGATGTTCCTATTGCGTGAGGACCTTTGGGACTTAACTAAGAATCCACAAGTCCCTTTGGCTGATAATGATGATATTCAAGCCAACTGCTGTGCATTATCCTCCGTCATCTCGTGTCTGGAGGATAGACAGTTGCCCCTTGTGTACGGGATTCAATCTGCACCTGAATGTTGGCAAGCTTTGCAGGTGGCTTTAAGGGACACTCCCTACAATCCAGAGTAACTACAGAAGCACATAAGAGACCTTACGTGTACCCGTAGTTACTGCATGACCAAGTGAAAACCTATAGGAAATTCATATTGCAATCCAGAGCAAATTGTTCTTACACCGGAGCAAGGACTCCCCATAGATATTCTGGATTGCACCCACTGTTTATCACAAACAGTGATACTGTTTATCACAAATCACCTTAACTTGCCAACTATATCATGCAAGGCTTGAGCCTGGAGGAAGTATGGCCAAGCACCTGGAGAGGAAAAGGGTCTTGAGTATACACCATAAGGTGTTCATATTGTTGTCTTACAATGCTATATTGACTGTGACTTTTGAGTCAGTTCCACATGATCAACTGACTATGGTCTATCTCACAGGGAGGTTGTTGGAAGAGGATGGGACTTTGCATCGATGAGAACTGTGAGCTCTTCTAATTTTAAGAGAGAAGTATGGTACACAACTACAACACATTGTTCCTGAAACATAGGAAAGGAAAGGTAGACATGTTGGGCAGTGATGGGATTCAAAGAAATTAACAACTGGTTCTCTGCCCATCTGGCAGCCACTTTTAAATGGCTATTTTAAAACTTTATATGTCCTATCATTAACAACCGGTTCTATAGAGTAGGTGCGAACCTACTGCAGCCCACCACTGATGTTCGGCATCATTCCTGAGCCAATGTTTGGCGGAGAATATATAGTAGAAGCTGGATGTAAATGCCATTACAGACTCAAAGCTGTAGTAGCTCCCTTGCAGAGTTTTAAGGGCTGTCTTTACAGACTTCCATGAATTGCACGATGTCTGTGAATTTCTGACCTTTAAACTGTATCAAGCAGCTTTCATTTACTGGATTCATCTTTTGAGAACTCAAAAGGAGGAAGGCACTGAAATAATTTTCTTTTGTTTGAATAATGCCTTAAATGCTAACTTATAACTGCCTGAGGCAACACCGCAGTTAATGATATCCTTGCTAAGCAAAGATTGCTATTTCAGGCCTTGGAAGGGTTGGGGGAAGAATTGTTTCATGATGATCAGAAACGTCTGGCGCAATCTTATAGAACATTCATCTTGTTCCTACATTTCTCTGTATTCTGGTGAATGGCGCTTCAGTAGCATACGTACAAAGTTTTAATGTCAGAGTGATTAAGGACCATAAACCACATTTAAATGAGTTGAGTACTACCTTCTGCATTAATTACCCTCTAAGTGTGTATTATTCCATTGACAGCTGTAGTGATAATTAAAACTAAAATACCTTTTATCATTAGCTTTTTATAGATAAAAAAATTACTGGCAGGATAAGTAATCAACCTGTATATACAGGCACCAGAAAAAGTTAAATGAAAGACCAATCAAGATCATAAAACCAAAAAAAGTCTCTCTCTCTCTCTCCCCCTCCCCAAATGGTTGATTTCTTCCTGTACAGTGGGAAAGCTATCGTTTTTCTTCACAATATCTTATTAGAACTATGATTATAACAGGCAAATAGCTGTGTAGGTGTAATGTATTGGGATTGAAGCCTGTCATTCCTGTTGGGCCAAGTTATTTGGCCCACCAATTGGTAACAGGATCCTAAACCTGCACTTTTGGTTGGCCAGGATGAAGCCACAAGTCTGGACCCGAGGAACAGTTGGAAAACAAAAAATGGTAGACTGGGAAGATCTAGAGACTATAAAAATAGGAGTGTTTGTGGCATTTGTGTTTAGTTTTGTTTTGCCTGTGGTGCCTCATGTGACAAATTTAATTCATTCCAGAGGCATGTTTGTTACGTGAAATGTTCTTTACCTGAAGTGGATTTTCCCAAAGGAAATAATGGAAACTCAGATGATTGGTTCCAGAGCCCAAAAAATATTCATATAAAAATATTAACTGCATGTAAAAATGATGACAAAACACTGTAATTGAATTCAAAACATGCATTCAATGTGCATGAGCCTATGAAGTCTACATAGGCTGCAATCCTAAAGACACTTTCCTGGGAGTAAGCCCCATTTAACACAATGGGTCTTCTTTCTGGGTAGACATGGTTAGGAGGCTGCAATCAAAGACACTTTGAAAGTGTCTCCCCACTTTCTCCTTCTCTTCATCCTGAGCCTCTCTCTCCCCTGCTCCCTTCTGGCTAGCCTTGAGCTGCTTCCCTCATCTCCGCTAAACATAACTAAAACATTGCAGTGTTGCTTTCGCTATGGGCAGGCGTGCTAAGCATTCCTGACGCTTTTTAAAAGGGCTGCCGTCCAGCACATCTGCCCCAACTGCCAACGAGAGTATTTGTTATGTGAAGCACAGTTTGTTACGTGAAGCAGAATCCTAGAGAAATTTTTGTTTGTTATGTGAAACATACTTTATGTGAGGTGTTTGTTACGTGAGGCGCCATTGTAAATGTGTTGAGCTGATATCACTTGCCTTCTATGCCTTGCATTGAGTCCATTGCATAACAGTAGGTGAAAACAGTATGGTACAAGCCATTGACTGCTATTATTATTTGAACATGGTAGAAGCACTGAAGGAGATTATGGGCTGCCGCCAACCTGAACCTGATGTTCCATGTGACAAAAGGATTGGCTGTTAGACTTTGCATGTGCTGATATACAGCCAAATTCAGACCCTCTTCCCTAACCCTGGGTTTAGTAGCCCAAACTACTCTGTCATTCTGTTTGGTCATTTGTGTCTGGTTGTAGAAAGAAAGCTAATATTGACTTTCTTCTAAAGACAGAAATAATCATGGGTTTTAACCACAGGCTGCCAAACGCAATGTAGAACAACAAATCTCTTTTTTCTTCTGCCACCTCTTGCACTCATCTGGAAGAGTTCACAGAGAAAATCTGCACTTTTCCGCAGCTCACTGAGAAATCTCCAAAGATGTTCCATAGGTAAGGAGCTTTATTGACCAAGAAAGTGAAGAACTGCATCTTAAAAGGGCAAATCTATAAAACGTGTCTCCTCACTCCTAAGCACATCGTTCTTTGAGAGTGATGTTTATTTCTGCTGCACTGAAACAAAAATACCATGCAGATCAAAGCTGTGCTATAATGACTTCGACTGACATTCTGTGGCATTATAAACTCCTCAGTGATTATTATTATGAGGAATGTCTTCTTGTTCTTTTATTGAAGAAACTTTTAATTTTTATTTCTGCTTAATTCTAATTTTTTTTCTTTATTTTATTTCTGCTATGTTTCCTGCCCCATTGTTTTTGATAGCCACAAAAACTCCATTAAGTGCTTATGACACCCTAACACGTGCATTAGGAACTCTGGGAGTGTATTTGATGCATACACTGATGTGTTTCCAAACATGGACCATACTCTGATATGGACATACTCTGATGTGTTTCCAAACATGGACCATGGTGTGGATGGAATTCCTTTCAATGGGTGCCCATATCCACTGTCAAACTTCCCACTAGCTTGCGCATGAGTTTGATCATTCAGGCTGTGAATCCTAAACACACTTTCCTGGGAGTAAGACCCATTGAACACCCATTTACTTCTGAGTAGACATGGCTAGAATTGTGCTGTTAGCCACCAATAATTTGTTTTCTGTTAGAATGTGACTGAATGAATTTAGCCGGATTTGGGCTAATTGTCTACACTAGGAGATAAGAAGATAAATCAAGTGTGTTGATTTATCATGCTGGTGTGCTGGCATTTTCCTAAACTTGAAATTGTAGTCTACCCATGTGGCCTGCTTTATTTCAAATGCTCCATTCAGCCAGATCTGTCTTGGGTGTGTACATTTTTTTCTTGGCAGGGAATCTGGAAGCCTTACAAACCATTCCTGACTTTTAAATGGGACTGGTTCATCTAGGGCAGAAGGCATATGCACACATAACTTTCCCACATATGGCACATCATTATTGTATTCCATAATCAAAAGGGGGTGGGTGGGTTTGGATGAACTGCATCTCACCGCATAATTTAAATACTGCTAACAATTAAATGGTTTGGATGAACAACTTCATACCAGAATGATGACAAACTGGGTAGATACACTTTTCCTTTCTGTGAGGGTTCAGAGGGCCTATAATCTGGACTCACTCATGAGAGGTCTGAATATGAGTTAGCTTGGAAATCTGCAGAACAATTTCTGAGCTAGGTCAAAGCAACCCATTAGTAACTTGCCAATCTTTAAAATTAACAGCACAATCCAGAGTAACTACAGGACCTCTTGCGTCGATGTAAGAGGCACTTACACTGGATTGCTCTATGCATTTCCCATAGGTTTACCATAGGTGGTGCTGTAAATACATTGATGTAAAAGGTCACATAGCTACCCTCGATTGTGCCGTTACTTATCTCCTTCACCATGACTTTCAGTGAAGGAGTTTTATGGCCCAATCTTATCTGGGCTAGCTGTTGACAGAGCATCTCTTCTGGAGTGTGAATTGGAGAAAGCGCTCCAGCAGCATGTAAAGTTTCATGCTGCTGGAACACCAGTGGGAGGGCCAGACCGTTCCTGCACTCTTCATTATGGGGCTAGGAGAGGATTGAATGGGATGGCCGTGAGGGAAGGGAATGTGTGGATCAGATCTGAGAATGGGGTGTGTTCGGCAGCAGCATGAGTTGCCATATCCTAACCTCCTTCCTTAATCTAGCATAATTAGACATTTATATGGGCTCATTTATATGGGCTCATCTAAAACAAAGAGAGTTACTTCTGAGTAGGACTGGATTAGGATTGAGCTGTAAGAATCAGAGGAGTTCTGTAAACAGAAGAAATCCTTTGTTTGAAAATGTCAGAGAATTGTTTCCTAGTGTTCATTTTCTTTTCTGACATTAATAAACTGTAGTGAAGAAAGTCCTTTCTTATGAGAAAAACTCAAACATCCTCAGAAAAAAAAATTGCGAATGGAGTCCTTGCCCAAAGCAGTCATCAAGGCCATCAAGTGTGAAGGAAACATTTGGAGCAACATTGGACATTGATTTGAATTAACATGGCCTCTTGATGCTTAGGGCCTCTAAAAATGATTAGAAAAGGAAAAGTGGTTCTCTTGAAGGACGTTTGGACTACTAATGAGCCACTCAAAGGAACCTTTGTCTTTCAGGGATTACTAAAACATTGCAGTGATAAAACAATCAGTTTGGATAGTCTGCAGTAATTAGTGGATGGAATGAGAACTGAAGCTTAATATCAGTTTGCTCTTAATATCAGATTTGCCAGTTTAAAAAAAAACACACAACTTGTTCATGGTGTATCAGAATGGCATCTCCAATTAACAAGAATCAAAAGCATCATAACTGGGAAGTTACAAGAATCTCATGCATTACAACTGGGAAAGGCCCTCTGTTGTATTGTGGACTTCGGTAGGCAAGAAGCAGATCAGCATAGCTACAACAGCATTTACTGACTAAAATTGGAACTGAGGAACAGCAGGCAAATGCCTGTAATTTATACTCTCGGCCCACACGGCCTTAACCAATCATAATACTCGAAAAAGCCTGCACAAATATGAAAGTTCAAAGCACTAGCACAAGTCCATTGCTGGCCTGGGAGTGTCACCAAAGTGCTGAAAGACACTTCTGCACCACTCCACGGGGAGGCTTAGGCCAGTGCACAGACATGTACTTGCCTCCCTACATCACCTACATTTCCTGTAGCAAGGTGGGAAGATTGATGCATTGCCGACCTAGTGGGGATTGCACCATTATAGATAGATTATCCTTGGTCCTTGATTTAGATGTACTTTGGGGGCCAAGCTTCCTACTATTTCAGGGGCAAAGCCACTGAAAGCACCAATCTTGGGTCAGCAGATTGGGTCTCTTTCCCCCTTCACTTCTGACAATGATCTGCTATCCTGGTTTGGAGGTAAACTGTTCTGTTCATAAACCATAAACTTCACCCTCTTTGGACATCATGGAGAGCTATGGTTGGACCTACACCAGGATTTGAGGGCTGATAACAAAGAATATGAAAGAAGTGTGCAAAACTGAGGCACACCCATGTCAACCAGCTCTGGTCCAACCACATTGAATGAACAGGGCCTGTTCAGCCTGCTCTGCCCTAACTGCTCTCTCCTAACTATTCTGTATCCAGAACATAAAGTTATGCTGCATCCAGAGAGTTAGGAAGCCTGGGCTGCCCTAACTGCTCCAGAGCATGCTAAGTAATTGACACATGGGGAGGACTTTTTCCTGAGGAGACCCCCCTCAGATCACACTGAACAAGGAACAGCTGTGGTGTCTGCCTTATAAGAAAGCCCAGTAGTTCCTGACAACCAGTTACAGCTGCAGTTCCTCTAGTGGAGGCTGGATGTTTGGAGTGGCCTGCTGTATCCCCAGGTTAGTGGGCTGCCGTAGTTGTTCCATATCCTGAGGTTGAGAGGAAGGGGTTGCAGCTAGGCTGGCCAAGAACTCAGATTTTTGGTCAGCACTGCCGTTCTTACTCAGACCTTATCATGGACCCCTATGGGCCTACTCATTACTATACCTGCTCCTGAGGTGGTATAACTCTGAGGGCTGGAAGAGGGCATTTCTGCCTTGGAAACAGGCTCTGTATACAGAGCAACTGCTCTGCCCTAGGTAATGCTAAACATGCCCTCAATTTGCCTCTCCTGAACTGCTTAGGGCAGAGCAGTTAGGGCAGAGCAGGTCCACCTCTCTTAGGGCACCGTATGTTGCCTTGCTCTGCCCTAAGCCTCCTTCAGAGTAACTGGGGTGGAGAATCTTGCAGTTGCTCCAGCCTAGTGAAAGATAGGGCAACTCAATGGCTCTTATGTGGACAGATTAGTTGCTCTGGATTGTGCTGCCTGATGCTTTAAGTAACGATAGGAACCCCCACCCTCTCTTTCCACACAACTAATGTGTACTTTGTATGTTGGACTTCATTGTATGTTGGACTTCATAGCCCCTTAAAAAAGCATGTCAAGAATTTGGTCTTCTGTTGTGAAGACAGAACCCTTTTGGGTGCACAGATTAATCTCCACGCTCAAGGACATTTGTTTGCTATAATTAATCATGGAGGGCTTGACTGAGCAAACGATGCTGTTTGCCTTCTTGATGAAATATCCTCTTGCCTCTTATCTAGCTGACACTGGCTGGTCAGCTGCAACAATGAGCCCAACAGGTGCAGTGGGAATTCAGAAACAGGAGGTGACAAGCAGGAGATCTGCTAATGTCTTTGCCGTGGTGCTGACTCCATACAAACTTCAGAATAAAATATTGCAATTTCTACATATTAAAATGAGCAGATTATTAAAATGGAATGTCACATTTTTTTTGCTCTTGATGATTGTGGGTGCAATCTTTGACTAACTGGAATAACAAAAAGTCTAGTAATAACACTAGAACTAGTAGTAGCACTTGTTAATAACACTAATAGCAAAATCTCTAGTAAAAAAAACTTAACATATTCAATAGGTATCTTTCTTGTTTTCTGCCAAAACATAGATTCAAGAGTAGGAAGCATTTTAAAAATTTTATGTAACCATTCAGCAGAAACAACTACAGAACAAGAACTCTTAACAGTGCAATGCTATTCATTCTACTCAGAAGTAAGTTCCATTGAGTTCCAGGAAAGGGCTCTTAGGATTGCAGCCTAAGAGTGCAATCCTAACCTAGGCCGACACAGCTCATGGGTCTTCCCATTTCTGTGGGGATGTAGGGAGGCAAGCTCGTGTCTGTGCACTGCCCTAACCCTCCCCCAGGAGTCGCGCAGTTTTGTGACACCCCCAGGTCAGCACAGGACGTATGCCAGGGAGGGTATTCCTTTTGCAATGTAGTGACCCACTAAAACTGAATTTTTAGACATTTTAACCACATAGAGGGTGAAAAGGGGTGCAACGTGTTTTTGTCTCTACACTTAATATTGAAGATTGACTGATAAACACCCAGCCCCAACCCTTAGACCTAGAAGCATGAAAACTGGGGCATATTCCTTCTGTGATGTAAAGACTCACTGAGAATTTTGGTGCCTGGTGGTGTCTACTGCCCGGTTTCATCTGCTGCTGCCCGGTACTAACAGAGATGCCTATTGCTTGGTAGGGATGCTGACTGGTGTTGCCTGGTCATGCCCCATGCCCTGTAGGGGTGTTCAGTGGTACCCAGTATAGATGCCTGGTGTCCACTGCCTGATGGTGCCTGGTGCTACCCGATGGCCACTGTGCAGTGGTGCCTTGTTCCCAGCAATGCCTGGTAGGAATAACCAGTGCCTGGTTGGAATGTCCGGTGCCCACTGTACACTGGTGTCTGCTGCTCACTGTTGCTCAGTAATCCCCAGTGCAGTGTTACCATACATCCCCCAAAACAGGGACAATCCTGATTTTTGGGGATTGTGTTCACATTCTGGCATATGGGATAGACTGAGGGTCCTGTGGTGCCTGCAGTCCAATGGTGCCCAGTGGTGCCTGGTATGGAGGCCTGGTGCTCAATAGGGAGGCCCTGTATATGGTGGTGCCCAGTGCCTGCTTGTGTCTGCCACCCACTGCACAGTAGTACCCACTGCCCAATAGTGCCCAGTGCTGGGTGTGGATGGCCGGTGGCCCCTGCTGCCTGCCACTGCCCTTGGTCCTCTCCAGTGCCTGTTGGTGCCCAGTGCCCTCTGGTGCCCACCAACCCGTGTCAGTGCCCATTGTCCAGCAGTACCCGCATGTGCCCAGCCATGCATGGGGCCCAAAATATTCTTGAAATGTTACTCCTGCAACAATGGATAAATTCTGCTAGTTATTAACAATATAACTAACTTTCCAACAGTAAATCAGTATTTGTGTGTTCTGCTCCACTGAGACTGTCCATGTTCAACATTTTAATTAGGTTTGGTTACTGTATTAAGCTAGTCTGCATAAAAACTCCAGGAGAGACCAGCTATTTAATTCTAGAATCTTGTTTCTGATTGAAGATAATTTTCCAATATTAAATGTACTGAATTTGACACCTTCATTGTTAGCTTCAGGCACCTGGCAGCTTCACTAGAGTTTGCACACAGTTCTTCTGCAGAGAAAATATTGGCTATCAAACTTAGTTGGAAGATATACTGACTCTTTTGAATAAAATTTGTAATTTACAGTCCAATCCTAATGAGCCTCTGTGTCAGCAGAACTAGCATCCTAGTGGCTCAGCATGCTTTATGACTTGTGACACACTATAGAGTACAGCTAGGCCACCATGCTAGCGGAGACAGGAGTTGTGGTGGTTTATTTCAGTGCCAGAAGGAAGATGGGCAAGGCTGGGCACAGAGAGGGATGAATGGGGCATAGATCATTGCAGGGAAAGAGATGTACTTTTTATCAGCTGCAATTGTGCCGCTGATATCCTATTCCCCCTCCCAGCTTTGCTCTGTCTTCCCAGATCCAAGGCAGATCCAAGATTGAACTTGAGACACCAAGTTACTGGTGCAGATTTAATCAGTGACGGCTTACCACTAGGCAAGGAAATACTGTATTTACTCAAATCTAACGCTCACCTTTTCAGCCAAATTGAGTCTCCAAAATCAGGGTACGCATTATACTTGATGGTTAATTTGATTCAATTAAATGTGGTATTTTTACTATAAGTGTCGGGTACAATAGATTCGATGGCGCATTAGATCTGAGTGAATATGGTAAATATTCTCCTATGTGGAAGAGACCTCAAACAGGATGAAGCACATGTACTGATGGCATGGCTGCATTGCCCAGGATGGGGAGTTCAGATAGAATTGGGCTCTTATTATATTAACACTCACACAACTGTCTGTAAAAGAAATGTATATGCTCTGTGATCGTTAGCAGGCTTATATTAGACACAGATTTTATATTAGACACAGATTTTAAGTTGAGATCATGATGAACAGTCAGTGTGGTTTGATAAGCTGATCTGATTTTGTGTGTATAGAAGTGTTGTTCATGTCATGGCCCTTGTATCTGCTGTCACAGATCTGTGTTGACCATAGGGTAACATGGGGCTTGTAGGAGATGCTCCCTAGATGTAAGTGAACAAAGGTTTCACTTCTTTAATAAGGAGGCTCACCATGACTATAGGATGCAGTGCACACCTTCATGGCACAATTGTATCAGTGGAAGTTGCAGGGACTAGGGTTAAGACATAACTGTATCTATGCTTTTCTTGTGGCTGTAGTTTCCTTACAAGCAGACTTTCCGAAACAAATAGCTTCTTGGTGGTTGGTTGGTTGGTTAGGATGAGAGTATGAGGCAATTAAACCATACCTACAAAACAGAGTAATAATGAGAGCACCTAAGAGACATTTATGTTGATGTAGTTATGGCACCACCTAGTGAAAACCTATAGGAAATTCATATTGGAATCCAGAGTAAATTGTTCTTACATCAGAGCAAGGACTCCCCGTAGTTACTCTGGATTGCGCCCTAAGCGTCTCTGTCTTGGGGCCTCATGGAAATAAGCCAAAAATATAAAGGCAAATTAAGAAAATAGTTTGACCCCAAGAAGAGTGATTTGCTTAAACTTTAGTATGCCTTAAAAATCTGTGTAGCCCCATCTGAAGTATTCTAACTCTGAATTATCTCCTTTGGAGTTTTTTGCTGCTTCTTCACAAGAGTGCATAAAATTACAAACATGTTCAGCTGAATAATTTTGTTTTTGTTTTATTTATTTTGCCAAATATTGAAAGGCTTTTTTAAAAAAGAGTTGCAGAAAACTCAGCCAGGGTGGGATGAGGGATACTATTTGTAGGAAATACAAATACAGTGTAGAAAAATATCTGCAAGACCCAGAGCATGATTCAGATGGTGAATTTCCTGGGATTTACTTATCACATATTTGTTTTTAAATACAAACTTGAGTTCACAAGGCGAGGAAATTGCCATCTTAGAACTGAAGCTGAAGATTCAGAAATGTGTAGGAAATTTGGCCAGCCTCACCCAGTTGCCTTGCAGTCTTTAACGATGCCCTTTGAAGTAATTCTAATTATGCAATCGTAAAGCAAATCCATCCAAAGAGTTTAGAACAGTTTTGTTACCCTCCGAAGAACAGATTGGGGGGAAAAGACAGGCTAAGTGGAGATAGTATAAGGGAGGGAGAAGCAGAGCTTGGCCTCTTACATTGAGTTCAGTAGGAGCAGCTCAAATGCATACAAAAATGTAAATTACTAGGTGGCAGAATTAGTTGTCCAATATTTTTCCTGGACTGGTACACGGTTGTCCCTCATTATCTACTAGGGCTCTACTAGTAACATCCCATCAATAAAAAATTCTATGTATAAAGAAAACAATCGAAAAATGGGTTTAAAGACCCACTTCCATGTTTCTTGCTTCCCTACTGCACCTAATTGAAAAATGTAGTGCCTCAATATCTGAAGGGGTTTGAGTCTGATACTGAAAAATGAGATTGCTTGCACAACTACCTATCTATAACAGAAGAAAAGCAGTTTTTAAACTGATGTGCAGAGGTCATTCGTGTTAAGTTAAATAAGTGTATAGCAAGGTTGGACCTGTACACATACGAAAGTAATCCTTGTGACTTTAAGGCTTACCTGAATTAATATCAAATAAAATCAACACATAACATAAGTAATGAAGTTGGTTTTATTTCTACATTGGCCATAGACCATAACTGCCAGAGAGTACATAAAATAGTCACTTATAACTTATACATCACAGTGACTGAAGCACCAAATATTGAAAGGCTTTTTAAAAAAAGAGTTGCAGAAAACCCAGCCAGGGTGGGATGAGGGATAGTATTTTTAGCAATTGAGAAAACCTGCAACTACAAAGTATTTCAAGGGTGCTTAACCAGTAGAAAAACAGAGCATAGGAAATACAAATACAGTGTAGAAAAATATTCCACTCTGTAACTTCCCATGAATAAAAAAACAAACACATTAAAAATGTAAATTACTAGGTGGCAGAATTAGTTGTCCAGTATTTTTTCTGGACTGATACACGGTTGTCCCTCATTATCCACTAGGGCTCCACTCTGTAACATCCCATCAATAAAAAATTCTGTGTATAAAGAAAACAATCAAAAAATAGGAGCAAATGTAAGTCTATAGCCAATGAGTCCATCAAGGAGCGGGAAGCCAAATCAGCAAGGAACCCAGGAGTCGATCCGGGATGGAAGTCCAGGACTGGTCAGCCAGGAATCCCAGCAAGGAAACCAGGAGCTGGGAGCAGAAGTGCAGCCAAGCATCAGATCGGAGGCCACCAGCAGAAGCAGTCAGATGTGAAGCAGGACCACCGCAGTCAGGAAGGAGGCTGGGAAGGAGGACGGAGGAGCCAAGTGAGGAGTCTGATCCAGGCACCTTGCCATCCTTGACCCCCCACTCCCAGCTGGAGCAGTGATGGCCACCAGTAAGTGACACAAGGCTATGGGAATTTGACACATGAGGAGGAACAACCTGGAAGACACGCAGCAGACCTTCTGCAGAGCCAGTTTGTTGATCTTCCTAGAAAGTGGATGGGCGACAAGGGGGAAGCACCGCCATCCTTTCTGTCGCCTCTTCCTGTCACTTGGGTTTCTTCTGTGCTTCGACATTTGCCGTCTCTGAACAGCTGCTACATCGGTTTTTGTAGATTTTTTAGCCACATGTTTCTCCTACAGTGACTACCCAGGTCTGTCCACCTTCTTCTACTTGTGTGAGCAGAATTTCTTCCTCTCTTGTCTCCTTTCCACTTTCAGAGACTTCCAGCACAATCCTAACCATGTCTATTCAAATGTAAGCCCCATTTTGTTCAATGGATCTTACACCCAGGTAGGTGTCTTTAGGATTGCAGCCTTCATGGGCTTGCACACTGTTGAGTTTCTTGCCTGCTGGTTCTTCCATGTGTTCATCTGCCCTGATTGGTACTAATGAAGAGCTTTCACATTTCCTGGGACAGAAGAAAGGCCAGATCCTGCCTCCAGAAGCTTCTCCCAATGCTTCTTCTTCCTCTTTGTGACTGTCCCATGCAGGAGCAGGGTCTGCCCGTCTGCTTGCCTTTCTCCACTTGGTCTGGTCAAAGGCGTCTTCGGGTGATAATAACAGGTCCTCAATCACTCTGTCCAACCATCCTTTCATTGACCTACCACATGTTCATTGCCCCTCCAGGTTGAGATAACGGGCTATCTTGGCCATCAAATTTTTACTGGTTCCAAGCACATGGTTGTAGTAACACAGTGATGGGAGCTACTCGCAGCATTTTCCACATCTCCACGTTCGTAACATGGTCCAGGTGCATCAGTCTGAGGGTCAGCAGATCACCCGCATTTCCATGCTGTGCAGTGTTGGATCATGTTTCAGTCGTTGGCCATAGAGGGAAGACCAGTCTCACCACCGTCTTGTAAGTCTTGACTTTGAGGTGTGTAGGCATCCTTCAGTTGGAGAGGATCACTTGAGCTAGGCAACATTAACATGGGTGGACCTTTCTGGCACACAAAAAGGTCATTCCCACAGCCTGTGTCACTTGTAGTTGGCATCATCTCCAATGGCCATGGCTCCAGCTGAGGGTCGATTAGGATGGCTTCCACGAAGATGCTTCCTCCTCCTCCTCCTCCTCTCTTCCTCTTACTCCTCCTCCTCCTCCTCCAGGTCTTCAATTATAAGGTCATCTACATAGAAGAAAGATAAGAGCTGTCAGAAATTGGTAGGGGGTAGAGGAAGTCATTGCCCATAGTAAAACCCTAAAAAGATCTCAAGGAACTGGGTCTGATTTAGGGGATGAGGAGCCTTTTTGGCAGCCTTGGCTACTTTTAAGCTACCAGTTTGGCTGGTATCCTATCTCCATGTTAGCTCTCCCTACGGCAAGATTTACATTTAGACATCCCCCTTTGAAATCCTGCCTCAGAAATCAATCAATCTACATGTTTATATACCACTTTTCAACACAAAGTTCATAAAGCAGTTTACAGAGAAAATAACCAATGGCTCCCTGTCCCAAAGGGATGCATAATGTAAAAGGACACCAGCAGAAGCCACTATAAAAGACACTGCTGGGGCGAGGAGGGTCAGTTACTCTCCCCTGGTAGAGAAAAGAGGAGAACCAACTTGAAAAAGTGCCTCTTGCCTACTTAGCAAATGGGCAACCTTGCACAGAGTTTTTAGCCTTTCTTGGATGTGGCCTTAGATGTGGAAAAGACTTAGGGCACAATCCTAAAGAGGTCTACTCAGAAGTAAGTCCCATTGTGTTCTATAGAGCATACTCCCAGGAAAGTGTGCTTAGGATTGCAGCCTTACCGTTCAGGGAGGAGGAGGGTTCATCCTCCTTCCTGGCCCATACGGTCCAAATACTGGTCCCACTTAACACCAAATCTAGAAGGAGAGAGAGGAGGATCACCAATATATTCAGAGCAGATTCAACTCCTCAATTACAGACATCACTGGAAACTGGTCACCTTGCCCCACTTCTCCTTCTTCGTCAAATAAATCAATGAATGGGTCCCACATCACTAGATTCTGCTCATTCTGCCCCACGTCTCCCTCTCCACCAAACATTTCTGTCAAGGGGTCTCTAATCAATTTCAGCAAAATCTCCCAGTGAAGATGATTTCCCCTTCTTGAATCAGAAATTCATCAATGTCCGTCTTCTCCCCCATAGTCTCCAACAATATGCAAGTGAACAGGAACACAAGTTCTGTCCAGAGCTATGTCTGCACCAGGAACACAGACTCACCTAATCTGGTACCCTCACCATGAAAACAACAAAACTTATGACTGGCAGCTCATTAAGTGCTGCTTTACAAATGTGGCCAAATCAAAGTCTCCAAAGCATCAGTCTTGTCACTGCCACCTTATCACAAAAATCCAGGCTTTTACAGGGTCTTAAAGCAGGTTTACCCAGTCAGTGAAGAGAAGGGTTAACAAACCATTAACATCAGCCACTGCATTCATAAACCCCTAACTACCCCCATTTGACTCTCTGGAGTATGAAGCTCAACAAGGCAAGGCTGCTGGGGAAACCTTATAGTATCTACAGCCAGCAAACCACAAACAATATAGAATAAACATTAGTTTACTGAATCAACTTAAAGAAGGGCAAGCACTTTTCAAACATCCTTTTATACATTTACCAATGAGCATTCCAATAAAACAGTATTAAAATAATCAAATCCTAAACTGAAGTAGTTACAACTGAGGCTCACCACTTCAGTATTCCCACACTTCTACTTAGCAGCATTTGCCCTGGATTTAACTTATGGAGAAGGTGCATAGCAAAGTACAGGCATCAACAGGGAACAAACACAAAGATCCCACAAACCGCATTAAGGACAGAAAAGAGGAGTCAAGATGGAAAGAGGAAGCTCCTTCCAACTCCCTGAGTTGCTTTTGGGGCTCAGAGGCTGCAACCCAGTCAGAATTACTCACAGCTCCCACCACACAGAAGTGGGGCCGATTTCCTCATTTCCTCATTAAGAGGTTGCGGATTGAGAACCGTTTCCTTACCTGCATCCCACCACTCAAACAAACTTGATTCAGAGTTGTTTTGTCCTGGCTCTGGCGCTGACTCTTCTGCTGGAGCTGGTGCAGCTGCAGGCTCTGGCCCCGATCTGGCCACTGACTCTGTTGCTGGTCCTGGATCAGGCGTAAGCTCCAATTCTGCCGCTTGCTCTGTCTCTGCTGCTGGCTCAGGCTCCACCACTGACGCTGGTTCTGGCTCAACTGCTGGCTCTGGCATGATCTTGCATGCTGGATCTGGCATAACCTTCCTGCGTCGATACGGACAGCAGCAGCAGCAGAGCCTGCCAGAGAACAAGTCACTGAATTACCGAGTCCAGGATTCCTCCCTCTCTTCCGCTCCCACCAGCCCAGGATCTTCCAAATCCCCCCAAAGGTGGGCTCCCTGGGCCAAGCCCTCTAACTTCTGGGTATACCAAAGAGAAGGACTTACACGCTCCAATTCTTACTTATTTTAGAGCAAGTGGGCTTACTTTAGGGGGTTACTGTAGAGTAAATATGCAAGGCTTGGTCTCAGATGCTCCTTTCCATTGCCCACTTTGCATAGGAATGAGCCCCACTGACTGTAATGGGCCTACTTCAGAGGAGACATGCATAGGCTGGTCTTAGGAGAGTCTGAGCAGGTTCTGGCAGAGCACCAAAACTGGCCATGTCCTGGCTGGGGCTATTTTTTTGCACATTTATCAAGACATAACTTGCATATCAAGTTAAAATTTATGAGAAACATTTGCTGGTCTTGCAAAACACTCTCAATCCATGTTACTCTCAACCTACAGTTTTATTGTACTCAAAAGTACTTCCAATTTAGCCACCCCTTCCAAAGAACATCATAACATGTTAAATCCCTTAATATCCTTCACCTGAAGAGGCCTCCAATTCTTCTTCAGGAAGTACTGCTTCTCTTGGTTTTTATTTACAGCTCAGGCCTTCCCCCTGATTTAAAGGTCTTACTACCATTTTAAGAAACCCTCCGTTAGATGTAAAGAGAGCACATGTACAAGGCAGGAGATGTGAAGCTTCCTCAATCCATCTTCACTACAGAGAGACCCTGACACTTCTGGGCCAGGGTGACCAGATGCCCAAACCTCACAAGGACGAAAAGGTTCTGGATTCCGCTCAGCCTGGCCTTTCAGGCTGACAGTGGCATGTTTGCCTACTCATGAGTAAAGCCATGATATTGGGCACTTTCACTTTCCCATAGAGCTTACTGCATATTTTTTAGTTTTAGTTTTTTGGCCATAACTTTTGATAGGAAGGAGATATTTCAAATGGATTTGCATCTGCTCTTCAATATGATTCCAGTGACATATGATGGGATACTGCACACCATTGCAATGAAGTCAAAACGGAGGACAATGAAGACTTTTTGGAGGACACCCTGACAGGACGCTAAAAAAGAGGACAAATCCAGAAATTTCTGGTCATGTCACCCTGTTTTGGGCAGATGCTGGGCTGCGAGGCAGTGGCATACCCAGATCATTGGACGCCTGGTCCCCCTAAATTTTTGACACTCCTATACCAAAACATTTCATAGTTATGTTTCTTTAAGGAGCTTAGAATGGTATGCATAGTTCCTACACTTCCTTTGTCCTCACAACAACCCTGTGAGGAAGGTGAGGCTGGGAGATAGGAGCAATATATCACTCCAGTGCATATGGTGCTCTATGACCTACTACTTCTGTATCTGAAGCTCCTATCTACCCTATCTACCCTCCTGGAAGAGGAGGCTTCAGAGGGCAGTCTACAAACCAGAGCCCAGGTCTTCACAAAAGGTACAGCTGGGCTTCTAACCCTACAATCCAGAGTAACTACGGGAGCACGTAAGAGACATTTATATTGAGGTAGTTACAGCACCACCTAGTGAAAACCTATGGGAAATTCATATTGCAATCCAGAGTAAATCATTCTTATGTCTGGATGGGAGCACTCAGCACATGTATTCATCTCATTGATTTGGTTTCTGGAGTTACGAGTAGTCCTCATGCAATTTTAGATTGAACAGGAGGAGAGACGAGGGGCTGGGGCTGCACTTGGACAAGGATGGACAACAGGTGTCTGGAAACCAGCAGAAGGCGGAGCTGCTCAACTCCTACTTTGCATCCATCTATTCACAGAAGGAGGGCTGTGCAAATGGGGGTGCGGGATCACTGACTGATTCGGGGATGTGTTTACATCCCCAATGAGGTAATGAAAACATGGATGGTGCAGAAGAGCAGATTAAGATTGACAGAGAACTGGTTCGAAACCACTTAACTGGCCTAAATGAATTCAAGTCATTTGGACCAGATGAGCTGCATCCTTGAGTTCTTAAGGAACTGGCAGATGTCCTTGCAGAGCCTCTGTCGATCATCTTTGAGAAATCCTTGAGGAGTGGAGAAGTGCCACTGGACTGGAAGAGGGCAAATGTAGTCCCAATTTTTAAGAAGGGGAAAAAAGAAGACCCGGGAAATTATAGACCAGTCAGTTTGACTTCAATCCCGGGCAAGATATTAGAGCAAATCATAAAACACACAATTTGTGCACATCTAGACAAGTACTCGGTGATCAAAACAACCCAGCATGGATTTACCAAGAATAAATCTTGCCAGACAAATCTGATCTCCTTTTTTGATCGGGTTACGAGCTTACTGGACAGTGGCAATGCTGTGGATGTCATTTATTTTGACTTCAGCAAAGCATTTGACAAAGTCCCACATGACATTTTAATTAGGAAGTTGGAAAAATATGGGCTAGACGGGGCAATTGTTAGGTGGATCTGCAACTGGCTCGATGGCCGCACTCAAAGGGTTTTAGTAAATGGTTCTGTGTCAACCTGGAGGTCAGTTTCTAGTGGGGTACCCCAAGGCTCTGTCGTGGGACCGGTTCTCTTTAACATTTTCATCAATGACTTGGAGGAAGGGATACGGGGGAGCCTGATCAAATTTGCAGATGACACCAAAACTGGGAGGAGTAGCAAACACATCAGAAGACAGGAGAAACCTCCAGGAAGATCTGGATAAACTGGAATCCTGGGCTGTAACAGAATGAATTTCAACAGGGAGAAGTGCAAAGTTCTGCACTTAGGCATTAAAAACCAAAAACATAGGTATAAAATGGGGGATACTTGGCTTGGCAGCACAACATGTGAGTGGGATCTTGGAGTCGCCGTGGATCACAAGCTGAACATGAGTCAGCAGTGTGATGTGTCTGCAAAGAAGGCAAATACCATTTTAGGCTGCATTAAGAGGACTGGAGCTTCCAAGTCACGAGAAGTTATAGTTCCTCTTTATTCTGCATTGGTGAGACCTCACCTTGAGTACTGTGTTCAGTTCTGGGCACCTCACTTTAAGAAAGATGCAGCCAAACTGGAGCAATCCAGAGGAGAGCAACAAGAAAGATCAGTGGGATGGAAGGGAAGCCCTACGAGGAAAGGTTGGGGGAACTTGGGATGTTCAGCCTGGAGAAGAGGAGGCTGAGGGGAGACATGATTGCCCTCTTCTGATACCTGAAGGGCTGTCATAGGGAGGAAGGGGCCAATTTGTTCATAGCTGCTTCTGAAAGCAGAACTAGAACCAATGGGTACAAACTGCAAGAAAGGAGATTCCGGCTGGAAATCCGGAAAAAATTCCTGACGGTGAGGGCGGTTCGGCAGTGGAACAGATTGCCAAGGGAGGTGGTGGACTCTCCCTCACTGGGGATCTTCAAGCAGAGGCTCGATGAGCACCTGTTGGAGATGCTCTAGGGGGAATTCCTGCTGCAGGCAGGGGGTTGGACTAGATGACCTACCAGGTCCCTTCCAACTCTATGATTCTATGATTCTAAGTACAGCTTACCTTTGCAGAAGCTTAATCAATTTTTTCATTTTCACCTACACTATGTACACTACTCTATTCCTATCACTAACTATACACCCTAACTACGCCTACAGCCCTCCCCCCAAAACCCACTCTATACCTACAAAATAAAAAAGGAAAAAGAAAATAGCCCTCCCAAAACTCCCCCTATCTATCCCTCTAAACCTAAAACTATCTATCCCTCTAAACCTAAAACTATCTATAAACCTATTCTAAAAAAGAAACCCACCCCAAATATAATATATACAATAAAATATAATATATTATATTTTATATACAAATATAAATATAATATATACAGTATATATAATATATACAATATATTATAATATATACAATATAATATATACAATAAAATAAAATAAAAATCAAAATAACCCACCCCAAATATAATATATACAATAAAATATATTATATTTTATATACAAATATAAATATAATATATACAGTATATATATAATATATACAATATATTATAATATAATATATACAATATAATATATACAATAAAAAATAAAAATAAAAAAACACACTCACCCCAAATATATACAATAAAATATATTATATTTTATATACAAATATAAATATAATATATACAGTATATATATATAATATATACAATATATTATAATACAATATATACAATATAATATATACAATAAAATAAAATAAAAATATAAAATAAAAAGAAAATATAAAAAAATAAAAATAAAATGAAAATAGTATATAAATAATAAATTAAAATAATAAATAATTGATAAATAATAAAATAAAATTAATAAATAAATAATAAAATAGAAAATAGAAGAGGAAAAGAAGTAGTAAAAGAATAATAATAAAATAAAAATAATAAATAAATAATAAAATTGAAAATAGAAAAGAAGAGATAAAAAGATAGAAAATTTTGAAAGTAGGATAAAGGTTAAAGAAAAGAAAAAGTAAAGAATTTTGACAAAGATAAGATGAAGTGAAGGAAATGGGCGGAAAGGGAAGGGAAATTGGAAATAGAGGGAAAAGAAGGTCAAAAGGGAAGAAATAGGAAAGAGGGGGAATGGGAAGGAAAAAGGGGGAAGGGGAAGGGAACAAGAGGGAAGGAAAAGGAAACACACACACAAACACACCTCACGAATCACACGCCCGCCTTTCTCTCTTCCTTTCACACACCTTCCACTCACCTTTCACGCCACTCGTACAAAAAAAATTATTAAACAACTCCTTCCTACTACCTCCTCTACCGCCTTCTACCGCCTCCTACCTCCACCACGCCTACTACCCACAGTGAGCCCCTCCCTCCGGCCAGTATTTATACAGCTCCCTGCAACTGTCAGCGCATGACCTCACAATCAGCGCATGGCAGCATTCCTTGCCAACTGACCTGAGCTGGAATGCATCTCTTGAAATGTACCGAGATTAACAGAATCCATATCTGTGGAAAAGGAGCGCATGTTCCTTCCCAATCCACTGACTCCTCCTTCATGGGGGATGTGGAAAATGGAAAGGCCAGCAGGGCTTGTAAGGGGGAAGGTTCTCTCTCTCTCTCTCTCTCTCTCTGTGTGGATGTGCCATGTGGCCACCCTCTCCCCACACTCCACTAATGGTTAGACCTTTGAAGCTGATGACTCAATACTCAGACAGTGGCATCTGTGGATGCACAACCACATTCCTTGGCCACCTGCCTTTTCTGAAGCTCTGACTCCAAATTCCCTCCAGCCCACTGTCAAGGAGTTCACATGGGACAAAGTACCCAAATACTAGTGTTTCCCATTTAGTCAACATACAGTAAAACCTTGGACTGAGAGTGTTTTGCAAACATCTATATATATAAAACTGAAAAGTCACCGACTGACTGCCTGACTGACTCACTCACTTACTCACTCACTCACATACTCATCAATGCCCAGGTAAAACCACAAGGCCTAAAAGCGTGAAATTTGGATAGGGTTTTCCCTCCATGAAGGAGGCACCCACTAACAACCAGTTTTAAGAAATTCCAACCGGAAGGGGTTGAAAAGGGGCACAACGCATTTTCCTCTCTATATATTGAAGAATCCCTGACTAAAGGATGCTCTGCCCCAACCCCTGGACCTAGAAGTGTGAAATTTGGGCACGGTGTTCCTTATGTACATCAACATACAGATAAAACTGAGAAATTTAACCCTTAAGGGGGTGAAATAGGATGCAATGTGTTTTTGTCCTATATTTGACATTGAAGACTGACTGAGCAACAGCCAGACTATTTGGTGCCCACTGCCTAATGCACTGGGAGGGAGGGTCACTGGAGATGAATGGTGTGCAGGGGGGATAGTGAGCATGGGGAGTTGATGTGCATGGGGGGGGTGTTGTGCATGGAGGACTGATGACTATGGGGGAGGTGTGGCACATGGGGGGAGTGATGCGCATGGGGGAGTGATGCGCATGGGGGAGTGATGCACAAGGGAGGGATGGTGTACAGGGGGGGTATTTTACTCCTGCAACATGGGTACATTTCGCTAGTATTTTGTATTTTTGTTATTATTTTGTATACTACTATAGTATTGTAATTGTAAACTTTTTAATATGAATATTTTTAGTTGTGGAATGAATTGTCTGAGTCTCCATTATTTCTAAGGGGAAAATTTGCTTTGGCATACAAATGTTTTGGATTACAAGCATGCTTTCAGAACAAATTATGCTCATAAACCAAGGTACTAAGTTATATAAAACTGAAGTCACTGATTCACTGACTCATCAATGCCCAGCCAAAACCGCTGGACCTAGAAGTGTGAAATCTGGGGAAGAACATCCTTCCGTAATGAAGGCACCAACCAAGAACTGGTTTTTTGAAATTCAAAATGGGAGGGGGTGAAAAGGGGTGCAACAAGTTTTTGTCCCTGTACTTAACATTGAAGACTGACTGATCAACACCCAGCCACAATCCTTGGACCTAGAAACGTGAAATTTGGGGAAGGTCTTCCTTCCATAATGGAGGCACTCACTAAGAACCCATTTCTAGAGATTTAACCCCAAACAGGGTCAAGGGGACAATGCATTTTCATCTTATTCTTAATACTGAAGACTGATAAAATCCAGCCCAAACCCTACACCTGCCTGGGAGGGATGCCAGTGGTCAAGGGAGGGTGGTGCACGGAGGGGGTGTGTTGCACGGAGCTGTTAATGGTATGCCCAGGCACACAAATATTCTTGAAATTTTACTCTCAGAACGTGGGCTCATTTCACTACTTTAGTAACAACTATAGTTACATACAGATAAAAGGGAACAATAACCACTGATACAGGATAGGTAGAAAACAAACAGGAAAACTACAGAGACTAACTTTACAATCCTAACCATGTCTACTCAAAAGTAAGACCCATTGAGGTTAGTAGGACTTACTCCCAGGAAAGTGTCTCTAGGATTGCAGCCTAAGTAATCCATGGCTCCCCCTCTCTCCTCCCCACAAAAAAGACAAAGTAATCTCCTCAGCTGAGGCAAATACCCCAAATCTAGGAGAGCTGGAAGGAACCAGCCCCACTTCTCTTATACAGCGGTACCTTGCAAGATGAATACCCTGTAGGACGAACACTTTGAAAGACAAATTAAGATTTCACTGGGATTCTGCTTTGCAAGATGAATGTGCTTTGTAAGACGAATCCCCATAGGCTGGGCTCCGATGGCTGAGGCAAGACTTCTCAGACTTCCCAGAGTTGTTGTAATTTTAATTCCCAGAGTTGTAATTCTATGCACTTCTAAGAGTGCATAGAATTACAACTATAAGTATGTTCAGCCGAATGATTTTGTTTTTGTTTCATTTATTTTGCCAATATTGAAAGGCTTTATTTTAAAAAAGAGTTGCAGAAAAATCAGCCAGGGTGGGATGAGGGATAGTATTTTTAGCTATTAAGAAAACTTGCAACTTCAAAGTATTTCAAGGGTGCTTAACCAGTAGAAAAACAGAGCATAGGAAATACAAATACAGTGTAGAAAAATATCTGCAAGTCCCAGAACATGATTCAGATAGTGAATTTCCAGGGATTTACTTAGCACATATTTGTTTTTAAATACAAACTTGAGTTCACAAGGTGAGGAAATTGCCATCTTAGAACTGAAGCTGAAGATTCAGAAATCTCACCCAGTTGCCTTGTAGTCTTTAACGATGCCCATTGAAGTTATTCTAATTATGCAAACTTAAAGTAAATCCATCCAAAGAGTTTATAATAGTTTTGTAACCCTCCGAAGAACAGACTGGGGGGGAAAGAGAGGCTAAGTGGAGATAATATAAGGGAAGGAGAAGCAGAGCTTGGCCTCTTACATTGAGTTCAGTAGGAGCAGCTCAAACACATAAAAAATGTAAACTACTAGGTGGCAGAATTAGTTGTCCAGTATTTTTCCTGGACTGATACACGGTTGTCCCTCATTATCCACTAGGGCTCCACTCTATAACATCCCATCAATAAAAAATTCTTTGTATAAAGAAAACAATGGAAAAATAGGTTTAAAGACCCACTTCCATGTTTATTGCACCTAATTGAATAATGTAGTGCCTCAATGTCTGAAGGGGTTTGATTCTGATACTGAAAAATGGGATGATCGTTTACACAACTACCTTTCTACAACAGAAGAAAAGCCATTTTTAAACTGATGTGCAATGGTCGTTCGTGTTGAGTTAAATAGGTGTATAGCAAGGTTGGACCTATACACATAAGAAAGTTATCATTGGGACTTTAAGGCTTACCTCAATTAATATCAAATAAAATCAACACATGACATATGTAATGAAGTTGGTTTTATTTCTCCATTGGCCATGGACCATAACTGCCAGACAGTACATAAAATAGTCAATTACAGCACTTATAACACACATCATAGTGACTGAAGCACCAGAAAGGAGTAAGGGTGAAGTCTATAGCCACTGAGTAAATTAAGGAGCAGGAAGCCAAATCAGCAAGGAAGCCAGACGTTGATCCAGGATGGAAGTCCAGGACTGGCCAGCCAGGAATCCCAGCAAGGAAACCAGGAGCTGGGAGCAGAAGTGGAGCCAAGCATCAGATCGGAGGCCACCAGCAGAAGCAGCCAGATGTGAAGCAGGACAACTGCAGTCAGGAAGGAGGCTGGGAATGAGGATGGAGGAGCCAAGCGAGGAGTCGGATCCGGCACTTTACCATCTTTGACCCCCCAGCTGGAGCAGTGTTGGCCACTAGTAAGTGACACGAGGCTTTGGGAATTTGACACATGAACAACAACCTGGAAGACACACAGCAGACCTTGTGCAGAGCCGGGAGATTATCAGGGCTTGTTGATCTTTCTAGAAAGAGGATGAAAGACAAGGGGGAAGCACTGCCATCCTTTCTGTCGCCTCTTCCTGTCACTTGGGTTCCTTCTGTGCTTCAACATCTGCCACCTCTGAACAGCTGCTACATCAGTTTTTGAACTTTTTTAAGACACATGTTTCTCCTACAGTGACTATCCAGGTCTGTCCACCTTCTTCTGCTTGAGTGATCAGAATTTCTTCCTCTCTTGTCCCCCTTCCACTTTCAGAGACTTCCAGCACAATCCTAACCATGTCTGTTCAAATGTAAGACCCATTCTGTTCAATGGATCTTACGCCCAAGAAAGTGTCTTTAGAATTGCATCTTTCATGGGCTTGCACACTGTTCAGTTCCTTGCCTGCTGGTTCTTCCATGTGTTCATCTGCCCTGATTGGTACTTATGAAGGGCTTTTGCATTTCCTGGGACAGAAGAAAGGCCAGATCCTGCCTCCAGAAGATTCTCCCAATGCTGCTTCTTTCTCCTTGTGACTGTCCCACGCAGGAGCAGGGTCTGCTTGCCTTTCTCCACTTGGTCTGATCAAAGGCGTCTTCTGGGTGACAATAACATTTCCTCAATTGCTCTGTCCAACCAATTCTTTCATTGACCTGCCCCGTGTTTGTTGCCCCTCCAGGGTGAGATAAAGGGACATCTTGGCCATCAAATTTTCACTGGTTCCAAGCAAGTGGCTGTAGCAACACAGGCGAGTCTTACACATCACAGTGATGGGAGCTCCTCGCAGTATTTTCCACATCTACACATTCGTAAACATGGTCCAGGCGCATCAATCTGAGGGTCAGCAGATCATCCGCATTTCCCTGCTGTGCAGTGTTGGATCATGTTTCAATTGTTGGCCAGAAAGGGAAGACTAGTCTCACCACCGTCTTGTAAGTCTTGACTTTGAGGTGTGTAGGCATCCTTCAATTGCAGAGGACCACTTGAGCCAGGCAACATTAACATGGGTGGACCTTTCTGGCACACAAAAAGATCATTTCCACAGCCTGTGTCGTAGTTTGAGGCATCATCTCCAATGGCCATGGCTCCAGCTGAGGGTCGATTAGGATGGCTTCCATGAAGATGCTTCCTCCTTCTCCTCCTCTTACTCCTCCTCCATATCTTCAATTATAAGATCATCTACATAGAAGAAAGATAAGAGCTGTCAGAAATTGGTAGGGGGTGGAGGGAGTAACTGCCCATAGAAAGATCCTAGAAAGATCTCAAGGAACTGGGTCTGATTTAGGGGGTGAGGAGCCTATTTGGCAGCCGTGGCTACTTTCAAGCTACCAGTTTGGCTGAAAGGACCAAGTCCTAAGAGATCCTATCTCCATGTTAGCTCTCCCTACGGCAAGATTTACATTTAGACATGCCCCCTTTGAATGCCTGCCTCAGAAATCAATCAATCTACAGGTTTATATACTGCTTTTCAACACAAAGTTCATAAAGCAGTTTATAGAGAAAATAACTAATGGCTCCCTGTCCCAGACCCAAAGGGGCTCATAATGTAAAAGGACACCAGCAGAAGTTCACTATAAAAGACACTGCTGGGGCGAGGAGGGTCAGTTACTCTCCCCCGGTAGAGAAAAGAGAAGAAGCAACTTGAAAAAGTGCCTTTTGCTTACTTGGCAAATGGGCAACCTTGCACAGACAGTTTTTAGCCTCTTCTTGGATGTGGCTGATGGAAAAAATTTAGGGCACAATCCTAAAGGGGTCTACTCAGGAGTAAGTCCCATTGTGTTCTATACAGCTTACTCCCAGGAAAGTGTGCTTAGGATTGCAAACTTACCTTTCGGGGAAGAGGAGGGTTCATCCTCCTTCCTGGTCCATATGGTCCAAATACTGGTCCCACTTAACACCAAATCTAGAAGGAGAAATAGGAGGATCACCAATATATTCAGAGCAGATTCAACTCCCCAATTATAGGCATCACTGGAAACTGGTCACTTTGCCCCACATCTCCTTCTTCATCAAATAAATCAATGAATGGGTCCCACATCACTAGATTCTGCTCATTCTGCCCCACGTCTCCCTCTCCACCAAACATTTCTGTCAAGGGGTCTCTAATCAATTTCAGCAAAATCTCCCAGTGAAGATGATTTCCCCTTCTTGAATCAGAAATTCATCAATGTCCGTCTTCTCCCCCATAGTCTCCAACAATACAGCAAATGAACAGGAATCCAACTTCCGTCCACAATTATGTCTGCACCAGGAACACAGACTCACCTAATCTGGTACCCTCACCATGAAAACAACAGAAGTTGTTTGGCAGCTCATTAAGTGCTGCTTTACAAATGTGGCCAAATCAAAGTCTCCAAAGCATCAGTCTTGTCACTGCCACCTTATCACAAAAATCCAGGCTTTTACAGGGTCTTAAAGCAGGTTTACCCAGTCAGTGAAGAGAAGGGTTAACAAACCATTAACATCTGCCACTGCATTCATAAACCCCCCAACTACCCCCATTTGACTCTCTGGAGTATGAAGCTCAACAAGGCAAGGTTGTGATGCTGAAGGGACCCTTATGGTATCTACTGCCAACAGACCAAAATATAGAATAAATAGTGGTTTACTGAATCAACTTAAAGAAGGTCAAGCACTTTTCAAACCAACGAGCATTCCAATAAAACAGTATTAAAATAATCAAATCCTAAACTGAACTAGTTACAACTGAGGCTCACCACTTCAGTATTCCCACAGACCTATTTAGCAGCAGCTGCCCAGGATTTAACTTATGGAGAAGGTACGTAGCAAAGTACAGACATCAACAGGGAACAAACACGAAGATCCCACAAACCGCATTAAGGACAGAAAAGAGGAGTCAAGATGGAAAGAGGAAGCTCCTTCCAACTCCCTGAGTTGCTTTTGGGGCGCAGAGGCTGCAACCCAGTCAGAATTACTCACAGCTCCCACCACAAAGAAATGGGGCTAATTTCCTCTTTAAGAGGTTCCCATCATCATGAGTTTGCCCAAGGAGATACTCCTGCACAGCTCATAGTCATCTGAGAGAGGCTTTGCCCCACAGCATGTGCTCCAAGAATTTAACTTTTCTGTAACAAGCACCCCTGAAAAATTCCTCTTTACTTAGTTAGCAGGGGTAGCTCCACAGGTGGGCAGATGCCGGTTCGGGCCTATTCGCCTGAACTGGATCTTCCCACGTGGCGGATGCTGGCGAACCGGAAAGAGCCGCGGCTGACAGAACCACGGGGACCGGTTCACTAGCGGCTGCCGCGTCTCCTGAAGCTTGGCCTCAGGAGACCCAGCGTGCTTGCGTCCAGCTGGATGCATGCGTGCTGAGTCTCCTGAAGCCGAGCTTCAGGAGATTCAGCATGCATGTGCCAAGCCTCGCGCATGCGCACTAAGTCTCCTGAAGCCAAGTTTCAGGAGATGCACTGTGCATGTGCCAAACCTGGCGCATGCGCAGTGTGGCGGGGTTGGGGCCCTGCTCCCTGACCCGCCCCCTGACCCTGGCCCGCCCCCCAACTTCTGGCGAACCGGATCTTGGGGTTGGCTGGGCCCACCCCTGGGTAGCTCTTGTATGGAAATGGGAGTTGTTCCAGGCTTTATCATAATTACATCTCCTTGCATCTCAGCACATCAATCTCAGAAGTCAGTTTTGAGTCCTCTTGCCTTTTTGTAACTAAAATAATCAAAACTAGGTTTATTCAATCCCACCTCAAGTTTAACCGCAATCCAAAATATCTGGGAGTGGCTCTTGACTGGGATTTAACTTACAAGCAATGTATTAAAAAAAAGCTATGGGTAAAGTAAAAACTAGATTAATATTTTACACAAACATTCTGGGACCAGCTGGGGTGCGAGTGTCTCAGTGCTCAGGACATCAGCTCTTGCTTTAGTGTACTCACTAGCTGAGTAGTATAGCCCTGTGTGGCTAAAAAGTGCCCATACAAAAGTAGTACCATTAAATCAGTACCTCTGACTGGCTACCAGTACAATAGTAGATATTCTATATATATAATGTAGATCTACAGGGAGATATACCACCTCTGTGTCTAAGAAGACAACTGGCCTTAAAAAGTGGCAGAAGAGAGGCAAGCCAACTCCTGCCTATACACAGAGATTATCATGATCAATTATTTAGACTCAAATCAGATCCATCATAGAAACTGTGGCACAAACTAGTCTGTGAAGATTTTGGTATTGAGACAGTGGCACCAGGAGTGGGCAACTTCCAATCCAAATTTACTGAATCTGATATCTGATCCAAGTCAGCATCCCTATTGCTTTGATCTTCCCAGGAGGAATTAGCACTCCATTTGGATCTGCATGAACCATGGCAGATGCCAATATTGGAAATGCAAGTGGGGATTGGTTGAAAATCCTAACTATGTCCCACAAATATTATTACCTCACATTGCAAGTCCCCTTGCACATTGCCTTAGAAAGCACTCTGGCTCTCTGCAGGAATTACACCAAATTGAGGCCTTAGACCCAGACATTTAGTGACTGCTCATATACTAGACTTTATATACGGTATGTGAATTCCATGTTATGCTGCTGTATTTTGCCTAACCGGTATGATGTACCAGCACCTCTGTGGCCACCCAAGAAGACATGCTTATCATTACATATAACATCTTCATGGTGAGTACACCCACCTTTATTTCTAGAAATTTAAGCACTGGGCATACAAATCAATTAAGAAATCCCACCACTGCCACTCATGTCAAAATGTAAACATGGGGAATGCACATTGACCCAATCGCAAGTAAATCCAACTTGCTTTAACAGTACCAATGCAGTTACATTCAAACAAAAGGCAATTATAACCCCATAGAGACATATACATTAAAGTGAACATTTAATGTGAAGCTACCCAGGCCTAAATAGCCAATTAAACCTTTAAAGTGAACCTACCCAGGCCTAAATAGCCAATAGCTCTCTTTTCCCTCCTCAGCTTCAAGCCTCAAAGGCCATCTCTTCTGCTTCCCTGACCCCACCTGCTACAAATGCCAGGCTGGCTGCTGAATGAGATTGAGGACCGTTTCCTTACCTGCATCCCACCACTCAAATAAACTAGATTCAGACTCCTTTTGTCCTGGCTCTGAAGCTAACTCTGCCACTGGAGCTGGTGCAGGTGCAGGCTCTGGCCCCGATTTGGCCACAGACTCTTTCACTGGTCCTGGATCAGGCGTCAGCTCCAATTCTGCTGCTTGCTCTGGCTCTACTGCCGGCGCTGGCTCAGGCTCCACCACTGACACTGGCTGTGGCTCAACTGCTGGCTCTGGCATGATCTTGCATTTGCAGAGCCTAGCACGGATCTGCTGCCATAGAGGCGCAGGAGGCTTGCTTTCCTTCCTGCCTTGGTATGGACAGCAGCAGCAGAGCCTGCCAGAGAACAAAGTCACTGAATTACTGAGTCCGAGATTCCTCCCTCTCTTTTGCTCCCACCAGCCCAGGATCTTCCAAATCCCCCCCAAAGGTGGGCTTCCTGGGCTAAGCCTTCTAACTTCTGGGTGTATCAAAGAGAAGGACTGATACACTCTAATTCTTAATTACTTTAGAGCAGGTGGGCTTGCTTTAGAGCAGCATTTCTCAAAGTGGGGGTCGGGACCCCTTTGGGGGTCGCCTAGAGGTTTCCTGGGGGTAGCCTAAAGACCTCTGGTGCAGGGGGCCAGGTCAGGCTTGCCAGACCTCCGGCTGTAGCTGCATGCGCACTGCGGCTGACTGACAGCCTCAGAGCCCAATTCTATGCATGCCTACTCTGAAATAAATCCCATTATAGTCAGGGGGCCTTTACTCCCATGTAAATGTGGATAGGATTGCTGCCTCAGGGCCCAGTTCTATGCATGCCTACTCTGAAATAAATCCCATTATGTTCAGTGTGTGCATAGAACACACATTTCATTTGTAACAATGAAAATACATCCTGCATATTCGATATTCACATTACAATTCATAAAGTAGCAATGAAAATAATGTTATGGTTGGGGGTCCCCACATGAGGAACTTGAGGACCCCACATGAGGTCCCCAAATGAGGAACTTACAAAGGGGTCATGGTGTTAGGAAGATTGAGAACCACTGCTTTAGAGGCTTACTTTAAAGTAGATATGCAAGGCTTGGTCTCCGAGGCTCCTTTCCATTGCCCACTTTGCATAGGAGTGAGCCCCACTGACTGTAATGGGTCGACTTCAGGGGAGACATGCATAGGTTGGTCTTAAGGAGAGGCTGAGCAGGTTCTGGCAGAGCACCAAAACTGACCGTATCCTAGCTGGGGCTAATTTTTTGCACGTTTATCAAGACATCACTTGCTTATCAAGTTAAAATTTATGAGAAACATTTGCTGGTCTTGCAAAACACTCCCATCCATGTTACTCTCAACCTATAGTTTTATTGTACTCAAAAGTACTTCCAATTTAGCCACCCCTTCCAAAGAACATCATAACATGTTAAATCCCTTAATATCCTTCACCTGAAGAGGCCTCCAATTCTTCTTCAGGAAGTACTGCCTCTTTTGGTTTTTATTTACAGCTCAGGCCTTCCCTCTGATTTAAAAGTCTTACTACCATTTTAAGAAACCCTCCGTTAGACGTAAAGAGAGCACATGTACAAGGCAGGAGATGTGAAGCTTCCTCAATCCATCTTCACTACAGAGAGACCCTGACACTTCTGGGCCAGGGTGACCAGATGCCCAAACCTCACAAGGACGACAAGGTTCTGGATTCCTCTCAGCCTGGCCTTTCAGGCGGACAGTGGTATGTTTGCCTACTCACGAGTAAAGCCGTGATATTGGGCACTTTCCCTTTCCTATAGAGCTTAATGCATATTTTTTATTTTTAGTTTTTTTGCCATAACTTTTGATAGGAAGGAGATATTTCAAATGGATTTGCATTGGATTTGCATCTACTCTTCAATACGAATCCAGCAACATATAACATGATGGGATACTGCACACCATTGCAAAGAAGTCAAAATGGAGGACAATGAAGACTTTTTGGAGGACACCCTGACAGGACGCTAAAAACGAGGACAAATCCAGAAATTTCTGGTCATGTCACCCTGTTCTGGGCAGATGTTGGGGTGTGAGGCAGTGGCATACCTAGATCATTTGATGCCTGGTCCCCCTAAATTTTTGACACTCCTATACCAAAAAATCATTTCATTGTTACGTTTCTTTAAGGAGCTTAGAATGGTATGCATAGTTCCTCCACTTCCTTTGTCCTCACAACAACCCTGTGAGGAAGGTGAGGCTGGGAGATAGGAGTAATATATCACTCCAGTGCATATGGTGCTCTATGACCTACTACTTCTGTATCTGAAGCCACTATCTACCCTCCTGGAAGAGGAGGCTCCAGAGGGCAGTCTACAAACCAGACCCCAGGTCTTCACAAAAGGTGCAGCTGGGCTTCTAACCTTACAATCCAGAGTAACTACGGGAGCACACAAGAGACATTTATGTCAACGTAGTTATTGCACCACCTAGTGAAAACCTATGGGAAATTCATATTGCAATCCAGAGTAAATCATTCTTAACGTCGGAGCAAGGACTCCCTGTAGTTACTCGGATTGTGCCCTAAGTCTGGATGGGAGCAAGTGTCTATTCATTTGGTTGATCTGGTTTCTGGAGTTACGAGTAGTCCTCATGCAATTTTAAATTGTGCAGAAGGGAGAGGAAGAGGAACAAAATCAATGAAAGAAAAAGAGTGCTTTAAAAGCAGATCTCTTCCAATGGGCAGTAAAACATTTGCCTTTCTCTTTTGAACCCAACCACACTCCTGACATCACTGGCTTTTGTCATCGTCATCCTCCCCCCCCCCCAAAAAAGGTGTTGTAGCCTACACTGCAGTCTCTTAGCCTGCAATCCTATTCACACTTTCCTGAGAGTAAGCCTCATTGACTATAATGGTAACCCTCATTGACTTCTGACTAGACACCAATTTGATTGGGCTCATAGGCTGCAATCCTATTTCCCTGGAAATAAGCCCCATTGACTATCATGGGCTTATTTCTGAACAGACATGAATATGATTGGGTCTTATGCTTAAATACCAGGGAGTAAGGTCCATTGACTGTAAGGGGACTTACTTCTGAGAAGACACATAGAGGATTGGGCTTTCACTCTGGCTTCTGCTGCTGGTGAGGGATTTGCCTTGGGCTGCTGCAGTGGGGTGCCTTGGCTGGTGGGCTGGAGCAGAGTGGGAGAGGCCCCCCAGGAGAATGAGTGGGGTAGGCTGGAAGGAGAGGGACAGGTGCCAGCTGGAGCAAGGGGGCCAGAGAAGGAAGGATGGGGGAGCGTCCTTAGAGGAAGGAGACAGCAGAGTTTGCGTTCCTGTTTGGGAAGAGAGGGCAGAGATTCCCAGGGAGGATCTTGGGGGGCAGAGTGAAATGGGTGTGGGGGGGGGCTGGCTGGCCCTAGCTCTTTTCCTTACCACCTCTCAGCAGCAGCAGCTATTTGCTACATCAGTCTCACTGCTGTCTCTCGCCCACTCATCTTTCCATCCATGTGCCCTGCAGATGTGAAGGGGGTGCCAGAGGAGCTGCCTACCTCCTTGGTCAGGGTGACAATTTGTCACAATCGCAAAAGAGGACAAAACCCCAAAAACACAGGACACCAAAGAAAAATGTAGGATGTGGCAAAGTAATAGCTAAAAACACTCATATACCATATTTACTCAAATCTAATGCTCACCTTTTAATCCTAATTTAGTCTCCAAAATCAGGATGTTCATTAGTTTTGATGGCACATCAGATTCAAGTAAATACAGTATTTTGATTATAAGGTCAGCATTTACTTAATTTACTATATTGTAATAAAATATGTTAGATAAACCAAGTGTTGTATAAAGCAGTGCAATTAGTAAAAATCATTACATAAATGCATTGTCATATTATTATTGTCACATAACTCATTGTCACATGCAGTAAAATTAAATTTTGCACCTACTTTGCAGCTGTGCATTACAATTGTCAGAAAACATTTTTCTATCTCAAACCTTTGAAAATTAGAGTGCCCATTAGATTTGATGGCACATCAGATTCAAGGAAATAAGTAAAGGTATCCCCCACTTTCTGCCACCCCGTTTTTGGTTGTTTCTTTCGTCACACTTAAACCCAGAACTCTGTTTTTCATCAGGGAGACTCACTAATTCATTTGAACCCAGCGCTCCATTGCCTTCAATGGACTTCAATAGGAACGCTATGAGTGTGCAGGATAAGGCACTAGCTGAATTGTAGGAAGCCAAATTAAAAGACAGGACCTCTTTCCCTGGCCAGAGAGGCTACTTCGGAGGAAGGCAGGTCCATCCACTCATTTTCCTGCCCTAAAACACATAACACCACATTCTGAACCGTTCCTATTTTGGAACAACAAACTCTGCAAAATAAAAACATTTTTAAAATCTGCAAAATGAAAACCTCTACTCAGCAGATTAACACCACTTCAGCCATACACACTTATGGTCCTATTTCTTGGACATTAACTAAGAAGTACAGCTTACCTTTGCAGAAGCTTAATCAATTTTTTCATTTTCACCTACACTATCTACACTACTCTATTCCTATCACTAACTATACAGCCTGACTACGCCTACAGCCCTCCCCCCAAAACCCACTCTATCCCTACAAAATAAAAAAGGAAAAAGAAAATAGCCCTCCCAAAACTCCCCCTATCTATCCCTCTAAACCTAAAACTATCTATAAATCTATTCTAAAAAAGAAACCCACCCCAAATATAATATATACAATAAAATATAATATATTATAATATAATATATACAATACAATAAAATAAAAATATAAAAGAAAAGTAAAAATAAAATGAAAAGAGTATATAATAAATTTAAATTATAATAATAAATAATTGATAAATAATAAAATAAAATAATAAATAAATAATAAATTTGAAAATAGAAAAGTAAAAGAAGAGATAAAAAGATAGAAAATGTTGAAAGGAGTTGGATAAGATTAAAGAAAAGATAAGAAGAAACGAAAGGAGTAGGATAAGATTTAAAAAATAAAGAGTAAAGAATTTTGAAAAAGATAAGATGAAATGAAGGAAAAGGGGGAAGGGAAGGGAAAGTGGAAAGAGAGGGAAAAGAAGGACAAAATGGAAGAAATAGGAAAGGGGGAAGGGAAAGGAAGAAGGGGGAAGGGAAAGAGAGGGAAGGAAACACACACACACACCTCACGAATCACACACCCGCCTTTCACTCTTCCTTTCACGCACCTTCCACTCCACTTGTACAAAAAAATTTAGAAAACAATCTGCTGAACCTCCTGTACTACTCCTACGCTACTCCTCCTACCTCCTCCACTCCTTACTACCCACAGTGAGCCCCACCCACTGCATAGTATTTATACAGCCCCCTGCAACAGTCAGCACACGACGTCACAATCAGCACATGGCAATATTCCTTACCAATTCCTTACCAACATTCCTTTCCTGAGCTGGAATGCATCTCTTGAAATACACCGAGATTAACAGAATTCATATCTGTGGAAAAGGAGCACATGTTCCTTCCCAATCCACTGACTCCTCCTTCATGGGGGATGTGGAAAATGGAAAGGCCAGCAGGGCTTGTAAGGGGGAAGGTTCTCTCTCTCTCTCTCTCTCTCTCTCTCTCTCTCTCTCTCTCTCTCTGTGGATGTGCCATGTGGCCACCCTCTCCCCACACTCCACTAATGATTAGACCTTTGAAGCTGAGGACTCATTACTCAGACAGTGGCATGTGTGGATGCACAACCACATTCCTTGGCCACCTGCCTTTTCTGAAGCATTGACTCCAAATTCCCTCCAGCCCACTGTCAAGGAGTTCACATGGGACAAAGTACCCAAATACTAGTGTTTCCCATTTAGTCAACATACATAAAACTATATATAAAACTGAAAAGTCACTGACTGACTGACTGACTGACTGACTGACTGACGCATTAATGCCCAGGTAAAACCGCCAGGCCTAAAAGTGTGAAATTTGGATAGGGTTTTCCCTCCATGAAGGAGGCACCCACTAAGAACCAGTTTTAAGAAATTCCAACGTGAAGGAGGTGAAAAGGGGTGCAATACGCTTTCCTCTCTATACATGGAAGAATCTCTGACTGAGGGATGCTCTGCCCCAACCCTTGGACCTAGATGTGTGAAATTTGGGCAGGGTGTTCCTTATGTGACATCAACACCCAGCAAGAAGTAAGAAATTTAACCCTTAAGGGGGTGAAATGGGATGCAATGTGTTTTTGTCCTATATTTGACATTGAAGACTGACTGATCAACATCCAGACAACTTGGTGCCCAGTGCCTAATGCACTGAGAGGGAGGGTCACTGGGGATGAATGGTGCGCATCGGGAGTTGATGTGCATGGGGGGATGTTGTGCATGGAGGACTGATGACTGTGGAGGGTTGATAACCATGGGGGGGTGGTGTGGCACATGGGAGGAGTGATGCGCATGGGGGAGTGATGCACATGGAAGAAGTGATGTGCAATGGAGGGATGGCATACAGGGGGTATTTTACTTCAGCAACTTGGGTACATTTCACTAGTATTTTGTATTTTGTTATTATTTTGTATACTGCTATAGTATTGTTATTGTAAACATTTAATATGAATATTTTAGTTGTGGAATGAATTGTCTGAGTCTCCATTATTTCTGAGGGGAAAATTTGCTTTGACATACAAGTGTTTTGGATTACAAGCATGCTTTCAGAACAAATTATGCTCATAAACCAAGGTACTACTTTATATAAAACTGAAGTCACTTTCACTGACTCATCAACACCCAGCCAAAACCGCTGGACCTACAGAACATCCTTCCGTAATGGAGGCACCAACCAAGAACCGGTTTTTGGAAATTCAAAATAGAAGGGAGTGAAAAAGGATGCAACAAGTTTTTGTCCCTGTACTTAACATTGAAGACTGACTGATCAACACCCAGCCACAATCCTTGGACCTAGAAACGTGAAATTTGGGGAAGGTCTTCCTTCCATAATGGAGGCACTCACTAAGAACCCATTTCTAGAGATTTAACCCCTAACAGGGTAAAGGGGACAGTGCATTTTCATCTTATACATAACATTGAAGACTGATAAAACCCAGCCCCAAACCCTGCACCTGCCTGGTCGGGGTGCCCGTGGTCAAGGGAGGGTGGTGCACGGAGGGGGTGTGTTGCACGGAGCTGTTAATGGTATGCCCAGGCACACAAATATTCTTGAAATTTTACTATCAGAACATGGGCACATTTCACTAGTTTAGTAACAACTGTAGTTACATACAGAAAGAAGGGATCAATAACCACTTTGAGGCATATACAAGATAGGTAGAAAACAAACAGGAAATCATTACAGATTACAATCCTAATGATGTCTACTCAAAAGTAAGACCCATTGTGGTTAGTAGGACTTACTCCCAGGAAAGTGTCTCTAGGATTGCAGCCTAAGTAATCCTTGGCTCTCCCTCTCTCCTCCCCACAAAAAAGACAAAGTAATCTCATCAGCTGAGGCAAATACCCCAAATCTAGGAGAGCTGGAAGGAACCAGCCCCACTTCTCTTATACAGCGGTACCTTGCAAGATGAATACCCTGTAGGACGAATGCTTTGAAAGACAAACTAAGATTTTGCTGGGATTCTGCTTTGCAAGATGAATATGCTTTGTAAGACGAATCCCCATAGGCTGGACTCTGTGGCTGAGGCAGGACTTCTCCTGCCTACAGTCCCAGTGACCGGCCAGCACAGTGACGCACAGGCAGCAAGCATGAGCAGAGCCAGGAGCTTGCATTTCTGAGATTCCCCACCAAGTCTCCTGCAGCCACCATCAGGTAGGAGGAAAACCCCCTCCTGGACTCCCCTCTGGCCCCCTTCCTGAAAAGAATCCCCTTCCCCCCAAGGAAGCCTCCCCTGCCTGGATTCCACTACAACCACCCCTCCCACCACATTCCCTGCCTGATCCCCACTTTTGCATCCAGGCAGAAGCCTTTGCTGCTGCTGCTCCTCCTGCAAATTTGGAAACAGTCAGCCTGGCATCCTACACAGGTTCCTGTAAGTAAGTCTCAGCGGATACAATGGAAGTTGATTCTGAGTAGACAGGTTAGGATCTTTGCTGTTGCAAACTGCCTATCTGGTTTGCATAGATAGATCTCACACACAGAAAGAGAGAGGTTCCTTGTTAAATTTGCTCAAAAAGACACCAGTGACTCTTTTGGTGAAGAGTAGTCATCCTTGGCCATAAAGGTTTTTCTTTTCTGTTTTTCAGCATATTACAGTGTTTTATTACACTGATTGTGTACTGTATTATATTATAGTGTTTTGCATTTGATTGCAGTGTTTTGTCATCATTTTTACATACAGTTAATATTTTTATATGAATATTTTTGGGTTGTGGAACCAATTGTCTCAGTTTTCATTATTTCCTACGGGAAAATCCACTTTGTAAGAAGAACGCTTTCTAAGACAAACATGCTTCTGGAACGAATTAAATTTGTCTTACAAGGCACCACTGTACTTCCAAAAAAGACACTCCCAAATTAAAGTGACAATAACATCAGTTCATCTAAAATGGGATTCAACCCGAGTTAGATTGTTTATTCCACAAGTTAATGGTTCTAGTGCTGACTTTGTTATGTCTTTTGTGAGTCTCAGTGGCATCGCTAGAGGATGTTGGATGTAGTGGCGTAGCTAGCTGGATGCAATGGATTACAAACTTTAGAGGGCTACAGGCTGAGCTTGACACCAGTGACTAAACTTGTGAAAAAGGGTCTGTATGAATGATCATGTTATTTGCTCATTGGAAAGGTAATTTAATGCAGAATGCAATGAAATAAACTGCATTGGACTATCTTTATTCTATCAGAAGTTATGACCAATTAACCAGAAAATGAAAAAGTGGATATTCTTAACTCAACTTTCCCATAATACTGATTGCTCTGAGAGCCAATGAGATGTAATGCTGGTATTGTATGGCACTAATAAGGTGTTAAATGTGAATCAGCTCTCAATACATATATCATGTACAGTACATATATCATAAAACAGTTACCCAATGCTAACTGGGTATACAGCCACTTCTAAGAGATGCTCTTCTTATATTTTGCAAAAGAAGAATTTTCCTCTTTGCCCCAGCACAGTTTTCATAACCAATAAGGGACACAATTTTCATTTTTTTACTTAAATCAATTTGATTTTGTTATTATGGGAAGGGTGGGGACAACAAAATCTTCTTTGACTCCAGATCCAGCAAAGCAAATAGGTGGTGAACTGCTGGCATGTTGGCAGTAGGAGGCATGTTTTCCCCCCTATTTTCATTTTTAAAATACCCATCACGTCCAGTTGCGATGTAACTTCCAGAGCAACATTTTGAGCTTTGCACTGTGCCTGTTAACCAGCAGGCCAGGGTTCGAGACCCGGGTCGGCCCCACAAGACAGGGTGAGCTCCTGTCCTTAGCCCAGCTCTGTGACACCAGAGCCAATCATATTGGCTCTGCCTTTCCATTGGACTAATTCAGTGGCGTGGAAAGGGGGAATTTGCTGCTTGGGTAACAGCCTATCCTCCATAACAATCCAACCCAGGCTTTCGTGCTTCGCATGCAGCGTATGCAGCGCTGAGCACGATACCATAGTCTTCCAAGACTGACGGAGGCCTGGTTCATCATACCTCCTGACTACCTCTTTTCTCTTTTTTGGCTGTGGCCAAGATATCTTTCTCAAGACCGCAGAAATGGTTAAGGTACAATGTTTTCAGACACCTAAAGGTCCTTCATGTTTCTATCAAGAATGATTATGGGCACAATCCAAAGTTACTATGGCGAGTTGTCGCTCCGGCGTAAGTACAATTTACTCTGGATTGCAATATGAATTTCCCATAAGTTACCACTAGGTGGTGCAGTAATTACGGGTGGACATAACGTCTCTTACGTGCTCCCATAGTTACTCTGGATTGTAGGGTATGACAGGTTAAAGATTTGAACATGGGAAAAAGATTCTAATTACTCTCCCTCACTGGAAACTGACTGGATTGATGTTAGTGAGAATTATAGTAATTCTCTGATGGTTCCCGAAGCAACTACATTGAACTAGCTCCTCTGTGATGCTTAAACTGATCAGCTTGGTCCTTAATTGGAGCAATTTTTCTTGAGCAAAATGTTGCCTGTGATGGCACCTGGAGATGTAGGTTTAGAAATAATTGAGCAAAGCTTACTCTTTGTTAATTGGACAAAGAGACCCCTTTTCAAGGGGTGCTCTTTTTCTGGGGGGGAAATAACTACCTTCTTTCAGCCCAACAGTGTCAAAAGTTGCTGTTGAGGTTTTTCTGCAGTTTTTTAGATGTTGAGGTCTTTTTGGACAGGAAGCTATATAGTTATTTGATGAAGCTATATAGTTATTTGATGTTCTTTGTGAACTTTGTTGTTGAAAAGAGGTGCATCAATAACCTTATTAATAATTATTATTTAAAAGACTGAGGATTGATGCCCGAATGCATTATAGGCTTACACTTCTGATATCCCACGGGGGAAAAGTGATTGATAATTCTGGAGACCGTGAGCTGATTGAACGTTAAGGGAGTGTAATTGCTTGAAGAGCTTCTAAAGGGTGCTTTTGCAGACGAAATACTCTTCTCCAGCTAAGCTCAAAGCTAATAAAATTCATCTGTCTGTAATGGGATCATGCTGTTATCACTTCTGAGTAAGCAATAATGGGCAGCTCATAAATATTTAAATAGACATTTTTGTTATTGTTAAATGGCACTCATATCATGGTTTCATTAATCACTCAGTGTTGTTTAATTCTGCAAAGAGAAATGGTTATCACTGTTTTTTTAATCCCGCTTCATAGCAGCAGGCCACTCTTTTCAAGGAGGAAAGCGAAAAGGAAATAGACTATAAAGTGGAAATCGAAGTACAGCTCCACATTTCTGCTCAACTTATTGTACTGTAGTATGAAGTGATCTAACACACTGCAGAAATAAGACACAAATAAATTATACTTTTTCTATCTAGTCTTGCAATAACACCTTTGATTACCTTCTTTGAGTTTGATTTGGGGGGGGGGAGGACCGGCAGCTGGAAACTTCCAGCAGCAAAATGGAAATCTTATGACAGAAGTTAGTAGAAGGGAAAGCATTTTAATTTCTTGAAATCTTTATTTTTTCAGTTTCTAATCAAACTCTATAGCATGTTTTGAAATGGGAAGGACATGAAAGGGCACCGTGTGAAAGCAAAAACCCAGACTAAGGGCAAAATCCAGAGTTACTATGGGGAGTCCTTGCTCTGGTAGAAGAACAACTTACTCTGGATTCCAATATGAATTTCCCACTGCACTAGGTAGTGCAGTAACTACGGGTGCACGTAAAGTCTCTTACATGCTCCCGTAGTTACTCTGGATTTGGGGGTAAAGTAGGCATGTGAGCAGGTGTGGAGGAAGAAGCTTGGGCATTTATTGGCAAGGGGGTAAGTCCTGATACACACTGGCAAGTGGAATATGGGTTCAAAGTGAAGAACTATAAGAGTTGAAGCTGGCTGGCTGAGGATCATAGACAGCGCACTGGGAGGGCTTAAGGCCAAACACCATGTCATGTTAAGCATGTACTTAGGGCTTGTGTTTATGGCTGACCAGATGACAGGAATTTCCCTGACAGAACCAGAAATGAGGCTCTGGAACTGAAAGTCAAGAAATTTGGGGGATTTTTGTAGCCATTTCTTTTGATTTTAGGACTGTTTAAGGCCATTTTAGTGCTTTTAGGCCCGTTGAGGCTGCTGGTTAAAGGAAGAGGAGGAGGAGGGAGGGAAGGGAATTGTAATTTTCCCTCCCCAAGCTAAAGCACCTTTCCAAGCCATAAGTGCAAGAACTGCATCTCCTCACATGAATCACACCTGACTCTCCAAGTAGTTCCAGCTACCAAATGGCTGTTCTTAGCAGTGGCTCCCAGTCCCTGCAGAGAAAAAGATCAGGGAGGAGGAAAATCTGCTTGCTGTTTGCTGCAAAGGAAGGAAGGAGGGAGCTCTGCTGAAGCTGCTCTGCTCCTTGCAGGTGGAGCTGCTCTGAAACCTTGCAGTGAGTTTGGCTTTGGAGAGGAAGGGAGGAGAAGAATTATTTTTTAAAGCAGGGTTGCCAACAGACCAGAGAAACCACAGCCTCTGCTGCTCCTATACCTTTGTAGATGGATCCACCAATATATATTTTGCACAAAAAAGCATGTAATTCACAACAAGGGCTTCAGTTGTGCAGGTTTGGGGCCTTTCATCCAGCTGTTGTCAAAGCAGAGGAGCAGGGGCTGGGTGTAAAATTGGCAATCTTCTCAGAGTAGGGATGGTGGAATAACTCCTGGCTTCTTAAGTTTTACGCCTCCAAGCCCAGTTGTGTCCACTCAAAAGCATTATAGTCAGTGGAGCTTATATTGTGTAAGGGGGTAAAAGAAAAGAGGTCAAAAGACCAAGCCTATGCATGCCTTCTTGAGAAAGTCTGGCTGCTTGGATCACTTAAACATGGGCTTTTTTGGTTTGTGTCTGGTCTGTTGCAATGAGATTTGTGCAAAAATTTATAGGAATGCAATACAAGTGTTATTAGCTTCATTTTAAATTCCTACATTTGTCCTATATTTTTGGAGCATTTCCTACATTTTTTTAACCAGGAGTAATTTTGGCTTGGAGGACAGGGAACTTGGAGGAAATTTTGGGTTCGGCATCTGGTCACTCTGCAAATAAGCCCACTTCTCTAATCTTCAAGTCCTCTAGGTGACCTGGGGTGGTAGTTATATACTGTTGGATGCATACGTTGCAACATAAGGCAATGAAACAAACCGCTCTGAAATATATTTAATCTACCAAAACCTGTGGTGATAAAACAAATGGAGGCAGAGCAATGGCACATAACTATGGCCACCATCCAGGTTGTTGCCCTGTCCACTGCATGGGGTGACACACTAGCCTCCCGCACCGGGTGATGCGACCCCTCGTGACGCCCCTGCACACACCTACACACTCACACCTTATGAAATGCAATGTTCTTCTGTTCTTTTATGACATTTGAAGTTCAAATACTCTGCTATGGGTGCCATTTTCCCCCCAAGCTGTACTCTCAGGAGTGTAAACATTAGTTCAGACCTTCTGAGTTTCAAGTGGAAACTCACAAAAAGAACAGACTGCAAAGAATAATAATGAGATTTGATTAATAGAATCATACAGCTCTATTTTCTTAGTCCTGTGTTCTGGAAAGGTGGCTTCGCTTTGAACAAATTGTACTTTATAAGCCAATATGATACACATCTGGAAAAGTATTCTGTGAGCATTGAGTTCTTTTTGTAATAACATATCTATTGCCTATAGGAAAACTGGTCGTAACCAGCTGTGCAGCCTTGCCTTTGGGGTGTGTGTAAATAGAAATTCATGGCAGTGTTGGTGCATTTTTAAAGACAATCATGAGCAACCTTGTTGTGCAAAGAACTGAAAGAAACCAGATGATAAATTAGAAAAATATGAGTATTACATAGTGAAGTATAACCTGATAGTAAAATATTGTAAAGTGGTTCTCGAAAAGTTCAGAATATGCCATGATTAATAATGTCTTCATAGAGTGAGGCATCTGAAATGGATGGTGTGTTGCAGTTTTCATAGTCTCCTTTACATTTGTGGAATCTCCAGTGTTAATGGTTTAGTCCTTAGAAAACAAAGTCTGTGCTTAGAGCGACCCCTGTAGATTTCTAGCACCAACAGCAGTAATTACGGTTTAGGTTCGGGCAGCTGTCAATGTGAAAATGTGGATTAACATTACCCACCCATCCATCCTTCTTCACAACTGTGTGGGATAGGTGAGGTTGAAAGATAGCGATTGGACCAGGGACACGCAGGAACATAATAGCTTAGTAGGGATTTGAACCTTGATCTTCCATGTCTCACTTTCAATCTGCTAGTAGACTGATTTCTAAAGTAGTAGTAGACTCATCTGGCTCTATCCATCATTTGTATCTAAAATCATCAGGGGAGGTCAGACTCCATCGTTCAACTAGATGAGATTGAACCCCCCATTAGATTATATGTATGGATGCCCTCACAAAGGTAGGCATCCACATATATAGTAGAAAGGGGTAGGCATCCACAGAGTTAGTAGAAAGACAGATCTTTCTATTAACTTCTCTGGCTGCATATTAATGTCAGCAATCATGGTCTTATTTTGGAAAAACATTGTTCCAGCACATGATTTGTTAATGCTACTATGAAAGCTCTACTCCATATTTTATATTTGTTGCTTTACATATTTCTATTAAAATATTTCTTTGCCATACAGTGGCTTTCAAAGTGGCTTAAATGAAAATTTAAATTTTACAAATATCTGCAAAAAGAATAGAAAATTTGCAGGTAAATAAAAATATTGTCCAAATGGCAACCAACAGGAAGTCCAGCAGTTAATAGGCAATCCATCTATTACCATTTCCTGTATGATTGTATATATAAAAATGCTTCTTCATTACTAATATAAAACAAAGAGTAAAAGCACATTGGTGTAGAGACAAGCATGACATTCCCTTCTTTTTTGTCCTATTACTCAGATTGTCATTGCCACATACATTCTTTGGTATTGCTACATTATTTTCCAAACTATATATGGCAAGTGTGCTTGTGTAAATTGCAAAAAGACAGAAAATGCTTCGCTGCAAGAACTTTTTCTTTCTTAATGAAAAGGTACCTAGGAGCAAGTGATGCATATCAAAGTGGATCGCTACCAGCTGATATAAGGCTTTGGATCACTGTCGGCTCTTACACTGTCGCACTTCAAATATTCTCCTTATCTATAATTTTCCCTTTGATTCTAGAGAGATATAGTGCTTGGAGGACTTGTTGGATATACTGTGTTCATTTCAGTGTCTTTTTTAGCATCAGAACTATGGTTGAAGAAATATTTACTGTGGATGGTTGTGATGAAATTTCAGCATAGGAATCAGTGCATTTTTACCTTCTCTGCTTACTTCCTGATAAGTTCAGTTTGTTATCGCTTGTCATTCAGTAACAAACATAGCTGGAGAGGAACTCAGTTGGCGTCAGACTTCTATATATCTTTGATTGTGCGCCATCTCAGGGATTATTCGGATCCTATCAGTGGAATTGTATAAACCTTCCCCAACAGCCAGCACCTGTATTTGAAAAGGCAAATACAGAGGAGGCATATGTACAATCTAAGAAAAAAAATAGGAGATAATATTGAAAAAACATTTATGAATTTTCCAAGGGTATCTAATAGGGCTGGAGTTTGCATAACCCTCTTTGCATTCAGTAAACAGAACACTAGCCTTAAGAAAGGAAATTTCCTTGTGGGCTCTTTAATTCTTATCAGGGTCATGATAGCAATATTAATATTAACCACACTAATATGGCAATTAGTTATTAAAGGTATTTGATCTGTCTCTTCAGTATTTGTTCACAGTTGGAGCTCACTTTGCAAAAGTGCCTTCACAAACCTCTCTTCCAACACTCATAGCTATAATCTTCAGGGTGTGCTGACAAAAGTAGACCCCAGATAATGAGAGCTTGTGCCCCAATATGTTTCTTAACACAGAATCAATACTTTCAGTGTTTGCTGATGTTTTATACTGGTCATATAGCGTTTGTGTCAAACAATATGTGCCCTTATCCAAAAGCACTGAATTAGCAGCAAAGATCAGGAGTTTCAGGGACCAATTCATATTGCAATCCAGAGTAATTTGTTCTTACACCAGAGCAAGGACTCCCTGTAGTTACTCTGGATTTTGCCCTTACTCTGGATTCCAATATGAATTTCCCATAGGTTTTCACTCGGTGGTGCAGTAACTATGGGTGCACAAAGTCTCTTACATGCTCTCGTAGTTACTCTGGATATAGTCAGATTCCTATATTTCTCTGCAGTGCAGTCTACAGTATGTGCTTTCACAAATTTGTCTACAATCCAGAGTAACTACAGGAAGATGCAAGAGGCACTTACTCTGAATTGCTCTGTTCATTTCCCATAGGTGGCACCATAACTATGTCGGTGTAAAAGGTCCTGTAGTTACTCTGGATTGTAGCCAAAGGAAAGCACTGAAACAATAGCTTGCGTTAGATTCAAAAGCTTATGAACAGACCCTTCCAAGCATAAATGCTCCTTTTTATGAATTCATGACTCTTGATATGGAAGGTTTCTGTCTGGCCCGTCCACCATCATTTGCGTTCTTTGAATATTTCTGAAGGCTTCAGCTAAGTGTGACAGAGCCTGGTGCTTAACATTTTTTTCATCCAGATGCTAGATGGAAGGAGTCAGCTAAAACAAGGAAGCATAGAAGCCATTTGAGAAGACCCATAGGCAATAGAAAGCCTGTTTCAAGGGAGGGAGGAGGAGTCCCGAATTTATCAGAAAGCAAGGATCAGCAATAAACTTTTCACTTAAGAAAGCAGAAGAGAAAGAAACGTGCTGGAGGCCAAAGCTTGGCCACATGGTGTGTGGTGGAGTAAAAAGGTCCCCAAACCCCCCTGGCAGAAAATATTTTTCCAGATTCCCTGGAAAGAGGAGAAAGAATTATGTGAAGGATGTGATCATTGCTCTGAGACTTCAAGGGTAGTTAGTTTAGCTGTTAAGATAGCTGTTAAGTAGATGGACAGATTCCAAACAACAAAGTCCCAAATGTTACCAATACTATGAAGTGCTCCAATTTTGTGCAATGGGTGGTACCCATTTGTGAAAACTGAGACAAATCTCAATCCCCTAATTTCTGAATTTGCATGAACAGGTTTTTTGAGAAAGAGAATTCAGCAAAACTCTTAAACGGAGCCGGGCTGGTTTTTTTTTTTTTGGGGGGGGGGGGGACTTGACAAATTCTCTTGGGATGCTTGTGATGTAGATTATATTCTTGATCAAACATCCATTATGTTGAAAAAAAACCATAAAAACTTGGTGGTGGTACTGGGAGACTCACACTGGCCCTTGAGTTGTGGAGTGCCGCAGGGTTATAACTTGTTCCCCATGTTTTTTAATATATACTGTTTAATAGCATCATGGATTTCAGAATCAGGAGGATCTCTGTCTTTAGGATTTAATCTCAGCTTATTCACCCTCATCCAGATCCCAGCTGCCTCCAGGCAGATCTCCAAGAAGGAAACAGCCACCCTAAGTGGAAAGAAAGAGGAGATAGAGCTAGGTGTCATCTACGTATTGATGACACCGAACTCCAAACGACATCTCCCATTGGTTGGTTGGTTGTTTTGTGTATTTATTTATTTATTTATACATACATACATACATACATACATACATACATACACGCGCGCGCGCGCGCGCACACACACACCTTTCTCTAACGAGCTCCGGATGATGTACATTTTTCCATACCTTCTTTTGTGTCTGGCACAAGGTCACCCTTTCTTGGCTGATTGGGAATTTGAACCTGGATCTTCCAGAACTAAGCTCAACATCAGAATCTGCACATCATCCTGGCTCTCATACCATGCTGCACACTGAAACTATGTATTCAGTCCTTTAATACCATTCTGTCACTTTGGCATTCATAGCTTGGGAATGAGTAATCAAAAGAGAGAAGTTCAACTTTTAAAGAATATATATCATGTCATATAACAGTTTTGTTAGAATGTATGTGTATTACATTAGATGGTATTTCAGCTATTAGATGGTTTGAAAGCTACATATGCCTTTCAGAGAAGGTGGAAATGTATAGAGAAGGGAATAGTTCAAGAAAGGACAGCACAGATAGTTCATTTAGAGAAGGAAGTTTGGGCTAGTGGGATTTATATTATAAGGAACTTGCCTGGAGGATTTTTCTGAGCTCTCCAACTTTTAGCAAAAAGGCTTATGTCTAAGTTCACCTCAGATCATAAAGGTGACTCTGAAGTACTTTATCTCATTGCATTGCTGTTTCATAGCTTGAAGTCTGATGAATAACACCCTCTTATTTTTTTTCCATTGGACCACTTCACATTTTCAATCTTGCCATGTGGAAAGATTATGATTTATCTGCAAAACACTTTGGAATGCCAAACCAATATCCTCAAACGAAAGGAAGGATATAGTTTAAAAAAACAATCACATTTATTTTTCATTTTGTAGAATCGGTTGGGCAGCATGACTGGTACATTACTATAAATCACAAGAAAGGGTTTTTTTTTGTGTGGTCCCACTGTGATTTGCTAAGTGGTAGCTTTCGCTGATACACAGAATGCTTGCAAGTGCTGGTTCTATGCACATACTCCTTTGCAGTCAGATATTTGCATTGCAGATCACACTACAAAATTATTCAAACACTTATTTAACTGTGTCCTATGAGTAGCTCAGAGAGACTTGCCCTACAATCCAGAGTAACTACGGGAGCACCTAAGAGACTTTACGTGCACCCGTAGTTACTACATCACCTAGTGAAAACCTATGGGAAATTCATATTGCAATCCGGAACAAATTGTTCTTACACCAGAGCAAGGACTCCCCGTAGTTACTCTGGATTGCTCCCTTACACAGTAGACATCGCTGCACAAATGGGGGATTTGCAAAGATTTTTATCATTTCATATAGTGCAAGAGAGGCTTGCTGTTTATATTACACACACACACACACACACACACTCACGCACTCACACAAAATTAAAAATTATAGAAACTAATAAAGCACTTGTGTTTTCAATAAACAATTCAATGCTGTCCCTCATTGTAGACCCCACTTAGAGTCTAACTTACCACTCCATAGACAGAAACCCCTTCAGTTCACAGAGAAAAGAGCTACTTCCGTGAGTACAATCTTTATCCATGGAGTAGTAGTTTAGGGTCCACACCAGTGCTAAGAACAGTATTTTTAAATTGGAAATTTTAGAAAGGATTTTTTACATTGTTGCAGTAATTGATTGTGATTTAATTTTCCTCCATACATATGTCATATCCTCTTTTAAATGCATGTAGACCAAGCGCCATTGCAATATCCTGTGTTGTGAAGCTCTATCTGTTAATTACATGTTGAGTAAGGAAGTATTTCCTTTCTTCTGATTCTTCCACCAATCAATTTTAGTGTATTTCACCTGGTTTTGGTGTTGTTCAAGAGGGAAAATAATTTCCCTTTCTCTGTCTAGATAAATAAATTCTGTTTGTTCCATGCATAATTTTATATGTCTTAATCGTGCCTTTCTTTTAGCACTTCTTTCTCAATTTAAGAGCCCCAAATGTTGTAGCTTTCCCCTGTTGGAGATGCCCTAGCCTGCAATCCTAAGCTTCAGCTTAGGCCAGCATAAGTCCTTTGCTGAACTGGGCATGTCATGAAAGTGTCATCAGGCTCTTCTGCCCCACTTCTAAGGAGGTTAGGCCAGCACACAGGCATACACCAACATCCCCATACCATCATGGGAAGATATGCTGGGTGAGTTAGGCCAGCCTAAATTGGTTAGGATTCTGCCCCTTGTCCACTAAACATTTTGGTGGTTCTATTGTATCTTTCTCAGTTCCACTACAGGCATCCCCTACTTTCTGTTGGTTCATTTTCTGATGGTTCTGCTCTTTCAACAATTTCACTTATACACAGAACTCATTTATTTAACACATTCTTCCCTCTTTCAATCTCATTCTGCTGGTCTAAATGCTAAATTGGTCTTCCCTGATGTTGATTTGCATGTGATACAGTGATCAAACTGTTTTTGGCATTTCTTTATGACTTTTTCAGTACGTAACCATCATTCAAATACATAAGATATCCATTGCCAACACATGCTTTTGTTCATTTTAGGCTAATCATACTTTCCTGGGAATAAGTGCTATTGAACACAATGGGACTTACATCTTGCGTAATTTGTGATGTATTTTGACTATACATTAATACATATCTGTTTTTAGGCTTTTGTAGAGGTATAACAAAGGTATAGCATGGGATGCAATCTGCCACAGGCGACAGGGCCCCCTCTCTCTTGCTACAAGCAGGGGGTTGGACTAAATGACCTCCTGGGATCCCTTCTAACTGTTTTGATGGGGTGAAATTTCAGCCCTTGCCACAGGTTAAATTTTGCCTACGTATGCCTCTGGGCTTTTGTAAATGATATTTTATGGTTTTTTGTGGCCATTTTGCATTTGCAAGCTGAAAACAACTGGGTTCCACTTTTCAACAGTTTTCACTTTTGGATGGTGCTCTGGTTCCTAACCCATCCAATAAATGGGGGATGCCTATATATCTTTTTGTTGTATGGAAAACAGAATTGGATACCAGGTGTTGCCTTACCATTGATTTATACAATGGAATAGTAATATTGCTTATTCTCAATCCCTTTATTAAAATTTATTCCACGGTTGGAATTGGCCTTTATCACAAGATTTCGCTCCTGATCCATCACAGACCACTCATAGAATATATGAATTTATATTACATGAACTTCCCCCAATGTGCACCACTTTATACTTACATTGAAGTTCATCTGCCATTTTCATCTGCCATCCCCTCAACTTGGAGAGATCACTTTGGAGCTCTTTGTAATATTCTTTGCATCTCAAAAAAGGTCACCTTGCTGCTTATCCCCAACTCGTGGCCACTTATTAATAAATTGAAAAGCATTAAAATGCATAAAATGACGCACAGCCATTGTTGACAAATAAAATTCCACTTTGGTTACGTACACATACGCACATCCTGCTGGCTTTGTTTGCTTATTGTGTTTGTCAGCCAGTTCCATCAGCTCAAGCTGGTCAGTTTCCAAAGGCTTACTTAAAGAAAGCTAATCTGATTCTTTGAAGTTCAGGATTAAAAAAGAAAAGATACATTAGCATCTTCTCGTTGGATGCATGATGTAGCTGTATTTCAAGGTCAAAGAAAACAAAAACCCCTGACTCTAACTTTCAACTGAAACCCCTGCCTCTTGTGAAATGCTTCTTTTTTGGTATCATGTTTACTGTATATTTCTTTTTAAGGGTCAAATCTTTCACAAGTGGCTTTTTTATAACAGAAAATTCCCCTGGAAATTTTATGTCGTTGCTTAGTATTTACCCCCCACGCCGAGAATAAGGAGCCGGAGACAGATGCTGGATTTAATGGCCACTTTATTAAAATATAACATATTTAACCCAACAAAAGGGGCTGCTTTGTCGTGCTGGTAACTAAAAAATAAGGGATGGCGAAAGCCTGGCTCAGGTGTCACCCTCGCAAGGGTACCCATCAACACCGACCCGAAGGTCGAGACAGCTGGGTGCTTGGTCAATCAAAGCAGCTGAACACTCGGTACACCCGAATTAATGCCCGGCCGAACCAAGCCTAACTTCCCAGGTACAGGGCTAGCCATCCCGACCTACGTCCGGTCTGGTACCAATAGGCAAGAGATGCGTAGCACTGACCCTGCTGTCTCAGGCAGTCACCGAAGGCCTATCCTGCCTACTCCAGCACGACACCTGCCATAAAGTGACCTATTTAAACCTCCCTCACCACTATTACAGTTCAGGGTAGGCAAAAAAGAGTCCCGGCAAGAGCCAATCAGCAGGGACCCCAAAAATTCCTACCCGGCCCAAAATGCGACCAGCAAAGCCTAAACTGCACAAGGGAGGGAGGGTGGGGACGACTCTCTGGCGAAGACTGGAGGGACGCTGCAGGCAGCACGCCTACAGCGTCCCTCCAGCGCCGCCCCCTGGCCATAGCAGCCAGTAGGCTGCAAGCATCTCCTCCGGCCATACCATCCCGGCCGGGGGAGGCAAAAGGGCCAGCCCATTAACGGGCTAGCCCCATTACCTCCCACGCCGAGAATAAGGAGCCGGAGACAGATGCTGGATTTAATGGCCACTTTATTAAAATATAACATATTTAACCCAACAAAAGGGGCTGCTAACTTGTCGTGCTGGTAACTAAAAAATAAGGGATGGCGAAAGCCTGGCTCAGGTGTCACCCTCGCAAGGGTACCCATCAACACCGACCCGAAGGTCGAGACAGCTGGGTGCTTGGTCAATCAAAGCAGCTGAACACTCGGTACACCCGAATTAATGCCCGGCCGAACCAAGCCTAACTTCCCAGGTACAGGGCTAGCCATCCCGACCTACGTCCGGTCTGGTACCAATAGGCAAGAGATGCGTAGCACTGACCCTGCTGTCTCAGGCAGTCACCGAAGGCCTATCCTGCCTACTCCAGCACGACACCTGCCACACGGGGAACCTGACTAGAACATGGTTCCACCGCCCCATTACAGACAGGTGAGCAGCCCCTTAACTAAATTCCAAACATATTCCTCAATGGCCAAATCACTAAGGTGGACCCCGTCTGATCTAAAAACATGGGGCAGCTGCCACATGACGTGACGGTGATAAATCACCAACCCACCCCAGCTCTCAACAAAATGCGCCACGTAGGCGTTGACCCTCTTACGGGCCAGATCTATCTTCCGGATGCTCCTAGCCCCCTTCCAAACCCTCCTGGGCAGGAAAGAGGACCAAACAAACCGGATCGCTGGGCACCACCACTTTACAAGTGACAGGTCTTGAACGATCTGCACCCTGAGGTCCACAGTCCTCGTCTGGGTCAGATCATTCTCACCCAGGTGCACCAGCAAAACATCAGGGGGTGGGTTGTCACGTAAAAAGCCGCTAACTATGGGCAGAAGCTGACCCCACCCCATTCCCCTCTGGACAGCCCAGGCAATACACACGTCTGGACTGAGGCCGAGACAGGAGCCGCCGCCACTGCGTTCGGCCCACTTCCGGGCCCAGAAGAGGATGGAGTGGCCAATCACCAGGACACGAAGAGGTCTTGATGATGAGGAATCTGCAACATAAACAAAGAGAAGGTCACTAAACAACTGCAACGTAGCAGCAACAGTAAACGCAAAAACAGGCAAATGAGCTCCACTGAGCCTCACTTGCGCACATAATACTTAAAGGCCCCAGAGCGCCATCTCCCGATGCGCCTGATGACCTCCTCAGGGAGCCCCATGGAAGATGCTAAGGTGGCCGCGCCAATTCGCAGGGAATGGACACTGTAAAACTGCGGGGAGAGACCAAGATGAGTCACTGCCCAAGCAAAAATGGCCCGAAATTGAAAAAACGTAAGCGGGGTCCCATCCGCATGTTGGAACAATGGCCCAACAAATTGAAGCACCCTGTCCCTATACCTGCTCAAGGCCCGCACTGGGCACAGGGCGTGGCCGTGAATAGCTCTCAACCTGATAACCAATCCCCGAGCCCTCTGGTCAGTTTTGGATCTTCTTAGCCGCAGGATACAGACCGAGCCTTCCAGGGTCACGTCCGACCACCACAGCACCCAGGCAGGGTCTGCCGAACGAGACCGCACCAAAACCTCGCTGATCCGAAACGCTCCAAAAAACATAACCAAAGTCACTGCTCGAAAGAGGTCCCTTTCGAAGTCAGAGCTACAACACAGGCCAAAGGCCTCCATTAAACCACCCAAAATCTTAATCGTTACCGGCTTCCTCTGGTCCGGAACCGAAGGTCTGTCCCTACGCATGCCTTCAAGCATGCGTCTTACCTTAAAGTCCTGTGTAGTGTCAACCACCCCTCTCAAGCCCGCCACAAAGGCCAAGGCCGACAGGTACACAGAGATAGATTTTGGGTGAAGGCCAGATTCAAAAAGGGAAAGCATGAACCTGAGCAGTATCTCTACAGGTAAGGGCCACTCTACAGGCACACTCTTGGCCCGACAGAAGGCCTCAAACTCTCCCACCTTACTCTCGTAGCTGCTCCTTGTGGAAGGAGCCAGCGACCCCATAATCAACCTTTGCGCTCTCACGGTCCAAGGCTCCACAGCCACTCGGGCATGGGGTCCGGATCCTGAAGAGCAGTCGGGGCGAGTTGCCGGAAGCGCTCCTCCTGAAAACGAGACAGAGCATCGGCAACCCCATTTTCAAGCCCCGGTACATGACATATCGACACCACCAAGTTAATGCGCAGGCACTGCAACACAAAGGCACGAACCAAACGCATAACCCGTGGAGAACGAGAAGTCTGTTTGCGAAGCACATGTACTACAGCCTGGTTATCACACCAAAACCGAACTGTAGAGTTCCGGAATTGGTCTGCCCAGATGTGCACCGCGACAACAACCGGGAAAAGTTCCAAAAAGGTAAGATCCTGCACTACATCACTGGCCGTCCACGTAGAAGGCCAAGGACGAGCACACCACCTTCCCCGAAAGTAAACTCCAAAACCATGGCCGCCTGCAGCATCCGAATGGACCTGCAAGTCAGCCCGGAGGACCTGCACCTCCCTCCAAAAAGAAGTGCCATTAAAGTCAGACAAGAAGGTCAACCAAACCCTCATGTCCTCCCTCATGGCCACAGATACCCTAATCTTATGGTACGGCGCCGTTAGGCCCACCATAGCATCACATAAGCGCCTGAGAAAAGCCCAACCGGGCGCCACCACCCGACAAGCAAAATTCAAATGTCCAACTAAAACCTGTAATTCCCTAAGCGACAACCTCTTTGCATTCAAGGATTGAGCCAAAAGGTTGCGCAGGGTCACCAATTTTTCTAAAGGCAACCTGGAGCACTGAGCCAAAGTGTCCAGCTCTATGCCCAAAAAGGTCAAGGTGGTGGCCGGCCCCTCGGTCTTCTCCTCAGCTAAGGGAACTCCCAACTCTGAACAAAGGCTCTTGAACGAGGCAAGCAACTGGTCACACTGGTCAGTGCCCGCCGCCCCCATAAAGAGAAAGTCGTCCAAGTAGTGAACAACTCTCCCAAAAGGGGACCGGGATCGAAGAGCCCATTCTAAAAAAGTACTAAAAGCCTCAAAGGCTGAACAAGAAACTGAACACCCCATAGGGAGAGCCCTGTCAACATAATACCCACCCTCAAACCACATACCCAGCAGGCAGAAATCACTCGGATGAATGGGGAGCAGTCGAAAGGCCGACTCCACATCAGTCTTGGCCATCAAAGCCCCAGACCCGCAGGTCCGCAAAAGACGAACCGCGTCATCCAAGGAAGTATACCTAACTGAGCACAGGTGAGGAGGGATACCATCATTAACGGACTCACCCCGGGGAAAAGATAAATGATGAATTAACCGGTACTGACCCGGGGCCTTCTTGGGAACGACTCCCAAAGGGGAAACCCTCAAATTCGGAAAGGGAGGGGACGGAAAAGGACCAAGTACTCTGCCTGCTGCAACTTCCTTGGCCAACTTTTTCCGCACAACCACCTCCATACCCCGTACCGATTTCAAGTTTGCCGCCCAAAAGGCATTGTCTGGGCGAGGGGCCGGAATTCGAAAACCCTCAACAAAACCATCCAACAAAAACTGAGCAGCTTCCCTATCAGGGTAAGCCTCCAACAAAGCAGTCAACACAGATAGCTTAACTGGGGTCGGCCCCCTTTCCAGCAGCTGCGGGTGGCTGGGGTGGTTGACCCCCACCCCCTCTTTTGGCCCCTCTTGGCCCTGCACCCTTAAAACCTTTCCCTTTCGTGCAAGAGCTGGCGGGGTGCCGTCCGCCACACAATGCACAGAGGTGGCTAAAGGGGCAGCTGGTCTTGGAGCAAGTCCCCGAAGAGCTAAACTCGTAGCAAGCCCTTTGTCCTTGAACCCCCGGGGCGCCCGAAGATGCCCTGGGTAGCGACGAAGGGTTGCGAGCGATAAGATGACCGCTATCCGAGCGGTCACCTTGGATGGGTTTGGCAGTAGCCACAACCTGCATCCATAGCTCAAACTTTGGTACCGACCAATCCAGGGAAGGGTCATTGGCTGCCCTCATCCTGAAATTTTGGTCATAATAAAGCCAAGCATTGCCACCAAAGTCCCTCAGGGTCCGGTGCACAATATCCAAATACTTTATAAGTGCCGGGGCCCTCTTGGGCCTCAGCTGGACAACAACGGCCATATAGATGCAATATCCATATAGCCAATTGGTCCAATTGTGATCAATTTTGCGGCGCTTCGCCGCTTCTTGATCGCGCTCTGGCTCCCCAATTCTTGGCACCCTTTCAGGCTCCACATGGAGAAGACTGAAAAGGTCGACATAGTCGCCCCTCCAAATCTTCTCCTTGACGGACATGGCCAAGTGTCCGCCAAGTGGCAGATCAATGCTGCCATAAGGACGATCCTCAGGACCATCCTCAAACTCAGCATGTCTGGCCAGCCGATAAATTTCTTCCCAAGTGGGCATGCCCCGTCCTCGATCCGCCTCAGAGCTCCTGGCACGGGGAGGACGAGGCATACCCAACCAGGAACCCTCATAAGCCCCCAAACCCATTGGGGGCCAAGAATAATAAGGGCATCCCCAGCCCGGCATCCACCAAGGCATCATCTGGGCAGCCCTCTTGGGAGGAGGAGGTGTAATGACCGGACACTCCTCCCAACAACCCACCACCTCAGGCTCATCAGCTTCAGAGTCCTCACCTGTGGCACCATCTCCCCAGGAGGAAGCAGGGGCCCCTGTAACACCCAACGGAACCTGTTCCACAGGAGGAGCCTGAGGTTTCCGGCCGCCCGACCTGGAGGGGCGAGCCGAAAACATTAAAGCCCCCCGACCCTTCCTCGTGAAGGTACGGGTGGGCACAGGAGCCGAAGGCCCAGCATCCCGATTCTCAGCCCGCTCCCGAGCTTCCCTCTCCAGCGCCTTACAGCGCTCCACTAAGGTCCTATGATCCATAGCCTCCCATTCCTCGTCCGAGGAAGTTGGTTCGGGAGGGGGAGGCGGGGGCGGGGTGGGGGGGCGAGGGGCTCTCCCACCCCTTTTCTGGGTCCTCTTGCCCATGGTTCCCAACCAAACAAGTCACAACAAAATATGTTCTGCTTTATTGACACTGAACACTGAAAAGGATATGGGCTGCTCCAGCAGCAGAGGATCAAGGATCGCCCAGGCCAGCAGCAGGAAGACTCTTGAAGATGCGAAGGAAAAAATTGCGCAGCTCCCACAAGCACCCAAAGCACCAGCAGCAGACCAGCAGCCCCAAGGAGCACTCAAGATGGCCGCCGCGCCAAAAGGAGCGCCTCAGCAAGCCCCCAAAGCACCAGCAGCAGACCAGCAGCCCCCAAGGAGCACTCAAGATGGCCGCCGCGCCACGAGGAGCGCCTCAAAATGGCGGCCACCCGCTTCGCGCACCTCAAAATGGCGCCCTGCTGTCCCAAAATGGCGCCCGCCGCCCGTTAAGCGGGCCCCAAGGCGAGCGCGCGGCCCGCAACGAGCCCGGAGGACGAGGTGCCGAGGGGGTGGGGTGGACAAAGCCACCACCGTGCGGCCGCAGCCGCAAGACTAAGCGGGGGTGTCCGGAGACGACCCTCCCCGCTACAAACCTTCGCCGCGGGCTTAAGGCCCTTGAAGAGAGCCGCCGGGAGCAGTCCGAAAGACGTCTGCTCCAGACGACTCTCTGGCGAAGACTTTTAGTATGGCTGATAAATAATCACACAGGTGATATGTATGCTTCATTAGCTGCAGCCGATGTGTGTTTCAGAGGTTGAGGTCTTATATCAGATTTTACATGTACATTAATTGAGGCTGTTAACACTCCTGACTTTCCTTCTCTGCTGCTGTCATGTTGGTGACCTGATGAACATTTGCTGTGCAAAATGTTCATATTCTGTAAGTATTATTGGCACTTCTATTTCTCAGAAGGCTGCTCAAATTGCTTTCCTCCCAAACCTTGCTTCAGTCATTAATAGGTGGGGATTGATATTTGCTAATGTAAATTTCCTCCTGGAAGGTTTCTTTTTTACATCTCACGGTGTGGCACTGTTTTAGTAGGGCTGATAAATCTGTCAGGCCTTCTTTAAAAACGTCACCCACTGTCATGCTTCCTAGTGAGATAGAGACTCCGCTGGCCCTGGTTTCTTCCTTGCAAGTGACTGAAGGAGCACGTAAGCTGCATCATTAACATTGTGACAGACTGTCACATCCAAGCCACATTTTAAAACTTTGGTGGGGAAAAAAGCACTGAGGGCACAATCCTAACCAATTTAGAACGGCACAACTCACCTATCACTATGTTCCTGTGGTGGTGTGGGGAGACCGGCACATATCTGCGCATTGGCCAAACCCCCCCACCCCAAGAGTGGCACAAAATGACACTTGTGTGTCATCCTGAGGCCAGCACGGGACTTGTACCAGAACTTATGCTAACCGAACTGGGTGTTTAGGATTGCACCCAGAGTTTCCAAAGCAGACATTCATGAGGTGTTAAGAGGAATGGGCAAAGTGGGGAGAATACGATTGCACCTTCTAGCTGCTGCCTCACCTTATGTGTTTTCAGAGTTCCATTTTCATAGCAAATTTCAATAAATTTCCAAAAACATTTATGATGGGGCAGGGTGACAAGATGTCAGAATTGCAGAATTGCAGAAGAACATGACAAGGACCCCCCCCCCCCCCCAAAAAAAAATATAGAAGAAAAATGTAGGCCATAACATAGTAAAAGCTAAAAAAAAACACACTCATATATATTGCTTTCATGTGCTTAATTTAAACACTACCCCCAATTCCAGAGTAACTACGGGAGCATGTAAGAGACTTTATGTGCACCCGTAGTTACGTAGTGAAAACCTATGGAAAATTCATACGTAATCCAGAATAAGTTGTTCTTACACCAGAGCAAGGACTCCCCTTAGTTACTCTGGATTTTGCCCTAAGGCTGCAATCCTAAACACACTTTCCTGGCAGTACGCCCCATTGAATATAATGGGACTCACTTCTGAGTAGACAGAGTTTGGATTGCACCCTATATTACTTATTTTTTGAATTTAAAAATACTATATTATATATACTGTAATTTATTACATGTAATTTATTAATTTCAAGGAGGCTGCATTCTATCTCGCCATGAGGAAAAGAATGGCAAGATGTTTTTTCCAGGACACAAAGCTAAAAAAGAGGACATTTCATGGAAAAAGAGGACATAGGTCACACTGGGCATGGGAGATATAACATCTTGTCCCTCATGCAAAATGGGAACTTGACCATACAAAGAGTTTGTTGCACCAACTTCTCCTTTTGCTGCTTCTTTTTACACTTTTTATGTCCCAACCCTAATTTAGGGTTGTGGGATGCTGCCATAAATCAACTCCCAGTAACACCACCATTTTTTAGCATGGCAGCCAACTATTCCAGGCAGTGAAATTTTCTACCTTGGCTGATATTTCAGGTAATATCTTGCACAGTTGAAGTTTAACACAAAGAAAACTAAGTGCACAATCCTTTCTTAGCTTTCCAGCACTGGCATAGCGGTGAAAACTGAATCTGAGTATGGGTACAAATCTGAACCTGAGTTTCCCCACATTTAAGGACAGTAGTCAAGCCATTACTCCGTACATTACAGATGCTACTGCCCTTCCAGTGAGAAACATGTATGTTTCCAAAGGCAATTATGTTAAGCTGCTGTCTGAAACATATTCATCAATACAATTTGAATTATTTAATTCAACAAAGTCAGGAATGAGGGGAGTCCAAAGTTCAGTCCTATTGGTTTGGAATGTTGGTGGTGTTCCTCCAGTGGCTATTGCCTTGTGGTAGTCATAAAGGAGATGCTGGAGCGGCCCCAGATGTGGTGGCAGTGTGCTGGAGATCAAGCTAGGCTGATGGAGGAGTGTGAACAGAGGCAATGGGGCAGAGAGATCAATGTATGGGATCTGGGGAGGGTGGCTTCAGCAGTAAAATCCTAAGCCTTTCCTGAGTCTGATCGCATGGTCTGAGTCCATATGGACCTGTCCCAGCAATTTCTTCGGTGTTAGTAGAGGCCTCCACACCACAAAGTGTTCCCTTAGCAAGATGGGAGATTACTGGAGTTGCACCCAGTAAGATGTAAGCTGTTTTGGTGCAGTTATATTTGGAGGATGACAACTATAGGATTGGGCTGAAAGTCTCCCTTGATATGTGGCCACTACTGGGATTTTTATTCAAGGCTTTAAATGTTTCAGATCTTTGGAAATATTCCCAAGGAATTTATAATCATCTATAGGCCAATTAAAGTGCATACAGAATCTGTCTGCTATTATTATATTTTATTGGCAAATATTTTGTAAGTCCTTTTTAGCCTACCTTGAGCCTATAGTTTTTATCTTTAGAACACTGCATGCTTCTTTCCATTATTATAAAGTTTCAATAATATGTTCTCTACTTATATAGAATCACTTCGGAAATCATTAGATCTTGACAAATTTCAAAGACAAAAGGATATGTGCCAGTTCCAGTTTCTCTTGCTATATTCCTTTATTATGTTATCGTGTAGATCTCTATTTGGGCACATAAGCACAAGTAACACTGAAATTAATACGATATGACAAATCCTTATAAGGGTGCACTGCAAAGGGCCATCTTATTGATGAGCACAATTTTCTCATGAACAATACAATGCAATGCGATCAAATAAATTGCTGCTAGAGTAATCTAAAATCTTTTGATGATTGCACATTTTTGCCAAGTATTCAGATGTCCTTAACTTTTTCTTTATGTTCTCTTGTGGATTCAGAGAAGAATGACCTCTGACTGAGGGAAATTTATATGATGTAAGGTTTGGAAAGTGAATTCCTTTTTCTTTTTTTGCAATGTAAGTTTGGGAAGGTGAAAGAATCAAGTACTCTCAGGATCTGTGGTGTGATTAAGTCCTCAACCTGTGTGCTTATGCGCCTTTGGCAATGTTACAGTCCACCTTTAAAATCCTTTTTGTCAAATGGTCATTTATAGTTCTGCCACTTATATTCTCTCCTCACTGACTGCAGTGTTTTAAGTGTAAAAGCCCTGGGCCTGCAGTTTCATTCTCAAGCTTTTTTTTTTAGTTAACTGTCAGTATATGAAGAAAGGTATGGGAAAAGAGACAAATACACTATATGGAGAAACAGTACAGGACTATTACCTTACATTTAATGTATATAATGCATCACAAAATGCCTCTAACCTTTATTAAATCTCATCATCAAATTTTGTATTAAATGGGTATGTGTTCTGATCAATAGTGTGCATTTGGTTTCCCCAACTGGCTGTGGTTTACTCATATTTTCTTTGGAAAAAAACCCAAAACACATTAATTTACTCTCAAAATTATGACTGCAGTTCAACATCAGCAGGTGTTGATCATTAGAAACTGGACTGTTGTCAAAATGAATTAAATGGATCACTGCCCCACTGAAATATCATATTTATGAATCCTCTTATGAACACTCAGTGTTCTCTGTGTGATCATTCCTATCATTCCTTTTTCTCGCAGGTATTCTGAACTGGTCGTCATGTTCATACTCCACAGTGCAGGTCCAAGATGGATTTGAAGAAAATAGAGAAACCTGAAGAAAATATCAAAGGGAGGCATGAAAGGACTTTTTTATTTTGCATGTCATATACAATGTGTCACAGGAGGAGACATCAAGGAACTTTCTGCCAAAATCAGTGGCTGACTGGATTGACAGTTAAGCACAATTGATGCCCCTTTAGGTACTTACAGGCTGCATACATGACAGGCAATTACCTATAAGAGAAAAATAAAACAAAAATGGAAGAATCAAAAACCCTCAAGTAGTCAGCTTGAGCATAGTTGAACTTCATTTCAGTATGCCATCATTTTTTTAAAAGCTAGCTTTTCCTGGCTCACTTCTGTCTTTTTTGAACCTGCCCCAGAGGAGTTGCCTCTATTTTGCAATAGCTGCCAAGAATGGTTGTGAAGAGAAGAAGGAAGGGAGACTTGCATAGTGCGTTCATAGTGCTATGAGACCCTCACCCCCGACCCCGGTGGCCATTCTATTGACCTCCTCCTCAATATTGTCTGTCAACTGGTCTTAGGGCTCAATCCAGAGTAACTAAGGGGAGTCCTTGCTCTGACTTAAGAACAATTTACTCTGGATTGCAATATGAATTTCCCATAGGTTTTAACTAGGTGGTGCCATAACTATGTCAACATAAATGTCTCTTATGTGCTCCCATAGTTACTCTGGATTGTAGGATATGTTGAAAGAGAGAATTCATGATGGTGGATCCATGGTGGTGGATTGTGGCCATAAGGCAGCTTCAAAAAGGATTGTATTCATCTGTAATGATCAGGCTACATGGTGCAGTCAGTCATATAATGTTGTTGACTAGCTTAGGAAAATTTGTAGTTGCAATTGCAAAGAATGCTAACCTTCACTATAAATCATCGCTGAGGAAGGAATATAGTTCAATGTCAGAGCTTGTTATTTGTATGCAGAAAGTCCCAAGATTCAATCTCTGGCACTTCCCAGGACAAACTGGAAAAGACTTCAGTCTGAAATCTTATTGCCTGTCAATACTGAACCAACAATACTGAATAGTGAACAAACAATAATGAACCAGATGGATCAATAGTATGCCTCAGAATAAGAGAGTTTCATATATTGATTCAAAGACTAGTCACTTGGACAATTTAGGAAATGAATTATGTCAGTCAATATTCCATCATATTTCCATTGCCTGCTCTGAAGCAGATTGTTGTTCTTCCATATCTACACTGGAGTAAGGGCCCTATGTACCTAATTCTCTCATCCAAAACCTGCAAACATCCACACACATACATGGAAGTTAAGTACAGCGACCCTCACTTTACAATAGATAGCGTTCATTTTTACTATGAAATCACTTTATGATGGACTCTCATAAAACAAGTTTCAAAATACAATGACCTCCAGAGTGCTAAAAAAGCCAGTCAGCAATGCAAAATGTGTTTGGAAGCATCTCAGCCCATAATAGCATTTTTAACATTGTAGTTGTGTGTATGGAGCAAAGGATATAGCCTTATAATCTGTGATATAGGCTGACATCCTAAAGTGAAATTAAGCCCCTTGCTCCGGAGCTGTTAAGATGACTTTCCATAAGATAACACTAGAGAGTGACATAACTGCGTGGTCCTGTAACTGCTATGGAATTTGCCCTTAAACAGATAACCAGAGGACAATAATGTACTCCTTTTACATCTGTATTTAGAGAGGGAAATATAGCTTAGTGCTTTGGCACCAACTGGTCTTGGAATGGATTCCTCCCAAATAAAGCCAAAATAATAAAAGTTATTGAGTTCACAATTCAACATTCTCACAATACAATGGCGCCTCCAGAATGAATTGCCATTGTAAAGTGGGGTCCACTGTACCATGGGGTCAAAGCAGTGTGCTGTTATAATCAAGTTTGTGAAAAATTGCAGTTTGGGCTAAATTGTCAATCCACTTAGTCACAAAAAGAATCTATCAATCTAATGAAAAACACAGCACAAAAAATTGGTTCATGAACAATCTAAGATTAAAATATAAATGTAGGGAGCAGCCAAAGAAAATGTGAGTCAAGTGCAAAGCAAGAGCAGAATGTAAAGTTACTTGATGACTCTTCTGTAAAAGTGGACTGACTTTATAAAAAGAGACAAAGACATGAGAATGAAAAATCACAGCACAGAAGAAAGTAGGGTGGAAGTGCATTAATAATAAATGTATTTTATTGTCAAAAGAATCACAAAACTTATAGCAGGCAGATGATGTAGAAGTTTTTCCAAAAGTGTTTTAAGGAGAGTTCCCTCGTTTAGGTTCCACTTAAAAGCCTTTACGTCTACCATGGCTTATTCAGTTTCTGCTGACAGAATGAGACAGGTAGAAAGTATAGATGGCTCACATGTGTTGCAAAACCTGGTCTTCAGTCTGAAGCACCGGGAACAGCTGCAGTACAGTGGAACGATAAATACTGCTTACAGGGAGGAGGGCTATCTCCATCTGACCCTTGGCCCTAGTTTGGACAGCCCTGTTCTAACATTCATCTTTTTTCAAAGTTCAGATATTTGGCAACAGTCCAACTCACATGATTACTCTCTGTCCTGTTCTTTATTTCTTCCTGTTTTTCCAGGAGATGTGGTGGGCTTCAGGGGGTTCTCACAGGCCCTACAAAACCCTTTGCTAATGAGCACCTGGTTCTAAGAACCTGTTACTAATGGGACATTGAACCTGTTGTTAATTTAGATTATTAGGACATAGAATCTGTTTTTAATTTATTTGAATCCCACCACTGGACATGTCCACATGTAGACATGAGTCCTGGAAAAATCTTCATTGTCCTTCTTTTCCTTGTGAGAAGGCAGTATGGAGCCAACTTGTAATTATAAATTTTACATAAATTATATTTAATAACTTTCTGCCCTAATTATTAAGCAGTGTTTAAATTAGTCTGAGACTTTTTAAAACAGCTGCATTGGCAGGAGGAGGATTGGAGAAGGAGGCAGGAGGAGGTATTCAAAATAAGGAAGTGGCTTTTACCTTAGCAGTTAAGGAGTTAAGTGCTAAAGTCTCTATTTAAGGAGTCCAGATCAGCTCTCAAGATGTAATGCAGTGTAATGTAAAGCAAAATGTAATGCAGTGTTTAAATTAATCACATAAAAGCAACATATATGCGTGTCTTTAGCTTTTCTTTTGTTATGTTCTACATTCTTCTTGGGTGTCATACATTTTTGGGGGCCATGTCCTCTTTTGTTTATGATATATGGTCACCCTGCCTTGAGGTAATGAGCTTTCTTTGAACAACCCACCAATCAAGTCACTTTCTAGAAAGGTAACTAACAGGATGAGATTTATTGCCCAAGTACTTTCTCTTTCTGTTCTTGATGTTCTTATTTGGAACATTTCACCTGATTCAGCACATAAGTGAAAAGAAGTGTACTAATCTCTAAAATCAGTGGTTAGATTTATATGTCTATAGAGACTAAACAAAAAAAAGTTGAGGCAGGAGAGCTTCCAAGCTCAGTTTATGCTAAGATATGATTATATTTCAGCTCCATTGATTTCAAATACTAAGTAGTTCATACTTCATTTTTTGTGTGTATATGTGTGCAATAGAGATCAATGGTGCACTCAAGCACTTCAAATAGATGTATCCTTGGGAGGTTCCCATCGTCTGAGATTTGAGTATTCGGTTTTGTGGCATGAGAAGGATATAATTCTCAGCTTCATTTCAGAACACGAAGTGGTTGTATTAAAAAAAGCAGAGAGCTGAACAAATGAAGGCAATCATAGCCTCATTTTATTGACAGGTGCCTGAAATAAGCTTTTGTGACACATTCTGGTGGAAAGAAACTAAATCCATGAACTTTATAATTTGACTCACAAAATATCAACTAAAATGAATACTGTCCTTGAAACTAATTACAAAGTGCTCTTGAGAGCTGATCTGGACTCCTTAAATAGAGACTTTAGCACTTAACTCCTTAACTGCTAAGTTCAGGTAAAAGCCACTACCTTATTTTGAATACCTCCTCCAGCCTCCTCTTCCAATCCTCCTCCTGCCAAAGCAGTTGTTTTAAAAAGTCTCAGATTGCACCCATCATGGGAGAAGATCAAGAGGTTTTAAAGGGCAAAAGGGAATTTTTCTCCTTACCCTTCCAAAAGCCTCCTGCTCAATAATGGGTTTCCTCAGACTTGGAAAGAGAAGCTTGGAAGAGAAGAGATAGGATCCAGTGCACACCAAATCCATACCTCCTGCAGACTCCATGCTCCCATCCTTCCCCTTCCCAGTTTTGCTCCTTCCTGCCCATCCCCTCTGCTACACTTTGATGAGTGTACACTGGGGTCCATCCACCACCTCCACTTGCAGCAGCACTCAGAAAAAAGGCTGCAAACAGAGTGTTTTACATTGTGTAATAAACACTACTGCACAACAGCTCCCAAAAGATTTGCTAGTGAAGTGAATAAAATAAGGGTCAAATGAAATATGGTATGGTCATATTTTCACCATACCATTTTTACCATGAAGTTTTACAGTGGTGAAACTTCATGAAGTGTATCCCATTTTTTGCCGAAATGCAGCAAGAGGGAGAGGAATGAGAAGCAGAAACAGGATCTAGACTAGTGATCTAGCAGTGATTTTCAATCTTTTTCATCTCATGGCACACTGACAAGGCACTGAAATTGTCAAGGCACACCATCAGTTGTTTCTACCATTCACAAGGCTCACCAAGCCGTTCAAATCCCCCAATTTTCCTATTAATGTCAATTACCAAATTCCCATGGCACACCTGAGGATGCCATAATTCTCTTCCACAGAAACGGGAGAAGACCCTCTGCCCCATTTGCCAGCATGTGAATATAATCCCCCAAATTTGGGATTAGCCCTGTTTTTCAGGACATATGGCAATTGATCTTTTAAGGATCAGTTCAGCTTTTAAATGATCTGCCAATTTAGTATTGTTATGTTTACCCGTTTATATTAGAACATTAAAAAAAACCTGCTTTGGTCTTTTAACAATATGGTGGGATATCACTGAATATAACTTGTATAATTTATGATAATTATAATAAATTCACAAACACAGTTTTTTTTAAACTACTCAAGCAGCCGACAAAGGATATGCAAAGCAAGCCAGAAGACATTATCTTCTGATGTGCTGCCAACATCTGTGTTTGTCTCTGTTGCTTCCATGTGTGGGTCTGACAGAGCCCTCCCTTAATGTTGTACTGCCACTCTGGTTGTATTTCAAGCTTCTTGATAGGCAACTGCATAATTTTGTCACTGACACTGCCATTTATCATTTTGGAAAATGACACGATGTATATCATCCAGGAGTGAATTTGCTGAAGGAAACCATTCAGAAGAAACAAAAAGCAGAAAAAAAAGGAAAATGCAAACTAAGTACGGCAAGTAATCCAGGATTGTTCTGAAATCAGAGCACACAGGCACACATCTGACACTTCTGACTTACTTCCCAAACTCATGGACAGTTTCCTATGGAAAGGATGTTCATAGAAATGCCATCTACTGCATCAGACCATCTAAGTCAGGGATCTCCAAATTATGGCCCGGGGGTCACATCCATCCTGCGACAGGTTTTCCTCTGGTTTGCATAACATTTCTAATGTTTGACATTTTTATTCATTATATATAATTTTCTTTGTAATTGTTACATTTCTGCTTTTTCCATATTAAAACATGCCGATTAAGAAAAGATCCACGTAAAACATATTCATTCATTCAAATTTCATTCATTCATAAAGCAGATCTTTTGACCCACCAAAATATGTAAAGTGTGTTGTGTGGTACTGAAAAGTTTGGAAATTCCCTCATCTAAGTTAAGATACAATAACCAGGGTTTTGGACATAAATTTTTCTCTGTTGGATTGAACTCAACATCAGCAGGCCAAGAGCTTGCACCATTTTACTGGGTTTTATTGCTCTTCACCAGCCTCCTATCACTTGTGGTAGAGAAAAATAGTAAATCCTAAGTTACTGTATATGTAAACTCTCCAATAAAAGACTCAGCTTTGGTAGGAGCTAGTGCAGGGCAAGAAATCTTCAAATTGCCCCATACACTTTGTCAAAGTGATGGTTTTGAAAAGGGCAAGATATTCTATAGGTGCAGAACCACACAGAGCTGTACACAATGGAAACTCAACTCCATCTTGTTTTGGCTGCATAAACTGATAGACCCTACAATCCAGAGTAACTTCGGGAGCATGTAAGAGACATTATGTGCACCTGTAGTTATTGCACCACCTAGTGAAAACCTATGGGAAATTCATATTGCAGTCCAGAGTAAATTGTTCTTACACCACAGGAAGGACTCCCCGTAATTACTCTGGATGGTGCCCAGAGAGGGCTATGATATATTGGGACAGATGTGATCTCTGCACTCTGCATGGCAGGAGTTATATGATGAAGCCATAAAAGAACCACCTGCCTTTGGGAAGTAGCAGCACTATATGTACTAGAAAGTACACCACATCCAGATTTTGCCACCTGGTGTTTTGAACCATCATGAAGCAGTAACAGACTGTTGAAGCTGTGTTGTGACTATCAGAATGTGAATCCTGAGAATAAATATGTTTAAAATTGGAAAAGAGAGGCACAATGTTTTATATCATAACTCCCCAGATCATACTCTCTGGAATCTTTCTTACACTCTTCACAGTGTCTTGCAAAATAATTTACACGTGGAAGCACATTTGGGGCAATTAGTTTGGGGGAAAAATGAAACGGAAAAGAGAACTGGTTGGAGATTCAGAAACAACAGTGTTCAGTGATGCAGGGAGAAACTGTCAGTTCTTTCCTGCCTTCTCAGGTTAAAAAGGATTCACACTGTGTTGGGGCAGATGTAGAGAGTGAAATATGTAACTTTTCACTTCTTATTTTGCCTGACTTAGTGGGGGGTGATAGGTTTGCAAACTCAGAGAGAGATAAACATCTGGATGGAGTCAGCAGTTTATTATCTCACCAGACTCCTATGGCTCACAATTTTCTGTTGCATTTGCAGTTTGTTGGACCAATGTCTAGCCATCTACTAGAAATTTGACATACGACAATTATATAAGATATACTATTATATGATGGTTTATAATATATAATAATACATAATATTATTATAAAAGGTTAAAGGAAAAGGAATATTATTATAAAAGGTAAAAGGAAATATTATTATAAAAGGTAAAAGGAAAAGGTGTTCCCCGCAGGTTGTACTGCCAGTCAGGTCCAACTCTAGGGATTCTGGAAATACGTACAATAAATGGTCTTACCATATTCCGAGTGGCAACTATGGGTGCAATCCAAATCTAGGCCGGCACAATTCATTGATCTTCCCAGTCCTGTGCTGTAGAGAGGCAAGCGCAATGTCTGTGCATTGGCCTAACCCTCCCCAAGGAATGGTCCAGAAATGCTTTACAGCACTTTTGTGACACTCCCAGGCCAGCATAGGAGTTGTGCTAGGGCTTTGGCTAGCCTAAATGGGGATTAGGATTGCATCCTAAGTAAAAAAAAAAAGCTCTCAAGAAGGTCATTTTGTGATATTCTTTTCTGTTGGGAGAAGCAACTGGGTCCAATGTATATGCTTTCCTTCCTTCTGCCCCCATGTAGCCCAGGTTTCTATTACAAGACATAAGAGATAATGTGAATACTGACTTTTTCCTATCTGGCTCATTAGGCACAATTAGGAGAAAATGATCCCTTTGGGTTCAGTGTCTCCCAGCTACTGAACAGATGAGACAAGAAAAGCCCATCTCTCCTCTACTGTGATAAGATGTCTTCAGTAACAGTGTGACAAATCATTCACAACGAAGGTTACCTGGAAATCCTTGCCATGACTGAACTTAATCTGTTATTTTTGGAAAGAGAAGACATTAACATGGGCATCCTAACCTCCACTGAGGCCGGCCTAAACTGCGGCATAAGTTCCATGCTGACTTGGCGTTGTCACAAAAGTTCCGTAAAGCGCTTTTGCCCCATTCCTGGGGGGTTTAGGCCAATGCGTAGGCATACACTGTGCTCCCCATTCCACCACAGGAAGATATGCCAGGAAAGGCAATTAGGCTGGCCTAAATTGATTAGGATTGCACCCATGACTCCATAACTACTCCTTCTTTATAAGATGGAAATGCTTCATTCTGAGTTGTTTCAGCTACAGATGCTCAGTCATTGGTTTGATACTGAGCAGAGATGTGAGCAAGAGATTCTTCTGGCTGAAAAATAGTAAAATAGACTCGTATTATCTCTTTTGCTAACTAGGCATCTTTCTCTGGTGCCCTCTTATATTTAGCAGGGAAGGGCAACTGTCCCTCTTTACCCTGTCCAGATGTCTTTTCCAGTGACTCTTGCTGATGTATCCTCTGTATTTCTAAAGAATGTGAGGCTTTTGGGAAAGTGGATGACTTACTGATTTATTTTAAACTGCGATGAACTACTTGCCGAATAGCAGTATATAAATACTGTCCATTGATCAATGCTCTGGTGAAAAGTAGTATACAAATATTCTTAATTAAGTCAATTTTATTTATATGCTATTTGCTATTTGTGAATTTACTTATCTGCTAGAGGCAGAGTTGCCATTAATACAGCTCTCATTATCTGCAACTCTGTTCTCATCTGCCAATACTGTTCCAGTGCACTTGAAGGCTTGGCAAAGCTACAAGGAAGCAAATGGGGTGAGAAAGGTTGTGGGGGGAGGAGGAACAACAACAACTATGGTTTCCTCATGAGCAGAAAGCAGTGTTGGCATCATGCAGTGTGGAGAAGATTCCTTTGGTCTATAAGGAAGGCGGTGGTGGTAATTGTGTCTAGCCAATTATACTCCGTAAGTTGTCTTGATTTGTTAGGTTTTCCATATCAAATAGGCACTGGTATTGGCATTTGGAGAACCCCTGGACATGGAATTGTCCCATCATCCTGGGTAACATCTCGAGGACTCAAACTTTACCTTCCCAAACCTGGCAATGTTGAGTGACCAATGATGAGAGGTCCCTTTAAGACTACTTGATGACTGTATGGGGTTGGGGCAAGCTCAAGGAAGGAGCAACAGGATGGGTAGAGGATGAAGAGGATGAATGAAGCAACCCTCTCTCCACTGCTGAACTCTGAGGCCTTTTTATTTGGCCAGCCACCTTCAACAAGTTGATGAATATCAAGTATCAGGAAAAAGAGGAAAAAACATCAGATATTGAAGATGTTCTTGTGATCATTCAGCCCCATAGACTTCAAGTTCAGATTCAGGTTCATAAAGTTCATCGCGTTCAAGAAAATCCCGTGGAACCTAACCCCATTTTCCCATAAGAAAATCATTCAGTATACAGTATCCATTTTTTCCATAGGTTCAGTGATTCAGTATATGCTACTTTGGTGTCCTCTAGGTCACAGGTTTTCAAACTTTTAGGGGGATTCACTGCCTAAAAGATTCACTGCCTAAATCATAACCACATCTACTCAAAAGTAAGCCCCATTGTGTTCAATGGGTCTTACTCCCAGGAAAGTGTCTTTAGGATTGCATCCAAAGTCTTTGTGTGGGATGGGTGATGGCAATTGTGCAATCCCCAGGATTGTGTAGCTAAGTGGAACAAAGAGGGTGCTTTTCACTCACTGAATACTGCAGCAAGCTCTAGGAGGTATGGGGAGCCACATACACCCCTCCACAGGGTTCCCCAAGGCTTGATATGTTCAAATAAAACAATCACAAAGGCTATATGGGGATCTTCCCGTCTCCTGGAGCCTGCTGCAGCCTGCAGTGAGTGAAAAAGGTAAAATCACCTGCTTCGTCTGTCCCCCCTTAGTGATGCGATCCTGGGGATAGCATTGCTACCTCTGAAAGGGACTAGAGGATGTACATTTGTATGCAAGGCTGCTCTGGTTGTTTCCTTATTCTTGGATGTTTGGAACCTCAGACCAGTGGTGGGCTCCAGCAGGTTCGCACCTACTCTATAGAACCGGTTGTTAACAAGAGATGGGACATATAAAGTTTTAAAATAGCCATTTAAAAGTGTCTGCCAGATGGGCAAAGAACTGGTTGTTAATTTCTTTGAAGCCCATCACTGCCTCAGACCATTGTTCAATACCTACTTAGTCAGCCAAAGTAAGAAATACAGAGTACTCTGATATTATCTAACGGCTCGATCATGTCTGAACTTTTCTCAGACAGCCTAATTTTAAACACAGCTGTCATCATTTCCAAGGGTGGATTCTTTTTTATTGTCCTGGGTTTAAGCAAATTTCAACATACCCGATATTTAGCAGAAATGTTTCTTTTGTTCTCTTTCATGCCGTTTTGTTTGCTAATATCCCCTCCGTCTGCCTCTGAGAAACTACCGGTTCTTTTTCCGGATTTACATATTGCTTCTGTCAATATATACTGAAGGCAAGTACTGTATACTTCACATTTGATGAACTTGAAAAATTCATCTGTCCTTACTTTGCCTCTGTACTGTTCATTGAAGAAATTATTTCTCCTTACTCTGCCCCTCCAAAACATTTTCTTATATGCAAAATATTTAACTCCACTTTCTCATGAAAGCACTGAAAAATTCTCCGTCAGTTCCTTCTCTCCCAGAAAATCCCATGGCGTTTGGGATCATTCAGCTATAATAGCTTTGGCCTGTCATATAAAGCCTTCTCTAAATACAAACCATCTTTTGGTGTCTTCGTCTCTAATTACCAAAATGACATTTTGATCATCACTCTTTGTAAGAGCTGGTTTATATTTTGAACATCTTATTTCCCTGCAATAAAAGTAAAATTTGAAATTGGGCTCATAGGACCAATTATAGACAAAGTTTCAAGGAAGGGTATGAAACTATATTATTTCTCTAGATACAAGAATTGTCATAAATCCTGGTCTTTTTGACAGAACGTATGAATATTTGGCAGCTGTATCACAATGGAGTATGGATGTTGTTAGACATGCTAGATGTCACCTTCAGAAAGAGAGGACACCACAGCACCCAAGCCTCTCTTTAGTGTTCTTCAGACCTGTTTTTCCCTACAATCCAGAGTAACTATGGGAAGACATAAGAGGCACTTACTCTGGATTGCTCATGCATTTTCCATAGGTTTCCCATAGGTGGCATTGTAACTAGATTGATGCAAATGTCCCATAGTTACTCTGATGTAAAAGTCCAGTAGTTACTGCCGTAGTTACTCTGTTGTAGCCTTTGACACTCACCAGCAAGAACATGAAGCTACTGGGCATGGAGACTATCAAAGATCACTGAACAGAGGCAGTAGGCTTATGCTTAGAGCAATGTGATAGCCCAGAAGGTTGATGGAGATAGGATTACATCATTATGTCACCCCTGAATTTCTAGAATACTAGGCTAAAGAGGTTAAGTGCTGCACTGGGTGACATAGATCTTTGGGATACTGTTGATGTTTTGGGTGAATTTGAAAGCCATCAACTGCATGCATTCTCCACTCAGCTTACATAGGGCAAATTATCCTTGGCCCAAATTGCAATTGGCTAGGTAATTACACAGGTATAATTGGCTATTACAAAAAAAATTCTGTTCCACTAATTCATGTCTAAATACTGATGATTCCATGTATATATGCCCTATTATATTGACCTCTGGGAATTGTTGTTCCCAGCCATATTGCTGCCGCCACTCATCAGCAAAAGTTATGTTCTCACCCGCCCTATTGCTTAAATGTATTCAATTTTCTCTACTTTCAAATGGGATATGGGTTAAAATTGAGTCAGTGATTTTAAAGGTTCCTGGATGAACATAATAATGAAACTTGAGAGAAGTGAATTCTCACCCAAAAGCATGTGCTTGTTGAATTGAATTGAATTGGAATGTGCTCGTTGAATGTGCACATGTTGAATTGAGACATTAGGCTGCAATCCTATCCTCCATTTAAACTGGCCTGAGCCCCAGGATAAGTCCATTACTAACATGTGAGTGTCATAGAAGTGTACTTCTACCCAATTCCGGGGGGGGGGGGGGGGGGCGTTAGGCCAATGCACAGGCATATGCCAAGCTCCCTACACCATCACAGAAAGACAGGCCAGCTGAGTTAGGGCCAGCCTAAATTTCTTTGGATGGTGCTCTTACCCCCGAATCCAGAGTAACTACAGGAGCACGTAAGAGAGTTTATGTGCACCCGTAGTTACTGCACCACCTAGTGAGAACCTATGGGAAATTCATACTGCAATCCAGAGTAAGTTGTTCTTACACCGGAGCAAGGACTCCCCGTAGTTACTCTGTATTTTGCCCTTAGTTTCACAGATGCACAGCATTCTCTCGTACTCACTACTCACTTATTGATATGAACTATACAGTACTGTACAGTGGAGATGCTTTAGAAAATCAGAATATTGTGAAGTTAGCAAAAGCAGAAGAGAAAGATTCTTGGAAGAAAAAATATAAAAATGAAAATGGGAAGAAATGTACATGAAACGGTTAATTTTGCAGCTAGAATTTCATGGTGCAAATACCACTCTTCCTCAGAACCTAATTCTATGAAATATAAATTGTGACAGAGCCCATGAAAATAATGTAACTGCTCATGCAAATTATTTTCATTTCTTTTGCTCTAAGGAATTCCAGACCTGACATTTTATAATCCATGGATCCAAATTGGCCTTCAGAGATTATTCTGAACTTTGCGCATAACAGCCGGAACGACTTACTAACACTAAAATACTGAGCGAAGTAATTAAGAGAAAGAGGTTTCTCTTTTTTCCTGTATAAAATTCTTCTTGAGTGGAGGGTTGGCCACAACTTGGAGGATAATAAAGTATAGTTAATTTGGGGAAAAAACGGAAAGATTGGAAGGCATGATGTGATTGAACATGCTTGTTCAATCACAGTCCAAGGCCTCAGTGTGTGAGGCACGTTTGTTCAAAGTTTTCATACAAATAAACATGCCATCGTTCCCCTGTAAGAAAAAAAAAGATATTTAGGGGAGAATACCAAGATATTGATGTCACATGTATCCTATGTGTTTTGGTAGTCAAGAAGGCAAGGTTGGTTGTCGTTTGAGCTTTTTCTATTTTCTGTCTTTAGAAGATTCTGTAAAACCAGACTAGAACTAGAACTAGAGACCAGGGGTTCAGTCTAAATCAAAATGAGTTCTGCAGGTTTTGCTGATGAGTAAAGCTATTTTGGGGAGTATACTTTAGCACATTTATACCTTTTCATCCCCTGTTGAAGAACCTGTCTTGAAATGGGTTGGGACCATCAATGATTTATCATTCAGCAATATTCCTATATCCATGATTAGACTTTGTGGCTTAGAGGAGCCATACTCAACCAGTGTGCCACAGGACTCTATGCCCTACAATCCAGAGTAACTACGGGAGCACGCAAGAGACATTACGTGCACCTGTAGTTACTGCATCACCCAGTGAAAACCTATGGGAAATTCATATTGCAATCCAGAGCAAATCATTCTTACACCGCAGCAAGGACTCCCCGTAGTTACTCTGGATTGTACCCTTAGGAGGTGAATGTTCTTCTAACATTGTTTCTGTGTCAAACAAAATAATTCACTAGGACTAAAAGGTTGTTCCAGACAATTGTAGAGTAGAACAGGAAGACTTGATTGTACAAAAAAAAATATCAAAAGCATGACCATTTCTCTCTGTAATTGCTATGCTATTGAAATAATTATATACTTCTAGTGTAAAGCTTCCACTTTCATCAAGACTAGATGAAAGGGAAGCGCAGAGGAAAAACACATCACCTGGAGTAGCACAGCAGGAAAGAACACCCCCCACCATGAATTTGTACAATATTCTGAATATATGCTTTGTGCCACGTGATGGATATCATAACTAGTTTTTTTGTTGTTAGCCCTGTTTGTACAACATCCAGATCTTTACAAATCAAAGGCAAAAATTAAGATGAATGTGATTAGCTTCAAACTCTCTGAAGATAGGACAAGGCACATCCCTTTCATCCGAACTGGAGACACTTTGATGCAGTGTTATTGCTAATTAAATGGGCTTGGTGGCCGTAGTAAAATTTACTGCTTTCATAAAAATAGAAAATGATGTGCCAAGGTGGAAACAGTCCCATTAATGAAAAATCAAACCAAATAAGATAAAAGGCGGAACAGGGTTGGTATCATTCTGTTTAGTGTATCATGGTTGTGCAAGCTGAAGCTTTTCCTAACTTTCAGGCTCCCCCGCCCCACTAAATTGCACAGACTTGCCATTGGCCAATATATTAGATTCCTGCAAACAAAATGTTTTGCCCCTGTGCAACTATTACTTAAGTATTTAAAAGCATTGCCTGGATCTGATTCTTCTTGGATCCAAGAATCCTAATCCAGTTAAGTCCTCTTGCGTGCACTGTGACTTATGTTAATCAAAGCTAACTTTGATCCAAAGGATCTTGTCACTGCCCCAGTTCCTCCCCAACAAAGACTAGAGTAACCATGTGGGGTACCTTCATATCTACCATAGATTGGCTTATCTGCAGAAGACCATAATCTATATCGTGGCTTTCTACAGAGTTCAGGTCAGGACCAAGAGGCACATTCTTTTCCCCTACTGTATGTTTTGATTATAACATATTTCAGCATTTTTATTTACTGATAAACTTGTGTCATCGGTTGCAGGTCTGTTTCCAGATCTGATCTGCAGCCTGGGACAAGGAGAATCAAGTGTTCATTCCTTTGCTGTCAGTTCAGAGATTTTGGCTGCAATCCTAACTATGGGCGCAATCCAGAGTAACTACGGGGAGTCCTTGCTCCAGTGTAAGAACAATTTGCTCTGGACTGCAGTATGAATTTCCCATAGGTTTTCACTAGGTGATGCAGTAACTACGGGTACACGTAATGTCTCTTATGTGCTCCCGTAGTTATTCTGGATTGTAGGGTTAGTCTACTAAGAAATAAGTCATATTGTGCTCAGTGACTCTTACTCCCAGGAAAGTGTGTTTAGGATTGCAGCCTAACTCTCTCTCCTTTACTACTGTACAAATCTCTGGAGATGATGTAGTGTTTTCAGGAAGCCCTCGGATAGTTCCACTCATATGGTCTCCCACTTGACTTCTGGCTGTGAAAAGCATGTTGGAAACATCATCACTTTCAGTAAGCAGTTGGCCATTGCAAACAAAAAAAAATCCTAATTTTTTGCCACTAGCTAATTAAACTAATTGCTCTGTCTGCCATCTCTCTCACAAGGTCACCGAAGCCTCGAGCACCTTCCAGTGATGCCAGGGAACAAAAAATGGAGAGAGTACCGAATGGCAAGAGCTGGAAATAAATAAAACTCTTGGCATTGCACACTTGGGGCTACATTGGTACTTAAGATTGAGGCCACTGACGAGGCCTGACAAATATCTCCCTGCAATCTTGTCCACAGCTGCGGCCTTGTAAAATATGGACACAATGTGACTGAAAAATATATTTGTAGCTTGATGCGGGTTACAGTTTTCTAAAGAGTGAGGTAATATATTATACTTATGGCTCTGAGATGTGCTTGTAAACAAATTCGTGTTATGTATGCGCTTTTGTGTCAGGACACTTGTCTCACTTCCTCTGTAGAGGATGGTATTGATCAAGCTCTCTGTCAGAACCAGAAGGTCTGAGCGGTGTGTGGAAAAGGGGAGAGAGATAAATGGGGTGCACATTATACGCTTGAATTACAACTACTGAAGTCGGTTTTAACATACATCTCTAGCCGTACAATCCAGAGTAACTACAGGAGCATATAAGAGACATTCCGTGTACCAGTAGTTACAGCACCACCTATTGAAAACCTATGGGAAATTCATATTGCAATCTAGAGTAAATTGTTCTTACACCGGAGCAAGGACTCCCCGTAGTTACTCTGGATTGTGCCCTAAATGCTAGAGCTCCTACTGTCAACACTGATTTTTTTATGAGCCAAGTGGCTCAACTATGGATAACTAGGAGTGACTTGAGTTTCTCCTGCAGTGAATAAAGGGGGAAAACATAAAACACCTTATGAGAGGAATGCAGGATTTCCCCCTTCTACTTGCATTACAACAGAGGAGAACATGGGAATATTAATCACTTCTGCTTCCCTTTTCAGACTTTCTTCTGAAAGTTTCTTTCCAAGGGTTGAATTTCAAAAGGCTTAACACTTTTCTGCTGATGCTTGAATCCGGATCCTTAACTGAAATTCTCCTTATGGTATTCTAGCATTTCCACCACAGTTGGCAAAAATGTCATAGCCAATGAAACTTAGGATACAGCCTGGAGAAAAAAACTTCTATTAGTTTGCACTGCAAAGTTGGCCGCTGGAACTTAAAATGAGTTTAGAATCATAAATTTCTTTGTTGCTTTTAATTCCATCTCCATATATTTGTATAACCCACAATATAGGGTAAATTGCAAGTTTGCCTCTTCATGGTGCACCCCGGATCGCACAAAAGTGTGAACTAAATGACTAGCAACAATTGGCAACCAGACTATGAGCACAATCCTAACCATGTCTACTCAAAAGTAAGCCCCAGTGTGTTCAACAGGTCTTACACTCAGGAAAGTGTCTTTTGGATTGCAGTCCTAATTGAAGAATTGGCAGTTGGCGACAGTTGGCAGCCAGAAATTAATGTGGAATTCCTGGCTTTCAAAATACATGGCTATGGAACATTAACATCTGATTTCGTCCATGTATTTGCCATATGCTAAATAAATAAAATAAAACCCACAAGATGAAACTCTGGGAAAATGTGATGTAGAATTGTTTATAACCATCAGCAAGGATGGGAACTTGAGTCAGGGAGCCTAAGGGCAAAATCCAGAGTAACTACGGGAAGTCCTTGCTCCGGTGTAAGAACAACTTACTCTGGATTCCAATATGAATTTCCTATAGGTTTTCACAAGGTGGTGCAGTAACTATGGGTGCACATAAAGTCTCTTACGTGCGCCTGTAGTTACAGTGGATTTGGGGGTATGTCCAAGTCATGAAAATAAGTTTTTTTTGCTCAATACACTCAAGTCACCTGCATAGATGATTAAGGCTGCAATTCTAACCACATTTTCCTGGGAGTAGGCCCCACTGACTACAACAGGACTTAATCCTGAGTAGACAAGCTTAGGATTGCACTGTCTGACATTGACTCAAGTCTGAGGCCACCTCACTAAACACTGATGCCCCACAAATGTGCACTGGAGTCTGGGTGTGCTTGCTTATTTTTTTGGTGTATGAAAGAATTTGTGGAACCATCACTCATGCTGGGAAAAGTTAATGTTTTGCTTTTGCAAAGAATTGGAGGCAGAGCTGGGTCTCTTGCTCGTCTCTGAAAAAATTGATGATCACTGAAACAGTGATTGCAACTGAACGCCGTGCGGGCATCTATGTGGAGAAACGGCTATCCACATAAAACCCCAGATTTTTGTCGAGCGAAACAACCTGGCTCAGGGCAACCCTCATGGTTCAGGGTGCCCCTCGTTGCCAAACTAAAGGTTGAGGCAACTGGATGCTCCACCAGCCAAATACCCAGCTGGTTTTGCCTAATTTCAGGACAGAGACAAGCCAGCTTGTACCCCCAGTTGGTCAAACCTCAGCTGCGGAGCTCCTTCTCCTAAGCCTGAAATGGCCAGACTGAATAAACAATGGGGCATGAGCCCTGGCATTCAGCCTGGCCAAGCCCCCAGCACAACCCTGCAGCCAATCACAGGCTGCCACCAGTCCTTGCTCTGCCTCCCCACTGGGAGGGGGCAGAAATGGTCGACGCGCGATTGTGTGCCAGTCCAATTATGGAAGATCATGGCCCTAACAGCCACACTACTAGCAATGTTTCCAGTCCCCTACATCATGGTGCATTTAGTACCAAAGGAAACTGCAGATGACACTTATGCCAACGGTTGTGGAAATACTGGAGTTTGATAAGAAGAACGACAGCATCTGTCTACTTCCATGGTAAACATTTGTTTTCTATTTCCTTGCTCTTTTGAAATATCTTTTCAAAGCCTTCTGAATCTTCCAGGGAATCTATACACAAATACATTAAATGCATTATTAATAATTATTGTCACTCTTTTAGTCTCAGTATCATGGGATGTTGCATAAATATGCCTAACAAACATTAGCTCTAAATTTTCATATCCTTATTCCGAAAGACACCTATATCACATTTATCTTCCTTCCTAATTCTTCTCCTTTTATAGGATTATTAAGGTCTTTCACTTTCAGTGCTACCAACATCATCTTATGATGTATCATTATTTGGTTAAAATATGTCAAGGAAGACAGTTTTAGTTATTTACGACTTATGATCAATGAATAAAGGAGTTAAAGACTTGGGGAGATATTTTTTTTTTACGCAGTTATATGCTTCTTTCAAAAAAAACACTGTTATAACTTGTCCATCATCCCTCCCAGTTTGTAGTGCACACTTTGTTGGTATTGTGGGCTATAAAATACTTAGAGCAAGTTTACATCAGTGAGGAATCTTGCATAGTACAGGATCTGTGTTTCCCCCAGCATGCAGCATTCTGATTAGTACCTCACTGGGACACTAGAATCAGAACATTGCCCCTCAGCTAGCAATTCATGACATAACATAATATTTCTTGGAGAAAGATACTGCACATTATTAAAGAACTGCATGTTATTCAACCCAGCACAAATCTCCAGCACCAATCTTAATTGTGCCGGAAATTTTCCAACACAGAACATTAAAAGCACAATCCTAACCATGTCCACTTAAAAGTAAGCCCCATTGTGTTCAGTGGGCGTTATTCCCAGGAAAACGTCTTTAGGATTGCAGCCTAGGACAAAATAACAGAGTATAGGATGTAATCCTAACTCTCCCTTTGCTCCAGTGCGGGAGGGTGGCAAATGTGCTGTTAAGGGTCACTAACATGGGAAGGTCACAAAGGTGTGTGTCAGCTGGGCTGGTGCAGGGATGCGCACTGGCTTGTGGAGTCTGCATCCAGCATCCGCCGCACTGAAATGAAGTAGGTTCAAGCTCCACTGACATGGGGATCTGGGGGTGTGTAGAGAGGGGACATTTTGAGGCAAGAGATGCAAGTTGGCCAGGCCAATGGTTGGGAGGTCCCATGAATGGGCCAGCAGGAAGCAAGATGTAAGGTCAGTACAAATCCCTGATCCAGATTGGCTGCTCAAACTTTGCATCACAACTACAGGTGACACGGATCTGAGTAGACCATGGGGACTGCTGCAGTTCTACTGCTGTAGAGAATTTTTTCCCTTGTGTCAGGCCAAGACTCAGTACAGCACAGGCAAAATGGCTAGTCTGTTCCAGCACAAGTTAGGATTGTGATGTTTGTGAAACAGTAAGAACGTGGAACAGCAACACTTATTGGTTGGAGGTGTCCTGTTATCTGTACAATAATAAATCATTTAAAATGAACATAACAATATTGAAACTTTATCAAAACACAAATAATATAATTCTATAAATTACACTACATCAACAACATATTTGTAGTTTTCTCTAAACATTTGAGGCTTACTAAATACATAACATCTGGCTTGGAATTTGTTTGCTGGTCAAATTTTCTACTTGTTATCTAATCACAATTGTTTTTCTTATATATGTTTCAGTTCTGTGGATGCAATCTTAATTTAAGCTAGCACAGCTCATCGGTCTTCCCATTCTCATGATGATGTAGGGAAACTAGCTCATGTCAGTGCACTGGCTTAACCCTCCCAGCAGTGGCTCAGAAGTATCTTATGGCACTTTTGTGACACTCCCAGCGCAGTACAAAACATGCCAGGGCTTAGGCTGACGTAACTGGAGATTAGGATTGGAGTCTGTGTCCTGTAAGGTTTCCCAGCCTGCGTCCTTAGATAAATATTCCCCAAAAAATGTAATATGACATACTATTGTTGTTTAAAGATAAACGTATTAGGGATCAGGAGATGAAGTTTCCCCCTCAATTCAAATCAAATATGTTGAGCAAGATTTTTCTCTGTTGACATGGATGTTATCAATGGATACTTTTCCTTTATTTTGTTATCAATGGTTACATGGTTGCTTTTGCTCTTTCTGCCTTGTCCTGGGAATGTATAATATAATCCGTGGTTCCTGAATGAGATGCAATGAATTTGCAAGGCCAGGGAACCACTGAAATCATTGTGTGAGCTCAACTGAGCCACGAGGTCACTCTTAGAAACTTACAAATGTAATCTAATCTTTCCATAAGCATCCTCATGAAAAGTTAGTGTTTCTTCTGTTATTTTATGATCTACAAATAATTACTTAATGCTAGCTGTTCCGAAGCACAACTTGCTAGAGGAGAACATGATAGAGATCATTTATCACTCCAGTCAATAGCAGAAATATTTTCTCAGCAGACAATAAAAGAGAAGTATATGGCTTGGAATGCAGGTAGCAATTTATGTGAATAATTTAAAAAATGACAGATCAGTCCAAATGCCTTTCAAGCCACTGTGATAAATAATTCCAAGTGGGGGACATTTTTATGATTTTAATAATCCTCATTTGGTATCATCCTATAAAAGCCCAGAGGCTGACAAACAGATGTCCTTTGCAAAACCTTCTGTTGAATTTTAAAATGGTCAGGCTTGAGCTCAATTATTTTTTAAAGGCATTTGCCACCAGCGCATATAACATGTTTTCCAAAGCAGAAAGACAGCAGCTTTGAGCAGTAGCACCCAGAGGGGGTACAGGATTAGAAGCACAATCCTGACCAACTGTGCCAATGGGACATGCTCTGCTTCCTGCAGTTGGGTGTAGTAGTCATGGAGGTCTCCTTGATGTAAGGCAATATTTGTTCCCTTAACTTGGAGCTGCACTGACCTTACTTCGATGCCGGAAAATTGGTTAGGATTGCACCACAGGTTTTGCAATATGCCACAATGCACCATATAAGTCGCCCCTTCTTCTCATTGTCAGATTCATTCTGGATGGTGAGATCAATAAAGAAGCATATCCCCCACTTCGTTCTCTCTTCCCAGAATGGCTCGGATGGTGAGAGGGATGTGCAGCTTACATAGCATGTGATGTGCATAGCATCAGGGATGTGCAGCTTACATAGCTCAAAACATAGTGCTGTGCCCCCTAGCCAGGAATGCCACTGGCTGGAAGCGTGCTAGCAAGCTTTCACCTGGGGTTGTACATATAGTGAAAAGCTCTCATAAGCAAACCTCACCAGACAGGTTATCAGCATCGTCCATTCTCCTCATGCTAATTGCTTCTTGGGTGGGAAAATAAAGATATAAGTACCAAGTGCGTTCATGTTGCTCATCCATACACATGGGATAGAGTCAGCAAGCACATGGCATAGAGTCAACAGTTTTATTGCTAGTCTCAATTTTATTGCTAGTTCTCAGTTATTATAGATGGAAGTACTGTGGCTTCAAAGTTTCGTGTGCTGGGCTGTCTCCCAGATTAAGTACGGTAATTCAGTAGGTCAAATATCACAGCGCATCCCTCAGTTATCCAGACTGCCATTTTTCTTCTCAATCTGTGCTGTCAGCATATGGAATTGCAAATATTTTGCATTCGATAATTAGTTATATGAGTAGGGAAATATATATAGACATATATATTCTTGATGAACCCATAGGTTATTCATTTTCCTTTTTGCATTTTCCTTTTTTCAAAGAATATAATTCTTATTTTCATTTATTTTTAACATCCAGATTTCATTTTGATCTTTGGTCTTGTAAAATAAAACTATAATTATAAAAAGAAAATTGTTGGAGCCTCTTTCTATATTTGTTAATTCACTAGTTTAATCTGGGCAATATTACCTCAGGACTATCTAGATCATACTATCATTATAGTAAGTAAATAAATGTATATCCATGAAAATGCACTTAATGTGGCAGAATGAGGATGATAAAATGTTCTTACTGACAACTGATGTGCCTGTGCCCACAATCAGAGGATTAAAAAGCATAGGCAGAAATCTGCAGTGCCAATTTAAAACCATCTCTGTACTGCAAAAGCAAAAACTATTTCCAGGAATGGGAAATTCAGTTAGAGAGATCTCATCTCCTTGCTTTGACAAGGCAATGCAAAGTTAGGAGATCCCAAATGGTAGAATCGGTGTCAATATTCTGAAAAATAATCTGTGACGCAAAATGTATGACAGTTAACATCAAAATATGGAACAAGTTATGTTAGCAGTAATCAAAATTACCTATTAGCAGTAGAAGCTTCTCCATGTTTACTCAGAAATAAACCCCACTGAGCTTAGTGGCACTTCCAGGTAAATGCATTTAGGATTGCAGCCTCATTCGACTCATTCCAGTAATGAGACTCATTCGACTCATTCGACTCATTCCAGGTGGGCTCCAGCAGGTTCGCACCTACTCTATAGAACCGTTTGTTAACGAGACACATGACATATAAAGTTTTAAAATAGCCATTTAAAAGTGACTGCCAGATGGGCAGAGAACCGGTTGTTAATTTCTTTGAATCCCATCACTGACTCATTCGTGTTTTCTTCTGCCTCAGAGAGGTTGGGGTCTTCCACTGAGAAAACTGAGCCGTGGTTTTAGGGTCATAGCCATAGAACCACGATTCGACACCGTTTATGACTGTTTTCAAGATGCTTTCATCATTATCGACACAATCAAGGAGATCTTGTGCAACTGAAACCTGAGTTTCTTTTTGGTCAGACGAAAGCAGTTTTGGCACAAACTTGGCAGACACGCATCTCGTACCCAAAACTTCAGTGAAAATGGACTGAACTCAACCGTAACTAATCTGCACATCTTCTGATAACTCACAGATTGATTCAACTATTTCCCCTCACAATTGCGCACACATATGCAATGTTTTTCTCAGTTCTGCTGGTAGTAGGTCTCCCAGAACATTTGTCACTGTCGACATTTTGTCAGCCATCTTGGAAATGCCTCAACCACTTGTACACTCATGTGTGGCTCATACACTCCTCTCCATACACTTTCTGCAACTTTGGTCTCTGCACTTCGTCAAGATTTTGGCAAAATTTGATGCAGATCCTCTGCTCAACTTTCTCTGTCATTGTGAATGCGACAACCACACACTACACACGTTCCTTCCAAACACTGCTGTAAAGAGAGGAAGTGAGCTAGGACATTAAAACTTAGTGTGCATGCATGGTTGGGGTCAAGGTCAGTCTGCACCAAGTGGCTTCAGTCTGTGTAGTTTAGCTCCTTTACTATGGCACCAGTACTGAAACTTGTTGATCACACCTTGTATTTATCTACTTGCATTTCCATGCTTTTGAACTGCTAGGATGGCAGGATCTGGGCAAGTAATGGGACATCATTATGTGGTACATTATGTGGTACATCATTATGTGGTACATCAGGTGGACAAGCACAGCCTCTTTAACTACTGTTCCACCACAGGGGTTTACCTTTGGTTTATATCCCCCATTTCAAAGTTTCCATTGCTTACAATTTCTGCAATTCAGCTTCCATCTTTAGGCGCTACGAGCTTTGATAGCAGCAAGGAATGGGATCATTTCTTGATCATGGGAGCAGCTTTGAAAGAGGAGTCAGTTGCAATGAAAGCCACTGAGGTAGTACATTCTAGCTGTGCCAAGCACACAGAGCCCACGATAAGGTGCCTTGAGTTCACCTTCGCCTTAGGAAATCAATGACTTGTAAACAGTTCCCCTTTTCTGAGTGGAAATAAATCAGGATCTAACAAACCGAGGAGTGCAGACTGTGGAAGCGCTGGATATGATCAGGATTTCATTTCCTTTCACATTGTTTTTATCGTCCACCGCACTGACCTTGCCACATTTAGTTATCTGTTCAAAGCATAGAAACAAGCCTTGGGGAAGATACCTGGATCACAGCAGTTTGGAAAATAAGGCAAAGTTACTGAAGAAGAGGATAAAGAAAGCACCTATAGATGAAACTACTTCTTGAAATAGACTATTCATTGACAGCGAAACACAGTAATGTATTAATATGTATTCAAATCACCCCGTAGAACTGAAAAGAGAAAAGAAATATGTGATGGCAAACAGAAAAAGTGATTGGCACAATCATGAAAACTGCTAGAATCAGAAAGCTGAATGGGATCACAAGGATGATCACAACCAAACCAGGGCTGGCCCAAAATATGATACCTGAGGCAGCATGCCAGATGTGGCCCCCTTACTCCAGTGATATGCCTGACTGTTACTTCCACTCTGTAGCAGGAACTATAGGGAAGTCCACAAACATATAGAACAGCCACAAAAAAGATTTTCTTAAATGTATGATCTAGCACTAGTACATTGTGGATCCAGTAATCCACCGCAGGGAAGTAAATCCTGATATAGCAGCAAAGATACTCATGGTAATTTATATTCTGGTATCCTTTTATATCTTAAAAATGCAATGGATTTTTCAGTCTTAAACATTTAAAATTGTGGCCACAATCTTATGCAGTTTCTGAATATAATGGAACTTTTACTGAGTAGACTTCATAGGATGCTGCTCATGTCTGTCTGTACATCAGTGAAAAGTTTTCTGCATGCAACTGAACAGCTCAATCCTAACCAATTTAGGCCAATACAACTCACCCATCTCGCTGTTCTGCGGTGGTATGGGGAGGCTGGCCAGGATGACCATATAGAATGGACAGAGTTCCTGTACCTTTAACCATTGCATAGAAGAGAAAATGTAGGCAGGTTTACCTCAAGAGAGAAGGGTTTAAAAAACATAACCTGCATGTCTGTGCACCTGCCTAACCCTCTACAGGAGCGGCCCTAAAATGCCTTGTAGCACTTTTGCTGCTCCCTTAGTGAAGCCAGGGTTCGGATAGCACTGTGAGTCTAAGATTTGGCTTAGAAAGGAGTACATGGGGTATTTTAAGTTGAATGGCCACTGCTGCCACCTAAAATGGGTTTTCTGTTAAAAAAAAACACAGCTTGACATCTAACCTGCAATATTTACAATGTGCCAAATAGCACAGGTGTCAAAAGCCACCATCTCCCCAAGTTGCAAGGCTCTGTGAGTTACAGTATGCGCATCTATCGATCGATCGATCGATCAATTGTTCGATCAATACACACAAGACTGGCATTGTAAAGACAATTTTAGAAATGGATAAATATTCAAATAACAAATATTGTTATTGTTGTTATTGCTATTTCATAATATATGAAATCAGAATTGGAATGAGCATAAGTTTGGTGGTTGTGGGGAGGGGAAGGGGTTGCGGCCAGTTACAGTATGCTAGATTTTTGTACAGTAGCCTAGATTTTACAGTTGCAATCTATGGATAGTTCTTACCTATGCAATTTCTTACCTAGACAGGTAGTTTTTACCTATGCAACATATATAACTACCCCTGTATAACTACCTATACAGGTAGTTCTTACCTATGCAAAGAACTACCTATGGTAGTTCTTACCTATGCAAGTTCTTACCTATACAGTTGCAATCTATGGATAGTTCTTATGGATAGTTCTTAATAAATTCAACAACTTCTGGCCTTTCAATTTTTAAACTTATCTATATCCATCTTTTTGGTGTTATTGAACTAGAACAGTGGTTCTCAAACAGGACCCACTTTTTAGAATAACAATCTGTCCAGGACACACCAGAAGTGATGCCATAGCTGGAAGTGAAATCATCAAGCAAATAAAAATAATTATATATCATTAAAGTAAATCAAATACAGTAAATAAGGGAAAGTCAGGTCTGTTCTACCAAGTGAATTTTCTTTGTAGCTTGCTAGCAATATATCCCGTTCACACAAACATGCTCTCACACACATACACACACATCAGGTTCATTTTCCATAGGGTTTCATGCATTTTCTTTCTCAGCTTTCCCACCCAAAAACAGCTTTCCAATCCGACAACAACCAGATCATGACCTACAGTTTGAGAAACCCCAAGTTAAAAGGACCAGGACACAATCCAATCCACACTGGCCTGCCTGTTCCAACTCAAGTTAGGATTTTGCTGCCATTCATACTTTATATAAAGCATATCCCAATGTCCATTTTTCCCCTTGGAGTAGCAAGAATTGGGGAAGTGAAGGGTCTGCCTCCCAGCTGAATGGAAAATCTTTGCAGCCCTGGATATGGAGGAAAAGACTAAATGTTTGCCTCCCTTCCTCACTGACATGGTAAGCAATCTATTTTCAAATGGCTGCCTAATCTTTGAATTGCTTTTGGCTGCAATCCTAAAGACACTTTCCTGGGAGTAAGAAGACCCCGTTGAACACAATGGAACTTGCTGTTGAGTAGACATGGTTAAGATTGAGCAGTAACCCTACAATCCAGAATAACTACGGGAGCATGTAAGAGACATTACATGTACCCGTAGTTACTGCACCACCTAGTGAAAACCTATGGGAAATTCATATTGCAATCCAAAGCAACTTGTTCTTACACCGGAGCAAGGACTCCCTGTAGTTACTCTGGATTGCACCCTAAGTCTAACATGAAAATCAGCATCCATGGAGTTTCCTGGAACAGAAAGCTTGTGGATGCTGAGTGAGACTCAACCTGTAAATAAAAAGAAGGGGAAAGTGCAACTCCATCCAGATTACTACTTTAAGAATTCCCAAGAATAAGCCCAATGTGAGTCCTCCTCTTTGAAGAGCAGGTCCTACTCCCCCCAATAAACTTTAGTTGCTCCAGATCTAAAATCCTCAAGGATGCTGAGAACTTGTCCCACAGTTGTTTAACTCTCAGTTGTAGTCTTTAGGGGAGAAAACAATACAGATATTTTTTCTATGGGAAAATCTTATCAATTGCAGGCTGATGCTTCAGCTCAATCTATAAGGAATTTTGGAGATAGCTATTTGTTTGCAAAAATGGGAAAATTAGTGTGTTAAGTGAGAAAATGTTCATCTACTGGTTATCTGAGCTGGGATGTTACTGAGTGAGATAGCACATGCTTTCCATTCAAAAGGTTCTTCCAAGCTTAAGTGGGCTGGATGGACAGATTGGGCCTGGAAGAGGAAAGAATCAGCAGTTCTTAAACAGTTTTGACAGGGTGAGTATGTTTTATGGAGGTTGGATGTATTTTCAGATCTTGCCCTTTTCATTTTGGTTTACACCTAAGGCTTTTAACATGGATCATACTGTACCCTTGATATGACTTTTGTCTCTCACTGGCATATTTGGATAGTCTCCTATGTAGCACTCTGACAAAATGAAAATTCCTGTCTGGAGTAATCTAGGTTATGTGTGTAATAAAATGACACTGACCTGTAGTGGCTGCAAGGTTTCCTTTAACATGATTGGAACAGGGAAGTTTGACTAATTTTCCTTCACGTTAGTTCTTTGCTTTGGGAAGCAAGCTTGTGCTAGGTGGACCTGTCTAGCATTAAGTTAAAATACTTAGAAGCAGCATAATTAGGCATAAAGAAAATCCAGTAATTAAATTTAAGGTATGGGAAAAATTGTTGTATGGGAAAAAAATTATTGGGGTATTTTAATTTAATTTTATTTATAAATCTATGGGAAATGACACATCAGTTCACATTATGTTATATTAATTTGTTTGCTACAGCCAAATTCAGATCCAGAACTATGCACATTCTTATTAGTACCTTTTTAGCCCCAAAGGTGAGACCCCATAAGTGCAACCCCATAAGTGATTGAAACTCAACATGAAACTCCAAAGTAGATGGTCCACTTCGATTCAGGCCTTACACTTGTTCCAACTTGTTCCAAGGACTTTTATGACTTTTATGACTGTTGAAAAATATGACAAGTCATTTAGTTCAGTCTCACTGCCACCAGAAGCTGTGAATGGCGGGGTCCAGCACCAGCAGGTTGGGGTTAGCCATTGGCACCAATAAGTTAGCACAAGGGGTCAGGGAGGGACTGAAAGGGGCAGAGAATTGGATCAGGGAGAAGCTGGAGCAAGGAGGAGGGTGACAGTGACACTTGCCAATTCCTATCACATTTACTAGCCTCAATCCCCTGACCCAGGACCAGTGGATTGTGCCATCTATGGAGCTGAGGAACGTCCAGGTAGACCCAAAGCTCCAAAGAGGCTTGCAGATGTCAAACCTCCTCCATGGGTTTTAGTGGATGCCAGATTGGCTCCACTTCTTTGCCCTGCAAGGATTACAGTACTATGTATTGGGCTACCAGTCTTGTGGGCAGATGTGGCCACAAACTCACACATACTAAAATAAAAACTCATCAGCTGCATTATTGGGGACTAGTATAAGGGTAAAATGAAGGGTCTAGTGCAAGGTTTTACCCCTTTTCACCCCTTAGAGCTTGAATTCCTAGAAATCCCTTCAGTAGGTTCTTGCATCATGCAAGGAATTTACTCCCCAAATTTCATTATTGTAGGTCTAGTGGTCTGGGGTGGGCATTGATGTGTCAGGACATCTGTTTTTATGTAGATAGATTTATGGGATGAAATAATCAAAGCCATGTATTTATTTTGTAATTTATCAGCATGACTATCCTGTAAAAGTCTTGACCTCGGCACAGTCCATGCAACTCAGGGCGCAATCTGAAACAATTTTCCAGTTCCAGAATAATGGCAACGCAACTCCGAGGGAAGGGAATATGCATTGCCTTACCTTGAGAAGGCCCGCTGACTGCCCCCCAACTGCAGGATGCAGCCCATACCCAGTGGTGGGATTCAAATAAATTAACAACAGGTTCTATTTCCTAATAACCTAATTTAACAACAGCTTCTATGTCCCATTAGTAACCGGTTCTCGGAACCATGCACTTATTAGCAAAGGATTCTATAGAACCTGTGAGAACCCCCTGAAGCCCACCACTGCCCATACTCCACTGGCACAGCTATGCCAGTGCTGGAAAGTTGAGTAGAATTACACCCCTCACATTTCTATTCTTCTTCCTTCAGTTGCCATTTTTAAAGATCCTTTTTGACTGAGTGTTTTCAAGAAGCCCAGCATCATGACCCTGCTATAAGAGTGACAGTAATTAACAAACTTGAAGCAATAACAGGTTTTGTAGCATGCAAGTCCTCCTGTGTTGCAAAATGAGATCTGTTTTACTAATTCAGTGAGTATTCCAGTTTTCTAATGTCATTTGGGGCTAATGAAATGAAATTGTCAGGTCACTCCTTCATTGTCTTGGACAGTAATTGCCTTCGGATTAACATTTTACCTGACAATCAAGCTCCTGAGAATATCGCCGTTGTGGAATTTAATCATTCCATTGCTTTGCGGGGATAATTCCAACCATGGGGAAGCTGGCACATATTTGACAAAACATGCTTATGGGCATATTTCTGATCGTGATGTTGCTGTCACTTGATTCTATTAAGAATAGCTTTAACAAAGTTATTTTCTGTAGCCAGGATATCTTGTGTGCATTAGAAACTTAAACTGTGTTTTGTGTGTGTGTGTGTTTGTGTGTCCGTGCACGTGCGGTCACGTGCGTCCATATTGATCCAATTTCATTATAAAAGGGAGAAGATTTTGCTAATGAAATGGGGGAGAGAAGGGACATATAAAGGCATGGTATAGTTCAATGAAATACTTTCACCTTGACTGCAGTCTTTATGTCAGCTTTTTATAGAAGGTCACAGCCCAGATAAAACAGACAAATCAGCACATACAATTAGTGACATGAAAAGACTTCTACCTGAGGTGAGATGAGACAGATAGGATTATTTTAGGTTAACAAGGGAGTGAATAAGAGATAACCTGATGGAGGAGTATAAAATAACAGATAGTACAGAAAAGGTCGTTTGGGGAGGTACTTACGTTGTCTATGACACAGAATACATGAAGTGTATTACAATGACAAGAAAAAAAACTGACAAAAAAACTTACTGCTGCGTGTTGCTTCCCAGAACAACCTGTAATTGTCTAGAAGAATTTTAGATCCCACAAGAAATTTACTGTTTTCACAAATAAATTTGGAAATCTGCACAAAGATCCCACAAGAAATTTACTGTTTCCAAAAACAGTACTGTAAGAAAAATAAATTTGTGAAATCTGCACAAATGAACACTATTAACCCTACATTCCGGAGTAACTACGGGAGCATGTAAGAGAGACTTACGTTGACGTAGTTATGGCACCACCTAGTGAAAACCTATGTGAAATTCATATTGCAATCCAGAGTAAATTGTTCTTATGTCGGAGCAAGGACTCCCCATAGTTACTCTGGATTGAGCTCTAAGTCAAAGAAGAAATCCAAAGGCCAGAAAGGCATTATATAAATACTTGGATTGTATGTGTTTTTTTAACCCATCTGGCCCACAACAAACCACTGTCTTTGAAGAGAAAAGTCACCAGAAGACTTGGTGCAATTCTAACTTATGCTGGAACAGGCAGGCCAGTTGGCCTGAGATGTATCAGCACATGTTTAGGACTACTGCTGTGCTACCACAGGGCAAAGAGAAAAGCAAAAGCTTACCTGCTTAATGCAGCAATAGCCAGTGTACTTGGATCTTCACCACCTCAAGAAGTGGCACAGAATTGAACAGACTAGAGGAGCGTCCAGAGGTGGCACAGAACCAGATGTTGTTCTCAGCCACCCAAGAACTGGATTGGGATCTGGCATATCACTGGGTTCCAGTCCCCTCTCCCCAGTCCTGGGAAGACTTTCCACCCCCTTTGCTCCCCACGCCCTCCTACCAGCCCCCTGTCCTTTCTCTTCCTCCCTCAGACCTCTGTGTTGGCCTAGCTCAGTCAATATGCAGGTCCCAGCCGATATGGAAGTCTCCCTCCAAGCTCCCTCCACCAACATGGCTTACTCAGAAGGAGGTGAAAACATGCTTTACAACACATTTGTGACCCTCCTTAGCTGGCGCATGGGACTTGTGCCAGCTCAGCATAATTTTAGGATTGCACTTTCATTTCCATATAATACTAGAACTTGTATTCAGTTGAATTATTGCCATTAAGTTACCCACAGGTGTTTTGTTGGTTACAAATTTGTTGAGTGATTTGTATGTTATATATAAAAATAAATAAAATTGATGGGGGTGACACCAATACCAATGATGTCACTGCATTTAGCTTGCGCATATGATATTGTAATCTATTCTGGATGGTCTGGTACAGGAAGAGGTCCATTGTGAGGCTAATGCAATGAGTTCTTGTACTGGGTGACATATCCTCTTGTGACAACACATCTCTTGACACCTCTGGTTACCACCTCGTTGTTTAAATTTAGCATCAGTTTGATCTTTCTCAGACTCCTATCTTTGTTCAGGATTCTGGGTGTAAATCTCAGCTCCTGGATTTGATGAAAGATCTATGTGGCATCAGCTTTTCGATTTCTGCTTCAAGTCACTTTAAGGTTTTAAAAGGTTGACAACTATAAATACTGAGTATTTGTCTTTATCATATCACCATTATCCTTCCACCATCATCTATCACAGAGAAATACAGCAGGTTATTTTGTGTGTGATGAATAAGCAATAGATTTTTTTTTATTTGCTTTGCCTATTACACTTGGTATTTTCAAAATCCCCACTATATGTACATTTTTTAAATTTATTGAAAAATAAGATCAAAGTACATTCATTGAGCTTTTTGATTAACCTCTACTGAACTGATGTTTTATTCATATAATTGGCCCTGCTAAATTTGCTTGCAAATTTGCTGCATAGCAGTTGAATGCTGTTTATTGCCTAACATTTAACTTCTTAAACGAGACTCCCAACCATTTATTTAATAAGGTCCATACACAATGGAAAACTTGCTGTGACAGAATTTCAGCTGGACCCCATTAGCAACTTTCCATTATCTTTTTTTTATTCAGCTGAAACAGCAGAGTATATGGTAGAAATACAGAGTTGACCTTTTCTGTTAAGTTAGCCCACTGGCATTTATACTACGAAGGGCAGCTGCTCATGTTACATTATATATGTAGACATTGCTGGTGATATAGCCAACTTAGAGCACCACAGTATTTTGTAGTGAAAAATAGTGTTTTCTTCTTAAAGAAGAAGAAAACTGGTGTTTTCTTATTAAAAGTACATGGAAGTCTGCATCCATGGGGACAAGTCAAGGGGTCTTTGATTCAAGTGATTTTCTAAGGACACAATCCAGAGCAAATTCAGCCTGCTCTGACCTAACTGTGCTCTCTTAACTATTCTGTATCCAGAGCAGAAAGTTATGCTGAATCCAGAGAGTCAGGAAGCCTGGGCTGCCCTAACTGCTCCAGGGCATGCTAAGTAACTGACACATGGGGAGGACTTGCTCCTGAGGAGACACCTCTCAGATCACACTGAACAAGGAACAGCTGTGGTGCCTACAGTGGTGACATGACTCTGCACATCACCTGGTGTGGAAGTCTGTGCGTCATCCCTGGGATGCGCGCCCCCCCTTACCTGGACTGCGCAGTCACCAAAGTTGGTGCCTGCGCAGTTGTTTCTGAAGCCAACTGGCTTCAGAAAGAGTACTGCGCGGGCACCATCTCTGACACCTGCGCAGTACTTTTCTGAAGCCTTTTGCTTTGGGGGAGACTGTGCAGGCGTCAGAGTTGGTGCCTGTGCAGTACTCTTTCTGAAGCCATTCGGCTGCTGCTCCGCCTCCTGAGTGAGGCCGAATGGCTGTGCAGAGGCGCGGACTTTCTCTGCTCTAAGGAAGTCTCCTCTGAAGCTGTTCGGCATGCTCAGTGTGTTTCTGCGCAGTGCACCTCAGATGGCCGTTCAGGCCAGCTCCTCAGACAAGTGTCAGCTTCTGGCTGATTCTCCGCCTTGGAGCAGGCCTGAATGGGGGTGCTGACGCCCGGGGCCTGCCAAAGGACAGTCAAACTCCTCCGGCACATCAGCCCATACGGAGCGCATCACCCAATGCAGCCCACACCAGCCGCACCAGTCTGGTGACGCCACTGGGTGCCTGCCTTATAAGGAGTCCCTGATGAGATGCCAGTACATTCGACAGTGAATACAAGGGGCTTCTTGGAGTGGCCTGCTGTATCCTGAGGTTTGTGGGCAGCCGTAGTTTGTTCCATATCCTGAGGTTGAGAGGCAGGGGTTGCACCTAGGATTGCCAAGAACTCAGATTTTTGGTCAGCACTGCCATTCTTACTCGGGCCTTATCATGGACCCCTATGGGTCTACTCATTACTATACGTGCTCCTGAGGTGGTATAACTCTGAGGGCTGGAAGAGGGCATTTCTGCCTTGGAAACAGGCTCTGGATACAGAGTAACTGCTCTGCCCTAGGCAATGCTAAACATGCCCTCAACTTGCCTCTCCTGAGCTGCTTAGGCTGCCCCAGTTAGGGCAGTGCAGGTCCACCTCTCTTAGGGCACCCTATCTTGGCTTGCTCTGCCCTAAGCCTCCTTCAGAGTAACTGGGCTGGAGCATCTTGCAGTTGCTCCAACCTAGTGTTAGATAGGGCAACCTAAGGGCTCTTATGGGGACAGATTAGTTGCTCTGGATTGTCCTGTAAGTCTTTCCCATGTGCAACTTGTAAGTCAGAGAGTTACAGTGAGTTACACACATTTTCATGACTCAGAGTTGTCACCTGACTCACGTTCCCATCACTGATCCCAAAATCATGCTAAAATATGAACATAAAAACAGAGCAGCAGTGGTTGTGCCCCATAAGTGAAAATCAAAAACAGAAATAACATAGAAGTTCAGAATAATGGTGTGCCATTAAAAGTAGAATATAATCAGTGGGATGGAAGGGAAGCCCTACGAGGAAAGGTTGGGGGAACTTGGGATGTTCAGCCTGGAGAAGAGGAGGCTGAGAGGAGACATGATTGCCCTCTTCTTCATGATTGCCCAACCTGAGGGGCTGTCATAGGGAGGAAGGAGCTCATTTGTTCATAGCTGCTCCTGAAAGCAGAACTAGAACCAATGGGTACAAACTGCAAGAGAGGAGATTCCAGTTGGATATCCGGAAAAAATTCCTGATGCTGAGGGTGGTTCAGCAGTGGAACAGATTGCCAAGGGAGGTGGTGGACTCTCCCTCACTGGGGATCTTCAAGCAGAGGCTCGACGAGCACCTGTCGGGGATGCTCTAGGGGGATTTCCTGCTGCCGGCAGGGGGTTGGACTAGATGACCTACTAGTTCCCTTCCAACTCTAGGATTCTAGGATTCTAGGATTCTAACTGTACTCTCAAGGACCTCTTTAAGTCCACAGCTCACCACTGCTGTTCCAAAACTCAGGTTGTCACCCATTGGTAGACCATAACACCGAAACTCTTCCTACTCCAATATTATTTATTTTCCTCAAATATTATTTATTTAATTTGAGTATTTCTATCTCACTTCTCTCAAGGAGACCCAAGGCATCTCCTTGAAAAAGGAGTGTTATATGTATACTTTTTTAAAATTGCCTACGCATTCTTGTGATGCCAGTGATAATACAATACATGTCGGTATATACGTATGTATATTAATTATTTGCATTTAAAATGCATTTATGGCTGCAATCCTAAATGCACTTTCAATTGGGAGTAAGCCCAATTGAATATAATGAGACTTACTTCTGAGTAGACAGGCATAGGATTGCACCCTATATGAACAATATCAAAGTAATAACATCAATTAAGAGAATAAAAAATATTTAAATAAACCCATGCTTGTAAAAAAATGCTCAATAAACCTGAATTATCTTCATATGAAGTTCTTCTACGATAGTCGACGTAGTCGATAAGGAGTTGGACTGAGACCTGGAAGAGCCAGGTTCAAATCTCTGCTTAGCCATTAAGCTTTCTGGGTGACCCTGGACCTGTCATTACTACACAGGTTACTATGAGGAGAGGCAACTAAAACTTTGTAAGCTGCCTTGGGCGTTTGCTCTGGCATGGGAAATGCGGGGTATAAATCTCTTAAACAAGCAAGCAAGCAAACAAACAAACAAAATTTCCTGAATGCTCCTAGATTTCAGTACGTAGAGCCAAGCACGTGCAACCAATAACAGACTACTGGTAGCCAAATGTTACTCACCATTACGATTCACAGAATGGCACAGACAGAACAGGCAAAACTCCCCCAAAAAGAAATACTTAGGATGCAATCCTAAAGACGCTTTCCTGGGACCCATTGAACAATGAGGCTTACTTTTGCTTAGGCATGGTTAGGATTGTGCTCTATATGTTGCATCCTGCATCCTGTGTTGGGAGTGAGGGGCATCCTGGAGACCTCCTCAAGGTCAGGGATGGTTCACTATCTATGGGGCTTGGTGCTGGAAAGCTAGTTAGGATTACACTCTTAAAGTATGGCAATTTTATGATACAACCATTCAGGAATTTAAGATGATTATCATAGTCTTCTCAAAGCTAAATATATCAAGCTCGTTTCACATCGGTTTCCCTTATGTGATGAACATCTTACAGATTAAACATCAAGCATTTATTCTTTAGGCTACAAGACTAACTTCAGAAGATGCTTTTTCAGATACTATGTTCATATAATTTCCTGTTTATTTTCGCCAATAAAATATCTTTAGCATCAGTCAATATTCCTTGCTTTCATCCGGTTGCCCTGTTTGGCGGTTGAATAAGCCTGTATTTTCAAAAGTTATTCGCACCTTGTAATCTGAGATCCACTGCCTTCAATATTGGTATATTTGTGTTCGTTGCCAATTGCCAATTCTAGAGAGATTCCCAATTCTAGAGAGATTCCAGATATCTGTGGTATCATTTTCACATATGTTGGCTGCCAAACACTGTATAAACAAATGTATTAACCTTCTATTCATTTAGATCACTTGCTTTGGTCGTGATAATAATAATATATTATTGCATTTCTGTTCCTAACCCACCTCACTGTATACAGTATTCTTTCTTGACCCACCCAGCTGAAAAGTTACCTGTTACTCTAAGTACTCTTTTCAGTTATTTGGCACTTCCAATGGGAGGAAAATTTTGAAACCCTTCCTGTTGTGATAGTAAAGGAGGTGAGTGTGGAGAACCAGCCAGAATAGTTTTCCTGACATGGTTAGTTTACCATGGCTGCAAATCTAACCCCCAGATAGACCAGCATAAGTCCCGTGCTGGCCTTGGGGTATTGCAGAAGTGCTGTAAGGCACTTTTTTGCCACTCCTAGAGGGGTTTAGGCCAAATATGCAAGATGTGCACCAGCCTCACCGCATCACCAGGGGAATGGAGGAGATACGTGGTTTATGCTGGCGTAAACTGGTTAGGATTGAATTCTGCCATTAATTGTGGTAACTCATGAATTGTCTTTTTGCTTGGCAAGGAATGGTAGTAGCGAGATGGCCTCTCCATTAGAGTCACCCCATTGGAATTCTGTTCCATATGTTGTTCAATAAACACAGAATCATAGAATCCTGGAGTTGGAAGGGACCCAGTAGGTCATCTAGTCCAACCCCCTGCCTGTAGCAGGAAATCCTCCTAGAGCATCTCCAACAGGTGCTCGTTGATCCTCTGCTTGAAGATCCCCAGTGAGGGAGAGTCCACCACCTCCCTTGGCAATCTGTTCCACTGCCAAACCAGGAATTTTTTCCAGATAACCAACTGGAATTTCCTTTCTTGCAGTTTGTACCCATTGGTTCTAGTTCTGCTTTCAGAGGCAGCTATGAACAAATCAGTCCCTTCCTCATGTTGAGCTGGTATCACTGTCTTCTCTGACTCACATCAAACCCACTCCACAACAAGTCTCCTTGGATCTCTGTCTGCTATTGAGCGGAGACTCCTGCTATTGAGGAGACCCATTTCAGGTTTAGGGGGAGGGTCAGGATATGGAAACAGAGCCTGCACCATTTCTCCGTTCTCCCCACCTGGGCCTACTCATCTTTTCCACCACCCATTTCTGCCCCCTTCCTGCTCTCTTGCCCTGCAAAGACCTGATGTCAGCCAGCCCGCTACTGGGAACTCTCTCATTGGGTGTGATGCCCTGTGCCGTTTGGTGCTCAGTTTAGCACCGGAAGTGCATCCTGAATGTTAGCACAAAAGTGGCTTATGGCCAGTGCATAATAAAGCTCAGGACATTATAATGGATAGAAGTCCACATTGCCCTATGTTGGTGGATCAGGCCTAGTAAAGGGTGTAGGATTTGGCATACAAAACTGCTGCCCTCTTTCTGCTTTGCGGAGGCTTCCGTTTTCTTTCAACCTGCAACACTTGCATGGAATTTGAAGTAGTAAACAATAAGCTTTTCATTTTCCTTTCCCAATTAAACACTTGCATATTTCATGTGCATCAACAGTGACATCCAGTGACTGTTTAGGTGTGTGCAGCTGGCAAATACAGCTTTTAGGAGATGTTACTCTTGCAGTGTTGCAGTGGTCCCAGAAAACAAGACAATAAAGTAGGAAAGCAGGGCTTCTGTGGATCAATACGCATTTGTCGTTGTGGCAGTTTTTACTGTTGTTTGCATTATATGTGTTTTTGCTCTCCTGTTTCTTTACTGTGTTACTTTCTTTTGTTTCATTCATTTTAGAAAGTGTTCTTAAGGTTTTTAAATCTTCAGCTATGCATGTGATGCTTTATTTATTTTGGAAGTTGCTTTGTGTGCCTATCTGAGAAAAAGTGGAGTAAAAATTGATGGATGGATAGATGGACGGAAGGAAGGAAGGAAGGAGCCTGCTGTATTAAAATGGTTCGTATATACGTACCTATGTATCATTTGATTTTTCATTTGATTACTATATGTTTATCAATTATATGCTGGTATATTATAGGATATATGCTGGAGCAGTATAGTCGCTAAGAGGCTGAATGCCCAATCTTAAGTCCTGAGCATTGCCTTACTGCTGGCAAACCCTGTTGTATATGTGTATGAAAGCACATTTGCAAGCCTTACCATGGCCCAGTGCCAGATCAGGGGCTGGTTTCATTGCTGGGTCTGCATTATCCCACCCAGTATCTCACTCTGACTGTACTGGAGTGGGGAATTGTGGCAAGGGATGGAATAAGATGAGAGGAGTCAGGATTAGCTCAACTCAGCTTTACTGGATCCAAAGCCCCGTGTCAAACCTTGTGGCCAAATACAAGTTATGTTTATTTTGCGCCAGCTCCAGAATTGTTGCAAAATTGAGTAGCCCCACTACAGGGCTACTTTCCTTAGGTAGGGGAGGGGGTCAAAAATCTCTTTCTCAGGAGGAGCTGCATCTGGCTGCCCGGTGAGGGTTGGATGGTGTAGCAGCCACTACAGCACTAAAAGCACTTGTCACTACAGCAGGTCCCGTAAATCTGGCAGCTCAGGATTGGATTATAAGGCTACAATCCTGTATACAGTTTCATGGAAGTAGTCTCACTTATCACAACTGAACTTAATTTTGAATAAACATGCATCACCTTATGCTGTAAACTATGAATCAGAGCTTTTCTAGTCAGTACCTCTTAGCCACAACTGCAATATTGGGGTAACAGATATCGTACAGGGTTGTTGCAGGGATTGCAGCAAGATTATATATATGAAGTGCTTTGCATACATTAAAAGTTGTATGCACACATTAAAAGTTGTGTGTGTGCGTGCGCTTGTGCACACAATCCTAAATAGGCTGGCATAAATCCAAGCCCAAGTCCCGTGCTTGACTGGGGTGTTACAAAAGTGCCATAAATGCCCAACTCTTGGTTGGGGTTAGGCCACTTGCACAGTCATGCGCCGGTTTGGGGAACGTATATTGAATACAAAACATGTATGAACCAGTCCGAAGTATCCTTACTATAACTTTACTCCCGTTGAAATCAATTTATTTCCTATTACTACTGAAAAAACACTGGCAGGATTCACAAAGCTTTTTTCGGGATAATCTTATCTGAAGAAACATAGTTGTAGGAGCAGCAAACATTTTTCAGATTAAAATCAATCGTTTGCCAGGCTGTTTACTGTGAATATTTGGTTTATAAAGGGGCCCATCTTCTTAATTGCTTCCATTCTGTGCCAGCCCAAGGAACATTCGTTGAAGCAAATGGGGTAATTTTCAACAACCATTAAGAAAATGGGTCATTTTAGAAAGCTCTACCATGGAATGAGGCAATTTAGATAAAGCACAAGGGAGAGCCAAATTACATAAATAATTGTATTAACTGTACTAATTTTTTATGTTACAGAAATGATCCTAGACAGATATGCTGGGACCATTAGCAGGGCTGGCTTCTCGGAGCAGCGTCAGATAATTTATTTGGGTCCCAAGATCACAAATGGAGGTATAAGAAATCTTACTGCTAAAAATATAACGAGTGAGGTTATAACAAACCAACTAATGTTGAATTCTCAGTAATGAGGAAAAATATAATTATCATCATATACAATGAACACTATAAACGAGAAAACACTGAAGATCACAGAGAGAGGGTTACATGATATGCACATTTTATTTCTGCAAATTCAATTATATCTGTTTAGCAAAAGAGAGAGTGAGAGAGTAAATGCTGTTCCACAACCCCCCAATTTGGGCTGACTGATCTACCCCTCGTCCCTCCACCGTACATGACTATATCATGTGGGAGGTTCCAAGGCATCAATTCATTAAACATGGGAGAGAGATGTCTCAAATACACTCCCTTGCAATACAGCCACCATTTCTACTCTGGCATGCAAACACCCACTGGATAGCATTTCGGCGTTTTTGCAGAGTCAAAATTAAATAGTCACCTTAGAAGCTGGTTTTTACTTCAGTCTGCATTTACCTGAGAATTGTGTTCTTTTTGCTTTTCCTATACTGTGCGCACTGGTGTGGTATCAATAGGGGTAGGTACTTGAATCAAGTGACTTAAATTTGAGTTGCAAAAATGTTTTTTTTTTTTTGCTGACTCATGAACTTGTAAGTCACATGAGCAAAAGACTATGGCTGCAATCCAGAGCAAATTCAGCCTGCTCTGACCTAACTGCACTCTCCTAACTATTCTGTATCCAGAGCAGAAAGTTATGCTGAATCCAGAGAGTCAGGAAGCCTGGGCTGCCCTAACTGCTCCAGAGCATGCTAAGAAACTGACACAAGGGGAAGACTTGCTCCTGAGGAGTCACCCCTCAGATCACACTGAACAAGGAACAGCTGTGGTGCCCACAGTGGTGACATGACTCTGAACATCACCTGGTGCGGAAGTCTGTGCATCATCCCTGGGATGAGCGCCCTCCCCACCTGGACTGCACAGTCACCAAAGTTGGCACCTGCGCAGTTGTTTCTGAAGCCAACTGGCTTCAGAAAGAGTACTGCGCAGGCACCATCTCTGACACCTGTGCAGTACTTTTCTGAAGCCTTTTGGATTCGGGGGAGACTGTGCAGGCATCAGAGTTGGTGCCTGTGCAGTACTCTTTCTGAAGCCATTCGGCTGCCGCTCCGCCTCCTGAGTGAGGCCGAATGGCTGTGCAGAGGCGCGGACTTTCTCTGCTCTAAGGAAGTCTCCTCTGAAGCTGTTCGGCATGCTCAGTGTGTTTCTGCGCAGTGCACCTCAGATGGCCGTTCAGGCCAGCTCCTCAGACAAGTGTCAGCTTCTGGCTGATTCTCCGCCTTGGAGCAGGCCTGAATGGGGGTGCTGACGCCCAGGGCCTGCCAAAGGACAGTCAAACTCCTCCGGCACATCACCCCATACGGAGCGCATCCCCAATGCAGCCCACACCAGCCGCACCAGTCTGGTGACGCCACTGGGTACCTGCCTTATAAGGAGTCCCTGATGAGATGCCAGTACATTCTACAGTGAATACAAGGGGCTTCTTGGAGTGGCCTGCTGTATCCTGAGGTTTGAGGGCAGCCGTAGTTTGTTCCATATCCTGAGGTTGAGAGGAAGGGGTTGCAGCTAGGATGGCCAAGAACTCAGATTTTTCATCAGCACTGCCATTCTTACTTGGGCCTTATCATGGACCCCTATGAGTCTACTCATTACTATACCTGCTCCTGAGGTGGTATAACTCTGAGGGCTGGAAGAGGGCATTTCTGCCTTGGAAACAGGCTTTGGATACAGAGTAACTGCTCTGCCCTAGGCAATGCTAAACATGCCCTCAACATGCCTCTCCTGAGCTGCTTAGGCTGCCCCAGTTAGGGCAGAGCAGGTCCACCTCTCTTAGGGCACCCTATCTTGCCTTGCTCTGCCCTAAGCCTCCTTCAGAGTAACTGGGCTGGAGCATCTTGCAGTTGCTCCAACGTAGTGTTAGATAGGGCAACCTAAGGGCTCTTATGTGGACAGATTAGTTGCTCTGGATTGGGCTGTAAGAAAAATATTTGAGTCAAGAACCCCCTGACTTGGAACTGATTTCCCATGCATGTGCTCTGAAGTTTGGGTGTCTGGATCTCGGAGTGAGTGCTTACCTTTTCATTCTTTTTCAACCCATGGCACACCAACAAGAAGTTAAAACCATCAAGGCCGACCATCAGTTTTTGGACCATTGACAAGGCACACCATGCTGCTGATAGAGGGCTCACATCAACATCAAACAGATATTTCCTCCAAACTTCCATGGCACACCTGCAGACCATTTGTGGCACACCAGTGTGCCACGGCACACTAGTTGAAAACCTTTGGCTTACTTTTTTGGGGAAATACCTTGTGGGGCCATCATTCAGACTGGGCAAGCAGCAGGGAGGTGCTAACTGGGAAGAAGTTAATGTTTGCTTTGCAACCAAACAGGAATGGGGATGCAGGGGGTACAAATATGTTCCATTTGTTAATGGAACAAATATTTATGGAACAATGCTTATGGAATTTGAATTAAACAGAATAGGATTAAAGAGAATAGGAATAAACCATACCAAATTGCATCCTACTCAAAGTTGTTTAGATTAAACCTGCAAAAAGTGGTTGATGTCATGTAGACTGAAGGCAGTGTGTGTAAATGTCTTTAAATGAGCCCAAAAATGTGATTTTAAATACTGTCAGTAGAGGGCCACAGAAGATAACACATCATTGCTTATTAAGACTGAAATTCTGAAACAATCTATGTTTACATTGTTGTATATAGCAAAACTTTCCAGGGACACCTGAGGCAGCTTACAGCTTCGGTACCCACAATGCCACCTCTGTGTAAGTATTGGCATCCATCAGTCTTGAAAGACTATGGTATTGTGCTCGATTCTGTATGCGAAGCATGAAGGCTTGGGTAGATTAATATGAAGGATAGGCTGTTACCCAAGCAGCAAATCATAGAATCATAGAATCATGGAGTTGGAAGTGACCTAGTAGGTGATCTAGTCCAACCCCCTGACTGCAGCAGAAATTCCCCCTAGAGCATCCCCGACAGGGGACTGAAATAGTCCAATGGAACGGCAGAGCCTATACGATTGGTTCCAGCTGCGTTGCAGAGCTGGGCTAAGGACAGGAGATCACCCTGTCTTGTGGGAGCTCTGTTTACCATTACAACTCTGCAATCTGTCTGTGATCATGGTGGTGTGGGGAAGCCTTTATATCTCAGTTCAATTGCTTAAACATCCTCCCCCCTCCCTGGAGTGATATGGCATTTTTGTGACATTCCCAGGCCAACATGTGTTAGGACTTGTGCTGGCTTAACCAGGGTCTAGGATTCCACTGTCAGAGACATAGGAGTGTGTTTCATTTACCAGTCTATTAAACCTAACTGCTGGCAATGTGTCTAGAGAGGGGATTCTACTTAGGCTCCATCTCCTGTGCAGGTATCACCAAGCTTGGTAGACCTGGACTCCAAAGACTTTTCCATGAGAAAACTCTATGGAAAGGAGCCCATAAGGAATTCTGTACCCCCTGATAAAATTCCTCTTGGAGGCCCTTGCAAAGTGGCACCTTTTAAAACAGGAGATAAGCAACTGTTCCTCTTTACTTTCAATCATGATGATCTTTTCCGCCAATGGCTGTTCTGTGGTTTGGGTTTTTGTTTTTTTGCTTTTTTGTTATTAGAAAGTGAGTCCTTTGGGGACAGTGAAACATTTATTGATTTCTAAGATTGTTCACTTCCATTGTGACAGAGCAAAATTGCTGGGAAAGCATATCCAGTGATTCACGATTGAAGCCTTTTATGGCCGTGTGTATTTTTTAAAAATTAGAACAAAAAACCTTGCCAGAATTTGATGGAATAGAAAGATGTTGCATTTGCAGGCTGTTCTTTTTATTCTTGATTATATAATCTGTTGTTGCTTCCTTATGCATTTATGTTTCTGTTTTTTTTTAATTTGATCTTCCTCTGCATCAATAAAATCTCAGTTACTATCTTTAAGGAAAAACTACCTTTGGTTAAATTAAAAAATGACAACAGAAATATTAATTATTAAATTTTTTTACCAGTTTTCAATAGAATAGTTCACAAAGCAGTTAATGTAGAGATAAATCAATAAATGTTTCACTGTCCCCAAAGGATATCTTGCCAACATCACAAGTCCCCCCTCTAGGACATAATAGCCCTGTGACACTGTAATAATACCATCTCATATAAAAATCTTACCCTGCCTGAACTTAGCTCAGTTGGCTCTAAGGAAGACTGGGTTCAGTCAGGTGCGTATGATGGGAACTTCGGCCCCCAACCCAGACCCAGCCCAATTTTTCCATTAGATGAAGACACATAGAGGAAGGCGCAGACATGGAGAAAGAGCCACACAAACAGGACAAGAAGCCAATGGATAAACCACCTATGCCTTCAAGGTCCTGCCAGAAACTCAAAATCCCCAACCGAAACAGATGAGTGTAAAATCTCCACTCACCCCAAGCCATGCCCCCCAAGGGGGGCAACAACCTGGAACATCATCAGATGCCAATTCCCATGCCAAAACAAAGCAAAAGGCCTGGAAGCCAAAATATTGGAGGGTATTACCTTTGGGCCATGATCCAACCTGGATAAGATGGTTGTATTTCCACACACCCATAAAGTGCCCACATGCCCCAATGTCTAGCTACCTGCATGCACCTACTTTGTGGGGTTTGTAGCTCCTAAAGGGGCAGACCCTTCCTCTCTTCCCTTGTAATAATGCCCTAACAAAGTTATTGTCTGTTGGAGATGTCATGTTCCCCTTTCCCAGTATTCCCTTTAAACATGGTGATACATGATTGGAGACTAGATGGTTCTCCCTGGAGATCCATTTACTTCATCTTTTTTTTGCCTTCCATAGTCATCCCTGGAAGACATTGTTGTGTTATTCCCATCATTGTCGTGGCAGCCATGTTACCTACTCTGGTATATTCCCTTGGTGACCCAGGCCTAACATGAGTCTCTCTTTCCTCTGCAGGTTCAGCCTCAAACCCAGAGGAGAAGACAATGGCCACTGTCACAATCACCCTGACCCAACAAAAGGCCCACTGATGACCATGGTTTGGTGCTTGGGCTTAGTGTTCAGACTGCAAGTGGGGGGTTGGGGGTTCATATAATTTGAACCCATTCCCCCTACCCACAATTTCATCTGACAGTGCATTCTGCAGATAAGCCTGATCAGGTGAGCTATCTATTCGGTCTGAACAGGTTAGCTGTCTTTTAGACAGGTCTAGCTGAGCGAATGGCCTGCCCACTGTTTTAATCTGACAGTGCATTCCTCAGGTAAGCCTGAGGAGCTTTCTTTTGGGCCTGAAACAAGCTCTCTTTTGGGCCTGAATAGGTAAGCTTCCTGTTTGACAGATCTAACTGACAGCATGCCCTGCCCACAATTTCATCTTGACAGTCCGTCCTTAGGTAAGCCTGACCAGGTGACCCTTCCATAACTGAAGGAGTGCCTCACCCAGCATAAGAGCATAAGAAGAGCTTCCTCTGGATAAGCCCAAAGGGCCATCTAGACCAGCTTCCTGTATCTCACAATGGCCCACCAGATGCCTCAGAGAGCACACAAGATGCCAGCATCCAGGTGCCCTCTTCTGCATCTTGCATTTTGAGGTTGCCCATATCTACATCTATCTGTGCACACAAGCATACACATACTGTCACGCATACACACCCATCATGGCTTGTAAATTGTAATGGTCCTTTCCTCTAGGAACCTGTAATGGTACTTTCTCCTAATCCTTTCTTAAAGGCATTGAGGTTAGATGGCTGTTACTACATCCTCTGGCAAGAAGTTCCACATGCTGGAACTACATGCTGGCAGAGGTGGGCTTCAGAGGGTTCTCACAGGTTCTATAGAACCCTTTGCTAATAAGCGCATGGTTCTGAGAACCAGTTACTAATGGGACATAGAACCAGTGGTGGGCTCCAGAAGGTTCGCACCTATTCTATAGAACCGGCTGTTAACAAGAGATAGGACATATAAAGTTTAAAAATAGCCATTTAAAAGTGGCTGCCAGATGGGCAGAGAACCAGTTGTTAATTTCTTTGAATCCCTTCTCTGCATAGAACCTGTTGTTAATTTAGGTTATTAGGACATAGAACCTGTGGTTAATTGATTTGAATTCTGGGTAAAGAAATTTAACCTATTCAGCCCAGCATTGAAGTCCTCAGATACAGTAAGGATTAGGTACATTAGGATATGGTAATATAACAATGCAATACTGTCCTGAGGTAAGGCTATATGGAAGTTTTCTATTAGTATTTAGTCTAGCTTAGGGTCAAATCCAGAGCAAATTCAGCCTGCTCTGCCCCAAGTGCTCTCTCCTAACTACTCTGTATCCAGAGCAGAAAGTTATGCTGCATCCAAAGAGTCAGGAAGCCTGGGCTGCCCTAACTGCTCCAGAGCATGCAAAGTGACACCTGGCGAGGGCTTGCTCCTGAGGAGACACCTCTCAGATCACACTGAACAAGGAACAGCTGTGGTGACATGACTCTGTGCATCTCCTGGTGCAGAAGTCTGCACGTCACCCCCAGGATGCATGCACCGCCCCCCCTTCCGGGACTGTTCAGTCGCCAAAGTTGGCACCTGCACAGTCACTTCTAAAGCCAACTGGCTTCCGAAAGAGAACTGCGCAGGCACCAACTCTGATGCCTGCACAGTACTTTTTTGAAGACTTTCAGTTTCAGAGGAGACTGCAGGTGTCAAAGTTTGTGCCTGCACAGTACTCTTCTGAAGTCATTCAGCTTCTGAAGCAACTGCACAGGCGCCAACTCTGATGCCTGCACTGTCTCCTCTGAAGCCGAACAGCTTCGGAGGAGACTTCCTTAGAGTGGAGGAAGTCCGTGCCTCACTCAAGAGGTGGAGCGGCAGTCAGGAGCTGCAGCTCCGCCTTCCAAGCAAGGCCGAATGGCTGCGCAAAGGCACGCACTGTGCATATCCAAGCTTTTGGACATGTACAGTGCATCTCTGCCCAGCCATTGGGCCTTGCTCTGAAGGTGGAGCCAGGGGCTACTGCTCCACCTTCAGAGCAAGGCCCAATTGCTGCACAATTGTTCAAAGGACATGCGCAGTGCGTCTGGCAGCTTCTGGCTGCCACTCCACCTCGGAGCAGGCCTGAATGGGCGTGCTGATGCTTGGGGCCTGCCAAAGGACCGTCAAACTCCTCCAACACGTCACCCTCTACAGAGCGTGTCACCCAGTGCGGCCCACACCAGCCGCATCAGTCTGGTGACGCCACTGGGTGCCTGCCATATAAGGAGTCCCTGATGAGATGCCAGTACATTGAATACAAGTACAGTGAATACAAGTACAGTGAATACAAGGGGCTTCTTGGAGTGGCCTGCTGTATCCTGAGGTTTGTGGGCAGCCGTAGTTGTGCTATATCCTGAGGTTGAGAGGAAGGGGTTGCAGCTAGGCTGGCACTCAGATTTTTTGAGTCATTCTTACTCTGTCTTATCTTACATTATCCAACACTGTCATTCTTACTCTGCCTTATCGTGGACCCCTATGGGTCTGCTCATTACTATATCTGCTCCTGAGGTGGTATAACTCTGAGGAACTTGAAGAGGGCATTTCTGCCTTGGAAACAGGCTCTGGATACAGAGTAACTGCTCTGCCCTAGGCAATGCTAAAGATGCCCTCAACATGCCTCTCCTGAGCTGCCTAGGCTGCCCCATTTAGAGCAGAGCAAGTCCACCTCTCCATGCCCAGCCCACCATTTCATCTAACAGCACAATCCTCTGGTAAGTAAGCCTGAACAAGGTGGGCATTCTATCTGGCCTTAGTAAAGTCTAACTGAAGGAGTAGCTCACCCACCATTTAACCCAGCATTGCAGTCCTCAGGGAAGGCTACATAGGTGAGCTTTCTGTTAGATCTTAGTCTAGTCTAGCTGAGATCCCTACCCACCATTTAAGCTGGCAGTGTAGGCATCGCTGGTTGCCAACTTGGAGCCGAGAAGGAATTTTTCCCTGCTGAACCCATATTGGCCCCTGGGGAATGCAGGTTTTTTGCCTTCTCTGCACTGCCTTACTCTTGAGCTTTGCCCCTTGGCATGCCGTTCAAGAGGAGTTGATGTGTGGGGCTTTAGGATCTACCCCTTAAAAATTCCCGTTAAAAGTTCACCTAATCCAGCGCATCCTCCCCACATAATAAAAGTTGAATAAAGTTGGCATCATTAAAATTTTAGTTGTCTTGTGTCTCTTCTTAAATTTGGGGGCATGTCATAGTTCTGTTATTTACAGCCTGAGGTGAGCTACAGATCCCTTGATATCGGGGGAATTTGGTTCCATCTCAGGCTTTAAGTCATCCTATATTTTGTTGGAAAGAAGTCATGTTGAAAAGACAGGGGTTATTTGAATTGAGTAAGCTGTAGATAGGCAACATGCAAGGAGTGGGTGGGACACTATCCGTAAGTTGGTGAATCTTCACCATAGAAAGAATGCATTTAATGGGACTTACCACTTAACTATCCGGAAGCCTTTTGAGGACATACCTTTCTCAACATGGTGGGGTTTCTTTTTGAGTAAAAAAAAAAAAGAATTATTCTGTTTGCTAGCCATGCATAAAAATGAATTCTAGCCACATGAAAATGTTCTCAGCCTCTGGCTTTAAAGGAGAAAGACCTTTTGCTTCAAGGAGATGATGGGAGACACAGCAATGGGGTTGACACCTCAAGAGCAGACCCTTCCATCTACCTCTGTAAGCTGCTTTTGAGTGCATCCCAAGTTTCCTCTTATACAACTAATGCCTTGTTTTTAAATATAATTATATTAATGGTAATCTTATTTAACTACTCAATACTAGTGTGACACTATTAATCTCTTTAAAAAAATATATAATTCATTGTCTGAACGATGAGGAGGCCGGTCAAAAATGGATTTGCACTCCAGTTTCCAACATCCATTTCAGGTTAATCAGATCTATCAGCGACAGAAAATTAAAAGTGCTTCTATGCACCCAGAAGGATTCCTTTCCTCCCTTACCTCCATGGCGGACCCCTATAAATAATAATTTTAAATGAATTAATGTAGATTCCCAGAAATTAGTCTCCCCATGATAGATCATTTTAAATAAATAAATGTGGATTAATATTCTCTAAAGTTATTACCAGGTCCTCATATATTTCAAGGTTTTTTAATTATCAATTAGAAACAGATTGCAATACTTTCCACACTTGGAAGTAAGCCATATTGATTATATTAGGACTATAATGGGACTTATTAAGAGGCTATAATTGGACTTATAATGTGAATGTCTGAGTAGACTTGCATAGAATTTGACCCATAGTTTTTGGTTTTTGTTTTCCTTTTAATGATGATGATGGGTCCCAGTCTACAAATGTGTACTTACCTCTGTTGCAGAAAAACTCCTCTTACGTTCAGAGCTTACTCAGATCCTTTGGTATCAGTGGAATTTGGTTCCATCTCAGGCTTTTGTCCTACTATATTTTCATCTCTGGCTTTAGCCCTGTTATATTTTACAGCTTTTAATTGGGATTCAGACTTATAACACGTCAAGAGAATGCATTGGAATGGTCTCTGCCTTATGTATAAATCACAAAATCTTAAAAACATTCAAGCAAGGAAAAAGCATACAGAACATTTAGCAAGACCTCGCTAATGTTTTACAGATCTTGCATAAATGTATTATTTTCTAGAATGGAACACTTTGCATTATTGGTATTGTTTTGTCTTAAAAACTGAGGTCAATTTGCAGTCTATCTAGTCACATAGTTTCCATGCTTAGAAATGGAGAAAAATGCCAGTGTCTTTTGCAGGGATGGGCTAGTTCAGCGCATCTTGACTTGTGTTGAGCCATGAGTCTCTGCCCTGTCTCAGTTGGAAAATGAATCATAACAGGGACACATAACAGGAACGTAACAGTGATTCTGTAACTTGTAAATACTCCATAACTCATAAATATTCCATAACTCATAAATACTTTCACCAGTAGAAATTGTTTTGATATTTTTTTACACCTCTACTGGCTGGCCTGGTTTCCGGTTGCCTCACTGTATTTGTGCAAAACTGCAAAGGCGGACCTACATCCTGCATTCCCATGGAGGAGTGGGAATTCCCATGGAGAACAGGACGATTGGTGAACAGCAGTGGTGGGCACCAGCAGGTTCGCACCTACGCTATAGAACCGGTTCTTAACAAGAGATAGTACATATAAAGTTTAAAAATAGCCATTTAAAAGTGGCTGCCAGATGGACAGAGAACCGGTTCTTAATTTCTTTGAAGCCCATCACTGGTGAACAGGATTGGGTTCTTAACTGCACAAAGTTGAGGAGGTTCCAGAAGGGATAAAGTGTAAGGGCAGCACCTCCATTCAGATTGTTGGTCGGAGAGATAACCACACTGACCTGCCCCATCAGTCTCGGAGCATCTCAATCTAATCCTAACCTTTCCAGTTCCAAAGAGAAAACCAAATCAGATCTTTGTAAAGCAGCCTTTGTAAAGCATCCCATGTTGAAGAGATGTGCTTCAGTCACAAAGCCTAAGTAGTGAGTCACGGTGAGTAGACCTAGACTCCTGGCCGAGTTTGTAATCTCAGTTGCTGGGGCTTGCTGGATAGGTAGATCTGGGCTCCCACCTGGACTTGGATTCACCTGGATCTATCTACCCAGCAGGTAGATCTGGGCTCAAGGTATGGGCAAGAGCCTAGATCTACCCTCCTGGTTGACTTGGGCTTTGAAGGTAATGTCATGCCCTCCCCCCATACAGTCACTGGATCTTCCACTGCAATAGGGTGGTTGCTGCTGTTGCTCCTGTAAAAAGAAGGGCCTTGCAACGGAATAAGCAGAATTCCTCAAATGCCCCTGCAACAGGGCAAATATCTCTGGAGAAAATGGGTGTCTGTGACTTGGGGCATGAACTATGCCAGTGGTTTTTAAAATGTAGGTCCAGGACTAACCAGTGGGTTGTGACACCATTTCTGACAGTTTGTGAAACTGACAGTTTGTGAAACTGACATTAGGATATGTGCATTAAGGGTAGACAGACTGTTTCTGGAGGGAGGCGAGGGAGCACTTCTGCCCAGTCATAATTATTGCCATCTTCCAATGCATTTAAAATTGTGCAGCAGCCTCTAGGGCAGTGGTACTCAAACACTAGGGTTGTGACCCTGACTTCATACAAAGTCTCTGGTCCCTTTGCTGGGCAGGGGAAGGGGCGATCCCTGGAAGCAATCTCAAAGCACTACCTTTTTGCTCCATTCAAAAATTCCAAGCCTTCAGGAACACCATGGAGAGCTGTGCAGGATTCCCTGCACCTCCTGGAAGCCGGCAACAACCTAAATTAGTAAAACTGAAAACTCCTTCATCTACGTATCTACAGTATTTATACACAGCTTTTTCAACCTAAAAGTTCACAAAGTGGTTTACAAGAAAATGAAAAAAAAATTAATGGCTAACGGGTCCCTGTCCCAAAAGGGCTCATAATCTAAAATTCATCCCCCTTACTGACGTAATCCTGGGGATTGCATCGTTTCCTTCTCCTTGCCCTGCAGACTTACAGACAATCTTAACCATGTCTAGTCAGAAGTAAGCCCCATTGTGTTCAATGGGTCATACTCCCAGGAAAGTGTGTTTAGGATTGCAACCTAAGTTAGGGAGTAAATCTTCTGAAAAGTTTAAGGAACACTGCACCAGGGCCTCTAAACCATCTGGGAACCTCTGCTTTAGACTATTCACCATATTCTTGAGTTTGGATCTCCCTATTCACCTGTGTTAGGGTTGCCATATGTCCCAAAAAACAGGGACCAAGGGCGCAATCCAGAGTAACTACAGGGAGTCCTTGCTCCGGTGTAAGAACAATTTGCTCTAGATTGCAATATGAATTTCCCATAGGTTTTCATTAGATGGTGCAGTAACTACAGGTATATGTAATGTCTCTTACGTGCTCCCGTAGTTACTCTGGATTGTAGGGCATCCCGATTTTGGAGGAAGGTGTTCACACACTGGCAAATGGGTCTGTTCTGATTTTGTGAAAGAGAATTATGGCAACCCTAACCTGTCTGAACGAAAGCATCACAGCTAAGGGTTGGTGGCAATCCAGATCAGGATTGTAGTTGGACAATAAGTTAAATTTCCCTCCCTACTGTCACACTGACAAGCTGGGTTGCACACCCTTTGAAGCATCTGTCAGCTCTAATGATGCATTTTGTTCACAGTTAATTTGGCTCTCACACTCTTAAACAATCTTATCTATATTCTAAATGTCCTGCCAACTTCTCCAAGTAAATACGGCAAAGATGGAACTCCCCGTCATTCCACAAATATTTTTCTTATGCTTCTCTGCAACTATTAGATATGCTTTCCCCAAATACTCCTTATTTGCGCAGCTGTAGCCCAAGGCAATGGAAATAGACCACAGTGAAATCTTTGCTTAGCTGCAGAAAGTTAGACAGCAATCCTAATCCCCAGTTAGGATGGCACAAGTCTCAGGTTGGCCTGAGGGTGTTGGAAATGCTTCACCTGATGGATTAGGCCAGTGCACATCTCTCCATTCCTACAGTTGTGTGGGGAGACCAGCACAGGCCTAACCCTTCAGGAATGGTGCAGAAGTGTCTTTTGTGACACCTCCAGGCCTGCACAGGATTTATGCCAGCCTAACTGGGATTAGGATTGCAGCTTTAAGTGTCTTAAAGTTTCATCACTAACCATCAGTATAAATTATTTACTATTTTCTCTTACACTATGCAGTGAAATGTAAGTCTGGTTTCTTGGAATAAAATATGATAAAAATCTCCATGGATGATTTATTTTTATTTTAAAACATTTCTATTCCATCTTTACATTTACAAACTGCAATGCCAATGGAGCATTCACAAAATCCTAAAGGGTTTTTTTTTAGGCCTTGGGGGACCTTTCAGATAAGAAAACCTGAAATGTGATGTGGTGGACTTCTTGTATCCGATACCATGCTTATTTGGTCACTTGCCACTTCTGGTAGTGACCAGGCCATACTCTCCAGCCAAGTTGCATGTGCTTAGGGTTGCCATATGTCAGGCAACCAAAACAGGGACAGTCCTGATTTGGGGGGATTGTGATCACATACTGGCAAATGGGAAAGAGGGTCCTGTCCCAATTTTGTGGTAGAGAATTATGACAATTCTACATTTGCTCTACAACCACAAAGCACACTATGGCTGCAATCCTAAAGTCACTTTCTTGGAAGTAAGACCTGTTGAACACAATGGGGCTAACTTCTGAGTAGACATAGTTAGGATGGTGCTCATAGTGGGAGAACACACATTCTAACATAGTATATAGTTAAGATTGGCTACTTAAAGCCCTACATGTGAGCTGAAATATCTTCTATCCTGAAACAATTTTATGGCAGGCTTCATGAGGGTTCTGCCTCCCTTTCATTGGTGATTTGGTGGTAAGCTGCAAAGAGGTGTTCTTGATGGTAGGATTTACTGTCATTTGTACTGCTGTTTTATCATGCAATTTTTATGTTTTTATTTTCTAGTCTTATCTCCAACATTTTTGGTAAACAGATAAGGAATAATTTGTCTAAATTTTTAAAGTCATTGAGCTCCCTTGCTTGAACTTTTGCCAGCAGAATAAAAATAATTATGCTCACAAAAAGTGTGCAAGTGCTTTTAGCACATGGGCACTGATCACAAAATTTCAGTCCTCCACAGACAGATGTGAACCTCTGCAAATGATCAGTGGTCTGTATTTGTGTGTCTGCATTTGGTAGAAGTTGTACTATTATTCTAATAATTCCAATAAAGGTAATGGTTTATAGTCTGATGCTTCATTAATAGCTCCAACTTTTGCAGATGCTCGTGACATCTTCAATAAATTCACTCAATTCCAGTTAGAATTCCCTGCTGTACACTGAGTTACTACTTAGTTTTGTTCACTTAAACAGGCGTATGTGATAAGCCTGAATTCCATATAAACCATTCTTTTTGCTTTAAAAAAGAGGGATGATCCACTTCTTCCTCTTTCCCTCAGCAGCATTTACAATAGCCAACACTCATATCCGGAGTTCAGTGGACCCCTGGACTTACTTTAATGTGAAATTCAGTATCAGTGAGAGGTCCAGGAACAGAAACCCCATGGATAAGGAGAGTCCATCTGTATATGTATTTGAAATATCCCACAACAAAAGCTCATAAAGTGCATTTTCTTTGGCATGTAATAGTGAATTATTTACAACAGCAGGACTTTAGGCTATATTGAAACTCCCACTGAGATATGTATTCTCTGTCCACAAAAATGGAATTTATCCTGTGCCTCACTTTTGTTGTGTATGATCTACTTTTCTCCTAGAGATCAGGGTATGGTCAAAATAACCATTTCACCTCCTGCTATGACCGTGCAGAATTTTTATGTTTGTTTTTATTGCTTTATCTCTAGCTGCCCTGCTGAAATGATGACAAGCAGAACATTATTTCAAGACCATAATATTTCTGCTGATTCAGGTTCCAGTCCAGCTCATATTTGTACATATGTTTCCCCAAGTTTTTATGTTACTTGTTGTTCAGTCTTACTTGTCGCCCATCCTCAAAGCAGCTCAGGCCAGGTTATAAAACATACATGGTTTATCACCTTCCCCATACAATCCTCACAACAATCTTGTGAGGTGGGTTAGATTAATGGTTCCCAAAATTGTGGGTTGTGAAAACCAGAAGTACCACTGGAAGTTTTTTTTTTCCCTGCTCCTTAGATCTCTAGCTTCTTGGGCTGCAACACAGTGGTGTTAATCTCCTGCAACACAGTGATCTTAATCTCCAGTTAGGCTAGCATAAGCTCTGGCACAAGTCTTGTGCTGATTGTCACAAAAAGTGTCATAAGGCACTTCTGGGGAGGGGGGAGGCTGGTTAGGCCAGTGAACAGACATACACTCACCTCCCCACATCACCACAGGAAGATGTGCCAAATGAGTTATGCTGGCCTAAATTGGTTAGGATTGTGCCCTAAACACACTGACCTGTGATTAAACCCCACCAAACAAAATGTGAATTGCTTCTAAGTTCAATATGCATAGGATTATGCTGCAAATATCTGAGCAGGGTGTGGATGCATCCTGAGGCTAGTGAACATGCATGTAGAGGCACTTAGATAGAGAGGAGCAGATCTTGGAACATACAAACAGGGGACAATTGGAATGCATGGAATTTTCCTTCCGAAGACTGAATGTCTTTTCAGTTTTCATTCATTTGAGATTACCTACCAGTGAACGCAACCTAAACATGATGTCAGGGAGCCATTGTTCTTCCTACTTCCAGTATCAGGATGATTTAGGGTCAGTGGTGGGCACCAGCAGGTTCACACCTACTCTATAGAACCGGTTCTTAACAAGAGATAGTACATATAAAGTTTAAAAATAGCCATTTAAAAGTGGCTGCCAGATGGACAGAGAACCGGTTCTTAATTTCTTTGAAGCCCATCACTGTTTAGGGTGCAATCCTAACCGAGGCTGCACAACTCATCAGTCTTCAAAGTCTAGCGGTGATGTACAGAGGCAAGCGCCTGTCTGTGCACTGGCCTAACCCTCCCCCAGGAGTGGTGCACAAGTGTCTTACAGCACTTTTGTGACAACCCCATGACGGCATAGGACTTAGGCCAGCCTAACTGGATATTAGTGTATATTTAATAACTGCATAAAAACTGCAGTGTATATTTAATAACTGCATAAAAAGGACAAGGGCCTCCCAAAATGTAAGACACAAAAGAAAAGAATATAAAAAGAAAAATGTAGGACATGAGAAAATCATCATCATTTTCTTAGCATTACTGCCGCAGTAAAATCTAAAAATATTCATATATATTGCTTTTAATTTAAATACTGTATAAACTTAAAACCATTACTGAGAACATATTCATGTAATAATTTCCTTCTTTGGGTTGTTGATATTGTTTTGTTTATTTATTCTTTTAGCATAATTAAAATTATTTTAAAAATTTAAAACCATTACATATACCGTAATTTAGTACATATATATATATTAATTACAAGAAGGCTACATTCTGCCTGATCACAATGAAAAGGAGAATGATCAAGAATATTTTTCCAGACTAAAAAGTGCCTTTTCTCCAAGGCTAAAAAGAGGACTTGTGCTGGGAAAAAAGGATATAGGGTCACTCTGGATACACTGGAAAATGTGTGCAAACATGAGCCTAAACTTAGGCAGGGACAGTGAGCACTAAACAGGAAATGCTGACATTTCCTCACTGCAGCTGATCCTTGGAGTCCTCTCCAGAGCAAAGGGGCAACCTCCAGGCTGCTCAGTCATCAGACTGCTGCAGCTGTACCAACATCTCAGCCAGGAAGATCAGATTACATCCCCCCATTTGTCTGCCCCCCCTTTAAGGCCTAACCTTCTGGAGCAAAAAGGGAAAGAACACTCCTCTAGGAATTTCTCATTCCTTAGGTTGCGGCATAGAAAACTCCTTTGGTGAGTAGTTAGTCGGTCATATCCTTTCAGCAATAAACTGTTTATTTCAGTGGACAAACCTTTTTTGGGGGTCCAGAATCCAGATGGATTGCAGATGTTTTAATTTGTTATTTGATTTTTTCACTGTGTGTTACAAAATTTGTGGCTAAACGAAAAAGAGACAAGTTTAAGTTGCAATCCTAAAGATGCTTTGTAGACAGTAAATCCCACTGGACCTAAAAATGTTTACTTCTGTGTAAACATGCATTTAGGGTTTTGGTGCCAAAATCATGCTATGTTTTTTTCTGAGAGATTTTATTTTATTGGCTGTGAACAGGCAATGCAATCTGAAACTTCTTCTCTGAAACTCAAATGTAAGCCCCTCTGTTTTTCAAAGGTATTTTCAGTCTTATATACGAGTAAGTATTTAAGAATCCAGGTGTCCCTTTTTATAAACTAGGATTCAGTTCCACAAACTCTTGTGGATAAAAAAATTCCATGTATAAAGAAAACATTAAAAAAATAGGTTTAAAATCCCACTTACAGGTTTCTTGCACCTTATGGAATAAGGTAGTGTCATAATATCTTTAGGAGTTTGATTCTGGGACTGAAAAAGGTAATGATTCCTTGCATGATTCTCAACATCAGTAAAAAGGCAGTTTTTAAAACTGTAATTTGCAGTGCCCATTTGTGTTTAATCAAATCTGTGTATAAAAAAATCTATGTATAACAAGGTTGGAGCTATACAAACTTAGGCTACAATCTAGAGTAACTACGGACCTTTTACACCAATGTAGTTACGTTGCCACCTATGGGAAACCTATGGGAAATGCATAGAGCAATCCAGAGTAACTACTATCCAGAGTCACTACGGGAGCACGTAAGAGACATATACATTGATGTAGTTATGGCACCACTTAGTGAAAACCTATGGGAAATTCATATTGCAATCCTGAGTAAATTGTTCTTACGTCGGAGCAAGGACTCCCCATAGTTACTCTGGATTGTACCCTAAGTGCCTCTTACATCTTCCCATAGTTACTCTGGGTTGTAGGGTTAGTGGGGATATGAGAGAATGGCTGCAATCCTATACACACTTTCCTATGAGTCGACTCCATAGAACACAATCAAACTTACTTCTGATTAGATATGCACAGGATTGTGTTGTATAGTAAATTCCAGGGATGGTCTATTCTCCAATTACTGGCACATCATGAAGCAATACCAAAGCCCTATGTAGATGTTTTGTGGATGCATTATGTATGCAAACACGTTGTCAAACCCCACTCCACACCAAAGTGCTCTGAAGCCATCCATGTTCACCATGCTCAGCACTCTTGGGAACACTGGTTGAAGTTAAGCCAAATGTACAGTACCTGGGAAGAAATGAAGAAGTTGAGCATTATATATTGATCTGTTTTGTCCATATAGCTCAGGCAGATATTAAAGAATAGGTTTTTTTATATTTCCAAGTGAATACTTAGCCACAAAACTGGCTATGAATACTCTCTGAACACTAAGAGACATAAACAAGATAAAAGACACAAGCAAAGGAAGTGGTATTTGAAGGAACAAATGCTGAATTTTCATTAGCCTTTTAAAAAGCTGGTGTCACTTCAGAATTTCTATTAATTATTGGTCCATTTTAATGCCTCAAAACTGATTTATGGTTGAGGGGGAACTTTGGTGTACGGAGCCATTTTCATACAAGCAGAGAATTGTCAAAATTTGAAATGGCCATGTGGTGGTAAAACTCTGAACACGAGTTAAAATATAGGGTGCAATCCAGAGTAACTACGGGGAGTCCTTGCTCCGGTATAAGAAAAATTTACTCTGGATTGCAATATGAATTTCCTATAGGTTTTCACTGGGTGGTATAGTAATTATGGGTGCACATAATGTCTCTTACGTGCTCCCATAGCTACTCTGGATTGTGCCCATAATGAGCTCTTATTTCATAATGAGTTATCTCATAATGAGCTCATAAAGAGTCCTTATCTTAACACACAGTAGAGCAGGGGTGTCAAATGTAAAGCCTATACATCAGATACAACCCCCAGAAGTCCTTTATGTGACTGCTATGACATTTGGGCTCTCCTAGCATACCCATTAGCTCCTGAGCTTCAGATAGAAGCAGCACATCTGAAAAGACATTGCTAAGAGAGCCCAGTTATCATGTAGGCCACCCTTTCAGCAGCCCCACTTCTACTGAGGTGTTATTTATTTATTTTTATTGATTTATACCCCGCCTTTCCTCACCTGCAAGAGGGAGCTCAAGGTGGCTAACATCACATAAAAATAAAACACCATTAACATAGAATTATAAATATAGATTAAGACATAATTAAAATACAATTAAAATACAATTAGATTAAAACTAAACAATTAAAACAGGCTAAAAACATTTAGTAAAAACAGTAAAAAAGCAATAAAACTGCCTCCCAACCTCTGCCCCATTTAAAATGCTTTTTTTAAAATAAAAGGTTTTTAGGCTCCACCTGAAGCTCTGTATTGAGGGAGTTTCCTCAGTTCTAAGGGGAGGGAGTTCCAAAGCCGGGGTGCCACCACCGAGAAGCCCCTGTCCCTGGCCGCCACACCTCTCCCGTCTCTTAGTGGCAGCACAGTCAGTAGGGCCCCCTCAGATGACCTTAGGTGACGCGTCGGATTGTACAGATACCCTGGACCCTCAGATACCCTGGACCCGAGCCATTTAGGGCTTTAAAGGTCAAGACCAGCACTTTGAATTCAGCCCGGAAACGAATGGGCAGCCAGTGTAGTCGCTGAAGCAGTAGCCCGACAGAGTCGAACCGACGAGCCCCAGCAACCACACGGGCCGCCGCATTCTGGACTAGTTGATGCTTCCGGACCGTTTTCAGAGGCAGCCCCACATAGAGCGCCTTACAATAATCTAGTCTCGATGTCACTAGGGCATGGGTCACCGTGGCCAGATCCGAGCGACTCAGGTATGGTTGCAGCTGGTGGATCAGCCGAAGCTGAGCAAAGGCTCCCCTGGCCACAGCTGCCACCTGGGACTCCAGGAGCAGCTGCAAACTCCAGGAGCAACTACTCCTAACTGGGTGCCCCATGGCATAATTTGACTCTCCCAGTGCCATCCTTTCAGCAGTGTTCTTGCTTCCGAGGTGTTGGGTATGAGAGACAGTAGAAGGCCTCAGAACAGTGATTTTCAACCACTGTGCCATGGCACACTGGTGTGCCACAGATGGTCTGCAGGTGTGCCATGGGACTTTGGAGATGGGCATTTATTTGGGCAGTTGAATGATTTGAGCCCCCTACCGGCAGCATGGTGTGCCTTGTCAATGGTCAAAAAACTGATGGTTTGTCTTGACAATTTTAGTGCCTCATCAGTGTGCCTTTAGTACCTTTCATGAGATGAAAAACGCTGAAAATCATTGCCTCAGAAAACAAGAAAGAGAAAAGGGGAAAAGTCAGACTAAGGGAGAACCCAGTTATAACATGGGTCACCTTCCGAAGCATCTCTTTTGCCAACGTGACACTTCACAGACCACCCCTCAGTTGCTGAGCTGTGGTGATGCCGCTGCCAAAAGGGTGGCCCACAGGATAATTGAGCTCATCCAAATCTTGAAAATATAATCAGGATTTGTTTATTTTCTCTTCTGACTTGTCGACTAATGAGTTCCTAAGTGAGGAAAAAGTGCTTATTTCTAGTCATCATCTACTTAATGATGTCACTTCCAGCCCTCAGCAGTCTCCATGAATGTTACTGACCCTCTGTATTAAATGACTTTGATATCCTCGTCACAGACTTTTCACACAACCATGTGAAATTCCACCACACTAAACTTGAATCCCCTGAGAAAAAGGCATGGTAACCTCTACTGTGTGGATATGCTGTTAAATAAGGATGCAGTCCTAACCTACGCTGGCCTAACTCATTAGTCTTCCCTTTCCCATGGTGATATAGGTCAGTATCCCATGTCTGTGTACTGACCAAACCCTCGCCCACCAGTGGCACACAAGTGTCTTATGGCACTTTTGTGACACTCCCAGGTCAGCACAGGACTTATGCTGGGGCTTAGGCTGGCCTAACTGGAGTTTGGGATTGCAGCCTCATATAAGCTGGCTGTCTCTATATTATTTCAGAGGGCCTAACACAGAATCACAGCCCTTTCCCTAAATCTGCAGATTTGCGGGGTCAGCACAGGACTTATGCTGGGGCTTAGGCTAGCCTAACTGGAGGTTAGATTTGCAGCCTATGACCTGGCTTTTTCCATATTGTTTCCATGGGTCTATCACAGAATCACATCCCTTTTCCTAAATCTGCAGATTTGAGTGATGGGAGAAGCAAGACTAACCAGCTTTTAGGGAATACAGGCATGCCCCCTTTTCCCTGGGGATTTTGCTCTGGAGTCGTCGGCCCCACTCCATGTACAGCTAAAACTGAAGATACAATTTCTTTAGTTCTGGGGGGACACCCCCTGCAGTTTGGGGGAAATTCCCTCTGCTTTCGAGAAGCCTCTGAGCTCAGCAGAGGCCAAGGAGCAGAGCTGCCCTCACTTCAGGATAGGCCAGACCCCAGACTAAATCCCATCCATGGATAAACAAATCTAAAGATACAGGATCAGCAGATGTTTCTCCCCACTGTATTAGGAAAAATATGGAGGGCAGTTCTCTTCCAGCTGTGCATCAAGAATTAGACCAGCTTTGCTCCCGTATTCTATCGTTCTGGCGGAATGCACTATATCTGTACACTTCAAAAATCAGACTTTATAAATATTGAATGCAATTAATGCCATTTGATCTTCTTACTCCAGAAGTTTTGGCTTGCTTCCTAGGGAGGTATGTCAAAATCTGTGTGATTAATTGCTGCTGGCCTTCGCACCGTGCCAGAGATAATTCATAAAATATGTTAACAACATAAATGAACAGAATTTCCATGAATAAAGATAACAAGGAAATATGATACAAAAAGTTCCACGATATGATTCATTTCTCTGGAAATTGGTTGTAAAGAGACATAACAATAAATGTAAACGTTTTTCTTATGGGTTATCTTTTTGGTATGGTTATGTTTATCTTTTTTTTGACTGGGTCATTCTTCACAAGTCCAAATAAGGCAATCCTGTCCCATATCAGGTCACTTAAAAATACTATTGAAGAGCCCAAACTGCTGGCACAGGGTAGATACAGAACAGGAGACACCAGTGGCTGCCCAAAGCCCATAGGTTGAGTTGCGGCTACTTTGACACCTTTGCTCTTCTGATCACTAGGTAGCTCAGAATTGAGCTATTAATACACAAGTATAAAAACATGAAGTTACATGAATCAAGTGAACCAGGCCTTTGTTTTCTCAATGTATTTGGTAGATACATAGGGTTGGAAGTAACTCACTGGACCCTTGCTCCAGCTTTCTATTCTACTCATGTCCTACCTCCCACAGCACTACTCCCACAGTAGGGTTGCCATAATTCTTTTCCACAAAATCTGGACAGGACCTTCTGTCTCATTTGCTAGTATGTTAACACAATCCCCCAAAATCCAGATTGTCCCCATTTCTCGGGACATATGGCAACCCCACTCCATATGGAACTTCTTATTGCATGTTGAGAGGCAGCCATTGCAATGTAAATGCACAGCAGCGATGCAGAGATCATTTGTTTCTTTTTCAAAATTTAACTGAGGCCTACCAAATTCTTTCTTTGGAAGTTATAAATATAACTCCACCATTATCTGATACAAAACATCTATAAAATGCTGTTTTAAGAGAAATTTTCCCACCAAATTACAATGAAAGAACAGGACATGCTGTAACTAGCGATGGAGACACTTCTCTCAGCTGTCAGAACCGTAGTTGATACTCAGGGTTTAAGCAAAAAATAAATTTTGGAGAAAAAGCAGGGAAATGCTTTCAGTTTTCCTATGTGATCTGCTGTTCAGTGAAAGGTCCTCTCGTTCAGTAAGCACATTGCATCAGTCCCCTTTTTTAATAACCATAGCCAGGATTTGTAGAGCACCTTCAAAAGTTCAGGCAAAGTTAAGCATGTTAACAGAATGTCTGTGCTGGGTTTGCTTGGGCATCATAACTTCAGACAGAGGTGGTGATCCTGAGCACACTTAGGCTACAATCCAGAATAACTATGGTACATTTTACACCGATGTAGTTACTGTGCCACCTGTGGGAAACCTATGGGAAATCAATAGAGTAATCCAGAGTAAGTGCCTCTTACGTCTTCCCGTAGTTACTCTGGATTGTAGGGTATCTTGGATGGGGAGTAAACCCCATGAAAATCATTGTGACTTGCTTTAGGGCAGCACACATAGGACTGAGCTAACAGGAGACATATACTGTAAATGTTGCAAGTAATGGGAACTTCACTAGAGCACAGTACCATCATCATTAAATAAAGCAGAACTGATGATCTTTTTAGTGATGCCACAATTATTATCAGGGCAGACCTTTGTTGAATTTTTGTCCGTGATAACTTCAGACCTCAGTCATATCATTCTAAGTTTTTTTTAAATTTTTGTTTCTCTTGTTATCATATCCTTTCTCTTTGTGTTATATCCACAAAAGTGACTCATTCAAAGTAACAGCACAGGAAATGAAACGGGACGGGAACCCTCAAGATCATCCGGTGACATTTGCTGAGGCTGCCCATCAACCAACATGCTGGCTTTTCTTTTGCTATCCATTCATTCAGTAGCAGGGGACACACACGCACACACACACAAACACACACAAACACACACACACACACAAGGAAAATTGACCTTTGAAGTCTAGTTCCTATGGAAATGAGTCCTGAATAGAATTGTTTAAAAGATTCTTAAAATCTGACTTTGCAAGATGCCAAATAAGCATCCTCTATGCATGTTGCAAAGACAAACACCCAACCATCTATACACAGTATTGTATATATTTTTTTTTACAAGTGGACATGTGGAAGCTTTACAATATTGACTATTTGTTTGCCATCATAAATTTCGTAAGAGCGAAAGGAGATGAACCTGAAATGAGATGAATAGTAGGATTGTGATGTGGTTCCCAACCAAACTTATTCCTGAAGATTTATTTTCCAACGTGATGTAATGTTTGAAATTCTTGGAAGCCCTGGTGAAAGCTCCAGGATTACTTTCTGTTGTCACTTGGAAACTGGTCCTGATTTCTAGACTCCAAGCCAATCCTGAAAAGTTGGCAACCCCAAAAGGCATTGACATTTGGCTGACCCAGAATTTGCTTTAGTAAGCATTGGATTCAATAAAAAAGAATATTTCTCTTATTTGGGGTTTGTTGTGTGGAAGGCAATATTTTACTTAGGAAACAATAGCACTAATGGCTAAGTAAATTCTGTGTTGTTAATAAGATAGGCCAGTCATTCTCAAGCTGTGGGTCTGGGACCCACCAGTTTGTCATGACCCAGATTTGGTGGTTTGTGGAACTGACTGAGCAGATTAGCCTGTGTGCATCAAGACTTAGACAAACTGCTATTTGGGGGCATGGCTTTTGGACCACCATTAGTCTTGGCATCCATCAGTCTCGACAGACTATGGTATCATGCTTGACACTGTATGCGAAGCACGAAGGCCAGGGTAGATTAATATGGAGGATAGGCTGTTACCCAAGCAGCAAATCCCTCCTCTCCACGCCACTGAAATAGTCCAATGGAAAGGCAGAGCTGATACGATTGTTTCCAGCTGCATCACAGAGTTGGGCTAAGGACAGGAGCTCAGCCTGTCTTGTGAGGACCCGGGTCTTGAACCCTGGCCTACTGGTTTACAGGCAAAGTGTCATAACCACTTGTGCCACTCACAACTGAGATAAGAGCCACTTAAGTAGTTGTTAGGCAGAAGTAAGAAGTGCCAAATCTCTATTGGGTTACAATGGACAATACCTGAAGTTAACCCTATAGAATGGGAGGGAGCCAATACCCCCAGGAAAAAACCTTCCAGAGAGCCAGGGAATGGCAAAGTTGGGCTGGCATGGCATGCCATGGGAACAATGCTTTGTGTAGAATGGAACAACTTCATTGCTTGGACTTAAGATACTGGGCTCTGGTACTTTGCCCATGCTCATGGACTATACTGAGAAAGACCTGTTTTGCCTTTGATGCATGGAACCAAGCTGGAAAGAACGTTATCTTGTAAGCATAACCTGTTGCAGAAGGCTAAGCTTGCAACAATTACAAAGTAAGTGAGCATGTTGTGCGTTAGTTAAGAATGTTTGTTTAGCATAGCAAGACAATTTTATTATTTTTTTGTGTATTTGAAAATGACTGTGCCAAAATGCTTAGTGCCTTAAGTTCTTTAAAATAAATCTTACCTTTATCGTTTAACTGAAGTTGTGGATACTTAATCAATCTGTAATGGATCCTGGAAGGAATGGATTTAGCTACCAAACTTGTATATTAAAGCTGGGAGACTATACTCTTTGAGCACAATCCTAACCATGTCTACTCAAAAGTAAGCCCCATTGTGTTCAGTGGGTTTTACTGCCAGGAAAGTGTCTTTAGGATTGGAGCCTTTGTCTTTCTAATGGCTTTGGGTTTAGAGTTAGTTGTGTTTGTTCCCCCCCCCCCAAATAAATCCTTGCTTTGCGATCAGAGGCAGCTGGGGGGGCATCCCCTCTCTGAGTCTCAAGCAGGGCAGACCAAAGGTGAAACTTTAGTCTGATCCTTATAGATCAATGATTTTCAACCTTTTTCATCTCACGGCACACTTAACAAGGCAGTTAAATTGTCAAGGCACACCATCCGTTGTTTTTACCATTGACAAGGCACACAAGACTATTCAAATTCCCCAATTTTCCTATTAATGAATGTCAGTCTCTAAATTCCCATGGCACACCAGAGTGAGGACTATCCGCAGCACACCAGTGTGCCACAGCACACTAGTTGAAAATCACTGTTATGGATCATCCCATTTTTTAAAAAATAAATTCTAGGTTTATGTGCGGAGGTATGTGAGCACTAGGAAGAGACTTGGAGCACAGAAGGAGAAAAAGAAGGATGATGCCATCTTCGTGTTCATGTGTATATTAATTGATAGTCTGAATTAGTTCTTACATGCCAGAGACAAGGACAGGAAGTTAAGCTACATAGGCATGATGGATAGCATAATGAAGAATGATGTTCCCATTCATATTTTTTGGGGTTTTGTGTTATTATAAGATCTGCTGAATGTATAGACCTATGCTGCCAGAGAGTGATGTTTCTTTTGGATTTGGAAGCAATAAGTACATCAGTTGGTAAAACAAATGCTTTTTGTTGAGAATACACAGGCTGTGTATTTTATTGAGAATACACTGAATTCACTATCTCACAGGAGCACATGGAACATGTAGCATACTTGTGCCCTTTGTGTTGTCAGGATATCGATGCAGCATTGGACAATTCTTGCATCTTTATGGATGGCCTACATGAATGCTCCCTGACAAATGTGACAAAGGTCTGGATCTGGCAATTGGCATAGCACTACTCACTGCTCAAATAAGAAAAAAAACCTGTTGTTCCTGTTCCCACTGAATAGGAGATCAACATTATTACTGCTTAGCAGACTTAAAATTATGTTTAGTTTCAATTGTCTTAGATACCCCATCCCCAGCAACACGATTTTGCTGAAATGCAGTACCCATTCTCTGTGCAGTGTTGAATATTGGTTTTAGGACAGTGTATCTTATAAAATAAGTGGAAATCCCAGAGACATTTATCTCTGGAATCCTCCCCTCCCTACGCCCTCTGAGTGGTGCAATGGTGCAGGAATTTGAGATTGGGCAAGTGAGTTAAAAAGATAAAAGCCGTTCCTGTTCCAACATGCAAGGTGGCAAATCTGTAATTATAGGTACCAATTTCTAGAATTTTTTTTCCTCTGTCTTCTTCCTCCCCCACGACCTTTCCCAGGAAAATATGCTTCTTAACGGAATGTATTGTGTAATGTTTATAGAATGAAATTAGTTCCTGTGGAAAAGCAATTCATGAAAACATAGTTACTTGTAATTGGTTTTTGATGTGTGAAATATTCCTCAGTATATTCTTCTTGCTGTCTCTTTTCATTATGTGTGACTTGTTTTAAGCAGCAGGTTTAATAATGATATCTGCAACCCTTCTGCTAATTATAATTGGAAAATCCCTAGTAAGCAATTTGCTTTTCAATTTTTTACTTAAGATGCAAGCCTTACCCTGCAATCCAGAGTAACTACGGGAGCACGTAAGAAACATTACGTGTACCCGCAGTTACTGCACCACGTAGTGAAAACCTATGGGAAATTCATATTGCAATCCAGAGCAAATTGTTCTTACACCGGAGCAAGGACTCCCCATAGTTACTCTGGATTGTGCCCTAAACCAGCCGAAACCCGGCATAAGTCCTGCTGATCTGGGGATGTCAAAAAAGTGTTCGAAGACAGTTTTGCACTTCTCCTGAGGGAGAGTTAGACCAGTACAAAGGCATACGCTTCCCTCCCTACATCACAGGAATGGGAAGACCAATGAGTTGTGCTGGCCTAGGTTAGGACTGCACCCTAAATCTATAATTAAGCAGTAATTTTCAATACAATTTTATGTTAGTGATTGATCCAAACAAATTCTGCTCCTAATAAAATTCATAAGAGTATTCATTAACAATTTCTTTTTTAAGATTGGAGTTGACTCAGTAAAATCTTGAAATCATGTTGTAATTTCTCACAACAGAGGATAATGTCACATTCTGTAGTTTAAACTGGCTGTTGTAAAATATCAGTGATGTATTCCAGACATCTGAGCAAGTCTTTTTGCTCTGTGACTCAACTCTTCATCATTAGCTACACAACTAAAAGGACTGAAAGTGTGCAAAAATGATGGCAGACACAAAAAAAAATTTCATAAAGGAGACATTTCCAGGAAGAACTCGATATTCTACGCCACAGTTCATTGACTTCAGAGAGTTTTTCAGAGAGTCCAACTAATAGTTCATCCTAAACTCAAAAGTTCTCTAAGCAGAGCAATCAAATGATACAACCAGTGATATTCAATCAAATGAATGGAAAAACATATACTGTAAATATATTTTCCACTTTTAGCACAATCCTCACCACGTCTACTCTAAGGAAATCCCCATTCTGTTCAATGGGTCTTACTCCCAGGAAAGTGTCTTTAGGATTACAGCCATAGTCTGGTTGTATATTTTAGTCAGAACTGAACAACAATAATAATAACTGAGCATCAGAATGTATAGAAGGCAAAAATCAAGACACCACTTAGACATTTATCAATATTTTCTTTTTCAGCAGCGGGGAGGGGGCAGAAAGTACCCGTGGAAAGTGCATTCATCTCATATATGAGTCTTTCAGACAGTGATGTAAACTAACTAAGCACTAGAAATTTTCAGAGTATCTTTTTGGGGGGTGGGAGTGAAAAAATGGCAGGTAACCTTAAATAAAAATCGTGCTGCTTGTAAGGCTCACTCAAAAGACATCATCTACTTGCAGTGAAGGAACAGAAATATGTTTTCTATCTATTGAGCATGCTTATCTCACCGATTTCACTAGCTTTTGGATCTCTGTACAAGATCTTATATTTGCCTGAGACTTATACACAAAAATTCCCAGGTAGTATAGGCCAGTTTAGAACCATAGCAGGAGCAGAGGTTTACCACCCACCCTCATACCATAATTCTATTTACTGTACAAAAAAAGTAGCACATTGGTCCTGATCGCATACTTAAAGTTGCATCTAGTCTGAATCTAAGATAAAAACAGTTGAGTATTAAATCCCATAGAAATAAATTAATAAACATCTGAGTTCAAATGACAGCTTGCTCTATCAGAACCAGCACAACTTACTTAGATCACAAAATGCCAGTGGTAGCAATCCTAAAGACACTTTAGGACTGAACACAAGGAGCTTCCTTTTGAGTAAAAATCTTTAGCTTTGTGGTCTATGTAACACAAACACTGTAGAAAAGCGAAAGCTATTTGCATGTGATTTCTTTTTGTTTATATCCATTTATATTTCGCGTTTATGTACACCATGGAAAGTGGAAAGAGCTCATTGACTCACTCTTGCCAATTTGATCCAGCTGTTGACAAAGAAGCTCCGTCAGATTGATGGCCCTTTGCTCTGAAGTGGCAAGAATGCGGCAACTACTGCAGTGAATAGCGTCTGTCTTGGATTTTCAACATGTTTAATGGGTTCAATTCAAAAACTGAAATAGACCCATTGCCGCCCTGTCTGATCAGAGCCTGGGGATTGTCAGCGCCCTTAACTTACAACTGGGAAGGCCTCCCAAAAAAGTGCATGCTCTTGGCTTCTTTGAAACATGCCTTAGGGCACAATCCAGAGTAACTACGGGGAGTCCTTGCACCGGTGTAAGAACAGTTTGCTCTGAATTGCAATATGAGTTTCCCATAGGTTTTCACTAGGTGGTGCAGTAACTACGGGTACACGTAATGTCTCTTACGTGCTCCCATAGTTACTCTGGATTGTAGGGTTGGTTGCAAAAGCAGCTGTCTATGAGATTTCCACACCCATGAACCAGTTTTTAAGCTGAAGAAGAGGAAAACGGCCAGACGATCCTTGAAGCGTATGTCTAATTTTATATTTTGATCATCATCATCAGCTGGCCAGGGTATTCCCTGAGGATCCCCCAGGTCAGATGTCTTCGCTGATAGGAGTGCTCACTGTGCGTCTTGAGAAACAGTCTACTTGACAACAATACCTGGAAAGGAGGGGAAGAAAAGATTTTTGTCATGTTTTTCCCTTCCTCTCAAACTCCTGATGGGGAAGTGCCATTATAGTGCTTTGCCTTGGCCTTGTTCTTATTCAAGGCTTGTTAGTCATAGTTTCCAAGGGTCATGCTGAAGTTATTTGAGGCGGCTAAAAAAAGAAAGCTCTAAAATAGTTCTCAAATAATTTTAAAAACAAGATCAGTTGGGACGATCAGTGTTGGTTGAATATGGGTTTTCAGGCCACCACTAGAAATTATTGTGGTAAATGTATGTGTGATCATAGCATACCTTCTGATAATTCAGTGAAGGGTACAATCCTAACCAGCTCTCCTGCCAATGGGGCATGTGCAGCATTGGGGCATGTGCAGATGGGGATTTGTCATGGAGGCCTACCAAGAGAAGGCAATGATCTTTCCCTTAACTCAAATCTGCATTTCCCTCCCCCTGGAGCAATAAAATTGTTTAGGTTTGTGCCCTAAATTGATAATTTTTGGGACTGGTCCCCCTGCAGCAGTGCAATCCAGGGGATCACATCACTGCTTTCCAACAGCACCACCCCATGAAGGCTGCCATCCTAAAAACACTTTCCTGGGAGTGAGAGCCATTGAACACAATAGGGATTACTTTTGAGTAGACTTGGTTAGGATTGTGCTCAAAGTTTGAGTACCATTGCTAGATCCCATTAGGTTCAATGGGTCTTACTCCTAGGAAAATGTGTTTTGGATTTCAGCCTTTGATTGTGAACATGAGGCCCCACATAAATATTCCCAGTTCCCCCACACCTCCTAAGATTAATTTCAAAACACATTGACTTGTTTGTGTCAATCAGATGGTATCAAGTTGTGTTAGTTTTCTGGGTCACTAATTCACCAGCTAAATGTATATGAGAAGCTCACTGGTTGGCTGTGCTCAGGGTGACCAGATGCCCAAACCTCAAAAGGGGGACAAGGTCTTGGATTCCTCTCAGCCTGGCCTTTCCGGCAGACAATTTCACATTTGCCTACTCATGAGTAAAGCTGCAATATTGGGCACTTTCACTTTCCCAAAGCGCCCAATGCAAATTTTTGTTTTTTAGTCTTTTGGCCATAACGTTTGATAGGAAGGAGATATTTCAAAACAGATTTTTGCATTGGGTTCTGCTCTTCAATACGAATCCAATGACATACGACACGATGGGGTACTGCACACCATTGCAAAGTTCCAAAGTGGAGCCCTTTTGGAGGACACCCGGACAGAAGGCTAAAAAAGAGGGCAAATCTGGAAAAATTTGGTCATATGATCAATTTGGGTGTGCGAGGCCCAGCTCTTGGGAAGGAAAGTGAAGGTGACCTTCAATAATAAGGTTCAATTACCATATTTACTCAAATCTGATGTGCCTATTTTAAAAGGCTTGAGATTTTAACAAATGTTTACTGATGATTGTAATGCACCACTGCAAAGCAGGTGCAAAATGTATCTTTACTGCCTACAACAATATGATAATAATATGATAATGGGTTAATGTTATGATTTTTACCTAATGGCTCTACTTTATACATCAGTGGGTTTATGTTACATTTTTATTACAGTTTAGTAAACTCAGTACTGGCCGATACGTATATCATATTTTTATTGGTATATGTATTTTAAATACCTATACAAAATACCATATTTACTCGAATCTAATGCACCTTCAAATCTAATGCATACCCCAATTTTGGAGACATATGCTGCAATCCGAAAAACATTCCTTGGGAGTAAGACCAATTGAACATAATGGGGCTTTCTTTTGAGTAGACATGGTTAGGATTGTGCTCTAAATTTGGCTGGAAAAGGTGCACATTAGATTCTAGTAAACAGGGTATTTTCTGTGTATAACTGACCCTTGTGTGATTCTTTTGTGGTTTTATTGTCAATTAACATTGTATAAAGACATAATCCATATCAGATTCACTACATGTGGCGGGGGATATTTCAACATCCCATATTCATGATTCAAATTGGACTTTCCACACACACCTCCACAGCTGCTGTTTGCCTTAGATGAGCTGCTCCAGCAGAATCAAACTGGAACGTCATTTGGGGAAACAGTAACTCTTAAGGATGCTGGTTCAGATAAGGGACCATGATGATGCAAAGGATCAACAACTACTTTATAAGAATCAGTCTTGAGACAGCAGGGTCTGTTCAATAAAAACAAAAGCAACAAGCAAAATCTTTTCATGATTAAAATGAAATATGTTCAATCTTGAGTCCCCCCTCACAATCTGATTGGCCTGCCAGTAAGCCAGCTCTCATTGCAGCATGTGTTCATGCACATTCCCAAAAGATTATGGCTGCAGTCCTAAGAGCACTTTCTTGGGAGTAGGCCCTAGTGATCAATGGAACTTACTTCTGAGTAGACACGAACAGGATTGCACTTTATGTGAGTGAGCTTTCCAAGTTGGAACAAAAGACCTTATACATAATCTTTTGTTGGTATGTGAATGCAGTTTTGGAAACTTTCTTATACAATTAAATGACAATTAACTTGGCTCAGGACTGTGGTTAAGACACTGTGCCTGTTAACCAAAAGGCCAGGGTTCAAGACCTAGGTCCCCACAAGACAGGGTGAGTTCCTGTCCTTAGCCCAGCTCTGCAACGCAACTGGAACCAATCGTATTGGCTATGCCGTTGCATTGGACTATTTCAGGGGTGTGGAGAGGCAGGATTTGCTGCTTGAGTAACAGCCTATCCTCCATATTAATCTAGCCAGGCCTTCGTGCTTCGTATGCAGTGTCGAGCACGATACCATAGCCTTTCAAGACTGATGGATGCCAATACTTGAACTTGGCTCAGGAATGATGAACTGCCACTTTTTTGTGTTGCTGATATAGGTCAGGAAATGCAAGTGTGGGCTCATCCTGAAACATCTCCAGCAGAAGAAGCTCTTTGGATGGCCCAGCTTCATTATTGCACAATGCACCAAACGATATAAAACAAATGAAAAAACAAATGTGTCCCTTCATGCCGTTTGGCAGAATCATAAACAGGCTGTAAACAGTGTTGTTGCTCTGGTATAATAACAATTCCCTCAAATCCCAAATCTCATTCCTGGCAGAAATATGTGACAATAAAACAGATCAGTATGGAAATAAAATACTTCAGTGGCCACATGAAACGTTAAACAAACTCTGTGAAAAGAATCATTAATGCTTTCCCTGAATTTTGGATGACTGAAAAGCACATGATTTTATTACTCTACCCTTCAATTTCCTCTGTGGTAAAGTGTTAGATCTTTCAGCTGAATCCCATCAAGTGCACAGTTATGTGGACACTCTGTGACTTAAGTATACCTAACCAGGTTCTGATTTTTAGCCAAGATCCAAATGAGAAATCAACCCAGGCCCTAAGGCTCAATAAGTTAGTGAACACAGATGGCGGTGAGTTTTTGCAGTTGTTGTCAAAGTGGGGGTTAGAACCCCCTTGGAGGGTTGCAACTTCATTTCAGGGGGGTTATGAAAAGATGAGCACCATAATCTTGGAATCTGGCAGTGCAGATTCTAAGACGACAAGAGAGCAGTGCCATCCAAGAGGGCACTTTTCCTAGGGGCACTCAGGCTGCTTTCCTTGGAATAAATATCATTGGACTTACTTCTGAGGATACATGGAGGAGCTCTCTGTGGTGTCACTTTCTATCTGATGTAACTTCTTGCCATGACAGTACTTCTTGGGAGGTCCTAGACAGATTGTCAGGATCTGGACAGATTGCTCAAGAATCGCTGTTTTACAGAATTGCAAGCAAAGGTAGCTCCTTTTGCAAAGCCCAGTCCCAATTACTGAAAACTCAGCTTATATTATGGTATCTGGAATGGAACCCTTACATAAATCAAGGAGTTCCTGGGAGTAATTTTGGCTCCCAAATTGTGTTCTGTGGCAGCTAAGACTGCAGTGGTGAACTCCCAAGCGTGCTTTGGCAGCCTCTTATTCCTGGATCTCCCAGGCTCTGCCGTCTTGGATCATGCAATCCTGGGAGAGTCAGGAAGGCTGCCACAAAAGAAGGGCACTGTGACTGTAGTAAGTTTGGGGAGTCACTGCACACTTAACATATCGGTTTAAACTCTGTAAGCAATTTGAGAATCATGATTCTGTTGAATTTTTGCAGTAAGCCAAAGAGGATTATTAATTCTGCCAGAAGAGAACTATTATTTTTCAAGTTAAGTAGGAGTTTACAGAGCATGAAGTTCTTTATGACTCCCCCCCCCCCCACTTTGCAACAGCCTGCAAGATAATGTAAGGTAACTGATAGCCAGTAAAGCAAGATAAGGTATTTCAGAACAATTTCATTTGGAATCAATCTTCTGTATGTGTTTTGTTTTTTCTTTTGCTTACTCAGGAAATATGAGCAGAATGAAAATGGATGTGTTGCAAGGCACCATGATATATCTTCTCTTCAGCTATATGTCTAATCATGTGATTGCAAGTTCGGGAGTTGGGGAGGAATTTGAAGGTAAGGGATTTCATCATTGTAAACAACAATATTGAAATAAAATGTCCCTGGTTAACAGTATATAAGAGAACGCCACTTTGAGTTAATTCACGCATCCCCATTTTAGTCATTGGAGCTTACTCCCAGGTAAGTGTGTATCCCTTCACTGATTCAGCTGCGCCAATAAAGCACGAGCTCTATCCTGCTCTATCCTGCAAAAATCAGGACGGGACCCTCAGTCCCATTTGCCAGTAGGTGAACACAATCTTCAAAAATCAGGATTGTCCTGGGACATATGGAAATCCTGCCTGCAAGGATAATGCCTACTTAAGGCAAAGCAAGCCTCCTTACTCCTAGGCAAGTCTCCACTACTCCTGTGGGTCTCAGGTCTGTGTCAAATGGGTCCCCTTGTGTCTGCACCAGTTATTTTGCTGGAACATGAAAGTAAGGAAGAAAGAGGGAAGAGTAACGAAGAAGGAAGAGATCAGGGAAAAGAGTTATGATCTGACACATTTTGGTGCCATTGAGAACCAACCCTCCCTCACTTGTTCTGTCTCTTGTCCACCTGTTCTCCCCTGTTCTTCCCCATCTTTGCCCACTTCTTTCCACTCTTGATCTGCTGGAGGTAGCCAGAAGCACTGGCAGATCTTCAGCTCGTGCTGCTATTTGTGGTAGTAGCCCAAAATGGCTGCTGGTGCCTCTAGGAGCATGCCTCAAACAACCATTTACAACAGAGGAATTGTGTTGTAAAAGTCCTCTTAAAGGGAGTGAATCAACAGTGGTTCATGAAAATGTGAGTCTGTGAAGCATTAACATAGTCCATTACTGTTCCATGAAACATTGCAAAATTTCAGGGGGGAAAAGGATGGCCTTCAGTCTCTTCCAGAATCCCCTCAGCTCACCAGTGAGGACAGATAACAAACTGTCTGCATTCAGTACTGAAGTGTTAGCTTCAGTTATGGGCAGTCCATTCTCTACCCTATCTTGTAGTCCATGCGTAGAGTGCTTTCTTGGGGGATCCTTCCCCATGGACCACCAGAGAAGTTCTATGGACCACCAGAGAACCTCCATAAGGTGGTTCATCACCAGCAGCCATTGGCATCAAAAGCAGCAACCTGCAAATCTCTATAAATAAAAAATCTATCTTTCCTAATTATTACAACTTTAACTGCATTGTTTACAATGTATAGATTTACTTGTATGGTGGTGGGGTTGCATGTGGTCCATGATTCAAATTTTTGCATCGGTAGTATGCTGCTTCCTAAAGGCTGGGAACCACAGAGCTAGCCTTGCAGGAAAAAGCGTTGAGAGTATGAGTAGGCGGTGAGTTGTCAAATCAAGCTGATGAAGGAGACAAAACATAAAGAAGCTCCTTTTTGCTCTTTGACAAGCTGTTTTGACTTGATAAGGTTCACTGGGGAAAAGCATTTTGAAAAGAGCCTTTTTTACAGCATTACAGTAACTTTATAAATAGAAATAGCTGCATAATATGCATTTCTTGCTGGTGAGCGGAAGGGGAATTTCACCACAAGAAGACCTGAACAGTTCTATTTGGCACAAAAAGTTCTGCATTTAGATTTAACCACACAATTCCAGTGCTGTCATAGCTTAGGAAGAGACTTGGTTTGGCAGGATGGAGATGTCTGCACTGTGACGACAACGTAACACACGTTTTGTTTTGCTAGACTTTATCAGGGAAGAAGGGAAGGTGACGCAAGATGGGTGCCTTTCAAGGGCAGCCACACGTCAAGCCTGTGGCTGCCCTTGCACATTTATGTCCAGCCATTTATGATATCCAGCCATTTATGATAAACTCCGATATCATATTCTCTTTATATTACATTTGTCCATGCTACAAACTCTTTTCCCAGGTTTGCTTTGAGAAATGGCTTTGAGCCAACACATGAGGCTTGCCTTGCACTTTTCATTTTAGAGGGCTGTATAAATATTATAGGAGTGCCCGTAAATGATGTAATTCACTTTCATGGCTGCCTGTCTTCTAAAACATCAGAAGAACCTGTGGCTTCCCAATGTGCTTCTGCACTTTGTCAGGTAGGAAGAAACAAAAATGTGCTACAGAGGCAAAGCAGCCACATGCCTCATTTGTAATTACGTGCTGTGGCTTGGAAGACAGTTGGAAGCACTTCAGACTATGGGCGCAATCCAGAGTAACTACGGGAGCACGTAAGGGACATTACGTGTACACGTAGTTACTGCACAATATAGTGAAAACCTATGGGAAATTCATATTGCAATCCAGAGCAAATTGTTCTTACACCGGAGCAAGGACTCCCCGTAGTTACTCTGGATTGCGCCCATAGTCACGGGTCTCCAGATCCCAGCTTGGGGGCCCAAATGTGGCCCATGGTGAGCTTCTAACAGGCCCATGGCCACCTTTTGATCTCCTAACAGCTTCTGACCCAGATGACCAAATACGACCGGAGTTGTGATGGTGGAGTGGGGCAAAGGGGTCCATTTAACACACCATGTGTGTTGGTGCTTGCAGAAATCCTGGAAATTTGAGCTTATTTATTCATGAACTTTAGTTCAATCACTAATGTATTGAAAATTTATATATAATTTTTTTCCAGCCCTTAACACTATGCCACCAAAGGTTTAGAGACCCCTGGTCTATGTGAAGAACTGGGAACTGAAAATGTGGCAGGTTTTCAAAAGGTTTGAAAATGTGAATCTTTCGGATTTATTTTATACCCTGCAATGGGTGCAAATGCCCTGGGCACCAGGCTTGGGAGGTGGTGTTGCACTACCAGCCATTCTCTCAGCAGCCCCCTCCAGCATTCAGTGCACTGATACTGGTGCTCTTTCAGAGACATTTGAGGACTGGGGAAGCTGCACCCTCATTCCTTGTAAGGCCTTCCAGAGGCTGAAAATCATTCACTTTGGGGTTTGAGACAAAGAAGTGTTGGTTTTTGGCCTCCAAAAGGCCTTACAAGGCCTGCAGAGGGTGGGGAGGCCACTTGCAGCCTCCCCGGCTCTCAAAATACCTAGATGGGAAGAGGCAGGAAACACCAGGTAGTATAGGAATGTAGCACCTCCAGTAGGGGGTGGCAAACTTGAGAGTTCAACTGGAGCAGTGTCCAGAAACGGCACTGTCAATTAGTGGTTTTAAAATCCTCAGCGGCTTAAAATTATACTTCCCCAAATCTTATTGACTACATAACATTGTGTTTTGCCAGATTTGCTATTAAGATCTCTGCCCCACCCCCTTACACAGGAGTGAGCCTCACTGATTATAATAGGGCTTACTTTAGAGTAGACATGCAAGTCTAGGTCTCTCTGGCTCCTTTCCATTATCCCTCTTACATAGAGGTGTGCCCCATTGATTGTAATAGCCTTACTTCAGGGTAGACATGCATAGGCTGATCTCTCAGAAGATGTTGAGCAGGTATAGGTGGAGTACCAAACCTGGCTGTATCCTGAGCGGCAATATTTTCGCTTGTATTGCAAGACATCACTTGTGTTGCAAGACGTAGTTTATTAGAAATGTTTGCTTGCCTTGCAAAATGCTCTCAATTCAAAATCCTCTCAATCCAAGGTTATACTTTATATAGGAATATGATGAGCTGCAAGATTAAAAAATCTCATGCGTTTATGCTTCCCTGATAATTTTGCTAGGATGCTGCTGCCCTCTTGAGGACATCTGTGTTCACCTGATTTCAAGTACCAGTAAATGCATGCTCATTTTATTTTAGAATCCTTCAAAGCAAGGATTCCACATGTATAGCGGGATGTGAGCTATAATCTATATAATTTCTTATCTATATAATTTCTTATCCACCAGTGTTCAATGAAACTACAGCAAAGGCTTCATTCTTAGCAGTGCCATTGCAGTCGCCCCTCTCCTACAAGTGCTACCATTAAATAAAAGCAGTTGAAAAAAAATAAAAAAACATGTCTTTACAATGGTTTAAAAACAGCTTTTCTTACCATTGTAGAGAGACAGTCAGGAATTAGAAATGCAAAGGACCCCTGCCTTTGCTTGGCTAAGTGAAGAATGGAATGATTATTTGCAGGACCACCTCTCTGCAGCAGTAGAAAAGCAGTTTTTAAAACTGATTTGCAGTGTCAAATCTTGAGTCAAATTTGTCTTGAGTCAAATCTGTCTATACAAAGTTGGACTTGTAGTGTTTGGGTGATTAGTTGATGTACCACTATAATAATGTTTTGGATCTGCTGTTTCTTTCGAGTTCAAATAGTTGCCCCCATGGGCTTATTGTTTTTTTTTATTTTATATTTATTTATTTATTTATTTAATTTAAATCCCGCCTTTCCTCACCTCAAGAGGGAGCCCAAGGCGGCTAACAACAATCAGAATAAAACACCATTAAAATGATCATAAATAAAGATTAAAACATAATTAAAATACAATTAAAGTGCAATAAGAACAATAAAAACAGACTAAAAGCTTTAGTTAAAAACAATATAAAAATAGAACAATAAAACTGTCCCCCAACCTTTGCCCCATTTAAAAAGCTTTTTTAAAATTATTGTGCAATATCTTTCTATCCTACTTTGTGCATTTGCTTCAGCATGCGGGATGTGACTTTTTAGAAATGAGTGAATGGCAAATAATCCATTAGACTTTGGTAGGTCCACCTCATACACACAAGAATGTACATATGGCTGTTAGTACTTCCGAAACAATTTGAGCAGCCAGCCCCCTCCCCCTATACCCATACCCATCACTTCTGTACATGCTTATGTGTCATCAACTTATTTCCTGGGGATACGAATGGTGGTTGCTCAGCTGGCCAGTTTGTTTGAAGGTGACAATCTATGTTGGAGGAGCAATGACATGCCATGCTTTCACATACCCTCTTCCAGGTCCGCGCTTGCCTCCGCTGAGACTGGGTCACTCAATCTGTGCCTTCAAAGCTGACGGCGGTCCATGCAAAGGAATACACATGCGCTATTACTTCAACATTCACACCCGCCAGTGTGAAATCTTTGAATTTGGTGGCTGTGAAGGCAATGAAAACAACTTCCTAACTCTACAGGAATGTCAGGAAAAGTGTATAATACCAGGTCAGTATGTGCCTTTTTCGGTTGGTTTTATTTTTAGTTTAAATCCCACGCATCTTTTCATTCCGTGTATTTGTGCCATTGTTGTATAAATGAGCAGCCTACCATGTGTTTAGGGTTTCTACTATGTCATTGATTGACCATCTGTACTATTTCAGACGTGGCACCATTTTTGTGTTTGGTTCCATATTCTTAAATGTGTAGGTATATATATATATATAGGTTGGGAGTTTGTCTAAGTGGCAACACTTTCCCAGTTTGGTAATCTGTATTCACTCTCAGAGTCTGATAGTGCAGTCGTAACCAATTTAGGTCGACACAACTCACCCAGTTTCCTAATCCCACAATAGTGTGTGGAGGCATGTGCATGTCTGCACTGGCCTAACCTCCCCAGAGTGATGCAGAAGTGCCATAGGCTGCAATCCTAAAGAAACTTTCATGGGAGTTAACCTCTGAACACAAGGGAGCTTACTTTTGTGTAGACATGGTTAGGATTGTGCTCTTACACAGGATGTTCATGTGACCAGGAAATTCTGGATTTGCCCTCTTTTTTAGCCTTCTGTCCAGGTGTCCTCCGAAAGGGCTTAATTGTCCTCCATTTTGGCTTCAATTTGTTACTTTGTTCAATTTGTTACTTGGCAATAGTGTGTAGTAGCCCATCATGTCATATGTCGTTGGATTCATATTGAAGAGCAGAATCCAATGCAAAAATCAGTTTTGAAATATCTCCTATCAAAAGTTATGGCCAAAAAACAAAAAAATATGCAGTGAACTCTATGGTAAAGTGAAAGAGCCCAATATTGCAGCTTAGTGAAGGACTGTGGGTGGCGCAAGTGGCTAAGACACTGTGCTTGTTAACCAGCAGGCCAGGGTTCGAGACCCGGGTTGGCCCCACAAGACAGGGTGAGATCCTGTCCTTAGCCCAGCTCTGCGACGCCAGCTGGATCCAATCGTATTGGCTCTGCCTTTCCATTGGACTAATTCAGTGGCATGGAGAGGGGGGATTTGCTGCTTGGGTAACAGCCTATCCTCCATAACAATCCAACCCAGGCTTTTGTGTTTCGCATGCAGCGTATGCAGTGCCGAGAACGATACCATAGTCTTTACTTGTTAGAAGGCAAATGTGCCATTGTCCGCCAGAAAGGCCAGGCTGAGAGGAATCCAAGACCTTCTCCTCCTTTTGAGGTTTAGGCATCTGATCACCCTGCTCTTACAGCACTTTTGTGACAACCCCAGGCCAGCATGGGACTTGTGCCAGTCTAACCAGGGGTTGGCATTGCACTGAAAAGATCTCTCATGACACCTGCAGAATGCAGAGTTTTTGCCACAGAAAGCCTCAGAGCGTCCACCTCCAACTTGGGATCAGAGAGTGTTCTCCTACACCCTTATCTTCCTTCTCCTGGCATTACAGCAGTCTCCCTAGGTTGCTTTCTTCCTGCACCAGTTCCAGACGTGCCTCTCTTTCAGCTGTCTGTAGTACTGAACTATACGTCTCTGCAAGATTTGTCTTTTTCCTGCAATTTAAATATGAATGGCGAGTTCACATGGCGGGTTCCAAAGTGGGCACCGTCTTACCATCTTCAATTTCCATAAATTGGGGACTAGTCACTACTAGTGGGACTAGTAATCTACACAAAAGGGGAAAAGGAACATAATTGAGCTGATAAGCTTCTAGAAGATGTATTTGTCCAATCTGCAACATTTGCTTCAGTTGATTGTTGTACATCTTTTGTTCCTGGAATTTTTTTGAAAGCAAAACAAATCTTATTTCTGGTGGGTTCTTTGGTGAGTTATAGTCAGTGGTGAGACCCAAGCCGCCTTAGGGAACAATCCAGAGTAACTGTGGGAGCACATAAGAGACTTTACGTGCACCCATAGTTACTGCACCACCTAATAAAAACGTATGGGAAATTCATATTGCAATCCAGAGTAACTTGTTCTTACTCTAGAGCAGTGATTCCCAAAGTGGGCACTACCGCCCCCTGGTGGGCGCTGCAGTGATCCAGGGGAGCGGTGATGGCTACAGGAAACATTAATACATATATCTTTCTGTTTAATTGCAATTAAAATAAAAAAAAATTAATTTCCAGGGGGCACTAAGTAATATTTTTTATGGAAAGGGGGCGGTAGACCAAATAAGTTTGGGAACCACTGCTCTAGAGCAAGGACTCCCCGTAGTTACTCTGGATTTCACCCATACTGTCATTAGAAAAAACAATATTCTGGAGTTTTGAAACAAATGCTTCGTTCCTATATTATAGCTATGTTTTTTGTTTCCCAAGTCTATTTTAAAAATACTTTTCTTTTAATAATTGCAGATTTGCCTGAAAAGACAAAGCGAACAAAACTTCAGTCAGGTAACCTACATATTGAGGGACATCCATTGTGCTTTGGTCAGTAGTTATAATGTCCCATAATTGAGGTGGTTCTGCAAAGCTATTATAAAGTGGAACTAGAATAGAGAAGTAGATGGCACAAGGACACGACAGCATGCAGATGGATCAGTGAAAACTGCTTCTTCTTGTGCAGATGGGGAAAAATACTTAGAATCAACCTGATATGAATTTCCCCAGGCAATTCAGAAACATCAAATACTAATAGTAATGTAAAATCTGATTTTTATTCTTTTTGTCCCTCAAAGCATCCACTTTCACAGGAAAGCCTCCTTACTGCCTTTTGGACAAAGACCCCGGAATCTGCCGAGCACTCTTTCCCCGGTATTTCTACAATAAAGAGTTGCAGCAGTGTGAAAAGTTTGAGTATAGTGGGTGCCTAGGAAATGCAAACAAGTTTCTCACCTTGAAGGAATGCCAGGAAACCTGCCAGGAAAGTCGTAAGTGATCTTTACTTTTTGTTTGAAAGGTTGTGTTACAGCTCTTGGCACCTACAGTGTAAAGCCTGTTGGTGACATTTAGCGATGGAAGCAGTACAGCTCAGACTCCATTTGAAGTGTCAGGTTATTTCCTTACAAGATTAATTTGTTGTAACTCAAAGAGAGATTATAAAAGCCACATTAACATACGCCTTCTCTTCTACATGGGATAACGTTGAAGCAGGAACTCCTTTAAACTTCTACTATGAATTTGTACATTTTTGCTGTAGCATAGCTCAGTGGTTCCTAAACTTTTTCTAGAGGTTGTAGAGCAGTCATTTTCAAATTGTGTAGCAATTTTTGTGCTGTGAAATCAAAAAGGTTGTAAATTGCTGCCATAATGGCTGCCTTATAAATTTATAAACGATTATGGGCTAAATTCAGAGCAGTAACGGGTCCACGCAGTTACATCAGTTAGTGTTATGGAAAGTCATCTTAACTGCTCCCGAGTAAGCGGCTTAATTTCACTTTAGGACATAGACCTATATTTATATTAAATATATTTATATTCAATTTATAAAATATATAATTTATATTCAATAAATTTATATATTAAATAAACTGCAGCCGTGGAGGCTGCCTTATAAATTTATAAATGATTATATGATTTATCAATTCCAAGGGTTACAGCTGTAATAGTGAGTGGGTAGCAGTGCTCAGTGGTGGGCTCCAGCAGGTTCGCACCTACTCTATAGAACCGGTTGTTAACGAGAGATAGGATGTATAAAGTTTAAAAATAGCCATTTAAAAGTGGCTGCCAGATGGGCAGAGAACCGGTTGTTAATTTCTTTGAATCCCATCACTGCTCCTTCCCAAATAACTGTTTTTCTAATCCTTCATATTCATAGCCTAATCTGCCATGTTGGTTTCATGACCAACCAAAAATTGGGTCATGACCCACTGGTCGTTCCTGGATCACAATTTGAGAACTGTTGTTTTAGCCATTATGAGCACAATCCTAACCATGTCTACTCAAAAGTAAGCCCTGTTGTGTTTAATGGGTCTTACTCCCCAGGAAAGTGTCTTTAGGATTGCCACCTATGTTTCTTTTAAATTTGGGGAGGAAGAGCAAAGAGGAACAGTGAACACTTCATCATTGTGGAAGTAGCTGTGTGAGCAATACAGAACAAAGTTACCCCAATGCCGCATATCAAATGGGAACATGCTGGTGCTGTTGAAAAATTTAGCCAGAAAGAAACCTAAAATGACAAGTCAGCTTAATCTAGTCTGAAAGAGTTTTAACCTAGTCTGAACTCAGTAAATTGCCACTATTGATGTTAATAAAATGTCAGTCACTGTTTTGTCTGACAGTCGCACATAATCCCTCTGATCTTTTCCATTCCCGTCAGTCCCTTCAGTGAATTACTTGAAAATGGACGAAGAGGAAAAAATGCCCCTTAGACAGCTGAATAGTAGCAGTTTTGTTACAAAGCAGGGTATGTATCAAAAATTCGTTATTAAATAAGGACCAGGGTACTTTTGACATTCTGAAACAATCTGTACAGGCTGCAATTTTAGAAATTCATTCTCTATGTGTGACTGGAACAGGTCAGTTGCTCAGGATCTTGGTTTGGGTTGTGTTTTCTTCAGTGACATCAACAGATCTGTACTGAAAAAGAATAGGTGTGATCTGGTTGCTTATGGCACTCACTCACTCACTCACTCACTCACTCACTCACTCACTCACTCACTCACTCATCAACGCCCAGCCAAAACCACTGGGCCTAGAAGCATGAAATTTGGGGAGGATGTTCCTTTTATGACGGAGGCACCCACTAATAACTAGTTTTTGAAAATTCCAACTGGAGTGGTTGAAAAGGGGCACAGTGTGTTTTCCTCCCTATGCTTTCCATTGAAGAATCCCTGACTGAGGGATGTTCTGCCCCAACCCCTGGATTTAGAATCATGAAATTTGGGGAGGGTGTTTCTTCTGTGACATCAACACCCACCAAGAACTGATGTTGAGAAATTTATTCCTTACAGGCTGAAAGGGGTGCAACGTTTTTGTTCTATACTAAACATTGACGACTGACTGATCAACATCCAGCTCATGCAATGAGAAGATGGTGCATGTGGGGAGATGGTGCGCATGGGGGAGGGTGCACATTTCGGAATGTACAGGGGTGTTGGGCATGGGGGGATGATGCGTGTAGGGGGGATGATGTGCATGGGGGTGTTGCATATGGTGCACATGGGGGACGGTGCACATGGAGGGATGGAATGCATGGGGGATGTTGTATGGGGGTATTGCACATGGGGGATGGTGCACATCGGGGTTTTTCACATGGTGTTGAATATGGTGTGCATGGAGGATGGTGCACATGGGAGATGTTGTATGGGGGATGATGTGCATGGGGTGTTGCACATGTCAGTGTCGCATATGGTATGCAAGGGGAATGGTACACTTGGGGGACAGTGCGCATGGAGGATGTTGTACAGGGTATTGCACATGGGGGATGATGTGCATGGAGTGATGTGCATGATGTGCGGGGGACAGTGGACATGCGGGGGTTGATGGCAGTGGGGAGATGGTGTACAGGGGAATTTTACTCCTGCAATGTGTGTATGTTTTTGCTAGTATACTTCACTAGTATTTCATGTATTTACAAATGCAGTTATGCTGCCATTTCTGAAGAGGTTTTCTTTGGGAACCCCCTAACCCTGTGAATATCTGAATCCATGGATATGGGGAGACCCTTACCCCCACTCTCCTGAGGCAAGGAAAGAGGTCTCTAGGGTCTCGCAAAAGCACTAGATTCACCACTCTGTATCTCATGGCTCTGTGTATCTCACATCCCATCACTGAGGATAAAGTGTGCTGCGGCACCGAAAATTATGGGAACCTGTAGTTTTCTGTTTTGTTTCCTTTAAGACTGATTATGTAATGATTATCTGTGTAATAAATATTTTTTTGCTTTTCTCTCAGTCCCTTCAGTTAATTCACTGGAAGTGGACAACAATGAAGGAGCGCTCTTTACAGTACTGAATGATAAAATTCCAGCACCAAAGCAAGGTATGCATTGCAAGTTTATTGTTAAGAAAGAACGAGGGATGCTTCTGCAATTCTGTAGTAAACTATGCAATAATTTTTGAAATGGTAATAAACCCGAATTTAGAAGTGGAATACAAGGCAGAGCAGTTCAGTCGTACATTAAAAAGAATGAAATGGGAGGTGGGAATTCTGTCATCTCTACAGCTGACTTTCTCCTCACATTGATGAAGTTGTGAAGATGACATTTTTTAAAAATCTTTTGGAGAAAAATGCATACATGAAACAAAAGAACACGGGGCTTTCAAACATTAAAATGCTTGGAATTGTGTGTTTGAGAGAAAGTGTGAGCTTTTATTGTTTTCCTCCTGTCGTTTCATTTGACATCTGTGATAACATGTAGAATACCCCAAAATATTAATGTTTCCTTAAATAAAACATATAAAAGAGGCAATGATGCACAATATCTCTTTATCTTGTGGTTCCTATGTGGGATTTGAAAAATAAAATGAGAAGAAAAATCCTACCTAAGTATGGTCTAAACACAAATACAGGTGTGCATCGCTTAATGCTGGGGATGCATTCCCACACTGGAAGATCTCCGGATGTAAGTACATAAGGGACTCTGTTCATAAGTACAGCCAATTCTTGTTATCGTACTTTACTTGAACTTGACAAGTGACAAGGCAAGTTATGAATTATATGTGTAGTCTAGTTCTTCTCTGCACATTTGCTATACAGTCCTATGCATCTCTTCTCAGAAGTGTGGAGCTTAGAGTTCAGTGAGGTTTACCTCCAGGTAAGTGTTTATAGGATTGCAACATTAGTGGCCTTCTGCGTGACCTCGGTTACCTTCCATAGTCTTTCCCATGCCCTTTCTGGTGAAATATGATATTGTGTGCATACAGTGCATAATTTAGCTCAAGCACCTTATAGCACCATGATGCAACTTCTCTTGGGTGCTGTACATATATTAAGTCTATTGCCATATTTAAAGAATTCCCAGCCTCGTCTAAGTTGGCTCCTGCTACCAGCAGTTTCAGCAAGCATTAATTTTTACAAGTATGTTCTTTAAAAAAAACCATGCTGCCTGATTAATGGGTATGCCTTTTAAACAATAAAAATGTAAATCAATTAAAAGTTGCAAGCCTAGCTACCCACATATGAAGTGTATACTGCACTAGCTCTCTGATGAAGATAGTCCAGGACTTCCCAGTCCTGCTGTCTGAGATCCTGATAATAGAAATGCCAGGGACTGTACCTGGATCTTTCAGTGCAAAAACACTTTCACTTTCAGTGTGTGTGCACACACACAGGGACACACACACATGGATTCTGCCACTAAGTAACCTTTGGAGGGCTGACCCTAGACTTTGTTAACATATAATCTTACCAGCTTCCACCATGCTGATGGAACTGATGAGTCCCTGCTGTCCACATGTTAGCAAAATAAATACAGGCATGCCCCCTTACTTGTGGGAAATCACAAATATGGTCAAATGCCCATTTCCAAGGCCTGGATGCTCTTGAGATGAGTTTAAATATGAGATTTATAGGCAGGTAAGTATTTGTACGTTAAAAGTTGTAAAAAGATTGTGTTTGAAAAAAGTACTGATTTCCAATTAATGAGCCTTACTGAAGTTAGACCACATTTTTCTCTGAAGAATCTTAATTTTACTTGAGCTTGAGCTTTGTAATTTTTATGATCCACAGTTATACATCAGGGACAGAGCAACAATTGGAAAAAAAGTGATGAATTTTTCCATATTTTCCTCCTGCTTATCTGCACTTATGCTCATGTTTACTTCTGGGGACTAGCAGATAATTTGTGGACTGTGGATACTGGCTAGAAAACAAGGGATGCACGTGCAAGCAATTAAACAAGGTTGTCTTAATAAAGTTCATGCTTAAACATGCTTAGAAAGTGTTCTGTGATTTTCTTCATCATAGTTCCATTCATGAGTCCATGAGCTTTAGGAGTTTCAGTTAAATAACACAATGCAAAAACATAGCTATATTGAAATGAAATCTAATGGCATTATGGGACTATAGAATATTTATTTTTAAAGTAGTGGTGGTAAACACTGTACATCGCAAAATCATCCCTATTCGGACTGGAGTTTCTCATTCAGCCTCCATACCACATGACTGTGTAGAACTAGGTCCAGGGACATTCAGAAGTCCAGTCAACAGGATGTCTAGGCAGAGGCGACCAGGACCAGATGGCAGATCTACATAGCAGTCACATAGCACAGAATCAGAATAGTAAGCACCATCGATATAGCAGAGGGCTTTCCCCAAACCTAGATTCACTGGATGGGGTTTGGAAAGGGCTGGACTTGGGTTTGGAATGCCCCTTTTAAAGTAACAAGTTTGTAGACATTGTGTTTGTGCACAATGTAGATTAAAGTAGTCTGTGATCAAGGCTGCAACATTATTGTGCTTACTGGTGGACACTCATCACATGCCACAAAATATACCCTAGTAGTACTGTTTGTAGTCAACCCACATACCTACAAGTGATACTTGTAGGCATATGTGATGGTATGTTCCATCCACAAGAAACATATGAACTATAAAGGAGAGCAACAGGATTGCATATTAAAATATGCATGTTCATCCTCATTACTATACAGTGGAATCCATGTGGTCTGGCTGTACCTGCCCAGGTTAGGATTGCACCAACACAATGGATGCAAGGTTAATGGATTAAATTTACATTAGGAGGTGTGGTCTGGTCTGGCTTTGTCTGAAAAAGCTAAGCAGGATCAGCCTGAGGCTTACTCTGGATGGGTGACTGGAAGCAGATAGCTAAAGTGGAAGCAACGTGGACTGGTATCTGGAGAAATGGACGAACCTATGAATTTGTTCCATTGACTAAAAACTCAAATTAAACAAAAAGCATTTATGGTCAGCCTGCCTATGTAAACTGCCTTGATTCAATGAGACTCAAATTTTCAAAAAATGTGATATATAAATGCTATAAAAATAAGTAAATAATATGTTCTCTCCAGGTTCATTCAACAGATATAATTTGTTTCGTAAAATATTGTTAAAACAGGTATGTTGTAAATCAGACAAAGAGGACAATCTTATATTGGACTTAAGCCAGTGCAAATTCTTTGTGCTGGATTTTTGGTGTTGCAGATGTACAGTAAAGCATGTACGTTCTAATAGAAAAATTGGAAATTCATCTCCCCATCCTGGAGCAAGCCCCAGTTTGTGCTTGCATGGAGCTTTGGAGTAGGTGAGAGGACAACAATTTATGGGTGTTTCAGGATGAGGGAGGGTGGGTGGTGGACAGACTGGTGTATTGCGTGGATCTGAGGCGGGAGTGGGACCAGCTTCCTGCATATAGGCTGAACCTAATTCCCCTCCTAAACAATTCAGATTAATTGCTTAACCGATTAAGCAAAGATTAACCAAGTGGCTCGGATCTATGCCAGTTATTTAGCTGGTGCGGATCTGAGTAGCCCCACTGCACTGCCAGGAACAGAGCTCAGGGTAAGGAGAAAAATATCCTCTTGTTCCCAAGTTGCACCACAAACATCTCCAACCCTGCACTGGATATAGGCCACCCTGCCACAGGGTAGGACTGAGCTCAAATTTTGTTTAGTAGGAAAATGCTTTCCAATCATATTCAATTTATCTGCATTAACACAGTTGCAATGCAGCCCAGAGATAATGGAACAAACATTCCCTTACTTTGAGGCGTCCTCCTCGACTGCCCTCCACTGCTGGATGCAGCACACATCTTTTTAGCACACCTTCATTGGCTCTGAAAAGTTGGATAGAACAGGATAGTGTTTATGTCAAGCTTAATGTCATGCTTTCACATCTTAAATCTGATAGCCAAGGTTATAATGACAGCAGGTGAGAGCTGCGATAGATTCTATCCAGAGAATGTATCTTCCTACAAATTTTAAGTGGAGTTACAAATTTATCTGTGGATAGCAACTTTTGGTTGTAGATAATTGCCCTAGTACTAAATTCCCATTGATTTTTCTTCCCATTGATTTTACATGGAGTGCATTCTTAGGACATAAAAAATATTGTATACTCGTTGGCTATAACCTTATCTGGACCATTTGAAACCGGAATTGTTCCAGATTTTGGGATCATGGACAAAGGAATATTCCAAATCAGACGGAAGGAGAGTAAGAGCACAATCCTAATCATGTCTACTCAAAAGTAAGCCCCATTGTATTAATTGGGTCTTACTCCCAGGAAACTGTCTTTAAGATTGCACCCTTAGTCTATGCCAATGACGTGATCGCATGTGTTCATCACTTTAATTGGAGAGATCAGCCTGACAAGGAGAATTTTTTAAGGGTTTACAAACATCTGAATTTCAGCTGGCTGCTGCCCATTAAGCACTATGTTTTGCTGTTGGCTCCCACCACATTTGAAACAGTTTTTAAGAAGTTTTTTTTTTAATCCACATTTATGCTCACTAAAAAAGTTAGAATTTTCTGAATACTTCAGATTTTAGAGTTCTGTATAATGTTTGCTCAAACTATACCTATTTCTCTCCATCTCTAGCCAAATTAATATATCTAAATTATATATATATATATATATATATATATATATATATATATATATATATATATATATATATATATATATATATATATATAAATTAGTAAAATAAATAAATAAATAATGTTTGTATTGATTCATTCTGGTTGTCTCAAAAAAATCAAGTATGGGGGAAAGTATGCAAGAAAGTTGGGATCAAGACAGCTAGATGTATCCTTGCTCCACTCCTTTTTAATTTATTCTTGGCTGATCTTCCTCAGCATTTAGCCTCCAATTTCTTTTCTTTTCCTATAATCAATTCGCTACCGGTTCCTTTATTGCTTTACGCGGATGACGCTGTTCTACTCGCCCTAACAAAATCTGGGCTGCGTGATCTTATGATTTAAGTTTCACTCTTACTGCAAAATAACGACCTTAAAATTAACTTAAAAAAAAACCCAAATCTTAGTCTTTTCACAACATTGGTCTCCTTCTTCTTGGTCAATTAATTCTCACACTTATTTACAGGTTAAATCTTTCAAATATCTAGGTCTTATGTTTCACCATAGATTATCTTGGTCTTGTCACAAAAAGGCAATCATTTCCTCTACTAGCACCCACCTATCCGCTATAGTTAGTTTCCACTTCAGTTCTGGAAACCAGTTCATCCCAGCTGTTATTCAAATTTTTAAATCTAAGATCATTTCTCATTTATTTTATGGGGTTCCAATATGGATTAGCGCCCTTACTAAGGAAATAGACCAGTTGGCAGCTTCCTTTTTCCGAAGAACCCTTGGAATCCCAAATCTTATTCGATTGGCTACAATACTGATCGAGCTTGGTCTCCATCTCCCCTCCACTTATGCATGGCTACTAACATTTAAATTTTGGCTAAAAATTCATTTATCCCTGTCCCCCAATTCCCTCATTTCCTTTTTATTAAAAGACTGTTATATTTCTTCCTGGTTTCAATTAGTGGAAGCTAAACTTTTTTCTCCTAACCTCCCAATTGTGAAGCCCTAGCTGATTTAAATCTTTCCCAAGCTTATAATACTATCAAAGAGCATCTTTTTTTGGCTGAATTTAATTTTCTTAGAAATTCCCTTAACCCAACCTGCTCTCCTCTTTCTTTAGGCTTAATGCCTTAACATGTTTCTACTTCAAATTACTTCTACACCCTTGTTAATCCAAAACTGAAAAGGGCTTTTCTGCTAGCCCGATTTAACATATTTCCATCCGCCATTCACTATGGTTGCTATCTGCGTATTCCGCGCAGCAAACGCCTCTGTTTATTTTGTAAAGAAGCTCCTGATACTCTCTCTCATATATTATTTTTCTGTCCATCTCACTCTTCCTTCCGTAATCAATATTTAGCCACTTGGCTCTTACTTTATCCTCCCGCCTCTACAGCTTCTCTCTCAATGTTAATGGAAGATACTACTGAAGCCTTGACATATGCTGTTGCCTCTTTTTTGGCTCACGTGTTAACAAAAACTCCTGGTTTGAAACAAGCCAAACTTGCTCTAGTAAATTCTGCAATTCTCTAAATTCACCTACTTAACTCCAACTTTTTTTAAAACCTTTCAGACCTTTTGTATTGTGACTAACTGGTTCTGTATATATAGTGCCAGTAGTTCTGATTTATATTTTTTGTTTTTAATGTATTTATATATTTTATCATTGATGTATATGCCAATAAAGTTTACACAAACTGAACACAAACTGAACTGACAGCTAGAGTCCTGGCAACTTCTCTGCAGCTTCAAAATGTCCCAAGACATGGAGGCATTTGCTTCTAGACGTGCAATATGTCTCTGGATGGTTGAAGAACCTGGTCAGTTTCTGAATATGCAGGCTTTTCTCTTCATTCCACCCCAATGGACGAAGCAAGCGACCATGGATCATTCTCTGCGGAAAGTGAGCATCACAGCTACATAGCTGCATATATTTGATAAAATCATATAAAATGGCAATGACCTTTTGTAATTCTTACAGCTTTCCATTGTTTTTCTTTCAGGTGCAAATGTAAACATAAGAAGGGCCTCCATAGGATCAAGACAAAGGCCCATTTAATCCAGCTTCCTGTATCACACTGTGGCGCACCAGATGCCTCAAGGGGCACATAAGTCACCTGCATCTGTTTCGTGTACAAAATTACTGGGATTTAAAATATTGTATAAAATTACATTCAAGCTATGTGTGTAAGGGGTGTATGAATGATTGTGTTTACACTTGGGCTCCATTCCACAGATCTCTCATTTTGTATATGCAATTTTCCAAAATATGAGAAAATTGAAATCCAAAACACTTCTGGTCATTGTACCAGCTTCTGCTAACTGGTTAAGAGGTACTCTTTCAAGTGGCTGTTCCTCCTTTATTTAGCAGGGGGAGAGTAACTGGCTCTACACACCCCAGCAGTGTCTGTTCAGGTGGCTTCTGCTGGTGTTCTTTTTGCATTTTAGATTGTGAGCCCTTTCGGGACAGGGACCCATTAGCTATTAATTAGCTATTATTTTTTCATTTTCTTTGTAAACCACTTTGTGAACTTTTTAGTTGAAAAGGTGTGTATAAATAAGATAGATAGATAGATAGATAGATAGATAGATAGATAGATAGATAGATAGATAGATAGATAGATAGATAGATAGATAGATAGATAGATAGATAGATAGATAGATAGATAGATAGAACAAGGCATGTGTTTGTATAGGAATGCAACAGGACATATTTCACAACAGTCAAAATTCAGTTGTTAACAATGTTTTTTGGATTTGTTTAGAGTCCATTGAGGTTCCTTCTGTTTGCTTGATGCCTAAGGACAGAGGTCTTTGCAGAGCCACTGAGAGAAGGTTCTTCTACAATTACACTACTGGAAAATGCCGTTCATTCAGCTACAGTGGATGTGGTGGGAATGAAAATAACTTTACTACTAAAAAGTCATGCCTTCGGATGTGCAAGAAAGGTACATTTCCATTGGATTGAATCATGTGGGTTAATATTTTCAGTTGAGAAAAGGTTGTGATCCAATCCACAATTCAACTGAGCAAATTTGTTCCTCTTTTTGACCCAGAGTATCTCAGTAATGTACACTTTGCTGTTGTGCTTCAGCATCCATCCAAGACAACTTTGAGCAAATATAGGCTTTTGAATAGCTCAGCTCTTTTCTCCCCTGCAGATTGCAACAAGCAGATCTGTAGATGGTTCACAATTATCTCACATTCACAGCTTGGATGGTCCATAAGCTCCTTCCAGTGTAAGTCACAGAGTCATGAATAACATGATCAGTATCCTTGCCGTGAGACCTGAAAATATGGCAGATCCGTTTCCATCATAAAGATATACAACATAAGCCTGTTATCATGTAATACTTTTGAACTCTTGCATTCTGTATCCTGTACATTTACAGTGATGTGCAGCCCAATGCTATTCACCTCCATCCCTGATGCAGCAGAGCCAACATAGGCCATGCTGCATACAACAGGGAAGTTGGAAGGCTGGAGGTCTCCTTGGGTAAGCCCCAGGAATACAGTGGGTCTACTCAGGCCTGTGCTTAGATCCAAATCGATCCCTCCAAAGGCAATTGGAGCTGCCTACTGGTAGCCTCTGGAGAGCTTTCTGAAGCCTACAGAGATCACATTCATCCACCTATGGCCTCTGCAGGCTTCAGTATAGCTGTCAGAGCCAAAAAGATGTAACTTTTAGTTTTCTTAGGAAATAGGAAGTTACCCTTAAATGCCTTTTAATCTGAAACCGGGGAAAGCCCTCTCCGGCTCTTATAAGACATAAAACATAAAACATTCCTATTTCCTAAGAAGTTGTTCCTTTTTTGGAACAAATACAGACAGCCTCTGGAGGCTTCAGAAAGCCCTCCAAAATGTGTCCCAGACACCTTCAAAGTTTTTAAAGGGCCAGATACAGCGGATTTCATTATCCATGGTTTTCTGTATCCATGGGGGGATTGAAAATTGAGACCTGTGAATATCAAAGCCCCACCTGTTTGAAGAATACTGCTGACCATGCATTTGTCAACTCATCTCCTCCTTCTCTAGCAACTGTTGACTCTTAGTTTATACAGCTAAACCTGTTAAGAGACACATACCCCCAAATCCAGAGTAACTACGGGAGCAAGTAAGAGACTTTATGTGCACCCGTAGTTACTGTTATACCTAGTGAAAACCTATGGGAAATTCATATTGGAATCCAGAGTAAGTTGTTCTTACACCGGAGCAAGGACTCCCCATAGTTACTCTGGATTTTGCCCATAGTTTATGCACCTAAAGCATCAATTAATTCTAGTGTTTTACATTATGTCCCTGTTTGGTCTCCAGATTTCTTGAAAAAGCGAGAACAGCAATGTGTAATGAGAATCCACCGGAAAAGAAGGAAACAGCCATCAAAGCAGAAAGATGAAGAGAGTGCTGTTGAAAAGATGCAGCTTCCATTTTCTCATTAAAATACTATGAATGTTTCTGACTTTGATATATTGACGATCATTTATAATACCCACCTCTTTATATATAAAAAGCTGCAAACGTGAAAAATTTATTCATGAAAAAATTCTATTGCTGCTTCCCTTTTCTCTTTCCTTTGTAAGTTGGGTAGACAATTGAAGTTGGATGTTTTTAAATGTTTTTAAATACTGTAATCCTAGTTTAGTAGCATATTCATTGATAGGATTTATATCCATACAAATACTGAGCATTACAGAAGGCTGAGGCTTTGGATCCTCAGTATCCCTATTGAGCTTTCATATATTAATCAAAATAATGACCTGAGGCTATCTACCAGTAATTTCCCCTTGTAGTTACATATGGCTTACAGTAGGATATAGGTTAACTGACTGTAAGATTGCTGACTGTTACGTTAAATGTGTAGGCTGACGTGGATTAAGACCATGATGTGGCAGAATGGGTTCTGTAAACCTTTGCAAAGGAAAGAGGCTATAGAAAGTCCTAAGTCCAGGCATAAGGTCTTGTAAGGTCTTGTCTTGTGAGGCATAGGCCTATATCCCAAAGTGAAATTAAGCCCTTTGCTCCAGAGCAGTTAAGATGACTTTCCATAAGATAACACTAGAGGGTGACGTAACTGCGTGGACCTGTAACTGCTATGGATTTTGCCCATAAGGTCTCCTGAATCTCATAAGGTCTTGTGAGAATCGCATGTGATCTTGTGCAATCCAAAACAGCAGTGCCCACGAGTGCTGTGTTCATTACAATGTTCTCAGACACGAAGTTTGCGAACAACTGTTGAAAGTATATGGTGGAAAGTTGACATATACTCTGTTCATACCTTACAGTATTCTATTCACATGGATTCAAATCCAACATCTGAAATAGGATTACAGATATGTGTCTCTTAACAAGTATATCAACTAGGGAAGAAATTCCCATTGGCACCTGAAGAATAGATACATTCCCACAATGAAAAATCAATGTATACAATCCTACAATTGAGAATATCCAACCCCAAGTCCTGATGTTTGTGTATACCTTATTTTGTTTCTAAATCTTTAACTTGGGGCAGTGTTTCTCAAGCAGTGGTATATGTATCACTGGTGGTAATTGAAGTGATGTGGGACCATCAGATTTCCATAGCCTGGCAGCAAGGCCAGCAATGCAATACAACAAAGAGAGATAGGAGGCCCGGTTTGGCGGGCAGCTCCAGCCTGTCCTTTTTGCACACTAGCAAAAGCTCACCTATCTGCCCTGAGTCTCCTAGTAGAGTTTAAGCACAATCCTAATCATATCTACTCAAAAGTAAGCCCCATTGTGTTCAGTGGGTCTTACGCCCAGGAAAGTGTCTTTAGGATTGCAGCCTTTGTCACATCATGTTTGACTTCCTAACCTGAAAGTAGCTGGCATCCCCAGTTCCTTTTGGTGGTACTTCCTTTAAGGAGAACCATGCAAGTTCTGAATAAATATTGAACTGAATAAATATTGAGAAATACTGATTTAGGTTAAAGACTACCAACACAGGTTTGAATGGGATTTTGTGGTCTGATTAATTTTTTTGTACTGAAATTCTAACAGTTTCAAGGTTTTCCATGATCTCATTCTGTGTTTACTTCCTTGAGGTGATGTGTTGTACTGAACAGGTGACATGTGAACTTGGACCGAATTTCTAACAGATCTAAACTTTTCCACAATCCACTCTGTGTATATTTTTTAAGATGATGTGTAGTCAAAAATAATCTGTATAAAATATATCAATCCCCTATCCTTTCTTATTCTCTTTCCTCATTACATTACAAACAGGTTAGAAAATGCAACTTCCATTTACTTTCCATAATTTCAAAAAGTTGTTCCAAAATTTATTAAATTCCAAACATACTAAAATAGAATTTCAACTGTAGCTCAATTCTTCCTTTCCAATTATCCTATGCATTTCTTTCTTTCTTAGATCAGTGTTTATTAAACAGTGGTACAGGTACCACCAGTGGTATTTAGTATCTGGTCATACTCACAGGACCCCCTAGAATCCAGACAGCAGACCCAGACAGTGGTAGGAGGCTTTGCTCTATGGGAAAAGTCCCCAAACATGGTTTTCTATACTTGAAAAAGTCTTCTTGTCCACCCTGAGCTTTTTCCTGGTGATTTTCTCTTCATATCAAGCTTCCCAAACCAGAAGTAAGTGGTGATAGTATCATTGCAGTTACTTCCAATGGTACTTTGAAATTTTGTAGGATGGCAGTTTCAATTTGTTTGCCACCCAGAATTAAACTAGACGTGCACCCAGTACAATATTTGGCCATTGAAATGTGAAGGGCCTTTATTCACAAATAGCATGTGAGGGTGTGAAATATTTTTTTTCAAGATAAGAGTTATTGTATTATTAGGTCCTCACAGTCTCAATTTCCTGCGTTTTATATCTTTTGTTTTTATGTTTTATTATGTTTACACTATTGATGTGCATGCCAATAAAGGTTTCTAAAACTAAACTATTATTAGGTAGTAGCATCCAGGTGGTTTGCAGCTGGGCTAGAATCATACAAGCACAAGGTGGAAAGGCTTTGAAGGAGAAAGAGAATTTATATCGCCTTACATCTCTGTAAGCCTCCTACTCCACAGCTGATTTCCTTGAAGGTGTTCTAGTGGGCATGTACTAGTGATAGTATGTGTGGGTAAATGGGTTGGGAGGCAGCAGGAAAGGGGGGATAGGGTCAGGCATGTCCTTTTTCTCCCTTCCATTTCTGACCTCCTAGACTCCATTATCTTTCACTAACTTATCTACTCTGGCGGACAGCAGGAGAGCCAACAATATACACAAAAGGACTTTCCACCGGCTATTGAGCACACTGCTGGAAAATGCTTTATGGTGCTTTTATCAACCCCTAGTGTTAGTGGAGTGTTCCTTGTGTCAGCACTAAAGCCCAATAAGATTGGCCTCTCAATTGTCTAGTGTATTTTCTTTGAGAGGAATCCTATTGATGCATGAAAAGCACACAACAAATATTCAGGAAGCTTAAAAAATGTGTTGGAAAATATGGAACCAAATTATAAAGGATGTAGAATTCTGGCGCTCAACACACAAGGGAGGAAAAATTGACAAGAAGATTTACAGTAACAAAATTCATCATTAGGAAAACTGAAGGTAATGTGGAGTTCTTCATTTATTTTGACCAGATGTTAGATAATTTGATAGTCAGGCCAGTGAGAATGGCCCAGCTTGACTGACCGAGTAAGGAATATCCAGAGCAGAAAGTTGGGCCAAATCCACAGGTTGCTGAGCACCAAGTCAGTGGCACCTGGGAAGGGCTTGCTCCCAAGGAGACCTGCCTTAGATCAGGAACAAGGAACAGCAGTGGTGCCTGTCTTATAAGGAAGCCAAGAAATTCCTTGCAACCAGTCGCAGCTGCAGCATGAGTGTCCAGTACAGCAATACCTCTAGTGGAGGGTGGATGCAATGGATTTGATGGAGTGGCCCACTGTATCCTGAGGTTGGTGGGCTGTCATAGTTGTGTCGTATCCTGAGGTTGAGAGGCAGGAGTTGCAGATAGGCTGGGCAAGAACTCAGATTTTTTGTCAACCCTGCCATTCTTACTCTGGCTTATCATGGACCCCTACGCAGGGTGACCATATGATAGGAAAAACCTGGATTTCTCCTGATTTTTAGCCTCCTGTCCGGGTGTCCTACATTTTGGCTTAACTGTCCTACATTTTAGCTTCGCTTTGGAACTTTGTGATAGTGCACAGTACCCAATCATACCATATGTTGTTGGATTCGTATTGAAGAGCAGAATCCAATGCAAAAATCAGTTTTGAGATAACTCATTCCTATCAAAAGTTATCCAAAACACTGAAAATCAAAAACTATAAAAACAAAAAATGCATTTTTTTGGCAATTTTTTTTAGCGGGTAGGAATTTTGGCCTTGGAGTTCAGGAATTTTGGGTTTAGCATCTGGTCACCCTGCCCCATGGGGCTACTCAGATTTATTCCTGCTCCTGAGTTGGTCTGACTGTGAGGAACTGGGAAGGGGCATTTGTGCCCTGAAAACTGACTCTGGATACAGCCTATCTGCACTGTTCTAGGCTATGCTCAACATACCCTCAACACATCCCTGCTGAGTTGCCTAGGCTAGGCCTGTTAGGCCAGCCCAGGTCCATCTACCTTACGCTGGCATAAGTTGACTTACTCTGGCCTAAGGTTTTTCCTATTGCAGCTAGGCTGGCATATCTCAACTTGACTAGCCCAAGTGCACTTCAGGATTGCACCCTAAGTGCAGGTTGATTTGTTTTATTTTGCTTTATATTTTGTAGCTTTTTCTTATTTTGTATTATATGACAGTATTGTAATCATTTTTATATGAATATTTTTGGGTTGTAGAATGAATCATCTGAGTTTCCATTATTTCTTATGGGAAAATTCACTTTGATATACAGGTGTTTTGGATTACAAGCATACTTCCTAAACGGATTATGCTCATAAACCAAGGCACCACTGTATTATAGTTTAACTATATTATAATAGAAAATGTAACATAAACACATTGTATATAGTAGTGCAATTAGGTAAAAATCACAACATAAACCCATTGTATTATTATTATCAAATTACTAATTACTGTATGCTGTAAAATTAAATTTTGCACCTCCTTTGCAGCTGCACATTACAATCGCCAGTAAATATTTTTTTAAATCTCAAATCTTTTCAAATAGGGGTGCGCATTAGATTCAGGTAAATTCAAGTGTGTGCTCTATTGAAAGCTATTGCCAAAAACTCCTGTCTTGGGGGCTCTTGGTGTCACTCCAGACACTTGTCAAGTCCCAGGGGTCCGGTGACTCTCGACTTGCGTCTGCATTCCCATAACTTTTCCCATTACTGGTTATTATGATTCATCAGGGAATATGGGGGAGACTGTGGGGAGATGGCACCACATGTGGATGGTGAGTTAGGAAAGACGTTAGATTTTCCCTTGGGCATGACGTCACTTCCGGGGCATCATTTTGAACTTGTCACCATGCTACATGATCATTTGGGATGTCACTGCTGCCATGCGTCCCACCACAGTCTTTGTTCATGTGATGAATAACAACTGAAGAGGTTGTCTGTTTCCTCTCAGTCTGTGCGGAGGGACAATGAATGAACATGAAAATGAATAGTGGTTGAGGAATCCTTGAAGGAAAAGCTGCGTCAAACAGTAGGGAAGCCAAGGACTGAACTAAATAGAACATGGTCATTAAGTGCTGCAAATGACAAACCTGAAGCCACCAATGACAATTACATAACACAATGCAAAGCGCCACTTATTTCAATCACTGTTTCCCCTGCCGATCATCCCAAAGTTTCTTTTTTGTAGTTTTCAGTGTTCTTTCCCTTCAGCTTCTTTCTTACAAATCAAGGATGATGACAGAGGTCTCCACAGCACAGAGAATAATCTTCCTTTTCTAGAGTGGGATCTATATCAAAAAGCTTTTTATTACATTCAGACCAACTTTGGCTTGCCTTGATGAAAAGCGTGAAGATGACACATCCTTTTAAAGGCAAGCATGGTATTTCTATGCACACATAATACAAAAGCAGAGTGGGCTGAAAAAATATTAATAACAAGAACTCTTTGAAATGTGTGAGAGCTGGGGGGGAGGATGGCAGGCCTTTAATTTGTCGTCCTTGCTGCCTTTTTGCATGACATTTGTAAAAACATATAGGATACACTGAATGCAAATGACATTTTAGAGCAAATAAATACAAAGGAAACTGAGGTATGAGCAAACCCCTCATGATGAATCACATGTGGGATTTGAACATTGAAGGGCTACTGCAATTTCTACCCAAGAAAAATGTCATCTTGCATAATGAATAAATTGGAATAAACTTGAATATTGAAAAATATCTTGAAAACATATGGAAGTTGAAACTTGGGCCATGTCAGCAGCATTATTTCTCAAACTGTTGATGCCAACTGTATGGTCTGGGTGGCCAGGACTGTTGATGCTGGTCAAAGATGCCACTGACGGCAAGGGAGAGACATCCAGGATGGTGACTAAGGGCCTTACTCAATAGTGAAAAAGTGACCCAAGCAGCCTCAGATGTGGCCAAAAGAGGGATGTCACCACTTGGTTTCCATCTCCTGCTTTGTCCTCCCAGGAATCACACGTCGAATTTACCTGTGACGGTGGCTGCCTTTCCTTTACTCAGTTCCTCGTAATCTCCACCCTCCCTCTTCCTATCCTTGCCAAGGTGTAGTTCCTTTCACAGGACCTGATCCTCAAGGGAGCCACCTCTCCCTAACTGGTTTTCCTGCCACATCTGCTGGCAGGTCGCTGGGTGGCTGCATTGTTAAAGAAGTTGGAGAAACCCAGAGATGTTGTTGGAGTAACCTGGAGATGTTGCTGTATTAAGCATCAATTGCATTAGCCCTCTCAGCTCACACCAGCAACAACTGTGTTTTTATTTCTTCCAGAGGCATACTGGGCCATGTTGTTATTCCAGGGACATGCCCAGGCCACCCATTGAAAGGTCCAATAAGACCATGGCAAACACCATGAACTAGGGCTAGAGCAGGGTGAGCATACGACCGAATTTTTCCAGATTTGTCCTCTTTTTTAGCCTTCTGCCTGGGTGTCCTTCAAAAGGGCTTCATTGTCCTCCATTTGGGCTTCATTTTGGGACTTTGCAATGGTGTGCAGTAGCCCATCGTGTCATATGTCCTTGGATTTGTATTGAAGAGCAAATCCAATGCAAAAATTGGTTTTGAAATAGCTCCTTCCTATCAAATGTTATGGCCAAAAGACTAAAAATAAAAAATATGCACTGAGCTTTTCTATGGAAAAGTGAAAGTGCCCAATATTGAGGCTTTACTCGTGAATAAGCAAATGTGCCATTGTCCACAAGAAAGGCTAGGCTGAGAGAAATCCAAGATCTTGTCCTCCTTTTTAGGTTCAGGCATCTTGGGTTAGATGTAAGGATTGGCCTGAACATCTGTTGTCCATATTGTGGACACGGGCCAGTTAGGGTGAACTTGTAAGCACCTTAACACTTTCCAAAAATTAAAGATTTTTAAATCAGGGAATGTTCCTGTTCATTGAAAAGAGAATTCGCTAAACTGCGTGGGCCTTGAATCCCCAAGGAGAATTGGATCCCCAAGGAGAATTTAACTTCACTGCTATTATATACACAATATACCGGTATTTCGATTGTGAATTTAATATTTTTTGGGGGAGGAAGGAAAGTAATCATTCTCCATCATCTCTACACCTGCCTTTATTAAGTTCCATTTGCATTCAGAATGCTTTTGAGCATTTTAGTGCAAACAAAACAAAATAAGTATTCAAAATGCAGAAACAACCACAATCCAACTGTTAAAATTAGCTTCATGGCTTCCAATAAACTGCATATTTTCATTCTACCTATACAAAAAAGAAAATACGGTGCAAAACTATTTGTATATATACTGTTTGTGAATTGCTGAAAAGAATATCAACAGTGTCTGTGCTAAAAGAAAGTTAGGGCGCAATGCAGAGTAACTATGAGGAGTTCTTGCTCTGGTGTAAGAACAATTTACTATGGATTGCAATATGAATTTCCCATAGGTTTTCACTAGATGGTGCGGTAACTACATAGACGTAAATGTCTCTTATGTGCTCCCGTAGTTACTCTGGATTGTAGGGTAAGTTTCCTTGCCCTGAGGCAATTTTCAGTTAAGCTGCATATATGTACAATAAATCACATGTGGTTTGATAAGATTAGAAGCAAAGGTAGCAAAGGTTATAGAGGAGTCATTGTTACCAATTTCAGTATTTCCATCACCAAATCAACACCACTTTGTAGCCAGCATTCTGATGCTCAAATACTGGAAATCAGCCATTTGTCACTCAAATAGAAGACATTCCAGTTCATTAACAGTTCATTATCATCAGAAGCAGTGCTGGGAGATGTGGTTATCACTGGTATATCATACATCACCGGGAAGAAAGTGCAACAGTCCAACTCAGTTTGCAGACAGCTGGGTGTTGATGCTTAAACACTAGATGGTAGCATTTCACAACATACAGTACCATTTTTTTCTACCCAGATTCCCCTTATTCTAGATCCATAGTTGTATTATACACAACACCATATAACTTTTTAAAGAAAGGATCCCTTCTGGCTGATTGATTGAGCTGTTTCCTAATTTGGCAGAAGGGGGCAGAAAGGAAAGGGAAGATGACATCTGGTCCAACAAAATGCCACATAAGGGGATCATCATTTGGTGCACTATCTCAGGTGTCTCGAGTGATCCCTGGAAATCCAACAGGTCGGTGCGCCCCACTTTCTGCAATTTCTTTCAATTTTAGCCAAATTCCCTTCTGAAAACAGGTACTAACAAGGCCACAAATAATAAGGGGGCAATGACAAAACGCTACTTCGGTGTGGATGTTTGGCTTGGGGTTGTGAAGAGGTACGAAAGGTGAGACCTCCCATTGTGGCCTGATGGAAATTACAGTTCCACCTCTGGCTGATGAAAAAGAAAATGTCCTTCGTTGCTCCAGAGCTCCCATCTAGGTAGGGGAGTGATCAACGATCACCAGACCTGGAATATGTGAAGTAATAAGGAATCAAGACAGCATATTTGATCATGTATGGAGTGCTTTTCCATCACCATTAACAATCAGCCTACACACACTCCAGCTAAGGATGCAAATCATTGAAGCACTCTCAATGCCCAATAATTTTCTTTTTTAGAGTTGAATTGGATATTACCTTTGCTAATGGGAATTTCAACTTTTTTTGAAATGTAGCCCTTGAGTGACTGGAGTATGAGACATTTTTGTATTTGCCAGATAAAGCAACCTTGATCTAACTGATCATTTCTTTCTGACAAATAGAGTAAAACCCTTATAACAATTTATGCTTTCCTTCCAGTCAGCTAGTCTGATTCAATTCCTCTACATTTCAAAGTTCAAGAAGGCAATCTTACAGCAGTTCATTTCACATATGTCTTTCAGTTTATTGATCTGCAAAATATTTAAAATATATGTGCCAGAATGACATTATGGAAGCAGGGCGACCAGATGCTGAACCCAAAATTCCCCCCCAAGCTGCCCAAAATTACTGTCCTCAAGCCAAAATTCCTACCCAGCTTAAAAAAAATGTAAGACAACCCAAAAAATGTAGGACAAATGTAGAACATGTTAAAATAAAGCAGAAATACTCGTATTGGTTTCCTGTACTTAATTTCAACACTTTTAAAATTGAAAACTTTTTAATATGCATGATTCTGACCCTGACATGTAAGATGCCCTCAAAGCAGTTTGCAGTGACACAAGCCACAGTAAAGTGACTTCAACATGCTGTACATGATTCTGACCTGGACATGTAAGACATGCACAAAGCAGTTTGCAGCAATACAACCCATGCAAGTGACTTTAACATACGTGACTGTGACACATACATGTAAGACACATACACATGCATAAAGGTGGGTGGGTGGAAAAGGGGAGTGGGAGGAAAGGTGGGTGGATGGGTGGGTAGGTAAGTAGCTAGGTAGATGAAGGGATAGGTAGGGATCAGAATGTGGGAGGGGAAAGGTAGGTAGATGGGTGGGTGAGGGGATAGGTAGGGATCTGAGTGGGAGAGGGAAAGGTAAGTAGATGAGTGGGTGAGGGGATAGGGAAGGGTCAGAGTGGGGGAGAGGAAAGGTAGGTAGATGGGTGGTGAAGGCCTGGTTGGGGGGCCTCTGGAGGTGGCAAAGGGGTGGCGGGGGGCCTCTGGAGGTGCTTCTCCAGCCAACCTGGAACCCCAGCAGCTGCTGCACTGCTTTTTAAGCCGTGCTGGCCAGCAGATCTCCCCAGTAGTCACTTCTCCAACTGGCCTGGCACCCCAGCGGCTACTGTGCCACTTTTTCAGCCTCACCAGCCAACAGGTTTCCCCAGCAGCCATTTCATTGCTTTTCCAACCTCGTCACCTGACCAGTGAGGGTGGGGAGGCCTACTGGCCAGCGAAACTGGATAATCAGTGTAGCAGCTGCTGGGATGTGGGGCCGGCTGGTGAGTGGGGTGGCACTGGCTGGTGCAGGCTGGCACGGGGGCCTCCAAAGACCTCTGGAGGCGGAAAGAGGGTGGTGCGGGCTGTCAGGGGAGTGGTGGGCGAGCGGGACTAGATGGCCTGCATGAGGCTGACCAATCAGGAGGTGGGGGAGGAACCACTTCCTGCCTCCTGTTTCCTCCTATGAGGGCACCAAATTTAAAAGGGAGACAGGAAAATACCCAGAACCCGGTAAAAGAGGGGTTTTTCCAGTTTTCCGGTAAGCCCCACCTTTTACCGGAGTTCTCCGGGCATTTGCAGTCAAATGGGCATCCTGTCTGGTAGTAAAATGGATACATTTAAGCATACTTGGCACTCCTCAGCATCTATATTACGTTAATGACAGACAGAATAAGATGGACCTGATCCAAGCCAGGGACATCACTACCACCTGTAGTGTAAAATAATTTATCATTTCATATTTTCTTTAAAATAATCAACAGATGTATTAGATCAAGAACCATAAATAGAAATTTTTCATCATGGTACCTGTCAATACTATACTCTTTAACAGAGGCTTTTGAATACCTCTGATGCTCGATGCTAATGTTGAAATGTATTCATGTTTAAAACCGCCTCCCATCAATATAACACTGGTATTACGTATTATCACATCATCATCATCATCATCATCACTACCATCACCCCAAGGCTTCTGTTCCTTGAGGACAAAAAAGCAGGGAAGAAGTAGGATAAGCAGAGAACTGAAAATGAGACCCCTGTGATTACTATTTGCAAGAAGCTGGAACATGGAGGTTGCCAACACACCGTGGCAGAGATTGAATTGCCGTGACATTCTCCAATATTGTGGGTGTGCCTCCCAAGGAATGTTGCACATTTCTAATGAGGCTTCAGAGCTATATCAGAAGCAGGGGGTATTCCCATGCAAGGATCCTTAAATCTGTGCTAAAAATAAATTGGTGCAATATGGTATGGGGATTCCCTGCAATGCTGGCACCACTAATCCCTGCCGTATGAATCCACACCTTCAGACAGGCCGAGGTCTATCATGGGCTTGTCAGTAAAAAGTAAAAGACTTGTATGCATTTCAAACACGGGCAACCCAATCCATATTTACTGAAAATAAGAGCACAATCCTAACCATGTCTACTCAAAAGTAAGCCTCATTTTGTTCTACGGGTCTTACTCTCAGGAAAGTGTCTTACTCTCAGTGTCTTACGGGTCTTACTCTCAGGAAAGTGTCTTTAGGATTGCAGCCTAAGTCAAATTGCCTTCAGTGCGATTTATTCTCAGATGTACCTAGGACTATAGTCTGTGATTGATGCAGACTTCAGATTGCTGAAATATTATTTTTCTTTTCTGTTTAATTTGTTATACATTTTCAACCACTGTGACAAACTGTGGTGGAGGCATTAAACCCCTCTGGTGAGTAATTTGCTCATTTGATTTTGGACTTATGCCCTTGGAAAGAATTTAAATTTCTGGCAGTTTTAATTTTGACTAGGCATATGTATGTTTATGTATTTACAAATGTGTACATTCTTTCCATATACAGAATTTGATCGTCTAAATTCATGACGGGAAGAGTGCATGATTACATTCCTAAAACTTCTAGTTCTTTTTCTTTGGTTTATGATCATTTGTATTATCTGCTATGCAGCAATTTTAAAAAGATGGAAGGAAAGCAAATGGAAGGAAAACTTGCAGAAACAGCTTCTGGACTCTGGTCCTTACTGATGAGAAGAAATAAAAGGAGAAAGCATCAAGATGGGTAAAAAACCAAAAACCATTCTAAGGAAGACTTTTGGATAACTTGATCTTGCTGATTTCGTTGTGAAGTACTGTATGTCCAAACAGAAACAGACACTTTATTCCTAAAAGGTTACAAAGTCGGGCTAGGCTGCGTATCCCTCAGTTGTGAAGTCCAAGGTGATTTTACTTTTTGAATGACTATTTTATTTAGGGTGTAATCCTAACCTAGGCTGGCCTAACTCATGGGTCTTCCCTTTCCTGTGGCAATGCAGGGCGGCCTAAGGCTTTAGTAAGGAATAGAGATTCCTCCTCCTCCAGCATGGCATTAACAACAGGCTGTAACTTTTCTGCCTTTGGTTAGATTGTGTGTCCTCTGAGGACAGGGAACTATTTGATTGACTGACTGACTGACTGACTGATTGTGCAAACCTAACCTAGGCCAGCACAACTTATTGTACTTCTCATTCCCATGGTGATGTAGGGATGAAACCACCACATGCCTGTGCACTGGTCTAACCCTCCGCCAGGAGTGGTGTAGAAATGCTTTACAGCACTTTTGTGACTGTAAAGAACTTATGCTGGGAGGTAGGCTGGCCTAACTGGAGCTTAGGATTGCAACCTGATTGAGTTTTACTTTGTGAACTACTTTTGGTGAAAGGCAATACAGTAATTAATTTATTGGACATTATATTGAGAGAAATGCTCCTTGAGCTATCCTGATGCCACAGACTTTCAGCCTGATCCTAAACATCTCCTCCACATACTGCCACACCAACATGACTCATCAAATGATGTAAGGAAGTCTATAACCTGGATAAAGAGGACATCTAGCCTCTCTGCAATGGGTTCAAGAGAAGTAGGCAGGGTGACCATATGTCCTTTTAAAGACATCCTCTTTTTTAGCAAGAGTCCTTGGGAAAAAAATCTTCATTATCCTCCTTTTCCATGCAAGAAGGCAGCATGTAACCTTCTTGTAATTAATAAATTATTTGATAAATTATATATAATAGTTTTGAATTTAATAATAAGTAATATAGTGTTTAAATTAACTTCATATATATTAATGAGTGTTTTACCTTTGATTTTGTCATGTCCTACATTTTTTCTGGGATGTCCTACATTCTTGGGAGGTCCTTTTCCTTTTTTTGTTGTTATATCTAGTCATCCTGATTATATGCAATCGTTCTGAATTTAATAATAAGTAATACAGTGTTTAAATTAACCACATAAAAGCAATATATGGTGGGCTCCAGTTGTCAGACACCAGCTGCGTCTGCGGAGACACCCACGGAGGACCCCCTGGACTCAGGACCCATGACCGGCGGCTGTCATCGGCGGATGAAGACTGGCCTGGCATAGCTGGCCAAGTGCAAGGCGAGACCGGGCATGCCCCGCTCCTTAGCCTTGAACCTAATGACTCATGGACTCTTAACCCACCACCTGTTACCCCTGAAACGGACTCTCATACGATGCTACGTGTTTTGTGCTTATGACAATCCAGATACTTTGAATGTATGCAATCATGTTTCAGGACTTTATATTTTCTACCTTGATGTGCTTTGTTTGTAAATGTGAAACTGGTGTCCCAGTGGTGGGCTCCAGCAGGTTCGCACCTACTCTACAGAACCGGTTGTTAACAAGAGATAGGACATATAAAGTTTAAAAATAGCCATTTAAAAGTGGCTGCCAGATGGGCAGAGAACCGGTTCTTAATTTCTTTGAAGCCCATCACTGAATATATATGAGTGTTTTTAGCTTTGATTTGGTCAGATCTTACACTTTTCTTGGATGTCAGACATTTGGAAGGTGGGGACTTGTCCTTTGTGGTTCTGATATCAGGTCTGGGACTAAAAGCAGGAATGACAGGGTGCTCATATGTCACAACCACAAGACAAAATGTAGGATGCCAAAAATGTAGGACATGCCAGAATAAAAGGTAAAAACACTCCCATATATTGCTTTCGTGTTTCATTTGGACTGCAATCCTAAAGACATTCACCTGGGAGAAAGACCCACTGAATACAATGCTCATGGTGCAATCCTATTAATTTAATTGCAATCCTATTAATCCTATTAATTATTAATAGGATATTATTACATATAATTTACTACATCTAATTTATTAATTACAAGAAGGCTACATGCTACCTGCTCACAAGGAAAAGGAGGACAATGAAGAGGTTTTTTTTCCAGGACATAAGGCTTTAAAAAAGGACATATCCTGAAAAGAGGGACATTTTGTCACCCAACATATAAAAGCAGGCCTCCGTCAGTCTTGAAAGACTATGGTATCGTGCTCAGCGCTGCATACGCTGCATGCAAAGCACGAAAGCCTGGGTTGGATTGTTATGGAGGATAGACTGTTACCCAAGCAGCAAATCCCCCCTCTCCATGCCACTGAATTAGTCCAATGGAAAGGCAGAGCCAATACGATTGGATCCAGCTGGCGTCGCAGAGCTGGGCTAAGGACAGGAGCTCACCCTGTCTTGTGGGGCCGACCCGGGAATCGAACCCTGGCCTGCTGGTTAACAGGCACAGTGTCTTAGCATGTAGCCTTCTTGTAATTAATAAATTATATACAATTAATTATATGTTGGGGGCTGTCACCCACTTGTCAGCCACTTGCGCCACCCACAGCCCCCAACATATAACTTGCGCCACCCACAGCCCCCAACATATAATTCAATGTATATAATTTATTAATTACAAGAAGGCTACATGCTTCCTGCTCATAAGTAAAAGGAAGACAAAGGAGATTCTTTACAGGACACAAGACTAAAAAAGAGGAAGAAACCTGAATATATATGTGTGTTTTAGCTTTTATATTGTCCTACATTTTTCTTGAGTGTCCTATATGGAGGGGTCTTTTGGGGTTTGGCATCTGGTCACCCTGGGAGGAGGAGGAGGAGGAAGGCAACCTGCAGCCCTTGCCAGTGTGTAGACTTGCAGGTTGCAACTGAGCAGGTAGTGGTGATGAGAGGAGCTTCCCTTGCCTGCCGGGGAGCCTTACTTACTCCTTGAGTAAAGGGAAAGTAATTCAATCCCCAAGCCGGGCGGGGTCAGCCTGATGTCACAGGAAGCGGGGATGTTTCCCTTGAGCTGCTGACACTCATACCAGGTTCCCAACTCCATCCACACTCCTCTCTGCGGAGAGCATGAGTTGCAAGGACTCCCCATCAGTGGATTGTTACTACAGGATCTCCCCTCAGTGGGGTGGGTAGGAAGGAAACCCACACAACAGCCCCATCTGCTTACAAAGCCTTGGAAGAAGAAAGAACCCATCCTCACGCTTGATTCCTAAGAGTATCTCTGGAGTAGCCTGCTTGGGTGAGTAGGAGGAGGAGGTGTGTGTGTGTTGGGGTAGGGGGTCTGCAACGCCTGGATCTTAAGGCTACAAAGTGTCTGAAGAACTTTTTTTTTCTTGGGGTTGGGTGGAAAGAGCAGCCTTTGTTAGAGGATGAGCACCAAGAGATGAAAAGGGAAAGGGGGGCAATGCAAAGCCCATGCCTATGTGTATCTACTCAGAAGTAAGTCCCACTGCAGCCAATAGAGCTTATTCCCTGGTAAAAGTAAGCCAATCGAGTTTACTTACTCCCAGGTAAAACTGGATAGGATTGCAGCCTGACAGCCCAATCCTATCCCTATCTACTCAGAAGTAAGTCCCACTAAAGCCATTGGAGCTTACTCCCAGGTAAAAGTGGACAGGATTGCAGCCTGACTGCCCAATCATGTTCCTCTCTACTCAGAAGTAAGTCTCACTGCAGCCATTGGAGCTTACTCCCTGGTAAAAGTAAGCCAATACAGCTTACTCCCAGGTGAAACTAGATCGGACTGCAGCCTAACAGCCCAATTCTTCCCTCTCAGAAGTTAGTCCCACTAAAGCCAATGGAGCTTACTCCCAGGTAAAAGTGGACAGGATTGCAGCCTAACAGCCCAATCCTATCCCTATCTACTCAGAAGTAAGTACCATTTCAGCCCAATTCTATCCCTTACTCAGAAGTAAGTCCCATTTCAGCCAATGGAGGTAAATTGCAAGTAAGTGTGGAAAGGATTGTAGCCTGAGAGCCCAATCCTATCCCTGTCTACTCAGAAATAAGTCCCACTAAAGCCAATGGAGCTTACTCCCAGGTAAAAGTGGATAGGATTGCAGCCTGACAGCCCAATCCTATCCCTATCTACTCAGAAGTAAGTACCATTTCAGCCCAATTCTATCCCTTACTCAGAAGTAAGTCCCATTTCAGCCAATGGAGGTAACTTGCAAGTAAGTGTGGAAAGGATTGTAGCCTGAGAGCCCAATCCTATCCCTGTCTACTCAGAAATAAGTCCCACTAAAGCCAATGGAGCTTACTCCCAGGTAAAAGTGGATAGGATTGCAGCCTGACAGCCCAATCCTATCCCTTTCTACTCAGAAGTAAATCCCATTTCAGCCAATGGAGTTTACTTGCAAGTAAGTGTGGATAGGATTACAGCCTGATAGCCCAATCCTATCCATATCTACTCAGAAGTAAGCCAGTGGAGGTTAGTTGCAAGTAAGTGTGGATAGGATTGCAGCCTCAGAGCCCAATCCTATCCATTTCTATTCAGAAGTAACTCCCATTGCAGCCAATGGGGCTTACTTGCAAGTAAGTGTGGAAAGGATTGTAGCCTGAGAGCCCAATCCTATCCCTGTCTACTCAGAAATAAGTCCCACTAAAGCCAATGGAGCTTACTCCCAGGTAAAAGTGGATAGGATTGCAGCCTGACAGCCCAATCCTATCCCTTTCTACTCAGAAGTAAATCCCATTTCAGCCAATGGAGTTTACTTGCAAGTAAGTGTGGATAGGATTACGGCCTGATAGCCCAATCCTATCCATATCTACTCAGAAGTAAGTACCATTGCAGCCAGTGGGGCTTACTCCTAGGTAAATATGGATAGGATTGCAGCACGAGAGCTCAATCCTGGGAGTAAGCCCCACTAACTGTAATGGGGCTTACTTCTGAGTAGACATGTGTCGGGATTGGGCTCTGAATCTTTCTAAATGATGCTCTCCAGTTATGCCTGGTGTATGGTCATCCTCTCTGAAGGCATGAGAAGGACCCACGCATGGATCTTTCCTTAGTGGAAGTGAATCAGGTTTACTGGTGTGCATCTGAAAAGCAGGCGATGGAGTCTTTCCAAAGCATCCTGGCCAAAGTAGGCACAAAAAGAGCACAAGGAGGAGAAGCATCAATGAGGAGAAGGAGGAAGAAGAAGAAGATGATGATCAGGGTCCAAGGTGAGGAACTGGGTGTCTGGTGAAGTGTTTGATGGAGTCCAGGTCACAGCTGCAGAATGCACTCCATCCAGCAGTGAGTTTTTCCTTCCACTGAACCAGGATGAACCATATGTCATATTTTTTAGGACACGTCCTCTTTTCTTAACCTTGAGTCCATGAAAAAAAATCTTCAGTGTCCTCCTTTTCCTTGTCAGCAGGCAACATGTAGCCTCCTTATTATATGTAATAAAGTATAGGTACGAGTTTTAAATTAATAATAAGTAATATAGTGTTTAAATTAACACAGGAAAGCAATGTATACACATGTCTTTAGCTTTTATTTGGTCATGTCCTACATTTTTGTTGGATGTCCTACATTTTGGGGGGCCTTGTCCTCTTTTCTGGTAATGACATCTGATCACCGTGCACTGAAATAATCGTGAAGTCATCGTGCACCGTGCAGCGAAAGCCGGTTCATGGGTATTAGGCTGCTTGCTACTGAAATGCTTCTGGTATTTTGCAGCCAACTCTGCCTGCCTCCTCTTCGGTCTGCTCACTGGTTTCAAAGTTATCTCCTCTCACTGGTAAATCTGTAGCACATCAGTCAGCACACAGCAATGCTACCAAGAGGAGCTAGCGCTCTCTTTTAAGGAGTTTGGTTTGAAGATTGAAGCCACAGCTTCCCCACTTGTTGAATTCTCATCAGCAGGGCTTACTTCCAAGTAGGCATGCAGAGGATTGGCCTGGTTGGAGCGGCTGCCTGAAGATGCGGGTCTGTGCAGACTTACCTGGGAGTAAGGCTTATGTACTGTATTAAGGTGTGCAGGGAAACCTATACAGAATCAAGCCGTGGGTTGACAGACTTACAGTGCAATCCCAGGCACATTTATTCATGACTTCTGAGTCATGAGTAGACATGCTGAATAGAACTTCTGTTTCTGAGTAAACAGAGTAAGTTCAATGGGACTTACACCAAGGGTAATAGTACTGGCCTCGAAGTATATTTCTTTGGAAGTATTGTTCTGAATTGTTTGGCAACTATTTTTGGGTGCATGTGGTTAGGACTGAACCTCAGGGACTTTTGTTCCCCATTTCTCATCCTGGTTGAATCAACGCAACAGCTTGTTCTTGTTCATGCATTCCAGGCAAAAGATAGTAGCGTGTGACCATCTTGAAGGGTTAACTTTCCACCACCACCACCCTCTTTGTAGTGGTTTACTTGTCTAATTTGGATGTAGTGTTTACATGTAATTTACATGTAATTTGGATGTAGTGTTTACATGTAAACCGCATTACCGTGACAGTCAGCCTTGATGGTTTACTTTCTGTGTGTAAGAAAGAAGGGGGCAAAGGAGACATTTGTGTTGGTGGCAGAGATCCCATAAGGTTGTATATATTTTTGCTCAGAAATGGTCTCATGAAAAATGCCTGCTTCTTGAGTGGTTTCCTGATATATCCTGCAACCTTGTATGAAAGCAGAGAGCCTCTGCAAAGTTTGTATACTGAATGGGATACCTCTTGGGAAGACACCCCTGTGTTATGTTTTTAATCTCAAATTCATTTTTAAACACCTCGAACATGGCTTTGCTTACTTTATGGGAGTCTGAAAGAAAGTGGCAGAGATTTTAAGGAATCCACCAGAAATAGCTGGGATATGTGGAATGGAACTAGTTCTTTTTTGCATTTTAGATTGTGAGCCCTTTTGGGACAGGGACCCATTAGCTTTTAATTAGCTATTATTATTTTTCCATTTTCTTTGTAAACCGCTTTGTGAACTTGTTAGTTGAAAAGTGGTATATAAATACTGTAGATAGATAGATAGATATTTAAATGAGACTCAAGATTTTGTCAGATATTGGAAAATGCTGCTGAAATAAGTGTGATTTTACAAAGTAATGAAATTACTATGACTTGTGTGTACAGAAATCTATGGTAACATTCTTAAAATTAAGTAATATCTTTGGTTTCTAGTGATTATATGATTATCTTTTAAAACCAGCTCATAATATAGTACAGTATTGCTAAATTCAGCTAATTTATATATATACCAGTAAGTACCACAGTTAATGCATTTGGGACCATTTCAGAATTTTGTGTTTGGTTTATTTGACATTTATTGTAAGGATTTTGTCTTTTAAAAAGGAATTGGATGCTACCAAGTGCAATTAGTATGGCTCTTCATTATCAAGGTCCGGATTGGTGCTGATTATTATATTTTAGGATTATTCAAGAGGGTAGGCTGGAAAACTTGGCCATGATATTGAGTGAGGAAACATTCACCTGTCTTGAATGTAAAAACAAACTACTATAAAATTTGAAATATTGAAAACAAAATATTGGAAATGTTTCCAAATTGGAAACTACTATAAAATATACAAATATTTGGAAATACTTAGCATTGCTCGTTGGCTGTCCATCAGTCTTGAAAGACGATGATATTGTGCTCAACGCTGTATGCGAAGCATGAAGGTCTGGGTAGAGTGATATGGAGGATAGACTGTTACCGAAGCAGCAAATCCCCCCTCTCCACGCCACTGAAATAGTCCAATGGAATGGCAGAGCTGATAGGATTGGTTGCAGCTGCGTCGCAGAGCTGGGCTAAGGACAGGAGCTCACCCTGTCTTGGGGGGACCTGGGTCTTGAACCCTGGCCTACTGGTTAAGAGGCTAAGGCTGCAATCCTAAAGACACTTTCCTAGGAGTAAGACCCATTGAACACCATGGGGCTTACTTTTGAGTAGACATGGTTAGGATTGTGCTCATAGTGTCTTAACCACTTGCGCCACCCACAGCCCATGACACTTAGCACTGACACAGTGCTTAAATGTTCAAGCATATTGCATATCTGATATACTATAATCTGAAATGCAGTTTCTTAACCGTAAGGCTACCAGAGCATTATTTCGTATAACTAATATTTCATATGTTGGTGTGTTTGATAACACTTACCCAACCATAGTGTTGGATTGCAATCAAGGTTTTCCTGAGCAAATGTATTCAACTTGGCAGTAATTTTTTCCACTTTGGAAATCCTTATGAATATATTTGGTGATAACCAGTACAAAAGGAAAAAAAATAGCAATATGGGTAAGTCTTTCATGTTAGCTTCCACTGCCTGAATTCGGAACTCCACCTTTTCATTGATGATTTTCCACCATTGACAACACGCTTTAAACCCAAATCTAGGAGCACACGTTTGTCAGGCCATGTGTAGTTTTACAGGCTTAAAATCTATAGGAGTTTTTCCACATGTGAAACTTAAATCCCCTTCTGCTGTTGTGTGAACCAAGTACTATACTATGTTGGAAAGAAAGTGCACCTGATCTCTTTTCCGCCCTGCAGGAACAGTGTTCACAAGTGACATTCAGTGAGAACCAGACATGCTTTTCGGCATCTCATGTGAAATTGATGTTAAAGCTTTCTGGGCTAAATCCTCAAAAGAGAGATAAAAAGATGAAAAAGAAAGTTTTCAAAAAAAAAAGAAGACTTTTTTTTTCAAATGGAGACTGTTTAAAAAAAGCATGTGCTCCCACATAGAAAGCATTTATTTTGGATTTTAGAACTATGGTTTATAAGAAGCTTAAGGTTTATAAGATCTATGGCTTATAAGGGGCTCTATTGGGATATTGTAATTTTTACCCCACTACTCTCAGTTCTCCTTATATCCTACAATATGTCATGCTTGTATGTTTGCATTGTATCCTGCAAGATGAAAGCCAGTGTTTTTATCTGACCACAAACAGAAATTGATTCAGAAAGTTTGTCTATCCACTAATGCATAGGAGCTGGTGCGAACTGAAACACAGTAGCAGATCTTGAGTGTTTTCATTGCTCATTTCAGTGTACTTATGATTTAAGGGACATTGCGTTTTGAGTTAGTGGCATTTTAGAAATAAGTACAGTGACTGCTTTAAGAATCAACCAACTCGGGGCTCAATCCTATCCCATTTTCCAGAGCTAATGCAATCATACCAGTGGGGTGTACAGTCCATCCTTCGATAGGGAGGCAGTTACAGAGGTGAGGTAAGCAGACGTCCTCTTACCTTGGGACAGCATTGCAGTTGCACCAGAGCTGGAAAGTTGGATAGGATTGGATGTTCAGTTAACAGACAAAATATATAGCAGTTTTTAGTCACATTTTTAGTTGGACCTAATCAAACTGAGCATGGGAGCAAGACTGAATTGGCATGGGATTTAAGAGATTAGCAGTGGTGGAATGATCCTTGAATTCTCCATGCTAACACCTTATAGAAATAATATGTATATAGTTCAACAAAACACTGTTGGAATAAATAAGAATTAGGTTCCTTTTGCAACCTGTATATGGGAAGATTCACTGTCACGAACTGCATTACTAACTTCAGATGTAGGGCAAAATCCAGAGTAACTACGGGGAGTCCTTGCTCCGGTGTAAGAACAACTTACCCTTCAATCCAGAGTAACTACGGGAGCACGTAAGAGACATTACGTGCACCCGTAGTTACTGCACCACCTAGTGAAAACCTATGGGAAATTCATATTGCAATCCAGAGCAAATTGTTCTTACACTGGAGCAAGGACTCCCTGTAGTTACTCTGGATTGCACCCATACTATGGATTCCAATATGAATTTCCCATAGGTTTTCACTAGGTGGTGCAGTAACTACAGGAGCACGTAAAGTATCTTACGTGCTCCTGTTGTTACTCTGGATTGGTGGGGTAGTGTATCAGATTGACTTCTTAAGGGAAAGAAAACAAACCTTTCATCTTACTAACTGTAATCTCCATGCCAAAAATTCATTAGCAATCAAGGAGCATGCATTGCAATTTAAGTAAAAACACAGGGCTGGATGAGGGTCTGAGATCAGATGCACCTACATGCGATCAGATAGGTGCACAAGAAAGAGTTATAGGATTTATCTCTGCCTGCTTCCTATGGACACTTTCCGAGTGTTACAAACACACCTTCACTCTTGGGTATGGCTTAGGGAGGACATGTGAGCTATGCTGTTTCATCTTGGCACTTGGTGCCGATTGCCCCACAGTTTATTTGCATTAGGACAAACTCTTCAACCTCATTCCATGTGCAGCAAAACTGTCACATGTGTTCAGGAAATGTGCAGGTTTTAATAGTTGCTACGTCACTATGGCCATGCTAAAGGCACAAAGTAGGGTTTCCAAGTGACATATCTGTATTTTAAAGCGTTAGAATTAAAAGAAAGATTGGAGTTGTCCAAAGAGTTCTTTAGCATTTCAGATGGTTGATACCACTTCTTATTTTTACCATTTCATATAGTATTAATTGAGTGCATGTCTTCCTGCTTCTTTATGTATTTCAGTTTTTGAATGTCTCTGTATTACATAAACTATGGGACAAAAGCCCAGATTCAGTTCACACTGTATCTTATCTCTGTTTAACCAACATCCAACTTTGTGGCACTGCAAAGATAAGAGATTTCCCTCTATTGATTTAACCTTAATTAAGCTTTTCCCTTTCACTAATTGACCTTTTCAAATTTACCTTGTAATGAACCTGGGAACGCACTGAAGTGTGTTTAACATTTTAATAAAACAATGTGCACAACAGCTTTGCTATCTTGAAGATACCCTAGGCTTTAAATGTGTGCTTTATTTCTATTTCCAGAAGAGGAACCGTGCTGGTTTATATCAGCAAAAAGATAAGAAGCTCTTGTAGCAACTTAAAGACAAACCAGCTGATTTCACATAAGCTTTTGTGGGCTGTAGATCTGACTTAAGGTCTGTCACTTGTTGCTTATTTTTCTATTGTTTATATTACCTCTATGCAGTATTTTTTTTGGTGTTGGTTAGTATTGCATATTCATTATTGGAAGGTGTTGAGAGTTTAATGAAATTTTGTGAATGAAAAAGAGTTAACTGGGAATGTGTTTTGGAGCCGGCAAATTCATAGTAATTCAGATTTGCTTGTAGGGACAGGTAACCACACATTTTTCCATAAAGGGTGTGAGCTCCTGGTTGTTGTGTCACAAGTGTGTCGTTAACTGAGTTTTTTAAAAATCTGTCATATTTCAGATAAACATGATTTTTATCCTGATTTTTATTTTATCATATTTCAGTGTGGAAAAGGAAGCTCCAGCTTATATTATGAAAAGGAATTGCAAATAGGAGTTAATGGCAACACAGGGGTTGTTAGTGTGTGCCCCAGTATAGCTGATAAGGGAAATGTTGCTGTGCATGAATATATGTGAGTGAACCATCTCCGGTACAGACTAAATAATGTAACGCATAAGGCTGCTTTTCATTGGGATACTTTGATACAGGGTATAAAACAAAATGAACACAGTTCACATCGATAGTAAATGGCTTCTGTGGCATGCATCACTTTTTCAGAGACACAAAAGTGATAACTGGAATTGGCTCTAGTCTCAGTTCCTGCATATTTTGCAAATAAAAGTGACAGTTTAAAGTGGCAAAATACGTCTGTGTGCGATTATGTGTACATGATTTCCATATCTCAGAGCAAAATTTTGCACTATTATTTTACCAAGATTAAATGTTACCTCTGTCTGCAAGTGGTTAAGACACTGTGCCTGTTAACCAGCAGGCCAGGGTTCAAGACCCAGGTCGGCCCCACAAGTCAGGGTCCTTTGCCCAGCTCTGCGACGCCAGCTGGATCCAATTGTATCGGCTCTGCCTTTCCATTGGACTAATTCAGTGGCGTGGAGAGGGGGGATTTGCTGCTTGGGTAACAGCCTATCCTCCATAACAATCTAACCCAGGCTTTCGTGCTTCACCTGCAACGTATGCAGCGCCGAGCACAATACCATAGTCTTCCAAGACTGACGGGGGCCTGCTTTTTTTTGTATATATACACACACTATAGTTTTTAATCTAGAGGAAGTACTTTTTCTTCTTTTGGTTCTGAATATATGCCTCATCAAAGACTACCATTCTAAATTTTGTAGATCTAGTTCAGATTATCAATATTTTGAGGGACAAAGAGTCTGAAATAATTCTGTTTAATGTACTCAGATGACATCAGTTTATTTCTAAATGAATTAGAGCTAACCAACATAATTTTAAGTCTAAAAATTTTGACCACAGCTGATCACAACTTTAAAAAAGAAGTTCAAGTGGATGTATTCTTTCCTTTGGAATACAGTACATTTGTAGTGCGCTGGTTAATTACTTGGAATGTAGAATGTGGTTTGCATATATGAAAGTATGAATGGAACTGCTCTGGCGATTGTTTTTGCTTTTAGTGTTTTTAGCTTCCGTGTTTTAATTGTTTTTAATTGTATGTTTTTTATTTAATGTTTTAATTATGTTTTATTGTAAGCTGCTTTGAGTCGGGCTAATGACCCAAGGAAGGCAGGATATAAATTTTTAAAATAAAATAATAAATCAGTGGTGAGGATAGGGCAGTCTTGGGAGAATGAAGTCAAGCAGTAAAACAAATATTATACAATCAGCAGTCAGAGAAAAAATGGGTAGAGTTGTGATTTCACAGTGAATGGAGGTATTGAGATTAAACCAGTTGAGATTTTTGTCTAGCTGATTAGTCGCTCTACAGCTGTTCCTTTTTCTCCCCTAGCCTTTCAACACTGTGTAGTATCTACTAATAACAGTAACTACAATGCCCTGGATCTAAGAAAGGGTGAAATCTAAAGGAACTTAAGTTGAATGTTGTTTTCTTGCAAACATCAGCCTCTTACTCTGGCAAACTGCTTTTCAACCAAAGAAGCCACTTTCAAAGGCAACTTATTTATCTCTTTAAAAAGACATAAAATAAATTCTCTGGGCTCAAAAGCAACTCTTTGGATCCTGCTTGCTGTTTCCAGTAGTCTGAATTAGAATGATGTTGAACAAACTTTTAAAAAAGAAAATTTTGCCTGTAGAAGAAGATAAATTTTCATTGTGTAGAGATATTGCTGACAAACAGGCTCTATTCTTAAAATGAGATTTCAGATTCTGTGAGTAGAAAAATGTATTCTCGTAATCATAAAATAGCCTGTTCATTTCTGGCGATGATATCCAGCAGGTGTCAGTCTGAGGACTCCCTGTGAATGAGAGGCTTTTTTTAGAAGCAAGTATTTGCAGGCAGGCTGTACTAAAGAAAAACAACATTTCCTTAATGCTCTCTCCTTTTTAAGCGAAATATTTTTATTGCAGTCCATTTTCTCTCTTGCTCTGCTCCCTTTCTAATTTGGTGTTACCTTCTTCCTAAAAGAACATTTTGCCCAATACGGTCTTCTTTTGTCACAAATTGTCATAACTTTGTGTGATCCATTTTATGAACGACCTCTTACTGGGATGCTGTTGTATTTCTTGATTACGGGCATCTACCTTCTTTGACTATTCCCACTGGCTCATGGTTTTCTTGGCTATTCCACTTGGTTCATGGTTTTCTTTGCTATAGGTAGCAATGATCAGGGTTGGACCGTCCATGAGACCACCTGAAACAGAGGGTACCTAAAACGGCCTTCACAAGCAGATTAGTGCTTGTTTGTCTGCCCCCATTTGTCTGCCCACCTGCCAACACTTTCTCCTCCCTAGATTGGAAAAGGGAGGATGGGGACAGAGCAAAAGTGTAGGGGTGAGTGGTGGGTTGGAGTGATGGAAGAACAGGAGCTTGCACAGCACCAGGCAAGTAAGGGGCAGAGTTTGGCATGCCAGTTCAAGTGACAAGAGATCTTGGGCTGGTAATGGTTATAGCTACAGTTTATATACTAGCAGTCTCAGTAGACAAAATAAAATCACATCATGGTGAGATTGATGTGTTTTGAGGGTATAGGACTCTATAGAGTCAGGCAAGAATTCTGAACTCTTGCTGTGTCAAATAGCATCCCCATATAAGTTGACTCAGAGCTATATTCCATTGTGTTTTGTGAGATTTACTCTCAGGAAAGTGTGTAGAGTATAAAATCCCAATAGTAGTACAGATGGGACTTCTTTTTCCACAGATCCATTTTTCTGAAATCCAACCACAAATGCCTTGTGTAGCCTTTCTGAGGCTCAGAATGGCTTCCAGAGGTCCTTTTGGACAACTTCAAGTTGTCTGAAAAGCAGGATCGAGCCTTAGTGAGTCTGCATGAGGTCATTTGTGGCCTCTCCAAGGTTCAGAGCAGCTCCAGATGGAACCAGAGCATTTGATGCTCAGGTGGGCTTAAAAAAATTTCATTATCTGTGATTTTCAGGATCGTGTGGGATCCAGGGATGGAACCCCTGAGGATAAAGAGGGTCCACCTGTATGTAAATTTTCTCCATTTACTAAAAAAAAAAGCATTTTCACCTGTAATAAAATGGATTTGTACATTGTAATTAAAGCATGAGCTGAATTTGTCTTGAGGTGAAGTACATTTTGTGGGACAGTCTGTTCTTTTTAGGTAGAAATGTAGCTTGGAATTATATTCAGGGTGTTGTGCATGTCTTTGCTCATGCTAGGAAGCAGAACACCTCATTAATGCAAGTAATTTATCTACTGGGAGTTATTGCCCTGGATTTGTTTGCCCTATAGATCAGTTTAACAAGACAAATCCCAATGTAATTTCAAGGATGGAACTGGGAGGCAGGGAGGACAGGCTTTATCAGTGCCCAGAGATCCAGGACATCTAGTCTAGGCTGCAGTCTCATTACAAGAGGAAAAGAAATGATTTCTAAATTGCAGATCACATTGGAAGGCATTTATGGAAACTTATTTTCCTATATGATGCACCATCTGTCCAGATATTGCTGATGCAGGTCTTTCCAACATGAAAAATACGGGCATTCTTTACCATGGCAAGAAGGGTTAGGCCGCCTTACTGTGGATGCAGTCCTAACATAGGCTAGCACAACACATCCTCTTCCCATTGTGAAGTAGGGATAAAATTACATTTCTGTGCACTGGCCTAATCCTCCCCCAGGAGTGGTGTGCAAATATCTTACAGCATTATTGTGACACCCTCAGGTCAGCACAGGACGTATGACAGGGTTTAGGCCAGCCTAGCTGGAGTTTAGGATTGCAGTCTGTGTTATTTGTCAAGATTTGGACTTGCAAGATAAATGGACTTTTGGGGAGATAATCATATTTCATTTTGCCATGAAAAGGATCAGAAGAATCATGCTTTAAAGTGAACTGGTTTGTTCTTTAAAAGTATTTTCACTGGAAAGCTTCATTTGCAATAATTATTTTTTTAAAAATGCTGACAGTTTAAGGCTCCAATCCTAAAGACACTTTCCTGGGAGTAAGACCCGTTGAACAAAATGGGGCTAACTTTTGAGTAGATATGGTTAGGACTGCACTCTAATATCGTTATCATAACGAACCAAAAATTACAAAAGAGCCAGCAAGCTTTCCTCTGGCTAGATGTTGTGTTAAACATCTAGTAATACAGAGAGATTTTGTTTATATGTGTTTGTGTGTGTGTGTGTGTGTGTGTGCATGAGTTGTGTGTGTGTGCATGAGTTGTGTGTGTGTGTGTGTTTGAGAGAGAGAGAGATATGTGTGGTAGAAAAGTCACAGAGCATGACATCCTCTAATTTCAAAGTTAAAATAAAGTCTTTTCTATCATGATTCATGGGGTTGTATGTATGAGATGGAATCGGGGTGACCAGATATCATATCTGGAAAAGAGGACAAGGAGCCCCAAAATATAGGACACTCAAAAAAATGTAGGACATGACAAAATAAAAGCTAAAAACATTCATATGTATTACTTTCATGTGATTAATTCAAACATGATATTAAATTTAAAACTATTCTGTATAGTTTATTACATATAATTTATTAATTACAAAAAGGCAACATGTTACCTGCTCCCAAGGAAAAAAGAGGAGAATAAAGGTTTTTTTTCTAGGTCACAAGGCTAAAAAAGAGGACATGTCTCGAAAAAAGAGGACATTTGTCATCTGTATGTTCTACTCCACTGGGCATGATGTTATTAGTTATCACCTCCTAACTTATGTATTGCTTGCTTTTTCCTCTGGAAATCTAGGATCAGCCGATGAGACTTTACTCTTTCCCAAAAGTCTGTGACCGAATGCTCCTCATAGGCACCCTGGCTGAGATTAGGTAGAAGCACACAAGCGTCTGATGTTGTGCTATGTCATCCAGACCTGCAACCTTGAGTTATTAGCTTGGTCAGAACTTCTTCAGACTATGATTACACTTTAGGTGCAACATCCCGATCTGTTTCTTATACTGCAATATGATTAAAAGTTGCTGCTGCCTCTCTGAGCTAGATAGAAGCAATAAATATATGCATGCTTCCAGAAACTGGAACCTCTGGCCATATAAAAAACTCTGTTTCCTTTTTTTCGCCTGTAAGTTCATCCTGTTCCGTTCCGTTCTTGTTTTGTTCCATTTCCTTTCCAGAGCTGGTGCTGATTGATTCATTTTGGCAAGTGTTAAAACTATGACTTTCTGAAACTTTTTTTCTTAACAATGGTTTAAAATACAGGGTATCAAAACTGCTTCTTTTAAAGCAGGGGTGCCCAAATCATGGCCCGTATGTGGACCTTGGCTAGCCTCCATGTTGCCTGCAACAAGCTGCCTCCCTCTGACTTGTGGGAAAGCCCTGTGATCCTGCGGATGCAAGGGATGCTTCCTCCCCACTGGAGGATGCTCTGAGGCACAGGAAAGCTGCTTCTAATATATTTATGAAAATATGCAAATTTATTCAAATTTGAAATGTAAATTAATTCTTTTTTTCTTAGCGCCTGACTCATTGACAGAGAGATCATGTGGCAGCCGTCCTACCCAAAAGTTTGCACACCCCTGTTTTAAAGTGTACCCTTTCCACCTGATTACAGAAAGTCCTTCTGTCATTGTTAACAATACCTTGGGAAGGTGAGGATGATGATGATGATGATGATGATGATGATGATGATAAAAGTATTTAATACAATTTTTTCCAACAAAATATAGGTTGACACCCTGCCTGAAAGGCTGCTCTTTGTGTAGTAAGAAATAGACATTGGTCACAATCCCGAGTAACTACGGGGAGTCGTTGCTCCAGTATAAGAACAATTTGCTCTGGATTGCAATATGAATTTCTCATAGGTTTTCACTAGGTGGTGCAGTAACTACGGTTGCACGTAATGTCTCTTACGTGCTCCTGTAGTTACTCTGGATTGTAGGGATTGTAAGTATCGTAGTTGTATGCTGCAAACAATATTAGATTCGACACCATAAAAATTATTGTGTAATTATCAGCAGTTGGATGCACAGACTTTGCAACGTCAGTGCTGTGTAAGCTCACAGTGCATTTTATCAGGCAGATTTCAGAGAAACAGAATATGTACAGATCTATATTATTGATTAATGTCAGCAATCTTTGCTAATCCATTTCTCTTGCAAATAGCTATAAGATTATATTACTCAAACACTTTTGAAGGCATTGAACATTATTTTTCACATTTATCTGCCGCCTTTCTTTAAGGGGCAGCTAGCATGGATTTTATTCTGTTCAGACAATAAGCTGGAAGATAGATTTGGCTGTGAAATGGTGACAGACCTAAGATGAACTTCAAGGTGAAGAAAAAGACTTTTCTTGGGGGTGGAATAGATGACCTATTAAGGCCCTTCCATCTATGACTCTATGATTCTATGACTTCAATCAGTGAACTTGCTGGTCAAGTTTTTGGTTGTGTTTACATTTAGATTTAATGCACTAAATGCATTATAAGGTGACACATCCTTGTAACTCTTCTATGCTTGGTTGTTACACAGTTTTACAATGTACACTTATGTGTGTACACTCTCACATAGTTGACTTAATCCAAAGGAATGCAATCTTTCATTTTTAACGATCATGTTTCTCACAGTTGTTCCAGTTTTTACAGATAAGATATCAAAATTGCATGAAGACCCAAAGGCCTTGGTGATATGGGTAAAACTTGGTTTGCACCTGCAGGGCTGAAAACCAATTTTATTTAGAGACATCAAGATAAACCCATGAATATGCTGACACACCGAGCTTCCAGTGGAGTCACATTTCAGCGTGCTGAAGGACATTGATGTACGGGTAGGCTTAGTTGTATGGGTAGTCAAAATACCTGCATACCATGTTCTCTAGTGCTGGCAAGCAACTGCTGTGCACCTGCCTGTTCGGAAGAGAAACTGATATCCGAAGCTCATTCTAGGATTTCATCTGCTGAAAGATCCAGGTTGGAGAACTGTTTTAGACTCTGGTAGCAGTTAAAGTTCTTGTCTGAGAAACAGGTTGTAACCAAATACGGGCACAGGATGTCAGTGATGCAGAAAGTATTGCTCTTTTCTGGGACAATTTGCTCTTCTCTCATAATTTTTTTTTAACCTCGGGACAGAATGTTGAAGATAATACCAGGCAACAAAATTGTATCTCATCTGAATCAAATGACTATTACTACAAGGCCAGCCTTGGTATACAAGGATTTTTTTATACACGGATTTGTTTCAACACAAATGGCCACTGAAAATTACAGTTTTAAAAACTGCTTTTCTACTGTTGTAGAGAGGTAGTCGTGCAAGCGATCATTGTATTCTTCAGTCTTAGAAGTGAACCCCTGCAGATATTGAGGCACAACCTTATTCCATTAGGCACAATGGAGGAGCAAGTCGTGAGTCTAGAGTGGCAAGGTACAAATGGGGGGTAAAGATAGACTGCAGTATGGTACACACCTTGAAGTCAGTAGTACTACACTTGGTAATGAGTTAATATGTCTAGGGGAGTACTCTAGAACCGCAAGCAAGCAAAAAAGCAAAAACCACTTCACTCCTGGCAGTGGGTCAGGCAGAATATCCAGAAGTGGGCCTCTGTGACCAACAGAGTTTATATAGTACTTCAAGCCAATCAGATGTCTGGCTGAGAGCCTGTTTAGGCCTCAGAAAACCCCAAAAGAACAGTGAAATTTCTACTGCTAAACTGGCCATATATGTTGGAGAAATACGTCTGTTTTATTCTCTTCTGGGTCTGTTCAGACAGGAACTAATATCAGTGGGGGTGCTTTTTGACTTGGGGATAAAGTGGTGAGAGGAAGAAATATAAATTCTATCCTAGAACCTATCTTTGAAAAGACCATTTGCTTGTGGACCCCCGTTGAGTCGGCTGCACTTAGCAATACAGGTTATTGAAACAACCTCTTTCTCTAAACCCCTTTTTCTGGAAGTTTAGAGGTTTTCTAAACTTCTTTTTCAACCTCTATTTCTCAACAGATTTCTAAAAAGTCTATTGATTTCTTGACAGCTGCAGTCTGGGCAATAGAACATCTCGAGAGGTTTGGGTGAAAATTCTGTCAGTTAGGTTGCCATATAATAATATGGGGATATGGCACTGTAGAGGAAAGGTTTACTGGTGGAGGTAGGTCCAGGAAAATATTTAACCAAGACTTCTGCAATGGAATGTCAGAGTTCGGATCCTAACAGCAAATGGTAAGGACAGTACAGTATTTCCAAGAACATACTATTTCCATAGTATTTCCAAGAACCTGATCTCTAAGAGGCTTGAAAGCGCTCTAGAGCTTGCACTGATAAGGATAGGACTCCTTCAATTACTCCCTCAGGATTCCCTCAGTTACTGTTGAACAATGTTGGGATTGAAGCACTGACCACTGTGGTCCTAGTACATCCACTGCAAGTTTCAAGCAGCCAATGGTTCACGCTAAGGTGAGGGGAAACTTTGGGTGTAATCCTGAGAAATTTAGGCTGGCCTAACTCACGTGGCCTATCTTTACCTGAGGTTGGCATATGCATGTGCACTGTAAGCAGTGGTGGGCTTCAGGGGGTTCTCACAGGTTATATGGAACCCTTTGCTAATGAGTGCCTTGTTCTGAGAACCGGTTACTAATGGGACATACGTATAACCTATTGTTAATTTATTTGAATCCCACCACTGACTGTAAGGATCTGGTTTATGTGCCAGATATGCCTGGAAACGGGATTAGGATTTGGACAACCTAAGGCTCAGTTAGGATTTTGCTCTTACTTAACTAAGTAAGTAAAGTAATCCTAAACACACTTTCCTGGGAGCAGGACCCTTTGAACACAAGGGGGTTTATTTCTGAGTAGACATGGTTAGGATTGTGTTCTAATTAGATTTAATTTTGTTTTATGGATAATGTTTTCAAAATTTTCTTGATGGAAACTTCAGCCTTGACATCACTTCCAGTTTAAAGACAAAAGGTTGCCCCTTTGTGAAGACATTAGTTTGTAGGCTCCTAATGTCTGTTCAAGGTTTGTGTGGGTAGGAAAAGAGAGAGGGAGGGAGAGAGGAAAGTTGTCATCTGATTAATTGAGAGAGGAAAATTGTCATCCGATTAATTGAATAGTTTTGAATTTTAAAAAAGTGGATATAGCAATCATCGCTCACCTTCTCTCTCGTTTCCCTTCCCCCTCACCCCTTTGCTTAAATAGAGGACTGGGGGGAAAATGTCAGCTTGAAATGTTCCCATTCCTTTGTATTTCCTCTCTCAGGCCACAAATGGAAACTGTGCAACCAGAATGCCATGGGAAAAAGCAGATGCTGCTCTCCCGTTCCCGCGTTATTTATAGCCTGCTGATTATTATAATGTACAAACTTGCTGAAACGTTACCCGAAAGCTTATTCTAATGAGAATCCCATCCTAACTTCCTGGCCAAAGAAATTTGGAACTTCTTCTTTTACAGAACATGATAATTATATACCTGTGTTGAGCCGAACTGCTGAGCTGCTGTCCGGCCCTCTCCTCCCCATCCCTCGCCTCCCTCTCCAAGTCAATTTTCTGTAAAATCTGCACATTTTGAAGGAAACGTCTTTGCACTTCCTTCGCTCCTGTGCCATCAACACAACAGCTGTGTCAATCAATTTCCTTTTCCTTTCTCAGACCCTGGTTTTATGACTAATCTTTTCCATGAATAAAAAAAAATTCCAAGTTGAGTTAAACAAAAACTCCATTTGTGGATGGTTTTCATCTTGTTGGGAGGTGGGGGAGAAGAACCTGTTTCATTGATGAAGAGAATATGGACATTTAGGGTGCAATCCAGAGTAACTACGGTGAGTCCTTGCTCCAGTGTAAGAACAATTTACTCTGGATTGCAATATGAATTTCCCAGAGGTTTTTACTAGGTGGTGCCGTAACTATGGGTGCACTTAATGTCTCTTACGTGCACCCGTGGTTACTCTGGATTGTAGGGTAAGGCTGCAATCCTAAAGATACTTTCCTGGGAGTAAGATACTTTCCTGGGAGTAAGAAAAGTAAGGAAAGATACTTTCCTGGGGGTAAGATTGTAGGGTAAGGTTGCAATCCTAAAGATACTTTCCTGGGAGCTTATTTTTGAGTAGACATGGTGAGGATTGTGCTCTGAGCTGTGCCCAGTTCTTAGAGATGAGGTATAACTTTCAGTGTCGAATAGCTTGTCTTGCTTTGCTCTGAGTACCAAAAGCAGATCAACTTGTAATTGAAGAAAATACTGGCAACCTGCTTGTTTAAACCTGCTTTTATTTCATATGCACAGATTGGATTGTGTGACCAATTGGATCCATTTTTTAGTTTAAAATAGCATGATCCTACATCTTAATTTATCACATCAACACCAACCTTGTCCTCATAGTCACTAGCGAAATTCTGTAGTGATTTGGTTGTGATTTGTAATGGCCTAGGTAGTGATTTTGGTCAGTAAATTCCAATCTCTTTTATTGGCCAGTTAGCAAAAACGTACCTGCATTGCGAGAGTAAAATTCTCCCATACGCCATCCCCCCCCCCCCCCCACTGCACATCGATTTTCAGAAATTCCAACCTGAAAGGGGTGAAAAGGGGAAGCAATACATTTTCCTCCCTATACTTTGCATTGAAGAATCGGTGACTGAGGGATGCTCAACCCCCCAGACCTAGAAGCATGAAATTCAGGGAGGTTGTTCCTTCTGTCACATGAACACCCACCAAGAACTGCTGCAGAAAAATTTAACCCTTAAAGGGCTGAAAAGGGGTGGAATGTGTTTTTGTCCTATACTTAACATGGAAGACTGACCAACATCCAGCCAGTTTGGTGCTTGGTGCCTGGTGCACTAGGGGGATGTTGTTCGGAGGAAGAGGTTGCACTGGGGAGGATGGTGTGCATGGGGGTCGATGCGCATGGGGAGATGATGTGCATGGGGTGGATGAACATGGGAGATGTTGCACATGGGGGTGTATGCGCATGGGGAGTTGATGTGCGTGGGGGATTGTTGCACTGTGGGGGGATGCTGTATGGGGGAATTTTACTCCTGCAACGCAAGTATGCTTTTTGCTAGTAATTATTATAAAGCATTTGTTCAGCATGTCAGTTAAAGTCATAATCTCAACTCCTGTTTCCTTATGAAGTTGTTGATGTATTTAATGTCCAGGACCAACCCTGGTAGGACTAGGGCACAAAGCCTCTGTGTTCAAAGGAAGAGATATTAACCATATATATCATTTTAACTATTGTCAGTAGAATATTTTCATCTTTCTATATTACATAAAGGATTTATCTGGTTATCAATGGCTGCCTCTTCAGCAATTTGGTTGGTTGGTTGGTGTCCAGTTTAATTATTCTATGATAGATCAATATCAACTTAAATTCTGGATGGCTTGGATGAAGCAGGGCTTCTTGAGCTAAGGAAAAAAAAACAGCTCTGGTGAGCTAAGTAGTGGAAAGATGTGCTCATGGCAAACATACAAAAAGAGCATAAAGGGCAAAGAATCATCCAAAATGATCCTTTCTTGTCATGTAAATGAGAAACCACCCTCCACTAGAGGTACTGCTATATTGCATTCTCATGCTGCAGCTGTTACTGGTGGTCAGGAACTTCTGGGCTTCCTTATGAGGCCGGCACCACAGCTGTTCCTTGTTCAGTGTGATGGGGGGGATCTCCCAGGAGCAAGCCCTCCCCAGGTGTCACTTACTTGGTGCCTACTGAGCATGCTCTGGAGCAGCTGGGCAGCCCAGGCTTCCTGACTCTCTGGATGCAGCATAACTCTCTGCTCTGGATTCAGAATAGTTGGGGCAGCCCATCTAGGGCTCTCATCACCGGATTGTGCCTTATGTCTTATTTTTGGTTACCCATAATTTGAAATCAATCAGCAGTGTGTTTTCTGTATTTGCTTCTGTGTTTGTCTTGTGGACTTGACACGCTCCTCCAGTCCCTCTTGAGTCTAGCCAAGAGGTTTGTAGGCATCTTCCCCTGCATGAATTTGCCTTGTCCTCTGAACTGGGTTGAAATTGGTTGAAGGCTGCAATCCTAAACACACTTTCCTTGGAGTAAGAGGCATTAAACATAATGGGACTTACTTCTGAGTAGACATGATTAGGATCGCACTTGAAGTTAGCTTCCAAGCTAGTTTGAATAGTGCTTGAAAACTGTAGATTGTGATTTAAATCTTATAGTTGTTCATAGTGAGCATCCTGGCAAGTGGTGGTATGAGTGGTCTGGAAACAGAGAAGGACATCAGTATACAGGAGAGGAAGGAGCAGTAACCAAGGGCTTGCAACCTCACAGCTTGTTTCTAATACACTAGAAGTTTTGGGGGAGGGGGAAACTTGGCATCCATCAGTCTCTTAAGACTATGGTATCGTGCTTGACTCTGCATACGAAGCACGAAGGCCTGGGTAGATTGATATGGAGGATAGGCTGTTATGGAGGATAGGCTGTTACCCAAGCAGCAAATCCCCACTCTCCACGCCACTGAAATAGTCCAATGGAACAGCAGAGCCGATACGATTGGTTCCAGCTGCATCCCAGAGCTGGGCTAAGGACAGGATCTCACCCTGTCTTGTGGGGACCCGGGTCTCGAACCCTGGCCTTCTGGTTAACAGGCACAGTGTCTTAACCACTTCCACAAGCCACAAGTTTGTTATGCAGTTTGTTATTAAGCCTGTTATGCAATTCACTGCTTATTATGCAAATGTAAAGGGCTGTGATGTCCTGATGTGTTGCCTTGTTTTAAAGTTTAACACAGGAAAAGGATGTGATCAGTTTTTCCTTTATTGAAGTTATCTTAGAGTATAGCTTCTAGCTTTTTTCTCTTATATAATGCCAGATCTTCAAATACTCTCTAAACTAGAATAGAAAGGACCACTGTCAGACTACTTGCTATTATTGAAATATAAGGGAGAAAAGGATACAGATAACTATTGCCGCATATTCTGCCACAAACGTGCCCTGAATATTAGATTCACCATATCAGCTCACCACACAAATGCTACAAATGACCCCAATTTCTGTGATGAGCTCTCAAAATATATTTGGTGGAGTTGGAAGACTTGGCTTCTGTCACCGATAATGCTTTGTTCCTACCTTGATTCTTTCTGGGGTAGTTCCATGAAAAGGAGGTCAAAGCTTCTGTACAACTGATAGTTATTTAGGAAAAGGAGCTTTTTCTGCTCTTTTTCCACCCTGTTTGATATTGTCCATCTGCCAAAAATGGCTTCTCTTTATTAACAATACAAAGTATAAAATCTCACTTTTTGCTTCCCTATTTACTTCTTCTGGTGACAGGACCTAATAAACTTTAATCATGGGATGTTCCTAGCAAATAGGAATTGAACCTCTTGGCTGCTTGGTTGTGAAGCGCAGCCCTTGCTGTCAATCAATCGGGCAATTAATCAGCACTATTTATATCACCCCTGAATATGTAGCACTGTTAAACATGGTTTCTTACATTGATCAACAGTACGTTACACAGAAACACAATTACTCTTACTTTTTCCTAATTGCTTTATTTAATAATAAAAGCAAAGAGGAGAGATTAGTGTGTATCAGTTGAACATGTATCTGTTTTTTAAAGAACAATTCCCTTACAATTTCATTCCATCTGTCCATTTGTTTTTCTTAAGTTGCTTCCCAAACCAAATATTTTGACTATTCAAGTTAGTTATATTTAGTATGTCAATATGTTCCTGATGAATGATTGAACCAATGAAAGACTAAGGATGCAATCCTCAGCATGTCTAATCAGAAGTAAGTCCTAATAGGTTGAATGGTGCTTATTCCCTGGAAAGTAAATGAAGGATTGCAGCCTAAGATGTCAACAAAAGGGCTTGGGATGTCTGATTTGGCAAAGAAGCTGTTAGAATAAGTCACGTGGCTAGAGAAGATGTGAACCAAAACTGCTTGCATCATTTTCATTTGGCATTTATTGAACACCTTCAATGGATCACCTTCAATGGATTCGATTCGAGGAAATGCAATAATTCTAGGTAGGGTAATCTTCCAGTTGATAGCAGAGAGCAATCTGGTTTTCAGCAAATTCTTCAGAATGCCTTATAGACGCCTAATGATTTTCTTTCATGATGAGTAGAACAGAAACAATGCCTGCTCAGGTTTTATTGGCAAGATATATTACTGTTTGATAGCATATACCCTATACTGTAATTGGAAAGTAAAAAGAACTGTTGGGAATTATTAAAATAAAATACAGAACACAATCCTAACCATACTCAGAACACAATCCTAACTTACTCAAAAGTAAGCCCCATGGTGTTCAATTGGTTTAAGTCCCAGGAAAGTGTCTTTAGGATTGCAGCTGAAAGTCTACCAAAAGTCAATCGGGAGTCCATTAGCATTATTCTCTAATACTTGTCAAAAGTAAATCAATATTTAATGATGTTTGAAGAACGTAAGTGTAGCTGCTCATTGTGTTACATGATTGCAAAATTGGTTACCGTATTTTTCGGCTTATAAGATTTTTTACCCCACTTTTTTACCCCCAAATCTGGGGGAGGGTAAAATCTGCAGTGCATTTTATAAGCCTAAACTCTCCCTCCCCCCCCCCCCCCCGGTCTGGGTCTGGCGTGGCTATCGGGCTACCTCCTCCAGCCTGCCCAAGACTCTCAGAGTTTTGAGCGGGCTTGTAGGGGGTGGCGCTATGGGCGTGCGAGGCTTGGGAGGACCTAGTACTGCCTCATTCAGTTGTATATACAGTACACTGTGTGGCAGAGGCTTGCCAGACATTCAGACTGGAGTGTTGCCAGCCTAAACTGGAATGTAATGGATTGAACTCAGGATCCTTTGCATGTAAAGCATTGCTCTACCGCTGTACTGTGACCCCATCTGCCGTGAGCCTTTCCAGTCACAGTTCAGACTAGGAACAAACACACTTAATTCTGACATTTCAGACTGGTGATTCATTCTGGAAACCTGCTGGAGTTCAAGGGCACCATTGGTCTGCCTCAGTATTTTAAATGAGCACACTTTTCTCTTATTGCTCTAGCTTAAAGGGCAAGGAAAATCTGCAAAGTCCCAGGACAGACTGAACATTACCATCATGATGGCCAGTTAAGCTTGCTAGGATTGTGAAATGCAAAATTAACAGTGGCATCATGAGGGAAGTGTGGGGGAATACGGCCTGCACAAGATGACACACATGGAGGTGTGATGCATACTAAAGGGGGATGACGTATACTGACCAAAATTGTTGTTTATTGGAATAATACCATTATGCTATATACAAGGGGTCTCTAAACTCTGGCCCAGGGCCAGATGTGGTCCCCAGTAAGATCCCTCTACTTGGTCCCTGGGCAAGCCTTGTAATTCATTCCAATACATTCTTAAATGTAAATTTATGGAAATGTATTCAAATTTGAAATGTAAATTAGTTTTCTGGCCCCGGCACTGTGACAGAGAAATGATGTGGCCCTCCTGCCCAAAAGTTTGGAGACGCCTGCTGTATACCATTGAATGTGTAATTTACAGCAGAATACAATGAAACAAATCACTTTGAAATACATGTTGAACCTTACCATCTGTGAATACCCATTTTTATGTTATACAAAAGCAATTGTTCGTGGTAACAAGGCAGGCAATGAATCAATATGAATCAATTCCCCTTTCAAGTGGCTTAAAGCAGCTGAGTTTCAGCATGGAGGCAGAAGCTTCAATTCAGAAGTTATCACTTTGTATTGATGTGATAATCACAAGGGAGAAGGAAGGGGTCTCCTTCCCAGCTGAAACCCAAAACCAGACTGAACCCTTTATGAATCCTTTCTCAGAGAAGCTTAACTGCCTGCCATACTACCATGATGAGCAGGCTGTTTTTAAGCCATTATGTAAGGCAGTGGTCTTCATTCTTTTCAGCCCAGGATCCCCTTTCAATCTTTGAAATCTGCCCAGGACCCCCCTGTCAAACTTACTACCCCCAGTCCAGGACATAAGGCTTTAAAAAGTCCTGTCCTGGAAGAAGACATATGGTCACTCTGCCCCCAAGTCCTCATGCTCTCTCTTACCCCACTGTCCCCAACCCCACAGGTCCTCTCTTACCTCCAACTTCCCCCAAGCCCCCAGACTCTCTCCCATCCCACTGCCCCCAACCTCCACATGCGCTCTCAAATACACACACATACACACACCTTTCATCTCATGCACTCATTCACACACTCACAACACATAACACACACGTACCCACCCCATGCACTCACACACACACAATCCATGCACTCACACACAGATATACATGCATGCATGTACACACACAATCCTTGCACTCATACACACATTCACCTCATGCTCCTAGGAGAAGGCGGACTTCAAAGGCACTTGTCAGGGCTCAGGCGGCACCTGCAACAAAAAGCCCTTGCGGAGTGATGGGGAGGGTTGCTACACTCCCTCCCCTCCCCAAGCCAGGCTGCCCCCTTCTTTCTGAGTGCAGCCCCTCCTCAAAATGTAGGCCACCCAAGAAAAGTGTAGAACTTAACAAAATAAAAGCTCATATGTATATTGATTTCATGCGCTTATTAAACACTATATTACTGAATCTTACATTTAAAATTATGACATATACAATTTATACATATTATTTATTAATTTCAAGCAGACTATAGGCTGCCTGCTCACAAGGAAAAGGAGGACAATGAAGATTTTTTTTTTTTCCAGAATACATGGATAAAAAGAGGATGTGTCCTGGAGAGAGAGGACATCTAATTAAAAATCAATCAATAAAAACACCCTTAAACACCCACCTGCCCCCCCAAAGCATTAAAACCCCAGAGGGATAAGGACAGAAAATTAGGCTTGGGGAGAGGGGAAAGAGGAGTTTGGACTGTTTTTACAAATAAAGTTTTTAAAAAAACTTCCACATTACCTGTAGAGCCAGTTTCTATCATTTTCAGTGTTGGGAGGCTGCCTTCTGAAGTACTTGTAAGCTCCAGGTGCCTGGGATCAGGGCCATGCTGAAAGCTTTGCATCTATGGACTGACCTTCCACACCAGCCAAAGTGTTTGCTTACTCGTGAGTAAAGATGGCAGTGCAGTGAGGAGAAAATTTCCCTCTGGGGTGATTTTGGGGGCTGCACTCATTGGATCAGGACCTTTCTGGTGTTCTCAGATTGCTCTCAGCCTTCCCTTTTCACTGGACTATGGCACATTTGCCTACCCACAAGTAAACTTGCACAGGCGTGCCAACTGGGTGCCACCAAAGAGATGGCCACTACTGACAACACCAATTAACTGTGCTTTTTTTTTTTTTTAACGAGTGGGTGGAATTTACATGCAAAAAATACCAACGGTCAGAAAAATGAATTGGAAAGGGTTGCAAACTTTCAAATGCTCAATTTACTTAGCAGAGTAATGAACGGAGTCCAGTTCTTCTGGGAAGATCAACGTGGAGGGAGGGGGGCTGACCTGACATTTGTTTCATCTTGTGAAAAAGCAAGCCTGTATGGTGGTGAGCTATGCGTGTGTATGTGCTAGAGGTCTTATCTAACAACCTTTTAATTTTTACAATATTTTAGAATATGGGTTGGTTTTACATGTGCGTAAGTTGCCAGCAGGACTGCACAACCTAGGTCAAATCTCTTGGCTGACGGTAAGGGCCCTTAGGCTACATAGGCCTCAAGGACGGTTCTGGTCTATCAGAGCAGTCTACCCTCTCCACCATGCTTGTTGGCTTGAGAGAAGCATTACCATGGGAAATTTCATGACTAGCTGCACCTTGCTTGTAGAGCACATTAGACTGATGCTTTCTTGAGAGTTTTACCTCCTTAGGAATATTTTTTTATTCATTTTTCCTTCCCATCTACCAACAGCTATACTTCTAGGCTTCCTTATTCCTTCCTAGTAAATACACTGATACATTACCATTACTGAGGTACTGCTTCGTATCTGCAAAAGAATATTTATTTGAAGAGTTGAAGCAAGAACATGGGTGGCCCGTCTGGTTTCCCCCCTCTCCAATATACACAATTTAATTTGTTATTTTTAGCAAGTGCTGATAAAGACAGATTGTGTCAGTTGCTGTCCTTCAAAGAAGCTACTGACGGCCAAATCTGTTGGCAGCAAACCCATATGTTAAAACTGATTGCCGCCATATAAAGCAGGTGTGGGCTCAATAAAATAAAACGTAGGCAGGCAGTGAGGTGAGCTGAACCTTTTCTATGTTTGTCACCCCAACCCTATCCTGCAGACTAACTGCGCAATCCAGAGTAACTACGGGAGCTCTTACGTCAATGTAAGTGATATTTATGTTGATGTAGGAAAGATTTTTGCAAAGGACCAGACTTTTCTATTAATCTTTATGTGGGTGGGGCAACACCTGGATGGCAGGTGTGATTATGTGCCATTGCTTATGGGTGCTGTAATCACAGAGAATTTCTGTGATTATAGAATCTATATAAAGGTGCCAGCAAACCCTGGCCTGCTACTGATGTTCATTCATTCATTCAATTTACAGTATATCCCGCCTTTCTTCCTAAGAAGGATACACAACTTAGCTTTTGGTCTCTACGAATGTAGCATTTATGCTATCCGCTTCGAAAGTGGATGGGCAGGGCACAGATTTACCCCCAAATCCAAAGCAACTACGGGAGCACATAAGAGACTTTACGTGCACCCATAGTTACTGCACCACCTAGTGAAAACCTATGGGAAATTCATGTTGGAATCCAGAGTAAGTTGTTCTTACATCGGAGTAAGGACGCCCTGTAGTTATTCTGGATTTTGCCCTTAGAGCACATTTGTAACAAGAGCACAGCTTGCTAACATGTTCACAGAGGCAATATAACTGTAGAGATTCCCTGCGCCACAACACTTTTAAACAAGCCTTTTGTGGTGATGTGGGAATGATCATATTGTCTGTGATGCTCATTCACAGTAGGGGTGCTGGATAAACCACTTTTCACATAAAGGGAGTGCATTTCTTCCACTAGTGACAATTGGTTACCCATTTATGCATTTGAGGCGTCAATCCTAAGCTCCAGTTAGGCCGGCATAAGTCCCATCACATGTCCTGTGCTGGCCTGAGGGTATCACAGAAGTGCTGTAAGTCACTTCTGCCCCACCCAGGGGGGAGATAGGTCAGTGCACAGGCATGCACCAGCCTCCCCATAGCACCACGGGAAGTTATACCAGGTGAGTTATGCTGCCCTAAACCGGTTATGATTGCACCCTGAGATGGTCTATTCTTCTCCCCAATAGGAAACTGTACTGTTCTTAGCACAGCACAGACCTTGCAGTATCATCCCACCAGAAGACACCATCCTGATGGCACAACTGAGATGCACTTGGCTGTATTCCTCGGCCTTAACAATTGTTTTAATAGCTTACAGCTGCTGGAAACCACAGCATTTATATTGCCAATTCTTCTCCAGATGTCTTCTGAGTTTCTGACATCCCTCCAGTCGTTACTTCAGCACTGTTGCTGGGCTTTAGCCGAAAACTTTCATAATAATAATTCTGGCTCTTCTCAACTTCTTCACTTACATTTATAATTTGCTATGTAGATCATATCCTTGTAGACATGTTCTCCTTTTGTTCTTTTTTCTCTCAGAATTGTACTTCAGGGTACATGGAAACAGATAGAAAATGCTGTACTATTCTGTACTAATTCTATACATATTTATATTTAAAGCTGAAGAGTATATTTCTATAGGTACATAAACATTCTGAGAACTTAGGGGTTTTTCAGTGTTTAGGGTTTTTTTTGTTTTTCATTTTGCTGGCAATGGTATTATTTGTGTTTCTAATAGTACTGTCCTAAAGAGTCTAACAGAATTATCTGAATCTTTCTTTTCTGGCGTTTGTGGTGAGCATAACACATTTTATTCTGTTCATACTTCTGGTTCAATACTTAATTGAGTTGACAGTGAATGTTGGCTTGGAATTATTTCTGAGGTCAGCTATATTTGTTGTCAACTGTGCTACCCATTCAAGTATTGCAGACTCGCAATCTGATCCTATTCAGGACCTTGTGCTGGCCAAATATTTTTTCCAGTGCACACTATCACAAAAGTATTGTAAACTGCTTTCCAACATTGCAAGATCCAGGCATACTGGTAGGAAGGATGAAGCCTTACCACTGATGTCAGTGGTGTAAACAGGTCCAATAGGTAGGGGTGGTGGGGGTAGAACAGGGAGGTGGGGGGTAGAACAGGGAGAAAATAGGGTTGAAATGATGCACGCTGTATCCAGGTTGATCCACGGTGCAGATCAATGTGACATTACTGAAGCTTACCTTGGGGAAAGCATATCCCCTTCCAAAGAAAATTCCAGCAGCAAAAAGTTCCCGAAGGGATACATCATAGCCCATGTCACCACATTAGGATTTAGATAGGATTGGGCTGTAAGACCTTTTTCATTTCTTAAGAAAATCAAGACACATTCTGAATTCTTGCAAACTGCATAACCTTTTGTGCCAATTTTCTTATCAATGCTCAAAACTTCCATGATAGATTCTGAACTTTTGCCAAATACACCCATTCAATAATGATCAGAGAGCTTTGCATTAAGTTCTGTCTCCGATCCAGTTCGCATTACACAAAAATTGTTTTGCGCACAACCAGCGCTCTGGATGGGGATGTATAGTTCCATCCACATCAAAAGACACATGCAGCATTTTTAGTGGGCTCTGTATGAACATTACACATCTGTAGCCAGCATGGTTTGCACACCAAGCAGCATTGATTTCCTCATGTGGATTTCCTGCACTGCTTCAGAGGGAGTATTTAAGAATGTTATTGTGTTTCATAAAACATGTTTGCCAGTCAAGATGACCCATTATATTTCACTGTGATCTTGTGAGTTTGGTAGATCTGCTCTCTGGTTTTTGGTGGATGACACATGGAAAGTGCTCTGCTTGATATAAGTTTGCTGTACTTGCTCCCTTTTGGAAATGGTGGTTTTGCCATGTTTCTGTAAAACACCCCACCATGATGTGTGGAAAATTTTTGGCTTCACATTGTAAGCTATACCACATACCTCTCAACGGTTGTGGATTTGTGTCCACTTGACTGTCATGCTGTTAGTTTCAAGTACTGAACTGAATCAATTCAGGGTTGCAATATTTTGCCACAGTGTGATTATAAATATTTTGTTTATCAGTGTGAATTGTAGCAGCGTGTAACCAATTTTCATCTATAAGTACCAGGCAACAAAAGCCATAAGAGGGAAAGGCTCTATTAAAATTAGATTTTTCAGGTAAGGTTTATATAATGTTATGAAGATGATACGCATTTCCTTTGGAAATTTTACTGCATATAATTCAGTAATCTTGGTCACATTTTCAATGAGGTTGGCATGCAAAATGGGAGAGAGAGGCATTTGAGAGCTGGTCACTGCAATCTATTGCATGATGTTAACTTTTGAACGAGGTGTGGTATATTTGGAGCAATTACAGTGCAATCCAAGGCCTCTCTACTCAGAAGCAAGTCCTATTGTTTTCAATGAGCCCTACTCCTTGGAAAGTGTGTTTAGGATTGCAGCATTAGCCAAGAAATCCTTTTATCAAGCATTTTTATTCTTTCATCCATTCTGAACAATTTTATCTGTTCTCAGCCAAGCATGCATAGATATTACAAAGCATATTATATCTGTAAAAAAGAATAAAAATAGCTTTTTGAGACTAGTTTTATTAACGCTTATGGACTGCAGTGGCTAAAGGCACTGTGCCTGTCAACCTGAAGTTCAGCAGGTCAGTAGTTTAAGACTTCTCATATCTATATGAGGGATTTGGGAACATTAAAAGCTGGCTTTCTGGTTTAAACCATAAGAAACAGTATTGGGATCCATAGGTTTTCCAGGTCTTATCTGTTGTTGGTCATGACCCACAAACATTTCTGGGTAGACTGCCTGACTTCCCAGATTTTCTCTAAGACTTCTTGTTCTTGTTCTTTTTTATGGCCTTAATAGGAGATAATAGAAAGTACACCAGTAAAAAATAAAGTTGGTCATAACATGTTTTGCTTTCTGTGCTTGATCACTCTTACTGTTGAATTCCTTTCTTTGTAGTTTGTCTGTTGTACTGACCAGTAACAGCAGCTCCTTCACATAGTCCTCAGGCTTTGGTATGACTCTGAGCCTAGTTGTAATGCAATTGGATGGGGTCAACTGCATAGTTGTTAGACAAGGGTCCAAGGGGAAGGCATTGATATGTAGCAGAAGTTAACCAATATCTTACTCAATCTAGGAACGGCTTTCGTCATGCAAGGCATACGATGGTCTTAAGCCCTACCACCTGCATCCTCAGGACATATGATACCATAGAGTGAGATTTTTCCACCCAAAATCAAGACTAGAAATATTTTCCCCAAGATACCTTTAACAAACAGTATATATGTGTGTAAAAAGCAAATGACTTATTTGAAGATATATCTATCAATGTCTTTTGTTTCCCGACAGTACTCTTAGATCCAGCACATTTGCCTATTGACTTTCCAATCCCTGCTCTCTTAATGTTTTCAATAACAATTACAGCAGTAGAAATGTGGCATCCAAATAACTTTTCCAAACTTGTCATCTGTTTTAAAAAGCAAACATATAATTCTCGAGTTCTTTCATAATTCGTATTTGAGAAACTAGACCATGTGTTTGTCTGCTGCACGCATCAGAAATGTGACTTTAAGCTGACTTCTTTCCAAATAGTTTTGCATGGAATCGTAACGCAAAAGTAGTCTCACAGTGCAATTTTAACCCCTGGTTAGGCTGGCACAAGTCCCATGATGGCCTGGGGGTGTCACAAAAGTGCTGTAAAGACATTCTGCACCACTCTTGGGAGAGGCGTTAGGGCAGTGTACACACACATGTGCTGGCCTCCCCACGCCACTGTGGGAAAACAGAGATTGGGTGAGTTGTGCATGCCTAGGTTGGTTAGGTTTGTGCCCTGACAGAATTAAATAGGACATATCACGAGTATATATGGTCAGGATTGCTGCTTTCGTTAATTGGATTATAAGTGTGCACCACTTAATGATGGGAATACATTCTCTGAACCCTATTGTTTTGCAATTAGGTCTTTAATTGGTTGTTAAGCAATAGGTGTCTGTATTTGAAATACAGTATATGTATTTATTTCAAATTTTATCCAGGCTATTCCTCTGAGAGACAGGGTGGATGCAGAAGATCTGGAAATGCTCCTTTTACCACTACTAAAATTTGGAAACATTGTACTGATTTGGCTGTTTTATTCCACTCTTATCTTGTGCTATGTGATTATTCAGAAATTCAGCAACAGCAATGTAGCTAAAAGGAAACCTTCAGGGATGCACCACAGTTTAAGTCATAGGAAGAAATGCTCTCTAGACTTGTTAGTTGGATAACCACTATTCTTCAGTTCAATGTGTGTTGTGGAGCATCCCAAATATGGTAACTAGATGTAAGTGAACCTGTAAGGATTTTTTCCTCATTTTTTTGCAAAATACAAGTTCAAGTGAGCTGAGTTGAGCAATCTCATACCATCAGTTAGATAGCACAACATCATCCCATTTTCTTTGTGGATGAATTGAGAAAGTCTAGAACTGCCAACTGTTTAAATCAATATCCCATTCCATCAACAGTGAGAGGAAGCTGATGATGAGTGGAAGGCCATTACCTTAAAAAAAAAATTGGCACGAGGTATACTGGAGGAAGTGAATCTAGGAGAGCTTTTTCTGTTCTAGTCATATGGGATGAACATTGGGTGATGCTGCTTCAAGGCCACTGATGATGAAAGCTTTGTTGTAATGTTTCCACCGCAGTCTGGAAAATTTTCTCCAATTCAGAAGCCTGCCAAGCCAGCAGCTGCGAGCTAATGCGTTTGTAAATGGAATTTGATGTTGCATACGTCCCTTTAGATAACAGGAAACACATACACAGCTCTTTGCACAACCAAGGCTGAGGTGGGCCAATTCAGAGCTGGGAACCAAAGGTAGACATTTTCTTTCCCTGTGGAATGATGGAGACAGCTGCATAAGCTCCAGTACATAAAGACCGAGCACAGTTTGGCCAAGGATGGTTTCAACAGTGTGACTAATAATTCAGTGGACCCTATAGGAGCTGGTGGGTTTCTCTGCTCAAGTGTCCCTCTAGGAACTATGCTCTGATCCAGTTTTGTTTAAAAATATTACGCACGTATTTCTCTAATGAAATATTCAGGACCCTATTGTTTTTAATTAAAAACATCCTTTCTCTACTTCATAACTGCATTAGGCAGAGCCAGTCAGACTGGCCAGCCAGTCAGCACTTTGGAAAGCCAGCAGCAGGAGCAAGATGGTAAGGACTTTATAATCGGTTGGTCCTCATGACCTCTGCACAGCTGGCCTTCACGAAAAAAGGAAGATTTGGTTGCTCCTGAACTCACTCCTCTAGGGAAATGTGTACATGTGGCCAGGAGCAGGAATAAGGCTAAGAAAATGAATCTAATCCCCATTAGTTGCTCCTTCTTACATTGTGTGGAAACAGTTTGGATATAGGAATATAGGGTATTTATCTGCTTGCTTCCCACCAGATCTTTCTCCCAATAGGAAGGTAATAATCTAACCCCCAAATCCAGAGTACGGGAGCACGTAAGAAACATTACATGCATCCGTAGTTACTGCACGTCCTAGTGAAAACCTATAGGAAATTCATATTGGAATCCAGAGTAAATTGTTCTTACACCAGAGCAAGGACTCCCCATAGTTACTCTGGATTTTGCCCTAAGTTAGACCTCATTGTTCTTACATCCAAAAGACCCACTTCTCAACTGACCCAGCACAGTAAGAATTAGTTGGACCTATGTTAGTGGCTGTAACCATGCCTTGCAGAAAGGCACTGCCTGAATATATAACTTTTGGAGGTCCTAAACCTTTTGGAGATCTTCCCCAACTTGAAAGTTTCTCAACGCTATCAATTGTTGTTTAGACTTTCAGTCATGTCCAACCCTTCATGACCCTATGGACTGCAGCACATCAGCCCCCCATCCTCCACCACCTTCCGAAGTCCATCCAAATTCATGTTCACTGCCTCGGTGACACTGTTCAACTCATCTTTCAGTTTTTCCCAACATTAGGCTCTTTTCTAAGACGTCCTCCCTTCTCATGATGTGGCCAAAATATTTGAGCTTCAGTTTCAGTATTTGTTCTTCCAGTGAACAGTCAGGGTTGATTTCCTGGAGGATGGACTGATTTGATCTTGCAGTCCAAGGGACTCTCAAGGGTCTTCTCCAGCACCACAATTCAAAGGTATCTATTATTTGGCGGTCATCCTTCCTTATAGTCCAGCTCCCAAAGCCATACGTTACCACGGTACTACCAATAATTCTTTTTCAATAACTGGATGATGAGCCTCTCTTATTCATTGGGCATAGAGGGATATATACCTAAAAAAAGCAACCAGCTTCGGTTTCATAACTGACACCCAGATCACAATGTTGATTGCTATTAACCATATGGCTGCAACATACAGTCTGCCCAGGATATTTTGATCATTTGTTTTTTAGTTTTGTTTGTCCACACAATCTGGTCTTCCCAAGTATTGTGACAGATAGTCAGGCTACGTCGTGTTCTTGGATGAAATACGTGTCACTTGCTAAATTCCAACTTCGTGTATTTGAGTGTTATTATTTTGCATAGTCAGGTAGAGCGACAGGGTGGAGCACCACTAAAGGATATGGAAAACAATCTGTTTATACTTAAAGAGAAAGCTAATGGGGCTTTGGGGGCCAAGACTGAGAGGCACCAAACTTTCCCACAGCCACACCTTCAGCATGAGAACCTTATTTGAATCCATCCTAATATCATCTGCTTCTTAAAGACAGAAGCTGGCTTTCTTTGTTGTCCTGTTTTGCGTGCGCTCATGTTGCGCAAGTCTCCACTCATCTTGAGTCTATACTGGGCTCATAGCTGAGGTGAGACCGTAATTAAATCCGTGAAGAGGTGTTGAATGAAAGTTTGGTACACAGCCTGCCTATATCCTGTGATTAGGGTATGTAGGATTTGGGTAGGATGTGAATTCAAGCAGACTGCACAGAATTAGACTGAAATATCTGAGAAGATTGGAATACTGGAATTGCACCTTTCGCTTGTATGCCTACGTTAGCTAATTACTGTCCATCTAGAAATTGTTAAATGACTGTAGTAAATTTGAGTGAGAATATTTCATTGGAAAATTAAAAAAAAACCCTTCTCTGTTTTGTATATGAATGTGCATTTAATAAGCATGCATATTTATATCAATAATATAACTTATTATACTATCTGGGTATTTATGTACGTCATATTCTATTTGGGCATATATGTAAGTCTACCTAGCTAATGGATATGTGTATAATATTTAAATGCAGTTAAAAATTAACTATTTCTTTGAAAATCAAGAGTTATAGATATTTTTAAAATACTGAGCTTTTATCCAAATAAATATTAAAGCTTGCAGTTGAACTGGAGTTTATCAATTTTAGCCAAAGATAACAAATAATTTCCATTTGACTCCTTATTAAATTGCTGGGAGTGTAATCTTTTTAATGAGCAACTGTATTAATTTTATTCTATCGTATGCAATGCTATGCTGGTGGTAGCTCTAAGGATTGGGCATTCATCTTTAAGCTGGTGCAGATGTTGGGGAAATGGGGCTCAGAGAAGATGAATGAGAAATGTGTATTTGTTGAGTATGCCTTGCTCATGGAAATAGTTGGTCATCATGTGTGCAGTGTTTCTGCTTTATGCTGAGATATTATTTGCACAGTAGGCCCCACAATAACGTCTGTATGGCTCATAATACTAGCTTAAAGACATATCTAATGCACCTCTACCAGGGACTGATTCTGTTCCTTCCATTACATAAAGAATGGGTCTTGTGCTGCACTAGCAGTAGCAGGGATACTGTGTGGAAGTCCATAGATGTGGTCATCTAAGCATGTCTTATACCAATTATTGTCAGTGCTGACTACCAGTGGCTTTCCTTGGTTTTATATTGAGGTGTTTTTCAGTCCTTCTTGGAGATGGCAAGGATTGAACATGGTACCTTCTGCATTCAGAACATGTGAGCTTCAACTACGCTTTAGACTCTCATGGACAAATCTGTACCTAGTGTTTTTTAACATTAGGGCAGAAGGACCCTGGGAGTGACCTCTGCTTAATTTATCAGGATCAGATTTGTTTTGTAGTGAAAGGCATGCATGGGAAGATATCATAAAATAAGTGAGGTATTAAACAATGTAATCAAGCATTGTTGAATGAGTTTGTTTGGTATGTTTGATTTAATTGTCACATCTTCGTAATATTGCCTATCTGTTCTAGTCCTTGGAATTAATCATAGCTATAGTGGCGCCTCACGTAACAAACGCCTCACACAAAGTATGTTTCACGTAACAAACAAAAATTTCTCTAGGATTCTGCTTCTTGTAACAAACTGTGCTTCACGTAAAGAACAAACTCGGGCCGGCACAAAAGAACAAAAGAAGGGCCGGCAGTCCTTTTAAAAAGCATCATGCTGCTTAGCACGCCTGCCCATAGCGAAAGCAACACTTCCTCTCTGTTCCTCCTGTGACTGAGTGTCCACCGGGCAGAGGGAGAGAAGAGCAGTGGAGAAGAGGGAAGCGGCTCAGGGTTAGCCAGAAGGGAGCAGGGGAGGGAGAGGCTCAGTATGGAGAGAAGGAGAAAGTGGGGAGACACTTGGAAAGTGTCTTGGGTTGCAGAAGAAAATGTCTTGGATTGCAGCCTCCTAACTATCTCAACCCAGAAGTAAGCCCCATTGTGTTAAATGGGGCTTACTCCCAGGAAAGTGTCTTTAGGATTGCAGCCTAAGTAGACTTCATAGGATCATGCACATTGAATGCATGTTTTGAATTCAATTCCAGTGTTTTGTCATCATTTTTACATCCAGTTAATATTTTCTATGAATTTTTCTGGGGTTCTGGAACCAATCATCTGCGTTTTCATTATTTCCTATGGGAAAATCAGCTTCATGTAAATAATGCTTCATGTAACAAACATGCCTCCGGAATGAATTAAATTTGTTATGTGAGGTGCCATTGTATCTGAGTTTCTCTCATGTATTTTGAGGTGTGGTCTACTCTTGGAAATGTTTCTTGACCTAATGGATTTGTCTACTTTTGATGTTGTTTTCTGTATCAATACCAAGTGTTTGTGTCTGGACAATTATATATTTCTGGAAATCACTAGATCACAAAAGGAGTTCAGTATTAGTACTTGGGTATAAATGTGAAGATATGGGTTATTTGATGTGGACCAATATGCTGATTAATTCATCAGTTTTCACCCATTGGACTCAAGTCATCAGAAATCATGAGAAATCAAGTGATGTATATGCATGCGTGAAACAGGTCTTTGACTTCCTTCGCTATGTATCAATAATTTTATCTGCATTATCTCTTTGGTTAAAATCTAGAGGAAAAAGTTATTTGGATTCCCTCCCCCACTACACATTATGGCTGCAATCCAAACCACACTTTCCTGGGAGTAAGTACTATTGAACACAGTGGGACATACTTCTGTGTAGACATCCTTAAGTTTGCCCGGTATGTGCAGAATTTTGGTTAAATGGTGGTGTTGATTCTTTCTAATGATTTATGAGGAGGTAACATTGATTTTATTACAGGCCCTAACTGTGTTTGATTACAATTACCAAAACCAAACAACATGCTGATATTCAATCACTTAACCCTCATTAAGTTTATTTGAAAACTGTTTTTTTAAAAAAAATAATTCTAGGTAATTGTGTCCATGATTCAGCCTGTCTTCTAGCTCATTAGTCATACTCAACAGTTTGCTCTCAAAGTAATTTCATTATTGTTTTATTAATAACACAGAACACCATTTTTGGAATATTTTTGGTGAACTCCATACACCAAAATAATGCCACAATCTATGGTTAATGGTTTTCTTTTTCTTTTTAAGCCACTGATTTCAGTGAATTCAGATTAGACATTAGATATTACTAAACATTAGATGGTTTTTAGATTTATCTCCCCTCTTGGTTAGAATTTTCATCACCTTAATTGCCTATATGTGATCAGATTCAATCTACTATTGGCAATTAAAGACCAAAAAGCTGAGCTGGTCACATCAAAGGGAAATATTTAACCACACAGCAAGTTTTCCTTTTTTGCTGAACAATATGCTTTGATATGTAAACACAGGCTTTGATTCCTGGGCTTTAATAACCCTTGCAGGATCATGAGAACTAAGTCAAAGTACAACTACTTACCAGTCCTTTGCCACCAGAAAAATTGAACATAAGGTTAAATTGCTACATAACTCTAATCTTAAATTTTGCAAGCTTAGATTTTTGCAGACAATGCAAATATAAAAGCTTCTGTAAGCCATAAAGTGTGTCAGTATGAAGTATTTTTAGCCTGGTTTTAGCATAATTTAGGATTTCCAGCATAGTAAGTGCAAGCATCACGATATACTGGTAGTTTTCTGGTTTTAATTTTCCTCATAGGTGAAGCACTAGAAGCTGGGGTTTGGGATCCACAAATAGGAGATTCAGATTTCCCATTTTGTTCCACTAGGATCATTTTCTATACACTGTTCTTGCAGTGCCCTTATTCATTTCAGGAGTGAAATGTTGTGCAGAAGAGCCTCTGTATAAATTGTATCTTTTGGCAAAATTCATAGCTGAGAGAAGGTGGAGAATGTTTGTTTTTTCTAGCAAAATGAGGATCTCATTTGAAACAACCAGACAGTCATAAAACCTCTTCTCCAAATGACTGGATTCTTGGAGCAAGATATCTGATTATGGAAAGTGGTCTATTTGGAAAGTGTTTTTGTTTCCCAGACAATTTTGCCTGGTAATACTATCATGTTGCCATTAGGATGGGTGAATATTTAGCAAATGTGCATGTGTACCGTTTAGACAGTATCTCAAGCATGACGGTGCTTTTTTTTCCTAACAAGTTTTTGTTTTGAATAGGGTTTTTTTGGGGGGGAGAGAAGGTGCTTGGCACCAACTTGCACAGGAAAGCAAGCTATTTTAAATGGCTATTAAGAACACGTTTTTTTAAAACAGGAAAAAACACAGCACTGATGTTGCATTGATAATAGCTATCTGCCAAGCTTAGCACAGCTTACATGGTTTTGCCATCATTTAAAACAGAACAACGTGTCCTAAACCAGTCCTCGATTAAGCACACAGCAAGAGCGATTTCTGGCTGGGAAATTTTGCGCTAACGTTAAAATACAGCCTATTGACCTCCTTTGTATGTTAACCTGTGCGACAACGAGTCAGCTTAAAGAGAAGATGGAGTAGACCTCATAAGGGAAGAGTTTTCTCTTCATCAGCAAAATGAAGGACAAATATCAGAACATGCAAGTATGAGGAACAGCCATGAACTGGAAACTGCTTCCACTTGCAGTTTGAAAGAAACTGAGGCCTTCCATAGCCATCTGTTCCCAACACCGTTGTACAGATTAAAGTCTTTACCAAACTTTTATGAGGCGTCCATCTAAACTTTACTCTCCCTGCACTCTAGAAATATTCTTGGATGTAGCCATGCACTCAGGACATACCTGTATTTACTCAAATCTAATGCGCCATTGAATCTGATGTGCACTCTGATTTTTAAAAGGCTTGAGATTTAAAAAAAATGTTGAGTGGCACTTGTAATGCACAGCAGCAAAGCTGGTACAAAATTTTATTTTAGCACATACAACAATAAATTATGTGATAATAATAATACGACAATGGGTTTATGTTATGATTCTTTCACCTGGTTGCACTACTTTATACAAAAATGGGTTATGTTACATTTTTATTACAATCCAGTAAACTGTATAATAAACTGTAGTTTATTACAAACTACAAACTATTACAGTTTATAGTAAACTGTATAATAGTGAACAGTAAAATAGTGACTTGTACCTATAATCAAAAAACCAAATGTACTTGAATCTAATGTGCCATTGAATCTAGTGCACACCCCATCTTTGGAGAATAAACTTCGTTGAAAAATACGCACATTAGATTTGTGTCAATATAGTATTCCCAGGTGGTTGGGATGTTTGACAACTATAGGCAACTATAGTTTGACAACTATATAGGCAAAGAATACATGGCTTTTATAAATTGTTCAGATCTTAATCCTCCGCTTGTACTGCTGTCCTTTCACCAGCACTGGGTGTCACATATGCGTGATAAAATACATTGCGGGACCCAGCACAGGTGCTATCTCAGCGCCAGCTGGCACTGGGCTACCATCAATAGAACACTGTTCTCTATTGCTTGGTGGTAGATTGGACTGCTACGAAGTGGGGAGATGAGTGGGGATATGGGGGAGGAGGAGAGATGAGTGGGGAGAGATGAGTGAGGACATGGGAGTGGGGAGAAGGCGTTACGTGGTTGGGGAGGAGTGGGGAGGAGGCATGCTGGGGGAGAGAGCAGGGCAGGACTGGTTGAGCTCGGCTCCACAAGATTCCAGAGCCTCCATGTCATGCCTCATGATCCAACACAGTGGCTCTGAGGCAACCAAAGTGTTGCTGCAGAATTGAGTAGCCCCATTTTGGGCCTGCTTCCCTTACCCAGCAGAAGTGGACAAAAGTCTCCTTCACCCAAGGAGCCACTGGTGGTTGCCAGTAACACTCAGGATACTGTGGCAACCATTTCTGCACCACAGCAGACCCAGTGCTTTGAGCAATTTAGGATTTGGCATTCAGTCCTTTATTGTATTGAGTCCTTCTGACTTTTCTGGAATAAATTTCTTAGATAAGGGGGCTAAATTAGGTGTTAAAAGGGTCCCTTTGCAGAGCTGCCCACAGCTTGTAAACAGTGAAATAGCGATGGCAATGAAAATTGCAGTATTATCAAGTGTACTGCAGGGCTTCACACACACACACACACACACACACACAAACCATGGTAGCATGTAAATTATGTTTAACAATATCCCTCTTCCCCCACAACATCATGCTTCTGGGGATCATGTCACTGCTTTCCCCTTGCCACCATATCTTAAAGAGAATGGGTCAATGTTACCCAGGCTGGTGGGTCATGATCTCCCTGTTTGAAACAAGTGTTGTCTTTTGTTTCTTGCTGTTCCAAGTGAAGGGAGCATGTGGTTTTTTTTTATGAGAAAGCACATGCTCCATAATTCATTGTGGTACCTTCCCATCTGCACCTGCTTTTGTACAGTATTCATATCAAAGGTGACTAGGTTGGCCCTGTGGGCAGACCCATTAGTTTTAGCAATCCTAAAGACACTTTCCTGGGAGTAAGACCCATTGAAAACAATGGGGCTTACTTTTGATTAGACATGGTTAGGATTGTGCTCTTAGGCCTATATTCTAAAGTGAAATTAAGCCCCTTGTTCCAGAGCAGTTAAGATGACTTTCCATAAGATAACACTAGAGGGTGACGTAACTGTGTGGACCTGTAACTGCTATGGATTTTGCCCTTAGTCTATATATGTTCTTAGCAAATACATAGGTAAATTTGAAAACACAAGGTAACACTTGAAAATATTATTTTAGACATGCCCCCTCTCTATTCCCCGTTCATTTGCTTCTTGGTTGCTCAGCATAAGGAGTCACAAAACTAACATAACTAATTTGGAAGGATACATCTGCAAAGAAGAATACCGTTTCTTTCAGCTATTAAATCCAAAATGTTACTTGGATTTCCATCTGATTCTTAAAGGAATTGCTTCCAGTAAAGATTATTCCATGAGTCCTGCCAGTTTGTGATGCTTTGTTTTGAACATATACCCATAAATGCTAAGAGGCTATTATGACCAATATAACAAAAAGGTATCAAGCACAATACTCTGTAAATATAATCCCATCCACCCTCCAGCAAATGCAAAATAACCCTTGTTTGTACCAATTATGAAATAGCCATTGTTGGAAGTATCAGTTGTGTGAAATACCAGTTGTGAAATTATTCTGGATGCATCGTTGTCTTCCCTGAAAACCTTAAAATACTAGGAAATACTAGGAACATTCTGAAGAAATTCTGATTTTTTTACATGTTGGATCCTCATGTAATTTGCCTGGAAAGTTGATTGGTTTTTTGTGCATGTGATGTGGCCATATCAAGTTGTCTCCATTTTGGTCACCAGTTATTCTTTGCATTAATTTGTTAACAGATAGCAGATCTCATATAGATGGAATAGTTTTTTCAGCGTCTTCCTTTTTTATGGAAACATGCCCCTTGGGCAAAGTTATTGAATATTTAGGGCCTTCCTCATCATAAAGCATATTGTTTTACAGATCTGGAGGAACAAACATCTTTTATCCATGAACTAAGGATTACCTTACTGTACAGTCTTTAAAATTATATGTCACTTGTTTCTGAAACTGAACACGTGTATGAAAATTTGGCAAGCGCACCCACAAACATGTCTACATGATTTTTTAAAAAAAATTAACTGCATGCTTGCTTTTCCGTTATTGGATGAGTGGATGATTTCATCTGTGATATTTGAACTCTCTGAAAGTGTCTTCCCACTTGTTTATCCCACTGTATCTATGTCAAGTTTCTTAAAAAAATCAAATGGGTTTTTAATTTAACTATAAGAAGTTGTGGAGGCAGTGGTAGTTAGTGCCAATCCTGTATATGTGTTGAGCAGGAGATGAATGGATGTATGACAGTTGTTTTATTTGAGAGTATTGGAGAGAAAGAGTGGAATTAATTACAGTTTGTCCCTTTTCTATTAGTTTTGAAATGCTGTATATCTGCATTGTTAAATCTAAAAGGTGCCTGAGGGATCAGTTATATGGAGGAGGTTCAGCTTGACATGGCATTTTATTTGAGACAAGAACTACACTGGGAGAGGAGTATCTATTAAGAGTCCCTTTATACTTGCATATACCCATAAATGCTAAGAGGCTATTATGACCAATATAACAAAAATTACCGAAGACTGTGCCAAGAGAGGCAAAAATATGTGTGGGCTTATCCGTCAGCATTTTCAAAATACTATTCATAATGACATATAAAAACAGATGCCTCCTTTACCATAATTCCAGATTCTAGACATGTTTTAAGACTCTTCACAGGAAAAAAGAAAAATTTCCCTTTAAACACTAGGCTCATGAATGATCAAGAAGTCTGTCTCTACCAGTCTTCATCATGGATTTTTGATTGTATAGCTACATTGCTACTTAAATACAGATGTACCATGTTGGGCCACACACGTAGTTTCCCGATGATGGCTTGGAGACGGTAGTTCTGTGTTTGTGTGTTCATGTTCACATTTATAAAGAAAGGATGATTAGGTTTGTTGATTGAAACATCGCCTTCCAAGTCAAGACAATGGACTTCTCTTGTTACAAGCGGGTTTCAATTATACAAATGGAACCCTAAGTGTTTTAGTGTTACATGGCAAGTTTTGGGCATTGCATCAGGATGGCAATTGCTCTTGAGACAAAAAAGAAAGGAAAAGAGTGAAAGCAGAAACATCTGTTCATACTGTTAGGACGGCCCTTTGGAAAGAAGAACAGCAAACATGTGTTCAGGCTGTCCCAGCAATGTTTTGGTAGTATACCAACCCTTCCCCGTTCTTGACCTCTATCATCTGCTACAAATGTCACTGCTGTCTTTGTGAGCAGTGTTGCAAGACCTTGGGAACAAGAGGTGACTTGGCAAAGCAAAGTCGAGAAAATAGACATGCATGCTTTTTTTCTGCATACTTTCATAGTTACTTGTCAAGCAACAAAAGCAAATGCAATCACTTTTTTTGAACTGTGATATCCGTGCTTTTGGGATTGCTACTGATGAAAAAAGCAATGATTTATGAAAGTAAATCAATAATTGTAATATATTCTAAATCTCCAAATTGCCTTACAAAACATGGTTACAACTGAATATGTCGGTGACATTGACACAAACCTCATGGGATCAGTTAAATTTACTTCTAGTGCTCACTAGTATTTTGGGGCAAGACACTTTGTACCCAATATCCATGCAATGAGAAGCTTTTTGGTGATGAAAAGTGTTATGATAAAAATACATAGTTTCCATGGAGGAGGTTGATTATTTACTTTCATAAATCTAACTTTTGTAGGTTATGGCTCCTGAAAAAGAAAATTCAGAAAACTAGAAGGAATAGAATGCATGGGAAAATGTTGTTTGAATCCAGAAAGAGCTATACAAGTAAGTGTTTAGCCTTCTCATAATAAAGAGCCATGAATTTTTATACATTGTGTAACATAAAAATTGTTTATGTTGAATTTTCAGTGTTTCTTATTACAATTACAATTCAGAGATGCTAATTCCAGCTGTGATCTTAGCATTTTTGTACAGCTGTCCCCCACTTATCTGACAGGTTAGGGACCGGAGCTGTGATGAAAAGTGGAAATGGTTGAAAAGCAGAATCCTATTTTCTGCAGTCTACAAATATTTCTTCTGATGCTTTTTTTAGCTAGCAAATTACAAATGCCCTTTTCATCTTGCAAATTCCTGCTGTCACACAAAGATTTATGCAAATGGATTATCATTATTATTTCTTTGGGAATGGGAACAGACCAGGAGCGTAAGGTGGCCATGCATGCTTTATCTCTCATACACACCGAATCCAAAACAGTCCGAATATCTGGGAGTAACCCTAGATCAGACACTTACCTTTAAGAATCGCTGTTCTAACACCAAACTGAAGAATTTTGCCAGAAATAATATCCTGAGGAAAATAACAATGGAAAGCTCAATCGCCTATACTAAGAACCTCTGCTTCAGCATTTTGCTACTTGGCTGGACAATATGCCAGCTCTTTTTGGCATAGATCTAAATATGCAAAGCAGGTAGAAGTGGCCTTTATGAAACAGTAACACTGGTCACGGGATGTTTAAAACCAGCACCAATACTAATGGTGTACTATTTAATTGGTCTCTCTCCTAAATTCCATCAGGATAGTGCAGTGCAAAAAGAGTAGTTAAAGCAACATCTCTACATTTCCACCATCAGCTTATATGGCCATCAACTTCCACAATTGAGACTATAATAATCTGTTTTAATAATCTATTTCTTAAATATTTGGACCCATACAGTAATTCAGTCTTTTGCTAAATTCAACCATGTTCTTAAATCTTTTCTATTAAAATAAAGAGGTCTTGGCTGGATCACAATCTGAATTTTGTTTTGTTCACATCAGGTACAACATCTTGCTGAATTAGACATCACATAGATTTTAGCGATGGGGACAAATTGGATCACACAACTGCTGCTCCTCTTAGCTGTTGCCTTGGTGAGTTTCTCCTATAAGATTATATGAAAAGAAGCAATTAGAATTGTTTTTCATTCTTTAGCACTTGTGTGGTATGTACTAGCAATTTCCCCTAATTTCTACCTGATCTTAATACCAATAGCTAGATGTAGTTCAACTATTGTTGGGAAGTGCCTCTGGAGGGTAGAAGGCATCTCTTCATATCCACCATTCACTTTAACTGTGGGATGTTCCACAATGGAACCCCCACAGATATGGATATGCACCTGCATTTGGAGATGGAAAAGTTTAACCATACTGTGAAGATAACGTTATCTGCATCAGGGTAAAGCTCAGATTTCTTCTAACCAATCTTAACTTTCTTCATGAAAGACTAGCTAATTAAATTTATCATTTATACTTTTGACTTGTTAAGTCATCACACCCCTATGCGCCCCCTCTCCCCACCCTGTATTCTGGCTATTTCAGAATGTACAACACCAAATTTTAAGAACAAATTACTTTGAATTTGTCAACTGATTAGTTTGGATGATTTTTAAAAATTATTTGTCATACAATGCACATTTCCAGCTATAATCAATGGCCATAATCCTAATCCCCAGTTAGGCTGGCATAAGTACTATGCTTATAGTACTTATGCCATGTGTGACATAGACATGTGTGCCTGCCAGTGCACAGACATGGCCTGGGGGTCTGACATAGACATGTGTGCCTGCCTCCCCACACCACCTTAGGAATGAGAAGCAGGTGGGTTGTGCTGGCCTAAATTGATTAGGATTACACCCTGTGTCTATTAGATATTCATTAGAATATCCAGTATGTAGCTATGGAAAATAATTATTTTACTAATAGGATCTTAACCCAATTAAATGCCGTTAAATCATATAGTGCAATCCTAACATGTCTACTCAAAAGTAAGCCCTATTGTGTTAAATGGGTCTTACTCCCAGGAAAGTGTCTTTTGGATTGCAGCCTTAAGTTTAGTAGTTGGAGAGTTTTGAAACATTCAATTATTTAGTTGAATATCACAGATTTTGGCATGTGATTCAGTCTTGACCATTTTAGTAGAGACATTTCTTATGTAGGAAGAGAAAGAAGATTTTAATTCTTCTAAGATGACACCTGCCTCTGTAGTTCTGCAATTAAAAATAATTACCCAGTTAGTTGGGGCAGGGACCCCAAGAAATTGTTCAAAATGTTACCGAAGCAGTGAATCAACTGAACGTTGCATCCTTACTACCAACAGCTGCATTTGTCACAGTGTCTTGTTTTCTATTTAGATGTTTGTCACAGCAATGCCAGAAATGAAGAATTTCACAGAAGAACTCTTAGCGATGGTTCATGAAAATATTACAGAAGACATGCATTCACTAGGTGTCACAATGAATAAAATAATGATAGCACAGTATGAATGTTATCAGAAAATTATGCAAACTCCCGTACGCGAGAATGAAGGTAAAAACCATTGCTTTTAATGTCACAAACAAAAAAATCTAAGATACTCTCACAAAATTTACCCTCTTTCATTAAATGTGAGGAGGGGAAACTGTCCCCCAGCCACTCTTCAATAGTTACTTTCATGACAAAAGGGAAATGTCCATGAACAGCAATCAGAGGTTTTGCCCGATGGTGTAGACAGGAGCTGCCCAAAATCCTTATGAAATTTGAACATGTTGCTACCAGGCTCTTTGTGTGACCATGTGGGCTATGGCTATGAGGTGCAGTCCTCTTTCCCCATTTGATAGAGAAAAAAAATCTCATGAGAAGAAGGCTTCTTTATTGTGGTGTTAGGAGGAAGGGGAAAAATAGAGAGATCCTAAGGAACAAGGAAGGAGCATAATAAAACTCCCACAACAGAGGAGAAGAGTTGATGGGGAGTCTTTTTTGCTGGAACACTTTCAGTTGCTTTGGGAAGTGATCACACATCCCTGTTCCTCACCCAACAGGCCAACTATTGGGTTCTTCTGCTTCCCCACATCAATTTGGGATTGGTGGATCTCACTTAAGGTCCTCACATATTGTAAGACTGCATGGAGAGCTATAGAATACAGTTCTCTTGGAAAGGGTTTTGAATCAGAGGGGGTGATGTAACCCAAATTGTTTGGTTGTTTCTTGGGGTGGCAGGCACTTTTCTGTCGCGCATAATCTCCTGAAGAGCTGAATCTCTCTTCTTTGCCATGTTGTGCCCATAGCCTCAGGACAGTAAACTTGGGAAGAGGCCAGAAAAAGTGGGGGGGGGGAGCCAGCACAGGAGTGGCTTATTCCCTGATAAAGACACTCATTTGAGCTGCTGCTGCAAGGTCACAAAGTCTTGGAGAACTTGAAGAAGCATGATCTTTTCTGGGTCTGGTTCATCAGATACCTCCATCCAATCGATTACACTTGGCTGCTGCAGAACAAGTAGTGACTAGAAGAGAGATAAGAGGATTTTTCTCATTCGTATCCCTCTATTTCTTTGTTAAGTTTCTATATACAATCATGTAGCTTAACCTATTCTGAAAGAAAGTGAGATGTGGAGGTTGACGTACCTTTTTCCCCCAACACAGACAATGAGCATATTCAAATGTCAAAGATCTGTACCAAACACTATATGCTAATTCTGTAACCCAAACTAAAGTAGACTCCAAGTTATGGTCTAATAATCTTATACAACACTGTCATAAAGTAGCAGTGTACAGCAGTGTTTCTCAAACTGTGAGTTGGGACCCGCTAGTTTGGTTATGAGCCCATTTCAGGTGGCTCCCCATTCATTTCAGTATTATATTCAGTAATATATTCAGTAATATATTAGAATTGATGCAGCAGTGGAAGTTGACTGCATTTGGGGAAAGGTCTGTAACAGATCTGTCTTTTTAACATGCTTGGCATGTGCACTGTTATAATGCAAACAAAGTTATTGCATAAAGCACACGCTATTACACATGTATATGCTTTTAACAGTGATAGTCAGTGGGACTTATTCCTGGTTAAGTGTGAGTAGGATTGCAGCCTAGGATTATTAAAAAATTTTCCTGCTTGATGATGTCACTTCCAGTCATGGCATCACTTCCAGTGGGTCCTGACAGAGTCTCATTCTAGAAGGTGAGTCCCAATGCTAAAAGTTTGAGAACCACTAATTTACAAAAACTAGAGCTGGCGACCCAGCACTGGTAGGACATTTATGGGCCAACACTACCACAATCATAGTAGCAGCTAACTCAAATTAGAGAGGGAGCAAGGATATAATCTTCCATTTTAAGATTACATTCATGGATACAATCCTCCATGGGTATAATTTTAAGATTACTGTATTTTCTCAAGTATAACGCTCACGTTCTCCAGCCAAATTCAGTGTCCAGGGTGCGCATTAGATTCGATGTTAATTAGAATTGCGTAAATAAGTTATTTTTATTTTAAGTATTGAATGTGTGTTAGATTCAAGTAAATACGGTGTATCCATGAGATAGGAGGCTGTTGCAAGCCGAACAGCCAGCTGATTATACTTTACTTGCCAGGAACACAGCCAGTCATTAGTGGAGTCTTTGACCAATATACTATAACTGGGAGCCATTAAAAAACAAATCTCTTCTTATCTTCATAGACCACCTTCTTTCATCCTGAATTCTGTTTCTGGATGAAGTACTTTGGAGTGTGCTTTGGAGTGTGGCAGATCCTATATGACTTTATATAGAACTATAGACATTATGACTAAAATGTCAATTTAAAGAGATCTCCCTTTTGGGGGAGGGATTGGGATTGATTCCCTGGGTTTTTTTCTGTTTTCCTTGCAAACAGGTACACAATAGTTTTAACCCTGGATATGCAGGACCTTACTCTCTGATCTCTATCCATTTCTGCAGGTCCTCATTGTAACAGAACATGGGATGGTTGGTTATGCTGGGATAGTATCGCTGTGGGAGAAACAGCAGTGCAGAACTGCCCTGATTACTTTCAGGACTTTGACTCCTCAGGTAAATATTTCTTATTTATCTATTGACAGTTTGAATGGCCTGCAAAAGTACCTAAGGAAGATCACGGGTTGACTCATCTTCATAAAAATCTTGTAATAGTCAAGACCAATCTATAACTGAGTTAAGGCTAATACCACAGCAAACAAAAAGAAAGGGAAGAGTAGGTCACACTTCTCATTCTTCCAAATCTCTCCCAGTGTGAACATGATCAAGTTCCAAAGGATGGAGGAATGAATTGGACATTTTTCCAGTTGTAAAAAGTGCAGAAAATCTATTTCATGCTTTGCAATGATGTGAAGGAAGGAGCTCAGTGATTGAGCACATGATTGGCATTCAAATGGTCCTGGGTTCAATCTTGGTCTTGGAAAATGTCTTGGAAAAATATCAGTGGCTACAGCCACTGAGCTAGATAGACCAATAGAGCACAATACTAACCAGGGCTTCCCAAAAGTAAGCCCCATTGTGTTCAGTGGCTCTTATTCCCAGGAAAGTGTCTGTAGGATTGCAGCCAAAGTCTGATTCAGTGTATGGCAACTTCCTACGATTCATGTAGGGCATAAAAATGAAGCTATGTGAAATTTCTGCTCTGGATTATGAAATTTCTAGGTCCTTAAATAGTTCACAGATTGTCACCAGCAGTTTAAGCTGGAGGCTAGGAAACTCCATTAATAATCACAAAGCAGAATCCTAACCATAACTCCTAGTATGTTGGTGATGAGAGTATATCATGTGCAGGGCAGAGATTTGTGTTAGGGAGGACATCAGAGGGAGTTTGTGTTGGGGGGAGGAGGGGCTCAGGGGAAAGTGTGATTGGATCCCAGTAATTAACTTGTACCAGAATACTAACCCTTCTTTTGAACCCGTTCCAATTCTTCTCTTTTTTTCCCCTTTCAAATGTGTCATTTTCAGTGACATTAGTTAACTTTCCATTGTGAGGCTAACACATTAAGAAGGTCGCAAATATACACTTGTAGCTGCCAGTATACAAGTATGGAGAAGAAGCCCAGAGGAAGAGTGGGCATTAGTGAAGCTATAAAGGGAAAGGGAAACAGGAGAGAGTGCCAAGGTGTGGACACTGGGAAGGAGAAAGAGTGAAGTAACAGGAATCCTTCTGCTTACATCCTGTCCTGCTACAGAATTATAATTTATTAGTATCCATCACATGGTGAAGTTTGGCTATTTCAGGCCTGCACAAGTGACTGGATAAGCCCTTGTTTTTGTTGATAAGCCCAGAGTAGTTGGCAGCAAAAATAAGGGAGTAATCAGATCCTGGTGGAGGATCATTCAAGGATATACCAGAACTATGTTGTGCGCTTGTGTGATTTATATCTTTCTTTGGAGTTTTGAAGTATAATGTTGGGGCACAAAATGTCATTAAGTACAAAGGTTTGTTGTTTATATTCAATTCCCCTTTTGCTCATTCTTCTGGAAAGCTGGTGAGAAGATGCGGAGGAGTAGTTCACTTTCTTTGGCCCTTTTGCTGAGATTTAGTGGCCACATACCTCCACAGGTGAAGGCAGCACCCGCCATAGTTTTTTTCCCCTGATGATGCTTATAGATCACCCCCTTCTTAACTCTTCTCCTTCCAGTGCTTGTTCAAAACATACCAGCACAGGAACAATATTTCTCATTCTCCCTCTCATTTTGAAGATGTACTGGCAGAAGAGTTAAGGAGATGGCGGTGATGGAGGGCATACAAATGTTATCATGACCACAAAGATCCATAGAAGGGCAGCAGAATTTAACCACCCTGGCTATGCTTTAGCGAGGCCTGTTTATTCTCCATCCTATACTGCTTGACTGGAAGGCCAGCATCTTAAAAAACAGTGCGATCCTAAGCATGTCTACTCAGAAGTAAGTCCCATTGTGTTCAGTAGGATTTACTCTGAGGAAAGTGTGGTTAGGATTGTAGCCTAAATTTCACTGATCCTAATCCAATGATAAAAGATAACATATGTTTAAGACTTGTTTGAAAATATTTCATTTTATGTGCACATTTACTCTCTAAATCAAATCATTCACTCTATTTACATCTGTCTTTTCCCTTGCTATAGTATATTAGGGGTTTAGAAATGGATGTGAATACTGACTGTTCTTTTTCTCCTTTATTTTTTGGCCACCCTAGAAAAAGCTTTTAAGATCTGTGAGAAAAGTGGACACTGGTTTGTACACCCAGAGAGCAACAGAACATGGACAAACTACACACTTTGTAATCAGGGAGTCACTGCTAAATTGCAGGTACCTTGAAAGAATGGATTTTATTAATGGGGGGAAATGTTTCAAAATATAAATCACATGCAAGCATTTATTAATTGTTGCTGTTGAATTTGTGTGGGTAGTATGGCAATGGGGGTTTGAGTACATGGATGTTGTAATCCTCTACAAACTGCTGAAGATAATACGAATTGGTGGTAGTCAGTATGTACTTGTTACTCCTCCTCAACACAGTAGGCAAGGCAATTGATTAGTGGACTTGGGCTGCTATCCACACTTTCCAGAGAGTAAACTCCATTCACTATAATGGGACTTAGGGCAAAATCCAGAGTAACTACGGGAAGTCCTTGCTCTGGTGTAAGAACAACTTATTCTGGAAACCTATGAATTTCCCATAGATTTTCACTAGATGATGCAGTAACTACGGGTGCACGTAAAGTCTCTTATGTGCTCCCGTAGTTACTCCGGATTTGGGGGTTAGTTCTGAGTAGATTGCCATAAGATTGGGCTTTGCGTTCCCAGTGCAGTGTTCAGTGAAGGAGCTTGCTTTATGTCACTGGACTTTTGTATTTAATAGACAACAGAGAAAAGGAGTGTCAAGAGAAGATCAGTGACTGTGAAAGTGCTTCCCCCCCCCCCAATTGGGCCCTAATACCCAGGCTGTTTAATCGCTTTGGACTTTGATCTTGGAGCTGTTTAAACTTTTTTGGAGAGTGATCAGCCAAGGTTTCTGCAGTTTGGGAGACACCTTCAGTTTGACCACTTCATGAAGTTCCTATTGAATTACATACGGATCAAGCATCTCAAGCATTTTACAAGGTCTATTAATATAGGTCTTGATCCTTTCTAAGCCTCCTTCCAACAGGGAGGAAAAAAAATCTTGCTACATTTCAACGTGCTAAGTGTGAATGATCCCAAAAGTTTCTTGTGAAAGAAAAGATAGAATAGCAGCCACGCAGGCCTTGGCTCAGAACAAGCTTGTGGAACTGGGGTAGGGCTGAACAGAGTTCAACCACATTTTGTAACTGGCGAGCTTTCCTCTGTATCGTACATCAACCACATTTTGTAACTGGCAAGCTTTCCTCTGTTTCATACATATGTGACAGAACAAGGGAATGGACTGTGTTCAGCTTGTTCAAGTTGTAAATATATTATTTGAAAGTGGATAAATTTCTGCTGCTCTGTGGGACCTTGTCAGCTTGAGCCTGTTTTGGAAACTTTTTTTTAAGGCCATGAACAGATTGTCTCAGTGATAGAAAATTCACAGATCTGGTGTTTTTTTTTGGGGGGGGGGGGGGGCGGAATAGAGATAGAATAGGATTGCTCCTCTTAGTAACTCTTATTATGTGCCATAGAAAACTCATACTAGCTGTTTGTCAACTGGGTTCACAGTGAAGTAAAGCAGGCTGCAGTCCTAACTCCCATTTAGGCCAGCATAAATCCCAGCACAAATCTTGTGCTGGCCTGGAGGTGTTGCAAAAGTGTTGTAAGACACTTCTGCGCTACTTCTGGGAGGGGAGGATAGACCAGTGCACACCAACCTCCCATATCTCTACAGGAATGGAGAGTGGGTGAGTTGCACTGGTCTGAATTGGTTAGGATTGCACCCACAGAATGATAGAAGTGAAGGCATGCTTCATATAGGCACATTTGTTTCAGAAACATATTATCTCTCCCATATGTGTCAAACCATCTATTCAGCATTTGCGTCACTGTTTACTCACTTCTTTTCCTTGAAAAACATCAGTGGAAAATTAGTGGTTCGGCATGTCATTTGTCGTTTATTTAGATGTCTTTCAAATATCCTCCCACAAAATACATGAAATTCATAAAAGCATTTTAAAAAGCATGCTCATTTGCAGAGTGCATTTAATAGGCACAGTACGTGATGGATCAAGATTAATGCACCACTGTGTTCTGTGAAGTAAATGAAGTTAAGCACGTGCAGAGGAGGGTTTTTCGTTGTGTGAATGAAAGTTTCCATTTCCTCAGGCTTCAGATTATGGGTATCTTCAAAGAGATTGAAGAATTCCAGATATGATTCCTCTTTATGTTTTTTTTTTTTTTTTTTGGGGGGGGGGAGACTTATGAGTGCATTAGGATCCTACTGAGCTCATCATTTGACTAGAAACTCAGTCTTAGCTGCCCCTTATTCATTAGGACTGAATTATTTGCCATGATACTGTTTTAGATTCATCATGCTTTACATGGAACTTTTTAAATGCCTTGTACTTTCTTTGGTGAATTCATGGTTTTATGCTTATCCCTGTGTTTTATTACAGACAGCTCTGAATTTGTACTATCTCGCAGTCATTGGCCACAGCCTTTCCATAGTTTCACTTTTGATTTCTTTGGCCATCTTCTCCTATTTTAAGTAAGTGTACATAATTATTATTGGTCCTCTTGCCTGGCTCCTTGGGGTGCGACCTGAAAATAGTGTGCAGCATTTGGTACCACTAGGGCCCAATCCTATCCAGTTGTCCAGTGCCAGTACAGCCATGCCAATAGGTCATGCACTACATTGTGTTGTGGGGAGGCCTCCTAAAAGTAAGGCTTGCTCACTTACTTACTTAATTACAGCACAATCCAGAGTAATTATGAGAGCTCTTGCATCTGGAAAAAATTTACTCTGGATTGATTTATGAGTTTCCCATAGGTTTCCACTAGGTGGTGCAGTAACTGGATTCTGCTGTTACTTACTTATGTACTGAGGCCTCCTCAAAGTAAGGGAATATTTGTTCCCTTATCTCAAGGCCACATTGCAGCTGCTCTGGTTCTGGGAAATCAGATAGGATTGGACCCTCAATGAAGTCTAGGAAGAAGACAACCAGCATTCTTTGGGGACCAAGGGCACAATCCTAACCAATTTAGGCTGGCCTGACTCAGCCAGCATATCTTCCTGTGGTGGTAAGGAGAGATCGGCATATACCTGTACACTGGCCTAACCCTCCTCCCCCCAGAGTGGGGCAGATGTGCCTTACAGCATTTTTGTGACACCTCCTGGTCAGCACATGACTGATGCTGGAGCTTAAGCCAGCCTAACTGGAGGTTAGGATTGCAGCCTAAATGCATGTTTTGATTCTGTTGATATTACCTCATGGAAGACAGTAGCCCAATTCCCTTAATAGTTTCAGTGAACAGTCCTCCAATTCTTGTGATTTCTATAGCATTCTCAAAGATATTTCAGAATAGCTCCAGAAGGTAAGCCACTTTAGGAAGCTACAGTCTCCAGTTACATTTGGAGCATACATAAGACCATTTATCACGTCAGAAAAAAACAGCAACTTCAGATTGCTTCATTTTCCTGACTAGATTCAAACAATTGTGCATATTTACTGTCAGGCATCATAGAGAGAAGTGATTTAAGGTTTTGAAAAGATGGATTTGTGGCCTCTCTTTGCCCTTTACTGTCAATGGGAGCACTTTTGAACCACTGTTCCGTAGCATGTGCATGTCACAAATGTGCCACTGGATTTTTGGTGGAAGGTTGATACTTAGTAGGGCCATTGGGGGATGTAATCCCATTCAGCAATACAGGGCACCTTGTCAATTGCCAAAAAAGATGGTGTCTCATTTTAGCATCTTGTCAGTGTGCCATGAGATGAAAAATGTTGACAATCCCTATTCTAAGGAGTGAATGAACTACTCTTTGCTATTACAAACCAGAGAATATGCCAATATGCTTTCCAATCCCTTTCCAGGAATATTATCAAAGAATTCTGGCAGCCCCCTGTATAAATTTAGAATATTTCTACTGTCTAAAAATATTTTTGAAAGAAGTGTTCCATCCCCTGTAATGTACTGACAGCTAAGGCTGTCTGTCTTTTTTTAAAATATACCTGATACTTTCAGATTTAACAGTAACTCACATTGTAATATGAAAGTTTTTTTCAGTCCATGCATGAGCAAGCAGGATTTTTAAGTGTACTTAAGTACTTGAGTACTGTGTTCAGTTCTGGGCACCTTAGTTTAAAAAAGATGCAGCCAAACTGGAGCAAGTCCAAAGGAGAGCAACAAGAGTGATCAGTGGGATGGAAGGAAAGCCCTACGAGGAAAGGTTGGGGGAACTTGGGATGTTCAGCCTGGAGAAAAGGAGGCTGAGAGGAGACATGATTGCCCTCTTCAGATCCTGAAGGGCTGTCATAGGGAGGAAGGGGCTCATTTGTTCATAGCTGCCTCTGAAAACAGAACGAGAACCAATGGGTACAAACAGCAAGAAAGGAGATTCCGGTTGGATATCCGGAAAAAATTCCTGATGTTGAGGGCAGTTCAGCAGTGGAACAGATTGCCAAGGGAGGTGGTGGACTCTCCCTCACTGGGGATCTTCAAGCAGAGGCTCAACGAGCACCTGTTGGGGATGCTTTAGGAGGATTTCCTGCTGCAGGCAGGGTGTTGGACTAGATGACCTACTAGTTCCCTTCCAACTCTAGGATTCTATAGCATATCAATCCAGGTTTCTGAAAACACCATTTTCCATCCAAAGGGACCACAGGAAATGAAGAATTGTGTGATAAGGGCAATCCAGTCATATGTTCAAATTTGACAGAGGTCATTACTATCCAAAGGGAGCAGATGTAGGAAAGGAAAAAACTCAAAGTACAAGCAGGTGCAACTGTAAAAGGAAACCCAACTGGCTGTGTTAGGAAGGAAGACCGATTCCAGTCACAGGAAGGAAGAAAATAAAGCACCAGAGAGGTTCAAATGCTCCACACATTGCTTACGGGATCTGGATCAGGACTGATCTGGAAACCCACATCCAACCAGTCATGCCAGAAGCCATTGGGAAATTTAGAGTGGAATCAAGCCCAGAGCCTGGGGGCGAGAACAGAGTGTCCCTCTGGAAAAACATGAAGCAGCACATGCTAATTGGACTGCTTCTCTGTTGTCTTCAGTGATCCTCACTGAATCTAGAACATAGAATCATAGAGTTGGAAGGGACCTAGTAGGTCATCTAGTCCAAATGGAGAACAGTGATTTTCAATCTGGAGAACAGTGGAGAACACCTGGAGAACAGTGATTTTCAATCTTTTTCATCTCATGGCCCACTGAAAAAGTGTTAAAATTGTCACGGCACGCCATCCATTTTTGGCCTACTAACAAGGCACACAGTGCTGCTGGTAAAGGGCTCACATCTCCAATGGCCCTAGTAAAAATTATCCTTTCCTTAAACTTCTGTGGCACACCTGGAGATCAACTGCAGCACACCAATATTCAACGGCTGGTTGAAAATCACTGGTCTAGAACATCTCTAACTTTCAAAGAAGTCTGACAGAAAACTTCTGACCATGTGTATTAATTTTCACTCTTGTATTTATTTCTAGGAGCCTGAGTTGTCAGAGGATCACTTTACATAAAAATTTATTTTTCTCTTTTGTTTGCAACTCTGTGGTAACAATTATTTGGATGACAGGCGTGGCCAGCAATCAGCAGCTGGTTGCAGCTAATCCAGTAAGTAAACATACATTTTCTTTCTAATAAGAAGCAATATGGAACAACAGAAATAGCAATGAAATGAGTTTTTAACATGTTGGGGCTGCACATCCAGTGAGTATGTATATGTGTATAGAGTATTCCCAAATTTAAATAACAATTTTGCCGACACCTGCTTTTAACTAAACTAAGACAGTCCATAAAATCTTTTTATTTGGCCATGGCTACTGATGTCCCCGCAAAAGCCAATAATAATTAAAATTGTTTTTGTTGATAACCATATAAAAATCTGAACACTGTATCTTGGTGTTGAACATACCTGAATAAAAACACAAAATAACAAATTTTGGTGTTTATGGCTGCAATCCTGAAGACACTTTCCTGGGAGTAAGATCCATTGTACACAATGGGAGTTATTTTGAGTAGATATGGTTAGGATTGTGCTATAAGATAGTTTTCAGAAATTAAAATAAATTACTTTTCAACTTCCAAATAATATCGTGACTGCACCCACTGACACTATATCACCTATATCACCTCCCTAACACACTTTTAAAGCATTTAAAATTAATAAAAATGAAAGGAATAACAACACATCACATGCCTGTTACATTTTTTTCAAATACAAAATTGGAAAAAAAGCTATTTTCAAACACATGTTTAATATATTTTCTTAATAGGAATTGTAGTTATTATTTTCAGCTTTCTCATTTTTTGTGGTAGTTATTTGATGTCCTCAAATTTTATGAAGCAAGTTAACTTTAAAAAAAATGAAATTTAGTTTTTTTAAAAAAAATCTTCCACTATTTACCCTATATGCTCAAAGCCATTTCAGGAAGATAACAAATAGAAAATATTTGTTTTTCTATACCAGAATGGTGTAGTAGTTAGGGAGTCAGACTGAAGACAGAAGATCCTTATTCAAATTCCCATCAACCATGAAGCTTTCAGGGTGACTTTGGGCCAGTCACTTTTAGCCATACCTACCTCACAGGGTTATTGTGAGGACAAAAAGATAAAAGCTTTGTAAACCATCTTAGGCATTTGCTTAGGCATGGGAAAGGCCAGGTTTAAACAGCTTAAATGATAATAATACTGATTGAAATATTCCTATTTAATGTAGTAACACATTATTATTTTTGAATCATTCACTTGTTGCTTATAAGTTGCTGAAAGTCCCTAGGAGCATCTATACCAGAAATGTGATTGTTGTTATTTCAACAAGAACCTTCAGACTGTATAGAAAGCATCAAGGGAACAATGGTTGCCTTCTGCTGGTTTTCATCACTAATCCACTGTCTGCTTCCATACGCATTTCAAATAATGCCTGTGACATTAACTTGGCATTTGAAAATGTGGAAGCAGAGAAAATCAAAGCTTTCATCTTCGCATTTTAATTGCTGTTAAATCAATTTACCTGCCCATGTTATAGGAGATGCACTTGATTTGAATATGGTAAAAAAAAATCTGTGTTTTTTTCCCTAGGCTGGATGCAAAGTGATACAATTTTTACATCTATATTTAATGGTCTGCAATTACTTCTGGATGCTCTGTGAAGGCATTTATCTGCATACTCTCATTGTGGTGGCGGTATTTGCCGAGAAACAGCACTTATTGTGGTATTATCTACTTGGATGGGGTATGCTATGTACTTCTGTGTTTTTTTAATCCAGTATATTTTAAGATATGTTTGAAAAAAACAATCATTCTTTTAATTTGAGTGTTGCTAACATGTTAAACAGTGACCTCCATTGTTTTATCCCAGGGGTATCCAGAACCCACCCTGGGGACCAGATCTGGTCCACAGAGAGCCTCTAACAAGCCCCCAGCAAACCTCACGTCCCCTAAAAGCCTCTGATACTGTTGACAAAACAAAACTGGGGCAGTGATGGTGGGGGCAGGAGAATGGGGTCCATTTAAGTGTGTACTTTATGTACGGTTTGTTGGAGCTTGCAGAAATCCTGGAAATTTGAGCCCATTTGTTTATTAATCTGTTTCATGTCTAATTTTTTTTAAATTTTATATTAAAAAAGTCTGGCCTTAACACTGTGCTAGATATTTAATGTGGTCCTTTGGCCAAAACATTTGGAGAAAACATTTGGCCAAAACTTCAGCATTATTCTCACTACCAAGAAATAAAAAGACAAAGGCAACTTCTTCAGCATTTATACCGTCTGCTTTTTGTGGACTGGTGTTTCATCCAATCCATGATGGATGCAACATGGGGAAACCTGGCCAGCCTGTTGCAGGGGCCTGTCACTAGGAAAATTAACATAAATTAAATAAATTAGAAATTAAATAAATAAAAAATATCTACTTGCATTTACATGCTTTTGAACAGGAGCATGTTGGCAGGATTGGCAGGGAGGGACTACTACCGAGAAATAGAATCTGAAAAACATTAAGTGTCCTCCTTATTTGTCTTAACTGCTGAATAAACTTTTATTCCTGGCTCCCAATTTTGTATCCAAGACAATCTCATTTTAGCTACAAGAGAGCATTTTTTTGCATTTGTAGAATCAGGAAGTGACTCCTCCTTTGTGTCGAGAAAATAGTCTTTTATTATGGAAAAGCATTAAGAGGTAATCATTCATTGTTCCTCATCTTGGAGGTGTTTATACAGGAACAACTGTTTGTTTTCAGAGAAGTCTCGCCATTGCTAGGGTAGGAGGTCTGACCAAAGTTTATTTTTCCAGCCATTCCCTTTGACCCGCTTTGTTCACAGAGCAAAGAGAAACTTGCTTGAGCTGAAAAAATCTCTATAAAGTATTGAGGACCAATATTCTATAATGTCGTCTGCAATTTTCTTTTCATCCAATTAGTTTTTTTTTTAAATAAAAGAACTGAACAAACCTAGGCTGCCTTTGCATAGTTGATATGATAATTGCTTTGAGGGAACTCAATAAGATAAATGAGTTTGACAGCCAGGCTGATGCTGAATTTTGGAAAACCTTGTTTGAAAGCTTCATTGTGATGTGAGATTTTAGTGGGTCAATAAAAATATTAGCATGCTGTGTGGTTTGGGGCTCTTTTCCAATGAACCCATCACATCTCTCTACAATTTTTGTTGGATTTAAGATGGTTTCCAGCTCACTCCAATGAGCTGTTTGGCTGATTTGATGGACAGGGTGGCCATATGTCCCTTTTTTCCAGGACATGTCCTCTTTTTTTAGCCTTGTGTCCTGGGAAAAAATCTTCATTATCCTCCTTTTTCTCGTGAGCAGGCAGAATGGAGTCTTCTTGGAATTAATAAATTATATGTAATTGTTTTAATATGTTATATAGTGTTTAAATTATGCACATGAAAGCAATATTTGTGAGTGTTTTGGCTTTTATTTTATGTCCTACATTTTTCTTGGGCATCCTACATTTTTTGGGGGGTCTTGTCCTGTTTTGCAGTTATGACATATGGTCATCCTAAGTGGTGAACTACAGTTATCAACATGCAGCAACTATTTACAGTGCTGTATTCTGTATGGGTTTCTCTCAGTTCCCCACTAGATAATATTTCATCACATTGATCTAGCAGATCAGATTAAGGGTATAAGGACATATATATTCATATGTCAGGATAAATAAGGAGTGGCATTCAACTCTCAGAATACCTAAGCATAGGATTGAGCTTCAACAGCTACATTATTAAAAATTGCTGTTAAAATCAGCAGTTGGCCCTTTTACTATGCCTTGGCCCTTTTACTGTGTCTCTCTGACCTCTAGCTGGCAATACACATTTTCTAAGTCAGTTATTTTTATTTCTAGAGCAATGCTTATAGTATAGCCACCCTCTCTCCCTATAGCCTAGTACAGTGAATCCCAAACTTTTTACAGGCTGCTGCTGATTTATAAATGCCAAATGGTGTGGCCATAAAGATGATTGGGCAGCAATGCTTTCCCCAAAGTAGCTGCAGTTTAACCCTTAAGGCACATGGTCTAATCTGCCATCAGTTTGGCAGACCATCAAAAATGGTCTCGCAACCCACTGGTGGGTTCTCAACCAATAGTCTGAGAGTCATTGGCTTAGTGTTTTCATGCTTTGCAATCTTATTTTGTCTCTTCAGTTGAATGATATTCTTCATTGATTAAACTTAACTCTGTCTTTCTCGGTGGGTTTCAGACCAACTTTAAATTATTTTGGTTTTGCTTGCTTTGAACTGGGCATTGTGGTCTCTGTCCTGAACAGCTTGGATCATATCTAGGGACAGATTAGTACCATTGTAACTCCTTCACAAAGTGGCTTGAAAAAGGAAATACTCCTAGTCATAATTGGAGTCCAAACCCATAATTTGAGTCCTTTTTATTACAGACAAAAATTTTGTAAAACAAAACAAATGTTCTCCATGGGCAAAGTGGTTATGAAAGTATTCCAGTACAAGGCATACCAAGTTGAGAGCATCATTTACAAAATTTATTTATTTATTATTTTTATACTGGTCTTCCCTTCCCTGTAAGCTTAGTTAGCATCCATCCCATCTTTTGTCCTCACAACAGCCCTATGTGGGAGGTTAGGCTGAGAGATAGTGACAGGTCCAAGATCACCCTGAAAGTTTCATAGTTGAGTGGGCATTTGAAACTGGATCTTCCAGGAGTAACACTAGCACCACTATGCCATCCTTGTTCTGTACAACTTCTGAGTGCTGTCTGCTGTATAACTTCTGAAAGTCCATTACTAGGTCTAGATAACATTGTTATCTTAAACTTTTTGAAATATTTTTCATTAGTCTCTTAAAGCTTTACAAACAATTCCACATTGACATCACTGACAGCTTTAACTGATGTTCGTCGACATTTTAACAAGTCACTGTAATTAGACTCATCAAGGCTGAGTAGTTTAGAAAATGTCAGCCCTGCTTAAATAAACTATGTTATATGAAATCATTATTTGTTTATAAGACTGTCTCTAACCTTCCTTTGGCATTATGGACTCATTTTACTAATTAGGCAACAAACTGTAACATTCACTTATAATAAGCAATTCCCAAGCAAATTAATCTGCTTACGTAGACAGTCTTCTTGTTGATAACAAGAAGTTGTTAGCTGCATATTTATACATGCAATACATTCTTTGCTTTTGCTTGTTAAAAATGTAGGAAAAAATGAAAATAGGAGAGGGGCCATACTTCGTATTACATATAGTAATTTAGCCCAAACATATGTACCGTATTTTTTGGCTTATAAGACACACTTTTTTACCCCCAAAAGGGGGTGGAAATGTTGGTGCATCTTATAAACCAAATACCTCAAGGAGGCAGCCAGCCTGGGTCTTGTGCAGCCATCATGCAGCCTCCTGAAGCTGGCACAAGTCTCACGTGGCCTCCTCCAGGCTGCAGCAGGCCACACGAGACTTGGTCTGGCTGCAGGGGGCTGCACAATGGCCACACAAGACTTGGGTTGGCTGGAGGAGGCCACGCAAGACTTGGGTGGCCTTTGCAGGGCCTCCTCCAACCGGCCCAGTTCTCACTCAGCTGTGCCGCCCCTCCACCGCAAACTAGATTTAAAGAAGGAAAACATTTTTCTCTGTTTTCCTCCTTTAAATCTAGGTGTGTCATATAGTAAGGTGCATGCTATAAGCTGAAAAATATGGTACATTGATAAATGGCAATGTACTGGCACTAGCACAGGTTATGCTGAAACCAGTGGAGGCATTCTGGGAAGAGATCAATGAATGGGCTAGACCAGGGGTGTCCAAAAGTTGGCCTAGGGGCCAGTTGTAGACCATGGCAAGACTCCATGTGGCCTATGGCAAGCCACCTCGATCCAGCTCACCAACAAACCCTTTAATTCTCCAGAGGTGAATCCAGAGGAGCTCTGATCCCCTCACCTCTGGAGAGTCTTCTGAGGACCAGGGAGGAAGGCTGCATGCATCCTCTCTCTGCGTATGAAAGTCTTTATGAAGATCTCTCCTTCTTTCTGAGTTAGAAAACGTTTCTGAACTGATAGGAATTCATTCATTCATATTAGTTCTATCTAATACGTTCATTTATGGAAATTTATTCAGATTTGAAATGTACATTAATTCTTTTTTCTGGCTCCTGACACAAGTGTCAGAGAGATGATGTGGCCCTCCTGGCAAAATGTTTGGACACTCCCATGTTAGAGAGATGATTTTGGCAGCAAACTCACACACCAGATCCTATCTCCCATTTTTATAAATCCATTCTAATTCTTTTTGTCTCCAATCCATTGGACTTAAGCCAACTACAGTACATAGCTTGGGTCTGAGATCCTTATGCCACCTGGAGGTCTAAGCAGAGGTTTTTTACTTACCTCCTGATTCTCCACCACTGTGTGTAGTATCTGCTTTGTTGATACATCTACATCAGTGATGAGGGGTAGAATTGGGCAGTATTTCTCATGGTGTTTAGTAGGGATCACCCTGATGCAAGCATATATAGGATTACTACAGGATTACTCTTTCAAGAAGACTTTAATGGCTGTTCCTGTGGATCCCAGCAGCTATTTCACTGAAACTCTGGGCAAGAAAGCTTATCTCCTGTCTGCAGCTGCTCATCCTAAGGATGGATGTGATCCAGCTCAAAGTTGCAAGTGGGAGTTCAGGGCTGTGCAAATCAAATAATTGCTTGAAATTGAAAGTGGTAATAGAAATGATGAAGACAATCTAAAATGTCAAAGAAATGTCTGCAAAAGCAAGAATGTACAATACTCAAAAACGCATTTGTCTTTCGTGATCCAGCCAAGCCTCGATGCCTTTTAGCCATCTCTGTTGATTTAATTGAGAAAACATTGGCCTACACCCTGTCCAACCTTATTGTGGTTGTTTGCTTTGGTTTTGAAGCATTTGTGATGCTTTACTTGATACAGCTATAATTTCCCCTTCCCATCCTTCCTCTTGCAACAAATCTTTCCATCAGACAATTTGTATTTTTTCTCAGAGTGTGAAATGAAAAGAGCCCCCAAGTTAGTTAATGCTTTTTATGGGCTCCACTCCAGCAAAGCACTTAAAAGTTTGCCTAACTTCATGTACTTGGTGGTCTCGCTATGAAATTTGGGACTATCCTTATGCTTAGCGATAGATTCTTCACTGCAGTGGAATTATATATCCATCTGGCTATATTTATTTAAAAAAACCACAAGCACACATTTCAGTCCCAAAAGTAATTGCAACAGCCTTGTTTGAACAGAAGAGATTTAGTAAATAGGAGAATTGGTTGTGCCAACATCAGAGCATCAAAAAAACAGTGCTTTTTGTTTCCCAAACAGAAAATGACATTATAATTCTTCTTGATAAGTTCCAGAAAGGCAACCTTAGAGCATAAAGACAACCAATAGTTCTCGAGCACCACTGAGACTGTTAGATCTATTTTGGCATCAGGATACATGCATGTACTGATGTCAAACAGGGGACTTCTGTCCTAGACAATCACAAGAATCCATGGATGAGACAGAATTTTATACTGGGGAGAAATTTTGCCCACACACAGCTTGCTGCACTCTTTGTTTGACTGATATTTCTTTACTTATTTACTTATTATAAGCCACTATTCTCGCCAAAGAGAAAATAGGTGACATACAACAATAATTAGAGACATACAAAACCATCTAATCATTATTAACAATAGAAATTAAAACACAAGAATAGGATCTTATGAAGAATAGGATCACAAGAATAGGATCTTACAAACAGCAATCAGATGTCCATGTAATAAAAAGAGCAACTACAATAATTTTGAAAAGCTCTAACACTGTAAAAAACAGATGTTAAAAAACCAAAATTTAGACAAGGCTTGTCTAAACAGAAATTACTTCAAGCCTCACTGAAAAGTACCCAAGATGGAGCAATTCATAAATCAAGGGGAAGGAAGTTTCATGTTGCTGCCACTACTGAGAAGGCCCTGTTCCTAGCCACTGCCCCATACACTTCCCTAGACAGTGGCATTCATAAAAGGGCTTTGTATATGGGTTTTGAAGATATTCTGAGCCTGAGTTCCTGTATAGGGCTGTACAGATCAAAACCAGCATCTTGAGTTGACTGGGGAAAACATGACTGGGGAAAACTGAAGGATATTCAGTATTCTTGGGAATGTTGTTTCCTTAGCTCACAGGATTAAGAAAACTGATTGTGTTAAATCTGGGTCATTCAACTTAAACTAATTTAAAGGGTACCAGCTTTCCAAAGGGTTACTTGTTGTGTACTTGAATTATTAAGAATTTTTCACAAAGAATTTCTTTCCTTTCCTTTCTTCTTCATAGGATTCCCATTGATTCCTGCCTGCATCCATGCAGTGGCAAGGATCTTCTATTACAATGACAAGTAAGTCAACAGGACATGTTACTTGCTCCCTTCACAACCATTTCTTAGTTTAAAACATTTATTCTGAAGGGGAGGAGAGAGGGAGGGGGAGAGAAACAGACCACTGCTCTTCCGTAACTTTGATTTATATTTTTTGTAGCTGCTGGATCAGTTCAGACACGCATCTATTGTATATCATCCATGGTCCTATTTGCGCTGCTCTCTTGGTATGAACTTTTTAAAATATTCCCTTTTAAAAATATTTTTCCTAGTTTCATGTCTAAGCTGTTATCATTTAGTATAGGGCTGCTTGAACCCAACCTGAGAGTTAGATTTGAGGTTTGGATAGAGCTGTCCAGCCAGTGAGCAGATTTTAATGTTCCACCCATGCTCTCCCTGTGGTCCTCCTCAATTGATGAGGGACAGAAATGCTCTGAGCAGTTGCATTTGCCAAGATGTACTGTCCCATGATCTTCTAGGGTGCCAGTCAGTTGATGCGACTACCCAGAGCATCCCTTTCCCTCAATCTAGGAGGACTATAAATGGAACATGAGTTGAATGGTGTGTTCCAAACTAGGACAGCATTTCCATTATGCACTTCTGTGCCACTCCTGGGAGCTTTAGGCCAGTGCACAGATATGCACCAGCTTCCCCACACTGCCATGAAAGAGGGAGACAGGTGAGTTGTGCCACCTAAATTGGTTAGGATTTCACCCTCAGTGCAGCTCCCCTGGGAATCTACAGCTCACAGTGTGAGAACCACTGCAATAGAACATAAATGTGAATATTAAAATTTGACTAAATTTGAGTTTAGGGATGGATCGTACCAGAGTGGAAATTAAGACAGTTCATTTCAAAGCAATCCTGTTCAAATCAGAAATGGATTGATTTTATGTTTTAGTATCTTATTAATAATGCCAGTTTTTGCCAAATGTGACTATTTTACTCCATTTGCCTGCACACAGTTAAATGCAGGGTAATTGTGCATAAGTGATACACAACTTTCCTTAGTATTTCCACTATCAATACTTGTTATATTAAGTATACCAATACTTTCCTTAATATCATAGAATCCTAGAGTTGAAAGGGGCCTAGTAGGTCATCTAGTCCAACCTCCTGCCTGCAGCAGGAAATCCTCCTATATCATCCCCGGCAGGTGCTTGTCAAGCCTCTGCTTGAAGACCCCCAGTGAGGGAGCGTCCACCACCTCCCTTGGCAATCTGTTCCACTACTAAACTGCCCAAACCGTCAGGATTTTTTTTGGATATCCAACGGAATCTCTTTTCTTGCGGTTTGTACCTATCGGTTCTAGTCCTGCTTTCAGAAGCAGCTATGAATAAATGAGCCCCTTCCTCCCTATGACAGCCCTTCAGGTATCTGAAGAGGGCAATCATGTCTTCCCTCAGCCTCCTTTTCTCCAGGCTGAACATCCCAAGTTCCCCCACCCTTACCTCATAGGGTTTCCCTTCCATCCCACTGATCATTCTTGTCGCTCTCCTCTGGACTTGCTCCAGTTTGGCTGCATCTTTCTTAAAGTGAGGTGCCCAGAACTGAACACAGTACTCAAGGTGAGGTCTGACCAATGCAGAATAAAGAGGAACTATAACTTCTCGCAACTTGGAAGCTACAGTCCTCTTAATGCAGCCTAAAATGGCATTTGCCTTCTTTGCAGACACATCACACTGCTGACTCATGTTCAGCTTGTGATCCACGGCGACTCCAAGATCCCGCTCACATGTTGTGCTGTCAAGCCAAGTATCCCCCATTTTATACATGTATTTTTGCTTTTTATTGCCCAAGTGCAGACCTTGCACTTCTCCCTGTTGAAATTCATTCTGTTTGTTACAGCCCAGGATTCCAGTTTGTCCTGACACTCCTGGAAGTTTCTCCTGTCTTGTGTTTGCTACTCCTCCCAGCTTGGTGTTGTCCGCAAATTTGATCAGGCTCCCCTGTATCCCTTCCTCCAAGTCATTGATGAAGATATTAAAGAGAACTGGGCCCAAGACAGAGCCTTGGGTTACCCCACTTGAAACTGATCTCCAGGTTGACGCAGAACCATTTACTAAAACCCTTTGAGTGCGGCCATCGAGCCAGTTGTGGATCCACCTAACGATTGCCCCGTCTAGCCCATATTTTTCAAACTTCCAAATTAAGATGTCATGTGGGACTTTGTCAAATGCTTTGCTGAAGTCAAGATAAATGACATCCACAGCATTGCCACTGTCCAGTAAGCTTGTAATCCGATCAAAAAAGGAGATCAGATTTGTCTGGCAAGATTTATTCTTGGTAAATCCATGCTGGGTTCTTTTGATCACCGAGTACTTGTCTAGATGTGCACAAATTGTGTGTTTTATGATTTGTTCTAATCATTGTTCTAATATCTTGCCCGGGATTGAAGTCAAACTGACTGGTCTATAATTTCCCGGGTCTTCTTTTTTCCCCTTCCTAAAGATTGGGACTACATTCGCCCTCTTCCAGTCCAGTGGCACTTCTCCACTCCTCAGGGATTTCTCAAAGATGATCGACAGAGTACTTCCACTATCTATCTCCACTTAAGCTGCAATCTTAAAGACACTTTCCTGGGAGTGTCACATTGAATGCAATGGGGCTTACTTTTGAGTAGACATGGTTAGGATTGTGCACTTAGTATCTTTACTAATTGAGAAATGGGGTTCATTTCCTCCAGCTCATATATTTTTAGCCTTTTTTAACATGCTTTGATTTTCCCCTGTTTTAGTGAAGCCCCTCAGTTTTTGTGAAGGTTGCAGGATTGTGCCTTCAAGGAAAGGATTGTTCAATCCTTGATTGCAACAAGGATTGTTGCAGGATTGTGCCTGCCAGAGGAGGGACCAAGAAGCCAAAATAGTTGAGAGAATTTGAAATTCATGCTAATACATTTGAAATAATAAATTTTAAATTCTGAAACACATGCTTCGAAGGTTGTTCCATATTAAGTTGGGAAAAGAGAATGCTAATTTTAATCTGTGAGGGAAGTAGCTGCTGCTGAATGTACAATAGGAAATCAGACAAGACTGATGTGCTTTTAAATCTGAATAAGCCCCATGCAAAAGAATTAAAGACCTTGCTCAGCAAAACAAACTCAAATGAGATCTGCAGCTTTCAGGAGGCAGTAGAGCCTACAGCTGTTTCCTATATACAGATTTTAGTGTGGCTGTGATCTACTTTATTCAGCTTTGACATATAAATCATGGCCTGGTGAACCTGTTAAATATTGGAGATGTTCTCTCTATTGCTTTGCAGGCCAACTCCTTGCCTGCCTTTGGTTTTTTTAAACCTATGACTCAGTCCCAATAGGTAACATTCAGTTCCCTTTCCTGAAAACCCAGCTTACATTTAAAATAAAATAGTTTCTGGAAAGAAAAGGAAAAAAATGTGCAGATATGATAACCATTTTACCTCAGTACTCACCAAACTGAAAACCTGCTCTCACTTTCTTGGATCAGTGAATACAAAATCTTGTGCAATTTAATTCTTTGACATCTTGAAAGGTATTAATCCACTTGTATTAAATGTGTCTGTTTTTAAATTAAATTTCTCCTCATAGCAGTCACTTTCCGCTCCTGCCCACATGCACATTATCTAAGCATATGCTTGGGTGTTTGCTTTCACATCTCTGTTACAAATTTAACTTAGGGTGCAATCCAGAGTAACGACGGGGAGTCCTTGCTCCGGTGTAAGAACATTTTGCTCTGGATTGCAATATGAATTTCCCATAGGTTTTCACTTGGTGGTGCAGTAACTACGGGTACACATAATGTCTCTTACGTGCTCCCGTAGTTACTCTGGATTGTAGGGTTAGTGTGTGTTTTGCATTGCCAGCTTACAAAATGAGCTTACAAGAAAATTCACAACATCCTTTTGCTTCCCTTCAAAAGGTGAATCTCTTTTTCCTGTTGAACATTGTTCGGGTTCTGATCACCAAGCTGAAGGTCACCCACCAGGCAGAATCCAATCTCTACATGAAAGCTGTCAGAGCCACCCTTATTCTGGTGCCACTATTTGGCATTGAATTTGTATTGTTTCCCTGGCGTCCAGAGGGTCGTATTGCTGAAGAAGTTTACGACTATGTGATGCACATCCTTATACATTATCAGGTACGAGTTGAAGATTTATTTAGAATTGTTTTTCTTGGAATACCAATATCACCACTAACCCTAAAAAGGTGATAGAGCATTTTAGAGCCAAATCCTATCCAACTTTCCAAAGCTCGTACAGCTACAACATAGCTTCAAGGTAAGGTAACAAACAGTCCCTTACCTTGACAAGGCCTCTGTGACTGCCCCACTACGACAGGAAGCGATATTGGCACAGCTGCATCAGCGGTGGAAAATTGGGTAGGACTGAACCCTTAATCAATCAGGGAAGTCATTGAGAGATTTTTTTTCCCTTTATTTTTTTTTGCCATAGATGCTGTCTCATGAACTTTTGGCTCTGCCTTAAGGTTCTTAAGGAATTCTACTATATGTATCTGATCTAATTAATAATAATACTTTATTGTCATTGTTCACAAGAATACAATGAATTGTTCACAAGTTTACAATGAAATTTTTTATGCACTTTTCAGGATATAGACTCAACCAATCACTGGAGTGCTGAGGCACTGCATTTACATGCACCATTGCATGGACCGGTTATAGACCGGTACGTGTATCATCAAATTCTACTGTGTCAAAAAATTAAACTATTTCCTATTCTTTTTCTTCAGGGTTTGCTGGTGGCAACAATTTTCTGCTTTTTTAATGGAGAGGTACAGTATCTGATTTCTTTTATTCATGGATTAGTGATCTGGGTTAATAATACAGTGGTTGACACTGGGCATACTGTGCAGCCAAAACCTACAGGGAAGTTGACTCAAAAGAGATGTAAACCTAATCAGAGCCTGGATTGGAGACCACACAGTATTCTCTGTCAGCTCACTAAAAAAGCAAAACAATATAGTAGCAGATAATAATAAATACATTGCATTGAGTTATTGACTTATAGCATCGCTTCTGCCAAGGCTTCACGACTATTCAAGTTAATTCATGCAATTATGAAACAACATGGCCAACACTTTACAACATGAATTCGCCAGGCAAGCCAGCTCTGTTGTGCTCAGTTTGTTGTGCTTCTCTTGTCTACTGCAGAATATCCTCTTTACTTGCATCTAAAGCTCACTTTTTTCAACCAAATTTAGTCTCCAAATTTGGGGTGCACATTAGATTTGATGGTGCATTAGATTCAAGTAAATACAGTATTTTGATTATAAATATAGATCAGTATTAAGTTTAACAGTTTACTATATTGTAATAGAAATGTAACATAAACCCATTGGTATCTGTGTTTTATTACCTACTGCAATTAGGTAAAAATCTTAAACCCACTGTTACATTATTGTTGTCATATGACTCATTGTTATAGGCAGCAAAAATAAATTTTGCACTTGCTCTGCAGCTGCACATTTCTAGTAAATATTTTTTTTAATCTCAAGATTTTTTAAACATTGGGGTGTGCATTAGATTTGATGGTACATTGGATTCAAGTAAATATGGTATTAGCATGCACCAGTGGGCATGGAGCACCACCAGGCATGAGTGGGCACTGGGCATCCCTACTGAGCACTGGGCATCCCTGAGCAACGGGCAGCAGGCACCACTAGGCACCACATTGGTTCTTAGTTGATTTGTACAGAAGAAATACGCTCCCCAGATTTCATGTCTATAGGTCCAGAGGATTAGGGCTGGGGATTGATGAGTCAGCGATTCTTTAATGTTAAGTATAGAGACAGAAACACATTGCAATCCTTTTCACCCTCTTCCAGTTTGAATTTCAAAAATGATGTGGTGTCTACATCATGGAAAGAGTACCCACCTCAAATTTCATGCGTCTAGGTTAAGTGATTTTGGCTGGGTGTTGATGAATCAGTCAGCCAATCAGTCAGTCAATGACGCTTCAGTTTTTAATATACTGCATAGATATCCGTGCAGGACTGTTCAGTAGCTGATGACTTTTAATCACAAAGTTCCCTCTTCCAAATCCTTATTTTAAAATAAGATACCAGATTTTATAATATTTCACACTTGATGTCAACAGTTCTTGGCAGTTTTGTACCATTTTGCCAAGGCCCCTAGTAAACCCAACTTCCTGTTGCACAGGTGGTAGGGAGCACATATTGTATGAACGGAAACTATTGTAAAACAGAACTTCCTTCCAGTAAAACAGATAAACAAACACAGCCCTTGGGTACTTTCATCTATTTTATCCCATGTATTTTTAACCAAGGTAGGAAAGCATGCTAAACTCTATTCAGGAAACAGTGTTTCCATCAGCATTATGGAAATGTGAATAGGTTAGTTGTTGGAGAGCTTCTGCCAGAGTAACCCTACATTCCAGAGTAACTACAGGAAGACATAAGAGGCATTTACTCTGGATTGCTCTGTGCATTTCCCATAGGTAGCACCGTAACCAAGTTGGTGTGAAAGGTCCCGTAGTTACTCTGGATTGTAGCCTTAGCCAGCACAAAACTTTTTAGAAGGCAAGAATGGCTAAAATCTTGTTGAGTATTTGATATTGGCTGATTGTATTTAGGAATATTACATTTATATACTATTTTTATATACTCTCGTTTTTGAATTGGTGTATATCTTGTTAACTATTCAAAGATTGCCAGGTCCAAACCTACTTAATTTCTGAGTTTTAATGATACAATCATTTTGATTCAGTAGTAAGCTCCATGGCATCCATTAGGTCTTATTCTCTGATAAGTAGGTAAAGGATTACAGCCAAAACTTATCAAGAATCAACAGACCATTCTCTATGCCAGTATTTGCTTTCCTGCCCCATTGTTCAAGATATTGATTTGTTTCCAAAAAAACAGCATGACTCACACTGAACAAAGTGAGGTTTGTGTGTTTCTCAAACAGGAAAGTTGGATTTACTGGAGGCCATAGTAAAAACTATTGTGCAGCCTCACCCACCCACTGCCAAGTTAGAAAAGCAAGTTTTGATATGAAATGGAGATGTATCTCTTAAAAGGAAGGAAAAGATTTTACTGGATGTGGAATTTGCTTTCCCTTGAGCATATATACATAGCTTTTTGGATCCAAGCCATTATATTTTAAAATAGTTTCCATTTATGTGAAATGGCCACCTCATTATAACTGTAAGTACCTAGTTCAGAGTTCCTTAGAAAGTAAGATAAGAAGGGATTGCTTAAAACTTCCTCAGTGTCCTCAACTCACTTAATAATACTTAGTATATATTCTGGGCTTCGGAGAAAAGTATTTATCTGTGACAAATGAAGATGGAAGCCATGTTGTCTCCCAGTGTTGTTTTAAAGTCCTCTTGAAAAAGACCTCGGAGAAGGAGGAATCTCATCAAGCATGATCAGCTTGATTAGCTTACATTATTCCGTCGCCAAAGCTGCAATCCTTTAAGATGTGGAAGTAAAACCCATTGAACACAATGGGGCTTACTTTTGAGTAGACATGTTTGAGTAGGACTGTGCTTTCAGAATACATAAAGGCTGCAATCCTAAAGACAGTTTCCTGGAAGTGAAACCCATTGAACACAATGGGGCTTACTTTTGAGTAGACATGGTTAGGATTGTGCTCAAAATCTATCTGAATAAAAACCTTGACCTACGTGTGAGGTGCCTGCATCTCATGGTCAACATTCCCTGTCAATCAAGCAGGCTGAGGGTTCTATTCCCACATGTCTCTGAGGCAGAGAAGACCACATTTCTAACAGTCTCAGGGACAGGAAGGCATTGAGGAGAGGGGAGGCAAAGGGGCACTTGAGGGAAACAAGTGCATATTGTCATTGAGGAGAGAGAAGAGAAAGAAGAATGTTATTTTTCTTATTATTTTGTACCTCAGCAAGCAACAGCTGTGGGCCATTACTTATAGAAACATATGAACCTCAATGCTGTGGAAATGTGAAAGCAAGTGGTTGAAGGGAATGTGACTGAGGAAGTACACCTCACTTAGCAAATGCCTGGTCTTATAAAGAAGCCCCACTCCACAGTTTGATAATGATTTGAATGACAACCCATCTAGAACTTCCAAGTTCATTGTGTTTTTGAGTAGCAGGAAACATTGGTTGACAAACTGTAGGGTTAGTATTCAAGAAGGTCTACAGGTGTTGAATTAGTGGCAAAGGGCTCTTTCACCACTTGTTGAATATAATTATTAGAAGTCATCTAATTTTTAACATGGGTACATTTTCGCTAATTATTAAATATAATATTCTAATGTGACATCTCTGAAGTTTAGTCCCATTGTCTAGAATAAGTTCATAAGAAGTGAATACCAGAGCTGCTATTTTTATTTACACTGAGATGGAGGTGTGCTGTAGGCCTTGAGCCACTGCTCTGCTATTCCCTATGAAAAACAAGTCACTTATCTGCAAAAACCAAAATTATCATTCCATTTGGCATGAAAGATGTGGCTTTTGGACTGGAATTGTATCTCTGTTTTCTTCTTTGAAAAAGGTCCAGTCTGTTCTGAGAAGACACTGGAATCAATACAGGATCCAATTTGAGCACAGCTTTGCCCACTCAGATGCTCTTCGCTCAGCTTCCTACACAGTTTCCTCCTCGATCACAGATGGTCAGAGCTTCACCTACAATCATGACTGCAACAGTGAACATTTAAATGGGAAAAGCTACCATGACATGGAAAATATTACATTTAAACCTGATAAGCTATATGGCTGATTGCAGAAGACTCTTTACTGCCACCCTTATAATATTTTATGTGGACGACTTTATGACCAGAGAAGACTTCTTTTGTCGAGCATTGGACATGGTTGATCTTGAAGGATGCAATGAATTTCAACATGTTTCTCAGATGTGCACATCCATTTATTGGCATATCATACATGTGAGTGTGTTTGTTCCTGTTTGTTTGTACACTGGAGCTGGTTCACAATCATCAAATGCAATTTTCAACTTCAACTTCTGGATTCCCAACATACAGAGAAATACCTGTTGAAATTTGAGTTGGGCTTGATCAAGTTCCACTTATTATATGCATCTGTGTATATGTTTTGTACATATAAATTTGTTTCAAGGTAGATAAACTTTGCCTCTTCAGCATCTACTGTGTAGACAAAGTGGGCAATTAATTTTGTATGAAGGGATTCAAAGGAGATTTCTTATTTTCTCAGCAGTTTGTATTATGATCGGGTTGTCTTTGAGGCCATCTTGTTTGCTCACAAGAATGTGTAAATACTGTATTTATCATATTGCCTTGTCTTAAATGCAGCCAACAAACACAACCTAGAGAAGTACTGAAAAATGGGTGCACTTTTTGCAAAGCACTATTCAGATCGACCATGCACTGTTTAACTCTGACAAAGATAGATCATAAATCTGCAAAATAGACAGTGACTCAAATCCAGTTAAAAACAGTTTGAGGCACAACTAGTAGCATTACCTTCTGTAAGACATGAATTACAATCCTCTGTATGCCTCTAAGGAGGCTTGCATATGACTGGGCTGTTAGTCATACTAGATTTTGACTAGATTGACGCCAGTGGGTTGGCTTGTTTTAACCACTACCTTATGCTGAGCGTACTGCAAAGGCATTGGAAATCTTCAGACTGGTATTTGGAGTACTTCTCCCTTTTTTTCTCCCAGTTCCTATAAGGAACTTCTCATAAAAAGGCATAGATTACTGTAGTTCGGTTGGTTGCATCCTACGAGATTCTTGCAAGTGCAGGGATTAGGATATGCATCAGGGCATTTGCATGGGATTCCCCAGATTTTATATGAAGGGATTTTTTTCCCTATGGATGGAAGTAATCTTCCCAGTGAATTCTGCAGGAATTCTCTGTCCAGTAATTCTCTGTGTAAGGTTGCCATATGTTCCCCAAAACAGGAACAATCCTGATTTTGGGGGATTGTGTTCACATATTGGGAAATGGGACAGAGGATCCTGTCCCAATTTTTGTGGAAGAGAATGATGGCATCCCTATGTGTGTGTTTTGGAGCACATGCTTCAGACGAGGCCGACTTCCTAGAGTTTGTTTCTGCTGTAATTGCAGTTTTGTATTGAATATAGGAAACAGGCACACTTCACCTCAAAGAAACTCACCTCAAAAGCACAGTCCTTTCCTAGTTATTAAAAAAGATGCCACTCAGATGCCATGTTAATAGTTTAGACTTTGTCTTGTCCCCTATGCCAAAGCATAGGTTAGATGATCATGCAGCTATTAGTCTTCTTTTGAAACAGAAACCTAACACAGAAACCTGAGACAGAACAGTCAGGATCAAGAGATTTGGGTTAGGTCTGCTGGCCGTGTGGAGGCAAAGCTTTCCCATTCTGGCTACCAAAAAGTGAGATATTACCCTTTCCAATGTTTATAGATCCAGGAGTCTGCATAAGTCTAATTGCTTACAATTAAATGCCTGCTATCCATCAACATTGGATAGATGGAACAATGACAGAACATTGTTCTTGTCACAATTGCAGCTTGTGTCTGGAACAGAGACTGAAACCATTGCAAGATATAAACTTCCACTTCCCAAAAGAAATTCATCACTGCAAGACAGAAACTTTCCTCCAAAAAGTAATGCTGTGGTTACCAGGTGTTGCTTAGCAAGGAGTAGGTTGCTGTACCTACATAGGGATGCCATATCGCGAAAGCACTGTAAGTGGTTGGCAGCAGCACCCAGCAGAGGCCAGTGATCTCATTCTGACTGCTTCACCCTGGCTACACTGCCAAAGATAGAGACGAATCCCTCATTATAAATACAGAACAAGAAATGGGGAACTTACTATCTGTGTGTGTCTGAACGGAGCCCAAATGTCTCAAACAGATGAATGAGTAGCTCCTCAAGCCTTGCCAAGATCTTTGATGATATAACTGTGGATCAAGTGTTTGTTGTTGACTATTTTAGGGCAGTTAAAGCTGGTGTTTTTGTCTTACACTCTGGGAGCATGGATGAAAATAACTACAATGTCCTGTGCAGAACTCACAAGGGCCTACACCTTACTCTGAAAAAGGTGTAGGAGAGGTATGGATCATCTTCCCCTATGGCGTGACAACAAACTACAATCCTACACCTGATTGGGTTATTTGAGTATGAGGCAGCCTAAATGTATGATATTTGTGAAGAAAGCTTTGGGAGGTTTATATATAAGGACTGGCTTATGATGTTCCTTATAATTTTGTGGAAATTCATGTTATTGGGCTTTATTCTTCTGCCTTCACTTACACTATGAAGCGCTTTACTCAGTGGTCAGTGTGTTTGTGTCTTTAACTGACCACAGTTGTGGGAAATAATTTAGTAGTATTAAAAAGCCAGGAAGTCGGGTAAGAACTTTCCTGAAATGCAACATTCTGTGCCTTTGTGATCTATTTTACTTTTTTTAACAAGTTACATCTCTTGGATAACTAAATATATGGAAGCACATTAAACTAAATGAAACTGAATTCCTGAAAAGTCTTAGGGGAAAAGTTTTTTTTAAAAAAAGAACATCTTGTTGAATGTGAAAGAAATATACAGCTATCAACACTATAGGACATTCTCATATTGAAGTGCTTCAGGCTTGTGAAAGTCACTGGTGAGGAATGAAAGGCTTTGCTTGGATGCTGTTAGTTCATACAGGCACATTTGCAGGAAACGTTGAATAACTATTTCCTACTTATGGACAGCATGGGACTTATGCCGGGACTTGTGCCAGCCTAACTATGGGGTTAGGATTGCAGCCTCTGAGTGTACTCAAGCCAGGGTATAGACCACACATTCCAAGGGAATAAAGAAAGACTATATGAAAAGGATATATGGAATTCATTTTCCAAAGAATCAATCCCCCCGCCTGCACCCCACTCCCCAAAATCCTATTTTCCTTCAACATTTTGTTTGCAGACTGTTTAAAATTGCTTACCTGAATTCATGTGGATAATGCCTGGTTGCATCTCAGGAGCCAGAGGTGTCACTAAACAAAATCTCCAATGGTCAGAATTAACCATGGAAAGATTGTTTCATCTATGATACCCCCCACATAAGTGGTACCAGAGATAGATAAGTGCCTTAAGACAAGTATCTCCCTTTGCACCTGCTTCCATTGCATAGAGGGGGTATTTAAAACACTGTAGTCCTATGCATTCTTATTGATGTTGATTTCATTATCAATAGTTTAGAATATTTAGGATGGCTGCATTGAGTGTGAACTATACCACTATTACTCTTTTGGAAGAAGAGTAAAGCTTCTTTCCCTACAATGTACTTTTCTTCTTTAAATGCAATGCACAATGCAAGTAATTATAATTTGCATAATAAAACAGATCACACTACTCACTTTTTCTTATGAAGGAATAAGTTCCCCCGCCCCATGCAAAATTTTATGACTTCACAAAATTCACACTGTCCTGGTCCTACCATCTGGAATCACATCTGTGTTTGAAATTGCACGTCAGTGTCATGTTTTAATAAGGCTACATGCATCATTCTTGAAGAGATGCCACACAAAGACAGTGGTTTGCTCTGCTCATGACATCACTAAATGTCACACTTTTTTGACAGCTTCTTTTTTTCCATGGGCATGGGTGTCATTCCTGGTTCTTCAAATGTACTGCACGTCCTCTGTTGTGTTGCAATGCTCTTGAGTATTCTCTTTGTACACACGGAGCTAATGATCTGCTTGGTTTGCCCAAATTGGAGGAAAAGTCAGAATTATTTGTATCATATGTATATCTCAGGCCAACTTTTGGGTGTCAACACATGTTGAGACTTTCTTAAATAATCAGGGAAATGCTTTCATACACACAGCCTGGGATCCCTGAATGCATCTGTAATCTGAAAACAAATGGGACATCCACTGGGAACATGAAACCTTGGCTTGGTCCCATGGCTAATGATATATCTTATGGCAGCCATTTCTGTATTTATTACTAAGGAGCCCACCAAAAACATTCTGATCTTTTTTGACCCCCCACCTATCATTACCCTGCACTGACCTGGAAGTTAAATTGCTTTGGTGATTTTAGTGCCATCATAGAGCTAGTAACTTAGGACTCTTGGTGCATTCGCTGGCACAAGTCCCAGCACAAGTCCTGTGCTAGCCTGGGGGTGTCACAAAAGTGCCACAAGGCACTTCTGCGCCACTCCTGGGTGGGGTTAGGCTGGTGCATAGGAATGCGCTGGCCTCCCCATGCCACTGTGGGAACCAGGAGATGGTTGAGTTTAGTTGGCCTAAATTGGTTAGGATTGCACCCTCAATCATGTACAGTCAGTCAACACTTATGGATTCTCAGGTGAACATGTGAATTGTTTCAATTAAAAATTATTACTTTTGAGTTAATATCGGGTGATAAAAAAGTTATTTGTGTGGTGATTAATCTGCGCATGCCTTATTCACACCTGTATTCTCATAATGTAATCAGGAATAAATGTGCCTATGTGATAAGCTCTGGTAAGCCCAAACATGGCCATTTAGCAAGTGGTGTGTGGTATAATATTCCTCATTATAAGGCACTTGGAATGATGACTTTTTTAAGGTTCTTGAAAGTTCTTTTAAAGCCATGTCTTTTCCATTTCTTTCAGTTATTCCCTGAAAAATATGTAACATGAACAAATGTCAGAACGAGGAATTTTTTTAAAGGCCCTATCCTGGCATTTGATATCTGTAATAATAACTCTAGATTTTAATGTTTCTGAATATTTCTTCAAATGAATGAATATTTTTCTGCTGTCGCATTCAATTAATAAAAGGTCAGACACTATCATTGCTTAGTGGTCGCTGGTAGGGTGTTGGTGCATTTCGAACTACTCCACAGTGAAAGTATCTCTTCAGCGTTAGGGGAACAACTTTTCTTACACATTTTGACTCTTGGCATGAGCACTTCTGTTTCAATTTCACGCTATGCAGTACTTGCACATTGAGATTCAGCCGGGTGTACTATATAAATGGTGTGAAAACAAGAATGGGGGAAACATGCCATTTTGATATTGAGTAGGCTTACCCAATGATACTCTTTTTAGTTGTTGGGAAAACAAACCATAACTATATAGTATTCATAAAATGTTAGGTGCCAAGAAAAAAGGGAAAGGATCTTGGCATGTGCAAATGCGACCCACCCCCTCACCATATTTGGTTGGACTAGATAACCCACTGGGTCCCTTCCAACTATATTTGCAAACCACATCCGACTGTCCCACTTCCCAGCTCAATCTTCTGTTGAACGGCCCACAAATTGCTACTGGGCCAAATCACATATGACTTTAAGTATATTATTAATATTAATAGTAATATTAATAATTAATATTAAGTAATATTTTAAGTAAGCATGTGAGAGTTTTATTTTTTTCTGACGTACAACATACTGGGAGGAGGTAGAAAGTGGCAAAAACATAGTCAAAGCTTTATAAAACACCTCTTTGCAGTGTATCCAGTCTGGTTTGGATTCCATGCATGCTACAGTAAGAAGAATGAAGCTTCAGAATACTGTAAATTAAAGAGTTTTTTCTTTTACTGCAAACAGTGTGTAGGAAGCACAACATGGACAAGGTGTTGATGCTTCCTGCTAGACTGTGGTTGTGTTTAACACTCCCATCCTACAGTATCTTAAAAAAATACCAGCACATGCATTTAAAAAAAAATAATATGATTTGGGCCTCCAGTTGGTAGACTTGTGTGGTGTTTGCACAAATGAAAAAGCATCTATATGAGAATGGTCTCATATTGATGGGAAGTTCTAATATAAATCACGTCCAGCAAGCGCCAGCAATTTAGTTCCCAAAGGGAGTTCTGTTGTGTCTTCATAAAAGTCTCTTTATTTATAGATGCACAGGATAAGAGATTTATAGAATTGCTGCAGCCTACAAGAACAGGCAGTGTCAGTTCCAAAACAATATCATTCCAAGTCATAAAACTGCACCATATAGGAAGCCAACAATCCTTTTCTCCATCTTTCTAGCAATGAAGATAGCCAAAAAAAGACATAAATGAGATTTCCTCCCTTCCGTCGTACATGTCTGTCTCTGTTTTTTGTGGAAACCATGTGAATTCAACAGGCTAGTCAGTGTCAAACAGGTTGCAATGTGCTTTGGAGAATCGAGTCAATTTCAGTGTATGGTGAATCTCTAAAGAATGCCAGAATTCTTTAGAACGAGAACTAGAATGGGATGGTTCTTCTAAAATGCAGCTTGTGTATGTAGGCTAAGCTCAATTTTTTTGAGATGTTAAGAAAGAAAAAAAACTTATGAACTATTATTCCAACCACTGAAGTCACTTACTAATAAACAGCCAAATAATTGCAAACAAAATTCATACGGGAGCTTGAATTATTCCAGTCTTTTTGGCAGGTCACAACGATGGGCCGTGTGGTAGACATGATTTGTTCTTTCCGTTGAAACAACAGCCTGCTATACAAAAAAATGAATATACAGTTCTGCTTTTACAAGTTATGTAAGGAGTCCGTCAGTACAATATCTCATCTCTCGGATACACAATATCTGGGATTTGCACAATAAAGTTGATTGCTAAACAGAAATGTTTGGTTCATGCATATGCTGATCCATCCAGCACCTTGTTAAGAACTCCAATATATGCAGTTAATTTCCCACCCTTAAGGGATTTCTGTTTCTTTTTAAGAGAAACCAGGTATACAATCATTGATGGCCCAGCTGAAATGGATGAAAAACTCTGCATATTTTGATCTGTGCATGAGCTGCAGAGAGTTTGCAAAATTCTGAAAATTAAGCCCAACTGAATTCCATAGTGGGAAATTCATGGGACTTAATTCCTGTAGGATCCAAGGGTGATGAATTGTAAGTCCTATAGGACATTGTCCAAACAGCCTGTTCTTACTGAAAGAACAAGGTGATAGAGTTTATGACACAATGAAAAAATAGGCACATTATTCACATTTTTGCCTCTAACAAAAATGGTTGAGCTATAAGCCAGTCAATTGAGGTATAGTGAATGGGAAAGTGAGGACAGAAGACGAGTGATGTAGAAAAAACAATGGAGGAAAAGGATACTATAGCATGCTGTGTAGCTTGTATTACCAACTACAGAATGCGCAGAAGGAAATTTATAGATTGAAGCATGCCTTGATGTACGAGAGCCTGAATGACCACAACGGTGCAAATTCATTCATATGCAGTGCGAGATCGACTTTTGATAACACCTAAAGAAACATTGAACAGTTACTGCTTTAATTTTGTCCTTTTAGGCACTTGACTCCAGGCAAGAGAGTGGAACGATAACACTCACAGAATTTCAACAAGGCTGTGCACATGATTTGGAAATATAGCCAAATCCCATATGGTTTCTTGAAATTTCTACATTTTTCTGCTGTCAAAACTGGAGGGAGGATTTCAAAACCAATAAAGCATTAATGTTGTGCTTTTACAAACTTCAGTCGCATTGCCCTTAGGCACCGTTGCTTGAACTGTGGTTTTTGGTTGGCGGTTTGATGCGATGCTCCTTTCTGGTCTCAGGAACAGGATAATAGATGAACAAACAAAGCCTCCCTATATCAAGGGAGACCATCAGTCCCCCTAGACCAATTACTCAGGCAAGTCTTACTCATGCCCACATCTCCACTACCTGAAATCTTCTCAACTTAAGACCACAAGGATCAAACATGGGGCATTTGCAGAACGCCTGTTTATATTGGTCTGTCCATAGACACTGGGTGTATCTACACCTCAAAGTGATCATGGTATATGTCGCTGGTCTGTCCATCTTGTTTTATCAGTAAAGCAACCTGATTAGGATTGGAATGATGGTATGTGGGAAAGGGCTCTCTTTCTCCTCTCATCCATACAGTTCTGATAATCCAGAATTAGCTATAAACTGCAGGCGGGATGCTTCCATTGTCATTACCATGGTATTGGTATTACCATGATATTAGTAACTGATGAATAGTCAGTTACTCAGTTACATTCAGGCTCAAGGAGCACCAAAGTTTGAGTGTCCATCAAGAGCTTAAACCAGCCCAGTGTCTGATTTTTTTCAACATAGACCATTATGTCCTTGAATGGCAAGGTGAACTGGACTTTAACATCCGATTTACTATAAGTTCATGTATTGTTTGCAATACATTAAATAAATAAAAGTCTGAGGTTTGAGTCTTTAGCTAAGGCCCTAAGGAAGTTTCATTTTCATAGTCAAATTTTTGTAAACATTGTTGTATTTTTCTCCAGAGAACCTTGGAAGAGTAGTTTGTGAAGGGTGCAGAGAAATCTCTGTTAAATGGACACATACACAACCCCACACACACAGCTAAAATTCCCAGATTCTGCTATAGAAAGATGTCAATTAAATTGGTTTTGGTCTGTGGTGTAGATAAGCTCCTTCTGGTTTCCATTCAGTCTTAAATTTGGGGAATTCCTGGCTTATCTCTACTGATATTCATAGAGCACAATCCTAAGCATGTCTACTCAAAAGTAAGCCCCATTGTGTTCAATGGGTCTTACTCCCAGGAAAGTGTCTTTAGGATTGCAACCATAGGAAGACAAATCTTCAACATCTTCCAAAATTTTGACAATTGATCTATGTGTGATTGCATTGCAAGAACTGGCAGTATTGCTGGTGAGAAATGTCTGAAAAGTCTGGAACTAAAAGGAGTATCTCACAATAACTGCAGTGCACTGATTAGTAGAACCATTAATGAGACAGAGCAGTTCATTCTAATAAAACAGTGATTCTGACCATTCCTCATTGCTTTGTCACTTGATCAAAAAAAGTTGTGGTTATGCTGTGACAACTGCTAAATCCTTAACCAAATGCCTTCTTAATTATTAAAATATGACAAACAAAAAAGTTGATAGCGTCATGGCTTTATAGCTTAAAGCCTCTGGATTTAATCTTCTCTGAATGTAACAATGTGAAGATGTTATTCGTGAACAACAACAGGTTCTCTGTTTCTGATTTCAGGTGGAAAAAGGACTTTGTTATAAAGTAGCAAAAATGACATTAAGACAAGAGACAGACATGACGGGAATGTCATCATTTTTTATCATAATTAACAAGAATGGCATTAAGCATCAGCAAGTTTGGGCACCAGCTGACGGTCCACATCAATCAATACTGATGGCAGTGGTAGCACACAGTGCTCTCTTGGAGCCGGGCAAAAGATACCATGGGGAGTTCAGTGGAGTGCTTTATCCCAGAGTAAACTTGGTGCCAACATTGTAACCAGGTCAAATCTTTCTAATGTTATGATGATCCAGTCATGGAAGACTATGCTTAAGTATAGGGCAGCAAAGAATAGCAGCTACAGCTTGATGTACAAGTGCTCTGTTGATCAGACCGTTAACAAAACTTTATTTGTATTGTATTGAGTAATCATATATTACATTGAGTAATCATAAAACGGACAAAAGGCTAAAAAAGAGGAGAAATCTGGGAATTTCCAGTCATGTGGTCACCCTGCATGAGTAGGCCAGTATATATGTGTGCTCCTCCCCCAGAGTGACCCAGAAATGCTTTATGGCACTTTTGTGACACCCCCTGTCTAGCACAGGACCTGTGCCAGGACTTGTGCCCACCTAACTGAGGATTAGGATTTCAGCCATAAATGGGTTTAAACCAAATCTGTAAACCAATTTCCCACTCAGTTATTGCATCCATGGATTCAAAATTACTCAAAATTTACTTTGTGTCACTTTGCTCCATTATATTCATAATATTCATTAGATTCAAGGCTTTGGGGCATTTTTCCCAGGCCTCAATTGATCCAATAAAATGATCCAAGATTTTCCAAATTTTTAATTTTCTCTAGTCACTTGTCATTCAATTTGAGGTGACCTTGGAGAGTTCATCTGTCTCTAAAAGCCATTTCTGATAATTTTCCTAATCATACTCGATTTCTGAGGAAGTGGAAGAGAAAGCAGAACAAACTACAGAAACAATAAAGAACAGGATAGGAAAATCCTGCTATCCTTTGGGTCAATGCCTGGAAGAAGACAAATGGTGGAGTTCAGCTGAGGGTGCTGGGTTTTTATTTTTTTTTATTTTTCTTTTTAATGAGAAGCTGTTACTAGGCTTGGAACCTCCAAGTGGAAGGAGTAATGCATCTCCGCTGGTGTTGAGTAACGATATAATGAAAAATTGGACATGATATTAAGACAATATGTTTTTGGACGAATACGTTTTGGAAATATTCTGTGTTTCTGATAATAAATGGGTTGACAGTGCAAACTGCAAGACTGAGCTTCCTTCCTCTACTTCCTTCATTTAAAACAGAACGTTGCATAATTTTTAGTGCTGTCTATGCAAGAGAATATTGATACCATAACATTCCCTAGAATTTACATAGCACATTGTGTGTACTTATATGCAGCATCTCAGTTAAATTGATTATAACCTTGTACAGTAGGTTTCTTATAATGGATATAATAAGTGGCTAATAATGCAAGTTGAGACATGCTTAATCAAATGTAAACTCCGCTCTTTCAGCCAAGCAATTATCAGTTTGTTTAGGATTGCAGGTCTAGCAATCTCCTTTTGGCAGTGTGAATATCTAGTGGCATCCCTAGAGTGGTGCAGGCTGCACTGAGTAACATGCATGTGGGAGCGCTGATACTACTAGCCAAAATTTTAAAAAATCCTAGTATTTTTGAATAGCACCATCATGTTATATATCATTTGATGTGTAATTTTCTGTAGAATGTAATGAAGCAAACCGTGTTGAAATATTTCTAATCTATCAAAAGTTATAGACAGAAAATGAATGGAACGATGGTGTATCCTCTGAGTGAAACGATGGTGCATCACCATACTCACTAACCTGAGCACTGAGCACTCACTGCATGGGGATGACATGATGATTTCCCACATCAAGTGACAAGTGCCCTTGTCTGCGCAATCTGAGCTACCCACTTGGGCCAATGCTTGTCCCTTGTGCAACTTTGGTGTCACAAACATGCCATAAAGCAAATCTGTGACTCCTGGAGAGGAGTGGAGGCCAATCAGTGCAAGTTAGGATTGCAGTGTGAAGTCACTGAATGTCTATGATATTATTTTCATGATCTATCATTTTAAGTGGTACACATAGAAGGAATTGGGGACATTATGCCATTGCACAATACACTTAGATTATTTGTGTACAGATCTAACAGGAAAATGGGGTATCACAATCTACCATGTTAAATAAATATTGTGCTGATTAATGAGCCGCCTGAGAAATGCCAAGGGTTCTTTATCTGCTGCTTGACTTTGGCTGCAATCTTATACACACTTTCCTGGGGTGGGGGTGGGGGTAACACAAATCCCATAGAACACAATGAGACTTACTTTTGAGTAGACATGGATTGTACACTTTCCCTCCTCTGAGAATCTGAATCTGTAGTGATCCATGATTTCAAACAAGCTTTTTTGGAAATGTGTGGCCTTTGCATCTTCAGTCTGGCTTCTCTGCACATAGAAAAGGAGTAATAGATTTCCCCACATCTGGGACGTCTTGCCCAAAGTGATAGTTAGGCCTGCAGAGTGGTTTGCTACAGCAAATACAACACTTCCTTATGCTGGCGCTGGCATGCCAGCTTTCTCCTGTAACTGAGATCTTTATTCTGAACTTCTGACCTTTTTCTTTCCCGCAGCCCAGATACATTTCTTGGGGCCTGGTGCAGACATGATCTTCAATTATACCTGGGTGGCCTGTGCAGATGTTTTTTGCAGTTCATTTCAGGCTCCTTCGCTTTATTCCTTAGAGTTGTGGGATTCAACAAAGCTGGCGCGTGGTCCAAATGGTGAACGAGTCGGAAACGGATGCTGCTCCAATACAACAGTTAGTTTTGGTTTGCAGTTTTTCTAGCAAAGAACTAAAGTCTCTTCTTGGATGGAAGCAGCGGCATCCTGGGGGCAATTCGCACCCATGGCAAGCTATGGTATCTTGCGCATGCGCTCTGGCACAATGGCAGCCAGCAGGGGCCATACGCCACTGGATGGAAGGAACCACTGTTTGCTGCAAAAGTTGGTTCTGTACTTGGAAGGCAACCCTCTCCCAAAACATAAATATGCCAGGGGAGAAACTCATCTGACAAAATCATGGAATGGTGGGAGGAGTGGCATCAAGTATCAGCCACATCAGGCAGTGGCATAGCTACTGATCATGTAAATGAATAGCAGAGGGACCTGTCTTCTCCCCCCTAGCAGCTTGCTATCCTATTCCACCCCCATTCGCTGTACTGTTTCACTCCAGCCAGTTGCATACTTAAGTCGACGATCTGCTACATAGCAGTTCAGGAAGATTTTATAGACCGCCTCAACAATAAAATCAAATTTAATTATAGTAAATAAATAGTTTTCCCTTTATTGGTTAGAGACAATGAGCTGAGATGAATAGGGATAGTTATTCTCCCCACCACTTGACAAACTACATCGTTACTCAGTAAGCAGGGATAAATGTATCATGATGAATACAGTATGATGTATGAACATGTATTACACATGGAAATGAAAGCTAACTCATATTAGTACTTTATTAGTTACATTGTTGGGTAATAATAACATCGCATTGACTCTCAGAAGAATCAATCTGTTTTGAGTTAAATTTTGAGTTTTAAAAAATCCACTTTTTGTTCCACAAGGCAGTTGCATTTTCCAGTTAATTTAATATAATGCAGCTATTCCAGTCCAGTTTATTTCATTGCACTCTGCATTAAATCACCTTTGCAATGATATATATGATAGTATTTGTACATACCCTGTTTTTCACAATTTTGGCCACTAGTGTCAAGCTCAGTTTGTTGCTGTTCCAAATCTTGTTGTCCAGTGCAGTTGCGACCCCCTGTATTCTCTTAGCTACGGCATCGACATCAGGTACTGGTGGAGAGTTTTAATCTTATCCTTACCAGGCCAATTTCTGAATCCTCAGGGCCAGTTGTGTAGATGAACACCTAAAGCATCAAGAAGTGCTATAGAAGAGGTTAGTGTAGGACATAGCATCAGGCCAACCCTCACAACCTGGTACCAGCACAGCACAGTTCCCTCACCCCAGATCCCAGCAAGGTTTCCCACTAGGGTCAAGACAAGGGATGGTGTGAAGCCCACCACTGGAAACAATCTGCACAACTCTCATGGTGCTGCATTCCTTCAGTTTCTCTGCCTAGTATTCATTGTATAACTTGTACAGCTGCCAGGAATTTCTCGTGCCACTGTTGACACCATAGAATGCTGCCTTTGGAGTCAGGAATGAGTAATGAAGACTGTGACAGTAATAACTATTATGTGGACCCAGCTAATGAACATAAAAGGCTTCAGCCAGATTGGGTGGCATGATGGCGAGACAAGGTCTGAATCATAACTGCTTTTCTGCCATGAACTTTCTTGCTCGCCCTCGCCAGCCGCTTCCTTGCATCTCAAGCTGCAATAAAGGGATAATCATCCTTAATGACTTTTCTGAGTTGCTGTTATAAGGATTTCATCAAAATAATTCATGTGAAGCATTGCTTGAGCTCCGAAAGTGCTATTATTTATTTGATTTATACCCAGCCTTTCTGTCTAAAAAAGGTGAGACTCAAGGTGAGACTCAATTGCTACACAAATGCTAAATATGCTTCAGTTTAACCAAGCTTAAGGGCGCAATCCAGAGTAGCTACGGGGAGTACTTGCACCAGTGTGAGAACAATTTACTCTGGATTGCAATATGAATTTCCCATAGGTTTTCACTAGGTGATGCAGTAACTACGGGTGCATGTAATGTCTCTTATGTGCTCCCATAGTTACTCCAGATTGTAATTATATAAAATTTCCTCCCTCCTGCTACTCTTTGGAATCCTATGCACTATTACTTGGGAGGAAGGGCTACAGAATTCCAGAGGGCTGATTTCTCAGCAGACATGTTGGAAGTTAAGTTGTAGATGACTTTAGAAGATGTGGCTATTCAAAAAAGTGTCTCCTATATAACAGTATAGTGTTACCAGTATAGGGTTGCCATAATTTTCCACAAAACCAGAACAAGACCCCCTGTTAAACTTGACAGTATGTGAACTAAAGTCCCTCAAAACCAGAAGTGTCCAAGTTTTCCAGAACATATGGTAACCCTATACCAATAGCATTACCAGAAAGCGACAAAGTACTACTGTATGTTTTCAGGGTGCCACAACCCACAGTGTAAGCTGCTCCTCAACCTTGCCATCTGAGCCATTTCTGACAGTGATAGTAATGTAGAGGTGTCTCCTCCTCATTGCTCTTGCCACCAGGAGTATCTCCAACAGCAAGTTGCATGGAATGCTTTACCTTCCCATCAAAATGGTACCTATTTATCTATTTGCATTTACATACTTACAGACTGCTGGATTGGCAGGAAAGTGAAAAACTTTTGGGAACCAAATCTACATAAAATGATTGTTTAAAAATCCATTAGTAAAATCTAATATTTTTTAAAAAGTCATGAGAGCAGGAGTTCTGTAGATGCTGACCTCTATGTTTGATGCTGAATTCTATGCTTGTAAAGGTAAAGCAGGCCTCCATCAGTCTTGAGAGACTATGGTATCGTGCTCGGCACTGCATACGCTGCATGCAAAGCATGAAAGCCTGGGTTGGATTGTTATGGAGGATAGGCTGTTACCCAAGCAGCAAATCCCCCCTCTCCACGCCACTGAATTAGTCCAATGGAAAGGCAGAGCCAATACAATTGGATCCAGCTGGCGTCGCAGAGCTGGGCTAAGGACAGGAGCTCACTCTGTCTTGTGGGGCCGACCCGGCTCGAACCCTGGCCTGCTGATTAACAGGCACAGTGTCTTAACCACTTGCATGTAAAATGATAAAATGGGTGTGAAATGGAATGCATGTGTATCGTATGTATTTACATTACAGAAATGCAGTGCAAACCTAAACAATTTTACATCCTGTTGAAGTTTGTTAGAAGACACTCCTCAATAATTCTGTACTCCTTCTCTCTACCCAGGGAATCTTATCCTGAAACGGAAACTGTATTGAGATTTGAAATTCCTAATCCACGACACTCTCATAGTACAGTTCCCAGGAACCGTGGGGATGGGGGTGGGTGGGAGCAATTATCACAGTAGTTTAATTTGTGTAAGGAAGTAGTGTCAATATATTCAGCAGGATCTAATTACCAAATATCTGTATTTCTTACAGGGCAGAATAAAAGTTTTGGGCAATTTACAGAAAAGGATTAAAAAGCCTTGTGGTTTTTTGATGTTTGGCAATTTTTTTCACTTAAAAAAATACGTTTTATGTGACATAAATATAAAAAATTAGCATGATGGTTCTTCTTATCACATTTTTATGCTGAGGGCAAAAGTTCATGCACAGCAGGATGAACCCATCTGCTTTCAAGATGCTTGTTTCCTTCTAGTTTACATAGTTTTCCTTGCAAATAAATTCCTTTGGGAATGCAGTAATTTGACTCTAAAGATAACTCAAGCTTGGACAACATCAAACTAACCCTGGCAAAGAACTGCATCAGTGCAGGAGAGATTAGCATGACTTAAATTGTCTTAACTACCCCTATACAGATGTCAGTATGTTATTACACAAACTAAAGTGATCTAGTGAGTGCCATGCACTGCAAGGTGCTGGATGACCTTCCAGGAAGTCAGTTCAGGTGGACTGAATCATCTATCCCAAATTCTTCAACAGAGTTGGCAACCATGTAAATAGTGGTGGGGGTAGGAAAGGAGAGAGAGGAGTTGGCCTGGACCATGTTGCGGTGATCATGGCATAGCAGGGACCTACAGGGTGACCAGATTATTCCTGAACCCCAGGGCCAAAACTCTTACCCGCTTAAAAATATTGCCAAAAAGTGTATTTTTTTGTTTTTGTTTTTTGGTTTTTTGACCATAACTTTTGATAGGAAGGAGATATCTCCAAACGGATTTTTTCATTGGATTCTGCTCTTCAATACGAATCCAACGACATATGTCATGATGGAGTACTGTGCACTATCGCAAAATTTCAAAATGAAGCCAAAATGTAGGATACCCGGAAAGGAGGCTAAAAATCCAGACAAATCTGGGTTTTTCTGGTCATATGGTCACCCTGGGGACCTAGAAACATGTATGCTTAATTAGGACATGAGCTCTGATAGGCAATAAGAACTCAGAGCAGCCATGCTGAGGATCGCAAAAGGGGTTGTGAACCTCCAGAACCTTCATGGAGGCTTTAGTAGCACCACCAAGTTCATTAAAATGTCCCTGTGTCACACAGATGCAGAATCATTGGGACACCCTTTCTCAGGCCACTCATCTTAAGGAAACCATTACAAGTTACCTGGTGGGTCACAACCCACTAGTTTAGAAACCCCTGATCTATTTAGTTGAAACAAACAGTGGCCATAGATTGAAATACATTTTAAATAATATTAGGGACCTTTCTATAATGCTCGCTCACTACTTAAAGGAAAACTGCAACAAAGCTGTAAAATACTACTGATTGCAAGAACTACAACAATAAAATGCCTTTAAAACCACTTAACCTCAGATCTATGCCTGCATTTCAGTTGTCATAATTTCAAGAAGGCAGGGTTGGGTTGGAAAAAAAGAAATGGATTCTAGCATGAGTTGCTGCCAGTGCTCCCGCGCAAAACCTCCCCTGCCTGATCCTCTCTCTGCCTTGATCCTAACTTGAACCATTTGCCCCACTTCCACCACCTTGGGGATCAAAGTGCTATAAACCGCCTTTGGGATCCTTCCTTTAAGCCAGCATCTTTCCTTCAGTATCCTTCCTTAGGAAGAAAGGTAGGATATTAAATAAATAAATAAATAAATAAATAAATAAATAAATAAATAAATAAATAAATAAATAAATGTTTGCTACACTCTTGTTCTGAGAGCTCCATTGAGTCAAACGTCCCAACCCCAATGCATTTGTGACCATTCCTTACTCTCCTCCGGTTCTCCGTTTCTCTGAGCAGCACCTCACCCAGGTGACCCTTCTTCTGTGTTTTCAACAACCTGTAAATGGAGCTATATTGCCCACAGGTTCACAACTGCCCTCCTCAGAAAAATGCTAATCTTCTGGAAAATAGAGGGCATGGTTAAGGGGCCTGACACTGGGGAGAGTCAGAGGAGCTCTACTGGTGTATCTGCTTTTCAAACACTTGAATTGGAACTTAGGTAGGATTGCCATCAGTGGCGTAGCTAATGATCACGTAGCCAGATGCAAAGCTCAAAGTGTTGATGTCACAATTGGAAGTGATATCATCCCAGGGTATTTTTTAAAATTAATTTTCCCCTGCAAGAACAAAATTAAATTTAATTACCGTAAGTAAAAAAATTTAAATTGTTGGTTAGGGGAAATGTGCTGGGACAAAGAAGAATGGTTATTCCTTCCCTGCTAAATAGAAGAGAAGAACCACTTAGAAGTGCCTGTACACACAGATAGCATAGGTTAACTGTGTTATGATATATGTATATGGAAATGAGTGCTGATTCATATTAACACCTTATTTATTCTATATAGTATCAGAATTTCATCTCATTGGCTCTCAGAGCAATCAGTATCATGGGAACGTTTGCATTTAAATAATCCATTTTTTGTTCCATAGGTTTTTGTGTTTTCATTTTCTGGTTAATTGGCCATAACTTTTGATAGGTATATATATATATATATATATATATATATATATATATATATATATATATATATATATATATATATATATAAATTTTTTATAAGATTTATATATATATGGGGATGTATGGACGGAAGCACATGTGTACTGGCCTAACCCTCCCTCAGGAGTGGTGCAGAAGTGACACGCTTGCAGCACTTTTGTAACACCTTCAGGCCAGCATGGGACTTATCCTGGGGTTTATGTCGACCTAACTGGAGATTAGGATTGTAGCCTAAATAGCCCAAACACAAAGGACCTTCTTTAAATGTAACAGTTTTTTTTCCATACAATATGTTGACCGCTAGCTCTGACGAGCAAAAGTTCCCCTTCAGTTATTGGAGAATTTCTAGTTGATCAAAAAGCCACATTAATTTTACTTTGAAGGAGCATGCAGCTTCTTGCCACCACCCTGATGCACAGCAAAGGACTTGTAAAAAGTCCTGCCTTTATTTTTTTAAGGGTGTCCAAAATATTGAACTGAATTTCAGTATTGAACAAATTTCAATATTAAACTGAACTGTCTATTCATTTCAATAATAAATAAATAAAATTATAAAAAATAATAAATAAAAATAATAATTTAAAATTAAAAAAACCCAAAATATTGAAACAAAAAGACTTTACCATCAGTATTTCTTTAGCTCGACAGAGCTGCTGTTTTGAATGAAACATACTGGTAAGTGTATCCAGTGAAGGGAATGAATTCATGTGACAAAACACAATGTTGAAATTAGGCTTTGAGTTAAAGCGAATGAAAAATATAGATGCTGCTTTCAACATTAATAATTAACCTTCAGGATTTGCTCTTTTTAGTTTGCAAAACCTTCCTGAATTCATTTGTTATTGAAATAAGTGAAACTCAACAACACTGATTCACTTAAAAATATCCTCCAGAATGGATAGGCAGGTAAGTAGGCATTGAATGGATAGGCAGGTAAGTAGGCAGGTAAGTAGGTTGAAATGTAGATGTCTTTTTATGGTGGAGTAATATAACATGATCAAGAGGATTCATCAACAAGGAGATTTTCTGAAAAGCTGTGAGTGGTATTCTTAATTTTTTTTTCTTTTAACACAAAAAGAGTTGCATAAATTTAATTAGTGACATTACGGTAATGTAGCAGTGAGTGCTTAATTGCTGTATTCGTTCTGGAAATAATTGTAAAAGGGGAAAAACACTCTAAAATTATTTTGAAAACAGAGCAATGGGATTTTTCTCCTTTTGAAAGTCAGAAAAAGAGATTGCTAATTTTTTCTACTAATATTTTCCAATGTTCCCATCTGGGTAGTATTTCCATGCTGAAACCATTATCAAAACAAGGCTTTGTTGGAGGGCTGCATTTAAGGTCACCCTTTTGCCTTCACTTCTGAGGTTGGATTGATGACATAATCATGGCTGCCGCAGCCTTCACACCAACATCCAGTAATGTGAATTTGTGATGTCATTAAATCATGATGTTCCCCACCCACACTCTATTTCACTGTCTGCTGGTTAGGAAATTCAAAAGTGATGAAATAATATAATGTGTTTCATATTATTAGTAGATGCTACCAGAGGTATACTGTAGTTGGTGATTTGTGGTAGCAGCAGATATATTCTTTAGGGGCCTAGACTGTTTCCTTCTAAGCATCACCTTGAAGAAACCCCATGGAAATTCCATTTATCTCTTCTCATTAAAATCAACTAAGAATGAAATTACTAGCACTTCATTACTACTGCTAACATACACATACTACTGAAAGATAAAGTCTGAGGTTGCTGTGCTAGTCATGACCAACTCTGACAGCCCAATCCTGAGCAACTAATCTGTCCACATAAGAGCCCTTAGGTTGCCCTGTCTAACACTAGGTTGGAGCAACTGCAAGATGCTCCAGCCCAGTTACTCTGAAGGAGGCTTAGGGCAGAGCAAGGCAAGATAGGGTGCCCTAAGAGAGGTGGACCTGCTCTGCCCTAACTGGGGCAGCCTAAGCAGCTCAGGAGAGGCAAGTTGAGGGCATGTTTAGCATTGCCTGGGGCAGAGCAGTTACTCTGTATCCAAAGCCTGTTTCCAAGGCAGAAATGCCCTCTTCCAGCCCTCAGGGTTATACCACCTCAGGAGCAGGTATAGTAATGAGTAGACCCATAGGGGTCCATGATAAGGCCCGAGTAAGAATGGCAGTGCTGACCAAAAATCTGAGTTCTTGGCCATCTTAGCTGCAACCCCTTCCTCTCAACCTCAGGATATGGAACAAACTACGGCTGCCCACAAACCTCAGGATACAGCAGGCCACTCCAAGAAGCCCCTTGTATTCACTGTAGAATGTACTGGCATCTCATCAGGGACTCCTTATAAGGCAGGCACCCAGTGGCGTCACCAGACTGGTGCGGCTGGTGTGGGCTGCATTGGGGATGCGCTCCATATGGGGTGATGTGCCGGAGGAGTTTGACTGTCCTTTGGCAGGCCCCGGGCGTCAGCACCCCCATTCAGGCCTGCTCCAAGGTGGAGAATCAGCCAGAAGCTGCCACTTGTCTGAGGAGCTGGCCTGAACGGCCATCTGAGGTGCACTGCGCAGAAACACACTGAGCATGCCGAACAGCTTCAGAAGAGACTTCCTTAGAGCAGAGAAAGTCCGCGCCTCTGCACAGCCATTTGGCCTCACTCAGGAGGCGGAGCGGCAGCCGAATGGCTTCAGAAAGAGTACTGCACAGGCACCAACTCTGACGCCTGCACAGTCTCCCCCGAAGCCAAAAGGCTTCAGAAAAGTACTGCGCAGGTGTCAGAGATGGTGCCTGCGCAGTACTCTTTCTGAAGCCAGTTGGCTTCAGAAACAACTGCGCAGGCGCCAACTTTGGTGACTTGCAGTCCAGGTGGAGTGGGGCGTGCATCCCAGGGATGATGCACAGACTTCCGCACCAGGTGATGTGCAGAGTCATGTCACCACTGTAGGCACCACAGCTGTTCCTTGTTCAGTGTGATCTGAGGGGTGTCTCCTCAGGAGCAAGTCTTCCCCTTGTGTCAATTACTTAGCATGCTCTGGAGCAGTTAGGGCAGCCCAGGCTTCCTGACTCTCTGGATTCAGCATAACTTTCTGCTCTGGATACAGAATAGTTAGGAGAGTGCAGTTAGGTCAGAGCAGGCTGAATTTGCTCTGGATTGCAGCCTGAGGCAGTAATCAACCCTATTAAAAGGCCAAAGAGTCAGCATTGTCTGAAGATGTCTCTGTAATCACATGGCCTGCATGACAAACTGCAAAAGGCACGTGGAACGCTGTTACCTTTCCACTGAAGTGGTACCTATTTATCTACTTGCATTTACATGCTTTTGAACAGGTTGGCAAGAGCTGAGCAAGTGTGTGGTACTCAAGTCTCAAACCATGAAACTGACTATTTCCAGGTTGATAAGCACTGCGCCTTTAACCACTGAGCCACTGCAGTCCTAGCATATACTACTACCTTACATATTACTATTGACTTATAGAGTCAACATACACTTCCTTTATAGAGACACAAGGGACGCATGCCTCTTCTGTGTTTTAGTAAGCATATTTTATTTATGTAAGGAAGCAGGAACGGGAATATGCCTACTGAGTGGTATGAATGAACAAAAGAATAAACTAAAATGAGGAAGAAGCATAATATGAAGGGATGTTTCAGGTATCCACAAAGGGTGAGTTCATTGTCTTTTGTTGTGCATATCAAAGGACTGGAAGAAAAGATATGGATTGGAAGAAAGAGTTATGAAGACAGTAGAATGGTTTTTGTTTTAATTTTAAATGGGAATTCTATCAGCAAACTGGATGCCCAAACTGCAGCAAAAAAGCAGAAGAAATATCCAAGGAGAAAGGGAATGAGAAGATGACACTGTCAATGTCCGCTCCATTTCATATATACATGATCATCTGTCACAAAGCTGAGAGTTTCACAGTAAGATCATATTCAACATATCCCATCCAAAATGTGTGCGAAACAGTAGAAATGATGCCGGGACAGGCAGTGAGGCAGCACTGCCCTGTTGTCCATGGGAAAGCACTGCGGCTGTCCCACCTCTTACACTCGAGAAGGCTCTCCTTAGGAAGCTCTCCTTCTACCCACTTTCAAGTGCAAGGACAGTCCAGACTCCACAGGTGTAAACAGGTGAGACAACTGCCATGCCTTTCTATTGACTCTGATAGGATGGTTCTTCCGCACCTGCGCTACACATCCCTGTCTGAGTATCTCGTCTAGTCAAAGATATCATAAGAAGTGTCTGACCTCTGTGAAGCCTTCTTCTCAAGCTTCTCATGATGCTGTAGCAGGCAGGAATAAGAAAACAATAGGATTGGGCTCCTAGTTTGGAAACTCCTTAAAGCAGTGGTTCTCAAGGTGAAGGTCACAACCTCGTTGGGGGAATTGCGAGTCCACTTTGGAGCGGGGGGTCATGAAACGGTTCATGCTGCCATATTGGATTTCATCCCTGCTCCGTCTCCTCCATGACCATATAGAGGAGAAGAATGAGCAGCCAAAAAGGTGGCATTCAGCATTCAAGTAAAAGCAGCTTTAAATAGTTCAGGGATTTGTTGAAACTAGTGGTCCGGTATACATCAGTTGCCATTGGTTGTTGAAGGTGTCGAGGAACCTCTCCAGTTTGCATGATGGGAACCCACAGCTCTCAAACCTAACTGGAAACTGCCCAAAATAGGTGCCCTAAATTTTTACCTTCCTTCAGCTTCCATGATGAAGAAAGAGTTGAAAAAATTATGAGTGATGCATTATTTTCCAGAAGAATGTGAAACATAATACATTAAAAAGAATGGATGAAACTGTTTTGAAACTGGGTGGGTCCCAAACATTCTATTACTTCCCTTAATCAAACTGATGACATTATCCCAACAACAGTGACTCTTTTTTTAAATTAAAAAGGAATGTTCTAATGCTGAGACAGGATATTCATTTATATGCGGTCTTTTCCCGTTATTAACCTTTACTGTTACAATACATGGCCTAATACCTAAGAAGGAAAAACAAAATCTAACAAGCAAGATTCAGGTTGTACATATCATAACAAAAGTTTACTGTATATAATTGCTTTGGGGGTTGGGTCCTCCTTGGGTCTCAGAGGGGTTGTGAGAAGGTGGGATCCACCATCTTGAAATCTGGCACTAGACTTTCCTGGGAGTAAGTCTCATTGAACACAATTGAATACAATGGGAGAAGCTTACTCCTTTCCTTCCATGGTTTCCCTGCCACTTGTATTCAGATACATTCTGCTGCTGAAATTGGATATAGTGCACAACCACCACACCGCAGCACCTCTTCCTCCTTTTCCTCTTCTTCTTCAGGGTGCAGGATTACTGATGGGTGAGTGCTGTGCAACGGGTAGCTGAACATTTATGATATGATTTGAATAATCTAGCTAGCAATCTATGGCTGAAGCATTGCCCCCCCCCCCCAATACTCTGAAATGTGTCAAATGTAAGCATTCAACGGCATCAGATTTAGTACAAATGCTAGAAGTGAGTGTTCTTTGTGTGCAATAAATTATTCAGAGGAGGAGCTGCTGTGAAGTCATATACACATATCTGCCTTTTTAAGTGATGTATCCAAGGAGCCCAATTAACTCCGCAATCTCTAAATAAATTTCTGATGAACGGCAGTTTCAATGTTTGTTGATCTATGTTGAATAAGGATTGAATTACATGCATTCTAAGAAGAGGAATAATGATATCAGAGAAAGATCTGAATGATGCATTGCTCCAAAGAAAGCAGTAGCATTGGCTCTTTAATGTTTATTTGTCAAATGGACTGTGCCAAGTCAGCCTTGTTCAGTGAAATCTGTGAGTGGAGCAGAAAGCTATCCATACTTCGGGGGATTGTGTTCGTGGATACTGGAATGGGGAAAAAAAGAATCCATCCAAGGCACTAAAAAAGAAATACAAAATGCACCATCAGTTTTTTTAATTGACTAGGCACACCATACTTCTGGTGGGATTCTCACATCCCCCAGAACACATAAGAGAAGCCTCCACTGAATTGGGCCAAAGGCCCATCTAGTTCCTGTATCACAAAGAAGCCCACCAGATGCATCAGGAAACACACATGGCAGCTGCATCCAGATGAATTTCTAGGCTGGTGAAGAAGGGGTGAGAGTAGAGAGAAAAGATGGCCCATTCAATTCCAGTGGCACATCTGGAGACTATTCACAATACAATGTTGTGTCACAGCACAGTAGTTGAAAACTGCTGTTTGTCCCCCACTTATCTGACAGGTTAGGGACTGGAGCAGTGATGAAAAGTAAAAATGGTTGAAAAGTTGGAACCTTGTATTTTATTCGTTTACAGTGTTGCTTACCATTCTTTCTTTACCTAGAAAATTGCAAATGCCCTTTTAATCTTGCAAACTCCTGCAGTCACACAAAGATTTCTACAAACAGACTCTCATTCACTCCCTGTTCCTCCCACTCCCTGCCCCTCTCCACTCACTACTGCCTCTGTGATGATTTATCTGCCTCAAGAGAGGTCGTCCTCTGCAGCAACATGGTGGGCCCCCCCCTGCCATTTGCAACGGAAAGCTCTGAAATGGCTTTGTAACATCATACAGGATTTTGTGCAAGCCCAGTTAGAGCCCAACAATAATCATACCCACTTAGCACTTCAATAAGTCATACTGGATCCAAAAGACCTTCTTTCTTGGAAAGTGATATAGATTTTCCTTCTGATGAACTACCATCCTAGGGTGTATCATTCCCCATGAAATACTTTTTGCTCAGTGACTCTTTCTTTTTCCCTCCCCTGAGAGGTTCCTCCTGCTGTTGCAGTGATGGTCCAACGTCCATCAGTTTTCTTGAGTAAATGTACACCAAACACACATATTGTGGAATAAAGTGAGTAATGTGACTGTTTTCCCTTTTTAAAACAAATCCTGCCTGGTTGAATTTTCAGGAAAGCTATTGGCATGACAGGAAGGTAAATCCCAGGGAGGAACCCGCCAAAAACATTTGTGCGAATGTAGGAGTGAAAGGAGCTGAAGCTGACAATAAATCAAAAGGTTTAATGAACTCTGAACCACAAGGAAACAAAATGTGGTAAAAGATAAGAAATCCAACTTGAAAGCTGGAGGGGAGAAAAAAGTCAAATACTCTGGAAACCATGAAATCGAATCCAGTCTGAGTGTTGTTTTATACCAGTTATTCTTATAGGAAGAGTGCACAAGGGTACTTTTGTGTTATTAAAACAAACACTGAAGGCACGGTCTTTTCCTGATCAAGATGAAACAAATAAGTCAGTTTAAGTTATAAGTGCTCATTGTTAACAGAAACACTTGAATAGAAGTGCAGCATGCGCCAAAGATGCCAAGATAGCAACTGGGACTCTGAAACAAAATGTGCCTCTCTGTAGAAGGCTATTTGACTGCGCTTTTCCAGTTGCCTTGGCAGTGTCAAGAAAGTTGGTATAGAAGAAATTATAAATAAGGCTTTGCCCGCACTATATATACTGCCCTACCTACCGGTAATTCATTTGAAAAAGTACCACAACATTCCTCCTACTCTTTTTCATCTCCTTGTCTTCTTTGCAACCCCACCCCAAATAGGAGCATCCACGTATCACTGACTGTCATCATGGTAGGCAATGGTCTCAGGCCATAAAAAGATGTTTTCACATGTACACAGCAACTGAAGTACTATTCTCAGGTAATGAACATCAGTAGGGTGGCTAAGTCATTCCACGATTTTTTGACACCCCCCATACATCAAAATTATTTTATTAATTATTATCAGTATTAAATAATACAATTAATTAGATATTAATGTTTCATATTTTTTAAAAAAATCTCCTTATCCATTAAGTTTCTGTTTTATTCTGTTTGGGAGTGGGGGGCAAGGCTGCATTCTGGATCACTTGTTGAGTTCCACTTTCACTGGACTGGGACCGTTCTGGTTGCCTTGCTTTCCTCCTAGCCTGAACTGAACATGAGCCAAGGCAGCTTTGCTTAGTCATGAGTAAATGCAGCTGTGTAGCTCCGCTTGACTTTCCATAGGGCTCAATGCAATTATCAGGGACCTTCTTCTGGGCTGATCTGTGGGGCTATGGTCAATGGATCTGGGGATGTTGGATTCTTCTAAGTCTGCCCTTTCCATGGAATAATGCCCATTTGCCTACACACAACTAAAGGCTCAATATCTTTCACTTTCCATAGAGCTCATTTTTTAAAAGTTTTTTGGCCACAATGCTTCATAGGAAGGAGATATTTCAGAGCTTTTTGCATTGGATTCTGTTGGAAAATATGCAACCAACGGTATATGATATGATCGGATTTTAACTATTTTAATGATTTTAAATAATTTTGATCAACCCCAGTGTGTCACCCCCCCCCCCAACCCCGAGGGTGATACCCTGGGGCCCAGGACTCCCCGTCCTCCTATAGATGCCACTCATGCATGTGCTGAAGGCACCCAGTGATAGGCCCATGTGACACACTGGCCAGTTTCCTAATTTTCACATCAAAACATGGATTGGAGAACTCCAATCCAGAATAACAGATCCTGCTCCCACATGGAACAAATGCTAAAGAAATTGCCTTTGCTCATGCTCAAGGCACCATCAACACAACAACATTGCAAAAACTTAACCACAATTTACACTAAGCAGTCAAAAGGAAAAGCACACAGGAAATTCAAATCAATTATGAACAGAGACGGGAGGGAATGGTGTCTGCCTCATGTTGCTATGGACCCTCAGACAAACATCTGTGCTGGGCTACCAATGGAACCCCCCCCCTACCTGTCCACCCCTTGACAGGACATTGGGTACTTCCCAACCAAGGAATCAGGGTTGGCCTTGGTCCGGTGCATCTTCTGAGGCCTTCTTCAGTGTTCATGACTAGACCAACCCCAGATACATTCCTCAAGAGGAACCACATCATCACTAGTATAGACAGTATTGGCATCCATCAGTCTCGAAAAACTATGGTATTATGCTTGACGCTGTATGCAAAGCACAAAAGCCTGGGTAGATTAATATGGAGGATAGGCTGTTACCCAAGCAGCAAATCCCCCCTCTCCACACTACTGAAATAGTCCAATGGAACGGCAAAGCCAATATGATTGGTTCCAGCTGCGTCACAGAGCTGGGCTAAGGACAGGCGCTCACCCTGTCTTGTGGAGACCCGGGTCTCGAACCCTGGCCTGCAAGTTAACAGGCACAGTGTTTTAACCACTTGCATTCCCCACAGCCCTTATAGTCTAGCCTTAATTGTGAAAAGAGAACACGACACAGCAAATACTTAGTGAACAGCCCATCTGCCTTCCCCTAGGTACGATAAACTGTAGTGTGATGATTCTGGGAATTTTGCTGACACTTGCTAAAACGTTATGTCTGTTTTCAAACTATTTTGTGACCTAGACTTTAATGCTTGAAATTAAGAGCATTTGTGCTCTCAAGTTGAACAGCAAACGGAAGGGAATGGCATGTATAATTGGAAGCTAAATCCAAAAAGGGCGTGTGTCACATTTAATACAGTTTATATAAAAATGCCAGTCTCTCCATGTTATAAATACCTGATATCCTGTTCCATTATGGCAGTGAGTGTATTTAACAAAAGGGTATGACTGTTTATATGACTTTTGCCCTGGGTCATCGTACCACATTGTCTCATTTCAGGCTTTCTTCTTTCTCATGGGAACCATGTTTTTGTTAAAAATGCCCAACGTTACATGTTGGAGCGTTGTTCTTTGATGTCGATGTGTATATTAGGGCAGTGGTTGTTTGCATGATACGATAAACTTTATTCAAGGAACAGGCCCAGATCCAACCGTCTGTAGCATAGCAGTGGGTCTGCTTAAGGAAGGCTCTATAATTAATCCGCTGTCGGAAGGACAAAATCCAGCCCCTCCACCCAGCCGTTTCTCCTCCCAAGCTCTTATGGGGCACTATCACTTTTCTAGCATAGTGTCACCACCCTGTTAACAACAACAATAACAATTGTTACAAATGAATTGGAGAGAGGAGTATAACATGTTAACTTTCTTCCTATCACCTTCTCTTTCAAAGCAATAGTCTGTTCCATGCACAATAATTTAGTTTTTAAGTATAAGATGAAAATGCATTGTCCCCTTTACCTTGTTAGGGGTTGAATCTCTAGAAATTGGTTCTAGAAATCTCTAGAAATCTGTAGAAAGTGAGTGCCTTCATCATGAAAGGAAGACATTCCCCAAATTTCATGTTTCTAGGTCCAAGGATTGTGGCTGGGTGTTGATCAGTCAGTCTTCAATGTTAAGTACAGGGACAAAAACTTGCGCATGTGGGATTGATGTGCATGGGGGGGTTGATGCGCATGGGGGTATGATGTGCATGGGGGTTGATGTGCATTGGGGGATGTTGCTCATGGGGATTTGAAGCGCATGGGGGGATGTTGCATATTAGGGATGTTGCACATGGGGGGTTGTTGTGATTGGGGTTGATGTCATGGGGAATGATGCGCATGGGGGATGCTGCGCATGGGGGGAATGTTGTGCATGGGGGATTTGCAGATGGGGGATTGATGAGAATGGGGAGATGATGCGCATGGGGGATTTTGTGCATTGGGGCATTTTGCGCATGGGGAATGATGCGCATGGGAAATGATGCACATGGGGTAATGTGCATGGGGAGATGTGGCGCACAGGGATATTGCGCATGGGGAAAAGTTTTGCATGGGGGAATGTTGCGCATGGTGGTTTGATGCCCATGGGAGATGTTGTGCATGAGGGATGTTGCACATGGGGAGATGATGCGCATGGGGAACTGATGCACATGGGGGATTGATGCACATGGGGGATGTTGTGCATGGGGGATGTTGCAAATGGGGGGAATGTTGTGCATGGAAGAATGTTTCACATGGGGAATGTTGTGCATGGAGGGATGAACATGGAGAAAGTTGCACATGGGGGTTGTGCATGGGGGATTGATGAGCATGGGGGGGTTGGTGTGCATAGGGGGATGATGTGTATGGGGTGGATGAACATGTGTATGGGGGATGTTGCACATGGGGATGGTTGCACATGGGGGGTTGATGTGCATGGGGGATTGATGTGCAGTGGGGGGATTGCATGCGGGGGAATTTTACTCCCGCAACACGGGTATGCTTTTTGCTAGTGTCAAATCTAGGACAAAAACACATTACATCCCATTTTGCCCTCTTAAGAGTTAAATTTCTCAGTTCTTGGTGGGTGTTGATGTCATAAGGAACACATAAGGAATACCCTGCCCAAATTTCACACTTCTAGGTCCAGGGGTTGGGGCAGAGCGTCCCACAGTCAGGGATTCTTCCATGAATAGAGAGGAAAGCGTGTTGTGCCCCTTTTCACCCCCTTCCAGTTGGAATTTCTAAAAACTGGTTCTTAGTGGGTGCCTCCTTCATGGAGGGAAAACTCTATCCATATTTCATGCTTTTAGGCCTGGCAGTTTTACCTGGGTATTGGTGAGTGAGTGACTGATTGAGTGACTGATTGATTGATTGACTGACAGAGTGAGTGACTGAGTTTTATATATATAGATGTTTGCAAAACACTCTCAGTCCAAGGTTTTACTGTATGTTGACTAAATGGGAAACACTAGTATTTGGGTACTTTGTCCCATGTGAACTCCTTGACAGTGGGCTGGAGGGAATTTGGAGTCAGAGCTTCAGAAAAGGCAGGTGGCCAAGGAATGTGGTTGTGCATCCACAGATGCCACTGTCTGAGTAATGAGTCCTCAGCTTCAAAGGTCTAACCATTAGTGGAGTGTGGGGAGAGGGTGGCCACATGGCACATCCACAGAGAGAGAGAGAGAGAGAGCACCTTCCTCCTTACAAGCCCTGCTGGCCTTTCCATTTTCCACATCCCCCATGAAGGAGGAGTCAGTGGATTGGGAAGGAACATGCGCTCCTTTTCCACAGATATGGATTCTGTTAATCTCGGTGCATTTCAAGAGATGCATTCCAGCTCAGGTCAGTTGGCAAGGAATGCTGCCATGCGCTGATTGTGAGGTCATGCGCTGACAGTTGCAGGGAGCTGTATAAATACTGGCCGGAGGGAGGGGCTCACTGTGGGTAGTAGGCGTGGTGGAGGTAGGAGGCGGTAGAAGGCGGTAGAGGAGGTAGTAGGAAGGAGTTTAATAATTTTTTTTGTACGAGTGGCGTGAAAGGTGAGTGGAAGGTGTGTGAAAGGAAGAGAGAAAGGCGGGCGTGTGATTCGTGAGGTGTGTTTGTGTGTGTGTTTCCTTTTCCTTCCCTCTTGTTCCCTTCCCCTTCCCCCTTTTTCCTTCCCATTCCCCCTCTTTCCTATTTCTTCCCTTTTGACCTTCTTTTCCCTCTCTTTCCAATTTCCCTTCCCTTTCCACCCATTTCCTTCACTTCATCTTATCTTTGTCAAAATTCTTTACTTTTTCTTTTCTTTAACCTTTATCCTACTTTCAAAATTTTCTATCTTTTTATCTCTTCTTTTCTATTTTCAATTTTATTATTTATTTATTATTTTTATTTTATTATTATTCTTTTACTTCTTCTTTTACTCTTCTATTTTCTATTTTATTATTTATTAATTAATTTTATTTTATTATTTATCAATTATTTATTATTTTAATTTATTATTTATATACTATTTTCATTTTATTTTTATTTTTTATTATATTTTCTTTTTATTTTATATTTTTATTTTATTTTATTGTATATATTCTATTGTATATATTGTATTATAATATATTGTATATATTATATATATACTGTATATATTATATTTATATTTGTATATAAAATATAATATATTTTATTGTATATATTTGGGGTGAGTGTGTTTTTTTATTTTTATTTTTTATTGTATATATTATATTATATATATTATATTATAATATATTGTATATATTATATATATACTGTATATATTATATTTATATTTGTATATAAAATATAATATATTATATTTTATTGTATATATTATATTTGGGGTGGGTTATTTTTATTTTTATTTTATTTTATTGTATATATTATATTGTATATATTATATTATAATATATTGTATATATTATATATACTGTATATATTATATTTATATTTGTATATAAAATATATTATATTTTATTGTATATATTATATTAGGGGTGGGTTTCTTTTTTAGAATAGGTTTATAGATAGTTTTAGGTTTAGAGGGATAGATAGGGGGAGTTTTGGGAGGGCTATTTTCTTTTTCCTTTTTTATTTTGTAGGTATAGAGTGGGTTTTGGGGGGAGGGCTGTAGGCGTAGTTAGGGTGTATAGTTAGTGATAGGAATAGAGTAGTGTACATAGTGTAGGTGAAAATGAAAAAATTGATTAAGCTTCTGCAAAGGTAAGCTGTACTTAGAATCATAGAATCACAGGGTGCAATCCTGAGTAACTACAGGGAGTCCTTGCTCCGGTGTAAGAACAATTTGCTCTGGATTGCAATATGAATTTCCCATAGGTTTTCACTAGTTAGTGCAGTAACTACGGGTGCACGTAATGTCTCTTACGTGCACCCGTAGTTACTCTGGATTGTAGGGACAGAGTTGGAAGGGATCTGGTAGGTCATCTAGTCCAACCCCCTGCCTGCAGCAGGAATTCCCCCTAGAGCATCTCCAACAGGTGCTCATCGAGCCTCTGCTTGAAGATCCCCAGTAAGAGAGAGTCCACCACCTCCCTTGGCAATCTGTTCCACTGCCGAACCGCCCTCACAGTCAGGAATTTTTTCCGGATTTCCAGCCGGAATCTCCTTTCTTGCAGTTTGTACCCATTGGTTCTAGTTCTGCTTTCAGAAGCAGCTATGAACAAATTGGCCCCTTCCTCCATATGACAGCCCTTCAGGTATCAGAAGAGGGCAATCATGTCTCCCCTCAGCCTCCTCTTCTCCAGGCTGAACATCCCAAGTTCCCCCAACCTTTACTTGTAGGGCTTCCCTTCCATCCCACTGATCATTCTTGTTGCTCTCCTCTGGACTTGCTCCAGTTTGGCTACATCTTTCTTAAAGTGAGGTGCCCAGAACTGAACACAGTACTCAAGGTGAGGTCTGACCAATGCTGAATAAAGAGGAACTATAACTTCTCGTGACTTGGAAGCTACAGTCCTCTTAATGCAGCCTAAAATGGCATTTGCCTTCTTTGTAGACACATCACACTGCTGACTCATGTTCAGCTTGTGATCCACGGCGACTCCAAGATCCCGCTCACATGTTGTGCTGCCAAGCCAAGTATCCCCCATTTTATACCTATGTTTTTGGTTTTTATTGCCTAAGTGCATAACTTTGCACTTCTCCCTGTTGAAATTCATTCTGTTACAGCCCAGGATTCCAGTTTATCCAGATCTTCCTGGAGGTTTCTCCTGTCTTCTGATGTGTTTGCTACTCCTCCCAGTTTTGGTGTCATCTGCAAATTTGATCAGGCTCCCCCGTATCCCTTCCTCCAAGTCATTGATGAAAATGTTTAAGAGAACCGGTACCCCAGAGCCTTGGGGTACCCCACTTGAAACTGACCTCCAGGTTGACACAGAACCATTTACTAAAACCCTTTGAGTGCGGCCATCGAGCCAGTTGCAGATCCACCTAACAATTGCCCTGTCTAGCCCATATTTTTCCAACTTCCTAATTAAAATGTCATGTGGGACTTTGTCAAATGCTTTGCTGAAGTCAAGATAAATGACATCCACAGCATTGCCACTGTCCAGTAAGCTCGTAACCCGATCAAAAAAAGGAGTTCAGATTTGTCTGGCAAGATTTATTCTTGGTAAATCCATGCTGGGTTGTTTTGATCACCGAGTACTTGTCTAGATGTGCACAAATTGTGTGTTTTATGATTTGCTCTAATATCTTGCCCAGGATTGAAGTCAAACTGACTGGTCTATAATTTCCCGGGTCTTCTTTTTTCCCCTTCTTAAAAATTGGGACTACATTTGCCCTCTTCCAGTCCAGTGGCACTTCTCCACTCCTCAAGGATTTCTCAAAGATGATCGACAGAGGCTCTGCAAGGACATCTGCCAGTTCCTTAAGAACTCGAGGATGCAGCTCATCTGGTCCAAATGACTTGAATTCATTTAGGCCAGTTAAGTGGTTTCGAACCAGTTCTCTGTCAATCTTAATCTGCTGTTCTGCACCATCCATGTTTTCATTACCTCTTAGGGGATGCAAACACATCCCCGAATCAGTCAATGATCCCGCACCCCCATTTGCACAGCCCTCCTTCTGTGAATAGACAGATGCAAAGTAGGAGTTGAGCAGCTCCGCCTTCTGCTGGTTTCCAGACACCTGTTGTCCATCCTTGTCCAAGAGCAGCCCCAGCCCCTCGTCTCTCCTCCTGTTCCTTTGGGCATATCGAAAGAAGCTCTTTTTGTTATCTTTGACTCCCCTGGCCAGCCTCAGCTCATACTGAGCTTTAGCATCCCTGACCCCCTCCCTACAGGACCGGGCTACCTGCCTGTACTCCTCTCCGGTGATCTTTCCAGTCTTCCACTCCCTATACTTCTCTTTCTTTAACTTCAGCTGATCCCCAAGTTGCCTGTGGAGCCAACCTGGTTTTTTCAGCATTTTCCCCCCTTTCTTTTTTATTGGAATTGTTTCTGACTGTGCTTGTAGAAGCTGCCTCTTAAGGAGCTCCCACCCATCTTGGGCCCCTTTCCCCATTAGATCATCAACCCATGGGATCCCACCTATGACTCCTCTAAGCCTGTTGAAATCAGCTTTCCTGAAATCCAACATGTAAGTTTCACTCTGCACTCTTTTTATTTCCCACATTATTCTAAATTCCAGCAGCTCATGATCGCTTTCCCCTAAAGTTCCCACTATGTTGACCTGATCAACCAGTTCTTCACGATTTGTTAAGATCAGGTCAAGGATGGCCCCTCCCCTTGTCGTTTCCTCCACTTTCTGGACCATGAAGTTATCTTCCAGGCCCATCAGGAATCTACTGGAGCTTCCATGTTTGGCTGAGTTTGTCTCCCAGCAAATGTCTGGGTAGTTAAAGTCCCCCATTACTACTACCTCATATTTCCTTGCAATGCCTGCCAGTTGCTCCAAGAAGACATCGTCTACTCCTTCTCCTTGGCCTGGCGGTCTATAGTAGACGCCCACCACAATGTTTTGTTTCTTATTTTCCCCCCTTACTTTTACCCAAACACACTCCACAGGGATATCTGGACCACTCTCCTGGATTTCAGAGCAAGTATATATGTTCTTGACATATAATGCTACTCCACCTCCCCTTTTGCCACTTCTGTTCCTCCGGAACAGCTGATAGCCTTCCAATTGTGTTCCAGTCATCCCAACATCCCAACAAGTTTCAGTTATTCCTATCAAATCAAATTTCCCTTCACTTGCTAAAAGCTCCAACTCATCTTGTTTATTTCCCAGGCTCTGTGCATTTGTGTAAATGCAACTTAAGCCCTGGAGGTTGCAACTCAATGCATTTCCCTCCTTTTTTGTAAGGCCAGGCCCCTCTAAAGATTTTTGAGTTACAGCTGTGCCCTGGCAATTTCCATCCAGAGCATTTTCCTTATTCCTAGGTTCCCTTGGGACGTAACCCACCCCCTTCTTATTTAGTTTAAAGCCCTCCTGATAAGGTTGGCCATCTCCTGTCTGAAGACACTCTTCCCGCAACCCGTAAGATGTAGTCCATCCTTTGCTAGGAGTCCTTCCTCAAAGAAGTTCATTCTGTGATCCCAGAATCCAAATCCTTCTCGATGACACCACTTTGGTATCCTGTGTTTTTGGGGTTTTGTCCTCTTTTGCGATTGTGACAAATGGTCACCCTGACCAAGGAGGTAGGCAGCTCCTCTGGCACTCCCTTCACATTTGCAGGGTACGTGGATGGAAAGATGAGTGGGCGAGAGACATCAGTGGCATCGATGCAGCAAATAGCTGCTGCCGCTGAGAGGGGGTGAGGAAAAGAGCTAGGGCCAGCCAGCCCCCCCCCCACACCCATTTCACTCTGCCCCCCCCCCCCCAAGATCCTCCCTGGGAATCTCTGCCCTCTCTTCCCAAACAGGAACGCAAACTCTGCAGTCTCCTTCCTCTAAGGACGCTCCCCCATCCTTCCTTCTCTGGCCCCCTTGCTCCTGCTGGCACCTGTCCCTCTCCTTCCAGCCTACCCCACTCATTCTCCTGGGGGGCCTCTCCCACTCTGCTCCAGCCCACCAGCCAAGGCACCCCACTGCAGCAGCCCAAGGCAAACCCCTCACCAGCAGCAGAAGCCAGAGTGAAAGCCCAATCCTCTATGTGTCTTCTCAGAAGTAAGTCCCCTTACAGTCAATGGACCTTACTCCCTGGTATTTAAGCATAAGACCCAATCATATTCATGTCTGTTCAGAAATAAGCCCATGATAGTCAATGGGGCTTATTTCCAGGGAAATAGGATTGCAGCCTATGAGCCCAATCAAATTGGTGTCTAGTCAGAAGTCAATGAGGGTTACCATTATAGTCAGTGAGGCTTACTCTCAGGAAAGTGTGACTAGGATTGCAGGCTAAGAGACTGCAGTGTAGGCTACAACACCTTTTTTTTGGGGGGGGGGGATGACGATGACAAAAGCCAGTGATGTCAGGAGTGTGGTTGGGTTCAAAAGAGAAAGGCAAATGTTTTACTGCCCATTGGAAGAGATCTGCTTTTAAAGCACTCTTTTTCTTTCATTGATTTTGTTCCTCTTCCTCTCCCTTCTGCACAATTTAAAATTGCATGAGGACTACTCTAATTCCAGAAACCAAATCAATGAGATGAATACATGTGCTGAGTGCTCCCAACCAGACATAAGAATGATTTACTCTGGATTGCAATATGAATTTCCCATAGGTGTTCACTAGGTGGTGCTGTAACTACGCAATATAAATGTCTCTTACGTGCTCCCGTAGTTACTCTGGATTGTAGGGTTAGAAGCCCAGCTGTACCTTTTGTGAAGACCTGGGCTCTGGTTTGTAGACTGCCCTCTGAAGCCTCCTCTTCCAGGAGGGTAGATAGCAGCTTCAGATACAGAAGTAGTAGGTCATAGAGCACCATATGCACTGGAGTGATATATGCTCCCATCTCCCAGCCTCACCTTCCTCACAGGGTTGTTGTGAGGACAAAGGAAGAGTAGGAACTATGCATACCATTCTAAGCTCCTTAAAGAAACATAACTATGAAATGTTTTGGTATAGGAGTATCAAAAATTTAGGGGGACCAGTCGTCAAATGATCTGGGTATGCCACTGCCTCACAGCCCAGCATCTGCCCAGAACAGGGTGACATGACCAGAAATTTCTGGATTTGTCCTCTTTTTTAGCGTCCTGTCAGGGTGTCCTCCAAAAAGTCTTCATTGTCCTCCGTTTTGACTTCATTGCAATGGTGTGCAGTATCCCATCATATGTCACTGGAATCATATTGAAGAGCAGATGCAAATCCATTTGAAATATCTCCTTCCTATCAAAAGTTATGGCCAAAAAACTAAAACTAAAAAATATGCAGTAAGCTCTATGGGAAAGTGAAAGTGCCCAATATCATGGCTTTACTCATGAGTAGGCAAACATGCCACTGTCAGCCTGAAAGGCCAGGCTGAGCGGAATCCAGAACCTTGTCGTCCTTGTGAGGTTTGGGCATCTGGTCACCCTGGCCCAGAAGTGTCAGGGTCTCTCTGTAGTGAAGATGGATTGAGGAAGCTTCACATCTCCTGCCTTGTACATGTGCTCTCTTTACATCTAACGGAGGGTTTCTTAAAATGGTAGTAAGACCTTTAAATCAAGGGGAAGGCCTGAGCTGTAAATAAAAACCAAGAGAAGCAGTACTTCCTGAAGAAGAATTGGAGGCCTCTTCAGGTGAAGGATATTAAGGGATTTAACATGTTATGATGTTCTTTGGAAGGGGTGGCTAAATTGGAAGTACTTTTGAGTACAATAAAACTGTAGGTTGAGAGTAACATGGATTGAGAGTGTTTTGCAAGACCAGCAAATGTTTCTCATAAATTTTAACTTGATATGCAAGTGATGTCTTGATAAACATGCAAAAAAATAGCCCCAGCCAGGATATGGCCAGTTTTGGTGCTCTGCCAGAACCTGCTCAGACTCTCCTAAGACCAGCCTTTGCATGTCTCCTCTGAAGTAGGCCCATTACAGTCAGTGGGGCTCATTCCTATGCAAAGTGGACAAAGGAAAGGAGCCTCTGAGACCAAGCCTTGCATATCTACTCTAAAGTAAGCCTCTAAAGTAAGCCCACTTGCTCTAAAATAAGTAAGCATTGGAGCGTGTCAGTCCTTCTCTTTGGTATACCCAGAAGTTAGAGGGCTTGGCCCCGGGAGCCCACCTTAGGGGGGATTTGGAAGATCCTGGGCTGGTGGGAGCGGAAGAGAGGGAGGAAACCCGGACTCGGTAATTCAGTGACTTGTTCTCTGGCAGGCTCTGCTGCTGCTGCTGTCCGTATCGACGCAGGAAGGTTATGCCAGATCCAGCATGCAAGATCATGCCAGAGCCAGCAGTTGAACCAGAACCAGCGTCAGTGGTGGAGCCTGAGCCAGCAGTAGAGACAGAGCAAGCGGCAGAATTGGAGCTTACGCCTGATCCAGGACCAGCAACAGAGTCAGTGGCCAGATCGGGGCCAGAGCCTGCACGTGCACCAGCTCCAGCAGAAGAGTCAGCGCCAGAGCCAGGACAAAACAACTCTGAATCAAGCTTGTTTGAGTGGTGGGATGCAGGTAAGGAAACGGTCCTCAATCCGCAACCTCTTAATGAGGAAATGAGGAAATCGGCCCCACTTCTGTGTGGTGGGAGCTGTGAGTAATTCTGACTGGGTTGCAGCCTCTGAGCCCCAAAAGCAACTCAGGGAGTCGGAAGGAGCTTCCTCTTTCCATCTTGACTCCTCTTTTCTGTCCTTAATGCGGTTTGTGGGATCTTTGTGTTTGTTCCCTGTTGATGTCTGTACTTTGCTATGCACCTTCTCCATAAGTTAAATCCAGGGCAAATGCTGCTAAGTAGGAGTGTGGGAATACTGAAGTGGTGAGCCTCAGTTGTAACTACTTCAGTTTAGGATTTGATTATTTTAATACTGTTTTATTGGAATGCTCATTGGTAAATGTATAAAAGGATGTTTGAAAAGTGCTTGCCCTTCTTTAAGTTGATTCAGTAAACTAATGTTTATTCTATATTGTTTGTGGTCTGCTGGCTGTAGATACTATAAGGGTTCCCCAGCAGCCTTGCCTTGTTGAGCTTCATACTCCAGAGAGTCAAATGGGGTTAGTTAGAGGTTTATGAATGCAATGGCTGATGTTAATGGTTTGTTAACCCTTCTCTTCACTGACTGGGTAAACCTGCTTTAAGATCCTGTAAAAACCTTGATTTTTGTGATAAGGTGGCAGTGATAAAATGTTGCTTCAGAGACTTTGATTTGGCTACATTTGTAAAGCGGCACTTAATGAGCTGCCAAACAACTTCTGTTGTTTTCATGGTGAGGGTACCAGATGAGGTGAGTCTGTGTTCCTGGTGCAGACATAGTTGTGGACGGAAGTTGGATTCCTGTTCATTTGCTGTATTGTTGGAGACTATGGGGGAGAAGACGGACATTGATGAATTTCTGATTCAAGAAGGGGAAATCATCTTCACTGGGAGATTTTGCTGAAATTGATTAGAGACCCCTTGACAGAAATGTTTGGTGGAGAGGGAGACGTGGGGCAGAATGAGCAGAATCTAGTGATGTGGGACCCATTCATTGATTTATTTGACGAAGAAGGAGAAGTGGGGCAAGGTGACCAGTTTCCAGTGATGTCTGTAATTGAGGAGTTGAATCTGCTCTGAATATATTGGTGATCCTCCTCTCTCTCCTTCTAGATTTGGTGTTAAGTGGGACCAGTATTTGGACCGTATGGGCCAGGAAGGAGGATGAACCCTCCTCCTCCCTGAACGGTAAGGCTGCAATCCTAAGCACACTTTCCTGGGAGTATGCTCTATAGAACACAATGGGACTTACTTCTGAGTAGACCCTTTGGGATTGTGCCCTAAGTTTTTTCCATCAGCCACATCCAAGAAGAGGCTAAAAACTGTCTGTGCAAGGTTGCCCATTTGCTAAGAAGGCAGGAGGCACTTTTTCAAGTTGGTTCTCCTCTTTTCTCTACCAGGGGAGAGTAACTGACCCTCTTCGCCCCAGCAGTGTCTTTTATAGTGACTTCTGCTGGTGTCCTTTTACATTATGAGCCCCTTTGGGACAGGGAGCCATTAGTTATTTTCTCTGTAAACTGCTTTATGAACTTTGTGTTGAAAAGCAGTATATTAACCTGTAGATTGATTGATTTCTGAGGCAGGCATTCAAAGGGGGCATGTCTAAATGTAAATCTTGCCGTAGGGAGAGCTAACATGGAGATAGGATCTCTTAGGACTTGGTCCTTTCAGCCAAACTGGTAGCTTGAAAGTAGCTATGGCTGCCAAAAAGGCTCCTCACCCCCTAAATCAGACCCAGTTCCTTGATATCTTTTTAGGGTTTTACTATGGGCAATGCCTTCCTCCACCCCCTACCAATTTCTGACAGCTCTTATCTTTCTTCTATGTAGATGATCTTATAATTGAAGATCTGGAGGAGGAGGAGGAGTAAGAGGAAGAGAGGAGGAGGAGGAGGAGGAGGAGGAAGCATCTTCGTGGAAGCCATCCTAATCGACCCTCAGCTGGAGCCATGGCCATTGGAGATGATGCCAACTACAAGTGACACAGGCTGTGGGAATGACCTTTTTGTGTGCCAGAAAGGTCCACCCATGTTAATGTTGCCTGGCTCAAGTGATCCTCTCCAACTGAAGGATGCCTACACACCTCAAAGTCAAGACTTACAAGACAGTGGTGAGACTGGTCTTCCCTCTATGGCCAACGACTGAAACATGATCCAACACTGCACAGCAGGGAAATGCGGATGATCTGCTGACCCTCAGACTGATGCGCCTGGACCATGTTACGAATATGGAGATGTGGAAAATGCTGCGAGTAGCTCCCATCACTGAGATGTGCAAGACACGCTTGTGTTGCTACAGCCACTTGCTTGGAACCAGTGAAAATTTGATGGCAAAGACAGCCCTTTATCTCAACCTGGAGGAGCAACGAGTATGTGGCAGGTCAATGAAAGGATGGTTGGACAGAGCGATTAAGGACATATTATTGTCACCCTGAAGACACTGTTGATCAGACCAAATGGAGAAAAACATGCAGACGGTCAGGGACAGCCACAAGCATGGGACAGTCACAAGGAGAAAGAAGAAGCATTGGGAGAAACTACTGGAGGCAGGATCTGGCCTTTTTTCTGTCCCAGGAAACACGAAAGCCCTTCATAAGTACCATGTTACGGGCAGATGAACACATGGAAGAACCAGCAGGCAAGAAACTCAACAGTGTGCAAGCCCATGAAGGCTGCAATCCTAAAGACACTTTCCTGGGAGTAAGATCCATTGAACAGAATGAGGCTTACATTTGAATAGACATGGTTAGGATTGTGCTGGAAGTCTCTGAAAGTGGAAGGGAGACAAGAGAGGAAGAAATTCTGGTCATCCAAGCAGAAGAAGGTGGACAGACCTGGATAGTCACTGTATGAGAAACATGTTGCAAAAATGTTCAAAAACCGATGTAGCAGCTATTCAGAGGTGGCAGATGTTGAAGCACAGAAGGAACCCAAGTGACAGGAAGAGGCGACAGAAAGAATGGCGGTGCTTCCCCCTTGTCGCCCATCCTCTTTCTAGGAAGATCAACAAACCCTGATGATCTCCTCGCTCTGCACAAGGTCTGCTGCATGTCTTCCAGATTGTTGTTCTTCATGTGTCAAATTCCCAGAACCTTGTGTCACTTACTGGTGGCCATCACTGCTCCAGCTGGGGGTCAAGGATGGCAAGGTGCCTGGATCCGACTCCTCACTTGGCTCCTCCAACCTCCTTCCCAGCCTCCTTCCGACTGCGGTGGTCCTGCTTCACGTCTGGCTGCTTCTGCTGGTGGCCTTGGTTCCACTTCTGCTCCCAGCTCCTGGTTTCCTTGCTACAGTTCCTGACTGGCCAGTCCTGGACTTCCATCCTGGATCGACTCCTGCCTTCCTTGCTGATTCGGCTTCCTGCTCCTTGGTGGACTCAGTGGCTATAGACTTCACCCTTGCTCCTCTCTGGAGCCTCAGTCACTGTGATGCAACTTTGCAACACCATAAGTCGGACTGTACTGTTGAAGAGAGAGAGGGAGACTTCAAAGAAGACCATACCTTACAATGTAAAATAATCTTTGGATATTGTTAATCAGTGGATATTGATATTGGATATCAGTGTAATGTCACAGTGTTACGTGGCATTCCTCACAATTTCTGATTCCATACATTATCTTAGTTATATCTTGCCATATCTGCAGCATTTCTATCCCAGATTTTAAATATCGCTTGATCTCTGCACAACTGGGCTGAGCTAAGCAGCTATGAAATAGTTTGGTGTGCCATGGATCAAACGACATGGGTCAAACTACACAGTGTGTTACTCGTCTGTGATCTAGTTTCCTGATGTGTTTGGTTTTACTTTTAAGCATCCCCAAGGCATGGGGAGATTGTGACAGGCTTTGAATTTAACTAGAGCAGCAGCACTGAAGTTGACAGTCTCTCTTCAGATTTGTATTGCAAGAGAATACAGGACTAACATTTTCTCAACATAAAGTACACAGAGGGCAGGTCAAGAGGAAACTGGAGGACCGTTGGGAACAGTGTGAAGGAAGCATGCGCATACATGTTGACACAGTCCAGCCAGTCACAGGTGTAGATGTGTCTCACTCATGGGTGTAACAGTCTCTCTGAAAATCCTCTTGGGTGTTACAATTATTATATATCCCAAGAAATGTTTGTTGAGTAAGATACAAGCTGCTGGAAAAGTAAAAGATAAACTCTGGCCAACAGTTGTTGGATCTGCTTTTGAGTGCGCCTGACTCAATTTGCAGGGAGCATTTTTCAATGTGTCTAATCTAGTCCAAGACCGCATTTGATTAATGTCGCACGTCCTACAATTTCATGTTGGTCACTTGGCTTGCAGCCTTAATAGTAAAGTGTAATTTATCACTGTCAATAGAATTAAAGAAAAAGGACTCTGACCTCACATGTGGACTCTGAGGAAGGAGCGATGGTTTCGTACTTGTGCATGGTCAGAACCATGAAGGAGCTTCTTAGATTTTCTCAAGACATCCTCTCCAGAGGATCAGATTTCCCATGTTAATATTCAACCTCTTAGCCTTGCCTCATTCATTCCAAATCAGACATCATTTATAACTCAAGTGATTATATGTAAATTAATTTTTTAAATTATGAATTCATTTTTTTCACCATTGACAAGACACAGTGCTATGAAATGGACCCAGATGGCCCTGGGTTGATGAGGATAGTTCCTCCTTGCCTGTTGCAGATTTCCTGAATTGGCAGTAAATTGGCAATAAATCTTGCAGGTCAGTAAGGTTGGTTTTAAGATGGCTTTTGTTTATTTTTCAAATGTATTTTGTAACTCTCTTTTTGAGACGCTCAATGCAAGAATGTTTGATCAGTCTTGGTGAGTCAGAAAATATATTGTGATCCATACATCTGACATTCTCTTCTCCGTAGTTCTGAGATTCTCAGAAATGTTGACAATAAAAAGGATCACTTTTCATGATTTTACAGTGTGCTAGAGAGCCAAAGCAAATAAGGGAAGAAACTACTTCCAGGAAAGGATAAAATCTTTTCTTTCTTCTTTTTTACGCAATATCTCTGGGGGCAGTGAAAGCTACTAATATCTCTCCCAGGTAATGGATTTTTATTATTTATCAGTATTGTGGATTCCCGATGCATCATTTGAAACAAATGACTGATCGAAATTCATGTGAGTGAATTGCATAATCTTTACCGAATGAGCTCAATAAAATATGAGGGGAAAATGGACAATATACAAAGTAATCTACTTTTTTTTTTTTGAAGTACTGGTATTTATGAAATGTACTTTCTAAGATGCTGATCAGCTGAGTTGAATATGTCCAAAGTGCTGCCATTGACTTTCAGTGCCTGCCCTACATAAAACCTTACATTGCTTTAAAAGTCAAGACCACCTGACTATGAATGAGCTTGTAGATAAGTTTTTTCCTTATGTGTTAGTAAATGTGGATCACAATCTACTACATGTTAGTAGATTGTGGATCACAATCTAACATGACCACCCTGCTCCAGGTCCATTTTCTGGTAGCCTCAAAGCTGGAAGGACCTGTTGTTTGATATGTTCTCTGATATATTTATTTGCAAACTAGCGGAATTAACTCATCATTGCAGGAGTAAAATTTCAAAAATACTTGAGAGTTCTGGGCACGGTTGAGCACTGGTGGCACCGCTAGTCACCGAGCACTGGCATTGGGTGGCATGCACCAGTAAGCACTGGGCAACAACAAGTACCAGACACCAGAGGGTACCCTCTGGTTTGAGAGCAGCCTCAACTTTGATCTTTTAAGGAAAATTGTGTGACGCTCTGCTCCCTCAATCTCCAGAGGATATTCTGGAGGCTGGGGAGGCTGCAAGCACCTCCTCTCTCTGTGCATGAAAGTATTTATCAACTAGTTTAAAGATCCCCCTCTTCTGTGTTAGAAGGTAATGAACTGATTTGCATTCATTCATTTGTAAATTCTGTCTCTAATATATTAATTTATGTAAATTTATTCACATTTGATATGTCAATAAATTCTTGCTTAGATAAGCACATTTGAAATCATGTTGCAAGTTTCCTGACTTGGAGTACACTGAGTTGTTAGCCACACATAAAAAAATCTCCCACCCTTAGATTCCCTTACCAACTCAATGGTTAAATCTCATTGAGGCACTGATCTTCAGAGCAAATAAAGCATCCATTGCTGCAACCTTGGTAAGGTGCAGAGCAACAGATTACCTGTTGTAACACTCATGAGCCATGAAGATCCATCGAGGCATTAAAATAAGATCCTTGAAGAGTTCACCCTATACTAGTCACTGTGCTTCCCAACGGGAATTTAAAGCGCATGTCTTCATCGCTGTCCCTGTTAAATATGGGCAGATAAAAGAGTGTTGATTGACAAACTTGCTCAATGTCACTGGCCACATCGTGTATGCAATTTTAATTTCCAGTTTTTAGAATATAGTGCCCAGCAACATCAAAAGCACATTAAAACACACACTTATCTTATTATCAGCTCCAAAACGGTGACTTTAAATTACCAACAGAAACATCAGTTTAAAGGGGTGTAATGAGGAAGTATAACATAACACTAATAAGAGCATGACCTTTAGGCTGCATAAGTACTGAGGTATAAAAACATGAAGTATGGGAAGGCGCCAAGCAGCAGGCCTACTATCTAATCAGCATTGCCTGCGATAAAGGAGGAAGTGCGATGAAGGGAGGAACTCTTGGACATTTGCACCATTCCCTTAGGATTCCAGCCTCATGGAGGTTTTGTTGTGTCTTTAGGAGTCCTGCCAATTTCAAGCATGAGGGGGAAGTTGAAATAATCATTGCTTATTCATGATAGAATAGTAAAGAACTGCTAGGACATGAATGGCACTCCTTAAGTTTCTTAATATGCTTGTTAGATCTTTATAGCTGTTGTCTCTTTTCTCATGTAATGTAGCCTGAAATTTATCCCTAGAAAACTCGTAGAAAGCGAGTGAAGAAAGGTTGGGAGAAAGGTGAATGGGAGGGAAGAGACAAAAAGAAGACGAAGCAAAAGGAGGTCATAATTCACTGCATAATCCTAATCCCCAGTTGGTAAAGTGTTGTGAGGCACTTCTGCACCACTCCGGTGAGGGGTAGGCCAGTACACAGACATGTGCTGGCCTCCCCATGCCATTGCAGGAACAGGTAGATGGGTGAATGATATATGCTGGCCTATATCCTTTAGGATTGGACTCTAAGTTGTAGAACTCACGTTTTGCATGCATGGCATTTCCAGGAGAATAGTGGTAAAATCCTCTAATTGCTAAACTTTGGGAGCTGCTACCAGTTCATATATCTGACATTGAGCTAAAAAGGGGGGCAAGATGCAGCCTATGACTCGCAGCAAACCTCCTCCATCCAGCCCTTGTCCAAGCTCTACAATCCTCTGGAGGTGAAGGACGCTCTGCTTTCTCAATCTCCAGAGGATATTCTGGAGGCTGGGGAGGCTGCACGCACCTCCTCTCTGTGTGTATGAAAGTATTTATCAACTAGTTTAAAGATCCCCCTTTTCTGTGTTAGAAAGTAATGAACTGATTTGCATTCATTCATTTGTAAATTCTGTCTCTAATATATTAATTTATGTAAATTTATTCACATTTGATATGTAAATAAATTCTTTTTTTTCTTTCAGCCCCTGACACAGTGTCAGAAATAGGATGTGGTCCTCCTGCCAAAAAGTTTGGACACCCCTGAGTTGAGTGCTCAATAGCCTAATTCTATAGATGGCAGCTTTAGAAGCTCACTTCCCATTATCTTTATATCACTGAATGTCCATTGATTTGAAAGGCCTTGACAAACATAGCCAATTTTGGTGGGAACCTCATTTCGTATGTAGAATGGTGCTCTGTAGTCATTATAAGAATGCACTGTGATCCAGGTCTTCTCCAAATATAATCTTGCCCTATCATGAGCTCCTAAGATGAACTTAAGTAATTCACTCCCACTTCTCAGCCTCAACTTCCCATGGTAATATGGGAAAATAATACTGGGTCACTGTATGGACTACAACAATATAATGCATGTGAAGCACTTTGTACATTCTTAACTATAATATATTTACTGTATATACTGTACACACTGTACATATAATATATCTACTGTATATAACCAACAGAACAATTCTATGATCAGGTGACACTTCAGGAAATCACATTCTGAGAGCACTGCCTGATCTTTGGCACCACAAAATGTAAAACTGTTCAACACAGTGACTAGCCATACAATCCAGAGTAACTACCGGAGCACGTTAGAGACATTATGTGCACCACCTGGTGAAAACCTATGGGAAATGCATATTGCAATCCAGAGTAAATTGTTCTTACACCGGAGCAAGGATTCCCCATAGTTATTCCGGATTGCGCCTCTAGGTTCTTGTGGTGGAGCAGAAGGAGGAGGAGACAGCATGTGGGCCCAGGAAGTAAGGCCCAGGCCTCCCTGGGATCGAGTGTTGGAATCAACTAAAGATGAGAGAGTGCAATGGTCTGACTCATACTGGGATTTGCTAAGGCTGTATTGTGAAGGGCGTACCGGGGTTTATCCTGGACGGCCTATTACCGACCGACCCAATCCTGGCACTTCCCGCTCGCTGGGGGCCTTGCGGTGGGTGAGCCGGGGCCCCAGAGGGCGGGGAGGCGGGAAGTGTATATAAAGGAAGAGAGGGAAAGGCGCGGGGGGCAGTTGGCTGGTGGTGAGGAGAAGGAGAGGTGAATGATCCGGCGCGGGTCGCTGTCCAGCCAGCAAGTCAAACTGCAAACCAGACCTGCAAAGAGAGAAAAGGGACGTCAAGACATGGACTGTCTTATTGACCTGTTATGGACTGTCAATAACAGTCTTATTGGACTGTTGGACAGACTTATGGACTGTCTTATTGACCTTATTGACCTGTCTTATATGACCTGTTTATGGTTCATGTTATATGAGTTACACTTACCTGGAGGATCCTGCCGGCTGGAAGGAGTCCTAGAAAGAGAAGAGGAAGATGTGTGAGTGTTGTGGTGATTAGGTGCTGAAATGGACATTTCTGACTAGGGGGTGAAGTAACCTCCCTGGGGGACTCTGTACAAGCTGTGGACTAATCTAATGAAGAGTGTTGGTGTGTGTTCACCCTATCTCCCTTCCCACCTCTTGTAACCAAGCCCGTGCTGCCTGTCTATACCTAAACTAAGTTTATAAAGAAACCTTTGATACATACCTGGAGTGGTTCATCCTTCCTGAACAGATCGGGGGGTCGAGATGGCTGATGATCGGGTCAGCGAGTCTGAAATAGAAGTGTCCTTGGCGGGGGAGAGTGAGGGGCATGACAGTTCTGTATATTACTGTGCTTTGCAATGTGATATATCAGGCTGAAATTATTCCAAAAATGGCAGCTTGTCAGGAGACCTTGGTGTCAAAAATCCAGTAAGAGGGTTTACAACCATTGAAGTTATTCAGGTATATTGGGATGCCAAACTGACAATAAAAAACCAAGCCAAGCAGGTGGTTTCACTAGAGCCTATTTTCCTTAGAGAAGCCAGGCCAATAAATAGCAACTAAAACAACATGCCCATTTGGCTATATATGCTTCCTGCTATGACATTGTTTTTAAAGGATTTTAATCAGGCATCCCAGAACGATGGCTACAAGACGACTCAGCAGATTATTGGGTTGTTGAAACTTTTCAAAGGAGGTTAAAAAGTCCAAAAGTAAGGAAAAGTAGAGAAAATTGAGGGGCCTTTCACGACTGGTAGAAAAAACTGGAGACATTTGAATCTAGAATAAAACAATTTAAATAAACTTTCTCATGAATTTTTATGGTTTTCAATTTCTATGATTTGCCAAGTCTATTAATATAAGACATCAACATTGACAATACTGGTAAACTGTTCAGTGAGCTTTATTAGATAATTATTTTTCTTCTTAAAGTAAGCTTAATATTTATATAGATTTATCTTGCTTAAACAAAGCAAGCTGATCCACCATGAAGGAAATTCATTAGTCATCATTAGAGCTAATTTTTTAGGTCTCTGTTCAAGAGAACCTGTGTAATTTTTAACTGGTCTAAATGAAGGTGATTTTTATTATGTAAAAGCTAGTAAAATTTGCCTCAAAAGGGAATAACTAATCAGGACTGATTGAGTGCCAGTTTGTGTGCATGACATTTCTTGTTACCCTACAATCCAGAGCAAGTAGGAGACATTACGTGCATCTGTAGTTACTGCACCACCTAATGAAAACCTATTGGAAATTCATATTGCAATCCACAGTAAATTGTTCTTACACTGAAGCAAGGACTCCCCGTAGTTACTCTGGATTGCACCCTTAGTGTGGCATCAGATAGTGGTGCTCCAGAATAAATTATACTGGAGTTGCTTAGATGCAATCCACTATGGCCTTCCCTTTCCCATGCACATCAATGGGCCATCAATGGAATGAACAGTAGTGTAACTACATGGGGCCACAGCACAAATTTTGAAGGATGCATCAGCACATAATTTAAGCTGTCCCTCCCCTTCGCCATGTGGCATTAATGCTTAGAATTGTCCTCTTATCGTGCAAACCAGGTTTTGGATCTGTGTAATTGATTGGAATTTATTCTTTAGAGCCCCCCTTCCTGTATTCCGTTTTCAAACACATCAGAGCTCAAAGCAGGCCTCCATCAGTCTTGAAAGACTATGGTATCATGCTCGGCACTGCATACGCTGCATGCGAAGCCTGAAAGCCTGGGTTAGATTGTTATGGAGGATAGGCTGTTACCCAAGCAGCAAATCCCCCTCTCGACGCCACTGAATTAGTCCAATGGAAAGGCAGAGCCAATACGATTGGATCCAGCTGGCGTCGCAGAGCTGGGCTAAGGACAGGAGCTCACCCTGTCTTGTGGGGCCATCAGAGCTCAAACGTGCTGTTTAAACCCACAAGTTAATTTAGATATTTCATGTTATTACATCAGGTATTAGAAGCAAAAGGGGGTGCATTTTCAGTGATTATTTTGACTTGGATACCCGATACACCTGACCCTGTCATCCTTGTGATTGGATCCCGGGAGAGTGTTGTACACATAACTGTTCAAAAAAGAATCAACACAAATGATGTCATGTGAGGAGTGGCAGATGAGCGGGCTCCAAACACAAGTGTAATTTCCCTGAAAATTGGGGGAGGGGGGAAATGAAAAACAAGGTGCCAGATTTGGCTCACACCGCTATTACATCACGAACTTTCACCCGAGCATAAATGAGTGCTGAACTTAGCCCAGAAAACTTGGGTCATGTTGTCCTTGATTGTCCTAAACAAATTGTTCAGGATTCTTTTTTTTTTCAAAATCCCCCAGTAGCTGTCAGTGGGTTCTCAGGCCTGAAATCACTAAACAGAAAAGAAAGTTATTGGGTAACACCGGTTAGCCAATGGATTTAAATATAACATTAAGCAATGTGCATGCTAAAAAGATTCATATTCTTGAGCTGCAGGATATAAAAGGTTGGGAATTGGAACTCGGCATTAACAAAACCTTTCTCCTCGGCTTAAAAAGAAATCTCATTGACTAAAAGTTAAATCCAAATTTGAAATGGATTTGACCTTTCTGATCTTACTAGTGCTTATGAACTGGGTCTGGTTTGTTCCTCATTAATCATACATAGAACAAGCCACTTTGCTGTCTGCATTGGAGGAATATCATATTTGCACTGTTGCATGCTCTCCAGTTCCCTGGGCAGCAAAAGGTTCAGAAGGAGCACAGCAGGGAGTCATTTTCTTTGAATAAAAGCAGGTGTTGCTTTGTTTTATTTTTTCTTTTTGCTAAAATTAATAAAAATTATTTTTTGAAAAAAACAGGTGTTGCCTTCCCAAGAGGTAGTGGTGTCACTAGGGACTGTGTCACCTGGTGCGAGAGCTTATTGTATCAAACTCATGATGGATCTCCTCCCGTAAAAGACCATGCAAAATAAATTACAATAATTTGCACTTAGCCTAAATGCAGTGGCATCACTAAGGTTGATGTAATCCTCATTATATTTGTTTTGTTAACAGTGACAAGTCATCTAATAAATCACTAGCCAACAAAAACCAGTAGCCAACATGATGACACTCATACAACTGAATTACAGCCCATAACTGAATAACAGCCAGCGGGCTTGCCTCACTTTCAAGGCAGGTTCGGGGCAGAAAGCAAAGGCAAGGGGAGTAGCTTCCCCTTCCGTTGGGTAAAGCGGCAACAGCCCCAGTGGTGCTAGTCAGATCTCTGGCACCTCAGGAAGTGGCACAGATCTGAGCAACCTGGAGTTGCTGCCCAGGAATGGGGATAGGATTTGGTACTTGGATCCCCCACTGATTCAAGATAAGTATCTTGCCTGATGGGTGAGAGGAGATATCTCACCCCAGAAGATCTAATGCATTTATCCTGGTCCTATGAAGATGACTCCCCAGGGAAGTGCATCCCTTACTTTATTCCCTGTTGCAGGACATAGGGAGTGCATGTGGAGATGGAAGCCTTGGGGGTGGAGAAAGGAGGAGAGACCAAAGAGGTTGAGGAGGTAGCTAAGGCAGAGGTGAGGACAGCCCCGCCAGCTCCTCGCTGCTGCAGACGGAGAGCAGCACGAAGACTAACAGGTCACTCCGACCCTGGCCAGAGGAGTGGATGCCATCCAGGTCTCCCAGGTCCTATGCTGTACCGAGTATGGTGGATGTTGGAACGCCAGTATAACGTTCCTGACCTAGAACTGTTTCCAAGTGGAAGGAGAAGTAGACTTTAAGAATCTTACAGATGTTTCATAAACCAATAATACTTTCATTACTTTCTCTGCAATTATGAGAACCAGAGCTTTACTTTAAAGAAAACTATGATTTAATAATAAACTATACAGTCCAACCAGGGAATGCGGTTTTCCACGCTAAGCCTGACAAAGTCCTGATGGAACTTTTTACCCAAAAGTTGCATCTACAATGTTATCTATAGAAGCAGGCCTCCGTCAGTCTTGAAAAACTATGGTATTGTGCTTGGCGCTGCATACACTGCATGTGTAGCACGAAAGCCTGGGTTGGATTGTTATGGAGGATAGGCTGTTACCCAAGCAGCAAATCCCCCCTCTCCACACCACTGAATTAGTCCAATGGAAAGGCAGAGCCAATACGATTTGATCCAGCTGGCGTCGCAGAGCTGGGCTAAGGACAGGAGCTCACCCTGTCTTGTGGGACCGACCCGGGAATCGAACCCTGGCCTGCTGGTTAACAGGCACAGCGTCTTTACCGCTTGCGCCAATGATTTATTTATTTAGCTTATAGCAATACATGGTTTAGTGATAGAATCAGGTGTTAACATCCAGATCCCACCATCCACTCAAGGAAAGAGTGGTCCATATTATAAAGACAGACATTGGGCCAGTGTAGGCACTTGAAGGACACTCGAACACAATGTAATGGATATTTTGTTGAGGAGTACCACAGTCTCACGGAGGGGTAGATGCAAGACCCCACTTAAATAGTAAATCCTGGCAGAACAATGCTGGGTCTGGATCCTGTTCATTTGACCAATGTTGGCAAGGTAGGTCAAAACCTGGCATCTTTTGTGTAGGGTCCTCTTTGTAGCTTCCTTTAACTGGGCTTTCAGCAGTCCATTTAGCTTTCCATTGCATGTTATTAAAGTTGTTGGATAGCTGTTATGCGAGTGCCAGAGAGGGCTTCCTGGATTTAAGCCTTCCAACGGATAGATGGGGAAGATCAGCATGCACAGGAAGAGATGGATTTCTCATAATTTTGTTGTACTCCTTCACTAAAGCATCCTGCCTTCATAGAGCTGGTGGTGCTTTGTGGCTCAAAATGGGGAACCAGCAAGTAGGAGTAGATTTTATACATCCGCTTATGATCCTCATGGTGTCATTTAGTCTGGCTTACTAGTGTGATGATAATAATGATGATAAGCCCAGATACAAAACTGACTTGAAGGAAATGTGAAGTTGCTGAGATTATCTGAAGCAGCTTTACACCGTCATTCAATAACCATTGAAGAAGCAAGTGCCTACAAAAGCCTTTTACTTTTTCTAAAGGAAAAAGAGCATGAGACAATCAAATTAAGACAAAAGTTAAGGCTCTCATATGATAAGGAAGATTGTTGTCCATCATCAGTGGTGATATTCTGGCAAAGGAAACAAGAGAATCAAAGGAGGATAGCATTAAAAACTATTAAAACCAGGGCTTCCCACAGCCCCCAGACCCTGGCATTTCTCCTGGGGAGGCTGAAAATAATCATCCTGTTCTCCCACAGGGGTATGATCCTAGGGATCGCGTCACTGCCAAAGCTCCTTCCCCAAAAAAGACTAACAGCCAAATCCAGAGTAACTCTGTGAGCACGTAAGAGACATTACGTGCACCTGTAGTTACAGCTCCATCTAGTGAAAACCTATGGGAAATTCATATTGCAATCCAGACTACATTGTTCTTATACCGGAGCAAGGACTCCCTGTAGTTACTCTGGATTTTGCCTAAATCTTTGGGAAAGATTCAGACCTTTCCCAATGTCTGAGTGCTACTGTAGAAGCACAATCCTAATCCCCAGTCAGGCCAGCATAGGTCCTGACACAAGTCTTGTGCTGGCCTCAGTGTGTCATGAGGTGCCTTAAGGCACTCCTGGGGGGTTAGGCCAGTGCACAGTGCTCCTAAAAATACTTTCTACATCCTAAAAATATATTTACCTCATTGTAAATCAACTTTAAAAAACAAATATCAAAGCATGGCAAAAAAAATTATTATACCGTAATTCCCAATTCCAGTTAAAGGGAATCATAGAAAAATATATTTCAGGACAAATTTGTCAGAATAGAATGGCCTTATGCATGTAGATAGTTTTACGTGTAAATCCTGTTCCTTGTAATAAGTGTTGATTCTATATTTCCTCTGTGACTATAAAAGAAAATGAATAATATTTTATTTAACATCTGCTTTCCTGAAATTATGTTTCTTTTTCCCCCAGTGCTTTCTGTGAGCCATTGCTGCATTCATACATAGGTTCTCTTAGGAAAAACGTGTTTAAGGTTAGACAGACATAGAATCCCCTCTACATATTCATCTTTTCAAGCTTTTATTACACCCTCAATTTAATTTTGGCAATGTCTTTTGGCAGTATTTTACTTATTAAAGTATCTTATATTCCCTTGTCTCATTTGGCATGGGCATGCAAGGCTATTTGCACAATACATCTGGAACTCCCGAAATGCAAACTTACTGGCCATCCTAATACTTTTTCATAACTGACATAGATTAACTCTCCATCAAGAGCTCAATTATGGAAAGATCCTCCTTCACACATTACCTTTGCATGGGAGCTGCTGTAGTGCAAGTCCTTTTAGGATCATTCACAGTGCAATCCTAACCCTTGGTTAGGCTGGCACAAGTCCCATCACAAGTCACACACCTGTTGGGGGTGTCGTAAAAGCTCTGTAAGGCACTTCTGTTTCACCTCTTGGGGGGGGGGGTTAGATTAGGGCACTAACTTTCACTGGCATTCCTTTGCCACTGTGGGAATGGGGAGATCAGAGAGTTGTAATGGCCTAAATTGGTTAGGATTTCATCCTCAGGGCCCAATCCTATCCAACTTTCCAACCCTGGTGTAGCTGTAGTGCAGCCCCTGGTTGAGAGAACAAATGTTCCCTTGTCCTGGGGAGGCCTCCATAATTACCCTCTCACCACAGGACACAGTGCATACCCCGTTGGCATGTCTATACCAGGACTGGAAAGTTGAATAAGATTTGTAGTGCAGTCGTAAGCATGTCTACTCAGAAATAAGTCCTATTGTATTCAATGGTGCCTACTTCCAAGAAAGTGTGTTTAGGATTGTTGCCTTAAGTCTTCATGCTGTATGAGAGGCAGAGCCAACACGTTACCCTTGGGTGGCTACTGAGAGGCCTGTGCCCTTGTGGAACATTACTGATGCTGCCATGTATTGGTCACCTCTTGCCGTATATTGTTCCTGGCTAGCAAAAGGTAGCTGAATACGCTCTCTTTCCTTACTTTGGAGGTGCAGTGGATATAGTATTGAGTTTATGAAGTTGAGCCAATGCTGTTTAACACTTTTCCTCACATAGGCTGCAATCCTAACTTGAGCTGACAAAACTCATCACTCTTCCCATTCCTGTAGTGATGTAGGGAGGCAGGCGCATGTTTCTGCACTGGCCTAACCCTCTTCCAGCAGTGGTGCACATGTTGTGGCACTTTTGTGACATCCCAAGGTCAGCATAGAACTTATGCTGGGGATTAGGCCAGCCTTACTGGAGATTAGGATTGCAGCCAAACCCTACAATCCAGAGTAACTACGGGAGCACGTAAGAGACATTACGTGCACCCGTAGTTACTGCACCTCCTAGTGAAAGGCTATGGGAAATTCATATTGCAATCCAGAGCAATTTTTTCTTACACCGGAGCAAGGACTCCCCGTAGTTACTCTGGATTGCGCCCATAATGTCTTTGACCAATGGAGCATAGCACTGCACTGTGTCAGGAGACACAGAGGGGGAAAATGGTCTGTCAGTAATATTATTCTTACTTCTGCCAATGTGGTGGCAAATGAAATGGCCACTGCACTGCCAAGATATGGTCCTATTAAGATAAGGTCCTTGGCACTGCCAAGATAAGAGGAGGACCACACTAGGCGAGAGTTCACTAGAAATTCCCTTCTGAGATCCAAACCTGCATTATTGGCACCAATGGAGTTGAAACCAAAGAGGGAGGGAAGCTTAAAGCTCAGCTATCACACTTGCCAATCTAGATTGGAGGCTCCTGTGTATACTGTCTACATAAGAAAAAGCAAACACGTTGGGTCCAGTGAGGGTGACGTGATTAAATTCACATCAAGTCTGGCCCTTATAAATGTTGATACGAAACGTGCTCTTGTGGGCACACCCTCAGAGGCACTGCACAGAAATCACAACACACATTTCCTTTCTGGAAACACTGTATATACCCAAAGTATCCACATCGGGTATTGTCCATTCTTTCGGAAGAAAAGGTTTGTTTCAGAACTTCCGGCAGAGTTAAGGTTGCCTGAGTTTTTCTATCTGAGAGGAAATTTCTTTCAGAGAAAAAAAAATTATCTGCAATTATGTCTCCGCTAAAGAGAAATGCCACGTTGGGAATTTTCTGAACAACATGACATATTCTCAGTCAATTAAAAGTGTTAATTTTACTGTAACTTTCTGATCCTTAGCACTGGTTTGCAGTCTGCTTGTCTGGTTTCTTTAAAACTGACGCTTGCGAAGTCTAAGCTACCACTCATTTACAGCCTTGTGCCATATGTGGGCTTCTTCTGGGTGAGATGAGAAGTTCCCCAGAGATGCCTGAGACACAGAAATATACTAGACAACTTATTTTATAGTTTTACTTCCTGATCTTATTATGAGTGGTTTAAAAGCACGCATGCCATTTTTTTAAAGGATGCTTTAAAAATAAATCCAGGGAAATCTGTTTCCTCTTATGTATCTACTTTTAGCATTTGGCTTGACATGACCTTCAATTTCCCATGATATAATCAGATATAAATATTTTACTTTGCTCCGAGAGAAGGCCGATGAAGAGGACAAAGGAAAAGCTTCGCTATCAGTAGCCATTTTTAATGCATCGCAGCCCTGACATTTCATTCTTTTCTGCCGCTTTCCATAGATTAAATGCAATGCTCACTACATATGAGGTTGTATTCACTGAAAGAAGACATGGGTAGCCAATGGGAAATGCAAGCACCTTCCTTATTTCCTATAGCATAATTGTTGTGGGTGGAAACAGATAATCACTGAATACACAGGGGATTCTTTTATCACACTGCAGTTGTGTACCTCTCCAGCCCAGTGGTATACCCAGCATTAAGCCAATCACTGGAACTGCATGGAAATCAGCAGAAGTGAAGTGTCTGCGGTACTAATGCTGAGCTTGCTATTACCAAAGGTGTCTGGATTGTGCCAGAATAGGACATGTGAAATGATTAGGATGATGACAGGTTATTAATCTCATAATGCTCATTAATCTCCATCTGTTATAAATGATAATGCTGAATAGGCAGTCTCCTTTTTCATTTTCTCTGCAGGGACTCCTAAGATTTGGCAGGGATCTTAAGGGATCTCAGTTTGTTCCCCATATACAGTCTTATACAGCTACGATCCTAAAGACACCTTCCTGGGAGCAAGACCCACTGAACACAGTAGGGCTAACTTTTGAGTAGACATGGTTAGGATTGTGCTGTATGTTTATCTGTTCCATCAGGCCACCACCTCCATGCATTCATTTGTACTTATGAGAAACAGTGGGCTTATGTTTCATTATAAGGTATTGATGGTGAATGGACAGTGATGGAGACATTGGAAGGAGTGGAGCAAAATGGCAGATTATCCCAGTCTTTAATGGACCTTCATGACCTCAATACAAATAACTACAAGATATGGCCAATTCCATATGACAATGCTGAGCATGATTTTTCTAAGAAAATAAAGCTCATAACAGAGTTGGAAAAATTAGCAAACCAATCAATCTCCCCTCACCTTTGGTGTGTGTAGTAAATAAGAATTACCTCCAATGATCAGACAGAGAAGTTCAGGCATCATCAGATATCAGGAGATATGTAACATTCCCATCCTCCTGCAGATACTGGAAACCACAGATAAAGGGAACTTTATCACCACACTATCTCTGTACACCTTGCTTCATTAATCCTGCTAAATTCACTTAGTGCAATCCAGAGTAACTACAGGGAATCCTTGCTCCAGTGTAAGAACAATTTACTCTGGATTTCAATATCAATTTCCCATAGATTTTCACTAGGTGGTGCCATAACTACGGGTGCACGAAATGTCTCTAACATGCTCCCATAGTTACTCTGGATTGTAGGGTTAATCTTCTCTAAAAGCAGGCCTCCGTCAGTCTTGAAAGACTATGGTATCGTGCTCAGCACGGCATACGCTGCATGCAAAGCACGAAAGCCTGGGTTAGATTGTTATGGAGGATAGGCTGTTACCCAAGCAGCAAATCCCCCCTCTCCACGCCACTGAATTAGTCCAATGGAAAGGCAGAGCCAATATGATTGGATCCAGCTGGCGTTGCAGAGCTGGGCTAAAGGACAGGAGCTCACCCTGCATTCAGAGATAATTTAGCATTCAGGGTTAATCCTCTCTAGCCTCCCTACTTGTCTTTCTATAAGCTTGCATGCTATACCATTTGGTAAAAAGAAGAGACATTCTTTCTTAGTGTGACTGCAAGGAAGATAAGCAAAGGTAATGAGCATGGGGCATGAAGGGGACAAGAACCGTGGAGAACCAGTCAGTGGATACTGGATCTGTGGTTCTGGAAACACCTGAATTTCAAAATGTGATTCCTTTTTATTCCATTTTAGGCAACAAATTGATGGCAGAAATGGGTTACTCATTTTGTGGATATATTTTGTAAGTAACAAGGCAATGTCAGTATGCAAAACTGGAAAACACAAAATGGCATTCAGGAATTTTGGCATTCAGGAAAAAGTGGCTTTCAGGAATTTTGGAGAAAAGCGTTAGAAAAGTAGGCACGGTATCACAGACCATATATTGGTTTTCCCTAATGCCTTGCTGATGGCATTATGCCTTTCCCTAATGCCTTTCCCTGGTGCTTGCTAATGCTTTTCTTCAAATGTTGAGCATTCAGAAGTTTCTCTGAGCCACTAAGGACAAATGTAAAGGTATGATAACTCTCCTGTTAAGACAAGGAAAGATTTATACCAGTTCTAAAAGGCAGCCCATTCTGTAGTGCTATAATGACTTAAGAAACTGTTAGCCAGAGGACGTGGCGAGATCTCCTCATTAGCAAATCAGTTCATTTGGGATTTGAAACTGTTCAGGCTGCTATTACATAAATGCAGGAAATGGTTGTGTCATCTCAAGTGTGCAGGAGTTGCTTGTAAAATGGGTGGAAGGCTTGCAGAGGAAATCTTTTGAACCTGTTCTGGGTGGAGGTTGAATTAAAGCATTGCTTCATGCACTTGAGCTTTCACCTCGAGAACTCAACTAGATAGACTGAAGCAACGGAAAATTCTTTCAAATAGCAAATTACATGAAAAAGGGCGTACAGATCAGGTGTGGGTACAGAAAACTGATGGTCACCATTCCGGATGTTGCTTAACTAATAAGTATTAAGATTTCCACACATTGCAGAACTCTGATTTATAAGCTCCAGGATCTGCTCCACCTCATGTTCCACCCTTCCTATCCCGAAACACTTCTTTTTCACTGCAAAGTAGTGGGGGAGAAGCACACATTGTTTTTCCAGCCCATATAATTGTTAAGGAGGGTATAATATGGGGGTGGGGGAAGCAGTTTGTGAACCAGCCAATTGTGGTGGGAAAACAGCAGCAAATATTCCAAAAATAGTCCAACCCCTGGACTTCTAGGTTAACTTGGAAATAAGTCCCAATGGAAACCTTGGGTTATTAATTATCATTTTTTTAAAAAAATTAAAAACTCCTGCAGAATCAGAATTCCTTTTTTATTGCTTCAACACTGAGATCTGATGCTCAGGGCTTACAGCAAGATACAGCAAGCTGATTTCTACTCCACTGAGTTTGCATAATATTAATGAGATATGAATCAAATATTAAGATGTCCACTAAATAGGTGATGAGTGCATCAGCCCACCATTTGAAACACATGGCTGCCTCTCTGGCAAATAGCCTGGACTAACAATACTAAACATGTCTACGCAAAATTGTGTAGGGCATCCCATTGTGTTCAATAGTACTTACTCCCAGGAAAGTATGGTTAGGATTGCAACCAAAGCCTGATTAGTCTGGGTATAAACAAATGGGTGGGATGTTTTTAACTTTTGACATTTTCAATTCTTGCACTGATTCATTGTTGCTTGCCAAGAAACTGTAGACCCAGGAGTCTGGCCAAGATTACAGACTTTTTTTTTAAAAAACTGATAGATAAGCTGCCCTAAATGTTGGCTATTGAAACTGTGACAGATGAAAACAAGAGGAAGGAAATGATAAAATGAGAGAGGAAGACATGTCAGAGATGAATAGCTTTTGCAAATCATAAGAATTGCTTGTGAACAGTGTAGAGTTGCTAACTTATGATTTTGGAACGTATATTATCAATCCAGTGTGAAATTTCTATATAGAAACTTTGCTGCCTTGATGTGGAACTACGATATAAATATGGAAAGCAGAATACAATAATAGCCATTAAAGCTTAAGAGAAAAATGGTATCATAGGAGATCCTCTCCCCCCCCCCCCGCCCCCATTTCTGCTGTATTTGCAAAAATGCAAGAGCAGTCCCGGTTCAGAAGGCACTTCCTGCTATTGTTACAAATCATAACCCAGACCCTTTTCCCAAGTAGAGTGCTTTTGTAGACTGATTGCAGAGCTATGTTTGGTTATGAGTGCGTGATGTGTGGCACGCTGACAACATGTTGAATGTTGAAGAAAATTTTGAATATATTGTTGAGTACGGATATATGTACTTTAATGCTAGCAAAACGCCCACCTTTATAACCAGAAAGTGGAAACAGGGACAGGTTCTGGATATTTTCTGCCACCCTGTCTCGTTTTGCCACCACTGAATTATATCACTAAACAGAGCATATCCCTGTGAACTGTGGGACTGAGGCTACAATCCTATCCTCGCTTATCTGGGAGTGACCATAACAGGACATCTGAGCAGACTTGCATAGGATTGGGCTCTGACATACCTGAACAGTTCCACCTTGATTCAAATTCTAGCAACGAAGGAGGCACTTTCCATGGGTTGAATTCCACATATCTATCTATCTATCTATCTATCTATCTATCTATCTATCTATCTATCTATCTATCTATCTATCTATCTAGCTCAACTTTCCCAAAGCTAAATCAAATGCCCAAGGTGGCTTACAAATATTTAGTTCCTCCCCTCCTGATGTCCTCACAACAACCCTGTAGAGGTAACTCAAGCATAGACTGAGTTGCTGGCCCAAGCTCACCCAGGAAGCTTCATGGCCAAGGAGGAGTTTGAATCTGGAACTTCCAGATCTCAGTCCAACTCCTGAACCACCACATGATCCTGGCTCTCAGTGCAAATTTTATTCAACATTTATAACCAAATAGATGGGATTCATTCTGCATGGGACTTTTGTACATGGGATTTTTGTTCAAAACCTCCACCTTTAAGGAGGTTGAGTGTTTACAGTACCACACAAGCTTTAGGGGAAAAGGGGGTATGTGCAACCTCCCACTAATCCTGTACCCAGCTATATGGCTACAGAAGTAGATAAGATAAACACCAGGTAGCAGGAGAGTGAAGGTAAAAGAAGCACTGGGTGGTGGAGAGGCATCAGAACAGGGATCACTTCAGGCCCAGGAGAGATGTGATCAGCAGATCAGGCTTGTGTCATATCCAAACCTCCCTCCCAATCCTGAAATTGGACTTGTGCTGGCCATTTAGCCGGCTCAGATCAAAGTAGCCTCATTGGGAAGGCTGGGACTCATCATAGTATAAAGGAACAAATGTTTCCATACCCAAGGTGAACACCAGCCTGCTCAATTTCAGTGCTGGATACAGCATGGGCTATGCAGCCTTACTGCACCTGCGCTGAATAGGATTTGGCTGTAATTGATAATCAGGTAGTCTACAGAGAGATAAGTAAAAAAATATTTTTACCTTCCTCTCCTGGGCTGTCTGGTCACTCTTCCCACCATGATTATATACATACATACATACATCATAGCACACAGTAGCCTCACCTTTAGCATGATGTGAACTGGTAGGGGATAGGACTGGGCTGTAATTCAAATGCAGTTCAACAGCCAACACCTACAGGGATTCAGTAAACCTTCTTATTTTACAGTTCAGTAGAATCTGTAAAAATAAGGGGAGTTGTGAAATACCTGGCGGGCCCATGATACATGGTTAGTGGAAGTGCCACTGCAATGTTTCTGTGGGCTTTAGGACAAATCCCAGCCATTGATGATCATATGTTCACCACTACCCCACTACTGGGCTTCAGGGGTTGGCCAGGTGGGCCTTGTGATAGACCTGGGCGCCCTCCCCACCCGGCCTATTTCTGATGCCAATGGGAACTGGTGGGTAGGACAGTTGTGCAAAAGTCTGTTTTAAAACTGAAATCACATATTCATCAAAGCAACATTATTTTTTGGACAGGACATTTCACAAAATAGGGAACGATCATTTAATTAATTAGTTTGATGTTACCAATTTCAGCAGAGTTTTGTAATGCAGCAAGGCAAAACAAGACAATGTGTGAACCAACATGTGACCCCTCAAGTTTCCTTAAATCATCTTCACAGCAATTGACAGAAATGAGACATTGTTCTTCCCTTCCAGCACTTTGACAAGAATTGAACACTTTCAAAAACTTGCATAAGTCACTACCCTTTTACAGTCAGTCATCTACTCAGTTCCCTGAGGAACAGGAACATAAAAGTATAATTTCTGTGTCTTGGAATTAAAGCTCATGTTTCGAAACAAGTTACAGTTGTCTAGGCTTCTTTTTCTTTTTGTATTTTTGTGTCAACTCCTGCGAATGCAAAATGTCTTTATGATAATTTATTTTAACTGTAATTCTTTTCTGTCAGAGATTTTTTGATGAGAACACATGCTAGACGGCATATATTGTTGAGCAGAACAAAAACAGTGAAAACAAGTGATCACAACATCCAGAGCTTGTATCTTCTAAAAAAGGAAGTTCTGGAAAACTACCATAAAATCAAAACATTTGCATTTAGGGCAGGAGATAAGAGATTTCCTACTCTTGGAGGGGTTAATGGTCAAATTAGACAGCCGGAGGAACCAAATATAACAAGAAACTTGGAGCTGCCGCAGAAAATGGACATTCTCTCTTTTCTCTCGTAATATCTAACACAATTAACCTCATTGCACTGTGCATTTTTCACCTACTAATGAGTAACCAACAGAGATAGCATGAAACATGCTGAGTTCCATCTCAGGGAACATTTCGTAAGCAGTCTGGAGCTAGATCTGATTCATATAATCTCCATTCCAATATAGCAAGTACAAAGTTTAGTTTGTGGGGGTGCAATCCTAACCAATTTTGGCTGGTATAACTTACCTGGAATAACTTACTGTGGTGGTGTGAGGAAGCCGATGCATATTCTGTCCCATTCCTGGGGGTTAGGCCAGTGCATAGTATTCCCACACCAACACAGTAAGTTATGCCAGCTGAGTTATGCTGGCCTAAATTGGTTAGGATTGCACCATGATTCTTGGACCACAATCCTAAAGACACTTCCTTATGAGTAAACTCCACTGAACACAACAGAATTTACTTACAAGTAGACATGTATAGGATTGGGCTGTTATTGGCTTACAGTTGCAAGGTGATCAGTGGCATCACTATGGTTGAAATCACCTGGAGTGGGAGGTCAGTCCCTCACCCCCATACTGGGCAGGTGATGGGCAGGGTTTGCATGCAGTAGGCAGGTCAATGCGTAGGTGTGGTGATGCATCAGCTCATGCTGCTGGGGTTTTTTTGGCTGTAACTTTTGATAGAATCAAGATATTTCAACATGGTCTCTTTAATTGCATTCTCCATAGAATTACACATCTAATTATATCTAACATGACGGTATTATTCAAACACAGTGCTTTTTCTAGAAATAAAGATGGGGGTACTCACCATGAAGATGTTATAAAGATGGAGGCTTACCATGAAGTTGTTATTTGTAATCATAGGCATGTCTACTTGGGGGCCACAGGCATGCCAATACTCAGTATTGGTGTGTACCCCCTCAAAAAAACAACTGTTCAAACATATCAAGATTTTTTTTTTAATTGGCCAATATTGGTGTTACCCCCCCCCCCACACACACACACAGATCATAAATCCCACAATTGATGCCAGTGGTGGTAGTAAATATGGAAGTGCAGGAGTTTGTCATAGCATTCCCCACTATATACAGATTATGATTGCATTGAATGGAATGTAGGAATTACTCAGTTTCCCTAACCTCCAGTGGGGGGTACACAAGGAGAGCATGCACTTACCTGACCAAGGGATAATTGAAATTATGAATACTGGGAACCATATCCAGGATCCACAGATATGGGCCCCTATGTACAACATTCCTTTCAAAATGGTTTTGCTGCAGAAACCAAAGAGGGGACTTTTCCTGGCACTGTAATGTCAAAAAAAATTTTTTTTAAGGAATGTCAGGGTTCCTTCCAGGCCAAAACATCATGTAATTTTCTCAGAGGTTTCTTCATTTCTCTGAAAAAAAAATCTAAATCAAATACATCTTGTGTTTTAAAGTTGTGTTTTTGCACTTTATGAGTTATATATCATAGTTATTCTTGTGACTTCTATCAACAAGTGACCAAAGTGACCGTGACCAAAGTGACAAGTGATGGTTTGACAGCTGTGGGAAAAGTGGGATGAGTGTCATTTGGCCACACCCTTTACATTGCCCCGATGGTCACTCCCTCAACCTTTTTCAGAAGGTTACATTCCACATCATATAAACAATTTGCAGCTGTTGCCCCCTTTGCAGACACACTAAAGGAAAACATCTCCCTTGTTCATACTTGAATTCCCAGAGTTTAATGTTATGGCTCATGGTCATCATTTCCAGGGCTGGAGCCACATATGGGAATTTACATAGTTTTTAAGTCATCAGGGCAAGAAATGTATCCAGGTAAAAAAATTTTCTTTGTCCTGCTAGGGATTAATAGAGTGCTTTTAGACCACCACCACGAAAACTGTTTTATATGGATATTCCAAAAGCCGATTAAATAGCCTATCAATTTTAAGTTATTACAGCGGCAATCCTAAGCTGCAATTAGGACAGCCTAAGCCCAAGCATAAGTGCTGTGCTGACATGGGGGTGTTACAAAAGTGCAGACTGACATTTGAGTGCCATTCTTGGGGAAAGGTTAAACCAGTCCTCAGACATGCACTTGCCTCCCTACATCACCATGGGACTGAGAAGACAGATTAGTTGTGCCAGCCTAGGCTAGGATTGCGTCCTACAAAACAAACATATCAATTTAAGGACTTCCAGAAATATGTCACAGTGCAATCCTAACCAAATTTACAACTCTGGAATAAGGGCAACTCCAAGTTAAGGGAACATACAGTGCTTTATCTTGAGGAGTCCTCCTGACTCCTTCCCTCCACATCCCCCACCCCAACTACAGGATGGAACACACACCCCAGCTAATCCAGTGCAGGAAAGTTTGTTAGGATTGTGCCCATATTGTAGACAAAAATAAAATGTTGTCACCTTTGTACACTAGGAAAACGTTTTCTCCTAAGACGCAAGGCTAAAATCTAGGACATGTTCTGGAAAAAGAGGACATGTGGTCACTCTGGCAAGAACATGTATGGGGATTGACTCGGGATTTATTCCTTGTGACAATGAAAATTCAGAGTTCATAGACATGAACTCCACCTATGTCAATCTTCTTGTGGAGGTATTCAGACCTGACTCTGAGCACACACACATAACATGTTGACTACATGTTAATGTAAATCAAATGTTCATACAATTCAAATGGGAACCAAATGGAACAAACTAAAATCATGATTTCGGGATAAAAGGAGCCCTGTCAGCTTCATGAAAAAACAACCACAAATATCCATGTGAAACTGCCATTGGACAACCATAAAAACCATATGAAAACATCAAACCCATGTGATAAAAGTAAAGTTTGTTCTGGCTCCAACTTAAGACTGAATTGCAGCTTAAAATATGACAAAGCAGTTGCATGGTAACTATATAACTCACGTTAATTTTAGATAAAATTATTCTTGTCTGGCTCTATGAGACTCAGGCTGAATCCTAGGACTGCTTACTTGGGAATAGAACCTATTGAACTCACAGAAATTTACTTCTGAGTAGATATGCATAGGATTGCACTGACAGATGCCAATTGTATACATATTTACTCAGAAGGTCTATTAAGTAAAGATCTTGCATATACAGTGGCGCCTCATGTAACAAATTTAATCCGTACCCGAGGCATGTTCTTTATGTGAAACATTCTTTACGTGAAGCGGATTTTCCCATAGGAAATAACGGAAACGCAAACGATTGGTTCCACAACCTCAGAAATATTCATATAAAAATATTAACTGGATGTAAAAATGATGACAGAACACTGGAATTGAATTCAAAACATGCATTCAGTGTGCATGATCTTATGAAGTCTACTTAGGCTGCAGTCCTAAAGACACTTTCCTGGGAGTAAGTCCCATTTAACACAATGGGGCTTACTTCTGGGTAGACATGGTTGGGAGGCTGCAATCCAAGACACCTTCAAAGTGTCTCCCCACTTTCTCCTTCTCTCCATCCTGAGCCTCTCTCTCCCCTGCTCCTTTCTGGCTAGCCCTGAGCTGCTTCCCTCTTCTCCACCGCTCTTCTCTCCCTCTGCCCAGCACACAACTGGCCACAGGAGGAACAGCATGGAAGTGTTGCTTTCACTATGGGCAGGTGCGCTAGGCAGCCCTGATGCTTTTTAAACAGGCTGCTGGCCAGCGCGTCTGCCCCAACTGCCAACGAATGAGTTCTTTACGTAAAGCATTTTCTTTATGTGAAGCAGAATCCTAGATAAATTTTTGTTTGTTACGTGAAACATACTTTACGTGAGGCATTCTTTACGTAAGGCTGTCCTACGAATGTCACAAAAGTGCCATAAGACACTTCTGCACCACTCCTGGAGTGGATGAGGCCAGTGCACAGACATGTGTTTGAATCCCCATCACCTCGGGAATGGGAAGACCAATGAGTTGTGCCATCCTAGGTTAGAATTGCACCATATAATACTTAAATGCACTCATCACATGGCTCTGTGGTGTCCCCAAAGGCCAGGGCCACCCAGCTCTCTACTTGAGGTGACTCTGTGAGGTGCACCTTGATCTCCGTTCCTCACACACCAGTCTTCTTCTCTGGCCATGTCAAGTGCAGTGCAACCATTATCACTCCAGTTTCTCCCTCAGGGAACCAGGCTGACAGAGGGCTCTTGGCTGTGTCAATTCACCCTTCAATGACTCTCTGAGTCGCTTGGCCAGTTGGGAGGCCCCGAATTGCTGCCAGGATCTTGAATTGGGTGTTGACAGCTGAAAAAGATGAGCAAAACATGGTTACAGGGAAACACTCCCTCCCCCATTAGCCCATTCCTTCATGTTGAAATGAAGAGTCACTTAGGAGAACTTTTCCGACAGCTTTAATTACTGTATATCACCATGGAGTGAAAAATCCTCTCAGAAATACGTATGAAGGAAGAATTCCTTTATCATAGTGTGGTGAGGGGGAGGAAAACTTCCTTTACATTAAAAAAATGAAAAAATAAAATGTTCATATAGAGACAAAAGTGACAACATCTGAAACACAATGGACATTCTTTGATACATTTTTTTTTTCTTTGCCATTCACTGTGCTGTTTCCAGTGGAAAATTCCAGGCCATTCACAAGAACACAGGTGTATAAATCAAATTATATCGGAAGCGTTCAATAAATAAAAGGCCAGCTGTAATAATTTTCAGAATGAAGGGTTTCGCATTTTCATTTTATAAACACCTCAAGTCATTAACGCTCATAATGTCACTGCTGGTTCATTGAGCACCTGGCAAAAACGGTGTTCCACTTGGCTACGCGGGAGAATTGGCGGGAGAAAATATGGTGGATAGAGTATGATTGTTATATTGGGTTTAATTTTAGAATACAGAAGATAAGTTGTGTGACCCTCACTTGCAGGTCAGCAAGCAGATTTTTTCACCATACAATGTGATTTAAAGTGACGGCACCGCTGAAGCTCAAATAAGGAAACCGAGGATGAAAAAAAGGAAATGAGTTTACATGTGAGACTCTAGGAGCAAAGCGAATGCAATCAATCACTTGCACAGACACCAGAAAAGTGTAAACATTTCCACAGAAGGTGATGACAGAAGGATGTTTGTCCCAAGGTTTCTTAAACAGCAGTCAGCATTTCTCTGCTACAGGGTAGTTTTACCTTCACCTTTTCTTTTCAGGAAGTACATATTCCCGCTTTCTCCTTCAAGCTAGATGTTTCTTGGATAAACCAGACCCCTTGATAATAAGAACTGAAATATCTCTGTGTAAAGTATATACAGGCTATGAGCACGATCCCAACCATGGCTACTCAAAAATAAATCCCATTGTGTTCAATGGGTCTTCCCAGGTAAGTGCCTTTAGGATTGCAGCCTATGGGCGCAATCCAGAGTAACTACGGGGTGTCCTTGCTCCGGTGTAAGAACAATTTGCTCTGGATTGCAATATGAATTTCCCTTAGGTTTTCACTAGGTGGTGCTGTAACTATAGGTACACATAATGTCTCTTACGTGCTCCCGTAGTTACTCTGGATCGTAGGGTAAGTCTTAAATGGGCTACAATACAGAGCAACTACAGGACCTTTTACACCAACGTAGTTATGGTGCCACCTATGGGAAATTCATAAAGCAATCCAGATTAAGTGCCTCTTACGTCTTCTCATAGTTACTCTGGATTGTAGGGATGGTATTTGTTATTTAGGCTTTTGCAAGTGATATTTAAATCATTTTAGGCAGCCATTTTGCATTAGCAAACTGAAAAAGACTGGGTTCCACTTTTCAACGGTTTTCACTTTTGGACGGTGCTGCAATCCTAATCTGTCCAATAAGGGAGATGTCTGCAATTTGTTTTTATTTATTTAAGAGAACAATCCTCACCATGTCTACTCAAAAGTAAGCCCCATTTTGGTCAATGAATCTTACTTCCAGGAAAGTGTCTTTAGGATTGCAGCCTAAGTGATTTGTATCCACATTTCCCATGCCAACAAAAATGCCCAAGGCAGCTTACAAAGCAGTTTCCTCCCCTCCTATTGTCCTCACAACAATCCTGTGAGGTGGATACAGCAGGGAGTGAGTGACTGGCCCAAGGTCACCCATGAAGCTTCCTGGCCAAGGAGGGATTTGTTTCATTGGTTTGGATTTTGTTCTCTGTTCCCTCTGAGGAAAACGAAGTCTGGTTCAGTGCATGCTGAAGATCATGACTGTTATTCCAGTTGTCACAGGGAGCTTTTATGAGAGAGAGAGAGAGAGAGAGAGAGAGAGAGAGAGAGAGAGAGAAACAATATTGCCAGTAAAAACAAACCTATCACAATAAGCATGGGAAAGGTGCTCCAGAAAAAAAGTTTTCTTTGATTGTTTTCCGACTCAAAAGTTGTCATTCATTTCTGGTTTGAAACAAAAGTAAACTTTGTTGACTTTGAAACTTTGTTTCAGGGTGAAGAACACAGACTTTCTCCTTATAAGTGGCTTGGATGCTAATGTTTTGGAGTCAGCTGGTGTGCACCTCATTAATTATCCTGAACACTAATGTTCACAAACAAAGTGCGGGTTGTTCCACTTTACCCGAGAGCTGGTTTAAAGCCAAACAAAGAGGAAAAGGGAAAGGAAAAAGATCAATAAATAATTATGTGACCTAAACGTAATGGGTACTTTACTTCATAGCCAAATGTGTTTTTTTGGCGAAAAAAAAAAATCTGTTTTTGTTTTTTCTTTGCATGTCTCATTCTCCCAAAGCTAGGAATTTCAGGGAAGCCTTCAAATCAGAAAGTTTGCTTTGAACACAATTTAATGGTGTCTTTGTGGTAATATTCATTTTTGTTTACAAGTTAAGCATTACTGGAGCATATATATAATGTAAGTCGGGCATGCTGGCCTCAAAATCATGTCTTCAAGAATTGCCAGGGACATGAGCATAGGAATGGCACATTATGAGTAGTATGTGCTTATATTTCTATCCCATCTTGAATCTTTAAATAATACCTGTGTGTGTGTGCACATGCTTGTGTGTGTTTGTGCTTCCACACATATGCGCGTGCATGCATGTAAGCCAGAGACAGAGATCCTGATTATACCTCAATATGGAGAAGAGGAGATTCAACCCTTTACATCATTTTCCTGGCAAAAATCCTCTCACCAAGCTGCTTTTCTCCCTGAGTGAACCAATAACATTTGAACCATAACAATAATTTATTTGAACCAATATAAATAACAATAATTTATTTGAACCAATATAAATAACAATAATTTATTTGAACCAATAACAGCTTGGTGGAGTGGAAAAATGAGGAGGAAAGAATTAAATCCCAGCTGTGTGCTATACTACACGTTTGGATTGGGTCTTGTTTTTTTCAAATCATGAGTGGGTTGACCTATTAATACTCAGACACTGCAATCCTAAATTATGCAGGAACAGTCAGGCCAGTATGCCAGTGTTGAATCCCGGGCAGGTTTGAGTCTGTAGCAGCAGCCCCAATGGGTCTACTCAGATCTGCACCACCACTTTCAGTGGCACAGATTTGAGCAGCCATGGATTGCCACACTCTGGGATAAGTGCTGGTTGGGTCAAGGTCTGTACCACCAATTTTGGTGTCACAAATCCCAGCAGTCCTGGATTGGCGCTCCTGAAACAAATGCTGGGAGCACCCCTGCTCCTCGGCCTCCCACTGAGTGGTTATTCCACTTGGCTGTAATGAACCACAGGATTAACTACATGACACCATGGCTGCTCAAAAATTAAATAAGGTGACTCACCTCAAATTCAACTGTGGACAAATGAGAGAGAAAATGATGTTGAGATGAAACAGCAGGCAGACTGTGAAAAGGCAGCACAAATGTCTGCTAAATTGGATCTTTACAATCTTTGGAGGTACGGTATATCAAAAGTGGCATGTTCATAACAAAACCTAAAATTAGAGAACATTCAGCATGGCCCAAATTTTTGTTCACTAACTCAGTGTACTGCAGTTGATTATTTATTTTGGTTACTCTAACACTGAATTTTGCCTACAAGGCCAACCCTATAAACATTTCAGAACAGAAAAGACAGGTTGCTGCATCAAAGACGCTATGGAACAGAAAATTGAAAATTGCCATAATAGCCTGGAAAATATTTCAGAGATTATTTCCTGCATTTCATTTTATTCCCTTGAAAAGCTCTTGGAGGCTGCAATTCTAACCTCATTTTCCTGGGAGTAAGTACTATTGAACACAGTAGGATTTTCTTCAGAGTAGACATGTTTAGGACTGCATTATATGTCTTGCAACTGAGAACAAATAAATGCAGGACAATTGATGGAAAATGAAAAGCAGACATAACAGGATGAAATCCAAAACCTATGATTGGAAGAGAACTGCACTCATTCCAAATAACTTTGGATCAGCCCTGTAGCACTTAAGTGAAACTGGGTAAATGAACTGGCAAGAATAAACATGGCATGGGAAGCTCCATACAATTGCATTTAGGTGTAAAGAACTGGTCATCCAAGGCCAGTAAGATCCAGCAGAAGTTTGGAGGGAGGTGGAGTGGCAGAACAGGATGGGGTATGGGTTGTAAAGAGAGATGTAATGGGGACAGGGAAGAAGGCAAACTGGGCCGAGGAAGTTGGTAAGCTGGACAGCAGTGGTACCTTCTGACTACTATCCTCCTTCCTGCACCCAATCAAGCTTCACTGGTCAATGTGAACACGTGCCATAGAAATAATTCCCACAGGTGCAAATAGCAAGGGCTTACCCTGGTGTAGGGAAACAAATGTTTCCTTCCCCCATGCCTAAACGACCCTGTGGGATATATAAGATGATGTATTGCCACCCACTTCATCTCCACATGGAGACTTCGCACTGGGCTGGGAGAATAAAACAGCCAATCTTATGTCATTGTACAAATTGATGGAATGTACTGTGAAATGTGAAAAATTAGAGTGGAACCGGAAAAGGTGCAGAAGTCAACAATCAAAATGATTGAGGGCCATGTCCATTATGAGGAAAAGCTTCAGCATTTGGCACTCTACAGTCTAGAAAGAATATAACCAAGGTGGAACATAACTGAGACAAATAGAATTATGCATGGATAGATAGAGTGGATATACTTTTTTTTGCACAGCACAGCACAGAAGCAGGGGACATCCAATTAAATTGAGTGACAACAAGACTTCAAGCAAATACGAGCAAATACTTTATCACCTAGCAAATAAATACTCTGTGGAATACCTTGCTTCAGGATGTTGGTGATCACACCAGGCCTACATGCCTTTCAAAGGGGACTGTGAAGATTTATGGAGGAAACGTCCATCACAGGTTACAATCAATAATGACTATGGTTGTCATTTTAGATTTGGATTTTAGAGGCAACCTATCTCCAAAAGTCACTTGCAAGGAGTGGCAACAAAATCCAGGTATCTTCTTGTCCTTGAGGCATATTATGGAGTATTAGGACATTCGCATCCTGGACAACTGTATTGAAAGTGTCCTGGTCATTGACATACCTGGACATTCACATTTCTTTTGTTTTTGTATCCCAGTCATTTGTATTCCACTTTAACTGGGCAACAGGCCTCATTTAATGCATCCTTATTATACATACACGCGGAAAGAATGTGTAAAATTTCACGTGTAAAATTTCAAGAATGAAATTTTTGAGTAAAATTTCAAGAATATTTGTGGGCACTGGGCATGGCTGGGCACAGGTGGGCACCAGGCAGTGGTAACAAGTGGTGTACACTGGCAGGCATTGGCAGTGCTGGGCAATGACAGGCACCAGGCACTGGAGAATACCAGAGGGCAGTGGTGGGCAACAGCAGGCATCAGTGGGCATCCCTACCGGGCACTATGCATTACTACCAGGCACCATGCAGCAGGCACCAGTGAGGAGGGGACACAAGCAGGAGGCAGCAGGCACCACCAGACACCAGGCACTCTACCGGACACCACTGGGCACCATTGGGTAGCAGACACCAGTGGGCACTGGGCATCCCTACAAGGCACAAGGCATCCCTAACAGGCACCATGATACCCCTACCAGGCACCAGGCACCACCACGCAGTGGGCACAAGGAACCACTGCGGACCAGACACAGGGCAACAGATTCCAAGGACAACACATCCCTACCAGGCACCAGGCACCAGAGAGCACAGGCACCACTGGTTGGCAGTGAGCAGTGGGCAGCACTAGACACCACCAAGTATCCTTGTCAGGCACTGGGCACCAGCAGGCACTGGGTACCAATAAGGAACACCAGGCAGCAAGCATCATTGGGCACTGGTCACCACTGGGCACCAAATTGTTTCTTAGTGGCTTCTTACATCACAGAAGGAATATGCTCTGAAAATTTCATGCTTCTTGGTGCAAGGGATGGGTCTGGGTCTAGATGTTGGTCAGTCTTCAATGACAAGTATAGGATGAAAACACATTAGACCTCTTTTCACTCCGTTAGGGGTTAAATTTCTAACAGCACAATCCTAACCATGTCTACTCAAAAGTAAGCCCCATTCTGTTCAATATGTCTTACTCCCAGGAAAGTGTCTTTAGGATTGCAGCCTACAAATCAGTTCTTAGTATGTGCTCATGTCAAGGAAGTAATACCCTTCCCAAATTTCATGCTGCTAGGTCTGGGGGTTGGGGCAGGGCATTGAACAGTCAGAGATTATTAAACCTTAAGTATAGGGACGAAAACATGTTTCATCCTGTTTTACCCTCTTTCAGTTTGGATTTCCAAAAATTGGTCTTTAGTGAGTGCCTACATCACAGAAGGAATATCCTCCCCAAATTTCATGCTTCTAGGTCCGGTGATTTTGACTGCGCATCAGTCAGTCAGTGATTTTTCAATTTTCTATATATACCAGTGAAATGTATCCATGTTATAGGAATAAAACACCCCCATATACACCATCCCCTATTGCACAACACCACCATTGCACAACATACCCCATTGTGCTACACCTTCCCATGTGCATCAGCCCCCATGTGCAGAGCAACACCCCCATGCACATCACCCTCCCATGCACGTCAACCCCCCCATGCGCATCACTCTCCCATGTGCACCACCCTCCATGCACATCACCCTCCTATGCACACCAATCCCCATATGTGCACCAACCCACCATGCGCAACTCCCCCCAATGCACACCATCTCTTCCAGTGCAACATCCCCCATGTGCACCATCCCCCTGTGCACCCTCCCTCCCAGTGCATCAGCTGAATGTTGACTAGTTAGTCTTCAATGTTAAGTATAGGACAAAAACATGTTGCATCTCATGCACCCTGACAAGGCACTAAAATCATCAAGGCACATTGTAAGTTTTTTTTACTATTTACTATTTACAAGTCACAATATGCTGCTGGCAGGGTGTTCAAATCTCCTGACTATCCTATTTATAAATGACTATCTTCAAACTCCCCTTGTACACCTGAAGAACAGTCAGGGCACATTTTTGGGGAAACACGTAGTAAAATTATGAATGAGATCTTTGTTTATTTACAACTCATTGTCTAATACAATGTGTGTTCCCTGACAATGACTCCAATAAGCCTTTCACATGAAGAATTATACGAGGACTGATCAAATATGAGAATACTATAGTTCATTGACCAAATTCATGCAATGACCTTTTAGCCCATCTCCTTCAGTTTATATGATTGGAGGGCCATTTGGTTGGTCTGCCAAGGAGTTTCTTCACCTCATGAGGTTCCAAGCAGATGTTCATCTGCTTCAGAGGTCACTATGCAGTTGTGTTTTTAGGGCAGAAGCTGTATCCCTCATCAGAGCAAATCTTTTAGCAAATCAAAACAGACCTGCAGCAAATTCGCTGTTTAGCTTCTTTTAACTTTATCTAATATTCTGTCCCTCATTTGTTGATCCTTGTGACCCTACAAGCTGAAACACATCCTACCTTTGATATGATTTGGGAAATTTCTATCCCACCTTTTCATCAAAGAGTTCAGGATATAGTTTGTGTCAGTGACAGGCAGGAGGCAGGCCGAAGAAGACCTGGAGTAAAACGTTTCAATTTTCCCTTGAAACTCTTGTGATCTGCTGCTGATGCAATCCACCTTTCCTCATGATTAACATCATCAACAGAAGAAATAAACATGAAACTAATTACACCGTGCCCTAAATAAATGTCACTGGAACTTGCTGGGAGTAACAAAACAGTCTGGTGACAGGTTAAGGGGTTAGGTATAATGGGGTTTGGGTTGATCTTTGGCAAGTCTGCACTTGGACTAAAGTTGCTGTTCTTGTTTCTGTGACGTTTGAGAGAGTTTGTGGTGGCAACCAAGTGAGACTCCCTTAGCAAAGTGAGGCCTCAAAAACTTGAAAGAGGTTTATGAAATTGAGCTCATCTAGCCCAGGGCTGATGGCTTGTAGTATCTCCTACTGGAAAGTAAGGATCATCTTACCATACTTCAGGCACAATCCTAACAAATTTAGGCTAGCCTAACTTACATGGCATATCTTCATGTGGTGATTTGGGGAGGCCAACATATGCCTACACAGTGGCCTAATCCCCCCACAAGTGGGGCACTTTTGTGACACCTGCTGGTCAGCATAGGACTTATGCCAGGACTTATGCTGGCCTAACAGGAGGTTAAGATTACAGACGAATTCAGGACATACGAGTGAGGCTGAATGTATAGTAAAGTGGCTATCTGTATCTTCCCAGCAAGGCACACATAAAAGTGAACAGGATACCTTATCTTCAGGAAAAATCCTGTTCAGTTGGCAAAACAGCACATATTCCAATGAAAGACATTGTGTTCACTTTTGTGTATCCAATTTGTTTACACAGCCACACTTCATTTCATACATCTTGTTGAAATAGTCCATTATAGTTGTTCAGGGGGGCTTTCTGTAACCTTATTCCTCAAACTAAGGGTAGACATAATTCAATGAACATAGTTCCCAGGTTTCCTTTTACTTTGTTTTCAGAAGCATTTGTATAGGCTGCAGGCTCATGTAACATCTTTATTTTATTTTTTAGTGTTTGCTTTGAAGATTTCAGAAGAAGAATTTCTAAACTAGAAGCTGACACTAATGTTTTAGACACTAGTTTGCCCAGTAAAATTTGCTTCAGATAGTCTGAGGATTTTTTTCTGTAGGACCATCCAATAGGACCTGAAAGTATAACAACAGAGTTTGCTGTCTGAAGCTAAATTTAAGTGTTTCTTAGATGGGAAATTCTTCATGTAAAAATGCAATCCTAATCCCCAGTTAGGCCAGCCTAAGCTCCAGTACAAATTCTGTGCTGGCCTGGGGGTGACACCAAAGTGCCGTAAGTCACTTCTGCACCACTCTGGGGATAGGGTTAGGCCAGTCCACAGATATACACTTTCCTCCCCACATGCCATGGGAACAGAAGTCCAATGAGTTGTGCCAGCCTTGGTTAGGATTGCACCCTGACAGTGCAATCCTAAGCATATCTACTCAGAAGTAAGTCCCATTGTCTTCAATAATACTTACTCTGAGGAAAATGTGGTTAGGACAGCAGGCCAAGTCAAATAAAGTAACAGGGGTCACTTCACATCTCCCAATTTCTTCTCCCAATTCTTATGTATTAAAAGTACAGTTCCTAAGAATTTACAAAATAAATAAAGGGCTTGGATGCTTCTCCTATTTTGAATTAGGTCACCAAGGAATGTATACAAAATAGACACATGTAAGTTCGTGACTATTTTTACTATCTATCTTGTTCTTTTACAGGAGTTTGTAACATAGAAAAAGAAGTACAGGATACGCAATGTTTCACCTAATTAATTTCTGTCGTTTGTAGCAGGCTCCTGTTAAAGATTCAGCTGCCAGGACATTTCAAAACTAAAAACTTGATCTTGAAACCCATGCATTTCCTATGTGAGATTTGTGCAATTTCCTATCAAAAAATAAATTCTGTTTAGGAAATTTGGTCAGGTTTCAGGTTTTATGTCTTTTCCATTATAATCCAGGGAGACAGCAACAATGTGTGGGCCTTTGGGCAGATCACTAGTGGGACACAGGCAAGGAGAAGATGGGGCCAGAGTCCACCACACGTGCTGGATCCTATCTCTTATTCAAGGCAGTTTGGAGCAGCACTCAGCTGTTCCACGTCCACCATCTCCACCACCTCAAATCTGATTAGCCCATTGGGGTTGCTTCAGCATTACCCAAGGGGAATGAATTCCTCTTGCCCTGATTGAGCTTCCATCAGCTCCAACCCTGCTGTGGATATTGGGCAGATAAGTCTGCCTGCCTGCTCCACCGCAGTGCAGGATTCGCCTGCCTGTGTTTAAAGTGCTTAAAAAATCAGAAAGGCATATTTCTTACTGAATACTATTAAAAATAACCACACTTTGCGCAAGTATTTCTTTTGCCACATATATGTAGGTTTATGTACTTTGATAGGCATAGCCATAGTACATTGTGGGAATCCATTGGGTTTTAGGACAATGAGAAACCTAAAGAAAATTATTTCTTATTATTCAGGATCCGTGTTTTGGTCAGCTCACTGTCATATTTAAAAATCATCTGTCAGATTATGACTTCTGGAAGATAGGAAGGAACAAAGTCTGAGTGTCTGTTGCAGCTGGATGGAAGACTGTGCTCTCCAAAAACTCCCAAAATGATTCTTGCATATTTGTTGGCCACAGCTGTTGGCTGCTGAAAATGAACAAACTTACATTTGCTTCGAATGTAAATTAATACTGAGTAAAACTAAAAAGATGGTATCATTCCATGTCTCATGTAGAACGAAATAGCAAAATATCATGTTGTAAATGTTGAAAAGTGTGACTCAGTTACAGTGAACCATTTATTGATTAAATTTACTATCAAAACCACTTTGTGAACGACTCCTGTTGAAAAGCAGTTTGTGAATGTTCTTAACAATAATAAATTTGAGCTTGAATTCCCTGGAAATATTTCTGATATGCAGCTGGGAAACAGTAGGGGCCCCATCAAGAAAACTACAGAAGACCTCCATTAAGAAGATGAAGACCTGCATAAATACTGTTAGATTAATTGCCCTAGAATGATGTACAGTGATTTAGAAGTGTGTCTCCTGCATATCTTGAATTAAACAGAAATAAAATATTGACCATGTAATACCCCTACATATAGTGGCTGTTTCCTTAATTGCCCTCCTGCATGTTATATAAAAAAGATGGAGGACCATGTGGCTTAATTCAGATAAACATCACCTACATCAAACCTCAGATAGTTATGGGAACCATCTCTCCTTCACCTCCAAACTTCCCTGTTTTTTTCAGTCAGCGTGCCTTAACATGTTGGCTGTAACAAGCACTAACTCATCTTGTTATGAGTTGCTCTCATGAGTGGTTCATCTTCCTAGCCCCTTTCTTTTATTTTTCTCTTTCTGTTTCCCACATACAGTGGTGGGCTCCAGCAGGTTCACACTTACTCTAAAGAACCGGTTGTTAACGAGAGATAGGACATATAAAGTTTAAAAATAGCCATGTAAAAGTGGCTGCCAGATGGGCAGAGAACCGGTTGTTAATTTCTTTGAATCCCATCACTGGTGCTATACCTTGAAAACAATAGTCCTTCATCTTGCATCACCCTTGAACAGACGTGTTCCAGTGTACCATGAAGAATCTCTAGGGATACAGATTATCCCTACAATCCAGAATAACTATGGGAGCACATAAGAGATATGTACGTCAATGTAGTTACAGCACCACCTAGTGAAAACCTATGGGAAATTCATACTGCAATCCAGAGTAAATTGTTCTTATGTCAGAGTACTCCCCGTAGTTATTCTGGATTGAATAACTTTTTTTAACCATTCAGCTCTTCCGGGGGACACACACACTATTTTGGAAAACAAACTTCTTACTTCTAACTCTAACTTCTGCAAAACTCCAAAGTTCACTATGTACCTAAAAACTTTCATTTTCTTCATGGGTTGTTCCTGGCATGGATACAGTCCTATCAAGAAGGGCTGGGAACTTCAGAAATACAGGGATATTAACCACTATGGAGGAAAACTGCATATCTAGAGAGATTGAAAGACATTTTATATGCCTATGAAATCGAGGCCAAACTGTGAGTCATATATCACAAAATTAAGAAACCGAATTAAAAATCACAGCTTTTTTGAATTAACAAGATCGCTGGTGAGCATCAGAATTAGCTGTCGTGAGGAAATAATGGGTTGCATGCATGCAAGGGATCTCTCTCTCTCTCTCTCCAGATTAATTGCATTTTTCATCATATCTATTGCCTGCTTTAATGATCCTCCAAACAATGCACTTTGCAATATAGACGCTTTTTGAATGAAACCAGGAGCACAATGAACCAATTAAATATATAGATTTTGATTTATAGCAGGACTTTTGCCCTCTTTTCTATGAGTCAGTTCAATCACTGGCAATTCAGAAGCCCAGAAATGGGAAACTACTAGTGGAAAAATTCCCTTTGCTCTTTGTTGTACACTGTACATTTGCCATTGTGCAGTGAGAACTCTGAAACAATAACAGCATATTGCTACTGAGAGAGATAATGTTTGCCTCTAACTTTCCCATGGGAAACTTTAAAAAGTTCAAATGTAGGGCGCCTTTATTGTACTGTTTTGATACTGTTCTGCTTTCTGAGTGGCATCAAGTTACATTGTCTTAGCGGGTGCCCACCAAGAAGGTTTCTTGGATGATCCTGAAGTACAGATGTACTGTAAACGTATGCATTTCCGTGCCTTTTGGCCTATTCCAGGCTGAATGTATTGTGTATAAAATGATCGTGCTGTGCCACATGAACACACATGCTGGGAGACCTGAAATGCAAATGTAAATATAAGTAGAGAACAGAGCAAGCCATGGATTAAGCTTTAAGCAAGAGGTGCAGTTACAAGTACTGTAAATGAAAGAGCAAACAAAAAGTACATGACATATGAGACAAGAGTTGCTACAAGTGGATAGATTCACTTGATCAACCATAGTTGTGGTGGTTTGTTTACAGTGATCACAACCATTTGCCTGTTTTGACATGTTGCGGCTAACAACACTGAAGATACACATGTACTGGAAAACATGTATGATATCTTAAAGGGGAAAGGAGGTGTTATAAAAAGACAAAGAAATAGACATTTATATCATGGATATAGCATTCTTCAAGTTATTCGGAGAACAACCCTATCGGGTAGGGTCAGGACAGTAACAGACCTGAGCTATTCTTCATGGCCAAGTCAGGTCTCCAACATAGGGCTTCTGATTCCAAGTTTGCATTCAATCTACACAGCTACTGACTCTCTTGATAAGGTCCATTACAGATTTTACATAGTGACCTGGATCATGCCAAAATAAGAAACCATGGAGCACCAAACTGCATGTTGTTTCATTTGTGTGAAGTGTATCCTTGTGTCCGTAAAAAATTCCTGACGGTTTGGGCGGTTCGGCAGTGGAACAGATTGCCAAGGGAGGTGGTGGACTCTCCCTCACTGGGGATCTTCAAGCAGAGGCTCAACAAGCACCTGTCGGGGATGCTCTAGGGGGATTTCCTGCTGCCGGCAGGGGGTTGGACTAGATGACCTACTAGATCCCTTCCAACTCTATGATTCTATGATTCTTGGATTCTATGTTTATTATTTTCTATTGCTGTGTCAAAAATGCCCCATTACTGATAGCTTCTCAGCAATGTGATGCACTTGTTGGAGAAGTGGTCACTCTATTGGGTTGAAATCTTAAGTTGGTCCAATATTTAACAAATAAGATTTTTGGTAAGGTGTGGGGCTACAGAGAGGTCAATTTGGCTGGAACGTCACATTTCTGGATAACTTAACATGTCAATAAGTCACCAGATTTTTGATTCTCCAGCATGAGCTGGAGCACTCACATCATGTGTAGCATTTGAAATGGTTCTAAGTACAGTAAAACCTTGGATTCAGGTTGTTGAACTTGGGTTGAACTTGGATTAAGAGTGTTTTGGAAGACAAGCAAACATTTCTAATAAATTTTAACTTGCAATACAAGCGATATCTTCATAAACAAGCAAAAAGAATCCTCGAATATGGCTGGTTTTGCACTCTGCCAACACCTGTTCAGCCTCTCCTGAGAGACCAGCCTATGAATATCTACTATGAAGTAAGATTACAGTCAATGGGGCTTACAACTGTGTAAGGGGAACAGTGAAGTGGAGCCTGGGAGACCCAGCTTTGCATGTCTACTCTAAAGTAAACCCTATTTTAATCAGTGGGAGCAGCAGATTGTAGTCTGAGAGACCTGAGAGACTTTGTGCAGGTTAATTTATTTTAGTTTTCTTTATGTTTTCTTTATTATTTTCTGTTATATTGCAGTATTATAATCATTTTTATATGAATATTTTTGGATTGTGGAACAAACTGTCTGAGTTTCCATTATTCTGTTATGGGAAAATTTGATATATAAGTGTTTTGGATTACAAGCATACTTCTGGAACAAATTATGCTGTAAACCAAGGTACTGTACCATTGTATGTCAGAAAATTGTTAACTGAGGCTGCAATCCTCTCTTATCTTAGAGTAAGCCCAGTGGTGGGATTCAAATAAATTAACAACAGGTTCTATGTCCCATTAGTAACCGATTCTCAGAACCAGGCACTCATTAGCAAAGGGTTCTATAGAACCTGTGAGAACCCCATAAAGCCCACCACTGAGTAAGCCCCTTTGACAATAATATGACTTACATCTGAGTAGACATGGATAGGCATGAGTTCACTAACCACGACATGCTCCTGAGAGCTACAGTAAGTTGTATGCAACTTTGGCAAGAGAGAGACAAGTAACTGTTCCAAAAAAAGTTTTTGTTTTTACTATTGTTTTGTTTTAAATCTCCATCTGTTTCGTCAATGCGCCAGCATGGAATCCTCAGTGGCACTTTGTATATCTGTTTCCAAAAGTTCACTAGTAGGCTGACAAGGAAAGAGCAATCTTCAGCTGGTTGAGAAAAAAAAAGTAGTCATAGAAGAAACATTTTAATCTGGAAAACACACCGCTCTCTGCTGGCAGACACAGAAAAAAGCAAAAGAATCATTTCACCCTTTTGCTTAACTGTTTCTCTCTAAGTACAGCAAATTGTAATAAATTTCTTTTTAGTATTTATTTATTTATTTATTTAAGGGATTTATACCCCACCTTTCTTATGCCAACACAAATGCCCAAGGCGGCTTCCAAAGGTTTTCAATTTCTCCTCTCCTGCTGTCCTCAAAACAACCCTGTGAGATGGGTGAGGTTGAGAGAAAGTGTCTTGCCCAACAGAAACTTCATGGCCAAGGAAGAATTTGAACCTGGATCTTCCAGGGACGATCCAACTCCCAAACCACTACTCTCCGCTGACTCTGTTACCTGGTTGTAGACAAAAAACAAGTCAATCCTAACTAAATTCCCTTGCAGTGATGCAGAAATGTCAGTATGGGCTACAATGCATTGGCTGCTCAAGTTCTCCACAGGTTAAAGATACAGTTTCCTTGCTCTGTGGTAAGCCCTAGAAGCTGCAATAGGTAAACATAACTCTGAGCGGCTCTGTTTCTGGTGAAAGTCTGCATTGATTCATTTAAGGGATCAGGCCTGAGATAGGGTTTAGGACCTGGTGTAAACCAGCACTGCCAAATCCCACCCTCCCTTGCTCCTGCACTGAACTTGCCTTGTCCGGCAGGCATCCCTATGGCCAGCATGGTCATTGGGAAGGGAAGGTACTAGTCTTCCTACCAGTGTGCCTTATGGCTCTTTATGGTGCAAATGCCAGCGGAACATATTTTCCACCAGCTTTACTAGCAATTAGGATTGGACCAAAAAAATCAGTTCAAGAGGGTTGGGATAGAACCAAAAACATCTGTTGGTGGAGTAAGAGAAAACTTTGAATTCACTGCTGGAGTTACCATGTCAGTTTATACCACCATATCAAAGAGAACTGAAAATTGCCTCTTTGGACCCATTTCTGAATTCTAGTTCCGTGAATGGAAAAAGTATTGAAATTGCTGCCATTCCATTGGCTGAAAAGCTGCCAAATCTTTTATTTTTGAAAAATTCCATTATCAATGAAGATGTTTCTGCTCACCACAGCCCCTCCTCACCCCTCTGGCAGGGATCTAGGTCCAGAAGGAAATGAAGCATTCCCGATTCCCGCCTTTCCCCAGATACAGGCTCCGTTTTTTCAGCTTGGCACAGAACAATAGCAGGAAATGGTAGAAAGATGGAATTTTTTTTCACCTTCCTATAAGGCAGCATAGGAATCTAGCAGAGACACACCTAGCAGTGCTTCACTTACTATGAATTAGAGGAAGCAGGACACATTGAGTGGATTAAAAGCTGACTGACATGTCAGAGAGAGCTAGCTGGTTACATCCTCACACACACTTACACACACTTCCCAGATGTACCTCCCTCTGACATTTCCTGTGACACTCCTTGTCATCCATTTTCATCCAGGATCCACTAGGAGAATGCAATGTGAACATCTGAAAGGACATAATAGAGGCGGCGTCTCTGGCATACAGCCAACAGGTTAGTGACCTATAAAGCAGTGATTCTCAATATGTGAGGGAATCTTCCGTTGGGTGGGTACAGATGGTTGCCTGCCAAGTTCCCCCCGACCCTCCCAAGTAATGTCTCCACTGGAACCTGGGGCAAAGTGCCAACATACACACCAGGCCAACCCCATGGTATGTTGGTACCATCCCAAAAAAGTCAGGGCTGTTTTACTTATGTATGCCTGTCACTACATCATTACAGAAACGGGTGATTATTTGCATGTACACATCAAAGATATAACATCAGGGTGCAATCCTAACCAATTTAGGCTGGCGCAACTCACCTGTCTCCCTGTTCCAATAGTGGCATGGGGAAACTGGTGTATGTCTGTGCACTGGCCTAACCCCCCCACTCCTAGGAACAAGGTGACCATATGTTACTACCAAATAAAGAGGACAAGGACCATCCAAAATGTAGGACATCCAAGAAAAATGTAGGACATGACAAAATAAAAGCTCAGAACATTCAAATATATTGCTTTCATATGCTTAATTTAAACACTATATTACTTATTAAATTTAAATCATTTACATATAATTTATTACATAAAATTTATTAATTACAAGATTGTTACATGCCACCAATGTACAAGGAAAATGAAGATTTTTTTCCAGGACCCAAGGCTAAAATCCAGGGGGAAAAGGGACAAGCCCTACAATCCAGAGTAACTATGGGAGCACGTAAGTGTGGACCTGTAGTTACTGCACAACCTAGTGAAAACCAATGGGAAATTCATATTGCAATCCAGAGCAAATTGTTCTTACACCGGAGCAAGGACTCCCTGTAGTTACTCTGGATTGCACTTAGAGTCACCCTGTCCGGGAGTGGCTCAAAAGTGCTTTATGCCACTTGGATGACACTCTTCCAGCACAGGACTTGTGCTGGGATTTATGCCTGCCTAACTGGGTTTGTAGCCTAATATTACCTCACTTTACCCTCAAACAAACTGGTTTTGGATGGGGTCAGTTTGTACATGTAGGTGCCAGTAACTAAATACAAAAAAGGAGTGTATAGTTACGCAGTGTGGCACCTGTTCTGCATGTCAGAGGTCCTTGGCGCAATACCCTGGCTCATCTAGGTAGGGCTGAGAAATATTCCAGTTGACCAGTGCAGAGTCAGTGTGGACAATACTAAGTCCAATTGATCAGTACAAAGCAGCTTTGTATGTTCATGTGCTACACATGTTCAAGTAAAATGAAAGCATGAACGAAATAAAAAGTTCTACCTAAGCTTCCTGAAACAAATGGAACTGACATGCACAATTAAATTTGCAAAGAGGATGGGAAATGGTGATTTGCAATAGAGATGGAAAAACCCATTGTGGCTTGACTTGAGTCAAGTCTAGCATCCTCCCGTTGCAGGGTGACCATACAGAATAGAGAACAGTGTGCCAGTACCCTTAATCATTGCATAGAAGAGGAAATAAGGCAGGAAGCTCATCATAGCAGGGTTTTAAAAGCAGCACCTGCCTAAAGTCCCTCTTCTATGCAATGGTTAAAGGTACAGGCAGTCTGTCCTCCATTTTATATGGTCACGATTAGATTCACGACTTGCAACTGGATTTAAAAATGAATAATCACGGGAGCATGTTCCCAGTCACCTCTTTGTGGTTTAATAGGACACAAATAGAGTTCTCCCTCTTTAGAAACCCAGCTGTGGAGGAAAAACTGGGTAGCTTCCAGGTTGTGTATGTATTTGAACTCTCTTTAAACGCTCCCCTGCTGTCTGCACCCATCTATAAATGGTGAAGGAGGTGTGGGAGGGACTGCAAGAGAGCAGGAAGAAAGCAGCAAGAGGGAGGAGGAGGGTCACAAGAAGCAGCTGTGAAGCTTATCCAGTGACTCAATCTTTGTGAACTATATTCAGACATAGTCCCACTGCAACTAGTCATTTAATATGGATTCCTCCTCCCCACCAGTCTCCTCCTCCTCCTCCCCACCATGCAGCCTTCAGTGATCATGTGTGCAGATGATTGCCAAAACAGGGGGACCGACTTGCATGTTTTTCAGGCCTCCATGCACATAGGTCATGCATAAAACATGTATTTTCCCCCATTTCTAATCATTTGTGCTTTTTGTTGCATTATTTCTTATGGGAAAATTTGTTTTGCTATACAAGCGTTTTGGATTGCAAACATGCTTCCTAAAGGAATTATGCTCTTAAACCAAGGTACCACTGTACTTAAAAATATGAGATTGAAATTCTAGCAGGAAAACTTCTAATTAAATAGTAGCAATAGAGATGGAGCGTTTCCTGGGGATTAGTGACCAGCTGGTAGGAACTGATGGCTCTTGGAGGATATTCATAGCCTGAAGCTCAGCCAAGCACTGTCAGCTTCTACCAGCTGGTCAGTAATCCTCAGGAAGTGCCCTATACTCCAGTCATTTTTACTATTATAAATACTATACACATCTTGCACGTAGAGGACATCACAGGGTGACCTAATGGGCAGAATTATCAATAATTTGTAAGTTGCATATAATTATGTCTATTTATGCTACTTCATATAGGTTTCGAAACAGCTAAATGATCTTCCGTTGTTGTCTGGCTTGTTAAATATCTATTCAGAACTAAGAAAACTAAGGAGATATGAACTGTATATTATGTTGAGAACTTTAGTCTTGACATACTAATTTTTTTCTTTATGCTACAGTAGCCATAGAGGACATGATCTTGATCCAAACCATGACATTTGGGGAGGAAGCATTAACCTGTAAACCCCACTATGATCTTGATCTGGATAAGTCACATCTGTAATGATTATCAGCCACAAAGAAAGCCTCTCATATTTCCAATGGGAGATTTCATCTCAAGGCTAATAGCTGCCTTTGGGTGGATCCATAGAAGGGGCAAATGGTTAAAGACCCAAGTCCCCACATCCTGGTTCTACATAGGAGTAGAACCCCATGGATATTTTTGAATTCTGAACAATTAACTATGTCAGACCAGGCACATTTATTAACAAAAAGCATAGTTATACCCCCAGGATGTTGTCATAAGCATTTTGGTTCTAAAACAAGCCACACTAGGGGTTTTGTTGTCAAAGTGATTTAATCATTTGTTTGTTTGTTTGTTTACTTGATTTGAAATTCTCTAATCCACTTTTCAGCTCATAATAATTCTCAAAGTGGAGAACAGGAACCAAAAAAAGCTAAACATGTCATTTGAAACAACAACGCTAATGGAATCATAACAAGAACAACTCAATCAGCGGCTTATCTCCAACCAGCAAGGAAAAATAAAACACAGTTCAAATAAACATCCATTACATTAAAGTTTAAAGACTTGCCTCAAGAAAAAAATATGTTCGTTGCATGTGCCTCAGTGTGCCAAAATATTCACTCCTGGCAAAACACGGATAGCAGAGGATTCCACGCATGCGGAGGCATGACTGGAAAGGCTCTGTTGGGAGTTTGACCTCTAATTGACTGCTGTGGCATCCATAACCGGGTCTCATGACAGGGTAGCAGTTTCATATGGGAGAAGGGCTTCCCTTAGATATTTTGGATGGGACTGTTGCTCTGATAAAGAGTTTGTGTCATATGTCCAGGTCATTCATCCCTGCATTTGCAGATTCGGCTAGGAAAGCTCCCCACATGAAACACTAACAGGTAGCCAAATGCTGACTTAGGTTGTACAGTGTTCTGATTCCATGTAGGGCAGCTTCATATGTTCCCTGACTAGGCCTTAAAAGTATGAACAAGGACCTTGATGGAAAGAAATTGATCATCAGCTGCACTACAGGCCCAATCCGATTCAACTTTTTTGGTCCTATACTTAACATGGAAGCAAATCCAGATTTTTTTAGCATGATGGCCACACCATCTCTCCGACAATGTGTTGGGGGCCAAGAAAAAAGAATTGATTAATATCTCAAATTTGGATAAATTTAAATTTGCCTAAGGCCCATAGCCTAAAGTCAAATTAAGCCCTTTGCTCTGGAGTAGTTAAGGTGACTTTCCATAAGATAACACTAGAGGGTGACATAATTGCGTGGACCCATAACTGCTCTGGATTTTGCCCTAAGTTAATATATTAGCGAGGGAACCTATGAATGAATGAATGAAAATCAGTTAATAAATACTTTCACACAAAGTGAGAGGTGTTGATCTTCAAACCGGTTCATAAGGACTTTAATGCACAGAGAAAGGAGGTGCCTGTATCCTCCCTCGTCCTCAGAATATCCTCTGGAGGTGAGGAGGCAGAGCTAGGTAATCTGGAAGATTTCAGGACTTGCCTGCTGGCAAGTATTGGGGATTTTCTGGGGGCTGCATAGAGGTTTACCGCGGGTCATATCTCATCCCCAGGAGATGGTTTGGGGATCCCAGAAGAGTCAAATGGGAGTGAGGAACATGTTACAAAACATGTAATTCAATGAACTTATGATAATGTCCTCTATGTGTTGCTCATCATTTCCTCCAGTTAAATTCAGCTTTCTAGATGTAGGATGGGAGAGGTGGGGAGGTCTGAGAAGGCCATAGATAAGATGTGGAAAATATGTCATCTTTTGAAGCCATCTTTGCATTCCACCAAACATTTGATGCAAAAGAGACTTTGGTTGCAATCCTAAAGACACTTTCCTGGGAGTAAGACCTGTTGATCACAAGGCTTACTTTTGAGTAGACATGGTTAGGATTGTGCTATTTGATTGGAAATGGCCTGTAGTAAATGTCTTTAGAAGCTTAAATTTAAACAACCTTGTAAAAATTTGGGTTAAAATAGAAACATCACTCCAACCCCTTTACTATGTTTGAAACTCATATTTCCTATCTCAGTTTATTTTCCAGAAATAGCAATTCCAGCATCTATGACAATTATTTTCAACCAGTGTTCCATTGCACATTGGTGTGCCACAGATAGTCCTTAGGTGTGCTGCGGGAATTTGGAAAGGGACATTTATTAATAGGAAAATTTGGGGATTTGAACAGTATGGTGTGCCTTGTCAATGGTAAAAACATCTGATGGTGTGCCATGAGATGAAAAAGCTTGAAAATCAGTGATCTATAAGGTAAGAGGAAGGAAAGAAATTCCACACTCTGCCATATGCATTCAGAGCACATTAGTCTATGCACCACAGTATCGTTCCTATATCCTGTGCTAAGGAAAACTCTCTTTCCTTTCTTTCTTTCTGCCTACCTCTTTAAAATGCACTTAAAGCAAATATTAGAAAGAATAAACAAATTTCTATTTCCTAAATTCATCCCCTCCCCCTCACAACCACAGATCCGTCTACTTAAATACAGATATTTTCTGTTGCGAAGAGCAACAGCTGTCACATCGAAGGAAAACACAAGGCATGTTACCTAGCAGAGGCAATGAAAACCAATTCTGACAATCCTTTTAGCCTGCATCGGTGACAGTTTTGCATTCACTTATACAGTATTTTGAGCTGCACTGCTATGGGCAGTCATGATAGCCGTCGACATGCTGAGCTAGGTATGGATCAAATGCTGAAGGCCAATCTCTAGTGCATAAATAGCGGGTGCCATATTGCTACCTTGACCCGTGCCACTATGGCTAAATGTGAGTTCAATGAATAATCCTGTTAACTTTCCTGCTCTTGTGTTCACTGGACACAGGACAAAGATGCGAGCTTGTACCTACTGGCTCTATCCTCTATCTATGTCTGACAAATTATAGTATGTACCAATTCTTTCTAACCTTTGAGTTGCAATGCAACTCTCAGGTAAGGTAATTATCATTCCTTTCCTTCAGATGGCCTCTGTGACTGCCTCGTCAAAGGAGGATGCAGCAGGGACCCCACTGATATGGCTTCATTGGTGTTGGAAAATTGGATAGGATTGGGCCGTTAGTGTGTGGTTATGTGGTTGTTCTGTACTTTCCCGCACAAACTCTATTGAAGGAGATGGAACAAGCCCAACTTGTTAATGTCACAGCAATGGTAGCTGTGGGGATTACATCGCACCATATTTTGTTTCTTTATTCTCCATCTCCAAACCTGCTGCAGGTTCCACCCCAGCCTTGCTCAGATCCATAATTTTTTAAAATTAAAATTTAGCAGTTCTTCAACTTAGAACCTCGTACGTGAAAATCATGCGAGCTACCCTTGAGCATATACAGAGGAAACACAGAATGCCTTCAGGGACAAATGCCCAGCCCAAACTATGACGTATCAGCCAAACAACAGATGTTCATAAATCCACTTCCACAGAACTGCTTTTCTTGTACTCCAGAGCTTTTTTCAGTGCAATTTGCCTGAAGCCAACATCCTCTTCAACCCAAGGGCAGAATAACCTGGTTTATTTTCAGGAAGCCTCTTTCAAGCAAATATGTAACAAAAACCCTTCACAGCCAGCTAAATTAAACTGAACTGGTCTGAACCTTGTGTGGATATTTCAACTCTGGTGAAAGGAAGGGAAGCTGAACTATTTCTCTGTGGCCTGGGCCCAGTTGCTTACTGAAACCACTTACTACATTCCTTGGGATCACCACCTCTTATGTGAAACTATAAATAGATCATCAATGCGCATTTTATTTAGAAACCAGCTTCATGTCAGGCCAGCTTTCATGAGAGTCCTCTTGCCAAGAACAGGAGAAGAAATGTATATTCCGTTGGCAAGAGACAAGATTTGGCTCACAGCCAAAAAGCCATATTTGGGGGGACCATCTGGTACAAATGGGGGAGGACAGGAAATTCAAGAACTTAACTTTGCACTTTTCCACAAGTTTAAAAGAAAAATAAACTAGAAATATCCAATAGTTTAAAATATTGAAAGGAAATCACCAGATTTGTTAATTTTTCATATTCATATTGCCTCCAATAAAATAATGCTATTTTCATACATTCACATTTATGTGAATGCTTTATTAAATTTTAAACAATTACATAGAATTTATTAATTATAAGAAGTCTGCCTGCTGTCTGCTCACAAGGAAAAGGATAATTTTTTTTGAGGTCACAATGCTCAAAAATAGGACATGTCCTGGAAAAAGAGAACATATGGTCACCCTTTGGAGGAGGCATCCAGAAGACGTACTGGTATCCCTACCGGATGCAGTGTGTGGTCCTGTGGTGTGGATATATCAAATAGGATTGGTTAGTTTCATTGCTGGGCCACATGTTTATTCAAGATATGGGATTGTGATTAACCATGTGAAATGATATGCCAAATTGCATATTAACAGCAATATTTCATTACCAGCTTTCAATTATTACTGATCAGTAACTATTACCAGCTCAGTTCAGACAAGTTTTCACTAAGAAAAAAATTGAAAGGTTTTTTAAAAAGAAATCTTTAAGGAATGACTTTCTGTTAGAAAGAGATACATTAAAGCCTGGAGACTTGTTAATGACTGGTTACATTATATTATCTAACTTCCTCTCTCTTTTTTATTGAGCAACTTCCCACAAATGAATTGATGATGGTGATTTTGAACATTTAACCTATTTTATTAGTTGAAGTATAAATGGCAATTTTCTGTAATTGGAACAAAGTACTTGTCTTACCACAATTACAGCATAGTTTTGTTGACACTTGGGTTATAGTTACAGAGGTTAAACTTACCATATAATCTGTCTATGGGAACAGAAAACAAATTCATTGCAAACCGAGGTTTATTCATAATGCTTTGGAACAACTAACATCAGGATTCATGTAATGTATTTATGGTTTTGTAATATAGTAATTATGTACTCCTCTTTTCTCCCATGTGATTTTTTTTTGTAACATTTGGAGCATTGCTTTGTAATTTTAAAGAAAAGAAAACAGAAAGGCCTTCAACTAGTGATCAGTCTGGATCTCACTGTAGATTTCAGTTCTTTGATGCAGAAAATCCAGTCCATAGGACCATTCTTCCTTTCAGAACACCAACAATTTGCTTTAGCACTTGGTGTCTAATATGTCGATGAATCTAATGTGCTGATGTGTCATCATGAGACACAACCATGTCCCACCCAGTTATGTCAACCTTTATCATGGCTTTTATCGCTGGGTGGGACAAGGCAATAGCCAGACTTCTGCAACTCAAAATTATACGCTACTTATTTTGATGGGAACATGGTAACAAAAAACACATCTGGAAAATAATAGACTCTCAAACATGAGCTGCTAAAAGGGCAAACATTCACAACACTTTTCATTAATTTTGCATTCTTTCTTTTCTTGCCCAAAGTTACACCCAGTGTCCTTTTTGTGCACTTAAGATCTTAACTAGCGGAGAAAGGGTTTTGTTCTTTATGGCTCCAAAGGGATGCTGTGTTCTATTATCTTTCAGTTATGGGTTTGAGTGAAAATGTAAATCCTCATTTTGTAAGCATAGGGTTCAGTTGCACAGATATTTGCAGCAACAGCTGAAACACAAGCTGCTGTGCACAAGGATTTCTTTACTAAGCACATTCAAAGTCAGTGCCACAAGGGATGATAAAAGTAGAGCGATGAAAGAGCTGGGTGATCAGATAACATAACAAAAAAAGAGGATAAGCCCTCTCAATTGTAGGACACCCAAGAAAAATGTAGGACATGACAAAATAAAAGCAAAAAACATGCAGCTGTATTGCTTTCACACTGTTAATATAAACAATGCATGGCATTATTAAATTTAAAACTATTATATGAATTTATTACATACAGGCTGCAATCCTATCCCCACTTTCCACAGACCAATCTCTATTGACAACATTGGGATTTACTTCTGAGTAGACAGGCATAAGATTGGGCTCATAATTTATTAATGACAATTCTGCTTGCTCACAAGGAAAAGGAGGACAATGAAGATTTTTTTCTAGGACAAAATACTAAAAAGGAACACATGTCCCGGGAAAAGAGGATATATGGTCACCCTGTGAAAGAGAGAACCTAGATCGAATCTGCTATTTATCCCATAAACAGGAAGCTGGCACCACAAAAGGATGTTTTCATAATGTAACAATTGTTCACAGAGATTCTGTGTTGTAATGGGGTGATTTTTTGAAGATGGCCCTCTGCCTTGAATGGTGGCCATAGGTATACGTATCAATTCTCCCAACACTACCACCAGTTTCAGCCACTGATAAACCAGTGACTCAGAGAGGAGAGGAGGTGTGCTGAGCTGTAACCACTAGGTATTACTACTCTTGATCAGCCCCCAGCTTTCCTAACACTCCCAAACCTACACTTACTACTGTTTGATTGCCACACATCCTATTAAGCGACCCTTCCCCCACCCCGTTCTGATAAAGCAAGTGGAAGGCATGGACCTGCTTCCAGAAATAGAAGCTTACAGAGTTTATGGAAACATGTTATATAATTTTTTTTTAAGTGTTGTCTGGAATGACTGACAGCACGGCCATCATTTAAAGACCTCGCAAATTAGTATTTAACTATGCTGTATTCTAAGCAGTATTCTTTTTTAAGCTGTTATGTGTAAAAAACATCTGTCACTCACTGGGATTCATGACTGACAACCCCATCCTAAACTGAAGCACGTTATGACACTTGTGATGTGACAAAAAGACTAGCGACAACCCACAGAGCACTGTGTCAGCAACCATTTTGGGAGCACTGACACAAGAGGCGGCAATACTCCACAGCCATTACAAAGGTAATATCACCTCATTTTGAAGCCTTACCCTTTCTTCTCCTCAAATTTGCATTAGCTACATTGCTGACATATGTCTAAGGAGAACCATTTGTGGAGAAGACTTACAGAGCGATAAGAAAAAATAATTCCTGTTCCCCTCCAAAGACTCCTGATTCCCCCCACCTGATACAGTATGTTCATCGTATTTAGTTTGCATGTTATCTTTACAGCCTTACAGACTCCCTGCTTGCCCACTCGGAGGACCCTCCATCTTGGAATTCTTCCTTCCACCTCCTCAGACCTCTGTGTCAGCCATGCTTGGCTAGTGAGAAGGTCCTTTTTTCAACTTTCAAGAATGAAATCAGTGAAGGGTGCAATCCTAACCAACTTTCCTGCAATGGTATAGCTGTGCCAGTGCAATGGTATTCCTGTGCCAGGAATGTGGGGCATTCCTGCAGTTGGGGCTGTCATGGAGGCCTCATCACGATAAGGAATTGTTTGTTCTCTGTCCTCAGAGTTGCAGTGTCCTTACCCTGGAGCTGAAAAATTGGTTGGGATTGCACCTGAAATCAAGTTTTCAACAAGAAAATCTTTCTCAGTTTTACATAAAAGTCCTATAAGTCTACAGGCAACGTCTTCAGCACTGGTCCCATGCAGTGGCAGGATTAGAGTCCTTTCGGGGCTGTAGTCACAGAATTCTATGCCATGTTTATTGTAGTTCATCTTATTTTTCTTCAACACAAAACAGAGAAGAAGTAGAAATCCACATATTTATTTAGAACAAAAAGTCTGGGACTGGCAGTGCAATCCTAATGTGAGCTGGAACAGGCATGCTGGAAATCCAGCACAATTATGGGGCTGATGCCATGGTATCATGGGAAAGGGGAAGCCTGCAGAGGTGTGGGCCAGCAGTAGAGGGTCAGCACATGTTCATGCGCCAAACTACCCTCTCACAATGGTAATGGCATGGCTTACAGCATGTTTTCAACACCCTTGCACTAACTGCTGGATGTGGCATGTCTTCCATGCTGTGGGTCCAGCCCCTGACCTGCAAGGGTCTAGCAGTGTTCCCTACTCACTGGGTGCTGGAAATATACTAGGGATCAGGTCCAGAGCTGGCTTGGTTTAGGATTGGGCCCTGACAGTGCAATCCTAACTTGCACTGGAGTAGGGAGGGCAGTGGGATAAGGTTTTCCTCTTAGCCCAGATATGCAGCAACTGGATCAACAGGATCAATTATTATACTTGGAGCTGTGCGACTGAGAAACATAAGGCTACTCTGAGATGCCTAAGATATGGCATAACTGCCTGGTGCAGCCCTGTCTCCTGATCCTCCCCTACCTGCCCAAGGAATGCCCTCCACCCATCCTCCCCTGCCCTCACATGCCCCCTCCTTCCTCAACTCCACTCTCCATTCCTCTGCTCTGGCTAAGATCATGCAATAGAACTTATCATGACACAGGGCACAGTGAGGGACAGGGAGACTGGCACAACCCCCTGCGCAAGAACTACCTTGCTCCCTCGATATCACAATGTGCTTTATGGCATGTTTGCAACACCAAAGGCTGATGCAGGTGACTTGTTCCAGCCTACCTAGACAGCTGTTGTGCTGTTAATCCATGTCGAGTACATTCAAAATATTATGTTCTTCTGAATATGTTTTCACAAACTATCCATTTGTTTAATTGATTTTAAAATGCCAGAAAATCTTTTTAACTTTACCTTGATGGAAAGGAGGTATTTAAAATGAGTTATTTGAATCTGAGTGCAACCACGATGGAAGTATATACTGTACCTTTGTTTTAATAGCTTACTGACATCTTGAAGTCAGTACTCCATCTGACTCCATCTGAGATTCAAAAGTTGTCTGTCATTGCGTTTGGGAATTCATGTTGGATCAAAGCCAAACAGAAATTGTTCTGATTATTTTCATTTTCTGGTAAATTTAGCTTCTCTCATCTGACTTTTTTAATACCTACTTTGAATCAATTGACATTTCAAAAGGATGAGAAAACTGTCCAGTTAATTCTGAGTTTATGAAACTACAAGGAGATCTGAGAAGTTTTAGATAAACATCATATCAATGAAATTAGTGGCCATTTTTTCAGAAGATGACATCTTCTCCACTCAGATGTTGCTCTTTAATATTCTGTGTTGGTAAATTACATTGGTTCTATTTTTAGTAATGTTTTGTGTGCAATTCATATTCATGAAAATTACTCCTACATCTGCAAGCCCATGAATGGTAAAACATAGATCTTACTTGCAGATGGATTTATGTCATTAGGAATTCATTTTGTAATGCTTGAACACACAGTTTTGTGCAGTAAGATGCATGTGAGCATCTCCATTAATAGGAGAGGGAGGGAGGGAGGGAGGGAGGAAGAAAGGAAGGAAGGAAGGAAGGAAGGAAGGAAGAAAGAAAGAAAGAAAGAAAGAAAGAAAGAAAGAAAGAAAGAAAGAAAGAAAGAAAGAAAGAAAGAAAGAAAGAAAGAAAGAAAGGAAGGAAGGAAGGAAGGAAGGAAGGAAGGAAGGAAGGAAGGAAGAAAGAAAGAAAGAAAGAAAGAAAGAAAGAAAGAAAGAAAGAAAGAAAGAAAGAAAGAAATGAATGTGGTTTGGTTTTGTTCTCTAAACATGAGAAAAACTTCAGCATCCAAACACATGATGATTCAACCTGATTGTCCCTTGGATAAAAAAAAATCTAAATATCTCTTACGTTTCAAAAATCTATTGATGCAAGAAAAAACTAGCTAAATCTGGACCCACTTACAGTTTATTCAACACATTAAAGTAATTATTTTTAATGTATTCAAAGCACCTTCATAATACTGATAAGCAGTGCAATCCCATTCATGTCTACTCAAAAGTAAATTCCATTGAGTTCAGTGGAGCTTATTCCCAGGGAAGTGCTCTTAGGATTGTAGCCAAAATGAAATATGTGTGTAGAAACAAATAATTGTACATAACACTTGGCCTTCTTGTCGGTCAAGTATATTAAATATTACGATCCAACATTTTTTTTATTTTGATGCCAGTATCTAGCAAAACATCTGTTTCAGTTCTACATTTATCATTACTGAATTAGCCAGATTGAACACAATATCCTTTGCTGCAAGCACTGAATGTCCCCTGATTTGCTTCAGTTTCATTATTCATATATGGTAAAGACTAGACTGAATTTCACTCCTGTGAAACTTGCAGATTGTTAGAGGGATTTATACAGGGTGGGCATCCATTATCCACACTACTTGGGACCAGAAGAGTTTTGGATTTTTCCATATTCGTATATTTAAAAGGTAAAGGTGTCCATTGCATGCTGTTCTGCTAGTCGTGAATAACTCTAAGGATGGTCCTCATTTGTGTTACAAGGCTGAAAAGGCAGCATTGTCTGGAGAGGTCTTCATTCATGTGGGTAATATGACATAATGCCCAAAGCACACAGAACACTGTTACCCTCTCACCAAAGTGGTATAGTACTTATTTATCTACTTGCATTTACATGCTTTTGAACTGCTAAATTCTTAGTTGTACAGTACTTGGATATAACCTGCTGATCTTCAGGTTGACAAGCACAGCATCTTTAATCCCTGAGCCACCACAGCCACTGTTACTATTCTCTTTTCACACAGTCATGTTTTGGCTGGATTTCATGTATATCCTCCAAATGAGTTCTTCCCAAGGACCTAGGATAGGCTAGGTCTATCTAGGACAGGATAGGTCTAGGCCTTGTTGTTTAGTGGTTAAGGTGTGTCCAACTCTTTGTGATTCCATAGACTGCAGCACACCAGGCCGCCCTATCCTCTAGTAACCTCCAAAGTCATCCCAGTGGTGCCCTAATGCTTTTCCAGCTGTTTTGGGACACCACCATGACCCCTAGGATTTGTTACTCTGGCTTTCTTGTGCAACAGTCTTTCGGTTTCCATTTGCAGGTCTCTATTTGGTGATTTTCTCCACTTTTTTTATTTTCTCCTCTACTATCACCAGGTATTGAAATATCTACTGTACAGACTTACTTCTTCTTGTTGATGGTTAAGATCTTTAGCATGTGCCCAAATTAATGGTTAAGATCTTTAGCATGTGCCCAAATTTATGGTTAAGGTCTTTAGTGTGTGCCCAAATTGATTCACCCAATTAACAGCACAGTCCAAACCACAATTACCTGGGAGTATGTCCAATAAATCGGAAGAATGCCCAAGCCTAGGAAATATACTATACTTCCAAACATAGGTACCAGGTACATAGGAACTTTACTTATATAGAAGAAAATATCATGGAAATGGAATTTCTTAAGGTCACAAAATTAAAGTGAAATTTCTTTTTAAGAATTTTTTTAAAAACAGTGTTTAACAAGATAATATTCGTCTGAGTTTTCAATAAATATGTATAATAAACCGTTCTGATGTGTCAAAAGAGTAATAAGTGAATTTTTAAGTTACTTCCAAAGGGAAAAGATCTGAGAATTTTCAACAGAACCTAAATATATTTATATAAATCAATTATTTTGGGGGGATTTCTAGATCAGTGGTATTCAAGCATTTCAGCCCAGGACCGCTTTCTGAGAATGACAATCTGTTGGGGACCCCCCCCCCCCAAGAAGTGATGTCATCTCTGGAAGTGTCATTAAAGGTGCCCAGTGCCAGATTCCAAGATGACTGCATCCAGCTTTTCACGACCCCCCTTGAATGAAGTAGCGACCCCCACTTTGAAGATCACTATTCTATATAGTCCTGAATTCTGCTTTGATTGCTTTAGGTTTCTGCAAGCAATAATTGTGTCTGTTTTTTTTTAACACTAAGGAGATGCGTCTATACTGAGAACTTCACCTAATAATGAAATCATGCCCAAATATACTGTTTACACAATATGCTACTCAAAAGTTTAATCAAATTCGTCTCCCTTTCCTCCTCCCCTCCACTCCTAGTGTAATCAGAACCAAATGACTATTATACGTAAACCAATAAAACAATTACAAAGAAAGAACAGTAAACAAAGAGCTTATCCACAAATAATCACTCTTGACAATTGAAAACACAAAAGGAAGAGCTGGCCAAGCACAGCTAAGCAATTAAATATTATATCTAAGCAATCAAAAATAGTTGATATACAACAGCATCGTTCTTTCAAAGGTCTGCATCCTTTTGAAAGCCAGTGCACCATAATGGCAAAGAGACCGCTGTAAATTATTGTATTTGATTTTCATATTTTTATACTTCTCCTCATCCAAGGAGCTCAGGGTGGTGTGCATACCTCTTCCCCTCCTTTTGTGCTCACAACAAACCTGTGGGGTGGGCTTGTTGTGAGAGGTCATGATTTACCCCACTCAGGGTAACCATATGACCAGAAATTTCCAGATGTATCCTCTTTTTTAGCCTCCTTTGTGGGTGTCCTCCAAAAGGGCTTCATAGTCCTCCATTTTGGCTTCATTTTGGAACTTTCGAATGGTGTGTAGTACCCCATCATGTCATATGTTGTTGGATTCATATTGAAGAGCAGAATCCAATGCAAAAATTGGTTTTGAACTATCTCTCTCCTATCTAAAGCTATGATCAAAAAACTAAAAATAAGAACATGTGCATTGAGCGCTATGGGAAAGTGAAAATGCCTAATATCTCAGCTTTACTCATGAGTAGGAAAATGTGCCATTGTCCGCCAGAAAGGCCAGGCTGAGAGAAATCCAAGAACTTTTTCTCCTTTTGAGGATTGGTTATGTGGTCACCCTATCCTAGGTCACCCCAGAAATAATCTTGGCTGAGAAGAGATTTGAACCTGTTTCTTCCAGGTCTACATCCAACACCAAGACCACTACAAAGTAGATCTAGCAATGAACTTGAACCTTGTTGTTTTCTTTTTCCTACAGAAAAATGTAAAACATGACAAAACCAAAGCTAAAAACACTCATACATATTGATTTTATGTAGTTAATTTAAATACTTTATTACTTATGAAACTTAAAGCCATTATATAGAATTTATTATAGCTATTAATTTAAAGAAGGCTACATGCTGCCTGCTCACAAGGAAAAGGAGGACAGTGAACTTTTTTTTCCAGAACACAACACTAAAAAAAAGAGGACATGTTCTGGAAAAATAGAACATGTGGTCACCCTGATTTAAACCCTCAATGGCTCCCCTCAACAGCTCCTCTCCACAGAACTTTTGCCATGTCTCTCCTCAAAGGTTCTCCTCAACTGGCCTTCCCAGAGCCTGGCCTCTTCTCTGACCCAGAGGCAGTTGGAATGGCAGTTGAAACGGAAATGGAATCTCGACAGTTGCTTCCCACTAGCCTGCTTGACCCAAAATGGAAAGTTGGCCATCAGGATGTTCCTCATGGGTGTTTTAAATAAAAGTAGATAATAGTAAATCCCGAATGCATCAATGGACGGCATGCCCTAACATGCTGTTTTTAAAGTGGTTTTTCCTCTTAAACCCTTTAACTTGTTTCTTTGACCTAGATAGTATGTTCTTCTTGAATGCTTGTTCTCTTTGATGCCAATAAAGTTTTATGATGAACGTAGGCCAAAAGGTATGGACACATACACAAACGCACAGGCTTTTATGTAGAGATTTCTCAAACTGTCATAAGAAAGGAAGAAGAAAACAACAAAATTTGAAGGTCTGGCAGATGACATTAATTAAATAATTATATTTTATTGTGTGTTTTATTGATTGTAAGCCACCATGGGTGCCCTTTGGGGAGAAAAGTGGAATACAAATCAAATATTCACAAACCATCATACCCTACAATCCAGAGTAACTACGGGAAGATGTAAGAGGCACTTACTCTGGGTTGTTCTATGCATTTCCCATAGGCTTCCCATAGGTGGTATCGTAACTATGTCGGTGTAGAAGGTCCTGTAGTTTCTCTGGATTGTACAGTGATTATCTTGATCCAAAGAAACAGGTATTACACAAGCAGGTGCTGAAATTGAAACTAACAGTTTAAAAAGACTGAAAACCAAATAAATAATGACATCTAAATTTTTTCTCCCAGTCGCTCAGATATTGATTGGTTTAACAGCATATTATTTGAGCCAAACTACCTGTCAAGTATCAAAGTAAGCGAGAAAAAATTGACAGCCCACTTTTTTTCGAAGGAGCAGAATTAGGATGAGGAGATTTTTAGTAGGCAAGGAATGAGGAAAGAGGGATTGATTGATTTGATTTAGATCCTGCTTTTTTTCAAAAGGAAGGATACCCAAGGCAGCTAACGTGGCTAAGGAAAGGGTAACACTTTCCCCCACTTGATGCTTTGAAACTGCAGCTCTTACCATCTTTTCCCACCATGTATATTTTCAAAGCTAGACAAAAATCTGGCACTCTTAGGATGGAAAGAAGTATGAGGCAATTGCGCTGAAAATACCATAGGTAAGAGTAATGTCCTCCTCCTTCACCCCAGCACACACTTACCTCTGTAACTTGCTGTATCTCAAGTTTCCTTCTCAGCAAAGCACACTCCCTAATCTTTCTATGATATTTCCTGTGGCTCCTGGTGTCTCTGGTAACTGCTCTGCATGGTTGGGACCAGTGGTGGGATTCAAATAAATTAACAACAGGTTATATGTCCTAATAACCTAAATTAACAACAAGTTCTATGTCCTAATAACCTAAATCAACAACGGGTTCTATGTCCCATTAGTAACCAGTTCTCAGAACCAAGCACTCATTAGTAAAGGGTTCTATAGAACCTGTGCGAACCCCCTGAAGCCCACCTCTGGTTGGGATCGATTGAGCCCTCACCATAAGATTTCCTTACCATATCCAATGCAGGTAAATTCTGGAAAGTGGGACCCTACATGAGTTAGAAGAAATGCTCACAGCAGGCATGGAGGGAATTTCTAGGCACCAACGGAAACGTGATATGAATGTTCAGTAGTTGGAAACATGTAGAGGTCTGAACTTTGAAATGAATGGATCAGTGAACGTTGTTTGCGCTAGATCCTGAGGGCCATGTTGGGTTGCATGGCCAGATATGTGACTCATTGATTCTGCACCAGAGTCTTGTAGCCTCATTGTGGGTTTATGTCCTTTACTTGGGGGAAGGGGACTTCCTCCTTCTCCTCAGGAGGCATCTATCTATTTACAGTATTTCAACTAAAAGGTTCACAAAGCAGTTTACAAAGAAAATGAAAAAAATTAATAGCTGATTAATAGCTAATGGTAAATTAATAGCTAAAATAGCTATTAATAGCTAATAACCAAAAAGGCTCACAATCTAATCACAGTCACAATGCAGTCAGATAGTATTGGCAGCTACTTAGGGAGTGTTGGATGCTGTGGCAGCCACCTTTGGTGTAGTAGCAGCTCCCTGTTCCAGGTAGCTCAGAATTAGGCTGCCCATTGGCCTTTCCAATTCTATCTGTATCTCATCACTGACAATACCTTTAATTAGTTGTGTATGTGTGTGTGTATACAATCCTGCCTTTCCTTACCACAGATTCTCACACACACCCCAGTAGGGGAGCACTTGGATTTTCTCCCTCAGACAAATGCCTCAGGGTGGTCTAATTGCATAGAGGACAGCATGATACATAACATATGTCTCGCCTTGAGAAATGCCATTGTTGTGAAACTGCTCCGCACAGGAAAAAGGAATTAATCAGACCGCTGCTATATATTTTTTCCCAGTATCATACATTAGAATTTTGCTAAAATTCTTCTTTTCCCTATCTGAAGTCAGTTCTGTCAATTTCATATTTTGGAACAGCAGGAACTATTTATTTATTTATTCATTCATTCATTCATTCATTCCCCGCCTTTCCCAGATCCAAGGCAGTTTATAAAGCTTTAGTTCTGTCCTCACACAACAATCCTGTGAGGTAGGTTAGACTGAGAGTGAGAGACTGCCCCGAATCCTGTCTGATGTGACTTGTTTCAAATCAGGGTCTATCTGAAAGTATAATGGAAAGATATATGCCAAGAAAGTATCCCATAATAAGTGATCCAGTGCAATCAAGAGTAAGTCCATTTTCCATCTACATGTGCTGGCTATATTGCTGAGCTATTCTGTTGACTTGCCAAGTGTTTCATTTACTTCAGTACATTCCACATAGAATAGGGAAAGATTAGCATTCTTATGCATTAAGAGAGGAAAACAAAGTGGGGAGGAACTAAAACACACAAACATAATGGACATCCAGTCAACTGGCTACTTTCCATGACTCTTTTATGCGCTTTGAGACATTCATCTCATACCACATTGTCTTTTTTAAGTATGATTTTATTGCTTCTTAATACTCATCAGAAAAACATTAGTACTTAGTAAGGATGGGCCACATCATCGTCATCATCATCATCATCATCATCAAGATGATGGTTGCCCTTATAACAATGAGGAAGACATAAAACCAGTTTTTATAGTCTTTGGCTATGATCCTGCGTTACAGTTTGTCTACTAAAACTCAGTGAAAGTCCACAGGATTTTAGCTAATATTGGATAGTACACTTACCTTTCGTCTTTTACACTGTCATCCTCAGAGACATGTGATACATATCCTTTCAACCAAAAAAGGAGGTCAACACTAATAAAAGGAAAGATGAAAGAGATGGGATGCAATGACTTTTAATTAGTAATTGTCAGAGAAATAGACAGCAGTGAAAAAAGAAGTTAACTCCGGCACTGTAACAAGTTTCTTTCAACTGAAATTATGGAAATAAAGTGTTCGCCACTTTCTACTGCTACCGGCTTCTTAAATGCATGCCTTTGTTAATTCTCCCACCCTGATATCCTGGAATTTATAATTAGCTATAATAATATTTTCAGAATACACTTAACATGAAATCTGTTTAAATATGTAGATTTGCAAAGTACATAGCTTTTCTTGGTCTTATTCACTTTGCATTTTATAAGTAATATAAGTAGCATAAAAGATAACCATTAATTTAATGTCAGTTAATTTAATCTAATCTCTGTGTTGGCAAGACTATTTTGTCTGAATAATCAGATAGGCCGAAATCAATTTCCCTGCTATTCTTTTCTGCAATTCTCAAAAAGAAAAGTGTTTCTGGTTAAAATCCCTTAAACATGTTTGCACAAGTTGGAGCACCAGCTAGCAGATGGTTCCTTCTGCTCATTAACTTTCTCATTCAAATGTTGAGAGGAATATGAATAAGACAACATTATTTGAATCTGCATTCATGACTCTGCAGGAAGCAACAGAACTGATGCAATCTAAGACTCCAGACAGCACACGCCAGAGTACTGTTATGCATTTGAAGCTCTAGGGAGCTAAGCAAAGTTTTACCAAACTTAAAGCACATTTAGCGTCCAGGGCTTTGTCAGATTGAAACCTAAATCTTAATGCAAGATCTCCAGAACAATGTTTCCCAACATTGCTGGACCACTTCACATGGTACACCTATTGAAAGTAGCATCAGAAGTAACTGGTCATCAGGGTGCAGTATACCTGATGAAGTGCATACTAGTGCTTTCAATGCATTGCAGTGTTAACTCTTGAAATAACATTCAAGAAGTAATACCATGTGCTTTTAAAGGAGAAAATTCAGAGCTGCAGCCCTTGAGACACAAACATGGTTTCGAGGTCCCCACCACCACAACCACTATCACCAGCAAAAGTGTATTGAGGCACAGAACCTAGAACAAAATCCATTAAACTTTGCTGTTAAAGAACTATTTATTTATTTATTCAAATTTTAACCAAAATTAAAATGTTCCCATCTCAACTGATTAAAAAATATAGATGTTGAGAAATAGCATGATAGAATATCAAGTTGCACCACCAAGGGAACATGTACTGGAAACTGGAAGACAGGAGAAAAAGACCATGGTTACCTGGCTTTAATCTAGTGAGGTAATAGATAAGGGAGCCAAAAGGATGTAGTGGTTAGTGGAGTTAGACTGAGAACTGAAAGATCCAGGTTCAAATTCCCCCTCAGCCATGAAGCTTCCTGGGTAACCTTACGATAGTCACTCACTGTCAGCCTTCCATACCTATCAGGGTGGTTGTATGAACAAAAGGATAAAAGCTTTGTAAGCCACATTGGGCATTTGACGTGGCATGAGAAAGGCAGGATATATAAATCCCTTAATTAATTTCTTGACATCCTGGAACACCGTCATAGAAAGGGAATCTCAAAGCCATGTGGCCAAGCCTAAGAACTTTCCTCTGCCAGCCAAGATGATTTCCAATCAAGAGGCTATGTGCTTGAGTTTTATATGAAGTTAAGTGACTTCTTAGACAAAATGTCCACAAGAATCTTAGAGAAGGGAAGTGTTTTCTTTGAATGACAGGGTAACTTTTGGGAGCAGCTGGCTAGGTTTCAATGGACACATAAGGAGAAGACAGAAGCAGAATAAAATAGCACTACCAGAAGAGAAAAATTAGTTTTCTTGTTGCCTGAGTTGGCACAGAGATTTCTGGTGGAACAGAAGGGCAGGACATCAGGAGAGCCAATGACTCCCAGAGTAAATAAGAGTGAAAAACAGTGGTCACTGGTCAGGTTTTTATGGGGTCCTCTAATCCGGGCAACTTTTAGCTCAAAAGAGTTTTGCGTTTTGGTTGAAGTATGTTCTTGAGCCAAGGAAAGTAAGTGAATTAAGGACAAGGGAAAACACAGCAGTCTCACAGATGGATGAATATGCAAGATAGCAAGGAAATTAGGTAAGATTTGGTGGAAGATTCCAAAGATTCAAATCTGTTTCTTCTTTCTGGGAATGCAGGGCCACTTTGCTTTTTAATGCTTGGACATAGTCTTTCCATGATCTGCATGTCCAAATAAGACAATCAGGCCAGTACAATCACTTATTAGGAATTTTCCATTAAGCGTCTCTAACAAAAGGCAGGACTGGGTTGCATGTGTTTGTGGTGGGAGGGACGGGGACAGTAGACAAGATGTCCTCTTGAATTTGGCTAGGTTCAATGAGTTCCTAATGTGAACCATGTACAAAAGGCCCCTTTGTCTGGCATGGGATCCCTGCTTTTCAAGCACACTGATCCTTGACCAGTGGATCATGTTGTACATGTGGCACATGTCAAGCGCACCCCAAATGAAATCTGGGTGCTGCTAAGTAGGATCATGTTGAAGCAAATATCTGTGAAAGCCTATTCACTGACTAGGACATATTTTAATTGCATTCTTCTGATTGCATAGATTTTATTCCTTAGGAGATGACACAATACAGAGTGGTTGGCTCAGAAATTACAGCGTCCCTGAAACACAATATCTTTGATTTTATCTGTAGGAAATTACTTTTCATCCTATCTTTGTTTCTTTACTCTTTTAAAAGCTAATAAACCCAGGTCTCTTGAGGTGAGAAGCATTTTACAGACTCCCTGCATGAAATTTTAATCATTCCTCGCATATACTTTTGCCCTTGACAATTCTCAGCAATGTAAGACTGTGTGTAAGTAGTGGACGTGGCATGTGTCAGCACAATTATTCTATTGATAAAGCCTTTGCTATGCTAAGTGAAGTGGGTCTACTGCATTAGTGATATCCAACTTGCCAGAATGGGTTTTAAAGAGACTGATGGTAAGATTCACTTACCACTGAGAGTGGTCTAGCAGTCCATACCAGAGCCGAAAGTTCAGAGTACCACTTTCTACAGTACTCTCCTATTAAAAGGTTATTAAAGGTAGCATTCCAAATGACTTCTATGACCCATACAAAACATTACATTTGCCATGTTATGGTGCAGACAAAGTTTCTTTTATGCCCATGCAACAGTTATGTGGGATCATTGGGACTAGAGGGCCATTTACTACAGATGCACTATACAGTTAATTAGCCACTTCAGTGACACTGAAATGGTGCAGAGGAAAAACATTAGATTTTCTCTACTTCTATGGCCTGGCCCCATGTGACTGTCAAATGAGAAGAAAGGTACATGGTAAATATTATGTGTATTTCAGGTCTCAGGGAGCATCAATCAGAATGAATAACCACATGGGATAGGAAGTTGTACAGTCTAGAGACAGATTTGCCACCAATTTTGTGGTTTGGTGGAGGTTTGGTTTTGAAATCTTTTAGAGCACTGACCAACTTCTGATCATGACATTATTTCTCAGGTCTGACAGTCTGATCAAGTCTAATATATTAAAAATATAATACTGAAATGAATGGGGTCCACCTGAAATTAGCTCACAACTGAGTCTTGGCACTTACGGTTGTCTTGACCCAGAGATTAAAAAACACTGATAAACAGCATACAAGGATATAATACCTTTTCTCCCCAACACAGTGTGATTTCCCCCTTGATAGTATACACTGCAGTGTGGTTCTCAAAGTTTTAACACTGGGACCCACTTTTCAGAATGAGAATCTGTCAGGACCCACCAGTTGTGATGTCATGACCAGAAGTGACACCATCAAGCAGGGAATTTTTAACAATAGTGATGCTCTGGCATCACATTTCTGTCACTTCCTATTTTATATCCTGGCCATGACATCACGTCCAGGTTGATGACATCACTTCCACACAGGCTATCATTCTACAAAAGGGGTCCCGATCTGAAATGCTTGAGAAATATTGATCTAGGTTATACATATGCAAGGTACGTCTATCAGTCTATATCCATGATAACCGAGCACACATAGGTTTTCTCTTATATGGGTGTGTGCATAACGATCTTCTGTTTAATGAATGACCTCATATGTGATGGTGGTCAAAACACAACAATACTTAATGAGGCAATCAGGTTTCCAATAAGCTGCAATGGAGTAACAAAGTATGCAATGACAAAGCAATCCATTTCCAGTAACCTGCCCCATCAAAGTCTGTCAGGGAGTGTCTATTAATCCAACAAAGGCACTAGATTGGGCTGAATGTTCGCTTAATAATCAAATCACATAACAATAAATCAAAGAACGTATCCCTGTTGTAAAAAGATGCACACCAATGTAAAGTATGTTCTCTGTTCACAGAGTTTGCACAGGGCTTGACTGTTTCTCCTTCCCTGGAAGTCAGTGTACAATCCAGACAAAGCCATTTCTGTGCAGAACTCTACTCATTTTTCAGTACTTGCCAACAATGATTAATTAGGAGTGAGAACAAATATAGATTGCATGAAATAACATTGGAACATTAGGTGACCATTTTTCTGATTGGCTTCATCAAGAATGACACAAATGTACAACTAACATCAGAATTTGGCTTAAGGTCTGAGCACTGCAGTGATCACTACTTAATCTCCAGTAATCCTGTTTTCGACTGAATTTAATTATGTTATTATGTGAGTTGAAACAATGTCCTGCAGAATGAGATACCCTGAGGTTTTTAATATCCTTTCAAGCTTACTCCGTAATGTAGTTAGAATCCTAATGGATAGAACCAAAAGTACAAACATCCCTAGCCTAATACAATCCTTCTTAAACATTTAATAAGGCTGCAATAAAGCAGCTGCAATAAAGCAGTTTGTCACTAAATCATAACCTTGTTTCATTTTTTTCCCCAGGGTCCTGGAACAGAAGCGCTAAGTGAGCCATACTGTATGTTCAAAGATGTGGGAAATGGTAAAACTGCATTAGGAGTGAGCAAAGTGGGAATGGAAAGCATGGATGGAAAGTATAAAGCGAGTAACCTTCACAAATGTGACAGGAAGAGCTAGGAAACACACTTCTGGGCATATATTTAGATCACACATGTCAATGAGCAGGATTCCCCAATCCAGGAACTGGAGAGTATACTGTACATTAAGCTTCACTTTGCTCTGAACATACTCTGAACATACTCACTCTGAAGTTACAGGCCTCTCCCATTTATTGGACAGGTTAGGGACTGGAGCACTGTCCAAAAGTGAAAATCGTTGAAAAGTGGAACCCAGTCTTCTTCAACTTGCAAATGCAAAATGGCCACCAAAAAAGACGTAAGTATCACTTACAAAAGCCTAAATAACAGTATTTATTAAAACATAACAAAATACATAACTGATTACAGTAAAATGAACAAAGGCATGCGTAGGCAATGAATATCTTACGTATTTGAATGATGGATATTTACTAAAGAAAGTCATAAGGAAATGCCAAAAAAACAGTTTGATCACCATATCATATGGAAATCAACATTAGGAAGGATAATTTTAGCCTTTAGACCAGCAGAGAGGTTGAAAGAGTTGAGAATGCATTGAATGAATGAGTTCTGGGTATAACTGAAAGGTGGTGAAAGAGCAAAACCATCAGAAGAACTTTCAGAAAGTGGGGGACACCTGAATTCTCAAATAGTTTCACAAAGCAATAAAGATGCTTCTTGAAAGTGTTATAAAGTCTTTCAGTGTATGCTGGTGGAGTAATACAGCCTAATGAAACAGATTAACCCTGGTAAATCAGGGGTTTACCTGATTTCAGGACAGGACAGGAAGATAAGGGGTAGATAAGATAGGTAAAGGGTCGATCAGGACAGGACTGAACAAAGTTGAAAGGAGCAGGAGGGATGGGCACAGGGAGGGTGGAACAGGTAGGAGAAGGGATGGGCAGATCATGCCTGGCAGGGGCAGGTTCAGTAATGGTGGCTAATCACCCTTTTCCCAGTATTTATATGCATCTGATATTGCTGGAGCAGATCTGAGTTGTTTTTCTGTGGCTGCTGAATCCTTGGTCAAAAATAAAATGTTGCATATGGTGTAGTGTTTCAGGAATTGAACTCAGACCTGGAAGATCCAGGTTCAAATTAATCCTTGACCATGAAGATTTCTGGATGACCTTGGGCCAGTCACTCACTCTCAGCCTGACCTACTTCACCAGATTATTGTGGGGACAGCAGGAAAGGAGAAACTAAGGCCTATATCCTACAGTGAAATTAAGCCGCTTGCTCCGGAGCAGTTAAGATGACTTTCCATAAGATAACGCTAGAGGGTGACATAACTGCGTGGACCTGTAACTGCTATGGATTTTGCCCTAAAGCATTGTAAACCACCTTGGGCATTGGCATGGGAAAGGTGGGATATAAATAAATAAATAAACCAACAAATATACAAACAAAAACAAAAAATAAATAATGACTGGATTGTGCACAATAAACAGAGAAAAGGGGGGGATAGTTTACAATGACTCATATTGATCAGTGTCATTAAACAAGTATTAATGAAGTGATATGCCCATCTAAAAATAGCCCAATTTGCATAAATTTGAATTTCCGGACTCTGGATCCAGATGGTCATCTAAGGATTACAATGATAAAAGTAAATTGTTCTTTACAAAATGTACAAAAGATTACCAACAAATAAAAGTTAGAACAGTTAGGAAGGAGAAATAAAAGTCAGAACTGGAAACTACGATGTGCTCATTAGATCAGTGCTCCTTTTTCAGTCTGTTCTGGTTTTTAAGACAGTTCTAATGATGTGAAAAGTAAAGAGAAGTGTTGCTTGTAGCTATTCCTTGTTTCCAGTTTTTCTGAGGTCACAATAAAACAGAGAACTGAAAAAGAAGTGGATGTGAAAGAAATTGTGGCTTCACTTTCATTAATGGGTGGAGAAAGAAAGAAAGAAAGAAAGAAAGAAAGAAAGAAAGAAAGAAAGAAAGAAAGAAAGAAAGAAAGAAAGAAAGAAAGAAAGAAAGAAAGACTGTGTACATAGTGACATTTATTCTGTAAGCAATAGCAGGTCTTTGAAGGAAACAGCAGGTGTGCGTCATAAAGGTTTAAAGGGCGCTATCTAATTTAGCTCCAGGAAATCTGCTTAGTGTCTCTGTTTTTGAAGTTGTGATGAAAAGGTAACACCAACTGCTCTTAAGTGTTTCCTCTGTGTTGATCTAATATATTTCTTTTTCACAAGAGAATTGGTGTCAAACTCCACAGCATCTCTTGTAATGGAAACCTGGTGGCCCTAATACTGCATAATACTTCAGGAGGATGCAGTCAACTCAGTCCACTCAGAAGTAAATCCCATTTAGTTCAGATGGACTTACTCCCAGGTATCTATGGCTGCAATCCTAAAGACACTTTCCTGGGAGTAAGACCCACTTAACACAATGGGACTTATTTTTGTAGACATGGATTGTGCTCTATGTGGAATTCCAATCTCATACACTTTAATGGGACTATGTAAGTGGCCATTAGCTGGTAGGCATTAAAAACCAGACATGTTGAACAGATAAAATACAATATTTGAATTACTTATTTGTTTATAACCACTTTTTACCCATGCAAATAAGCGCATAAGACACAGACTTGGAAAATTAGCGTAACTTTACTGAAATACAACAATCAAAACTGAAGCAGACTTTAATCTAATCCACCCATCATGTACGCACTGAATCTGGGGAAAGCTAACATTTGTCCCCCCATGAACTCCATTCATCTGACTCTAACCCAGACTTGGGCAAAGCCCAAGCAGCTCATCACCAACAACCCAAAGGGTCAAGGTGACAAGATAGCATCAATGCCCCCCAAAGCAAACCTTAAGGAATCTAGCACATCCAGCCAAAGGACCTGCCAGCCAGCCTCACCAACCTGGTGGGAGTGATATATGAATAGTCCTGACATCTTCCTTGACTTCACTCACCTTGTTATATAAGCTTTGGTATATAGGCATTAATCCATGTTGGTAACTAGTAGAGGTTTTAATCCATGCTGAATTAAATTAAAGGCTTTAATTCATTTTGGTAACTTTGAACATGAATCAGGGACAGTAATTATTTGACATTAATTATTGCAGAGTAAAATGATGAGAGTTTGTGATTAAATTCTCTTGGCATGGTCTACTACTTTAAGTTTTGTTTCGCTATTAGATGCTGGAAGGAGGGGAGGGGAAGAGAACCTTCCTCTGTGTTCCCATGTGTCTGTCAAGATCAATCATTAGCCAACCTAAGCCAGATCTATAAAAAGCAAGTTCATATTAACTGTAAAACAAAGTATGGTAAGTTGATGTCCAGTGCAGTATAGAAAAATGCATAAGCAATCATTGAGACATTCTGCATTGGCTTGTCCTTAAAATACATAAGTAGTTTCACATATAAATCATGTTTTATATGAGGAACGTTGTTCACTTTATATGTGCAACCAACATATTTTCTTCCTTTTTTAAAAAAAAAGCTAGCCTTGATCTTATTTCAAGATCAAAGTGCATCCCCTGAAAATATTTATATGACTTCCCTCCCTGCATCAAAATGAAATCATCTGTTTTCACTAGAGGTTTCAACTTTGTCATATGGAGCCAAGAAAATAGCCTTACAACCAAGGCAGGGGGAATCAACTCAAGGTCATATCCCAGAGCAGAGTATGAAATGGTTTAGGGTGAAATAGATCTTCATTGCCTGGCAGATGGCAGAATGAGTTCCAGTATTTACTTTTTTCCCTTTAATATTATGAACTTTAAGATGAAGGGGAGGAACCCCAGAAAGAATACAGCTGGATGATTGTTGATTCAGGTCATGTCATTACAAACCCAGCTTGTGGTGGTTCTAATTAAGGTTCAAAAAATTGGTGTGCGTAGAATAGGCTGCTACCCTCAATTCTGGTGGAATGGGACACTCTTTTCTTGAACAACTGGAACGTTTCATCAGTTTTCATTCCTGTCGCTATCCAAACAGAAGCCCTCATTTGAGATGTCAGCACCATGTTGGTTCGTGATTAGAGAAAAACACTCTTTTCCTTTATTACTGAACAGTGGTAGACCACACAAGTGCCTCAGAAGGACCTCTTCTCATGTCTTGTCCTGGAATGGACTAGACCAGAGGTGACCAAACCCCAGCCCAAAGGTCAGATTTAATTCATGTTGGTATGAACATGAATTCATTAATTCATGTTGCAGGGAGCCTCCATACAACCTATGGCAAGGCCCCCATATCTGGCCTCTGGGTTGAACCCTCTAATCCTCTGGAAGCAAAGAAAATAGAGGGTGTTCAGAGGACCAAGGAGGCTGCATGCACCTCCTCTTTCCTCTCACCTCCTTTGAGTATATGCTAGTTTGAAGATCAAGCCTCTGTGTATTTAAAAGTGTTTATAAACTTTGAATACATTTGTTCATTCACAGAAGTTCCACCTTGAATATATTCACTTAGGTAAATTTATGTATATTTATTCAAATTTCAAATATAAATTTTAAAATTTTTTATTTAAAATTATAATTTTTTTCCTGGCCTAACACAGTGTCAGAGAAATGATGTGGCCCTCTAGCCAAAATGTTTGGACACCCCTGGACTAGAACGTGTGTTGATTTGGGTTTGACAAAGTCCCTGCCCACCTTTGGAGTGTTACTATTTGAGGAAGGGAAGCTCCCGCTTGTGTCAGTTTTTTTGTTTTGTTTTGGTGAGGGGGTTTATCTCAGGAGAACAAGTCAACTATCGGGTTATCTAGATTGAGACTGCAGCAAGGACAAGGGGTGTCAGGCTGTATGATCTATTTATCACATGCTTTTTTCCTATCCTGGAACTCAAGGCAATATACAAAGGGTTCTAACACAGACTCCTATCCAAGGTCTTTGCTATGTTGTAAGCAAGACCTCAACAGGTGCAAGAAAGCCATGGCAGCCTTTTTCCCCTTTTCCCCTCTACAACAGAGATTTTCATTCTTTTTCATCTCACAGCACACTGACAAGGTATTAAAATTGTCAACCATCAGGTTTATTTATTTTTTTACAAGGATCTGTCTAATAAAGCTATGGTTTTCCCTGTGGCAATGTACGGCTGTGAGAGGAGAGCGATAAGGAATGCTGACCGTTGAAGAATAGATGCCTTTGAATTATGGTGCTGGAGAAGATTGGATTTCAGCTATGGTTAGTGTCACCAAAGCAATGAACATGAATTTGGTCAGAGTTCAGAAGCTAGTGAAGTTTAGAGTGGCCTGGCATACAGCAGTCCATGGGCTCACAAAGAGTTGGATATGACTGAACGACCAAACGACAACCATGCTCAAATCCTACAAAGACTTTTATTAATGGTCCTTCCCCAAATTCCTGTGGCACCCCTACTGACCATCTGTGGCATATCTAGTGCAGGGTGGTTGAAAATAGCTGCTTTAGATGGTTACGGCTGCCGCAATCCTGATTTCTTTCAGCAGGTCAGTAGAAGATAGGAGCCCCCAGGAAAGGTGGCTGATGGAAGGACTGGGAGAGGCAATCTTGTCCATTCACGGGCCCTCCAAAGTGCTCAGTGTAACCAATTAAGATAATTTTATGTCACATTAAAAATGTACTAGGTAAGTGATATAGGCGGTATAGTGTCAGCGGGTGTAGCCAAATGCATGTAGAAGTGTTAGATGAAAAAACGAGAAATATTAGAAAATTGCTTTATTTTTCCACCTATTCCATTTTTCTTTTTCAACAAACATGAGAAGCGCAGAATGTGGTATGTGTTTTTTAAATTTCACTGTCACCAAAAAACCCAACTCTGGCTAAGAGATAGCAATGAAATGTGGATGTACTGACAGTAAATGCTAGATGTCCTGCATCGTTGAACAGCTGAGCTTCAAAACTAAGCTTTGTCTTAAATAAAAACAAAATAGGTTTTGCTGGTGTAAACCCACATACAAGTACAAAAGAAATCAATATATCAGATAATATTTTCTTATGGTTTCTTTCCATGGTCTACTAATTTCATGCCAAAGTGTTAGATGGTAATGAAATTCCAGCAGTTCATCTAAGCAAGTCATGGTTTGCATTAAAGATAGAGAATAAGCAAATAAAACATGGTGAGAACTGGGATTGTTTAGTGGTTCTTTTATCAGACCTTGAAAATTCAGGTGTAAAATTCAGGTTCATGGAGCTTGGGCTGAGCTATATCTCACAGCTTAGCCTACCTCACAGGATTGTTATGAGTATAAATTGCCAAATGGAAGGATGTTCACTACTCTGAACTGTTTGGAGGAAAGATAGTTAAAAAATATGAAAAATAAATGAATGTGAAGTTACTTTCAGAAGATTCAATTTCTGACTTGTCCAGATGGATATTTTGCTGATGAGGGTGTTTTGAAATGCAAGACAAAGAAGTTAATAGAGGAAATGCCCTCATCCAAGAACTTTCTTTATATAACCTGCATATTAGTCTCAGTTTATGTCAGCAATTGAAGAGCAATCATTTCTGATCAATTTTAATCCAACCTCCAGGATTTGCACTCAAAAGTGGCTTAACTAATTCCAGGTTTAAAAGTTTGATTTTCACCAGCAATGAAATGGTCTCACTTCCAAGACAACTCACATGGGTACCCTTCCAGATGGAAAACTGATCATGTGAAGTATCTCCAGTGTGGTGTCGGCAGTGTGTAATCTCTCCCCCACCATTCAACAAAGCCATAAACTATGTCAAACCAGACACACTTCAAATCTATAATGTATCTTGATGAGGCAATTGCATTAGCCTGACAACATGGATGCTGCACTACACAAATGGCTTGGCATGAAAAGCCTGCTCACAAAGGTATTTACACCATTTGTGTAAGACAGCGATTTTCAACCTTTTACACTCAGAATGCACTGATAAGATGCTAAAATGGTCAAGGCACACCATCAGATCTTTGGTAATTGACACAGCACACCATGTGCTGGTGGGGGTTTTGCATCCCCCAATGGTCCTAACAAAAAATAACTGCCTCAATTCCATGCAGGACACTTGCAGACCATGCACAGCACACCAGTGTGCCATGGCCCAGTGGTTGAAAATCATTGATGTAAGATGTGGAGCAGATCTGAGTGAAGCCTGTGACCAAAGTTATACATACCCTACAATCCAGAGTAACTATGTGAGCACGTAAGAGACATTATGTGCACCCATAGTTACTGCACCACCTAGTGAAAACCTATGGGAAATTCATATTGCAATCCAGAGCAAATTGTTTTTACACTGGAGCAAGGACTCCCCGTAGTTACTATGGATTGCGCCCTCCGTCTGTAGTTCCTTGCAACTGCAATCACTGTTTTTATTGGGAACAACATTAGCATCTCCAGAAATGCATTTTTAATTCATTATCTAGCCCTCAAAGTTAAAGGCATTTTACAAAGCATATAGGAGATATCTGGTGGTGTCTTTTGGCTGATTCACACATTGGCTGCAATCCTAAAAACACTTTCCTGGGAGTAAGTTCCATTGAACACAATGGGGCTTACTTTTGAGTAGACATGGTTAGGATTGCACCCAATATGTCAAACACAAAATAGGGTCCTCCATGATGTTTTTATTAGCAGCTATGAAGGCATCCAGAATCAGGATTATGATGTGAGAGGGGGGTTTAACTTAATGAACAACTCCCACTGCTGGCGATGCAAGCTTTCCTTCTCGGGGAAATAGCAGCTTTGGGGGGCGGGGGGGGGGCAATTTTCATTGTGATTACAGCAATTAGGAAATCAACATACACATAGAGAGAAAAAGAGATAGAGCAGTATAAGGGGGCTTAATAATGCATGGGATAGGGCAACATGGGACATCATCATCTGAGTCACTGCACCACACCCTGCATCATCACACCACCCTTGCACTTGCCTCCCACACAGACCCCAGTGTCTAAAATGGCTCTATTTCAGAGCCGAACATACACAGGGAAGGGCAAGAAGGCCAAACTTTAGTGCTATGTTTCTCCTTTTTTTTCTTTGATGTTGTCACTATCACTGTTCCTCACCTATACACACATAATGTAACATAATTCAACCCTCAGAAACCAGAAACTGATTATTTTTTGTGCGGAGAATTCATGAATTCAGTGGTTTGTGTAGTTATGTCTTCCTGATCACAGAACTAAGCTTTCAGTGAACTCCAGGATACAAAGAACATACCTACTGGAGGTGAGAGGTGGTAATATAATACAGGTGTTGGCCTAAACAGGATGGTGTACTGGTTAGGGAATTGGACTGAAACCTTAAAAAACCAGGTTCAAAACTTCCCTCAGATATCAAGCTTCCTGGTGACCTTGGGCCAGGTACTCACTCTCAGCCTTACCTACCTCGCAGGGTTGTTGTGAGGACCAAAAGATAAAAGCTTTGTATGCCACCTTGGGCATTTGCTTTTGCATGGAAAAGGTGGGATATAAATCCCTGAACTTGAAACAACCAAAATATTGGAAGATAAATGGTAACAAAAAAACTTTTGGATTGTGGTTTGAAAGCTGTTAACAGATAGGAAAACTCGCTTTGTGAATAACATTCCCGGTGTATGGAAGTAGTGAAATTCCTCCACCATCACAGTTTCTTCAGCTTCATGCATCAGGGCAAGCAAAGTCAAATTTGCAAAGTGCGGGTAGGTTTTTTAATTACCAAGAGAAAGACAGCACTGAAATGGCACAGCTACCATTTTATTAAGAGCAGCCGCCCTTCTCTAACTCAGGGGTAGCTCTAATATTCAGAATCCCACTGCTATTTACAAACCCCAAACTCACAAACAAATTCACAAGCATCTGCTGAGATTACATAAACACATTATGGAGCATAACCAGATTCAAAGAACAATTATTAAACAATGAGATTCCTGATCTCATTGTTGGGAGTTAGAAGAACTTGGTTTCCATACGGGTGACATGATGATAGGAAGATTTTGGTTGGTTACAAGTGTTTATACATTGTGCTTTTAGATACAAATGTCAAAGCTGTGATTAACATCACCACCATAAGATTAAGACTTAGAGCACAATCCTAACCATGTCTACTCAGATGTAAGCCCCATTGCAGGTACTCCCAGGAAAGTGTCTTTAGGATTGCAGCCTAAAAGGGGAATATCCTATATATTAACATAGCAATAAGTGCATTTTTGACGTGGACAAGAGAAAAAACTATCCAGGCAATATCACCAGTATCACCATTACCACCTGTGCCTGTTGGTGCTTTTCATGATGATGCCTCCCCAGTCACCAGCTACTCTATGAGGAGGTGGAGGAGGAGGAAGGTCAAGATTGAGATGCACAATGTTATACAATAAATATTTTCCTGTTTAAGGCATAGTAATGTATATAATTTATATAAGACACTTTTTAACAGTGTAAACAGGTGGGTGATAAGTCCTCTTTAGCACCTTTCATTTCTCCTACATGCTGTTTTTGGTGGTTGTTCTAATAAGAGAAGTCTCATCAAATATTCATGACTTCTTCACAGAAGTTAAGATGAAGTCTTCTTCTCAAGCAAACATAGGAAAACTGTTCTGAATTGTCCTTTTATATATGTCCTTTGATCAGGGTGACCATATAAACCAGGGGTCCTCAAACTACGGCCCGTGGGCCGGATCAGGCCTGCCAGAGGCATCAATCCGGCCCGCCAGCCTTTTGGGGGTTTTGGAAGGAGCTTCGTGGGCACTGGGGGGCAGTTCAAGGCTGGCGCGGCGAAGATCCGCCAGTTGCGGCTGCCCTGTGTGAAGGGAGAGAGCCCCTCGGGGCTCCAGAATTTGTGCAGCTTCAAACTGGCCCTTTAAATTTTTAAAAAAATTTAAAAATGTTGCACGTGCAGCTAGAGCAGCACATGCACTTCGTCTACCCCAGGGGTTCTGGCTGGTGCATGCGCCTACCGCCACTCTCTCATGGCCACGCCAGCTTCCAGGGCCTTACTTCTGAGCAGACAAGCAGAGAACTGGGCTATAAAGGACACCCTCCCATCCACACTTTCCTGGGAGTAAGCACCATGGACTCTAATGGGCCTTACTTCTGAGTAGATATGCAGAGGGCTGGGTTTACTTTCCTGGGAGTAAGCCCCACTGACTCTAATGGACCTTACTCCTGAGTACACATGCATAGGCTTGGGCAAAATTCCTGAACAGCAAGCCTAAAATTGAGGTGAACTTGTGTTTGTGTGTGTGTGTAAGAATACATGGATGTGTGTGTGAGAGAGAGAGAGTGCATGGTATGTGTCAGTGCATGTCACTGACATTCCTTGTGATGCTGCAAATTGCTTTGAGGGTGTCTTACAATTACATGTCTTAAGTCTGACATGTAAAATATGTTGTAGAAAAATATGTTAAGTAAAATATGTTGAAGTAACGTGTTGCTGGAAACTGCTTTGAGGGCATCTTGCATGTCTGGGTGAGAATCAGGCATGTTAAAAGGTTTTCAATTTCAAAAGTGTTGAAATTACCGTAAGTACAGGAAAGCAATACAAGCATTTTTGCTTCATTTTATCATGTCTGTGGTGCGGGCTGTCCTGGGTGATATGTGTGGATGGGGAGGATTGAGTAACTGCCGGGAATATTCCTAGGGAGAGGTCCACGGGGAACATAGGCCAAGGAGAGACTGGAGGTATATATATAACTGTGTCTTTATAAGCTTCCATGCTAACTCTGGAGGTGCCTCTTCTTCGTTACTAACACAACATAACATAGACCAATGGGTCAGTACTCACAACAGTCCTCCAACAGGTAAGTAAAGGTAAGTAACAAGTCACCAAGCATTCACATATCCTCTCCTATCATTCTCCTCTCCTTTCTTCTTCCCTCCTTTCTCCCGCCTGTTCTTTCCCGCCTCTTCTCTCTCTTTTATCTCCCCATATACCCCGCCCCATCCCTGGCTCCCACCAATCAGGCCTGGGTGGGGGGGGGCGGCAAGTTCCACCACCAGGCTGGCCCTTCAAACAAGTCCGGTCTCCAGATGCTTCCCCGTGGTTTGATCTCCTTTGCAGACCACGTCCACCTGGGGGGCTTGTACTTTCCCCTCCTCAGTTCGTTCCCTCTCTGCTGCTCCTCTGGACGGACCTCTTCCTCCTCCTCTTCTTCGATTTCCCCCCAGTCCCCGGGCTGGATAGCCTCCAGTTCCTCTTCTCTCCTTTTCCTTTCCTCTGGAGGCGTATCTATACGAGGTGCTCTGTATGGCCGGCAACGGCAGAAAGGCTCTCCTTCCTCCTCCTCTCTTGACATCTCCAGCCACATGAGGTCCTCCGCCAGCTCCTCCTCCTCTGTCTGGTGGGGACCTCCACAATGTCCTACATTTTAAAATGTACGGTAAAATGTAGGATGTCCTACATAAGTCCTCTCACTCTCCGGCCCCCGACAGTGTCTGAGGGATAGTGAACCGGCCCCCTGTTTAAAAAGTTTGAGGACCCCTGATATAAACCATTGCAAAGAAGCAGGAATTGAGGCAGGCTTAGCTCATTATAGAAGGGTTTTTAAGCCTCACCTGCCTCAATTCCCTTTTCTATGTAATGCTTAGAGGTAGAGGCACTCTGTCCTCCATTGTATATGGTCACCATGCCTTTTATGTATGTGTGTGTGTGTGTGTGTGTGTGTACACACACACACACACACACACACACACACACACACACACACACACACACACACATACATACATACATTTTTTAGCCTTTCAGCCACTGCCACTCTGAAGGTGTCTTGTTCTTCCTCCTTCCTCCTCCTCCTTCTTCCTTCTTCCACCTCCTCCAACTCCTCCTCCTCCCCATTGACTATAATGGGGCTTACTTATGAATAGACTTCATACCTCTGTTCCCCTCATTGGGCTTATGTTACCAATGCAAGAAAGGTCTTGTCCCACCACCTGCTGTCATCAGTCAATTGAAATGTTAAAATTCTGATCCTTTGCCCAATGAACATTCATTCTTCCCCTCAGATCAGAATGAATAAGGGATTTCTCCTGCCTCCCCAGCTGGGAGACATTAACCCTAACCTTGCACTGTCTACTCTCCAAATGTTTTCCATACATAAAATACATTAGGCAAAGACGCCATCCCAGACACAGAAGACTCAACTTGGTGACTTGTAGAAAAAAAATTTGCTTGGGGGACCCCCACTTGAGTTTTTTGAGTTTCCAAACTTTCTACAACATTACTTGTGAAACTGGAATATTCACAACTTGAGTCTGAATTTCCATTTCTCCTTACAAAGCATTTGCAATTATCATTGCCAGGGCAGCATGCAGAAGAGAGGTACTGCCCAATAGTACGATTGGGTCCTTAAACAGGAAAACTAGCCCTTCAAGGCAAAGAGTTTTAGCTCAGCCTTCTCCCTCATGGGCTAGTTCCCTTTGTAAAGTGTTTTAGGTTGTTTTATTTCTTGAATGAGTATAGAGTACGTCTGCAGTGGTGCACTACGGTATGCCATTTTGCTGATGCTCAGCTCTTTTTCCTCTGTCTGTCTTACCATCACAGCAGGAGAATCCTTCCCTCCAGTGCTTCCCAAACTGGGGTCTCACTGCTGGTCATGCATATGAAACCACTAAGTATTGTTGTGCTTTCCACTCCCTTCTGTCAATAAGTGACAGTTGCAAACTCAGCTTGCCAAAAACTCTGCCGTTGTTCAACTTGGCCAAAACGAAGAGACATTTTATATGTTCAGTTACAAAACCACAGTTGCCCATACAAAGCGGCCTTGTTTTTACATCTGTTCAAGCACTTCGTTTGGATTATTTATGTAGGAAGCCCAGGAGGCATATCTGTTACACTATCCCCTTTGAAAACTTACTTCAACATGACAAATGTACTATTTAAATTTATTTTAAAGAAGAAATAATCTAACACAAAAGTCTTAGCAAAATAATTTTTAGACACCAGTGAGAAAAAAGAAGACAACCATTAGAGCAATAGAAACATTGAAGGTTCCCCCCTTTCTTCAAAGTTCATGAGGAAATTAAATGCTTCCTCTAATAGACATCAGAATACCCTCGGGGTGGAAATTAATCTGTTTGGTTCCATATCACATCATAGTTAATTAAGAAAAAGAAGGAGTTGGCAGGGGGGAAGGGGATGGCATGACCCACTATGTCAGCAAAAAGAATGGGAAAATGCATTTTTTTTAATTAATAAGGAACATGTAAGATGGTTCTATTAATATTAAAGAAAACCCATGAGAGAGAGAGCTCAGAGAAAGCTCTTGCAGGTAAATTGTTATTACTGTCATTATTCTTTATTGTTGCAATCCATTATATACAACCATACATCGATATTTATTATAAATAGATATAGTACTTCACACAGGAAAGATGAGGCAAAGACTGTGCAATTTAGGAGTGTCCAAACATTTTAGCAAGAAGGCCACATCATCTCTCTGACAATGTGTTGGGGCTGGGAAGAGAGCACAATCTTAACAATGTCTACTCAGAAGTAAGCCCCATTGTTTTCAATGGCTCTGACTCAGAGGAAAATGTCTTTAGGATTGCAGCCTGTATGAACAGAACATATATGAATGAATGAATGAATGAATGAATGAATGAATGAATGAATGAAAATCAGTTTACAAAAACTTTTTAACACGGGGGGGGGGGCTGATCCTCCAACCAGTTCATAAGCACTTTAATACACAGAGAGAGGAGGTCTATGCAGCCTGCCTTATCCTCAGAATACCCTCCAGAGTTGTTAGGAGCCAAGTTTGGTCTCTGGAGGAGTACAGGCTTGCCTGCAAGCTGAATAGAGGGGTCTTGCCATGGGCTGAATAAAGGCTAGCCATAGGCTGCATTTAGCCCGTGGATCAGAGATGGACACCCCTGTGCATTACTAATGAAGCTCACGTGACCACCTGAACAGTGACTTGAAGTACAACACAACTAAAATGAGAAATAATGGTACTAAAATTCTGATCTGAGATGAACCTGCTGATTTGCTTCATGTGAATCTGGTTGGATTAGGCAGGAAGGATAACTCCTTTCTCAGTGGTGTCCCAGGTGTTTACAAGTAGCAGCAAGCAAGGGCTGGGAAAGATCTACTGAGATCTACCATGATTTGCTCCTCCTCTGACATCCCCTCCCAAGCAGTTTCAAGTTTGGGATACAAGAGAAGGACACCAAAATGGAGTATGGATTGTATTGATGTACAACCTGAGCTTGCAGAGATGGGGTGTTGGTGTTGTCTTCCTCTTGGCTGTTGACCTTAGTATCCATGCATAAGACCCTTTGTTTGCAGTAGCTTAGGAATTCACCACTATTGTGGCAGCTATTTTGTCTCATGTTATATAGGGCCAAACATAAGGCAGGGCACATGTTAGACATGTTTGCTTTGTCTGTTCAGCCCAAGTTAGGATTACACGACCAATTTGACACCCAAGTATACATGAACTGCAACCTTAAAGCCCAGTTGTTTGAATCTGTGCTCATAAGTAAGCTTCATTGTGTTCATAAGGCTTGCAGGAAGAATAGAATTATGTAGTAAAGCCATGAAACCATTCAGTGGCATCACTACAATGGTGCGGGTGGTGCGGTCCGCACTTGGTAATGTGCCCAATGGGGTGACGCACACTGGGGGATCTAAAAATTGCAACCATATGATGTATCAAACCCCATTATGTCATACGCTGTTGGATTTGTATTGAAGAGCAGAATCCTATGCAATCTGTTTTGAAATAGCACCTTTCTAGCAAAAGTGATGGCCAAAAAACTAAAAAATGCAGTGAATTCTATGGAAAGTGAAAGTGACCCATATCGCGGCTTTAGTAGGAAAATGTGCCATATTTCCGTGGAAAGGGCAGGATGAGAGGAATATAAGGACACTAGAATTGTCCTGATCCAATGAACACAGCCCCCACAAATCACCCCAGAAGGAGGTCCCTGATGATTGTATTGAAATTCATTGAAAATGGATGTGAACTGCACAGCTGTGTTTACTGGTGAGTAAGCAAGCATGCCTTGGCTGGGGTGGAAGGTCAGTCCAGGAGTGGACAAGACTTCCAAAATGGTCCTGATCAGGGACCTTACTAGAGTGTTAGAAAGGGGGCACCCTTGTGACCTAAATGGCTAAAATCATGGTTTGTAGAAATAATCCCATCATGTTATACACCTTTGAATGTGTAGTTTACAGTAGAATGCAGTGAAACAAATGACTTTGAAATATCTTTATTCTATTAAAATATATGGCTAAAAAAACCAGTGGTGGTGGGGGAATGGCACATAACAATGCCCACTATTCATATTGTTGCCCCGACCAAAGTATGGGGGTGACGCACTGGCCTCCCATACTGGGTGATGTGAACCCTAGTGACACCCCTGGAACCATTACACATTGGCTTGTTGTTATTATGTATGGATTCCATGATGGAAATCCTTGTGTTTTGATGGCTACAAGCCATGCATACTTCTTCCACTCCTTACACATTCCTTATGCACTCTGTGTCATATTTTCCCCGGGTTTTTAAAATTATTATAAATAACTTGCCTTGAATCATTAGAAAATCAATTACATATGATTCTAGAACCCCATTATGTGCTTCAAATTCTCTCTCTAATTTGTTTTATAATTGCTACTTTAGAAAATGGTAACTATCGTATGTCATCTTGGCAGCAGATCTTATTTTTTGTAACAGCCACTTTTTAAATAATTACCTGCTATCCAGCACAAAGACATTTGTTATATGGTTGCAAGGTAGGAGTTAATACCATTCTTTATCAGTGCACCTCCTCAGTGAGGGTTTAATTGTGTTAACACAATAAGATCTCTGGCTATGAGTATATCAAGTTAACCACACAAAAGGACCATAACAGCCAAATGAAGGAAGTAATAGTGCTTAAATTCACATATAAGACATAATGGGTGCAATCCTAACCTAGACCAGCTAACTCATCGGTCTTCCCAATCTTATGGTGATCTAAGGAGGCAAGTGCATGTCAGTGTCCTGGCCTAACCTTCCCCCAGGAGTGGCACAGAAGTGCCTTACAGCACTTTTGTGACACCCCCAGGTTGGCATAGGACTTACATTGGGGGCATTGGACTGGCCTAACTAGAGTATAGGATTGCTGCTATAGGACTGCATGGTTCAAACAGAAAGTGTGACCTTCTGGCATGTGGATCTGCAGCTTCTTGCCATCAGTCATTCAAATATCACATTACTGATTTGGCTTTTTGTACTCCATGAAGGCACCTAACACCAACTACACATACTTAGATGTGGTCTGAGGAAAAATCCCATATGAAAAATCCCCACAAGAATTGTTACAGAAAAAAGTCCTAACCCTTTCCATAACCCATTGAATTCTCCCATCCTAATCCTAACACACATAGGCAAATTTTGTGAAGCCTTTTTCCACATGGGCTTTTTTCCTGATTATCCTTAGATGTATTTTTCCTGTGCTGCACATCAATGGATGTTAACTGAAATAAAATATAAACAATGTAACACAGTCCTAAAATATTTTACAAGGAAGGCTGAAATCTATTGGATTTACTCTAATCATACTTAAAATCTAACTACTTGTGTAATTCATTCATGTTAGGTATGCATAGCATACTCCTTGTTATATGGGAAAGCATATAGTATAGCACTTTAGGATTCAGGGAAAAAAAAACTGGTCACATAATTATGATTCCTTGAGACTGAGCTGCACAAAAAGTAAATCTCTTTAAAAATGCATGAGAAGCCAAATGAAAAATGGACAAATTTTTAAGTTGTTTTTGTGTCATAATGTGGGACACTCTTTTCCACTGGAGCTATGAGCAATGGCAAGAGGTGGCATCAGTAAGGGGTGCCTGTCAACCCAGATGCCACTGAGAAAGGATAACACTGTGCTTGGGCAGGTCTAGTTGGCACTGTTGCTCAGAAGATCAAGAGCCCATTCCTTTAGCCATCTTTCTGAACCCCATGTTCTGAGAAGGTAGTTTTAGGGCCTTCTACTGCCAATCCCTCCCTTCCTCTCTACCTGGGCAGATCACACTGGATTGTCTGCCCACCCAGTCTGGTACCCTGCTGAAGGCGAGTCCAGCTCCAGATACTATCATTCTGAAGCCTATTTATAAATATCAAAATCTATATTGACTTGCTGCCATTTGTATAGACACAACTGTTACTGCAGCCTGTCTCACCAGTATGTGATCTTGTTGTATCAAAACTCCTACTCCTATCTATTTATCCAGAGTAGGGTGGAAAGACACCGATATTATTTAAATTTATGGAAAGCGCCCTAGAAGGAGACCACAGCTGTGAGACAAGGACATCTGCAAGAGGGATCTAAAGGCCTTGGGAATGGACATCAACAGCTGGGAAACCTTGACCTCCGATCGCTCAGCATGGAGGCAAAAGACCCAACATGGCCTTCTCCAACTGGAAGAGACACTTGTTCGGCAGGCTGAAGCAGGGACAGACCCCAAAGCAGCGAAACCTGGGGCCTGGGCAGGGAACAGAATTTATTTGTCCTCAGTGTGGAAGGGATGGACATTCTCAAATTGGCCTTTTTAGCCACACTAGACGTTGTTTCAGGACCTCCAATCAGAGCACGATACCATAGTCTTTCGAGACTGAAGGATGCCAATGAATGAATGGAATAATTATGAACATTTAATACTGAGCCATGAAATTTCAAGACCAGATTGATGAGCATATTTAAAAAGGGCTCTTAATCATTGATCCAGTCATTCCTCTAATGGTACATTTGAGTTTTTTTTTCCTTTTATAGTTCTGTGATTGTAGATTTATGTCATGTCAAACAGAAGAATCATATTTCCCTCTCTCTCTCAAGTCTACTTAAATTGGCTGGATGATGAACAATGAAGGTTGATTAAGAGACACTTTGCTTGTAAGCTTTTGATGAGATGCAGGTCCAAATAGGAAACCTTTACATTGTAATACATACAATTATAATGATTCATGGATATTTAGTGATCGTGACATTTTGATCCAATCCAGGTCTCAGCTGTAAAAAAAATGAATTGCATAGGTTTGAGAGATGGGCTGATCAAGGACATAAGAAGCAAGGGAGGACATTTTATACAAATCAAATGAAAGTAATAAAAATTTTTATTAGCCTTATATTAACTGGATAGACTGCACAGAATAATATGTAAAGTACAGGATCGTACAGTATATACTGATATTATAAACATACAGTGTGTCTGTGTACAAGTATGTACCTGTGTCCATGTATGCATATGTGTCAGTGAAGATCCAGTGATTTGCTAAAACTACTACGGATTCATTGGCAACATCTCCAGAGATCATGGCTTCAGATTGCATTACTGTTTTAATTTCCTCCCATAGCTATTTCAAGCATACTGCATATTTATTAACCAGCACATTTTCTGCAATCCATCATATAGCATGTGAACTTAGTTTGATGGTCACAAAGTTATAACTACAACAGGAGGCACTTGTTATCACAAAACAAATTATTTTTGATATATTTTTAACACTGAAGAGTCAAGGAAGCGGCACTTTGAGACATTATAGCTGCGTGTGAGATTAAATGAATGCTAGTATTGTGGATGGTGAAGGGTTCTGAATCTGGACCAGGGAGATTTGGGTTCCAACAGCCTGCTCAGTCACAAAATGTAATATTGAATTACTCTGGCTGCAATCCCAATCCCCAGTTAGGCCATGATAAGTCCTGGAATAAGTCCAGTGCTGGCCCAGTGGTGTTGCAAAAGTGCCATAAGTCACTTCTGCGCTACACCTGGGGGGTTAGGCCAGTGCACAGATATGCACAAGCCTCCCAACATCACCATGGGAAGACAGGTAAATTATGCTGACCTGAATTGGTTAGGATTGCACCCTCTGAGGATGCAATCCTAAACAATTTAGGGCACTGCAACTCATTCATCTACCTGTCCCCATGGTGGAGATGGGAGGCTGGCACATGTCTATGCACTGGTCTAACCCCTTCCCAGGAGTGGCACAATATAGCACTTCTGTGACTCCCCCAGACCAGCAAACAACTTGTGTTGGCCTAACTGGGAGTTAGGATTGCAGTCTCTCTCTCTCTCTCTCTCTCTCTCTCTCAGCTTAACCTAACTAACAAAGAAACCACTAACCTAAACTTCTTGGAAGGATGTCGAGACAAAATGAACCAACATTCCCTCAAGGGTGTAATCTGGAGCAGAACAGCAAGTGCTAAAAAGACCAAAAAACCTCAACACAAAAACTCTCCCAGCTCTCATGATTCACCTAAAGTGGACCTTCATCAAAAATTGGATCACCATTATGCATATCCAAGAGTAATGTGTTATTTGGCCTCAAGCACTGAATAATCCAATCATACCAAATCAAGTGATAGACACACACATGTGAACCAGCTTTTAATCAGAAACTGCCTTTATTCAGAAACTGCATATCACCCTCAAGTTAAAAGCATTGCTCTGCCATTTCTTCTTATCTAGCTTGATCGCTGGAGACTCTCCAAATATATATGCCACCAACCAAAACAGTTCAGACTTAAGTCAAGATCAAACATACCCCCATGAGTTCCAGAAAGCTGTGTAAGGAAGGATTACAGAAGATAAATAGGCTGTTGATGTGTGCGTCCATGTGAAGCTGGTGTTGATACTGTCCACCCATCTGCGATATTTAACTTTAAATATAGGCACACATTTAAGCAAAACACAAATAGCTAACAGTTGCTACTTCACTGCAGAGCTAATTTAATTTAAGAAAATCAGATAGATAAAATCAGAGCTCTGCTTCAGGGGTGGAGGGATGCTTGTGGAAGCACTTTCCATTGAGCAGAAATGAGTCCATAGCAATAAAATTATCTTTTGGACATAATGCTTCTTCAAAAGGAGGAAGTATGAATACCTTCTGATCACAAAGGAGGACGGATGTGTGCATCAGACAGACATTACACACAAGTGACCTAGAAAGCTGAGCACTCCCCAAGTCAATAGTCAGGCTATGTATGGCATAATTGTCTGGGATTTTCCAATGATTTCAAGAGTGACTCATTACTACAGGGGATTGGGTGGGTGGATAGGGGTCTCCTTTCACAATGTTCTGATGTTCTGACATCTTAACTCTTTGCCAAGCCAAAACTGCTACAGTCTAGCAGTAGAGAACTCCAGTTGCCAGAAATGTGGCCAACGTATGAGAAGTCCCCATCCCCTCCCTCCCCCCCAAAAAACTCAACCTGCAGAAAGCAGAGGATTTCATGACCAGCACAGGATAGCATGGCAGGTATGAAGGGACCTTCCTTCTCTGACTTTCCACATGTGTTAAGATGGATGGGTAGACAGAAAAAAATAGTAGCATCTATGTATATTTCAAACTGAGGGGTTCCCCCCTCTTGTTGGAGCTCTGGGATTCCCTGGAAAATCCACCTGGCACATTCATTGTTGATGTTCAGAACCAAGTCATAACTTCTTGATTTCAGCATGACTTTGACCAACTACTACGGTCTATCCTTATTCTTTATTTTTCTTAGAACACAATCCTAACCATGTCTACTCAGAAGTTACCCTGTGTTCAATGGCTCTTACTCCCAGGAAAGTGTCTTTAGGATTGCAGCTTGATCTGTCCGCTGCGTTTTAAATTATAAGATTTTTTTTAATCTTTTAAAATCTGATGGCCTTATCAACCAGTTTGGACAGAATAATTGAAAAAAGACAAGACTTATACAGGAACACATTCACATGAGCACTTATGTATGTGCCAAACAGTCCCTTCTTACCACATGTGAAGGTATCTCTGATAACCAGTTTTGATGCATGGGCATAATCAAATGGTTGTGCCAATTTTCCCCTATCCAAATGCCCTACCAGCAGATAGTCATCACTTGTCCTTGCTGTCCACCTTCCTTTCCTGTTACTAAAACTGATCAGGAGAGAGAGGCCAGACTGTAACAGACAGAAAATGGACTTTTTCTTGGCATATCCAGATTGGTTGGTTTCCCTTCCCATTGCCTTCCCCTCAAAGCAGAAACTGGGATGGTCCAGAGAAACCAAGAATGTTTCTCTTGTCATCATCGGTACACTTTAAACTTGGCCTCTCTTCCTATCCTCTTCCTCCTATGGAAGACATACTCTCTCAGCCCTTTTAAAATATCCTATCCGACACTATTACGTATCCAAGTTGCAAGAAACTTTCTGGGCCTTTTAAAAATAGAACACTGCACTCATCTTAATAGTTCATGTATCACATTTCCAGTAGGAAACAAAAGGTTTTCTTCCCCACAGAGAGGTAAAGTCATGACATCTCATTAGGTAATTTGAGACAAAAGATAATAATCAGATGATACCAGCTGAAGAACACAGTATATTAAGTACGTTCAGGCACCAGTAGTTTTAACAAGGCTGTCCAATAACATTAAATTAGTAAGCGTTGTGTCAAGCAGGCATCTCAAAAGAGGTTTTTTAAATCCAAACTCATTAGCTGTGGTTTTTGTATGTAAATGTCTGTGCAGACTGGGAAACTGGGAAGATTATTTCACTGATAAAACTATGCAACATTTCATAGAGACAATTTTGAAAGGAGAGACAGCTTTGTGGATGGATGATGTCAGTCTAATGGCCATACATTAGAAGGCAAAGATGGCCCAACATAACTCTGAGGGTTCAATCCTAACCAGTGGTGGGCTCCAGCAGGTTTGCACCTACTCTATAGAACCGGTTGTCAACAAGAGATAGAACATATAAAGTTTAAAAATAGCCATTTAAAAGTGGCTGCCAGATGAGCATAGAACCGGTTGTTAATTTCTTTGAGTCCCATCATTGATCCTAACTGATGTAGGCCAGCACAACTCACCCATCTCCTCATTCCTGCAGTGACATGGGGAGGCTGGTGCATATCTGTGGCCTAACCATTCCAGGAGTGGTGCAGAACCAACACCCTCAAGCCAGCATGGGACTTGTACCAGGGCTTGTGCTGGCCTAACCAAGGGTTAGGATTGCACTATTACTAGCTTATGTTAGAAGTATAGGTTGAGTTGTTATGGTCTCCAGGGTTTTGGCAAACTATAACACTGCATCAATAAGAGGGACAGAAACATAGCACTTGGTAAGGAAAGTCTTCAAGTTTTATGTGTCCACACCAAGGAAATGGCACATCCTTCGCTGGTAGAGGAAGTTCCTGTCACTCAGGATGGCTTCAGTCATAGATACAGCATAGATGTGTTCTGGAGTATGTGCAGAATACAACAGAAAGGTCCTGGACCCATCTCCCACTCTCCACCTGCCCACCATCCACTTGTCCCCTTTTCCAGAATGCTTTACGACATGTTTGCAACACTCACCACTAATGGAGCACTGACAGTGTTACCAATGGATTAGGCTATAAAACACCAATCTTGGAACAACCATCATAAGCCATACAAACAAGAGGAAACTGCTTAATAACAGAGACTATTCAGGATTTACTGTACTTATTTCTGAGTGAAGAACAAAAACACAGGCAGGGGGTGTTTATAAAAAAATTCAACAAATATATATGCTTGGTTTACTTAGCATGGATCTCAGAAGTGCTTTATTGGACACATTTTAAAATGGTCAAGTTATAGCTATTAATTTTGTATTGCTTTCTGGTTAATTATTATGTAAGTTGCGTTTGAATCAATGCTAGAGGCAGGACACCTGTTGATGGCTGGTGCAGAACTTCCCATCGAGAGGAATGTGTTTATCCTCTGGCAAGGCATGGGAAAAGACATGAAAGTTTCCCATAATCATTACACTTAGTTCAGATTCCAAGCTCTCCCAATTGTATTTATTATATTTTGAAAAATTCAGAGTGATTCTTCCGAAAAACCCACCGGGTGTCATTCAACAAACAAACACAATCAAATCCGAACACTATAGAACATAGAAATAAAACACAACACCAATACAAATTCACTGAGTGCCCAATCCTCTGCTGTTCGCTTGCCTCACAACAGTTGCACCAAAATGGCTACTACAGTATTCAGTGGGGTGCAGGAGGAGCAGATGAAGGTTAAGGAAACATTTTTCCCATACTCTATGTAGTGTCCCAATAGCCCTGATGGATCTTCTCAGATCTACACCACCTCAATCACTGGCGCATAACCAAGGAGATCCATGTTAGAGTCTGATGCTTGGGAGAGCAGATAGAATGTGGCAGCAGGCTCTGTCTCTGTCCCTGCCCCATCCAGGGCCCAATCCACCAACTGACCCACCTTCTTCTCTCAAACTGCAAGCCTTTAAAAGCCTCCACATTGTGTTTACAGTATGGTTTACGGTATGCTTTCACACTATGGTTTACGGTAACTCTTGGTGCTCCTCTTTCTCATCCCACCAGCACAAAGTCCCAGTGCCCACTCATGCTCACCTGTCTGCTACCCCCCTCTGCTACCCCTACTCTGGCTGTTGCAACATGCCTTACAACACATTCTGGTGGCCTTTGCTGAGGCAGCACAGGTGGTACCCAACCCAGGCAGAAGATAGAGTTGACCAAATTCAGTGAAACACTGCTCTGGGGTGATGCACCATGTCCTGGGGTGATGCACCATGTCCTGGGGTGATGTTCATCCACAAATCAGTGCTCAGACTCTCCTGCCTTCCATTTATGTTATATTTTATCTGTTCCATGCATATATTTTAAGCTAAGTATCTGTTCCATGCATATATTTTAAGCTAAGTTTGTGGGGATGAGAAGGATCAAGCAGTGTTCATCATTAGCATTCTGTTTCCAGCTGGTTCCCTCCCACTCATGACATGGGGTTAATTGTATGGATTATTTGTATGGAGCATGCTTCTTTGTATATACCTACAAACACACAACTTTTGTCCTTTTCTTAATTAAGTACAGCTGGTTTTACAGTCACAGTGGAGTCTTTGGGGGAAGTGGGGTGTAAACTGAAACAGACACAACTTTTGAGTCACAGAGGCTGACAGATTTAATGTTCCTAATTGCCTAATCATATTTGGAAGATCAGGAGTGATCTATGGCTGGTACACTTTATTCTCTCTACCAGACAAATTCTTCCCTCCTTTCAAAGGTTTCCCTTCACTATGGGGGAATGTTAGCTGTATTCTATCAAATGTTATGGCCAATTAACTAGATAATTTCTTTACTAGCTAAAAATACTCACACTGCGAGAGTAAAATACCCCAGTACACAATCCCCCCATTGCGCAACACACCCATTGTGCAACACACTCCCATGCACATCAACCCCTATGTGCTACATCCCCCAACCACATCACCCCCCTTGTACATCACCCCAATGCGCAACAACCCCAAATGCACAAACACCCCCATTCGCAACCACTCCCATACACATTAACCCTCCCATACAAATATAGGGAAGAGGAAAGGCAAGCAGACAAACCTATAGCATGCACTCTTAATTGTGGTTCAACCCATAGGAACATCATTTATAGTCAGTACTTATACTCCCACAGTCCTATTTTAAAAAAAACATTTTACTACAGTGAACTCAGTGGGAAAAACATGAGGCATTTTCTTCATAATGACACACAGCGCCAAATTAATGAGATCCTAATGTTCCTTCAGTGTCCACATCTGAAAAGACATGTGGCAATGGACATTGCCAATAAGGTATGTATTATAGCTGTTCTTTTCTCAGAGTACATTTATTTGCAAGGCAGCATCCTTGGCTTGCTATATCAAGTTGCAGATGAGGACAGCTACTCAATTGTTTTAATATGTCTCTGCTTCTCTGCTGTTCTTTGCTCATATGTTCTGTAAGCATGCAAAAAACTTGTGGGAATGGAGGCTTGGTCCAAGATCTGCTTCCCACTCCTCGCCTACCCCCAGATATACCTTCTGCCTGCCTCCCATCTCAGAATGCCCTCCTCCTGCCCAGATCTGTACACTCCTTTTCCCAGGCCCACAGCAGCACAGGGTAACTGGTACACATCCATGCACTAGTCTAACCCCCTTGGCAATGGTGCGGAATTACCTTACAGCACTTTTGCAACTGCATAAGTTACTTGTGTCAGCCTAATGAGGTGTTAGGAATGCTTCCTAAATAATTCATGAGCCATTTCAATGGTCTTTGACTAGATTACTTGAATCCTGGAAGATCACCTAATAGCACATATGGGTACTGAAGGAACTTCTCAAGGAGATATCTGTTTGGCGCATGATAGAGACCTTCTGTTATGAAAGTTTTGACATGGATTTTCCTGCCAGCTAGAGAGAGACATTTTTGGACCTTGCTATGCTATGTAAATCTAACCAATAGCATCATTAACCAAACAACCGGGTATCCGTTTTGTGTTACGGTAACTGATACGGCTCCCACTGAAAAATCTTGGAAACTTAATTTGCAGAGCTGCTGAGAAGAACAGCTTGTGGGAATAAATAAGATAATACATTGAAATAAGCTGGTTAGCTAATTAATTATGAGCACGACTACTCAAAGTAAGCCCCAATGTGTTCAATGATTCTTGGTCTTACTCCCAAGAAAATGTCTTTAGGATTGCAGCCTACATGGATTAAACATGATAGTGATGGAAAACATATTCATCTCAACTCAACAAAGAAGAAACAAGAATGTTTAATAACAGAATAAAAATCTAATGAAATGAAAATATTGTGGATAAAATTAAGCAAGCACTATATAATGTACTTTTGTATTAAGATTTAGACAAGGAGGTAATTTCCATATGTTCTGTCATGAGATAGCTTTGTCATTTTAATAACATGACAGGGATTTCAGTCTGGTATTATACAAAGACTTTTTGCAAAAACACTGTAGCATTTTTAAAACTAAAAAAGGTTTGACAAAGCTATCAGCATTGCAGAAAGATAAAAATAAAATGAGACTGTCATTCAATTGTAGAGTCCTTTCATATAGAGTATTTATAATTATTTTCAATAACTTCTCTATTTGAAGACAGAATATGTGTTCAGAATATTTTTCAGCTACAAATGTACTTTGGCAGGTAGGAGTAAGAAAATTCAAAATATTTTTTAATGCATACCTAAGAGCACTCCAAGAAACTTCCCTTTGGTTTATACAGCACTAAATTTCTCTTGGGGGGAAAAGTGGGGTCTATGCTTTCAAATTTAACTCAACTGAATAGCAAAAAATTCTTTTTCTGGTTGCCCCCTGCTAATTTGGTGCTAAAACAACAGGAGCAGATACAGTAAAAAAAATTCAAAGAAAAATATTTTACTTACAATTTGCAAACTTATCCATCCAGTGGCATCACCACTGGATGTACATAACACTTGTGGAAAGCCACCTCCTAGGCAGTATATGAGGCAGTGTTTTGAGCGATGAGCATAGTGATGCACCATTGTACTACCTCTGCTAGTTTTTTTACTACAATGTTTGACGGAGATATTTCAATGCTACCAGTATTTGTTTTATTGCATTCTGCATTTCATTCTCCATAAAATTACACATATAATGAAATAAAATATGATGGTATTCAGTGATGGGCCCACCGAGCCCCAAGATCTGGTTCGCCGGAAGTTGGGGGCGGGCCCGGGGTCAGGGGGCGGGGCTGGGGTCAGGGGGCGGGGCGGGGCAAGGGCAGGGCGAGCCCCATCACACCGCACTGCGCATGTGCCAGGCATGTGCCGAGTCTACCCTCGGAGGCTCAGTGCACCTGCGTCCAGCTGGACGCAGGCGCACTGAGCCTCTGAAGGCGGCTTCGGGCAACACAGGCTTCGGTCAACATAGTGCGCTAGCGTCCAGTCAACACAGTGCGCTAGCGTCCAGTTGGACGCTAGCGCACTGCGACTCTTGAAGCCCCGCTTCAGAAGACGTGGTGGCCGCTGGTGAACCAGTCCCCACGGCTCTTGCTAGCCATGGCTCTGGCCGGTTCGCCAGCGGTCGCCACGTGGGAAGATCCAGTTCGGGCGAGTAGGCCCGAACCGGCATCTGCCCACCACTGATGGTATTGTTCAAAAACCAAGATTATAAGTTGGCCAGTAGTGGTGAATGTCACTCTGTACATCCCGCATGCCCCATGCCTGCATCCCAACACTGTGTTCATCTCTGATTATAATAAGGTATATCCTGGATTTTGGAATAGGAAATCCTAAAGATAAATCCCTTTGCATGAACCTGTAACAGATCATGGCCTAGTAACCTCTATGAGAGTCACACAGCTCAGGGAGAAAACTGTTGCCCATTGCAAGATCAGGAGGGGAAGAAGGAACGATGCAATGTTCAAGATGCATTCCACAAATCATACAAGGCAGAGGTAAAGGTCTGAGAAAGGTTGCAGTTCACAGGAATCACTGCAGCCTTTTTATGTGAAGCATTCACTGGAATATGCAGGTACCATCATGGAAAGAGCCTTTTAATACGCTTATGAAATATGATTGTGACCTATATTCAAGATCACATGAAGAAGGCAAGTCTGGCCAGCATGTAGGAACTGGCCCAGCAACAATGCTTCACTTCCACCAAAAATATCTCACTAATAAGGAGAGGCCTCAAACCCTATATTCGTTGTATATTCTCCTTTTAAATCATCTAGCTGCTCATTTACAGGTATTTGATGTTGCCCTTTGGCCAAAACTTTTAGAGACCCGTGACCTAATGCATAATATAGTTTCAAAGATTTATTTAGTGTATGTCAAATACACAGACTTGTGGTAAATCAGATGTTAATGTTCCATTGCCATGTATTTTGAAAACCAGGAATTCCACATTGATGTCTTCCTGCCAACTGTCGCCAACTGCAAATTCTTCAATGTAGTTTTGCTGCCAATTGTTGCTAGTTGTTTGGTTCACACTTTCCTGCTATCTGGGGTGCAGCATGAGAAGGCAAAATAGCATCACAAACCATTTCAAAGAAATAAAAAGTGAGCAAAATCTAGCAGACATGTGTGACATAGGGTGAAATCCAGAGTAACTATGGGGAGTCCTTGCTCCAGAGTAAGAACAAGTTACTCTGGATTGCAATATGAACTTCCATGGGTTTTCACTAGGTGGTGCCGTAAGTACGGATGCACCTAATGTCTCTTACGTGTTCCCGTAGTTATCCTGGATTGTGCCCATAATCACTCATGACCTTTAGCTTTAAAAAAATCCAGAATGAAAGGCATTGTTTGGCAGATCCCAGAGATATTAAAAGTCTGGGACTTAAAAGTCTGTGGCAAAGAAGAATATTCATTTTCCACATTCAAAAGGGTGTTCCCACTGGGAAGGATCAGGCACAACTCAGAAAACGGCAAAAATAGTTTCACAAAACCTTTTCTCACAAACTTTCTATAGTAGGAAGGAAGACAGGACTTCTGCAAGTGCACCCAACAGCTGAACTTTATAATCCCACAGTGGTGGGAAGCTCTAACCCTTTTCCAGCAATAATGTGATTTCTCTTCTTCCAGAGAAAAAATCAAAATCAGATACATCAGCAAACCATTGATGGCAGATTTTTTTATCCCTATAACCAAGTACAGTCATCATGATGGTGGATGAAGTCTTGATCTGAATTGCTTAATAACAGAAAAATAATTTGCTATTTCCTCTAAAAACTACTTACATGTTCATAAATTATGCCAATAAGGTTAACTGAAGCAACTAGAAGACGATAGTTCTACATCCAAAATGCTGTGCTTCTGCTGGATGCCAAATATTGCCTACTTAAAGAGACTCACAATTGTGCTACTCTCACATTGATAGCAAACCAGTTATGAAGGTGATCACAGCTCCATAGCAGAACACATGCTTTGTATATAGAAGGTCCTAAGGACCATAGTAAAAAAAGGACATGCGAAGTATCTCTATCCCTCCCCAGAAAACCATTATCTTGGAAAGCCATTATCTTATCCATTGATAGGCAGCACTAGACTAGCTAAATGAACCAGTAAATGAATGACAATCTCAACTGGTCAGTGGGACTGGGACATCAACGGTACAAGACATCATCTGGGCTTTGTTTAAAACCAGCTTGTACAACTTTTGGTTTGCCAAGTCAAACAGACCAACAGATGGCGATCCATGAGAAGCTGACTGTAAACCAGTTGGAATTGTTGAGCACCCACCACACATTGTTGGAGGACTAAGTTCATCCTGGGTACTCTTGTTGCCTACTAACTACATGGCAGGTGCGTGAAATGAAAATCTGATCAAGTCCATTTTAATTACCAAGTACATACTGTTAAGTATAGTTAATAACCATTACTGTTAAGTATACTGTTAAGTATAGTTAATAACCATTTCCTTTTACAGTGAACTCTGTGGTCAAGTGCCCACTGGTTTGGAAGCAAACTGAAAATCCAAAATAAGTTACTGATTTCTACATATTTGGAGAACTCCAGATATGGTATGTGAATTACAGGACATCAAAAATTACATTTACAAAGTCAAACTTCTTATAAGATTCTAGAATCTGCACAAGCATCCTATGCACTTGAGGAATGCTCTTGAGCCAGTGTAAGTTGGAGTATTTAATTTTTTATTATTAAAAAGGGGGAGATGAAGGTAAGGGAACTGGCTTTCTCATAGAGCTTACAGAAAAACAGTACTGGGGAGATGGTTGATGTAAGTGGAAAAATTCTCCTCTCCACACCACATAAGGATATTTCTTAGGAGAAGAAAAGAACCCTTGTTATAAAGCAACTAGTAAAATCCCACAGTTGTCACTTGTGGAGGTAACAACATTTATCAGTAAAAAACCCATGCACTGCATTCCCTATATTCTTCTAAAATCTTTCCTGAGATAACTTACCTCAGCTTCCCTCCACATCCCTTTCACCACCTCTCTCCTCAATGGCTCTCCTCAATTGCCTATGCACGTCTTATCAGGGTGACCTGTTTTTCAACATTCTAACTGCCTTCCCTCAACCTAAACCACAGGAACGTATGGGAATAGAACCCTCAGCCTTCTCTGCTGCAGAGACATGCAGGGATAGAACCCTCAGCCTGCTTGATTGACACAGAACATGCAAACACACCGCACACAGGTCAAGGCTTTAATGTAGATAGATAAAATGCAGAGATTTCTTTGAAGGACATGAAGTTGGCACACAAGACATAGAAGGACTTCACCATTCATTTCATGGACAACTGCAGACTCACAAGACATGTATGTCTCGAGTTGCCCTTCCCACTGAAGTGAACGAGCAAGGCTTTTGATGCAAATGTGTACATCAAGAATGTAAAGAAGGCTTGGGATCAGGGAATGCTGCTCACGTCTATGGTCTTTCCAGACACTTTCCAGCATGTGATGGTTGATGGGACATTCAATTAGCTGCCAAATATGGGAGAGGTTCTTAGGCCTTGGCATTCAGTATAGTCACATGCTCAACTTGTTTCAGCATGAAGTATCAAGGAATATTTTCAGTTTATACATGCTGCAATCCTAAGAGCACTTTCCTGGGAGTAAGCACCATTGAACTCAGTGATTCGTTCCAGACCCCTGCTCTTTAAGTGAAACGCTCTTTAAGTAAAGCAGATTTTTCCACGGAAATAATAGAAACTCAGACAGTTGGTTCCACAACCCCCAAAATATTCATATAAAAATATTAACTGTATGTAAAAATGATGACAAAACACTGTAATTAAATTCAAAACGTGCATTCAGTGTGCATGATCCTATGAAGTCTACTTAGGCTGCAATCCTAAAGACACTTTCCTGGGAATAAGCCCCGTTTAACAGGCTTACTTCTGAGTAGACATGGTTAAGAGGCTGCAATCAAAGACACTTTCCTGGGGGTAAGCTCCATTTAACACAATGGGGCTTACTTCTGAGTAGACATAGTTAGGAGACTGCAATCAAAGACACTTTCCTGAGAGGCTTACCTGGGCTGCTGCTGGAAGTTCAAGGTGGTCGGTGGGAGCACTTGGGGGCAGTTAGGGGCAGCTACCTCTGGCACCTCCAGGCAACTGCCCACAAGTTGGGGGCAACTAGAGGCAGCAGCGCTGGCCTGCAGCCCTTTTAAAGAGCCTCCATGCGGCGCATCAGGGCTGCGTAGCACGCGTGCCCATAGTGTGCTTGCTTGTTAAGTGAAGCGGAACTTGTTATGTGAAGCAAGATTTCTTGGAAATTTTTGCTTGTTGTGTGAAACGCTTGTTAAGCAAGGTACCACTGTATTTCCTTTTGAATAGACATGGATAGGATTGCACTGATAAAGAAATGATCTTTATTTGGAAAGTCTGCCATGTAAGGAAGGGGTTTGTGTTGGTAGTTCTTTGAGATTCCTATATGAAGCTTTAGTCTCATGAAGCATCCTCCCAGCAGCAGGACTATAAGCAAAAGTATATTATTTGAACAGCTGAAGATCAGGGCAGAGTTTATGATGGGAATATGGTGACCTCCAGCACTTTTATCTAAGTAGCTGTGCTCAGAAACAGCAACATTTAAGGGACATATACAATATATCAATTAATTCAAAACCTTTGTATTACAGTAAGCTGTATACAGAATTTGAATTCATCTGGAAAGTCAGAGCCCAATGCTCATACAGTACACAATTCCTTGTCCACACATTTTGGAGCGGACTTAAAATGAATGGCAAATTTATGTATTAAAACATAATTCTTACAAACCAATGAGACCATACTACTGAAATACAACAAACAATACCACAATAAGAATGAATTTTTCTTCACACAGTGTGCCTCGCAAATTTGGCACGCCAGAAACTGAGTGCCTCATCATCTTTCTGGATCAAACCGCAAACAACCTGGTCCACTAGAACATGACACAAGATTTTTTTCCAAAGACAGTCCATGGGGACAAACACTTCCCAAAAGGTACACCATGGAGAAAGTAAACTGATATCTGCAGAGGTGGGGTGGAGGTTTCAAATGGAGACCAAGCAGGCTGAAATGCTTAGATATTTTGCCTCTAGAACTCAAAAATGGCTACAACGGCCCTTAATTTGAGGCAGTAGATTTCTGTATGAATAACGCAAAGCTATAGAGCACACGCTAGTGTGGGAAAAGAAAGGAGTGTGGGAAAATCTAAAGGCGGCAGGGAGGTGACGCAACTTTGCATGACCTCTGTTCAGCATTCCCAGAGACAAGTTCAGAGTATGCTGCGAGTCATAAAATTGGGGCATCTTTTTCAAAATCAACAGTTCTTTTTGAAATTTGTGAGCACCGCTATCTTAAAAACAACACTATTAAGGGGCATGAGGGGGGTAAATATTACACACTTGACAGAGGTGAACCTTTTAACATTGACAGTATACACAGGGGATTACACAGCTCTCCCACCATGAACTGTTTCTCAGCATGACCATGATATACAAGCGACAGAATCAAGCCTTGGGCCTCAGGTGTACAGCAATATACAGTAGCTACCCTCTTATTCCCCATTATTTTATCCTTTTTTCCTGTACCTTTTCTCTACTTGGAATAGCCTCCCTTTTCTGGCAAATATGCCTAATTCTTTGCTCTTTATTTTCTGCTTGGTACAGTTATTCCTCTTTCAAATGGTTCTTTGCCTCCTTCTTCTGCATTGGCTAGCTGATCATTGGAGAGGCAGAATACTGGGATTACCACCCTTCCCTATATTTAGGATCAGCATGGTGCGTAATTTTAAATATGTGGTAAGGGAAGAAGGTTGCATCTGCCTGTTCTTCCACCTTATAAAATTATTGACCAGCCATTGGCTGCAATCCTAAAGACACTTCCCTGGGAGTAAGACCCATTGAACACAATGGGGCTTACTTTTAAGTAAACATGGTTAGGATTGTGCTGTTTGTCTTTATACATATCGGAAGCACATACATGGGTAAAACTTTTCAAAGTAACATTAAAAGAAAGTCAATTAGATGTCATTTGCTCAAAACCAGGAAGTCAATTAGATGTCATTGGCTCAAAATGCTTGATAGCATTTTCTATTGCCAACATACGATCTTCCTCTGTGCATATAGAGGAGCACCATATGCATTGGATTATATGTCTTCTCTGCATTCACACAGCCCATCTTTTATCTCCATTTCCTTAGGTTGTCCTTAGATCTTCCTAACCCAGCACATGGTCTATTTAGTGATTTCCATACAGGCCATGATTGTTCTTGGGCAGGTGGGAGGCATGCATATGATTGCACCTATTCACTCGGCATCTCATATGTGGGGTGAACAGCCAGGTAAACTAAACTGACACTCCACACATATGGATTTCTACCCAGATGTAAGTGCAATTGAGCTAATGGAACCTATTCCTATGTAATTATGTATAGATTTATTAGATAGAGAGGAAAGCAGTTCCACAGATGAAAATCCTAAACTGAACATTTGATTTAAAGCAATTTAAGTGGAGGGGGAAAGAGAGAGTTTCAAGACGCTAAAGATTTGTGAATGTGAAGATTTATATGAATTGGATACCTGCCAACTACATTAGTCCTAACTGCTGAGTTTGAAAGTCTGCTCCTGCGTAGGAAGCAGACAGATCAGAGCATAAAATATTATGTAACCATAATACATACAAGTGAGAGAACCTCTCAGGAAGGTCTTCTCTGTAAGAATGAAGGGCTTAAGAAATGGTACTTCAAAGAGATAGAATTTTTTTTAGAATTAGAGAAAAAGGAAAAATTAAAACTTCTGACAGACATCTGCACAAAGTCTTTCATTTTTCTTTATATCCATACTGGCTTTCGTTTTATTGTAATGAGCTTCACCTCCTATTTAAATACAGAAACACTTTGGGTCCGAGGAGTCTGCACATTATTTTTTTCTGTTCGTAAGTGCAACATCACTACCAAGTGGCAGCAAATAATGTAAAAAATTTTAAAAATGTATTTACAGTACACTGCTCTACCCTTACCTTAAAAAATACGTTATCTGCACTCACTCCAATAAGATTGGGAATGTTCTGGAATGCAGGAAATTGGCTCTAATGCTATCTGTGGCTATATGGTCATTTATTGCTGTAGGTGGAAATAACAACAATAATAAATAGTCCGCCTTTCTGGCCTTTGGATTGCTTGACTTTATTCAAGATGGTTTACATGGACAGGCCACTGTTACCCTTGAAGGGGATTTACAATGAACACAGAGTTTTGATTTTCAAGAACAGGCTACTCTCCAGGTGGATCATTTTCTGCTTTGGTCATCATTTTGGTTGTGTTGCTCCTCACTCAGAAAGGTGTTCCGGTGTTCCCAATGTTCTCAAGTGGGTGACCTTCAGATGTTATCTTAACAACATGTTAGGCTTAGATGTTAGACTTAACAAGATGTTAGGCTTAACAACAGCTATGCCCTCTAGACCAGGTCTTCTTCCATAGAAAGGAAAAGACAGGACATGTCTCCTAAATAGTTCAAATCATGGGAATGCCCTCCCCAGTTGAAAATATGTCATCACTCACTTTTATTCTAGCCTATGCTAGGCTAACATTATAATTAAATGATTTTATAGTATTCAGCCTAATGTTAATTAATAATTGAACTATGTATTTGTCATTCTCTTCTTGAGGTCTCCAATCTTCTGTCCATATTGGCCTTCAAAGAGGATGAAAACTGTCTCTCTTCCATTTGGCATATGGGTACGGTTGACTAATTTGGTTGGCTGATGCAGAGGTTTGGGAGCCTGGGGAGGGAAAGGGGAGACAGGAGGTGTTCCAGGGTGGGGAGAGGGCAGATGGTAGTCATTCTTCCTGGGCAGCATGGAGTGGCTCCAGACTGTTATGTTCTGCTTGGATCAAAGATACCGGTCCAAGTAGATCCATTGTTTGCAGCTCCCCCCAGAATAAGGATAAAAGTTTTCCCTTCCCTTGAGCTGAGCCACAGCCAGTCTCAAACTTGCACTGGATAGAGCGCAGACGTGCCAGCCTGCCTGATCCAGCACAAGTTAGGAATAAGCTGTGAGGTATGTTTCTAACTGAATGGGAGTTGCCTCAGGAACCTCTTAGGATGTGAAAGGAGTCCCACAAGATCAATCCAAAGGCCCATCTAGTCCAATTTCCTTTATTACCTAAAGGCCCACCAGATACTTCAGGAACCTTGCAACACAAAAAGGTACCAGTTTCCTGTTTCCGCTCCCTTGCATCTGGCATTCTGATGTAGAGCACAATCCTAACAATGTCTACTCAAAAGTAAGCCTTACCCCCAAGAAAGTGTCTTTAGGATTGCAGCCATAGCCTACCTTTAAAATCAGGAGGTTGCACATACCTACCATGGCTTGTAACTATGATTAGTATTTCCTCCAGAAATTTGTCTAATCCCCCTTTCAAGGCATCTAGACTAGATACCATCACCACATCCTGTGGCAAGGAGTTCCACAGAACTACATGCTGCTAAAAAAAATTTTCTTTTCTCTGTTCTAACTCTCCCAACACTCAATTTTAGTGGACGTTACCTGGTTTCCCTCTTTCCACTCTATCCTCCCCAGCATAGTTTTGTACATCTCATACAACCAGTGGTGGGCTTCAGGGGGTTCTCACAGGTTCTACAGAACCCTTTGCTAATGAGCACCTGGTTCTGAGAACTGGTTACTAATGGGACATAGAACCTGTTGTTAATTTATTTGAATCCCACCACTGCATACAAGGAAACGTATAAATGCCCAGATAGATAAATGAATCCTAAAAGCCTGTCCATTTCTCTGAGTATGACTAGAACCAGACAATTTCCTTAAATTTACAGTCAAATGTATTCATCAAAGCCGATAATAACCAGAGAGGAGGCTGAAAGCTTTCTGATGAATTAAGGCAATTCAAGTTGACTAACCGTAGCTTACAACTCCATGCAACAAACTTAATTTAGGAGCAAGTCTCCACTTAAAATCAGTGGCACTGGGTTTGTATGGTCAAGCGAGGGATCTTCCAGTGAAGAAAAGTGTCTTTGGAAACCTGACTGACTATCCAGCTGACAGAATGCCAAGTCCTTCCTGAAATAAACCTGAGAAGGGTCTGCAGATGTGGGGAGGGAAGGGGGTTGGCACAGTAAGTTTGGTTCTGGCTGTGTTTGTTGCTTGGAAACTTAAGCTTAACAGAAGCATTCTGGGCTGGCGTGCACAGAGCTTGTTAGATTTGAGGAGGAAGGAAGGGAGCAGCTGTTGTGATGCTGGGTTGTTGCATCAGATTAGCAGATCCACTCCTGCTTTGTTTCCTGTTCAATCACTCTTGCCATTCCTTACCAACCTGCAGATTTCTAGATAAATATCCTCACCCCCCCCCCCCCCAAATCACTCTATCTCCTGCAAAGGAAATTAATTCAGCAAGGACTGTCTTGGGGAAAGAGAGAATGAAGATACCAGTAGATCCATTTTGAAGATAGATAGCAACCAAAATAGATCTACAAAAAGAAAAAAATTCTACTTTTTTGGTTCTCCATACTTAACTATGTCTATAGTAGTAGTTATATAGCACTTTCAATCCAGTGTTCAAAATGTCACATCCATTACCTCAATTTTCCTTACAATCAGGGCTGGCTTTAAGCCAATTGGAACAGTTGCTTCTAAGGAAAGGGAAATCTACTCCAGATTGTAAAATATGCACAACATATTGCAATGGATACCTAACACTATATTGCAGATTTTATAGAGAGCCAACAGCAATCATTTTAATTTTCTTCTGAATTCTTAAAAAAATAACACTCCTAGCACTAGTAGCAAACGTTTTAATTTTCTTCTGAATTCTTAGAAAGCAGGCCTCTGTCAGTCTTGAAAGACTATGGTATTGTACTCGGCGATGCATACGCTGCATGCGAAGCACGAAAGCCTGGGCTGGATTGTTATGGAGGATAGGCTGTTACCCAAGCAGCAAATCCCCCCTCTCCACGCCACTGAATTAGTCCAATGGAAAGGCAGAGCCAATACGATTGGATCCAGCTGGCGTCGCAGAGGTGGGCTAATGACAGGAGCTCACCCTGTCTTGTGGGGCCGACCCGGGTCTCAAACCCTGGCCTGCTGGTTAACAGGCACAGCATCTTAACCGCTTGTGCCACCCACAACCCTTAGAAAGACAATAGTGTTTATTTACATTGTTCATAAACAATATAAGTTTACTCCTCAATATGAGTTTACTCCTCAAGGACAAAGTCAGAATTAGGGCACATTTTACCCAGTCAAGCCACCCACAAATTCTTTTCTTTTACCCAGTCAAGCCACCCACAAATTCTTTTCTTCTTCACTTCTAGAAAAAAGGAGGGATATAAATTATTGGAAATAAAATGTAAATCAAAAACAAAACAGCATGCAGAGATGTACACTGGAGACATGAAAATGAAAACAGTAGATTCAAATTTGCGACCAAAGCATCTGCTTCAATACAAGCCCCATCAAATTAAATACATTTCAAGTTTATTAATGATGATTTATATCTCTAAGGGCTGCAGTGGCATCATGGATTGGAGAAAACTCCAGTCCACAACAACCGGACACCGTTTCACACGGTACAAACTCTGAAGTTGTTTATATTTCTAGACTCCCTTTCACATGGTACAAACTGTGAAGAAGTGTTTGCTTATTTATATCTCTAGACTCCCTTCCTGATCAACATCACATAGCGATTCAATGAAATGAACAGGTAAGCGGTAGCATGTCGGCTTTGCATGCACAAAGTTCAGTTCTTGGCTTCTGCAGGGAGGGTAGAGAGGAATTCCTCTCTGAACCCCTGGAGAGCCTCTGGTGCTATCACAATATGGACCTAGATGGACCACTGGCCGATTGTAGAAAGCAGCTTCCTGTGTCTCTACAAAGGATTAAATATGAAAGACAGCTGGTAAAAAGCTACTTCAGGAAATCTAGTTCAGCTGGCACCATACTCAGTAACATGCTTAATTCTAAGAAAGAAAAGCAACTTTTACTCCAGCAGAAAGTTTAGTTCTACATTCAGCGCAGATCTCTGACTCCCTCTTGTGACTGATAAACTGCAAGTTAATATGCTTATAGGTTATTGTTTCCCTCTCCCCAGAGTGACCAACCATATGCCCTCTTTTTTCCAGGACATGTCGTCTTTCTTAGCCTTGTGGCCTGGAGAATGTGTCTTATACTTGCTATTTACAGAACATCTGATGAACTTTATCTTCTTTCAAACAGCTTTTGAAATTGGTTGATTTGGAAACAGCTGATTATTGGTAGCCTAATTTTGTGGCACTTGTGGTTTTTTTTTTGTCTCTCTCAAGCATATCAACAGTCCCCAAACTGCTGGACGCTGCTGTATTTGACCTCTTGCTCTAGAAATGCTGCCAATTCCCCCAATTTGGTTCTACTTGAATTATTATATGTGTGTGCATGACATGTATAGAAACACACATGTGCATGAGCAGAATTAGCAATGCGTACAAAAAACAGGCACATAGAGCACAATCCTAACCAATGTCTACTCAAAAACAAGCCCAGTGTATTCAGTAAGTATTTCTCTCAGGAAAGCATCTTTAGGATTGCGGTCATAATGTCATTTTAGCTGATATAGCTCAAATCTAGATCACCATTACAATATAGATCAACTCAATGTGGCCATATCAATGACAAAAAAGTATTGATTTTGCGTTCTAGAAATAAAGGGACAATTTTCTATTCTGCTGTTGCATAGGGAACCAGTGTGCCATGTTGCTCTTGTCAATGATATTAGCTCGTCTAGGAAGCACTCTCAGATCAATCCCCTTGCAACTGGAATCATTTATTATTACTGAAGTTACAAAATTATCTCTAAATGGAGTAAGATGAAACACTCTATTATAGATGCCAAGCATCATCAATTATATCTTTCATGTGTGCTTTAAACACATAAACGCATGAAGAGTGGCTACAGATCTGACATACCTGAAGTTTTTTAAAAGATGTGTGGTATATTTTTATATTCATATAAAATATTTTTATATGAATGTTTTTCGTTGTGGAACCAATCATCTGAGTTCCCATTATTTCCTGATAATGTAAGAAGAACGCTTTGTAAGACAAACGTGCATTTGAAACAAATTAAGTTTGAGCACAATCTTAAGCATGTCTACTCAAAAGTAAGCTCCATTGTGTTCAATGAATCTTACTCCCTGGAAAGTGTCTTCAGAATTTTTGCCCATGGTGCTGGAAATCTGAAAATGTCTCCATACTGCCCTTTGCATTTTTTTTTGTGGTATTAATATTTTAAATGCTGCATTTTGTACATATCTAGCATTCTCACCAGAGATGGGCTGGCCCCATCCCAAGATCCGGTACGCCGGAAGTGGGAGGGGCCAGCTGGGGCCAGGGGGTGTGGGCGGGGTGAGGGGTGGGACTGGGGAGGGGCAAGGGGCGGGGCGACGTTGGCGCCTGCGCAGTGCCTGCTTAGAAGCCGACCTGCCAGCTTCTAAGCAGACTCTGTGCAAGCGCCGCCACCGGCGCTCACACAGAGCCTGCCTAGAAGCTGGCAGGCCGGCTTCTAAACAGGCTCTGCTTGAGCGCCGGTGTCGGCGCTCGTGCAGAGCCTTCCTAGAAGCTGGCACCGGCTTCTAGGAAGGCTCTGCGCAAGCGCCGACACCGGCGCTCACGCAGAGCCTTCCTAGAGGCTGGCAGTGGCACCGGCTTCTAGGAAGGCTCTGCGCAAGCGCCGACGTTGGCGCTTGCAGAGAGCCTGCCTAGAAGCGGGCAGGCCGCCTCTAGGAAGGCTCTACGCGAGTGCCGATGTCGGCGCTTATGCAGAGCCTGCCTAGAAGCGGCCTGCCCGCTTCTAGGCAGGCGCGGTGGGCGCAAAACATGGCGGACCGTACCGGTCCGCCATGTTTTGCGTTTCCCTGTCGCTGGCAGTACGCTAGCGGCAGGGAAACGGGAAGAACCGGTACGGGCACGTAGGCCCGTACCGGTAAGTGCCCACCACTGATTCTCACTGTCTGCTTCCTTTCCTTCTCCTTCCTGTTAGCATCCTCACTGTTGTCTCCTATACTGTTCTCTCACAGCTATGACTCGAGAATTCAGCTATTACCTTCTTTTTTCAAAAAGATTCCTTTTGCAAAAGAAGAGAGATGAAACGTGAATGTAATGTTGGGAAGGATTTGAGTAGGGTGCTCTACTATCCACCACTTCAGTTATCTGCAGCAGAAGCAGGAATATAACCTCATGGATGTGTGGGGGTTGTCTGTCCCCCAACAGTGGTATGTAACCACATTTCAGGGTACTTTATCAAAAAATGAAAAATATTTAGGACCAAGGTCAACTTTAAAAAGATAAAGCAATGTGTTTCCATCTTTAAATGTACAGAGTATACTTTTCAGAAGAGGGCATTTTTCTTCAGTACTTACATAACGGATAGAAAGGTTTTTTCCCTTCCACCAGAGCATGGTCATGATTCAGAGTGGTACTCCTGATACCCCTAGCCTAGTAGATGATACAGATCTTCTCTAAGAGGGAAGATGTCACTGGTACCAAAACTAGAGATGCAGTAAAGGTTGCAAATAATAAATGTTTAAAACTCAAGCAAACACAAAATTTATACAAGCAAACACAAAAGCAAAAATCCCACATACAGTTAACCCTAGGTATAATTAAATAAATAGGCTCAAGGATGCCTGCGACAGTTTGGTTAAACTGCAGCACCTGTATTTCTTAATGGAAAGGGGAATGAATGAAAAGAAATGAAAAGGAGGGTAAATACAAAAGGAACTGCTGGAATTTTGAGTCACGTTCTGCACAAAAGTTATGGTGGACCTTCACTTAGGTTGCAATCCTAACCACACTTTCCTGGGAGTAAGTACTATTGAACTCAATGGGACTTCTGAATAGACATGCTTAGGATTGTACTGACAATCAGCAATATGCAACATAAATCTATATATATAAAAATGAAAGGTAACTGACTGACTCACTCACTCACTGACTCATCAACGCCCAGCCAAAACCGCTGGGCCAAGAAGCGTGAAATTTGGGGACGGTGTTCCTTCCATGATGGAGGGATCCACTAAGAACTGGTTTTTGGAAATTCCAACCAAACGTGGTGAAAAGGGGTGCAACACATTTTCCTCCCTATACTTTACATTGAAGAATCCCAGACTGATCACTGCCATGCCCCAACACCCGGACCGAGAAGTATAAAATTTGGGGAGGGTGTTCCTTCTGTGACATCAATACCCAACAAGAACTGATGTTGAGAAATTTACCCCCCAGTGGTCTGGGCAACCAGCAGGTAGCAGAAGGCTGGTGCTCAATTGGTGCTAGCATAGCACTAGCTGGAACTAACCTGGAAACTGCAAATTCGACTTTATGGCACATTATTGGTGCCAGTATTGGTGAACGGCTGGTGGTACAAACTCAGAATTGGGTGCTGAAAGCATTGCTATTTTATCTGACCTTTACTAGAAGCTCAAATTAAAGTTAATAATAAAGTTACTAGTCAGGCTGCTGCTAATATTATATTATCATAGGTGCTCTTTCTAATTGTTGATGTTCCTGTAACTTTACTATGGTCATTTATAATTAGCCACTTAGTGATCTGATTCAGTTAAAGATGTAGATATTTTAAAATAAGCAAATAAGTATGGAAAGACATAACCGAACATAACCGTCTTTTTGTTGAAGTGCTTTCTTCATGTAACAGCCTCAAAAATACGGCTAAAAAGAATTTTTTATCACTCACATGACAGTGATTTATAATTAGTTGAATACCTCTCCACAAAGCTTCATTAGGTTTTCACCAACCTGACACTTTTCCTGTATTTGTGTTGTACCAAACATGAGCCGTCACATAGTTTCTTGAGGGATGGTGACAACATAAGTCTGGTTTTGTTGCTGGCCACTGAAGTGAAGGAGAAGACAGTGCCCTTTGACCATGGCCAAGCAACACAGTCTTATCAGATCCTCTCCAGATACTGTTTGAAGGAAACTGGAGGGCTCCTCCTACCTAGAGAAACATATTATTACTATTATTATTTTAAGTCACAAGTAATCTGTTTTATAATGTCATTAGATAAGCAGTTTTGTATGCCTGAGCCTTGTACTTTATCTAGACAAAGCATTCTATAGTTTGGAGAATAGAGAAAAACAGCAAGGCAAATACTCCACCCAACACACTGCACATATTTTTGAGTCTTCTTCTAGTTTTATAGCACGTGTGGCAAGGAGTTCCACAAAGCCATTACGCTTTTTCAATAGTATGCCTTCTTTCTTCTAGGAAGGTACACATGTACAGAATAAAGGTGTTAAAATTCTATTATAACCAAACGAAAACATAGGCAGGCATATATTAGTAAAAACTGGGCTCTTATTCAAGATCAACCCAATATGGAACAGGGTAAGAGAACATTGAAATGAAAATATACGCATTGATAATCTGTGCCTATAAAGAAGATGTAAAGCAATGCTTCCCAAACTCCTATGAGGAAGTTGGGAGCACTCTAAGTTGTTACAGCCACCTTGAACCTCCAGCAGCAGCCCAGGTAAGCCTCCCAGGAAAGTGTCTTTGATTGCAACCTCCTAATCATGTCTACTCAGAAGTAAGCCCCATAGTTTGCAGGCTCCTAACTGTGTCTACTCAGAAGTAAGCCCCAATGTGTTAACTGGGGCTTACTCCCAGGAAAGTGTCTTTGACTGCAGCCTCCTAACCATGTCTACCCAGAAGTAAGCCCCACTGTGTTAAATGGGGCTTACTCCCAAGAAAGTGTCTTTAGTATTGCAGCCAAAGTAGACTTCATAGGATCATGCAGATTGAATGCATGTTTTGAATTCAATTATAGTGTTTCGTCATCATTTTTACATACAGTTAATATTTTTATATGAATATTTTGGGGGTTGTAGAACCAATCATCTGAGTTTCCATTGTTTCCTATGGGAAAATCTGCTTCACTTAAAGACCATTTCACTTAAAGAGCATGCCTCTGGAACAAATTAAGCTCTTTATGTGAGGCACCACTATAATTTACTTACATTTTGTAAATTTAGTACTATACAAGATCTGTCGTAATTAAATGTAGCCTAAAAAGGACAGAAGTCTTAAAGCACTTTGGCAAGGAAGAGGTTTTATTTTTTTCTCATGAAAATGCTCTGAATTAAAAAAAAGTGGAACAAGAGAATCTATTTTGGTTCGGTTCACTGTTGACTGCATTTTAAAAATGTAATATATCTAATCACTTTCCCCATTTCCTTTTTGAATAGCCTCATAAAACTGAAATTACTGAGTGTACAGCTAGTAACATCAATTGAATTTGGAAAAGAAAGGAACACATTTAAATTGGATGCAGTTAGAGATGCATTACTGTAAATACAAAACACATTTTTGTACAGCTCTGGCTGCTGTAACCTCTTTGGTGATATGTCAGTAGAAAAATATTCCTCTATTTCAAATGACAATGCTTTAAGCCCACATCTACCATAGATACTTGCCTATAAGGATATCCCACAGACAAGGCAAAAGGCAAGTTTCCAGCTAAAAATCATTGATCCAGACAAATTAAGGGGTTAAACTTAAGGAAAGATGCTTTTAAGGAAGAGCTACAACATGCCCTGGACCATGATTGATAGGAGAGGAAGAATCTGAGCTGCACCACTGGTTTCTTAAGATGTGGACAAGTGCATATGCAGTACTGTGCGCCATTCCCCCTTCTGGTTAATGGACCAAAGGGTTTTGGATAGTGGTTCCCAACCTGGGGTATGTGTATCCCCAGGGATATTTGCCAGGGCCCTTTAGGAGAACTTGGAAAGTAGTTAATTCCTACTGAGTTGCAAAGGTATGACTTGGAGACATGGAAAGTGTTCCTATTTACCATCTCCATGAATCAAGTCCTGGGATGGTGGCTACAGACTTTAGTCAAGCTTCACTTGATTTTCCCATCACTACTCTATCTATATACAAAATTCCCATATCTACTCTAGACAAGATGTAAAAAGAACTAATTCAAGGGTATTTTCCTTTAGAAAAGGAAATTTCCCATTCCTATACAGAAAGTCCATATTTTGGACATACTCAGTAAAAGGACAAACACTGTAATGCAATGCAAAAAGGAAGGGTTCTTAAAATACCATATATATATGGTATGAATATTTAACCAAAGATGAATGCCAAGTGAACTCAACAAATAAAACACCATAATTCATATTCAGTATGATCTGCCAAGTCAAAGATTATTATATTAAGGAAATGTGAAACATGCTGACCATAGGGAAAAATCAGATCTTCTGGAGAGTGCATTCGAAATCTGGATCTCTTAAAATAGCTGGTAATGCCTTTGAGTTCTGGCAAAAATAGAAAAAAATATTTTTACTACTTCAGTGCTTAATAGTAAATTGACCCAATTAGATTTTGTTTAGAAGCAGTTTTAGTCCTCTTGTTGAATAGTATATGAAACTGTTTATTATTGTACTTTTAATTAGCAAGTATTAAAAATGTCATCATTCTAAATAAGTGAAATTTTTGATGTCATTAACCTGGGAGTGATGTCATGGCCAGATGTGACATCACCACTTTATGCGCAAACCAAAGCTGTGATCAGTGACTCTCATTACATGCTTGTCCTGTTACGCTGTACTTGCATACATTCCAGATCAGAACTGATAAGTGCTGGACTTTGATCCAATATGCATTGCTTTACATTTACTTACAATGAACCTTTGTTTCTTGTTAACTATTTTGGATACCATATGGGAGTTCCTTGCAGCCTGGTTGGGTTTTCATGACCCTGAATAATTTTGATATCATCCACAAATTGGGCTATATCAGTCTTCACCCCCAGGCTTAAGGTTGTTGTTAAACAGCACAAGCCCACAAAAGGATTTTCTGATCCTATGATTTCTTACTTAGGAACCTTTGGTGAAGGAAGTCCAATCCTAAGCTGCTAAGAGTGTCGAGACTACCATGGCATCCTGAGCACTGTTAGGAAACTGCCAGCCGCACCTTGGATAAAGGAGACTTTTGTCCCTTTCCCCTCGGGGTAAGGGAAATATTCCTGTAATGGAGCTACTATAGCAATCTACACAACATACTATATACTATACAACAATTGGGTGCTTGTAGAATCAAAAGTGTCTGTGTCAGGCCACAAGGCTTGATATGGAGACTCTGGATCCAGTGGAGCTGAGTTCCACAAGTTCCACCCTCCCCCTGCCTCACTTCCATGCCCACCATATCTCCTCCCTGTCCTCCCCCCAATACAGAACACTTCCTTCCATTTCCCTCACACCCCACATTCACCTTTCTGTCACCCTCCAGTCCAGGTGAGCATCAATGCTCCACCAGTGCTAACCCAGCACCACCTAGCACTGCAGTGACTCCAATACTGGGCCCGTGAAAATGTTTTACAGCACATTTACAACCCTCAGAGCCGGCAGAGTATCGGCGATATGAACTCAGAATTGGGCCCATACTGGTGAAAAGCAAAATTTAAAATAACCCTACAATTCAGGAGGTGGTTATGGCATCACCTAGTGAAAACGTAAGGGAAATTCATATTGCAATCCAGAGTAAATTGTTCTTACACCGGAGCAAGGACTACCTGTAGTTACTCTGGATTGTGCCTTAAATGTATTTTTTTCTTTTTTAAAAAAATACCATTTTAATACCCTTTTTTCATAAAATACCCCTTTTTTAATACCATTTCCCTTTTCTATTTCCCCTTTTCTATTCCCCTATTTTCATTTCCATTTTCTAATTTTTCTTAGAAAAAGCACTTTGTAACTTTGTCCAGCTCAGCTAATCTACAATGACCAATATGTAGAAGTGTTTTCCATTTTTGCAGATTTTTAACTATTACTGAACTGAAAAGTGAAGGAAGTATTGTGGTGTGTTTGTTTTGTCCTTACCAACTACCGTTAAATCATACCTTTACCCATGTTACATATTTATGGGTTACATTTAAAATGGTACCCCGTGGAAATAAAGAAGGGGGACAGGGTTATATCTTGGAAATTTTTATCACTAGAAACTGGAAACAAACTAAAATCTTTATTTATAAATCTATTCAAAGGTGAACAATGTGCTATAGAGATAGTTCTTTAAACTTTTGTGAAAAATTTGTTGTACAAAAATAAAACTACCTCTGTATTGGATATGCTGTTGTAAAATGAAAGTTTTTTTCATCGCCGGAGGGCTTGCTTATAAAATAGTACTGGAGAAAAACTCTGATTATAACCAAGGACAAAATATCATTTACAGTTCCAGCCAACAGTAGTAGTTTCACTTAAAAAAAAGATAGGACACTGCTACTTGTAAAGCTTTCTGAAAAGCTTTATATAAGGCGTATACATACAAGCTTTATAAAAAAAGACATACAATCTTACATAAAATCATACAACCAGGGAGTGCATGACCAAGTTAATACAACAGGAATGCCTATGCTGACAAATTTAAGTCGCAATCCTACAGTGCATGCCTGCATTGTATCCAGCACAAATTTTCTTCCTAATCTGGGAGAGCCACTGAAGTCCCAACAGGGCTTCTTGGATCTGTGCCACCTCAGTTGGGTGCCAGCCAGTGGTGGGATTCAAATAAATTAACAACAGGTTCTATGTCCTAATAACAGGTTCTATGTCCTAAATTAACAACAGGTTCTATGTCCCATTAGTAACCGGTTCTCAGAACCAGGCGCTCATTAGCAAAGGGTTCTATAGAACCTTGAGAACCCCCTGAAGCCCACCACTGCCAGCCCAATGGGGGTTAGGCTTAGAACACGTTTGAGAAGCAACAAATTGAGTTTACTGAGGCAAATGGCCATCATTGATGCAATACAGATAATAATACAAAGTTGAAAACCCATATTTTTGTTCTTTGAAGCTCATTATGGGTTTTGTTTTTCTTTTCTGTTTCTCTGTGTAGCATTTGAAACTGCCCATATGTTTTGTTGTGGTGGTGCATTTTCTCCTTAGTGATCTATATTCTTCTTTAACTTCTCTTATTGTGGTTTTAAATAACCTCCATAAATTTTAGAGAGCTCTGACCCTCATTAACTCTTCCTTTTAGCTTCCTTTTTTCGTTTCCTTCATATATTTTTTTTGAGAAGTCTTTTCAAGTCAAAAGTTGAACCTCCTTGAAATCTTTCCAGTTCCTTATATGCAGAAGTGGTTAGCACTCTGGTCATTGATCCCTATTAGTACAAAAATGTCAGGGTGACCATATGCAATAACCAAAAAGAAGAAGACAAGGCCTCCAAAATGTAGTACATCCAAACAAAAATATAGGACATGACAAAATTTAAAGCTGAAAACACTCATCTATATTGCCTTAGGCTGCAATCCTAAAGACACTTTCCTGGGAGTAAGACCCATTGGACACAATGGGGCTTACATCTGAGTAGGCATGGTTAGGATTGTGCTCTTAATGTGAGTAATTAAACACAATATTACTTATTAAATTTAAAACTATTACATATAATTTATTACATAGGAAATGACCTTTGTAAACATATCTGCTGCCTGCTTACAAGGAAAAGGAGGTCAATGAAGTTTCTTTCAAGACACAAGGCTAAAATCCAGGACACGGGGGCGTGGGGGGGGTGTGAAGGGACATATGATCACCCTGTGCAAGACCTGACATTGCAAAAAGCCACATGCACTGATCCAATCATAAGTAGGGTTTGCGTCACCTGGTTTGGGAGGACAGGGCATCCCCCCCCAAAAAAAATCAGTAAAATATTTAGTCCTACCCAATGCCCAGTTCAGTGTAAATTCTTATATTCAAACAAGTTCAGTGTGATTTGGTATTAAATCGGTTTTAAATCCAGCAAATATTTTAATGTGACCGTCCCAAGGGGCTCCTGACCCTCACTTTGAAAACCACTGCTTTTAAGTGTTTTGATGGTTTTTATAGCTTTATTGTTGATAATAGAGGTTTTTTTTTAAAAATGTACATTTTTGCTTTAGGCTGCAATCCTAAAGACACTTTCCAAGGAATAAGATCCACTGAACAGAATGGGGTTTACTTTTGAGTAGACATGGTTAGAATTGTGCTCTTGGTTTTTTAACAGTGGCGGGGAGTGATATGTAAAGTGTGAATCAATTTAAATCAAGCGGTAAATAAATCAAATAAATAATTTTAAAAAGTTATATTAATAAATATGTATATATTAAAGTTATATATACTATAAAATAGTATAAAATTATTTATATATATATGTGTGTGTGATTTTAAAATAAAAATAATAAAAAAATTAAATAAGTATGTAATATATGTAATTTTGTTAACATTAATTTAAAATAATAAAAAATAAAATAAATGTTAAAATAAAAATAATAAAAAATATAATTATAATTTAGAATTTTAAAAATTATTTTAAAATAATAAAAATATTAAAAACACTCATAAAATAAAAATAATAAAAATATTAATAAATAAAATACTGTTTATTTATTAAATAAAAATAATATTAAATAACATATTCAATAAATAAAATAAATATTTAAATAAAATAAATAATATTAAATAAAAATAATAAAAAATATAATTAAAATACAGAATTTTTAAAAATTATTTTAAAATAATAAAAAATTAAATTAAAATAAAATAAATAAATAAAAATAATAAAAAATTATTAAAATGCACCCTTAAAAAAATAAAATAAAATAAAATAAAAACTAAAATAAAAATAAAAATAAAAAAACTCATCACATAGAAGTTAAATGCAAAAAAAAGGGGGGTGTATAAATTCCTATTTAATGGTTGCATTTGTAACTTGAAAGGTGATGTTGCAAAAGGATTCCAGGAAACCCCAGAGGCAGGGAGTGCGCATGCGCAGTGCAGGGAGGGGCTGTGTGCCTCTTAGAACCCAGATGGAGCATCATCCCCATCCATGGAAACGCGCGCGCCTCCCAATCCCTGGCGCGTGGAGGCGCTTGTGGTCCATCTCCATGGCAACCGCAGCTGCGCGTGCGCAGAAGAATAATTCTGCCCCCCCCCCCCGCCGGCAGCGCGCGCCGCTGGCATAATGACTGTTGGCGGAGTGGAGAGCGGAGCGCCCATGGAGTCTCGGAGGCGCAGGATGGTGGCCCCCCCGGATCTCAGCTGGAGGCAGGACCAAGCCCTGGGGACAGTCATGCGGATCGTGCGGGAACTGGGGCCCACCGCCTTCCTCCTCCACGAAGACGGGCAGGAGTCCCGGGCGGAGGAGCACAGGGTAGGCACAGCCCCCTGCCTTGCCTTGCCTGCCTCCTGGCTCTGAGGGAGAGCTCTGCTCCCTCCACACACACCCCGCCCTCAGCAGTACACCCTCCCCTACACTGCCCACTCATAGCACCCCTACTCAGAAGTAATCCCATTCTAGTCAGTGGGCTTACTCTTAAGTAAGTGGATTGTAGGCTTGGGGTTCAAGCCAAGGCTGTCCTACTCAGAAGTAATCCCATTCTAGTCAGTGGGCTTACTCTTAAGTAAGTGGATTGTAGGCTTGGGGTTCAAGCCACAGCTGTCCTACTCAGAAGTAATCCCAGTCTAGTCAGTGGGCTTACTCTTAAGTAAGTGGATTGTAGGCTTGGGGTTCAAGCCAAGGCTGTCCTACTCAGAAGTAATCCCATTCTAGTCAGTGGGGCTTACTCTTAAGTAAGTGGATTGTAGGCTTGGGGTTCAAGCCTAGGCACCCCTACTCAGAAGTAAGTCCCATTCTAGTCCGTGGAGTTTACTCCCAGGTAAGTGCCTACAGGATTAGTGCCCAATCTTAAGCATGTCCACTCAGAAGAGACTAGCATAATCAGAGGGGCTACCTATCTAATCTCTACCACTTTCCAACGGAAAAGATCCCATAGCGGTTTCAAAGAAAATGAAAAAAATAATAGCTAATAGGTAGGTCCCTGTCCCTAAAGGGCTCACAATTAAGAAAGATGCACAAGAACACCAGCAGAGGCCACTATAGCAGACATTGCTGAGGTGAGAAGCGCCAGTTACTCTTCCCCTGCTAACCCTACAATCCAGAGTAACTATGGGAGCACATCAGGGGTGGGCTGAAGCCAGTTCGTGCTGGATTGCCTGCACCACTTCCTATTTCTGAAACCCCGCTACCGATCCGGTAGCTGGGGGGGCAGAAAACCAGGCGCACAGATTCGGCGCGCCTGGGGAAGCCCTGCATTGTGCCTGCACTAAGGTTGGCGCAGGTACAATGTATCTCCTCCAGCTGGAGGTGACGCACTGTACCTGCGCCACTTGGCGGACTGCGCCTGCGCCTCCGGCTGGATGAGATGGACTGCACCTGTGCCAACCTTGGCGCACGCGCAGTCCATCTCACACTGCACGTGCGCCAAGGTTGGACTCCGCCCCTCACCCCACCCGTCCGCACCTGCAGCTTGCTGGGGTGGGTGGCGTGCCCTCCCCGGCCCCGCCCCTGGCCCTCCCAGCCCCACCCCTGAACCCAGCCCCACCTGCTGACCCAGGCCTGGCCCCGCCCACTTCCAAGAACCGGTTGTTGGGCCAAGCCGGGCCCACCACTGCATTACGTGCACCCGTAGTTACGGCACCACCTAGTGAAAACCTATGGGAAATTATATTGCAATCCAGAGTAAATTGTTCTTAACGCTGGAGCAAGGATTCCCCGTAGTTACTCTGGATTGTGCCCTATATAAAAGAGTACCTCCTGCCCAGTTAGCCGGGGCAAGGGGCACAGTTCTTGGCTATGTTTATTTTCAGAGTTCTTCTTGTGCACCCCAAGCTGCAGTTGTCCCATTTTAGCTGTCAAAGGTTGCACTTACTAACCATGTCTCAATCCTGTTTCTTCAAATTGTTATTTTTATTTCAGTAAAAATACACACTAGTAACTTTTCTTTGCCTCCGGTGTAGCATCTTTATTACTCAATCAGCCTCTTCCTTGATCTGTACCCTCATAGGGATCAAGCCACAAATCCTGTAATCCAGTTATGAATCAGAGTTTCCACATAGGGACACATGATTGGCTAAAATAATACATAAAATAAAAATAACATTTCCATTCTTCCAATAGTCATTCTCCTGTTGTCTAGAACTTCATTAGTAAATCACACTCCACTTCTAGGTTTTTCAAATATCAGATGGAAGCTTAGCTGGAAAGAACCACGTAAGTTAATTATAGTATTATAGATGTAGTGCTTGGAAGAAAAAGTGAGTTGGTTGCTCATTCATGTGTCATGTTCGTCTGGGAGTTGCATATGCCTGAAAACCATAAAGAAGTTTGGCAATCACTCCTCCACATGAGTTGTGATACAGGATATGCGTCACTTGTGCAAAAGAGAGCCATGCTCCAGCACATATCCAAAAACCATAGGTGTGTGTCCCAGAAGATTTTCTGAGCCATTCACTCTGATGTTGCGGACAATTTAACCATTGAATCTCCACATGTCTTGTTTCAGTTCATGCTCCTAGAGATTATGCCACCATCCCAGCTGACAGCATCAGCCATGCATTTTATGGATACATGTACAGACAGCCTTGCACACAATCAAGTCACGCAAGGATTGGGCTGCAATGCCAACCACACTTTCCTGGGAGAAAGCACTACTGAACACAGTGAGGCTTACTTCTAAATAGAGATGCTTAGGATTGCACTGTTTTGACATATTAGAGACATTTGCTGCAATCCTGTGCACATTTTCCTGTGAGTAAGACCTATTGAACACAATAGGACATCAATCTGAGTAGACATGCTTAGGATTGTGCCCATTGTGAAACTAGGGAAAGAACAGGAAGACTTTAGCAAATACTCCAACTTTCATTTTCATTCATTTTCTCTTTTCCAATGAGTGTTTTATAATTTACTAGCAAAACGTACCCGAAATGAGGTAGTACAATACCCTCCATACGCCATATCCCATTTGTGCAACATCCTCTCAAGTGCATCAACCCCTAATGTGCATCAAAACCCCATGCGCATCAACATGTCATGTGCAACATCCCTCCTGCTCATCAACTCCCCATGCACCACATCCTCTCATGTGCAATATCCTACCATACGCATCAGCCCCCAATGCACATCAACCAATCATGTACAACATCATCCCATGTGCAACATCCCCCATGCTCAGGAACCCCCATGCACATCATCCCTCATGCACATCAACACCCATGCACAACATCCCTGCATGTGCAGCAACCACCCATGCGCATCAATCCACTATGCGCAACATCCCCCATGCACATCAACCCACCATGCGCAACATCCCCCATGCACAACATCTCATGCGCGACATCCCTCATGCTCATAAACCCCCATGTGCATCAAGCCCCTATGCACTACATCCTCTCATGCACATCTCCCATGCACATGCACCCCCCTGCGCACAATATCCTCTCATGCCCACCATCCCCCCAAGTGCACCTTCTTCCCAGTGCATTGGGCACCCAATTGCTGGATGTTAATCAGTCTTCCATGTTAAGTACTGTATAGGACAAAAACATGTTGCACCCCTATTCAGCCCCTTGAGGGTTTAATTTCTCAATATCAGTTCTTGGTGGGTGCTGAAGTCACAGAAGGCGCACCCTCCCCAAATTTCATTTTTCTAGGTCCAGGGCCTTGATCAGTCAAGTATTCTTCAATGTAAAGTATAGGGAGGAAAACGTGTTGTGCCCCATTTCATCTCCTTCCAGTTGGAATTTCAAAAAACCGTTTCTTAATGGATCCCTTCGTCATGAAAGGAACACTCTGCCCAAATTTCACACTTCTAGAAATCTGGCCGCTGATGAGTCAGTCAGTCAGGGACTTTTCAAATTCAATATATATATGTAATGGGCATTGATGAGAGAGTGAATGAGCGCGTCAGTGAGTGAGTGAGAGAAAAGTCACTGACTGACTCATCAACGCCCTGCCAAAACCGGTGGGCCTAGAAGCGTGAAATTTGGGGTGGGTGTTCCTTCCATGACAGAGGGAGTCACTAAGAACTGGTTTTTGGAAATTCTAACCAGAAGGGGGTGAAAAGGGGCGCAACCCATTTTCCTCTCCATACTTTGAAGAATCGGTGACCGAGGGATGCTCTGCTCGAACCCCCAGACCTAGGAGCATGAAATTCCTTATGTCACATGAACACCCACCAAGAACCAATGTGGAGAAATTTAACCCTTATAGGGCTGAAAATGGGTGGAATGTGTTTTTGTCCTACACTTAACATGGAAGACTGACCAACATCCAGCCAATTTTGTGCTCGGTGCCTGGTGAACTGGGGGAGATGTTGTTTGGAGGTAGGGATTGCACTGGGAAGGATGCTGCACAGAGGGGGGTTGATGCACATGTTGCACATGGGACTTTGATGAGTATGGGAGAATTATGCGCATGTGCCCTGATGCGCATGGGGAGATGATGTGCATGGGGGTTGTTGCGCATGGGGGATGTTGCGCATGGGAGTTTATGTGCATGGGTGGTTGATGCACAGTGGGGGGAATTTTACTCCCGTGATGCGGGTACGCTTTCACTTGTGTATATATTGTGTGTGTGTGTGTGTGTGTGTGTGTGTGTGTATAAAAGAGCTTTCTTTTCTTTTGGTATTAGGTTTCCCTGGGGAATCCTCATTCATGCACCTGCTCAGTGTTCACGAAAGAAAAGGACCTCTGTAAACATATATGCTGGTAAATTGATTTTTCATATCAAGTCATATATTCCAGATTTGATAATTTATATTATTACTGTTGTCTTCTTCAAGGTCACAACTATTTAGCTTTTAAAAAAACAGGTAGCTATTTGGATGTCACTGGTACTGAGTAGACAGTGTCTTTAGAGACAGAAAAATAATGGACTTAGGATGCAATCCTAACACAGGCTAGCATAACTCATCAGTCTTCCCATTCCCATGATGATGTAGGGAGGCAAGTGCATGTCTGTGCCACTGGCCTAACCCTACCCTAGGAGTGGCACAGAAATGCCTTATGGCACTTTTGTAATACTTTCAGGCCAGCGCAGGACTTATGCTGCAGCTTAGGCCAGCCTAACTGGAGATAAGGATTGTAGCCTTAGAAGAGGAGACAAGGGCTGAGGATTTCAAAAGAGGGAGTGACCCAGTGCATGAGGAAGTGGATAGACTGATGGAATAAAGAATAGAAAATTAATTCTGTGATTATGGCTGGGGCTGCAATTCTAACCCCCAGCTAAGACCCATGCTGGTCTCGGGGTATTGTAAAAATACCATAAGGTACTCTGCAGCACTCCGGGGGGGGGGGGAGGGGAAGTGTTAGGTCAGTGCACAGACATGTGCCAGCCTCTCTACACTACACCACCATGGGAAATGGGAGATAGATGAGTTGCACTTGCCTAAATCTGTTAGGATTGCACCCTGAATTTACTTAAGTAGATTAGTTACATTGAAATTTGTGTTATTTTCAAATATTTATCTTTGTATTCTGTTGGCATTAATCTGATGTTTTGGTGCGGTTATAAGGCTATAGTCCTATAAGCCAAGTTCTCAAATTTTGCAGTGCCCCAATCACCTTGTCCTCTGTGGTGAGTTGCGATGTTCCTGGTGGTGCTGGAGACCTCTCCTGGTCCCTCCACTCAGTCATTCTCAGAAACCTCTATAAGCTACTTCTGGTTTTGGGAAGCAAAACGAAGAGACTTCTGAAGGCCATTCTGAGGCCCTTATAGTAGGTTGCTAGACTAGGAGAGGGTTCTGGTAAGTACTTCTGAAATGGCTCCTGTTTGGAATCAGACCAATGCAAAGGCAAGTGGGAGGGCCCAGATCATGACCCACTGTCCTTGGATTGGCAGCTTGCACTTTGAGAAATACTGCTATCCACAATTACATAGAAAGAAGTCCTATTAAGTAGGATTTAGAAGACATCTTTAGGATTGCACTGTAAGATTGATTGTAGAACACAGACACAGCAAACCACAGTCCAGTCGAAACCAAATTTGGTGTTGATGGAGCAGACGAGTCCAGAACAGCAGCTTTAAGGGAATAAAAAAGTTGTTGGTTTAAACTTTAAAGAGTATATTGTATTGACTCCTACAAATGTAATATTGAATAGTCAGCTGTAATTTGAAGTTTCTGTTGTGTCCTTTTTGCCTTTTATTAGGTTATTGCTAAAAAAGTTCAAACTTCCAAGAGATCATGAATGTAAGTACCGCTAATGTCACAGTATTGTTGATTAGTACATAAAATAGTATTGTCCTATCCCAATTTTTCTTTTTGTCCTACAGTCCATATTTCCCTGGGAGTATCAGTGCAATCCTAAGAATGTTTACTCAAAAGTAAATCCCATTGTGTTCAATTGTACTTACTTCCAGGAAAGTGTGGTTAGGATTGCAGCCTATGGGCAAAATCCAGAGTAACTATGGGGAGTCCTTCCTCTGGTGTAAGAACAATTTACTCTAGATTTCAATATGAATTTTCCATAGGTTTTCACTAGGAGGTGCAGTAACTAGGGGTGCATGTAATGTCTCTTATGTGCTTCCGTAGTTACTCTGGATTTGGGGGTATGTCTCATTCAACACAATGAGAATTACTTCTGAGTAGACATGGAGAATCTCTTGCATGTTACTTCCTGTTTGATGACATCACTTCAGAGAGGTCCCAGAAAGATTGTCATTCTCAGAAGGAGGCCCTGAAATGCCCAAGAACCACTGAACTAGTTTCTAAGCCCATCAAGAGGTATAGGGAACTCCTTTCATATTATATTAAAAATGTCGTACGCATTGTGTGATAGAAATAAATGACATAAAATAAATAATTTTCTCATTGTCTTTCAATGTCAAATTTTTCCATAGATGCTTTACAATTTGGCCTTGTGGAAAGAGAAATTAACTGTGTTCTTCAGGGCCCTCAAGTTACACCTCAACCAAGAACAACTACCAATTTCACTAAGGATTTGCAGCCAGCTAATGATGGGTACATTAAACAAAAAGATATTGATCAAGAGGATATATGTCCTATTTGTCAGGATATGCTACTCAAAAAAATGCTTCCTGTCACTTATTGCAGGTGAGTGATTTCTATTCCTTCTCAACTAATTCTTATCTATCTATCTATCTATCTATCTATCTATCTATCTATCTATCTATCTATCTATCTAATATAGGGCAGAATCCATAGCAGTTACGGGTCCACGCAGTTACGTCACCCTCTAGTGTTATTATATGGAAAGTCATCTTAACTGCTCCGGAGCAAGGAGCTTAATTTCACTTTAGGATATAGGCATAGTCTCTTTTATCTAATTAATCAATCTAATCTACAGTATCTAATCTATCTATTGTACTTAGATACAACTTTTCAACTAAAAAATTCAGAATGGTTTACAAAAAAATGAAAAAATTAATGGTTAATGGGTCCGTGCCCCAAAAGGGCTCGCAGTCTGAAAAGATACAAAAGAACACTTTAACAGACATTACTGGAATAAGGAGGGCCAGTTAGTCTTTCCCTGCTAAATAAAAGAGGAACACCCACTTGAAAGAGTGCCTCTTGCCCAGTTAGTAAGGGATCATATATTTCTACATGAGTGTCCAAACAAAGGTCAAAAAAGGGTAAAAAAAAACTGTTTTTCCTTCAAATATTTCATTGATAGAATTCTTACAATAATATGATCCTTCAGTCCTTACACTTTTGAAATATTCCTTAGTGTTGAACATTTTGTTAATGAATTTCCTTAAGAACAAAATATAATCAATATTGAATTTTCCATAGGCTTAGTTGTGGCAACAACATACATGTTGTATGTATGAAGATTTGGGCTGATCACCAAAAGGAGCTGGAGAGAGATTCGTTGGTCCAGTGCCCTCTGTGTAGGGAAGCTTTTGCACCACTGAGGCTAATCTTAGAGGAATTCAGAAATTGTAAAAGACTCTTCACCGCAGCAGAGAAACAGCATCTTGACAAACACCTTGGAATTCCTTGCAATAATTGCAAAGTATATCCAATCGAGGGGAATTGTTACAAGTAAGCATTTAAAGTAATCACTACAAAAACATCTTCATCAGTGCTGATATTGTATTTTCTGTCTGAGAAAGTGGTAAAATCTAGCTATCTATCTACAGTATTAATATACCGCTTTTCAACTAAAAAGTTCACAAAGCGGTTTACAAAGAAAATGGAAAAGTAATAATAGCTAATTAAAAGCTAATGGGTCCCTGTCCCAAAAGGGCTCACAATCTAAAATGCAAAAAAGAACACCAGCAGAAGCCACTTGAACAGACATTGCTGGGGTGTGGAGGGCCAGTTACTCTCCTCCTGCTAAATAAAAGAGGAGCACCCACTTGAAAGAGTGCCTCTTGCACAGTTAGAGGGATGTACAAACAAACTGTATGTGTCTTAAGTCACAGGAATTACACATATAATTAGATAACTTAGTTTTCACATATTATGTTTTATGATAATTTAATGTGGGAAACATAAGAAAATAGATTTCTGTGTTCACCTGTAAGACAATCTCACAGATAAGTCACAGGCAGGTTTTGAGCCAAAAATAATGAAATTTTTTATTAACCTTGGATAATTGGGTTAAGGTTGGGGGGGAGTTAAATATGGGGGGGTTATGACTTTAATTTTGTCCGATTTTACCTGAGACCAGATCCTGAAAAACTACCTACCAGTAATTGTTAACTAAGAATTGTACAATCTCCATTAAAATATAAAAGATCGTAAAATATATTTTATTAACTTCTTAAATTCTTGTCTCCACAACTTTTTATAAACACTGTCAGAGTAAGTGCACTGTAAACAACATAACAGTAGAGTGATTAATCAAAGCTTTCTTTAAGGTGCCTGGTGTGTTAAGCCAGAGGCACAACATATAACATACAACCTAACACATAACTGAGGGTGTGCAATTCAATTCACAATTGAGAGACAAGTGACAAGGAATGAGCATGAGGAAGCATAGCTACACATAATTGCAACCTGATGAATTCAGAAGTAGACCCATTGCTTTCCATGTGTGTTAATGCTGCACTGAATTGTAACCTGGGACTTTGTTTTCAGATGGTGTTTTGAAAATCTATCTGGTGTTTTGAAAATCTACCAAAAGTTGCAAAATGAAGCAAGGCAGCAGAAGGATTCAGGTGTAATCCTCCCAACAGGGTTGCTTGACTCAACAAGAAGTGTTGAGCCACAACTTTCTTTTTTCCTAAGGAGCACTGAAAACATTTAGCTTTAAAGCCGTCTTACCCTGGAAACTAATAGCCTTCTTTTTCTGTGTTGTCTTCTTGCTGCCTGAACAGCCTTGATCCATGATCACAGATAAGGCAAAGCAATAATTTACACTTGATTTATTGTGTGTTTCTCATAAGTTTGCAAGAAATAGCGTTAGTTTCTCATGAGAAACTACTCTCATACCACTCATCTATGGTAGTGGTTCCCAAACTGTGGGTTGTGACCCACCGTTGAGTTGGTATTCTGAACCATTCCCTCTTAAGGATAACGTATTTCCCCAGTAATCAGGTCCCCAACAGTATCACAGCAATCATGACATTACAGGGTTCCAGCAAGTGACCCTGGGGGACTCCTGAAGTGTCCATGAAGATCCTGGAGCTTTGCAGCCCCTACCATATGGTTGCCCTGAGCTTAAGTGGAGCTTGCTCATCCAAACCAGAAATGCAATTGGAGAGCAGGCAATTGGAGATTAGGGCAGCTGTGTGGAGGCTTGAGGTGGGGGCTGCAAGCCTCCCTCACAGAGTAGGTGCTTCAGCACCCCCGCTCCCAGATAAACTCAAAAACAAACTCTATGATAAGCTCCATGATTACTGTAGCACTGTTGGAGTTTTCCTCCTTCACCACCCTGCAAGCAGTTATGGGGTTCCCTACTCACTGGGAACTTCTGGTCTATGATTAATTAAACTAACGCTATTTCTTGCAAACAATGAAAAATAGACATGCATCAATTCTGTGGCTTAAAAACAAGAAAAGGATTTTTCTTAAGGAAAAATCTACTGTTCTCTTAAGGAGAGTGACTATCTCCATTCAGATAGTCTTTGCAGATAAGGAAAGGCAAGCACAATGTTTCTCTTTTGGGGGGACATCAAATATAACTCTTTAGATGGTGTTCTGTATTTGGAATGAGAAGTCTTGAGTGTTTCATTAATACACTGTGTAAGGGACCTGTGTATTCTTATCTTACATGCCCAGTGCTATTTTCAGTGGCAAACAGGTTTGTATCAATGAAGCCTGCGTTCTCCGCTTGGAGAATTGTTTTTGAACACAAGGGAAGGACAACATGAATCCTTCCACTTTGAAAAGCATATTCACATGCTTATGCTGCTAAATGCATAGTATTTTGTTATCAGGCAGTAATGACTTCCAACCAGTGAGAAGTCTCAACTATTAAGTCTCAACCAGTAAGTCTCAACAGACTTGAGAACTATTCAGAAATAACCCTATAATCTGTAGTAACTACGGGAAGACGTAAGAGGCACTTACTCTGGATTGCTCAATGCATTTCCCATAGGTTTCCCACAGGTTTCCCATAACTACATCGGTGTAAAAGGTCCTGTAGTTACTCTGGATTGTAGCCTGTGTCTCACTTTAATCATACTTCTTCCCTAGTACGTATGTACAGGATTGTGCAATAAGTAAAAAAGTAGGATAAAGTGCTGGAAATTTGTTCTGCTTGATATTGGTCTGCTTTAGTTGGGCAATTTCAGCCCAGGACTCCCTTTAAGGTTGCAATCCTAAAAACACTTTCCTGGGAGTAAGACCCACTGAACACAATAGGGCTTGCTTTTGAGTAGACATGGTTAGGATTGTGCTCTAAGACTTAAAAATCTGTCTGGGACCCCCTATCCCAAACTTACCATGATGTGTGTGGCCTATCCCAAACTTACCATGATGTGATGGGACCCCCTATCCCAAACTTACCATGATGTGTCTGACACCAGAGCTCTTCACCAGTATACTTGGACGTAAGTCCCAGTGTGTTCAGTGAGACTTACTCCTAGGAAAGCCCAGTGCCAGGTGCCCAGTTGGTGGATCTCACCCTCTTACAACTCCCCTGACCCGAGGTTGTGACCCTCCCAAGGGTGTCCTGACCCCCACTTTGAGTACCACTGGTCTACTTTATACAGGAATACTTGCTTATAGCTAAACAAGGTATTTTGTGAAATTAGGAGGCAGTTCTAACTTCATTCTGTTTGTTTCAAGGTGTACCAAGTGCAGTGAATACCACCTATGTCAAGGATGCTTTAGAAGCTTTTGTCATCCTTCACATACTTTTGCTTTCCGAGAGGTACAGTAAGAAAATCACTTAATTTTAATCCTTCTTTCCCTGCTAAGTAGGCAGCAATAGGATTGCCATATGCCCTGAAAAACTGGGATATATACATTTTGGGTGGTCCCATCCTGTATGGCTAGGTCTAAGTCCCAGGTTTGGACTGAGAGAAGACAGGTGTGAATGGTGTGACTGAGAGAGATGAGTGTGTGGTGTGAATGAACTCATGAGGGCTCTCCCCAGCTGGCACCCCAGGTAAGAGGGGACCAGGGAGGGATGTGCTCATAGAAGTGCATTGCCCCTGGGAGTAAGCCCCATTCACTGTAATAGGGCTTACATCTGAGTAGACATGCACAAGATTGTGCCCTGCCCCAAGGCTCTGAGCCAGTTTTTCCTGGTTTCCAGCAGTTTTGTACTGTCCCATTTTTATGGAAGGGAATTATGGCAACCCTATTATGGCAAGAAGCACTTTTTCAAGTGGTGTTCCTCTTATATACAGCTGTTTATATACAGCACAGCAGTATTTCACTTCATCTGGCACAGTATCTTGTCTAGTGGATGTCTGCTGGTGTTCTTTTGTATCATTTAGATTGTAAGCTCTTTTGGAACAGGGAGCCCCTTGACTCTGCCTATAAGCCACTTATAAAATGAGGCATATATGTAAATATCATATTTGCGCCTAATGCCATTGCTAAGTGAAACCAACTTTGTATTCTAAGGAAGGAACACATCTTCTTCCCCCTTTAGCAACAAGGTCCTGAGAATTGCATCACTGCCCTTGCCCCTCTCCTTGACTTTCAGTTGTACAAACTGAAGCCCATAATGCTTTGCTGCTTGCAGTGTTGGTGATCTCGCATGTTACTCATTGGGCAGTGCGTTATTTTTAAGAATAGAAGCCAGAGCTGACATGGAAAAAAAGCAAATGCTCTTGCTTAGTTTTAATAAAGTCTCTGCACATTCCCTAGAAAAGAAATCAGAGATGGAGGTCAGTTGAACAGGTACAGCCGTCAACATCAGGAGAAAATCTAAAGAGCTTTGATCCAGAATGGCATTTTAAAGAGGAAGAGTACAAGGAAAAGTAAGAAGAGATATTTAACACAGTTTAATACCTTAATTATATTTTTGTATTTAAAATATTTAGTATTTTAGTATAAAATATAGGTTGCAATTCTGAAGTGCAGTCAGGCTAGTCTATCTTCACTGTGTTGGCCTAATTCCAAAATAGGCCAGACTTTCTACACCAGAGAAGGCTTGGGCCGGCATAAGTCTACTTAGGCTGGCCAAAGATGGGTGGATCTGGGCCGGCCTAGCAGGGCTAGTCTAGGCAGTTCAGCAGGGGTGTGTTAATGCCATGTGGGTCATGGCCTGGAACAGTGGAAATGGAAGCAAAAGAAAAAGTTCTTAAGTTTTAATTACTACTCTTGCTTCTCATCCTGAGGATATGGCACAACTACACCAGCCCAGTGAGCATGCTGCCCTTGTGCTGCAGCAGTTAGGCCAGCATAGAAGTCTCCTTGCCCTGTGGATTTGGCCTGTCAGCTCAAGATATGGCCTACTTAGGCCAGCTTAGCTGGGCCATTCTCTCTGGCTAAGTCAGGATTGCACACATGACTTTTAATTAAAGTATTAAAGCTGTTGGAGCAGTGGACCAGTGAAGTCCTATTGTCTAGCCATAACCACCCAAGCTGCTGCATTGTGCACTAATTACAGTTTCCAAATTGTTTTGGAAGGGTAGCCCCACATTGAGTGTATTGCTGTAGTCCAGCCTAGAATTTCGGTGTTCAGATATGGTCTCACCTAGCCTAAAAGGCTAAGCTGCATGATCACACTTCTAACACATGCAGCTGGAAAAATGTCTAGGGGGGTTTCAAACAGCACCTAGAGATAGGAAGGTACTAGGAGGTACTAGGCCTCTTGGCCACCTTGGTGCAGAGAGGGAGCAAAAACAAAATTTCATGGCCAATCTCGTCAGCTTTGACTGACGGACGGTTTTAACCTATAACATTGCTCATATCAAAAATATTTGAAAGAGGTCAAGAAAGAAAAAAAATACTGTAAGTTATATTGGCTTATTCGTTATTTGTTTTTTAGGTTCACTGCTATCCCGGAACATATAATTTGCTCTTTACCTACTGTGGTGATTAGGAAATCCAGCAGTTTGCTTGATCCAGGTTTACAGTGTAGACTCTGTTTGAAGATTTTTCACATTGGTGAAGTCATAAGGTTCTTGCCATGTAATCACAAGGTAAAAATAAAAAAGATATATGACTGAAGCTGCAATCCTCTACACTTTCCCATTGACTGTAATGACTTTCTTCTGAGTAGACATGCATATGATATGCCGGGCTGTAAGCAGCTACCCAGCATGCCATATACAATCTTTGTCTCACAGATCTCTCATCTCCGACCTCATGAATTTTAACAGAGTAAGCCTGCATATTCCATCTGTGTTTACAGATTGTCAAAAATCAGATGATGCATATATGTTCAACCTAATGAGAAGCAGATGCCACAGTATAGTGGCTGTCGCCCTCCCATGTTCTACGGCATCGAAAGGCAGTGTCACGTTATGTCAGCTGTGCAGTGCGCAACCACTTTTGAACATAAGTATTTGAGGGGTTAAATGGCTTTAGTGATGGAAAGTCTGGGTGTTTTCCATAAGCCATTTTCTCTGTGCTTAGAAATAATTGTTTTCCTTGGAATTCAGTGTTCAAGTTCGCAACAAGTAGAATTAATATTCCATTATTATGGGATGGTGGTTATGATGATGCAGGACATTAGAGTAGAAAAGTAGAAATATTTCCAGTTAGTTTGCTCTAATTGGAAGAGCTTTTTAATTTCCCACTGTCATACAGGTTAGGACCACAGCTCTCCGATGGAGCACAACTCTATGCCCCAACTTAAAAGTTCAGTTTCAGATAAAGGGCTGCGATGGATTTCAGCCTGAGGCACTGGCAAGTCTCTGGCAGAGTAGATTTTTACTTAAATTTTAAACATAACTTTCTATAGCTTGACCAGGATGATAGGTAATATAACAGGAAAGTCTTGTACATATTGACCCTATGGAGAGCACAGAAAGCACCAGTTCAATCATAGAATTTATCTAAGTTAAGAACTTCATGGCTACTTAAGTGTATTGATTGACAACAGTCAATCCCATTTGAGCTAATGCATTTTTCATAGTAAATTAGCATGCTTGGGCCGAATACTTCCGAGAGAAGTAGATTTGGATCAGTATTACTGCAAGACCACTTTAATTACTCCTGATTTTCACTAATCCGGGAAGAGAATCTGGCCTCTTTGGAAATAATGTGTTCGTTCCATTACTTGTTCAGTAAGATTTTATACAGTTAGGAACACTCTTTTAGTAGAGTTATATGGACACAGTTCCTTATGCTGTTGCTTTTATCTTTTAGTTCCACAGGAAATGCATCGACCATTGGTTGCACAAAGAAAATGCATGCCCTATTGATGGATATGTTGTATACAACCCATTAACCTTGGAGGACGTACCAGGCAAATGCAAAGTAAATCAGTTAACGTCACAAACAAAGTACAAACCTGCAAAACAGACTGAACAGGAACTTTTTCTACCAGGGACTGGACTGATAGGCAAGCCATTGAAACCTGGCCCAGACCTTGAGAAATCTCAAAGTACAACGTCTTTGAAGATTAAAAAGAAGAAAGGTCCTTCAGCATTTCAACAGAATTTAACTCTGAATGGCTTCAGCTGTACTTCTTTGAAAGGGACAGACTCTAATCCAAAGATGAGGCACCTGAAGTTTTCTAGATATGTTAAGGGTCTAGCCCTTGTTCCAAAGTCTCACTCTGATGTATTTACACAGCAGACAGTTGTCACTGGTTTAAGAGGTTTATCTGTAAATGGAAATGCACATTAAGATTGCAGTTCTGTATGCATTTACCTTAGAAGAAAATCCCATTGTGCTCATTGGGTCTCTGGAATAGGATGTGTATAGGATCATGATGCAAACTTCTCTTCAGTTTTTAATTCATTAACATATTTCAAGAGGTAATATCCTCTTTCACTATGTGATACTGAAAATAAACATGCAAGATCAGTGCATGTTTTGCAAGCTAGATCTTACCCACTTACGTTAAAATAGCATTTTATTTTATGTAGAAAATTATGTCAGGCTACTTGATGCTTGCACAGTTGTTATGTTTAATTTTTCCTTTGTATCAAATACATAAAGCATTATAAAAATTATATGAAAAAATTGTTACCTATTTCTTTTGCAGTGTTGGAAAGACATTTAGGCCTGAGCTGAATGAGAGGTTAAGTGCATAAATGGCTTTCATGTATGCGGTTGTATCTACACTATATACAGTCTTTTTGTCGTTTGGTCATTCAGTTGTGTCAGACTCTTCATGACCCTATGGACTGCAGCTCCACCAGCTTCGGAATTCTGTCCAAATTCATGTTCATTGCCTCAGTGACACTATCTAACCACCTCATCTTCTGCCATCTTTTTGCCTTCAGTTTTTCCCAGCTCTTTTCTAAGGAGACCTCCCTTCTCATGGTGTGGCCAAAATATTTGAGTTTCAGTTTCAGTATTTGTCCTTCCTGTGAGCAGCCATGGTTGATTTCCTGCAGGATGGACTGATTTATCTCCTTGCAGTCCCAGGGACTCTGAAGAGTCTTCTCCAGCACCATAATTCAAAGGCATCTATACTTTGGCGGTCAGCCTTCTGTATGGTCCAGCTCTCACAGCCATACATTACCATAGGGAAAACCATAGCTTTGACTAGACAGATCCTTGTAGGCAAGGTGATGTCTTGACTTTTAATTAAGTTGTCTAATCCTGTTATAGCTTTCCTCCCCAGAAGCAGACGTCTTTTAATTTCTTGGCTGCAATCTCCATCTGCAGTGATCTTAGAGCCCCCAAAATAAACTCTCTCACAACCATTTCTTCCCTTTCTGTTTGCCATGGATTGATGGGACCAGAAGTCATTATCTGCCATTAGAGTGGTATTGTCTGCATATCTGAAGTTATTGATTATACAGGATATGAAGTCTTATTTAAACCGAAACTTCCAGAGATATTTTTAGTTTTTAAATCGTTTTAAAAATATTTTAAACTAAATAGTTGTTCTTGAACTGGAGCATACATTTCACTGTAATGAATCAAAAACATATACTGTATGGTGGGTAAATGAATGAATGAATTCATTTATTAAAGAATTTAAACAAAGAATTTAAACAAAGAAGTTTTAAACAAATCTGTGGATGAATTAGGGAAGATTAGTGTACAGTTATGTGTTTTTTTGATCCCCTTACCTAGTAGATGAGACTCCTGTGCAAACAAGAATGTTTCAAGCACAGGAGCTGCTAAACAGCATTCCTGGGAATTGAAATGAACCTTAGCTAATAAATATATTTTAATTGCTGTCTTAATGATGTAGCTTGTATCAGTCACTATTCATTTAAATTAAGTTTATCCTAAACCACATTTGCAGCTTTTGAAATGCAGGTATTTATATAATAAATTTCTGAAATATGAGTACTAAAACACACATATGACTGTACACAAAATGAATTAGAACTGTATCTCCTGAAAAGAGAAAAATAGATCTTTAAATTTATAGCACTGATTTAATGATGCTGAATTAGTAAAAGGACTGCACAGTGCTTAATTATGTATGGTGGTCTTAGTATGAACCCTTTCCAGAGAGATGCTGTGCATAAAAGCTAATAGTATGAGCTTTGATGTTAGCTGAATACCCCTGAGCAACCAACTACAGATTCTGTATATCTGGATAACTAGTAACAGATCACAGCTGGTGCTTGCATTCACAACAATGATCAGTAAAAATCTCTCCCCCTTTCCAGCATCTTAATTGACCTTTTGCCACCTCTCTGTAGCCTCTCCTCAGCCTGGTGTATTATCTGTCCGAAAGGCAGTTGAAAATGAGATTGGAATGTAGACAGTTGCCTCTCCTCAGCCTTCTCTGCCCAGAGGCAAATGATAACAACCCTCAGAAGGTACCTCTCCTCATCCTGCTTGAAGGTCACAGAACGTTATCCAGAAGATGTGGACACCATAACTTCACAGGCTAAGAGCACAATCTTAACCATGTCTACTCAAAAGTAAGCCCCATTGTGTTCAATGGGTCTTTCTCCCAGGAAAGTGTCTTTAGGATTGAAGCCTAAAGCTTTTATGTAGAAAGAATTTGGATGTGCCACATTCAAAAGATTACAGTCTTCAAAACACAACACGGGTGAAGAAAGGGTTTTAACGATTGATAAAGCCTGGCCTAATCATGGAACTAGATGAAGGAGGTCATGCCAAGTGGCAGGCTCAAAAAGGCATCAACTGGGCAGAGGGTTCTCTGCCTGAACATCAGGGCCTTTGACTTCCTTCTCTTTCCCCAAAGGAAACTTGCTTGGATGTTTAGAATAGAATTGGGGCCTTATCACCACTACTTATTTTTTATTGTTTGATTATTTCTGGGCAGGAAGATGCAGGGAGTGGATGAAGACATTTTTGAAGTAGCAGCCAGTCTGAAGTGGGAGAAAGTTATAATGGGGGAGGGAGGGATTTGGAGTTTGCATATAAAAAAGGGCACTAGTGTGTTACAATTAACCAAGCATGCCAACCATGTCAGTACATAGTCCTACACAGGGACCAAAAAGAACTAAATTTACTGTCTTCTCATTTACTGGAATTAACTCCTGTGTTGCATAGATTCATCCTAAGTGATACAATATTGTTTCAGAACAGTGACTGTCACAGGCAGAAGCAGTTGTTCCATCAAGATTGTGTCTATGCTTTATGAGCTTGACCTCATTTCATGATTTTAATTTAATCCCAGCAGAACTAGAACCAATGGGTACAAACTGCAAGAAAGGAGATTCTGGCTGGATATCCGGAAAAAATTCCTGACAGTGAAGGTGGTTCAGCAGTGGAACAGACTGCCAAGGGAGGTGGTGGATTCTCCCTCACTGGGGATCTTCAAGCAGAAGCTCGACGAGCACCTGTCGGGAATGCTCTAGGAGGATTTCCTGCTATAGGCAGGGGGTTGGACAAGGTGACCCACTGGGTCCCTTACAACTCTAGCATTCTATGATTCTTCTACATATAAAAAATTTAAAAGACACCAACTGACTCACCAAAACTGCCATACCTAGAAAGGTGAAATTTGGGGAGGGTATTACTTCCTTGACATGAACACGCATTAAGAACCAATTTTTAGAAAAGAGGTGCAACCCAATCTTCTGCAAACTTCTGGCTTGCAACCCAATCTTACCCAACTCCCTGCATGACAATCCAGCATAACTGGCATGGCTTCTTCTGCGTTTGACGGGGGAGTTTCGGTTGGCAGAACGTAAATTTGATATGATTGGGCCTTTAGATACTTTAAGACTACGCCCTTGGAGAACCCCACCGAACTCATCAAAATTTAGCTTGCAATCCTAAAGACACTTTCCTGAGAGTAAGACCCATTGAACACAATGGGGCTTACTTTTGAGTAGACATGGTTAGGATTGTGCTCTTAATATCAGTGTAAATCTGTATTGGGTTGTACTATTAAAGCATTTAAACAAATGATATTTGTATTCCATGAGATCAAGAACGGTCCTTGGTAATGAAAAAGCGACAGTGTACATTCATGAGTCTAGGAACAAGAATAGGGTATCAAGAATAGTAAAAGAGAATAGTATGTCTTTAAAACTATTTTATTATGTAGCACAAACTCTTTTAACATTTTATAAATTTTAACATGAGCTATAGCAAGTGATCCATTTATACTGCAGTAATTTCACGTAAGTCACCTTGACAGAAAAATAGAAAATGCAGAACACTTTTTAAAGGCTGTAAACTATTGGTCGGTCAAATTGGAATGAAAATAAAAGGCTGCAGTCCTATGCAGATAGGAGTAAGACCTACTGAACTCAATGAGGCTTTTTTTGAGTAGACATGTGGAGGATCACACTTGCTGCATGTCAAAAGAATGCTGTGGCAATGGAATGCTTGTGGTTAATATTTACAGTTCACTCTGAAAGTGAGATCCCATAAGCTTTGGGGGCCCATCGGTTGGAACCAGCCATTACTGGAGCTGAATGGTTGAACAGTGGCTCTGCATGGTCTCCTAACATCTAGTATTCCAGGCAGGGATGACTTGGCTGAGCCGAAAGAGGGAAAGACAGACCCCATGTCCTTCCTGACTGGTTGACTGAAAGGAAGAAGATGCAAAAGCCAGCTAGAGGGAGCACTGCAAAGGCATATGGTTCTGGATTGGTCAATCACATCTAGCACACTAGTTCCCAACCACAGGCCACAGGTGGTCCATGAGACCCTGAGAAGTTGTCTGCAAGATCTCAGTAAAAAATATTATTCCCTTTAGATCACTTCCAGCATCTTCATTCAAGCAACCTCCTCTCAAAAGTCCACCAGAAAGGGTGAAATATGGACAGAATATAGAAAGCGCTGAAGTGTTGGTCCAGTCTTCACCCTTTCTGGTGTCCATGGGAAAGTTCTTGTTTGAGAGATGGACCACCAGAAAGGACAGAGAAAGGACTGCTGCAGCTGCAGCAAATCACAAATTTATCAACAATTAGATAAAATTTTAGCAATTTTTATTAAAAAAATGTAATTGCTTTTGTGTGTGTGCAAGGTAGTGGCCAAGTTGCAAGTGGTCCACAAAAATATTTTCTTCAGTGCTCCACAGATAAATATTCCAGTTTTGACCTCAGTGGTCCACAGCTCCTACAGACTGGAGTGATTTAATCCACTGCTCTAGTAACTAATATTTAGTATTAGGGAAATGGAAACAGACTTATAGATTTATATTATAGGGAAACAGACTTCAGTTGCAATTCTAAAGACACTTTCCTGGGAGTAAGACCCATTGAACACAATGGGGCTTCCTTTTAAGTAGACATGGTTAGGATTATGCTCAGAGACAAACATTCTGCTTAAAGTGCCAACCATTCAGCTCCTATAATATCAATTCCAGCTTCAGATTCCCAATTGCAGCTCACACATATTTATTTTTGATGCAGTTCATGCTTAGTGTGCACAGAGTAAAGACTTCCCAATTAAAGTGAACACATAAAAATACTTTTTAAATAAATACTCTGCTGCAGTATACAGTCGATGGTTGTGCTTTAAGACGAAGAACAGATAGTGGAAAATGTACAAATATTTGACAAATCCTTTTTGTAAAATTACTGTAAATTTCAGTTGGTAAAACTAAGTGATATAAAATTTCAAAATGCTAGGAAACATCTGAATTTTTTTTAATATAATTATCTCAGAATCGATAATTTGCTACAAAGGAGTAGTGTGGCTTTAGACACTTTTAAAGTTCTTAAAAACAGCAAAGTTTCAATATGCTTTGCTTGAAAAAAGTTTTTTAGTATCCCAAATGTTTAGAATGCTCATTATATCCAAATTTCATTCAGTTTCAGAGAAGGCATTTACAGTTTAAGGCTTAATATTTAGATTACGGTACTTTGATATAAAATCTACTTAAGCCAATGGAATTTTCCCCCAAAATACATGATTAGGAAAATATTGATGGTTATCTTTGTGCACATTTTGGTGTCAAAGACTGAGGTCCAATTAATGCATTCAACAATCAAGTTATAAAATTTTTTCTGGACTGTCAGTGTTGATGCCGTTGCACAACTGACCAAAACCCAAAGAGACATCTTTCCATAAAAAAACTGGAATGTCAGAGAGAAATGTGTCCAATCTAACCTACCTGCCACTTCACTTTTTCTACATACATGTAAGCTGTATTTTTTAAAAATGCTATTTTCCTCCACTGCAGCCTAAAATCGTATCACCCAGGAGCAACTTTACCATTTAAGTCAAACAAATATATGAACTGTGACATTAAAAGAGGCCTTTCAGTATGCTAGCACTGTGGGATCAAACCCAAGAAATGGGCAATAACTGTTTTCTACCTGTTGCAACCAACTTTTGATTATCCACTTATCCCAGAACCCCAAAAGAATATCTCATCTACATTTAAGATGCATTCTGCAGCTACATGTGTATTTCCTAAGCATACTATGTTCACTATTCCAGATATTCACTTGGAAACCATTGTCCAGGGGTGTCTAAACCCCGGCCCTAGGGCCAAATATGGCCCTCAACAAGACCCTTCCATCCAGCCTGCAGACAAACTTCATGTCTTGAATAGTCTTACATGTAAATTTATTCAAATCTGAAGTGTAAATTATTATTCCAGCTCTCAGTAGCGACAGAGAGATGATGTGGCCCCTCCTGCCAAAAGATTTTGGGTACTCCTGTCCTAGTCCATCATTTATGCATGGAGTTGACCTCTCACTCCAGTTCACTTCCCATGTAGTAACTTCTATAGAGGTAGAGATCTAATAAGCTACTATTGGCATTAGTTTGACACCTATTCAGATTTTTATCTATCATATTTATGAATGTCTTACAGATCCCCATTCCATTTCACATGCTGTTTTTTCTGTGGTTGGACTCATGGCATGGAAAGCTACTGGTCAAGAAATATAAACCAAGTTCATTTGGAGACGCAATTCTTTTTAGATCCAAGTTTTGTTGCTCCTAAGAGAGATCCTTCTGGCAAATCTTCATTACTGGCTAAAAGTGGCCTGTTAAAGTTAAAATAGGCTTCTAAATATTACCTACATGCAATATTACAACAAAGAAAGTTGACAATATGAGAGTGCGCTTCTTCCAAAACAAAAAAAAATTGTTGTGACAAATCAATTTTGGCTAACAGAAGATATACATTTCTTTTCCTTGTTAAACACTCCTTCCTCAAAAATTTACAGTAGCAGAAAAATAAATAAAAATTGCATATTTTTACTCATTTTGCAAATTTTATTTGACAAAAATAAAATTTTAAAGAATTCTATTTTGAATGATGGGCATTGCAGAACCACTTTTAAAAATTTTCGAAGCTAAAATTGGTGGACTTTGCTGTAAACCACTTAGGATTCAATCCTACCAAACTTTTCAGCACTGATGTAAGGGCAGTGTTGCTCCAAGGCATTCCCGTACCTTGCGGGCTTGCTCCGTCCCAACTGTAGGAAGCAGCACATGCCCCACTGGCACAGCTCTGCAGAGCTGGTCAGTTTATAAAATTAGTATTCAACTTTCTCCCTGAAGGGCACCCAAGGCAGCAAACAATAAATTTAAAATATATTCTTTCATCCTGAGCTGGTGATTGGGGATAAGGTCATCTCAAACAACGTGCTGCTGTAGGTGATTTTGTGCATCATTCACGATACACTTCCTTGTGAATGGTATTTCTAGCCTCCTGAGTGGTCAGTCTCTGGTTCTTTAGGTCTTGCTCAACCAGTCTGAGCCACTTTTTTCCAGTGCTGCTCACTGAACTCTCCAGTGGCCAGGTTGCTCTTGCCAGAGAAGTTTATGAGAAAGCTGATTGGCGTTCATTCTCCAGACGTGGCCAAACCACCTGTCTATGGTTTTGGATTAGTTTGACTGAGGGTTGATGGTCGCACCTTTTCCATATTGTCTCGTTATAGTGGCCATCACAAAGAGATACTCAGAATCTTTCTCAGGCATAGTTTTTGGAAAGCCTCAAGCTTGTTCATATCTTATCCGAGCAGAGTCAATATTTCTGATCCATATAGAATTGGCAATATCAGAAGAGGTGAATTTTGGTGTTGGTGGAGATGTTTGTCTTCTTCCAAAGGCACCATTTGAGTGAGGCAAACACTGCTGTTGATTTTGGCAGTAGAAGTCACTTTCTTCCCTTGCACCAGCGACCACAGATATTTGAATTCTTGGATCTGCTCAATTCGGACTCCATCTAGGTGAACACTGGCCTGTGATCCATCCATAGTTATCACGGACTATAATAGTAATAATGGAGAAATGGACTACAGCCAAAAAAAACTTATTAAATAAAAAATTAGGAAATCCAAAAATGATTCAAAAATACAAAAATGATGTCTGTTAGGATTTAGACTTTAAAGTTATTTTCACCTTCTACTGTCCAAGATTGTTGCTTCAAGTTATAACCCCAAAGCCAACAGAATTTTTTTTTTAAATTTGTAACATCCATTTTGCATTTATAAAATTGTGCCCTTATTTGTAGGTGTTTCAATGTCACATTAAAAACTAAAAAAAATTGTAGATTGAGAATTACCTAATCCTTTATAACAGGACAGGACTATTAAAACATAAGGCAAGGAAAACTGCTTTAAATAGCTTGGCTTTAATCCTGTCTCAACTATAAATGGCTGTACTGCAAACAGAACAGACATCCGTTTTCTAATTTAATGGCAGAAGTAAAAAGGTTGCTAAGGCTGCAGTCCTAAAGACATTTTCCAGGGAGTAAGACCCATTGAACACAATGGGGCTTACTTTTCAGTAGACATTGTTAGGATTGCACCCATAGTTTTTGTAGCAGATAAGATTCTAAGCCGACTAAAATACTTCCTTAATATGTTTCTGTTAGCCAAAACTGGATCTATCATCATGAGAAAATGACCCTTTAAAACAGTAAATGTGCCTTTATAGACTTTTCTTCCTTATATATTTTCTTAGGTACATTTCATGCAATCATTTGGTACTTTTCAACTCTACAATATTCCCCCCCATGGCTGTTGTCCTAAAGGCCAGATTCACATTACTTTTTCCATACTCAGAAGTATCAAATGTCAGCCCCTGAATGCCTGATCAACATGTTCATAGTGCACAACTTGGGTTAGGACACATTGATGTTGTGAATAAACACACGTAATGTCAATAGCGAGGACACTGAGAAAGTGCATGCACCATATTTGTACAGGAATATGGTCTTTTCAAGAGACAGTTCCAAAGAAGCCTGTTCTTTTCAGAATCTTCCGCTTTGCAACAAAACAGCACAGCACGTCATCCCCGTCTGGCTTTCTACAGCAGTTTTTCACATTTTTACAAAGAATAAGGAAAACAAACAAAAGCGACTGAACGTTTGTGCTGCACTTAAAAAAAAAAGTAGTTCCCCCTGAAAATGGGATGGAGAAGCACAAGACACATACAGTATTCAGCAGCATCCAAAGCGTCAATAATTACATCTATCATTTGTAGCATGAAGTGGATAAAAGGCCAACTCTGCAGGGAGAAAACGTACACACCTTAATCCTATACACGTGCACTTCCAGCTTTATTAAAATCTGCTGGGAATACATCCAGATTGTGATGTCAGATATTTTCCACAGAGACTGATCAGTACCAAATTGAGCCTTCTTCCTCCAGGACCGATTTTGTCTCATGTCAGTTGCTTGCCATTTTGTCAGGCTTTCTAATAATACAATACAAAATAGATTTGGAGTGGCCTGATAACACCAGTTCACCAATGTAAAAATGTATGGTTGTAGTTATGTCTAAGGTTCTTTAGAATCACAGTTAAGTTCATCCTATTTCAGTTTTTTTCATAAGTAGCAAAGGGCTTTTAGGAAGGTGGCCACAGATGTTCAAATGGAAGGCACATCATCAAATTGCTTAAGTATTACTTTTGTTTGCCTTCTTGATGCTACACAATAGCACAGCACATTGTTTCTAGAGATTTTTTAAAACAAAGCCATTCTTTGGGTCAAGTTTACAATATTTATCCAGGACACTAAGAGCCACATTCTGCCATAGTTAGTACACATCTTATTACCCTAAAAACTAAACACCAATTGGCTCATACTCGAGAAGCGCATGAAAAGGCGAAGTCTTCATGCTGGAACTAGCATCTGGAATAGATAAGAACTCCCTGATTATTTATTTCCTCCCAAGAACATACAGAGAACATAATAGTGGAATGCTTTGTAAAACAGCAAACAGCAGAGCACGGTGAGGAACTTTCTGTGAAATATGATATTTTTGGTCTCATTTCAAAAATGTTTTCATCTTCCTACTCAATGTGACACTGACATCAAACAGTACATGGTCAATGAACGAACAGATTGTAAAAACCAAAAATTGTGTTATCTTCAGCATGCCCTTCTCCATGACAATGCAGCCCCATATCAATGGGCTCCCTTCCTTATAAAATATCCAATTCAAGATCAGATACACTCGATTGCCATGGGTTTTTTTTTAAGATGTACATACATTCCAGAAATAGTTTTGTATGTTATGGAAACCTGGAGCTTTGCTCAGGACACTGTTGAAAGCATAGTGATGACCTTAAAGGAACACTTGGAGTCTCTGGCACGTATTAATTCCCACTGTTCAATTAGCCATCACTTTGATGAAGGTATGATCTGTTGTGAGATTTAAGAAACACAACTTGACCTGATTCAGATAGTCTCACAGTAATTTCAACACTGCAAGTTTACAAATAAGAATGCTGGAATGGATAAAAGTACATCGACCACCAGACAGACATCAATGCAATTTTAATTTATGGGAATGAGAGACTTCTCTTCTCTCTTCTTCCAGATGTTGGTTTTGCTATCTCTGCTGGACACTGGTGGTCTTCCTCGTTTCTTAGCTGGAGGAGGGCTAGACTCTTGCTGTTCTGCCATGTTTGCCCTCTTAGGGAGATTTTCCTCACTGTGCTGGTCTATGACTGGATCACTCCCTCCTCCATCTGGCATATGCTTCAGAGTATGATCCTCGGGGGTACAAACTGTGGTACCACTTTCACTGCCACTGAGATCCAGATCTTCCAGAAACAGGATCTTCGAATGCTGTACGCTTTTGATAAAGGTTTTCTCCCTCTCCAGTTTTCGGCTGGGGTTATGCTCGTTCATGTCCACACCAGAGTCCAGGCTTGTATCATTACTCTCAGTTTTCTTGCCCTTCTTGAGATCTATGAATGAATGCCTCACCTGAGCTATCGGCTTGCCATCCAGAGACACAAACCATGCCCTTGGATGCGGAGACTGCTTTCCTTTGGAAAGCTCCAGCAAGGTTTGCTCTGAAATGCCTTGAAGTTCAGATGAAAATGGTGTCATGACCACAGCTTCATTTAGAGTTCCTGGGACAGAAACAGACTCCAGCAAACTATTACTGTAGCGCCCCCAGTTGGCAGCTTGAGGAGATAATCCCTGCTGGCTGTCTAAACCAGTTGTTTCATCTCTGGAAGTTGGTGGTTGCAGGTGAGAGTGCCCTGGCATTTTGGGTAAGGTCTGGGTATAAGTCTCCCGAATCATAGGCTCCATCAGTGGGCTGTAGACTAACTGTCCCTTTCTTGGCAAAGTGGCTGACTTGGCAGTGTGCATTTGCTCTGGAGGGTGGAAAAGGTCCGAGGTTTGAAGGATCGCAATCGGTTGACTATACAAGTGCACTAACTGTTCAGGGAGAGGAGAGACACCAAACACTTCCTCACTCACTGACAGATACTGGTTCTGTTCTTGAGAGTCACTAGAAGGGGAAATACTTCCACTGAGATGCTTGGGTGGCTGCAAATGTCTCACTCCGTTGCTAGGTCCCAAGGACTGGGGTGAGATCCTAAAGTGAGTGCTGTTGCCAGAGGACTGATATGAGGTGCCTTCTGTGCAGATTTTAAAGCTGTCACGGGCTTTTCTGTCCTCAGATTCAGTAGAGGCCCCTCTCTGAGATCCATAAGGTGATAACCGGGGAGAGTACAAGTGAGATTTATCTTCTGGCTTTAATGACCCTTTACTTATGCCAAAATGATTTATTTGAGTGGTTGAAGTGGCTTGGTCTTTTTTTAAGATGTCCAGTTTAGCCATATTTTTTCTTCTGTTTTTGGAGAGACAACACCGGTCCCTAAGGAAGAAGGACAAATGGTAAAAATCTCAAAAAAATGTACCTCATATATCAAGATGGTAACATGTTGTGAATTGTGAAGGAGAACATGCTTAATATATGGCTTTAATCCTGACCATAGTTAGAAGATTTAAGCTGCTTTGGTTCAGGATGATGACATAAAGATGCTGGTTTTTACCTTCCCATCGAAGTGGGTCCCTATTTATCTACTTGTACTTACATGCTTTCGAACTGCTAAGTTGGAGCTAGACGAAGGGCGCAATCCAGAGTAACTACGGGGAGTCCTTGCTCCTGTGTAAGAACAACTTACTCTGGATTGCAATATGAATTTCCCATAGGTTTTCACTAGGTGGTGCAGTAACTACGGGTGCACGTAATGTCTTTTATGTGCTCCCGCAGTTACTCTGGATTGTAGGGCAAGGATGGGAGCTCACCCCATCTTGAAGGACCTGTGTCTCGAACCCTGGCCTGCTGGTTAACAAGCACAGTATCTTAACCACTTGCACCACCACAGCCCACAATAAAGTGGAATGCATGTGAATCCCTACTAGAAATGCATGTGAATTTCTACTAGGAAATGCATGTGAATCCCTACTAGAAACATAGCATCTATTTTGTTTTGGATTTTAATGAAGTTCTGGAAGTTCTGATTTTATTGGAGTTCTATAATTAAATGTTTGGTGTGTACACAATAAACTCTATATATTATCTGATATTATCCAAATATCTATACTTTTCATTTATTTAAAGTGAGATAGATTAGAAAATTATAAACAAAGAAATAACACGAGACAGTCCTAGAGTCAGTGTATACCATATGTGTTTGTCAACACCATAAACTTTAAACAGCAAACAGTTAATTCCAGAACTCTAGTGTCTGTGAAACGGAGAAAACGTTCTCATCAGTTGTGTCACAACTACACATCACCACCACCTTGGATCAGCTTTGCCTAACAGCTAGGATTACTAATCCAAAAAGCAACTAGTACCTATGTTAATTTAGAATATTGTCTTCTAACAGATAGGAAGATATATTTAAAGTACAAGACAAAAGCTAAAGCCAACTGGAAGAATTCCAGATTTCTTCAGATGGCAGTTTTCTAAGTTAGTGCAAACCATGGAGATGTATCCTCTACTTACCTGATTTCTAAAATGCTTTCCTAGTTTTTAGAGGGTAAAAGGCTGCTTTCAAGGAAGATTACTTAAATGCATTTTACAGAATATAACACTGGTTGTGATTGGTTCCTCTCCCTTACCTGCAATAGCACAGAAGAACTGCAAAAAATCCAACGATAATTATAACGGTGCCTGCCAAAATGGCCGAGAGGAACATTGTATGATACGCAGTTATATCCTTAGTTACCGTTGTAATGAGCGAATCTAAATTTTTAATGAGAGAGATTTATTTGCAAAATATATTTCAATATTACAATTCCCCGCCTTTCTGTCCCCTCTATTATATTTTGTCCCTAGATATTTCAGTGAAAGGGGATATGCAACAGCATCTATAAATTCAGATGAAATAAAATTGGCTCATACAGGGAGATCAAAGTCTATAATCTAAACAGCTGCTAATCTCTAAAACAGTTTAAATTGCAAAAAAACAGTACATAGGCATCACGATCCTGGTGTTCTAGGATCATGGTATAAAAACTTGCAGCAATTTTCATGGTATAGTCTTCAAAGAAGATGATCTAGAACGGCTTCCTCCAAAACCCAGAACGCAGACCAGATCTGGGGTTTAGGTGAATCATTCCCTCCACTATGCCAGGCGCTTACTGCCCTGGCATGCAGCAGCTCTCTAAGTCCACAGATAGAGCAACATGATACTCTGGGAAGTTGTGTCTGCCTGGAAATCCAGGTGCAATGCCTGCTGGGGTAGTTGCACCACAGATGAGACTGCTCATTGTGTTGTGCCATCCTGACCTGGAGACAAAAAGATCTGCTGGACAGGTAAAAGCCAGTCACACCAGGGAAGATGTCTCAGCAGCTTGGAGGGAGGGGAGAATTTGTGATGACAAGAGCTGGAAGTGGATGGTAATAAGTGGATTGTACAGTAAATAGTACAAGACACCTCCCATTATGAAGGTGTCTTCCGAAACTTGATTTGCCCAGGAACCATGTCAATAAAAAGGTGTTGACATTAACATGACTGGGATTTAATATGTGCATATATCAAAGCTACTGGGTTTTAATTCAACAACATCTCCATGATTCTCATGCTTGGAAAAAAAATGCACAGTTACGTAAGAAGTAAAACCATTTGAAAGTTTATAAAGAATCATTATTATTACGCATTTTTTTCCCATTCTGACTTAACTCATTAATAATTTTTGTCTAGAAAATTATGTTTTGGGCATACCTCTACTTCCAGGTAATGGTGCTGCTATCCAATAGCCTAGACTTGGAGCAGTGTATGTCCACACGAGATGATCACCAGCATCCTTTACCATACCTAGCCCACGATTGACCCAAGCACCTGGTGAGAAAAAAATCTTTTAGAAAAGCAAACAACTTACACAGTGAAGCAAATGTAGTCTGATCCAAAGTTGATGAGTACATTGTGGTTTTAAAAATCCAAGGTTCATCTAGTTCCAACAATAGTCAGTCAGATATCTCGGGAAGGTCAAAAGCAGCAAAACATGCTGCTAGTCGTCCACTATTGTTTAGCACAGTGGTTGTTTAGCACAGTGGGCCATTGGTTTTTGTGGGGAATTCATTCCAGGATGCCCTTCTAATACTGATTTCTGCAGATCATCAAGTCCCTGGTCAGCCCTCACAGGATCTTACACACACAAGCAGAAGGTGCTTCTGGTCTCATCTAGGAAGTCCTTGAGGTTCCATAGGAATGGGGTTGGCACCCACATGAGTCAAATTAATGGGTAACAAACAAATTCATGTGTAACAAATTCATGGGTAACAAAGTAGGGCCCAATGTATAATATCTCTGAAAACAGAGATCTGTTTAGCTATTGTAGCAAACCACCACCAAAAACTGGTTAAACATAAATTTGTCTAATCCTTTTAAAAAGTAATCTAAACTAAGGATCGCCATCATGATTTGGTGACAGAGGCGCCCCATCCATCTCAGTTTTTTACAGCATGTTTCAAAGAAATGCACAAGGAGTTGTCTAATGCCAAGATGTTTTTACTGGACAGAATTTCCACATACACACCATAAATTCCATGTTAAGAAAGCAGTTGGAAATCAAAAAGCCATGCATCATGAAGCAGGACAATTAGCATTTAGCTTCTAGGATTTCAATAAAATTCACAGACAATGTGAAAGAAAAAAAATTATACATTTCCTGGCATGGAATTCTATTTATTTATTTTTTTATTATTTTCAAAGTTATAACCTGCTTTATCTCCCAAACAAGCATTCAAAACTGCTAGTGAGTTACTTGATACAAAAGTCTATGTTTGATTAGGTCAAAATAAATCCTTGATTCTAGACTTCTTTAAATGCACATAAATCCTATGAACATTGGTGAAAGGACCAGAGAAATTATTCATAATTGCTAATTTATTACAGGGTAGAAGTCGACAGTGTCATTTTATTTGTTTACTTGGCAAATAAGAAGCAACTGACCAGTGAGGTAACAATATCCCACACACGACAGTGCAATCCTACACATATCTACTCAAAAGTAAGCACTCATAGGGTCTGATGAAGCTCACTTGGAGGAAAATGCATGTAGGATTGGAGCCGTTAACGGGGAATTTCAGTGGGAATTTCTTCTGAAAAAGAAAATTAGACCCCATGGTGTTATCTTCTGAGTAAACCGACCTAAGATCAGGTTGAAACTCTAAAGATGCCAGATCATTTTTGGGGTTTACATGCAGCACAATATGAATGCTTTTGGTATTACAGAAACAGCAAGCACCTACCAGTTTTCATGTCAAAGGTCCACGCTGGGATGTGGTATCCTGCACTGACAGTACTGGCTGGTAGAAGTGGCAATGTGATGTGGATGGGGCCATCCACTTTCAGTTCTTTCCCAGCCGAAAAGAGGTTGACGCATATTGCAGCAAGAGGGCTTAGCTCAATACTTTTAAAACCTGAACACATACAAAAGAAGGATTTTTTCATTTTATAGTACAAATGTCTTCTGAAACATTTTTTAAAATATAGGCTGTGTAAAGGAATAACATTTTGGGAGTAGGCTGATAGCATTATTGTTACCCACAGCTCTTAAGTATACAGTACTTCTGCTACTATTGGAACTTACTATATTTACTCAAATAAAATGTGCCATCGAATATAACACACACTTATAAAAGAACTGAGATTTAAAAAATTCTGACGATCGTAATGCGCAGCTACAAAGCAGGTGCAAAATTTAATTTTATTGGATATATAATTTGATAATAATATTGGATAATATTGGAACATATTTGATAATAATAATATGATAAAAGGGTTCTGTTGTGATTTTTACTTAACTGCACTATTTTATACAACAATGGGTTGATGTTATTTTTATTACAATTTAGTAAACTGTTAAACTAAATACTGATCTATACTTATACTCAATATACCATATTTACTCAAATCTAACGTGCCATTGAATCTAACGTGCACCTTGATTTTGGAGACTAAAAGATAAGCGTTAGGATTTGAATAAATATGGTATTTTCAAGAGAAGAGCCAGCAGCAATGGGTGCAATACAGATATAAACCACTAGATGGTGATAAAAAGTGCACAAACAACTTCTCACCATAATTCACTGAATAGTGTAGCAAAAATTAACAAAGGAAATCTGTATTACTTATTGAGTAACACTATCCAGTTTGCACAAAAAAAATACAAAATGCATGGGTTCAATGTCTGTACTGTAGTTCTTGTAGCATGCTAACCCTGCAATCAACAATACAGTAAAAAATTTATAAATAATCATCAAATAAATACAATATGAACAGAACATAGGATTTCTCAAAAACTGGCTTAATAAAGAAGTTGCAAAGCACTGTTGATTTGTTGAAGGAAAAGAAAGGGCTTTTCACCTTTGAAAATGGGGAAATTTCCTTTACAAGTTTTTTTTTTTAAATCTAAAGCTGTGAAGTGGGAAGAATGAATTAACAAACTATGTAACTAGGTTAGCACAAAAAAAAGCAGGCCTCCGTCAGTCTTGAAAGACTATGGTATCGTGCTTGGCACTGCATATGCTGCATGCAAAGCATGAAAGCCTGGGTTGGATTGTTATGGAGGATAGGCTGTTACTCAAGCAGCAAATTCCCCCTCTCCACGCCACTGAATTAGTCCAGTGGAAAGGCACAGCCAATACAATTGGATCCAGCTGGTGTCACAGAGCTGGGCTAAGGACAGGAGCTCACCCTGTCTTGTGGCGCCGACCTGGGTCTCGAACCCTGGCCTGCTGGTTATCAGGCACAGTGTCTTTACTGCTTGCGCCACCCACAGTGCCACCCAGGTTAGCACAAACAGTGAAACATTATACATATCTACTTAGAAATAAGCCCTATAAAGTTCAATGGATTTTACTCCTAGGTAAGTGTTTACAGGATATTAGCTAAAAGAGCCTGGACATTATTTTATGAATTTATTCCCCAATTTCCCAGTTTAAAACTGCATCAAACCACATTTGTCATGATTCCCATATTTAGGCTGGGATTCCTATATTTAGGCTGAAAACTCTCAACTGCATTAAATGTTATTTTTTAACATGCATGTTTATCCCATGAGCTGAAAACTTTTTAACATTTAAATCTTAATAACAGCACTAGTGCTTAGCATCTGTATGGTACTTTCTGAGTATTCAAAGTGCTTCTTAATGTAGTCCTTCCAACAACCCTGTAAATAGTATTTACATACTTCAGCTAGGGAGACGAGGGAGTGGCTTGAACAAGGACACTTAGCAAGTTCATATATCAACTAAATATTAATAAAATTCAAAAATATAAGTTTGTTTGGCCAAAAAACGCTCAGGTAACATGCCATTTCAAAATGTTCTAAGTCACCTGGATTTATGGTGTAGTGTTACCTCTCCTTTTCTGACAACGCCTGTGCACCATAATCCTTTCTTTCACAGCCCGCAAAGGGTGAGGTCATGAAAGAAAGGCTAAAAGAGAATTACTGAGCATCAGAAGTCTTCTTAGCTTTTGCAGACAGTTGATGGCTGCTAGAAACTGTCAAGTATCATGCATCAATTAACTTGCACCTGCCGTGGGGCAGAAGCTGCGTTTTCCAGAAACACATACATAATTGAATAACACATCAGAGGGATTTCAAGAGAATCTAGAAGGGGAGAAAAATCGAATGCTGCTTTATTTGCTGATTCTTCAAATGCAAAAGGTGTAGGCATACATTATTAATAGCTCTGTCTCTCCATGTGCTCAAATGCCTGCATGTTAATATGCCACTGGTTCATGGGAGAGTTGAGGGGAAAAAATAGACAGATGTATTTAGACAGAACAACATGTGCCAATTTGATGGCGCATGCTAACACTTGTATAGTGAACGTAAGTACTGCTCATTAATTAGATTATACTTCTATGAAAACTGTGGCAGGGGAATTTAAGAATGCAATCTGAAACAGGATGAAAGGCAATTATCTTGTATCAGCAAAATTTCCCTTTTGCACCTATTCTGAGATACTGAACTTATAACAGCTTCATTGCAGCCAATGCAAAAGACTAATTTTAAAATGTTCAATAATATACCAGTGAATTTAGAAAACTGAAGGAGTGTTGGGAGCCCAGGTAATTTGCTCTTCTCCCAAACTCCCTTGTAGCAAATTCAGGATGACAACCTCTGTCAGCTACAAACCCCTCTGCTTGTAGTTATGCCACAGAATGTGGCTTTCAAAGCATGATTTACTCCAGCTGCAGATTTTTTCATCCCAGTGGCTAAGGGTACAATCCTAACCAAGGCCAGCATATCTCACTGGTCTTCCCATTCCCGTGGTGATGTAGAGAGGCAAGCGCCTGTCTGTGCACTGGCCTAACCTTCCCCCATCCACAGGACAGCACTAGACTTGTGCTGGGTCTTAGGCCGGCCTAACTGGGAGTTAAAATTGTAGCCTAAGGGTGCAATCCTAAGCATGTCTACTCAGCAGAAAGTTCCATTGTGTTCTATAGGACTTACTCTCAGGAAAGTGTGTATGCAGCCTAAGTCAGGATAGACCAAACAGGTGTTGAGAAAAGAATCCAGTGCTAAACAAAATGCAGAAAGGCAACAGATAGTTCACTATGAGCACAATCCTAACCATGTCTACTCAAAAGTAAGCCCCATTGTGTTCAATGGGGTCTTACTCCCAGGAAAGTGTGTTTTGGACTGCAGCCTATGCCAAAAAAGCAGATTCTAGGTTTTCAGTTCCACCATTTAAGAATCTTTTACCCTTAAACTTCCGGTTACAGAGTGAAAAAGCACAGCACACAGCAGCTTTAGGCTTTCCTTCCCCAAGCCTCGTGTTCACCTCTTTCCCTCTCATGCTTTAAAGCTTCACCACATGGAATGGGAATTTTCTGAAGACCAATCCAGAGCTTTACGGCAAGGGCATAAATTGCTATGAAGAACACTGAGGTCCAGGTTCTCACAGTACAAACTATACGTTCTCAAGAGCTATCCAACATACCTGACTTATTTAGAATTCCAGTTGTGTAGAGAAAATGGTCCACTTTCAAAAACTGTTGTGGTACTGTAAGGTAGGCAGTTACATTTGTAATGTGGTGATTCATGGGAAGCTTTATTAAATATTTTGGAAACTGAACACTTGGTTGGGATTTGGCATCTGAAAGAAATGAAGAACTCTCAGCAAATTCAGAAATACATCAACATACAGCTCATTCAAATTTTGATTCATAACATCCACATTCAGAGAACAAGGAACACATCCTCCCACACTGTATTTAATATTTCAGAGAACAAGGAACACATCCTCCCACACTGTATTTAATAAATAAAAATTTAATATTTCAGTATTCAGTATCTAGGTACATTCAAGTGATGCTTCAATTCAACATCATCTTTTTATACTGGGCTTCAAAACTCATAGCTTAAACTGAACAGTAAAATTTCTCAATGCTGATTCTTCTTTGAAGGCCAGATATTTCCTAAGAAGATAACCATGATGAAAATACCAAAGAAGACAGTCATGATGAAAACATCTAATCTTTCAGAACAGTAAAAATATAATGCACATGTATGCTCTTTGTCCCAGAAGACACATTCAATCCAGCCCATTAATCCATACATCTATACTAACATAGAAAATCAGCAATTTCTATTCACACTCATAAATTAGAGTTATAAGTAGCAAATGTAGTATCAGTGTCTTTTTTTCTCCAAACCTAATGTATATTCTATTTTCCCTTTGAACATACAGGGAAGGGAAAGTTGCAGAAAGATTGTAGAAATGAGATGTAGGTTATTCTGACCCCCACCATAGTCAAGTACTATGTATAAATTAGGAAGTACCGTACTACTTGTGTACTTTACAGCAGTGCTCTGAGACCACTTGAGAAAATTGCTTGCTAAAAGCATGGAGGCAATGAAACAAATTATGCATCCACCCCAATATAATAACTAACAAACTAAAATTAAATCCAGATAAGACTGATGTACTTCTGCTCTGGAAAGTCACTATGCAAGTACTAGACTCACAATTCACTCTGAATGGGGAAGCACTCCCTCTGAAAAAGCAGATTCTGGACCCACAGCTGTCCCTGGATGCTCAGGTAGCATCTATGGTTGGGGTGGGGAGCACAAAAAAAAGTCTCCTCAGATTTTAGAAAAGTAAAAGGGGAGGGGTTTAAATCCATCCAAAGGATCCACTAATACTGGAACAATTATTACTTTTTTGGCACATTGATTATGATTAGTGGATGGGATTTCCCTCCCATTAATAATGAAATAAAAATACATAAAACCACTTCCTGCTCTTTTCATTTTTGTAAAACAAAAAAACCCCTCAAATTTGGGGAAAAAATTTATTTTGTTTTATTTATTGTTTTATGGGGATGCATAGATAAAGATCTGGCTGCATCTGTTGATACTACACCACCTATATCACATATCTAACAAGCATTTAATGCAATAATTTATAATTACAGTGTAAATTTTGAATTATACTGGCTTCTGCTTTTATAAATTTTGGAAAACCCCAAAATCCATGAATAAAACAGATTTTCCCATCTCTTATTATAGTAACTCAGTTATTTGGCACAAGGTTGAAAAGTCTCCTACGAAACACAATGATTTAGTTCTACCAGTCTCAGAAATAGCAATCTACAATCTGAAACTGTATGGACCAAGTTTAGTACCAAAAATCATCTTAAGACACAATGCTTTACAATTTGACCTTTTATTACTGTTGCTTACCAGATAGTTTTCCTGTTATTAAAATGTTGTCATCAAACAACCATATATTTGCTTGACTTTGGGGAAACAGTGAAAGTGTAACTGATGAATAAACTGCAGGAGACAAAAGAGATATATATTACTACAGCAGTATGTTCTTCAAAATAGAAAAACTGGGAAAAAGAATGAAGTGTGAATTTTAGGGTAAGAAGGACCAAATATTTCATGTGAAAAGAGAATTCAAACCAAAACTTTTTTTATTAAGAGTATACAATTTGAGTATGATGGTCTCCTCTTGCTTTTACTGTGATTTTTAAAAGTGCAAAACAAAAATGGTAATTTTTCTGATCCATCCAGCAAAATACCAGTACATGATCATCATTTGAGTTAATGCATCACAGTGGCTCGTTCCAAAATGTAGCAGGGGTGGTTGCATTCTTAGTAGCTTCTTTTAACATGATCTATATATGTAACATGCTTTTAACATGATACATGATTCAATGTATGGTAGATCTTGAACCCAATGGAAAAACTTATTGGGTTCATTTCAATCACTTTTCAACATCAAATCATGAGGCATTTAGACTTAGGGCACAATCCAGAGTAACTACAGGGAGTCCTTGCTCTAGCGTAAGAACAATTTACTCTGGATTGCAATGATTTTCCCATAGGTTTTCACTAGGTGGTGCCATAACTACGTCGACATAAATGTCTCTTTCGTGCTCTCGTAGTTACTCTGGATTGTAGGGTTACATTATTGTTCAGATAGCCACCATGTAGGGTGGCTTCATTACATTACATTCATTTGTAACAATTACCGTAAGTGGATTACCCAAAAAGGAAGTTAGGATGTTCAAGTACTTTCGGTTTTGTAATAGGGTTTTTAAAAGGGGTTTACTCACTTGGCATTCTTCCCATCTTCCAAGGCAAAGGTGTTAGCATATAACCATCTTTATAAGATACAATAGTTAAACTTAGTCCTAGCTGATAGGGTACTTGGATCAATACTGCTCCATTGCTTCCAGTTAATGTGGAATTTGTTTTTGTATAGTTCACAAAGACTTCTACAACTGCTTGGTGCAAATATTGATGGCTGACGATATCATTGACTTGAACTTTCAGAATAAACGTGGATCCTAAAATAGGAGGAAAGACAATTATCATGAGACTGAAATTTTGCTTATATTTCAGCAAATGCTTTTACAGTATGGATTCTCCAGTTTGTTAGTACGTAATTTGAGAACACTGTAGTGCTCAATGGTTGAAGGGAATAAAAGAATGCATGATTAGTTACCCAATTTGGATTCAATGGACAATCCCAGCAATATACAAGCTAGGTCTATTTTGGATCCCTATACCTGTGATGTCTTGCCAGTCTATAGGTCAAATAAAAAGACCACAATATATGTCATAGGGTGCAATCCTGACTTAGGCCAGAGAGAATGGCCATAGCTAAGCTAGCCTAAGTAGGTCATATCCTGAGCTGACAGGCCAAATCCATAGGACAAGAGGCCTCTAGACTGACAACTAAGGCCAAATCCACAAAGCTAGGAAGCCTCTAGGCTGGCCTAACCTTTGCAGAACAAGTTCAACCTGTTCACTGGGCTGGTGTAGTTATGCCATATCCCGAGGTGGGCTGGGGTATTTAAAGAGGTTGAGAGGCAAGTGGTAATTAGGCTAGACTAAAATGTAGAATTTTTGCTTCCATTTTTACTCAGGCTTATCATGGGCCCCTAATTGTCTACTCAGATTTATTCCAGCTCCTGAGGTGGCCTAACTTTGAGGAGCTGTAAGAGGACAAGTCTGCCCTGGAAACAGGCTCTGTATATAACCTAACTGTACTGTTCCAAGTCATGCCCCACATGCCCTCAACACAACCCTGCTGAATTTCCTAGGCTAGCCCTGTTAGGCCAGTCCAGATCCATCTGCCTTGGGCCAGCCTAAGTAGACTTACACCGGCCCAAGCCTTCTCTTGCATAGGTAGGCTGGTCTATCTTGGAATTAGGCCAGCCTAGTGAAGATTGGCTAGCCTAACTGCACTTCAGGGCACTGAGTAATATGTAATGTTTTATCTCAGAAGTTATATTTCTGTTTACCCTTTTACACAGTACCTTTACACAGTCCCTTTTACACAGAAACCTTTAATTTTTTTAAATAAAAAGACATTGTTTGAATTTCCTCTGAAGTTGGATTATTTTAATAAATTTACTATAAATGATAAAATATGATAAAATACAAGTTTAGCTTTTTGTTGTTTTTTTTACAAATGCAACATTTTTATTATTGTGTTTAAATCATTCATTTTAATCCACCCACTCCTTTTAATCCACCCACTTTTAACTGGAATGAATTTAGACACCAGGCAATGCATAAATTGGACCAATATGAAAACATCAACAGTCACCATTTTATATAATCATATTATTCAGGAAGGGATCAATCAAAGAAGAACTGTACTTTCAGGAGAATGTGTGAAATCCATTCTTTTTTGTCACATCTAAGTGTCTCCCCTTAAGATAAGGAGACTTCACAGTTCAAAAGTACACCACCAAAATATTCCCTTCCCTTCGTATCACATCCTCTGAATCATCAGAATCCACACCTGTCATATACCAAGCTGACTTCTTTCATTGAACAGAAACTTAAGATGTCCAAAATACGTATCAAAGTCATGAAGACTCAGTCCAGCATTGTAGTTTTCTACATTTGAGGTTTTACATGGAATTTCATGAGAGGCTACACTCAGGGGATGCTGTGTTTCCAAATAGGTAGACGAAGCCACTTCAAAATGTATGCCATGCACAGTGAAAAATGTTTGCTCGGGCATGAGAAAAAGAAAAAGAGCGTAGAAATTTGCTAGAATAAAAATTTCTAGCTGAATATAAATGTCAAGATGAATATTAGATTTTAAGAGTTGTCTGCAGATCAAAGCAAAATTCAGAAATTGGAGCAAAAGTAAAGCCTGGAATAACTAAATCAAAATCCTTTGGGTTCAACTTTCTTTTGACTTCTTTTCCAAAATGAAAAGAGAAAGGATGGGGGTCAAGTGCAAAAAGGTAAACTCAATGCATGAAAACAAATTCAAATCTCCCACCAAAACAAAACACCACCAACAAACAGGCTCATACAGGTAGTCAGGTTTTGATGCATATAGGTGTATACAATGGCCTTCTTCCTTTCATCCCTTCCTGCGGTTTGGAGAATGGCATAAAACAAGAGAATCTTTTTTAAATTATTAATCTTTATTTCAAAAATGCCAGGCTTATGCTGATGATTTATTTTCTAGAGGCTGCCTCCATCATGTATTTCCATCTTGCATACTAAACAGCTGTAAGCTCCCATGCTGGCCTATCTATTTGGTCACACCTGAATGAACAACCATCACTTGCCACATTTCACTGTTGCCTTTTGTAAAACATGCTATTTTCTACTCAACCTCATTAAAGATATGAAAAGTGCACTGACCTATAAAAGAACAGATCAATTGTTCCAAGGATATCAGGGATTCCTATGCATTTATCCAGTGTGAATAGTATAATGTTGGGCCAACAAAGTAGCTAAAACTCTATAGAAGTCAACATGAAACTTACAGTGCATTTTTTTAAATGCTGAAGTCTCCTAGATAAACTGGAAAAATAAGAATGGGTGAACAAAGCAGCATATAGTAATTTGGAAAACATATCATAATCCTAAAGTAGGCTTTGAGCACAATCTTAACCATGTCTACTAAAAAATAAGCCCCACTGTGTTCAATGGGTCTTAATCCCAGGAAAGTGTCTTTAGATTGCAGACTTTTGTTTCCATATTCTGAGAGGCATCTTGTGAAACCACTAAGATTAAATTGAGGGCTGTGGGTGGTGCAAGAGGCTAAGACACTATGCCTCTTAACCAGCAGGCCAGGGTTCGAGACCCGGGTCGGCCCCACAAGACAGGGTGAGCTCCTGTTTTTAGCCCAGCTCTGCGACGCAGCTGGATCCAATCGTATTGGCTCTGCCTTTCCGTTGGACTAATTCAGTGGTGTGGAGAGGGGGGATTTGATGCTTGGGTAACAGCCTATCCTCCATAACAATCTAACCCAGGCTTTCGTGCTTCGTATGCAGCGCCGAGCACGATACCATAGTCTTCCAAGGCTGATGGAGGCCTGCTTTTAAGATTAAATTGAGTGACCAATAGTTGCAGAGCACTGCTAATCAGTGGTTATCCTATATTCCCTATCTCACAGTGGAGCAAATTAATCTTTCTACAGAACATGTGTTTAATAATATCCAATTTATCCAATTTTATTAAGTTCCACTCTTTAGATTTTTTGTTGTTGTCATGATTCTCAATAAAGCAATCAGATTGTGCCATTAGTCAAGTGCCAATGACTAAAGTAAAAATTGGTTACTAATAAGCATGAGAAAAGCCTGTGAGTGTTTAAATTTGTTTTGTTTTTAATTGGATTATCATTTATATTGTAAATGATTAACAGTACAAACCTAAGCATGTCCACTCAAAAGTAAGTCCCAGTATGTTCAATAGTACTTGCTTCCAGGAAAGTGTGGTTAGCATCGTAGCCAAAGTTTTTTAAAACGATCATTATACTCTACACTGTACATACTGTGCTCTTAGGTATGAGGTTCTTGTTATTTATACACTTCTTTATATAAATTGCCTATTTATTTTTATATTTTTGACATTTGTAAGGAATAGAAGGAATTAAATCTAATCATTAAACCAGCAGCAGAGAGTCGTTTTCCATGGTCACCTCATTCATTCCTTACTAGATGCCATTTATGTAGGTTTTTATTGTTTTAGCAACAATTCTGGTACTTCTGAAAGAGACTTTGAAATAAAAATGCCACCTTGGTGCAATATCCTGTCAAACAATTACAGCAATTACTTTCAAGCACTTGTGACCATTTGCTAGAAGTCTACACAGTGAAGAAATGCAGGCATTTGTTGACAAAGCATGCTAAATGCTCTTTATTATTTAGATTTCATTGACGTACTGACAACTACAATGAAAAACTTGCATAATATGCCTTTTTCCTATGTCTGATCTTCAGCATGTCCACTCTCTTCCAACCTGCTTGTATTTACAGATTTTGCTCCCATTGGAAGTGAATGATCAACTCAGACCTCATGCAATAAGAAACCATCAAGCAGTTAAAATCATACCCACATATCCAGGCCTTGTGTCTAATTTCACACTTTCCAGCCCCCTCCAGCCTATTGCATTAACCAAAGCTGCAAAGCCAAGGATATTAGCCATTTTTGGTGTACCAAAGTAGTTCCTGTTATAAAAAATATGCCTTGTCCAAACCGTTTCCTACAAACTGTGCCTTGTAATCAATAATTGTAATTAATAAATGCTTGCCTATGTATGATATGTGTTCTGTCTTAAAACTGTTATAAACAGCCTGTTTTAAGATCTTGTTAGGTCCAAATGACCCAGGCCCAATTCCTTTTAGTCTAATCTGGCCCCCATAGCAAGGCCAGCTGCTCTAAGCCAGAAAAACAATAGGCGGCCAGGAACAAAACGTCCAGGCTGAAACGATAAAGAAAATATATGTTTTATGCAATTAAGCAATAAGTGCAAACAGCCCTGACAACACACAATCTCAAAAGAGTTAGTGACATGTTGCAAGTTTGCCTTCTGGCCTGCCCATGCTTGTTGTCATCCACTGAATCCCACCCTTGTGAAAAATCTAGCAAAACGAGGGTCCAAGCTTTGCTTTGTACCCCTTCTGTACCATTTGTACCCCTTCTCCTTGCCCCCTCCGAATTAAGATTGTGATTAATTAGCATGCCCATTCGGAGAAATTTTCCAAAATTGATCAGTTTTTCTTTTTTTTATAATGGAAGTTATGCTTATAATTTGACAAGATCTGGAGACTTTGTTCCTTGAACCTACACAGTATTAAATCCAAAATCATGAATTGTTTGAATTTTTATTTTCCCTGTAAAATAAAGATTTTACACTTGGTACCAAAGATATTTCCAAAGTTAAATTCAAACTGCATCAGAAGCTTTGCCTTTAGGTCACAGTGAGGCCCACCTGATGATGTGGCACTGATTACTATCTGTGGGAAGATAGAAGGACAGCTTTCTCACAATTCTAATAAATAACAAAAGCTATACTTAGCATTCACTTGCTTAGTTTTGCAATATCTTTGCAAACAGAATATGAAAGGACATTTTGGTGTGAAAGGAATTTCACCTAGGTGGGTGAAAAGACCAGGAAGGAAACACAATTTTTAGTCCTGATTTTTGAAGTATATGAAAGGCTATGCAATTTTATGAAGCCCTGATTATTTCCTCCCTCCCATTATTGCATAGAAAGCATCAAAAGGCATCATAAATGTTTCTTTTCAAAAACATTCATGCTGTTCTGATCTGATGGTGTACATGTGATGTACTATGCAGAAACTCTGATTGTGTACATGTGATGTAATATGCAATGTGTATATGTGATGTAAAATGCAATCAGGAGCATCAAACAGTGTTCTGTGGTGATTGCGTTCATTTGAAGAAATATGCAAACTGTAAACTTTCAACTATAAACTTTGTCATACATCAGATATATGGTTAATCACTGTTTTGCAAGGTGTAATAAATCCAAATTCCTTGTTCCACAACACTTCCTAATAAAAAACAAAGTTATAATGAAACTTGGAAGCAACATTTATTCATTTTATGTGCCAATACTTCCAGTATTTGGAAGTATTTGGAAAATAATGCAAACGGGCACAGGTGATAGTAAAAAAAATGGGCATGCTTGGGTTAAGATGATTTCCTAATTGTGTATCTGGGCTAGTATAGTCATTCTGGGCTTGCCAGCGCCCCTATACAGGTGGTCAATAAAGGATCTGTATAGCATCCTCCTGCCTCACTGGTTGCCTCTCAAAGACCTGGATAGTGCCCCAAGGGTTGTGGGTTAAAGTCCCACCACATTTGGGTACAAAATTCAAGTCTGAACATCCACATATGGTAACAATTATAACAAACATGGTTTCTGGTAAATTTTCTGACTGAATGCTACAGAAATAAAAAATGAAAATAAGGAAATGTACCATAGTACTGAGGGCTGTGGTTGGCACAAGTGGTTAAGACACTGTGCCTATAACCAGCAGGTCAGGGTTCGAGACCTGGGTCCCCACAAGACAGGGTGAGCTCCTGTCCTTAGCCCAGCTCTGCGACGCAGCTGGAACCAATCGTATTGGCTCTGCCTTTCCATTGGACTATTTCAGTGGCATGGAGAGGGGGGATTTGCTGCTTGGGTAACAGCCTATCCTCCATATCAATCTACCCAGGCCTTTGTGGTTCACATGCAGTGTCGAGCAAGATACCATAGACTTTCAAGATTGATGGATGCCAATACTGTAGTACCAACAGGAAAATCCAAATGTGTCCACCACCACCCCCAAAAAATCAGAGGTGTGGTCCAATCCCCAAATTGAGTGGTTTCAGCTTCAGGAAGGACCTGGAATGGTACATGAGCCTTCTAGATCCCAAGAACAGAGGGATCCCCCCTCTGCTCCAGCGACTGCTCCTGCAAACACTGATTTTTCTAGATCCATTGTCATTCTAGATCCATGGTTATTTTAAACCACTGATTATTCTTGATCCATTTTAATCTGACTTTTGACACCCCTGGTCACCTTTAATGAATACCTTAATGAACTGGACAGGCCAGTGTGTTAATGTTAGTTTTGCTAGATCTTCCAATGACATTTGACATTGGAGACTTTTAAAATAGATTGTCCAAGTTGCTGTTGAATGTTTGCTGTCGTTTGCACTCCACCCATTATACAAGAGCAAAACAGAGGGCAAAAGAGGGACAAAATGGACAGAAATAGAATGTAAAGCACATAAAGGGGAAAATAAGTGACAAAACATGGGATGAAAAGCATGCCATACAATGTTTTCATTTTATCCAGCAGTAAATCACAAGATGAGGTCCATAGAAGCTGTTGCCTCCTATTTTTCAAGACCTACTTTGCACTCAGAATGGCTCATGAGTTCATATCAAGGCATTTGTGCATTAGTTGGCATTTATTGAATTAAAGTGCCATGTAACACTTCACTTTATATTGTAATGAAAGAGAACTGCACTTCATAAACTGAAAGTGTCCAAAAATGTTGCTGTTTCCTGACATCCCTTTTTCTGTTTTATGTGCAAGTTATTCACTGCCCAATTAATTCAGATGCTGTCCAGGAAACTTAAAAGCTACATCCACAATAATAAATAATAGATCTCTAATAAAATATTTACAGGCCAAAACTGATATTTACATGAAAAGAGGCTGATTTGTGGAAACTGTGTTTTCTTTCAAAACCATTCATTACATTTTTCTAAGAAGAATGATCAGTGGCATCAAAAGGAGAGGCACAAGAGAAGAAGTCAAATGACAAACAAGCATCTTTAAAAAAACATAAACGGCAAACACAGTTCACAGTTCAAGCTTTTCTCCAGATTCAATAAAAATACTTGTGAGTTTAACGTTTAAAAAGAGGAAGTCCAGAAAAATGAAAATTATACTAATAAAGCTCTAGAGGTTGTTTTAGATACTGTTTTCATGAAAAGAATTTTAAAAAATGCTTACTGGAGGATCAATCACTAAAGATGTAGGACTCTTCCATGAACATAACACTTAAATTGGGGAGAATTCATTACACTCTTCCCTCATTGGGGAGAATTCATTACACTCTTCCCTCATTATTGACAATTCATTTCTGAAAAAAGCCTTATTGCAAAAATCAAGATAACAAGTACAATTACGACATTAAATAGGAAAAATTCTGACTTTCCTCAAAGTTTACCCAAAACTCACCAAAACTGTCATAACTACCTAATACTATCAGCAAACTGAGCAATACCTTTTCACCTTTTCTAAACAAAGTTTTTTTTAAAAAAATTTGATAAAAAGATGAGTTTTCAACCATTCAAAGCATCATATTTTACCATTGATAAAAAGTGAAAGCCAAGGTTATTTAGCAAATAGTTTTTGATCAGGGACACTTTCGTTCAAAACCCTATGCAACTATTTTATCCATTTACTTAATCACACTAGATCACATTCACCCTTTCCATCCTATCTCTTTCTGGGCTCCTTGTCATTGTCTTCCCTATTGTGTACAGGGGACATTTTTAAAGAAATTGTACCCAAAGTTTTAATCAAGAATCAAACCTATAGCACTCCTCATACCTCTTGCATGTCCCCACTGGAGGCATCTGCCTACAGTCTGTGGCACTCAGAATGACAGAGAGAGGGGAAGAAAAAAAACTTGACTTACTGGTTTTATCATTAAAAATGTCACTTGCAGTTTTACAATAAAAGCTAAAGTCATGGGGTTTTTTTGTCTGTCATTCTGAGGTTCACAGAAGCTGCAGGCAGATGTGTGCAACTTTTATGGAGTTCAAGATCCTCCAGAGGCAAGCAGAATGCATCTCCCATCACCTCCAGAAGGAGGGAGCACTCCAGCCCCATATCTGTGGACTCAGCTATTCATGAGGGTTCTGGAACTGCTTTCGTTCTGTATGGGTTTCTGAACCTGTACCACAAATTATAAGTTCAAGGGGGAGAGGGATCTATTTATTATATGTTTGTTTGTTTAGCATGCTTCTTGAAATCTGTCAAGTACAGATGGGGTTGTATAAAAATACTAGCAAAAAGTGTACCCGCATTGCAGAGTAACATTTCCCCATAGACCATCCCCCATGGTGCATCAACACCCCATGCACAACTTCCCCTCATGCGCAACTTTTCCCCACGCGCAACTTCCCCCACGCGCAACCTCCCCCATACGCATCAACCACCACGTGCAACATCCCCCCTGCGCAACATCCCCATGCACAACTTCCCCCATGCGCAACTTACCCCCACGCGCAGCATCCCCCCACGCGCAGCATCCTCGCCAGTGCAACTTCTTCCTCTGAACAACATCCCCCCAGTGCATCTGGCACCGAGGACCAAATTGGCTGGATGTTGTTCAGTCTCCCATGTTAAGTCTAGGACAGCCCCCTTTTCAGCCCCATAAGGGTTAATTTCTCCAGATGGTTCTTGGTGGGAGTTCAGGTGACAGAAGGAACTCCCAGAATTCCATGCTTCAGGCCCAGCAGTTGGGGCGGAATGTTGCTGAGTCAGCAATTCTCAATGCAAAGTATAGGGAGGAAAACGCGTTGCGCCCCTTTTCACCCCCTTCCGGTTGGAATTTCCGAAAACCGGTTCTTAGTGCACCCCTCGGTCATGGAAGGAACACCCACCCCAAATTTCACGCTTCTAGGCCCACCGGTATCGGCAGGGCGTTGATGAGTGAGTGAGTGAGTCAGTGACTGTTCTCTTTTATATACAGTAATATATCGATTTGCATAGCTCATGCAAATAATTTATTTTTAAGAAACTGTATAGATCAGGGATCTCCAAACATTCTAGCGGAGGGATATCATTTATCCGACACTGTGTAAGGGGCCAGAAAAATGATTTAGAATTCAAATTTGAATAAATTTACATGCAAGCATGTATTAGAGACAATATGGAGGATTACAAGGCTTGCCTGGGGGCCAGATGGAGGGGTCTTGCCGCAGGCTGCATTGAGATTTGTTGGGGGCTGCACCCCGGTAAAGATGGTGATGAACTGTAGGTTCCAGGGCAATGAAAATTTATTGCCCAAGTATCATAGCTTTCATACAAACTTTTGATGCTGTTCTAAAATATGCTTTGAAAGCTCCCTGAATGATGAGTTACATATGTCTTGATTATTTGATTAATCAAATTATTCTCAAACTTGAATCTATAAGGACAAAAGTTAAACATCAGTTCAGTGATTTTCAAGTACTACCATTGGACTAATTTCTTAAAGCACAAGGGAACCTATTCCGTTACCTTAAATGACTCCAAGTTTCTGATGCAAGCCCATTACAACACTTCATTAGCGAAGACAAACTATTTGTGCACTGGACAAGTTAATTTCATAGCTGGGAAAGTGAAATAGTTTAATAAGCAAGGTATGATATGAGAGTCTTTGACATATATTGGAAGTAAATTCATTTGAGCATTAATTGCAGGCACTAGAGCTTTTAAACAGCGCATTCATTTCTTTGGTGTCTTAGACTTTCAGTAGACTTTCAGCCATTTCCTTCAAAATTAGTGATAAAGATGAGACAAGAAAAAATGTGGAAAGAAAACTGAAAGTCCAAGCATATAGCATCAATACAAGCATATAGCATCGTATAACTTGTTTCAAATGCTGGAAGATGTTACAGTTTTACTATGAAAAAGGGGTTTGCAAGATATTAAGATGGTTTGATCCTGAAAAATCAAGATATTAAGATGGCTTGATCCTTGGGCTGTGGGTGGCGAAAGTGGTTAAGACACTACGGGCGCAATCCAGAGTAACTACGGGGAGTCCTTGCTCCGGTGAAAGAACAATTTGCTCTGGATTGCAATATGAATTTCCCATAGGTTTTCACTAGGTGGTGCAGTAACTACGGGTACATGTAATGTCTCTTACGTGCTCCCGTAGTTACTCTGGATTGTAGGGCATATCTGTTAACCAGCAGGCCAGGGTTTGAGACCCAGGTCAGCCCCACAAAACAAGGTGAGCTCCTGTCCTTAGCCCAGCTCTGCGATGCCAGCTGGATCAAATTGTATTGGCTCTGCCTTTCCATTGGACTACTTCAGTGGTGTGGAGAGGGGGATTTGCTGCTTGGGTAACAGCCTATCCTCCATATCAATCTAACCCAGGCTTTCGTGCTTTGCATGCAGCATATGCAGCGCTGAGCACAATACCATAGTCTTCCAAGACTGATGGAGGCCTGCTTCTTTTTGATCCTGAAACAATATGCAGCAGAATCTAAAGAATTGACAAGGAGGGCTTTGGGCTAGTGCGTCTCAACCAGCAGCCCCATTTGCACATGGTAAATCCCTTTTAAACTTGGGAGGACTTTCAAAAGCAAACTGTGACATAAGGAGGGGATTGCTATTTAATGAAAAATCAAAATCTTACTGGGTGAGGCCAAGTCCTCAGTTGCAAATAAATAGTCTCTGAAACCTGGCCTGTTTCGGTGCTATAAAAATCAATGTTAAGTCCCATTATGTTCAACTAGCGAAAAGCATACCTGCATTGCGGGAGTAACATTTCCCCATATTTCATCCCCCCACGGCGCATCAACACCCCATGTGAAACTTCCCCCATGCGCAAGTTCCCCCATGCACATCAGTCCCCCATGCGCATCAGTCCCCCATGCGCCTGAACTCCTCATATGCAACATCACCCATCTGCATCAGTCCCCCATCTGCATCAACCCCCATGCAAAACTTTCCCCATGTGCATCATCCCCCATGCGCAATTTCCCCCATGCGCAACTTCCCCCCATGCGCAACTTTCCCCCATGCGCAGAATCTTCGCCAGTGCAACCTCTTCCTCCAAAAAACATCCCCCAGTGCACTGGTTACCGAGGACCAAACTGGCTGGAAGTTGGTCAGTCTCCCATGTTAAGTATAGGACAGAAAGACGTTGCCCCTTTTTCGGCCCCATAAGGGTTAAATTTCTGCACATGGTTCTCGGTGGGTGTTCAGGTGACAGAAGGAACTCCCAGAATTCCATGCTTCAGGCCCAGCAGTTGGGGCGGAATGTTGATGAGTCAGCAATTCTCAATGCAAAGTATAGGGAGGAAAACGCATTGCGCCCCTTTTCACCCCTTCCAGTTGGAATTTGCAAAAACCAGTTCTTAGTGCACCCCTCCGTCACGGAAGGAACACCCACCCCTAATTTCACACTTCTAGGCCCAGCGGTTTTGGCAGGGCGGTGATGAGTCAGTCAGTCAGTGACTTTTCTTTTTTATATATATAGATGAGACTTACTCCCAGGAAAGCAGTCCAAGTGCTCCATTCCAAGATGGTGATGCCAGTTTCCAGAATACCAAATTACAACATGTCAGTGTCCAGCTTTTAATGACCCTCCCTGAAAGGAGGTTGTGACCCCCACTTTGAGTACCACTGACATAGTCCATTTCAAGGATTCAACTTGAACCCTCTCTGCTCATCCCCTTCTTTGTACCATCACCAAGTAACATGGATGTATGCAAAGGATTATAACCTAAAACAAAAATGAGGTCCTGCCTAATACCTATGCCAATGTAGAATATAACTTTCCAGTTGTGACTCCAAAATGAAAACTTATATTAAACTAATATAAATGAAAGCTAAAACTTAATTTTCATGAAGGTCTATAAATTAATATTCTTGTTGTCAAGAAGTTAGGGAAGGCAAATTCTCAGTTCAAGAAAAATGTGCACATGTGTGCACATACATGCACAAAGGCATTTTTACAGTATCCAACTGTTTTACATTCTCTTTATTATTCCACTGGGCCACATCACCCCTTTAAAACACTAAGGGACACAAGCGCATGTTTGTGCACTGACCCTCGCCCAACAAGTATCTTAAGGCACTTTTTGACATCCCCAGGTTAGAACAGGACTTATGCCAGAGCTCAGGTTAGGACTGCAGCCTAAATTACCTGTAAGGTCACACTAAAACCACCATTCAAATCTCTGTTGTAGATAATCCAAATTCCAAACAATGCCAAAACCTACAGTCAGTTTCTTATAAAAGCCAAGTAATGTGCACGCACTAATGCCATGCACTAAAAAATTATCCCACTTCACTTCCATCCTTTTTCTAGAACAAAATATGGAGAAAAAAGTGTCCTATGGACCATTTTACATAGGCCAAACCAGGGTGTTGAAGGAACACCCTCCCCAAATTTCACGCTTCTAGGCCCAGCGGTTTTGGCTGGGAGTTGGTGGGTGAGTGAGTGAGTGAGTCAGTCACTTTTCAGTTTTATATATATAGAAAAGGACACTTTACATTTTGCACCATGAGAACTATTATTTTGCTCTTGATCAACACAGCATTGCCTTATTTGTCTCTGTATAAGAGATTTTATTTAGAGTCAACCTCTCTTTAATAGTACTAGCCACATATAGTCTCATGATGACATCTTTCACAGGTACACCGCTTGCTTAAGGATACAGAATGACTTCACTGGGCCAGAAGTACCTTCGTGAGCCTCTTGTCAAAGAGAATGAAATTAAAGCTTTGCTGACGTGCTTTTTTGAATTACAGCTATGGTGCTGTGAAGCTTAAATGATGTATCTAAAAGAACACCAAATCCTCTGGCAAATGTATTTTTAATGCCAGATCAGCCCATTGCTGTTCCCAAACATTTTTCATGCTCTTCTTATTTTCAACAAAAGCAAAGCTTACAAGCATCATTTCTTATGCAGCGCTTATGCAACGTGGGGGCATTTGCAGTGCAAGACTGACTGCAGATTCAAGTACGAAGCATCATCACGTACAATTGCTGGAAATGAAAAAAATGACACATTTTCTTGCTCAGCAAAGTGTATCGAAAAACAAGTGAGCACACAGATTTTGCTAGTCGTCAAAGGGATTTAGACATGCTCTAGCCATTACACTCATCTAGTGATTATGTTTCAGTTGCAAGCATGAATTTGCTGAGCCATGCTTACCAGAAAGCATTATCCTGCACACTAAGAACCACAGTCCAACTGACCTAGAGCCTGTCCCTCCAGGTCTTGACCTATTTCCCCCAATAAACAAACACTGTTACATCTGATTAGTAAAAGAAAAGCCAACAGGGAGCTGAAAAATGCAAAACATGTAGAAATTCAAAAACATCCCTTATTCCTGAAAAAAGGACAGAAGCTTTAATGTTATTTCTGCACATTAGCTCATCAGTGATGCATCACAGATCACCAGATGTGCTAGTTTCTTGTTGGATGTGTCAGATACTATGTATATCTGGATACATACCGAGCACGCGCACAAAACAGCAATGCTGAATTTGAATTATAATAATGTTTTATCTTCTTTATAATCCTAAAAATGGCCTTGTTAAGAAAAATAAGCATAAAACAGTACACAACAAAATCAGAGCTGTAGAAAGCTTCTTTCCTCTCCCTGCCTAAAAAAAATCTTCCCCATCCTTCAAACCAGAGGTGACCACCATCAGTAAAATATGAAATTGTCTTTTCTATAGGGGAAAATGTATCAACATTATGCCAATGAAGCTGCTTTCATATCAGCAGTAAAGTCTAGCAGCAGCTGCTTCAGGGGAGCTATTAAATACCATAGTGGGGAAGGAAGAGCAACTGGAGAGCTAATTCACATCCCCAAGAGGCATGAATCCTGCTTCATTAAACCCACAGTGGCCTAGACCCTTCCCCAGCAACACTATCCATAAATAACAGGCAGCACATGCATGTCAAGGGCTGTCCATTGGGAAAATGGGAAACAGCAGGATTTAAAGGGGCAGGGAAGGCAGAGAACTGGAAAAGGAAGGAGACCATCAATGGAGGAAAACAGAGGGAAGCATCACTTACAAGTGCATCACTACCAACCTGCATTACCACAATTGCAAGTTGATGATGCTGGTGATTACCACAGTGCACATCACCAAGGGTGCAGCATTGAAGAAACATTTAAGATGCAAGTTAAGTCACAGGAAAGGAATAGAGTAAGCTGAATAAATATTGATTGCATTTAGGAGAGAGAAGCAGGGAGTAATACCGAGAGGAAAGAGGGCTTGTTCGCTTGCAAATTTGCCAGTGGTTTCCTTAAAGAGAAAAAAACACAGCCCTTTTCCTCCTCCTGACCTATAATCAGAGGTGTTAGGATTGCGCACTGAGCGAGACAGGATTACAAGTTGTACTGACCCCAATGGGCTTAATTCTGACTAAAGTGAATAACACTGTTTTCAAACACATCTACAGATGATCACTTAGCTTTATGAAAATTTTAACATTCAGACCCCACTCATTCATCTGTATGGGAAGGATCCCTGATTTTCAAACTGCCAAGGCACACCATCAGTTTTTTGGTAATTGACAAGGTACACCAAGGCAATCAAGGTACACCAAGGTATTGGTGGGGAGCTCACACCTCAGAACCGTCCTACTGATAAATTCAACTCTCCCAAACTCCCATGGTGTCCCTGCAGTTTATGGCACAGTGGTTGAAAATGGCTGCAATAATAAAAGGAGCGAAAGAAGGGGGTTTGAAAGAGATGATGGGGTGCAGTGGGGCTGGCGGAAAGGAAGAGGATCTGGGGCTGCCATGGAGAAAATGGAGGCAATCCGTAATGAAATACCCTAAATGAGTGCAAGCTGCAAGCCTTCCAAAGGCAACCATGCCAGAGGGGCTGTGGTGCAACAAACCTCACCGAGGTGCAGAAGGATGCAGCAACAGTAGCAAGCTGGGAAGGTTTTAAGAGCCCAATCCTATCCACACACATTCCTGCAAGTAAGACCCACTGACTATAATGGAACACTTGAGTAGACATGAACAGGACTGTGCTCCAAGACTGCAATCCTATCCACATTTTCCAGAGTAAGCATCGCTGATTACAATGGGGCTCACTCCCAAACTGACATGCATAGGATGGTGCTCCAAGGCTGCAATCCTATGAACGCTTTCCTGAGAGAAAGTTCTATTGATTACCATGGGACATACATCTGAGTAGACATGCACAGGATTATTATGTTTGAAGACGGAAATCCTATCCACACTTTCCTGAGTAAGTGCCATTGATTATAATGGGGCTTAATCCTGAATTGACATGCAAAGGATGGTGTTCCAAGGCTGCAATCCTTTGCACACTTTACTGAGAACAAGTTCCAGTGATTAAAATGGGGTTTACTCCAACATAGGCATGCATTGGCTTGTACTCCAAGGCTGCAATCCTATGCATGCTTTCCTGAGAGCAAGTTCCACTGATTACAACAGGCCTTGTACTCCATAGGCTGTACTCCTAAGCAAGTTCCACTGATTACAGTGGGGTCTACTCCTAAGTAGACATGCAATGGGTTGTATCCCAATGCTGTAATTCTATGCAAGCTTTCATGAGAGCCAGTTCCATTGATTACAATGGGGTTTACTCTGACGTAGGCATGCACTGGCTTGTACTCTAAGGCTGCAATCCGATGCATGCTTTCTTGAGAGCAAGCTCTATTGATTACAATGGGGTTTACTCCTACGTAGGCATGCAATGGCTTGTACTCCAAGGCTGCAATCCTATGCATGCTTTCCTGAGAGCAAGCTCCATTGATTACAGTGGGGTTTATTCCTGAGTAGACATGCACAGGGAGTTGGGATCTAACCCTTCTGAGCTGCTGGTTGTACAGAGTGACCAATGAAATTCAGGAGTGTGGGAGGAAGAGTAAACTGCAGCAACTGGAAGCAAGGAAAGGTGCAGGCCAGCTACACACATAAACAACACAACACAACATAGGGGGTGCAGTACAGTGGAAGAGATATTCCAGAGGTAGAGTGACCAGATGTCATAACCTCGAAAAAGGACAAAATGTAGGACACCCAAGAAAAATGTAGGATATAAGAAAAAATCTAAAAACACTCATATTTATTCCTTACATGTGCTTAACTTAAAACACTGTATTTAATACTATTACATGTAATTTCTTAAAAACAAGGCCTGCTCACAAGGAAAGGGAGGACAATGATTCTTTTCCAGGACAGAGGGCTGAAAAAGAGGACATGTCCTGGAAAAAGAAGACATATAGTCACCCAGCTTATAATTTATGTATTCCAAGAAGGCTGTATACTGTCTGCTCACAAAGAAGACGAGGACTTTTTGTAGGACAGAGGGCTGAAAAAGAGGACATGTCCTGGAAAAGAGGACATGTCCTGGAAAAGAGGTACATATGGTCACCCAGCTTATAATTTATGTATTCCATACTGTCTGCTCACAAGGAAAAAGAGGAGAATGAAGATGTTTTTTCCAGGACAGAGGGCTGAAAAAGAGGACATGTCCTGGCAAAAGGGTCCATGTGGTCACACAGCCTTTGGGACTGTGCAGATGTTTTCCAGCTGTGCAGTGTGGGGTGCAGTGGAGGTGATGGAGAGACCTACCTGCTCCTGCAGAGGCTGAGGCTGGAGAGCCCTTCATGAGCAGCATCAGCAGCACCCAGAGCAGGGCGCCGTCCAGTCCCCTCAGGGGAGACCTGCCAGTCCCCTGCATGGCGAGCAGCCCGAGGGCGACGGAGGCATATTGCGGGGCCGCCAAGGAGGCGGGCGGACTCCCGAGCAGCTGAGGCAGCAGCAGTAACAGCAGTGCTGAGGGGAGGGGGCTGGAGGCGGCACCAAACAACACGTCACTCAGCAGCAGCAGCAGCAGGAAGGCTCTCCTCAGCATCAGCCTCCCTCACCTGACTGCACTGGCTGTGAGAGCTCAAGTCTAAGCAGGTCTACTTAGAAGTACGACCATTATACTCAATGGGGCCTCCTCCCAGGAAAGTGTGCATAGGGTTGCAGCCTCAGAGTCCAAGCTTCTGCATGCCTACTCAGAAGTAAATCCCATTATGCTCAATGGGGCTTCCTCCCAGGAAAGTGTGGATAGGGTTGCAGCCTCAGAGTCCAAGCCTCTGCATGCCTACTCAGAAGTAAATCCCATTATGCTCAATGGGGCTTCCTCCCAGGAAAGTGTGGATAGGGTTGCAGCCTCAGAGTCCAAGCCTCTGCATGCCTACTCAGAAGTAAATCCCATTATGCTCTATGGGGCTTCCTCCCTGGAAAGTGTGCATAGGGTTGCAGCCTCAGAGTCCAAGCCTCTGCATGCCTACTCAGAAGTAAATCCCATTATACTCAATGGGGCTTCCTCCCTGGAAAGTGTGCATAGGGTTGCAGCCTCAGAGTCCAAGCCTCTGCATGCCTACTCAGAAGTAAGTCCCATTATGCTCAATGGTGCTTCATCCCAGGAAAGTGTGCATAGGGTTGCAGCCTCAGAGTCCAAGCCTCTGCATGCCTACTCAGAAGTAAGTCCCATTATTCTCAGTGGGACTTCCTCCCAGGAAAGTGTGCATAGGGTTGCAGCCTCAGAGTCCAAGCCTCTGCATGTCTACTCAGAAGTAAGGTTGCAGTTCTATACACACTTTCCTGGGAATAAGCCCCATTGAGTATAATGGGTCTTACTTCTGCGTAGGCATGCAGAGGCTTGGACTCTTGAGGCTGCAATCCTATCCACGTTTTCCTACGAAGAAGCCCCATTGACTATAATGGGACTCTGAGTAGGCATGCATAGGCTTGGACTCTGAGGCTGCAATCCTATGCACACTTTCCTGGGAGGAAGCCCCATTGAGTATATTGGGAGTTACTTCTGAGTAGACATGCATAGGATTGGGCTCTGAGGCTGCCATTTTCTAGGAGCTCCACTGAACTTTTCTAGGAGCTCCATTGAACAAAATGGGGCCCGGGTGAACATATGTCCTCATTTTCCAGGAGAGGTCCTCTTTTTAAGCCCTTTGACCTGGTCGGGGGAGAGAATAAGGATTGGAATAGCTAAATAAGGATTGGAAGCAACATTTATAAACTAAAAAAGATTGGGTTCCTATTTTCAACATTTTCACTTTTGGACTGTGCTCCAGTCCCTTACCCTTCCAGTAAGTGGAGGACACCTGTAGTTGTTCAATATGCCCAATATTGTAGAAAATTGTGACCAAAAAAAACCAAGATATATCACAGCAAGACCTGTAACAGAACATTAGAGCAATGGTAACGTCTATTCCTCTAGTTTAATGTCCTGATTCAGACAGTGGTCAATATTGGAGTCTTCACTGGATCTGCACCCCGAATTCACTTGACAATTGCGGAGTGATGCACTTAACTTGTTCAATCCTTTCTGTCTGGCACTTAGAGGTTTAGGACCATAAGGCTGCATTTAAACCATCTGTCTATTAGCCACTAATGGGACTGTAGCCCAGGCATTTGCTTAAGCATTTGGAGAGCAATGCTTTTTTCAGAACCTGGTGATTTAGAGCTTCTCGAAAAGTGCAGCTTTAAGTTTATGGAGGCAACAACCGTCTCCTTTGCATCGTAGACAAGATGATTTCAACTCAGAGACTGAAGCAAGTCTATGTAAACCAGTACAGTCTGACATTTTTAGGACGCAAGGATTTGGGGAGGATGCAAACGATGGTCTGCACATAGCATAGAAAATGTGCTCATCTGTATCATCCTGACAACAATGAGCTAATTTTATCACAGTTGTTTACTTACAACAACAGTCTGAAGAGGTGTGGGGGAGGCAGGTTAACCTCTATAAGATTGCAGCCCTATTTTCCTGCATCCTATTATAAATGTTCTTTCAATGCACCATAATACAAAAACGGTGAACAGACCATTTCCCAGTTCACCATTTAGTCCAGGGGGTCTCCAAACCCCACCCCTGGGGCCAGATGCAGCCTTCAGCAAGCCTCACGAGTCACGACCCCTCTGTCCTGCACCTGGGCAAGCCCTGTAATCCACTCCAGTACATTCTTATATGTAAATTTATTCAAAATTGAAATGTAAATTATTTTTTTTGCCCCTGACACAGTGTCAGAGAGATGATGTGGCCTTCCTGCCAAAAGGTTTGGAGATCCCTGATTTAGTCTGTTCTGCATTTATAAGAGTGCAATTCTGTCCTTTCCCCACTCTGCAGGTGTAGCTGCACCAAAAATGAGTGTGATGTGTCCAGTGGGGAAGGACAGATCTGATGATTTCAGATGTGAAAAGGGATTTAAATCCCCTTGCACCTCTAGTGCATGTGTTTACCACACACATGTGCTAGTGATTTCACTAGCGCATGTGCGAGAAAAGGGGGATAAGATCCAGCACGCCCATCACCACCAGATCCACTCTTTCTTGCAGCCTCATTGCCCCTTGCAACTCCCTTCCTACCCAGCTCTGTCACTTCTTCACTCCTGTTTTGGCCTCTCCTCCTGCCTCACTACTGATTTATCTGCACCTGTGGGCAGAATGAGAGGCGATGATGGGCAGATTCGACCTTCATGATGGGATCCTCTGAACATGCTACTGAGTGCACTGCACTCAGTTTAAAGATTGCTGCAAAAGCAGTTTAGTTTTAATAAGAAAAAAAAATAAGAATTTAATAAATCCTAAGTATGTCACAATTTGGTCACCTAAACTTCTGCATTTGAGAGGTCCAAAGCTAATATAGGTAGATTTTTTTCTCCCTTATCAGGAAAAAAATTGCAGTGTGTACTATACAGACATTGTTGAAAAATGTCAAACAGGTCAGCAAACATCATATGGGTCACAGTGAAAAGAGCAAGAAGATGCATTTCTCAATATACTTATGCAATTATTCTGAAATCCAGATAAATCTGAACTCTAGATATCTTAACAAGCAGCCTGGATATGGTATATTCAACTTGTATTATGTATGTATTTTCATACATGGCAACTTTCAGTTATACTTACCCTAAAACATTGTGGATTGTAATATGTGTAAATAAAACAAAACAAAAGAATAGTGTATGAATGTACTTTATTTACAATTTAAAACATTAGTTCTATCATTTACAGTAAATATTCCATAATTGAATTATGTGAACAATTTTAAAAAATATATTTGATTTTCTCTTCCAACTTAGAGTTTTAACAGATTTGTAGGATTAAGGAGTGACCAGTTTGGTAACACAACCCATAAGGTTCTTCCTTCTGCTGTGTACTACAATCTATGTTTATTTGCTACAACAATGGAAAAGCCTTCATTCACACAACTTTATATATAATTTAAATCGTAAAAATGCTGGTGGATTATTTTTCTATATGATTTCCCGCAGAGCATTACCATTGTATTCAAATTCTGTTCATGCTAAATTAAAGCCAGTGACATATCTGAAGTTTTGATACACTGTTTCTAAGTGAATACATTTTAAATTCCACTGATATTGTATTGAAGGTTTCAGCCAAAATGAATAACATAATAAATTAACAGAGAATATTTGGGTATGTATCTACACTACATAATTTAAAATTCATTTTAATAATGATTTCCACTCCCCCGGAAACCCTGAGAACTGTAGTTCTGTAAGGCTGGAATCCTTTATACATTTCCTGGGATTAACAGTGCATTCTTATTAGTGTTTACTCAGAAGTAAGTTCCTTTGAGTTCAGTGGGGCTTTCTCTCAGGATAGTGCTCTTGGGATTGCACCATAATTTTCACAGAACCCTGTGGGCAGTGATGAGAGTCAAAGAAATTAACAACCGGTTCTGTGCCCATCTGGCAGGCACTTTTAAATGGCTATTTTGAATCTTTATATGTCCTATCTGTTGTTAACAACCGGTTGTATAGAGTCGGTGTGAACCTGCTGGAGCCCACCACTGCCTGTGGGGCTTAAATCGGAGTAGACATGCATATGTGTGCAGTCTAAGTGGTGATCTGTAAGAGAGGATTCTCATCATTTACAAAAAAGTACAAGGATTTGTTAAAGGGAACACTGATAATTATACTTTCTAGGTTCATAATACTGATTGATGTATGCTTTGTGTTTATTTGGTGCATAGTCTCACTGGCTAATACTGGGGTAGGTTGGGACACACCTGAAATATTTGGTTGAATGTTTCAACATGTAACCAGGACAGATTACCAGTACTCAGTATTATACAGTATGTGACAATATAGTATGACACAACAGAATCATCAGAAAATTCAATATTAGCCACATATATTCATCATGATGATGGTATATGGATGAAAGGGGGGTGGGAAAGGAATGATTGTATCAGTTATTCTGTTGATGTGTTAGTTGTGAAGAGAAGTACTGAGTTTATAAACTACTTATTTATGCAAGTAAAAGTACAATAGGAAATGTAATATAACACACATTCCATATCAGGCTCATGAATTTATGAGAAGATTTAGATGTATGCTAGCTGAAAGGCTTGTGTCCATTCAAGGAGGTTTTAAAAACTATAATTTTTAAACTGCAGATCCTCCATATCAAAAACTTCTGCCACTCTTTTAAGGGCTTGACTTGTTATTACGAGTAATTCTGTTTCCTCCTTTCTTTTTGTCATAATGCCATCATTGACAGAGCACATGACATGACTTCATTGTGCAGTGTGTTGTTTGCTCCTTTTTACATAATTGTTGGCCATGTGGGACAATTCACACTGCAATGCTGTCACAAAATGTTTATCTTATGGTAATATGTCTTATGTTGATTTAGATGTTAGGAGGAAGACAGGATCAAGACACATGGAGAGGAGCAGTTTAGTATCTGGTTAACTCCTACACTTGAAAAAAGCAGTCTCCGTCAGTCTTGAAAGACTATGGTATCGTGCTTGGCGCTGCATACGCTGCATGCGAAGCACGAAAGCCTGTGTTGGATTGTTATGGAGGATAGGCTGTTACCCAAGCAGCAAATCCCCCCTCTCCACGCCACTGAATTAGTCCAATGGAAAGGCAGAGCCAATACAATTGGATCCAGCTGCGTTGCAGAGCTGGACTAAGGACAGGAGATTACCCTGTCTTGTGGGGCTGACCCGGGTCTCGAACCCTGGCCTGCTGGTTAACAGGCACAGCATCTTTACCGCTTGCGCCACTTGAAAAATCAGAGGGGAATTGGAGAACTTGCACGTGCCACAAACACACGCACACATTCTTGGGCAAACAAAACTAGCTGAGTAAATCTTTGGATCCTAGCCAAAATTTCTCTATAGATTAGAAGAAGTCTGTTTGTGTTAAGAAATTTGCCTTAGCACTTTTAATGATGGATTTAATTAATTTATATTGAAATTACATATATCTTTACAAGAATTGTACATTTAGTGGAATACAAATCTGACACAATAGCAGCACTGCAATATCACATAGTAGTTACTGTACAGTCACTAGTCTACTTGTAGACGTTCTCCAACTACATAGGAAAGTTAGCAGTTAGCAAACTTTACAATGCACATTGTGCCTCACCCAATGTGGGTAATCATAACACTTTCTACATCATTTACTCAGAAACTCTCTCACTCTCCTACCAGTATTGACCTCTATGGAAGATATTAGATGCTATATAAATTTCAGACTAACCTGAGTAAGCTGTACCACGTTTAATGGTTTTCTTGGGCTTGGCTTTTGCATTGCATGTAATACCAACATTGAGTCAGAAGGTTAATGACCCAAATCTGAGCTCCACTCTTGCATGCACTACCCAGGAGATGGTCATTGCAAAAGTGCAATAAAGCATTTTGTGACAACCTACGGTAATACTAGCAACTATGGCATTGAGGCCTTATGGTAAATATTGGCCTTTATGCCTGCAGGAGAGAGAGACTGATGGGGTAAGTGCGGAGCCAGTGGTGGGGAGATGGGATAAAGTAGGGGAATGATGGGTTGGGCCAAACAAGGCAGGGTGGTTCATGCTTGAGATTGGGTGGGGATGTGACAGTAGTTTCTGCCAGATCCTATCACCACTTCAGGTTTAAAAACCCTACATGGGGCTACTCAGTTCTGCATCAGCGATTGAGCTGGTGCAAAATCCAAGTGGCTGCTGAGGCTCAACAGGGAGTAAGGAAACTAATGTTCCTTTACCTCAAGATGATCTCCAGCTGCAAGATTCAGCAGCAGCTATTTCAGTGTAATTATACTATGGCATAGGATTAGGATTGGACTATAAGAGTCTTGCATTAATAGATCTTTCTCCTCCAATTCAGAAGGTTCTTTGGCAGGGAGGAACAGGTGGGAAGATTTAAGTGGAGTCATGTTGAAGTGTTTGTATCACATCCCATGACCAGGAGGAGCACTAAAGTATGACAGTCTTAGGTATACCTGTTAAGTGGGCAAAGAGGCACTTTTAAAAGTAGTGGTTTTCCTGTAATTAGCAAAGGGAGAGCAACTTTCTCTTTCTACCTCAGCATAGTGGCTTTTCCAGAAGTTTTTTGCTGGTGTCTTTTTGCATTTTTAAAAAAAATATTGCGAGCCCTTTTGGGAGAAGCAATCACTTCCTTACCTAGATTGTTAAAGAAATTGCTTTGTGAATGCTTTTGTAGAAAAACAGTTTATAAATATTCTTAATCTTCTCTCTAGGACCCCAAAACTCTTTTATACACAAACGTTGGATGAACACACAGCCATCCCAAGTACATACTTGCCAAAACCAACATCAAGCAGTGAGGCAATATTGCCTTTGAATTGGCCATCAAAGATCACACATAATATAAAGGTTTTCATTTTACCCCAGGCATGATGGTTTTTTTAATATATGCCTTCTGACAGCAAGCAATTAACCCAAATACATGAATCAGCTTTAAGTCACTGGAGGTTACTTATAACAGTAGTTCCATGGAAGAAAGTGCCCTCTTAGAAAGATAGGAGTCTTCCTTAATTAGGTCTATGAACATTAACTATAAATTGGCAAGTAATAAATTAGAACTGTCTATAAAAGATGTATTGCATTTAAGGGCTCTTTATATAAATTCAGAAAGTGGATCCCCTCTCCCACCCAGTACTTATAACTTTAAATGTTGTTGAAGTCAAAATAAATAGTTAATCCAGTACCTCTCAGACTATTCTATAAAAACAAAGCAATAATGCACCCATATTAAAATAAAATATTGTTATCAACAGATAGAAAATACTTCCATCTGCAAATATGTCTCAGATCTGGTTCATAGATGCTCATTCACCACTTGATCGACATCAAGCAATGACACTATCTATGATAGTGTTGTGGAGAATAGGTAGTGACACATTGTCCCAGCACAAACTAATTCTATGTGCAGACAACAGCTTGTGACACATTTGAAGGTTATCCGATAGAGCAAAAGGTACCATGGAACATGAACATTCATTCATTTTTGTCCTGCTATGATATCTAGCTTGTCAAGGTTTTATAAGTTTCAGAAACCAGCTAAACTGGCTTAGCTAGAGTCAGCATCACAATAAAATTAGCAATCATATGCAGTTACTGCAACTGTATCCTTGTACACGTTACAAGTCACAATGACTATATACAAAGATGGGCTATCGCTAAATACCAAGGGAGCAGCAACAGGATACAAGTATCTTGAAATCTTCTGTGCTCCATGAGGTATGTGGTGGCCCACTGTGAGATACAGCAAGCTGGACTAGAAGGGACCTTGTCCTGATCCAGCAAGGCTCTTCTTATGTACTGTCACAACAGTAGCTCTATCATATTGCCATGTTTCTAGAAAAAGATACCTACCCATACATCGCGGCTTGGAGAGCCACTGCCATTCAGAGTGGGCAACAAGGGGCAAGTTGAGCCTATGATCTATAAAGTATAAGGCACCTTCATATGTTTATTACCCTAAATTGAAATCACAGTACAGTTGCATTCTGTTGATTTCCTAAGGCAACATTCTTGCACAATTGCCTGCTAAGTGTCATGGACTTACTTCTGAGTAAACATGTTTACAATTGCACTGTAAATCATCTTATTTTCAGGGCTTTAGATGGAAGAGTGAAAATCACCTTATTATCCCATCAGCTGTATGGATTACAGCTGTAAGTACTAATACAAGATATCAATAGGAATGCATGTCAATGAGATCACAGAGTCAACCCAGTAATGAAGGATTTCTCTTTCAACTTAACTTTTGTATGAATGCTGGAATAGAAGTAAAAGGTTTAGTAAAACAAGGGAATGTGTTAACAAATTTTCTTGTGTTTTCCCAGTACCAAAATCCCATGAGAAAATTGAATGGCTCCTATTAAGAAAATTGGAGTTTCAAATATAGTTGAGGATAGTGGCTCCTATTCCAAGGAAACAGCCAAATGCCCTTTGGCACAATTTCACAAGGAAAAACATTTATATAAATAAAGGTACTTCCTCACTATGGTTTCTCTAGTATTCACACAAATGATAGTTTCTTATGACACTGTGGGCTAAATCCATAGCAGTTACGTCACCCTCTAGTGTTATGGAAACTCATCTTAACTGCTCCGGAGCAAACGGCTTAATTTCACTTCAGGATAGAGGCGCATGTGACCTTATATTATGTTTATGATGGATGCTGTATATTACATTTAACATGATGTTCATGTATTTATTTGTGCTAGATTTATTTTGTAACATCACTTAAAAGTAGGCTTCAAGGTAAAGCACCTTAACTAGCTGAACGATTCAAGGACTGTTTAGGACAAGGCATCTTACTTACGTTTAAGTGCCAAGTCTTAGAGTACAATCCTATGCATATTTACTCAGAAGTAAGTCTTACTAACTTCCTTGAAAGTCTTACTTATTTCCATGAAATTTACTGTTTTGCAAGTTTGCTTTGCAATCTCAACGGAAAGTATTTTTAAAGAAATTCTGTTTAATAGTAAAATACAGCTTGCAGACTGCTATGTTTAAGATAGGATATAGAATTATATACGTTCACTTTTAAAAATATATTACAAGTTCATGATTTGAGTAATAACTTCACTGACCATATTTAAACAGAGTAATGCAATGATCCTAAGTATATTTGCTTGTAATTTAATCCAAAATAAACTAATTTAGGGGTGGATTTTTAGTTGTTTTTTTAAGAGGTGGAGGTGTTTTTCATCTCTTTATGAACTGGCTTTTACTGAATACAAAATATAGTCTTTATGAAACAAAACATGAAGTACAAAAATACTCAGTTTTAACAACTTCTGTGACTTTTTTATCTTTCAAAAATATTTACAAACAGTACAAGCTGACTCATCTAGAAGGTGAGGTCAACATTCAGGAAAGAAGTTTAATTAGGTTGCAATCTAATTAGGGGAGGTAAGTAAAGTAGAATACTATTTACATAGAGTTACAGTGTCATTGTCCTACATGAAAGAATACAGTATGTTCGTGGCCTAGCAAAAATATCAGACAATTAAGGACAAAGAATGATGGAATCCACTGCATTTGAAATTTAAGCAAATGGACTCTGTGAGCAATACTTAATTCTCCTAATTTTCTAAAATCTGGTTCACAGAATCCTATCCAGATCAATGTCAAGTGATGGCTGGCATGAACGCATGAGCTACCACAATTAACAGGTTTGATACCTCAGATAGAGCTTTCATATCTCCTCATGTCAAATTAATGCTTTGAAATTGTGCTAGTTCACACAGGCTGATCAACTGTACAATAATAACATCAGAGAAAAAACAATTAGGGGACATGCATGTGTGAACAGGGATCAAGTTAAGCATATCCCCTCATTCTGCTTACACTTTATCTTTTAAGAATACCAGGGTATTTTAACTGTTATCATTACTTAGTATTGGGATCCATCAGTCTCGAAAGACTATAGTATTGTGCTCAACGCTACATGCCAAGCACAATGGCCTGGGTAGATTGATATGGAGGATAGGCTGTTACCCAAGCAGCAAATCCCCCCTCTCCAGGCCACTGAAATAGTCCAATGGAATGGCAGAGCCGATATGATTGGTTCCAGCTGCGACGCAGAGCTGGGCTAAGGACTGGAGCTCACACTGTCTTCTGGGGACCTGGGTCTCAAAACCTGGCCTTCTGGATAACAGGCACAGTGTCTTAACCACTTGCGCCAACCACAGCCCTACAATACCATGAAACCAAGTAAAAATTTCCAGTGATTCAAAACCTTATAATTTTGACAATACAACAAATGGAGCAAGAGGATTGGGTTAAGTGACATGCTCAATCTACATCTCTCCACCCTCACCTTTCGTGTTAGAGTTGTATCTTTTTTAAAAAAGAAGCATTTCCTGTCTCACTCAGAACTACATTTTAATGGTATTAGTTAGAACTTTAGGGGAAAACTCCCAGGAGTGAATCTAGCATGCAAGCCTCCATTAGAGGTTAAGGACAGTGTGATCACCACCATTGGTCTACTAACTTCTTTATATACTAATAAAAATCAGAAATGCTGTGGCATTTTGCAGTGTAAATGTAAAATTCATTCATTTGGCACTGGATTTGGTCTTCCATTTATATTTTAGTTTTAAAATTTTTAAGGCGCAAATCTTCAGAGGTTTGGAAAAGAGATCAGAGCAATATGGGAAAGTTCACAATTGAGATAGTGCTCCGAGTGGTTGGATTTCATTGCTCTGCACAATTTCCTCACATTTTCAATAGTTACAATTCCCTGACTTAAAGGTCATCATATTCAATTATGATGCTCTTCTTTCCTTCTCCACGTATGGTTTTTTTCTATTTGAAAAACCTAGTTTTTAAAAGCAGAATTAAATTATGCAGAGCAAAGATTGGCAAATAAATTTGAATAATTTATTCTCAGTGCAGAATACTGATTTCCTCACAAATTATTTGATGTTTCTTATTTTTACAGAATGCTTCTTTCTACACATACAAAATGGAATCTAAGAACATTATCCAAAAATTGTTGTGTAACTCAATGTATTTTTCATTGCTCTTGAGCATGAGGATATTAGTGTTCATAAAGAGGTTGAGGATTTCCCACAAAAATCAGAAAACCAAAGTGCATCTTCCATATTAATGATTCTATGTTCACTGAGAAGTCTGTAACTCCTTAAATAGGTACCATACAAGAGAGATAGAATAGTCCTCCATGGTGAAATCATCAGCAAAGAGACAACTGAAGCAGACCAGTGCAATGATCTGCTGTGTTTTGTATTATTAGTTATTTATAGTTGAAAAATAAAATGTAGAGGCAAGTAAGTACTTCAAAGAATTGTTGAGTACCTTTGAAAAGGCCAGCTGGGGAAAGTTCAAGGAAAGGTCTTCTGTTAGCTTCCATGTAGTTCACTGAACAAATGCTGTTGGTTTACAAACTTAAAATGCAACTCTACAGCAGATCAAGTTGGACTAAATTAAATAAACTGAAAAAAAAACATTGTCTTCTGGAGCTGTATAAGTGAAATCATGGCACTAAAATATGCTTATCAGTGCATATGTAATAGTCACATATGTGAACATGATTAATATCAGGGAAGCTAAAATATATTGCTGTCATTTTGTAGTTAACTTGGACTTTACCCAATGCCAAAAGGAAACAGCAGTGCAGTTTTGGATTGTCTCTCTCTCTTAGGAAAGAAATGCACATCTTTTAAAGAAGATGCTGCCAATTCTTTGGTAAATGACACTGTTTAAGCCTCTGATGTCCCTTCACCATTTTCATGGGGTTGCAGCTGTTCCCTTTCTTGTTCTTCCTGAGGCGGTCGCACACGTTTGAAGAAACCCATCTGTGAGGAAAGAAGAAGAAAAAACACCTCAGTGAATATTGGAAACAAAATATATTCTTCTAATGTTATGCATCTTCTTTACACTTAGGCCTTGCTTTACATACTATAAAAATATTTATTCATTTACACAATAGCTAAGAAACCAAAACTAGGTACCAGTCAACAGCCCCCATTTCAAAATTATCTAGTAAATTGGATTTTTTTTACCACATTCTCAGAACTTTGGCTGCAATTCTATACTGGGACTAAGCTCCATTTACCCCCAAATCCAGAGTAACTATGGGAGCACATACGAGACATTACGTAGACCCGTAGCTACTGCACCATCTAGTGAAAACCTATGGGAAATTCATATTGGAATCCAGAGTAAGTTGTTCTTACACCGGAGCAAAGACTCCCCATAGTTACTCTGGATTTTGCCCTTAGTCTGTGTTAATTTAGTTTGTGTTAATTTTTGTATATAGCACACATAGGGCACACAAACATGATCAGAATTGTGGTAGTACTAGGACACTTGATCGCTTTGTCCCTGTCATGGTTCCAATCCAGATAATGGCTCCATACATGCGCCTTATCTTTTTTTAAGGTTCTCCAGGCATTAATGGTTCATCATTAATGACGTTAATGGTAAGTCAATAAGTTTTGTCCCCCTCTTTTACTGTTTCCAAAAAGGCCAATATGTAATCAAGGTGACAAATGCTATATGCAGGAACCGGTCTTTATATATGTGACAAGTGGAGACCAAAACTGCAGTATATCCTCAGACTGCAAAAGGCCTGCTGTAATTCACGGATGGACAAGCTGCTCCACATTAGGTATCCTGGACCTTTAACAATTGTATAGAAGAGGGAATTGCAGCAGGTGCAGCTTGTCATATGTGAGTTGACAATCCAGGAAGAAAGAGCTAGAAATCGATACCAACCAAATGAGCTGAATACAATACAAACACTAAGTCAGAGGTGTCCAAATTTTTTGGTAGGAGGACCACATCATCTTTCTAATATTGTATCAGGAGCCGGAAAAAAAGAGTTGATTTACATTTCAAATTTTAATAAATTTACATATATGAATATATCAGGCTGCAATCCATAGTTAGATTGGCATAAGTCCCAGCCCTAGTCCTGTGTTAGCCTAGAGATATCAAAAAAAGTGCTGAATGGCACTTCTGTGCCTCTCGAGGGGAGGGTTAGGCCAGTGAACAGACATGCACCAGTTTCTCCGTATTATCATGGGAACAGGTTGCAGGTGTGTTGTGCTGGCCTAAACTGGTTAGGATTGTACCCTTAGAAATGGAACATATGAATCAAACCAGTGATGGGATTCAAACAAATTAACAACTGGTTCTATGCCCATCTGGCAGCCACTTTTAAATGGCTACTTTTAAACTTTATATGTCCTATCTCTCATTAACAACCGGTTCTATAGAGTAGTTGCGAACCTGCTGAAGCCCACCACTGAATCAAACCACTTCATAAGCACTTTCACACACTGCGCAGGTGTGTTCAGCCTCCTCAGCTCTCAGAATACCCTCTGGAAGTATGGAGAGAGATCTCCCTTTGCCTCCGGAGGGCTTGCCCTAAGGCTGGATAGCGGGCCATATCTGGCCCGCAGGATGGGGTTTGGGGGCCCCTGCCGTAAGAAACTACAATCAGTCCATTCTGAAGATGAAAATTATGTATAGTCAAAAGTAAACTCAAATTTGAAAAATACATACTGTTATCATTCAAAATTAAAACTCTATTATGACAGGCACACAGGAATTCAGAGAGCTGAGGGAACAGCAGATCCATTTTCCCATCACACATCCACTTTGGGGCATGTGTTGATTTAGGTGGAATGGTAGGTTGAAATCACCTGGTATTTAAACTGCTGTTTTTTTCTCTGTTTCTCTTAAGTTTGCCAAGTGTGCATAATCTGGATAAGTAAAATGCGCATATCACGCAGGCTGAGTGTGTTTTGAACCTTGTTTCCTATTACTTCCGGACTATGTTTTTAAATTAAGGATTAATTATATATACTACTTACTTTGTGCATTACGAAGACTAGAATTCCTAAAAGTACTAATCCTGCGAGGACTGCTATTATGATTACCCATACTTGAACTTGCATGGGTGCTGGCTGGATACCCCACAAAATATTTGTGGTAACCTGAAAGAGAAAAAGAGAACAAAGAAAGATTTTAGGGAGAGACAGTTTATTATGTCAAAGATATGTTTTAAAAAGTCATCATGTTCTTCCAGTTCATGGGACTTGGGCCTTCCAATGGCTATCAGACTGCCATGCTAAAAATGGTCTCTGTGTACCCATGCCAATCCTTATGAAATAACCAACACTGAATGGTGCAGCAGTCTGAACTGTGCATCTAAAGCTTTTAACTGATGGCGAAAATTTAATTATAAGCTTAAGCAGCAGGCGATCAAATTGAATCAGCTCAACAATTTAATATTACCCAGTATGAATGGGTGACAGATGATGAAATGCATGTTTCATTTTGACTACTCTTTTCCTGCTTAATTACGCTGCCCTGGGTCAAAGTAATTTTGAATATCACCCTGCTTACTATTGTAGAATTTTGGACATCTTCGGGAAAAGGAAGATTCTTGTAGGGGTATTCGATAACGCTGAAGGAAGCAGATGATTTGAGGGAATATGAATGGTTCTGGTTCTCTTTCTGTGAAAACAAATAAAAAGGCATCTCAGAAACGTCTTTGCTTCAGAAGGGAGATTTAAGGTGTAAAACAAAAATGGTGTAGTGCTTACGTTCATGAAGGTCTGAGTCCAAAGCCGAGATTTTAAAAACAGAATTGCAGACTTTCCCCGCTCCAGACGGCCAACTTGACATAATATATTTAAACATTCTGCAGTTCCACAACCCTATGATAAAAAAACAAAAGAGGAATGATATGTATATCTGTGATGAAATTTACCTATAATTTTGTCAGGGAATAATTCAAGTAACTGGGAACAAAATAATTACTACAAGGTGTCAAGGGGTTGTGAGACATGTGAGCTAAGGTGAAATTGTATTGCATAACCCAGTGGTTCTTAAACCTTTTAGAGGCCCTAGAGAGGCTGATGCCTGATTTATAAATGCCAGTGTGTGAAGATATGAAATGACATGGGGAAGCATAACTGATAGCGCAATTCTAGTTAGTTGAGCAGTAGTCCTGGAACATGTCCATGCTGGCCTGGGGGTGTTGCAAATGTGCTGTAAGGCACTTCTGTGCCACTCCTGGAGTGGTTAGGCCAGTGCACAGACATGTACCAGCCTTCCCATGAGAGAGAAACAGAGAGAACAGAGAGAAACAGAAAGAAACATGAATTGTACTGGCCTAAACTGGTTAAGTGGACGTTATACTCATGAGATTCAGTAGAAGGTGGAATTGTTTTTGTAAGCAGTGAGAAAGCAGAGAGATTTTGTCTTCTTTTCATCCCTGTTCTGTACACTCTACATTTCAAGCAAAATTAAGTAACAGAGGAACAAGGATGCTTTGCTCCAATGCTTTTTCTTTCATTATTCCTACAGTATTGAACCACAATAATGAATTGAGGACAGGAGGCATATCCTCCATGAGCAGAGAAAGCACAGAATAAAAAAAGTGGAGCCACCAGCACATTTTTTTAGCATGCCAGTGTCCTTGCTTTTTCCATCTGGAAGAGTGTGGAACAATGAATTATTTGTCAAGCTGGCAGATCAGTTGTAGTCGCTTGCGCATTGTACATCACAGGCATCTGGAGTGCAGAAAACATGCAGCACTAAATCATCCCTAGCAAAGGCCATTAAAATACACCACACTGCAGTGGCTGAGGTAATGCCATGCTTCCTTTGCCTTCCTGATCACAGGGTAGCTGCAGTTCGAAAGCAAGAACGTTGCATTTCATACTGCCATTGCTGTCACCAAGAATGCAGAGGGAAAGAAAGAGATTGTGCACTTTAGACCTGGATGGCAGAAGTGCATCATTTGGGTGTGATCTTAGGATGTTCACTGCTGTTGTTCACAGAGGTGATGTGCTTGGCAGAAACAGTACTGTGCAAAATATCTTTATATGTAAAAGCTTTTTGTGTAAGGATGTTAACATCTTTTGGCCAACATTCCATGTCAATCAAGCAGGCTGAGGAGATGCAACTATCAGCATTCCAAACGTATGTGTGTGAACTCTCAAGTTATACCAACATATTCTGATAATCCAACAGTGGCTTTGCATGCCCACACTGACTCATAAGAGATCCATGGTTATTAATCCTTCTCCATAAAATGTTTATCACGGTGATCATGGATGGAGCAATCCATGTTGCAATCCATGGATGGAGGAATCCATGTTGCAATCCATATCACTCCTTTTACTGCTGCTATTTAAGAAAGAAGGTGACCTTCAGACATGTCACCTTCAGTTCCCATGTCACATCCAATTTGGCCCTTGGGTAAGACACACACTAAACACAGACACACAATGCAAAAGGCTTTGGCATCTACAGTACTTTACGAACAGTTGCATTTTACAGCAACCAGTCTTTCTTGTATTCTCATCACTTTGCTAACTGACCACAACCACAGCCAAACAACACATTACTTACATTGGCTTTATATAGCAATGCCCTTCTGATACTAATCTATATATCTTTATGATTCTCAAACCTCTCCTAAAACAGTGGCAAATGAAGACCTGCAAAAGGAAAGACACCAATACTTTACCAAAGTTTGTACATCTCCCTCGGCAGAACTGAGGTCCCTTCGGTTGATATTATGATTACGGTTATCTTCTCCGTTGGCTGTTTCATTTTTTTCATCTGACTGAGAAGAGACCTAAGAGGGGGGTGGGGTGATGGTTTAGCATCAAAAAAAGTACAATTATTTGTATAGATATGCTGTATTTAATGAGATGCAATCTTGAATTCTTACAAAACATTAGCATTGCTGCATTTTTTGGTACAGTATATAGATATTCATTTTCATTCATTTAGAGCATACCTGTTTCTTCCCACCCCAATCACTGTGTGGTCCATCTACTAGGAGAAGAGCAAGGAAGAAAGCCAATGGAGAGCATGAAAATAAAAACCTGTTATTTGGAGACCCAAATATCAAGTAGTCAAGACAAGTGGGCCTGCATCTCTCTAGCTTGCAAGTTGCAGTACTTCCTTCAGCCATAGAGTACTGATGGGTGAGTGCGCATAGCAACATCATGGAGTAACTCAGGGCTAGAGATACACAAACTGAACCCCTGTAAGGGTTTCCTAAAAAACACTTTCCTGGGAGTAAGACCCAATGAAAACAATGGGGCTTACTTTTGAGTAGACATGGTTAGGATTGTGCTCAATATTATCTTTTGTCCTTCTAGGAAGAAAATGAACATATTTATTATTACAGGCATCCCCACCTTGTATTGGTGGGGGTCACATTCCAGGGGGATCCCTGTGGATATAGGAATCATGGATAAAGGATCCATAGGATCCTATAGCCACAGCCCTTCACATCCCATTACGTTTGTTTATATTCATTACAATCAAACAAAGTGTCATTTACTTCAGTCAAACAAGCAAGCATGCACCCTCTTGCAATTACTCCATGTCTCTTGCTTTAACAGACAAGTAGGCAGGCAGGAAGCTAATGTTCACTCTCTTTCCCTTCTAGCATATCTGTTTAAAGAAAGAGAGGTACAGTGATTGAAAGAGGTTGCCTGCCTACTTGTTTGGTTAAAAGTAAAAGACATTTTGCGTGACTGTAATGAAAATAAATAAAAGGTAATGGTAAGGGCGTGTGTGCAGGAATAAGCAGATCTACCAGGGGGTGCCTGTATTTTAAACATACAGGAAAAACAGTTTGTTAAAAACAAAGGCAACAACCTCTTACCTTAATTTTGAGTGGGTTAATCTCCATATCAAAAGTGCAGTTCATGGGGCCTTCAATTTCATAGTTGACAATATACAACAGTGTGTTATTGTTATACTTATAAGGCCACTGAAGCTTAAGCACCACCTTACTGAAGGCACTTGGACCATTGTTTCTGACCTAATGAGAAAGACAAAAACACAACTAACACAAAGGACCATGCAACTTTCACTCTTGCAACTGAACTGTCCTATGTTGCACAACTGTGTTTGGCACAATTTCTGCCTCAACAGCTAGCCCATCTGCACAGCTAGATAATGCTGTCTCTTTACCTTTAAAAGCCAGCAGCAATAACTTGTTGCATTGGCTACAGTCCAGAGGAACTACAGGACCTTTTACACCAACGTAGTTACGGTGTCACCTATGAGAAATGCATAGAGCAGGGGTGTCCCACCTTTTAGCTTCCCTGGGCCGCATTGGAAGACGACGAGTTGGTTTGGGCCGCACATAAACATTAACAACTTTTTTAAAATGTAGGACAAAATGTAGGATGTCCTATATTTTGTCCTACATTTTAAACCTTGGAGTAAGTCTTATTGATTTTAATGGGGCTGACTTCTGAGTAGGCATGATACATAGGATGGGCAGCAATCCTCTCCAAGCTAAACCTTGGAGTAAGTCTCATTGATTTTCATGGGGTTTTCTGCTGAGTAGCCATGCACAGGATTGGGCTCTCAGACTGCAACTTGGGAGTAAGCCTCATTGACTTTAGTGGGGCTTACTTCTGAGGAAGCATGATGCATAGGAGGGGCTGTGATCCTCTCCAAGCTTAATCTTGGAGATATGGTGCAATCCTGAACACACTTTCCTGGGAGTAAGACCCACTGGGTACAATGGGCTTTACTTCTGAGTAAACATGGTTAGGGTTGCAGCATATCTCCAAGGCTAAGCTTGGAGAGGATCACAGCCCATCCTTTGCATCATTGGGCTCTCAGACAGCAATTTGGGAGTAAGCCTCATTGACTATAATGGGGCTTACTTCTGAGTAGGTCTCAAGGGCAGCAGGCAGCAGCTGGGATAAAGGCTGAGGCTGCTTTTAGGAGATGCGCGTGGGCAAGCGCTGCAAGGTCTACAGGGGCCTGAAGCACTCTGAGTGCCAGGAGGCAGGTAGAGGGAGGAGCCAGGCAGCCCAGACCAGCTTTGTGGTGGCTGCCCAGGGCAGTGTGCAGAGAAGCACGCAAAATTTGAAAATGGCTGCTGCCACAAAGCCAGTTTTTCCAATGGCGGTGGCCAGCTTTGCAGGAGGGCCGCATCCACCCTTGTCCTGGGCCGCATGCGGCCCCCGGGCCACATGTTGGACACCCCTGGCATAGAGCAATCCAGTGTAAGTGCCTCTTACATCTTCCCGTACTTACTCTGGATTGTAGGGTAAGCCTCTCTAACTGTTTGGCATTTGAAATTATGCTCTCCCATCCTTAAAATGGGAAATCCCAGCTTAAAGGATGGTCTCAAACGTCAATGTATAGTTTCATTGCAATGTCACAATATATACCATCAATAGAATGAAGTGAGTGGTAGGTCTGGCTATTAGACCAGGTGGTAGGCCAGTGCTTAGTGTTAGAAAGCAGGATTTTAGTCCACAAACTGGTCAGATTAGCTCCCCATTGTTGCAAAAGTCCAAAGAGTGAAGAAGAAAGGAGGAAAAAACACACACGTCTGCATTTCTAACAAGCATAATTTACTGATTAAGGTCTTAAGCACAAATTTACCTCATATATGTGTTGAACTTGAGGACCTATGTCATCATCAGTTTCAGGATTCTCCTTAAGTTGCCAGTTAGGTATTGGAAGAAAGATGTGATCAGGAGAAGAGATACTAAATTGTGCAAGGAACACAATAATGATCAGACAACAAACACTCTGGGCAAATCATGAAATTACAAAATTAAAACTGCAAAAAAAAAAAAAAAGGCACTGGCTCTCAAGTAGTATCATGTTTAGCACTCACCCTCTGATTTCAACAGCTGCTAAAATGGCCAGATCCACCTGACAGGATGTCATTGGGCTTATATTGTTAAGCAGATTAGAGCTGTAAAAGGACACAATTACACAGAGAGAACATTCAGATCAGGAATGCAGTTAAGGTGGGACAGGGGATAGCAGAGAGCCTGGCCTTCCCCTACAACAGGAGTGATGACAGTGACATCATCAGCAGAAGCATTCAGATTTGCACCTGAAACCTTATTCAAAAACCTGAAAGCTTTTTGAGATATAATAACTACCTTATACATTACATTAAAATTATACACCTATGTAAATTTCCCTGGGAATTGGTCCTGCTTAAAAACAATAGGACTTACTTCTAAGCATGACGGTCATATCTATAGCAAACAATGGCTACAATCCAGAGTAACTATGGGAGCTTTTACACTGACTTAGTTACGGTGCCACCTATGGGAAACCTTTAGGAAATGCATAAAGCAATCAAGTGCCTCCCATAGTTACTCTGGATTGTAGGGTTAGCCTTCATGATAGCATTTTGGCAATTGCCTGGGCAGAAGTATGGATAGGTGAACCATTTTGTGTCTTCAACTTTCCTGGTGGCAGCAACAACCCATTTCTGAATTGTTCCTAGTGACTTGTGAGTTACCTGGAGGCGCAAGGGAGGATCATGAAAGATTATAGCCTGGACAGGCTATATGCCTTGAATCTTCCTTCCCATTCCTGCCATCGGGCATCACCAGCTTACCCCATTGTCATTGCTCCCAGAGGTTGTTTGCTTGCCTCCTCCATGTCTCTTGTACTTTTTTATTTTTAGATTGTGAGAGTGTTTGGGTTGTGAGTCTTCATCTTTTTGTTTAAACCACTTTCTGAATTTTTTTAAAGTAGTATAAAATATGTTTTATATTTATATTATATTTATATTTTAAATAATATAAAAATATTACAGTGTTAGCAAATGAATAAATGATCAATCAAGAAACTCACACAATATGTAAATGCTCCCTACCTACGTATCTGGAGATCAAACGTCACAAACGTGTCCATCTCAGATTCCTGGTGAACGCTGAAATGAAGGCCAGCTGACAGCTATAACACAAATATATATACATATACAATTTAATACATCAGCAGCCAGGAGAGGTTGACTTAAACTGATTGTGTGCCTCCCTTCTCCAAATAAAGTTCAAAGCTGGATACTCTTTTTATTAGACACTGGTCCCAGTACAGTAAATCCCTCTGTTAGTCCTGGTTTGTGCACATTTTATGGGCTTCTCCTTTTCATTTTTAGCATAGCAGCAAAGTTTGTCATTCTTACTTTTGTTCCTGCTTTCATTGGATTTCCAAGGTCACAGACAACCAGCCGAGTTTTATTCTCAGTTTTAAAAGCACACGAGAGCCTTGCTAAAGCCTGCAGAGAAATAAAATTGAACTTTATCAATAAAACCCTTAATATCCTTAAGAATTTTTCAAGAAGTTCTAACTACAGTCAATGTATATGGTGCTGTCTAATTTGCTGCTGCCTGGTCTGGATACAAAATTAACTTTGTAGGCTCAAATTGGGGAGTAGAAGCCACTAAGTTCTTCAGATGATATAACAAGTTGTGCTATGTCACCAGTGCTACAATCCAGAGTAACTACAGGACATTTTACACCGACGTAGTTATGGTGCCACCAATGGGAAATCTAAAATAGAGCAATCAAAAGCAAGTGCCTCTTATGGGTGAGCTCCTGTCCTTAGCCCAGCTCTGCAACACAGCTGGAACCAATTATATCAGCTCTGCCGCTCCATTGGACTATTTCAGTGGTGTGGAGAGGGGCGATTTGCTGCTTGGGTAACAGCCTATCCTCCATATCAATCTACCCAGGCCTTTGTGCTTCACGTATAGCATCGAGCATGATACCATAGTCTTTCGAGACTGATGGACCAATACTAGTTACTCCGGATTGTAGGGTTAATACTAAATTTCTTTGCTTACAATAAAGTCAATAAGACTATACGCAGAGTGAAATATTATCATATATGGGTAAGGAGCCTGGCATATACATACTACAAGCAGCATCACAAAGCTGCAGCAATAGGAGCAGACTGCCCTGGCCACAAGACTCAACACGATACCACATGAGCCTCTGAAGGCAATCTTTGAGGCTGCTTCAGGCTCAGACCCAGCAATGGTACAAAGATACAGTATGCTCTCAGATGGAAGTACTCAGGAATTCTGGCAAGAACAGATCACTGCTAAATAAGGATGCTATGACCAATCTAAGTTGGAAAACTTATCATTAGACTAATGATATCATAACCTAAGTCACACACCCCAGCAATGTCTGTTCAAGTGGCTTCTGCTGGCGTTCTTTTACATTTTAGATTGTGAGCCCTTTTGGGACAGGGACCCATTAGCTATTAATTAGCTATTAATTGTCTCATTTTCTTATAAACCGCTTGTGAACTTTTTAGTTGAAATGCGGTATATAAATACTGTAGATAGATCGACAAAGACAGACAGATGAACAGCCTCAAACCTATTCATGAGAAGACATTCCTTCATTATATTGAGTCAGTTCCTTGAATAACTAGCCATATTGCTGATTTCATAAATAAAACGTATTTTAATTCTTTCATGTATGAAGTTGCTACCTATATCTCATGTATTTGGCTTTATTTATTATAGATAAATATTATACACTGCTTTTTCACTGCAGAAACCATGCCCAAGGCATCTTAGAATGACAAAATAAAATTGTAGCATAAGAAATCATTAAAGCAGAAGAAAAAGGCAGTCGATAACAATAATTAAAAGACAGCTAAAAGAACAGGAATAAAAATTCAGCCACTCAGCAGGGTTGCCTACCAAAACAAAAATCTTTTCACACAGTGGCAGGAGGTAAACAAATGTGGGTGAGATGAGCTTCCCTAGAGAAAGCGTTCTAGAATCTGGATGCCACATGTTTTAACAGAGTAGTATGTTCAATCTCTGTAACTCTGAAAGTAACCTTAAATGCTTCATGGGGATAACTTTTACTGTGGCAGAATTTCGGAGGAATTCATTGAGTTTTAAAAAGCATTGTTACTTATTGCCATGCATGGTTAGAACAGCCAGTTGTAGACACTGATTTCAGTCTCTTGGGACTGCGCTCTGTTCGTTCCCAAGCTATAAGAGGATGAGTCTGAATTAATTTAATTAACAAATGTGTGGCTCTAAGCGCATCTGCAGAAATAGCTTTGTCTTAGCAGCTTGGCTTGGTAGCAGTCTGGCAGACTTGTTCATTGTTACTATATAGATACCTCTTTCCCACTTTGGGTGTGGATCATCCAGCTTTATTGTTCCAGCTGGCTGGTCCACAATGACTATGAACATCAGATGACCAACTAAAGGGATGAAACAAAATCACAGTGACAGGCCACAGCAGAATTAGTGACATTTAAATGCCTTTGGCTGCAATCCTAACCTTCAGTTAGGCTGGCTTGAGTGCCGGCATAAGTCCTAAGCTGACCTGGGAGTGTCACAAAAGTGCTGTAAGACACTTCTGTCCCACTCGAGGGACAGTGCACAGGCATCCACTGACATCCCTACACCACCACAGGAAGAAATTCCAAGTGAATTAGGCTGGCCTAAATTTATAAGGCTTGTGTCCTTATAAGCAAAAACACTGAAAAGGAAAATAGTACATTTCCACATTCAGTGTTATCAAAATCCATCATAAGGTCTTAGGGTTTAAGAAATTAGAAAGCTAATATGTAGATCACATACAATAACAATTCTATCATAGTGCGACAATTGTGCAAAGTCTCTAGGATGTATAGAATTAATACCTGATGTGAATATGTGGCATGGTGTTGCTTTTGATGTGGTAGGCTTAAGTCCAGGCTCTACTCAAGAGCATAAAGTTCAATAACAAGCCTTGTCTAGTTCCAATTATGGTCTCAAAGTTTCTCCAAACTCCACATCGGCTACAATTCTGAGTAACTATGGGAGCATGTAGGCACCATTACATGCACCCGTAGTTACTGCACCACCTAGTGAAACCTATGGGAAATTCAAAACTGCAATCCAGAGTAATTGTTCTTACTCTGGAGCAAGGACTCCCCATAGTTACTCTGGAGTGCACCCTTAATCTGCTTCCATGTTATGGTAATGGTCTTTGATCATGAAGGGAGCCAACTAGCTCTTTTTACAACTGCCATTTAAACTGCAGTCAATCATACATGCTTCTCACTTATCCCCACCAAAAAGAGAGCACTCCATACATACGTTGATCACGTTATGGCATATTATTCATCCTCACAACAGTGCCACATCAATACTACGCTAGAGATAAGGAATGATTTTGACAATGAGAAAGTGGTTCACCAAATGAGTCTATAGTGGATCTATATGTCTCCTTCCTTTAAAACATTGTTGATCAGATTGGCTGCCATAAACTAACTGGAGACTATAAAACAGATCCATAATGGTGATTTTCATGATACAGCTTTTACCAAAAACCAGACATCTGGAATAAAACAATCAAAATTATTTTTTTAAACAGATAACCACTTTGATGTTTGATGCTTAGACCCAACTTTACAATATCAACCACTCCAAGTGATTACAATAAACCTAATCACAACATACTCACAACACTTACCTCACTATTTCGAACGATGCCAATGAAGTCTGCTTGAGGTGGGACAGTCACAAAGAGTTCAGCTTCATAGGCTCCGTCTCCTAGGTTCTGAGCATTGACCATCAGGGTTAAAGGATTGTCATCGCCAATATAGATCTGCTTCTGGTCACTGAACAAGACCAACATAGAACAAAAGATCAATAGAGGAAAGACTTCAAGTTGTGGGATCTGTTTTTTTCTCCCTTCAAGGATCCTGACATTCTCCAAAGGGAAATCCAGGTCCAACCTTGTTATACAATTATTTATTTACACATATTTGACTCAACACAAATGGTCACTGCAAATCATAGTTTAAAAAACTATTTTTCTACTGTTGTAAAGAGGCAATAATGCAAGCAATCTTTCCATTCTTCAGTACCAGAATCAAACCATTGCAGGTATTGAGGCACTACCTTATTCCATTAGGTACAATAGAAGAGCAAGAAACATGGAAGTAGGTCTTTGAACCTATTTTTCCATTTTTTCTTTACACAGATTTTTTTATCCGCAGGATGTTCTGGAATGAAACCCTAGTGGATAACACATGTAGGTGCAAATGATGAGACAGCAGAGATGACATAGAACAAACCAGTTCCTCTGAGTATGTGTTGCAGCCAAATGATTTGCTTTCATTTTATTTACTTCAATACACCTCTGACTCATCTTTCTCTTCTATAACAAAAGGCCCCCAAGGCAACTAATAACAAAGTAAAAATTAAAATACAAATGCAAAAAGAGCAGCCACAAAAATAAACAAAATTAACAACAATAATAAAAAATAATAATAGCAGCAAGACAAAGGCTGCAATCTTAAAGACACTTTCCTGGGAGCAAGACCAATTGAAAACAATAGGCTTACTTTTGAGTAGATATGGTTAGGATTGTGCTCAAAGTCTACATCATGGAAAAAAGCAGAGGGACATGGATAAAAGCCATAGAGGATTTTTGATTCTGTTCTTAATTCAACAGGGAGGGACTGTGACACTGCTTCAGAGAAGACCCTTTCCAGTTGACAGAACTGGAAAGTCAAAATTTTAGTTGTTGGTGCAAAATGTGCATATCAAGCAGAGGAAAGCAGGTGAGAGAATGAAAGAACAGGAAAACAGTTTCTAATGGGTACAGCCAAAGACCACATCAGCAAGCCATAAACTCAGGGAAAGAAAGGCCTTTCACAACCTTACAACTACCTTCACACCTCATGTTTCTATTCTTGTTCAATAAATTAAGGTCCATAAACTCTCTGCAGACAGACAAAAGTGGCAAGGAATTTATTGTAGGATGAACTCTTTGCCATGGTAGAGGCATTGTGACCTTAAAGCAGGGGTCTCCAAACCCAGGCCCAGGGGCCGAATGTGGCCCTCAGCAAGTCTCAATGTGACCCTCGGAAAGACTCCTCTATATGGCCCTTTTAATGTTTATAATACAATGTTTATTATATTAATAATATAATGTTTATAATACAATCTTATATGAAAATTTATTCAGATTTGACATGTAAGTTATTTTTCTGGCTCCCAGCACATTGTGCCTCCTGCCAAAACGCTTGGAGACCCCTGCCTTAAAGCATGACACCTGAAAAAACTGTGACCCCCCCCCCAAGGATCCCTAAAATAACTTCATTTGAAAATGACAAGGACCTTACACATAAAAGACAGGACAGGAAGCAATTGGTGATGAGACGTAACAGATGACAGAACATTTGTATCAAGCAAGTGTTCTTGAATCAAGTGTTCTTAAACACTTGAATCAACCAGCAAGCATCCATCCAAGTGCTCTTAGGAGATCCTAAATGGATCACAAATAGGGTTTAGGTGTGTAGAAGAGGGAGTATAGATTTGCTCAGTTTGTCTGTCAAGGAGCTTTGATTTCTCTTGTACTCAGGTTGCAATCCTAAAGACACTTTCCTGGGAGTAAGGCCCATTGAATACAATGGGGCTTACTTTTGAGTAGACATGTAGGATTGTGCTCTCAGTCATCCTGAGTTCCTACCCAGAAACTTCCAGGCCTCACAAAACAGACATACACACAACTGCCCTCTGCTGGATAAAACTACACAGTATCATCTCTATATTTAGCTGCAAACTAATGGACTTGTAATTATTGACTGTGTAATGAGACATCATACTACATAAAAATAACAAAATTTTCCCATAGTCTTAAAAAAGAAGAGAGGGGAGAAGTTAGGGGGTGAAATGGCAGAAGAGGAAAGGGCTGCTCGACCCTTTCTACCATTCCAAATCCTGCTCTCCCAGCCATTGCAGAATTCAAAATCCATGTCTGTGAGAGAGGAATAGCCACGTGGGGCAATTCTAGAGTAGGAACTCTACCCTTCCTTGTCATTAATCTGCTTTAAATTCTTCGCTTCTGAAGCAATTTTGTGTTTTCTCTCTCTCTCTTTTTAAAAAAGGGTACTGGAGTACTGTCATATAATCTATATATGTATCATTGAAAAGTCTCGAACTGATTCACTCACTGACTCACTCATTAATGCCGCGCCAAAACGGCCAGACCTAGAAGCGTGAAATTTGGGGAGGGTGTTCTTTCCATGGTGGAGGCACCCACTAAGAAACTGTTTCAGGAAATTCCAACCGGAAGGGGATGAAAAGCAGCACAATGCATTTTCCTCCTTATACTTTACATTGAAGATTCCCTTACTGATCTAAGCCCTACCTGAACCCCTGGACCTAGAAGCATGAAATTTGGGGAGGATGTTCCTTCTGTGACGTGAACCGATGTTGAGAAATCTAACCCCTGAGGGGTGGAAAAGGGGTGCAATATGTTTTTGTCCTATACAAGGTGTGATCAAGTAAATATCAGGACTGGTGCTATAAAATGAAAACTACAACATGTAATGTAATCTCCTTCAATGAGGTTCACTTTGGAAGCCACACACTTAATCCAGCGCTGTTTCCATTGATGGAAGCATTCCTAGAACTTGTTTTCTGGATAATCAGCAGCTGCTTCGTCACATTCACTTGGATTTCCTCAATGTCCTGAAATCTTCGTCCTTTCAAGTGGGATTTGATTTTTGGAAAGAGGAAACAGTCACAAGGGATGAGATCTGGGGAATACAGTGGCTGTTGGACCTGGGGGATGTTGTGCTTGACCAAACACCACTGCACAAGCTGCGCTGAATGGGTAGGTGCGTTGTCATGGTGTAATTACCACTCACCTGACATGTGCAATTCTGGCCTTTTCCAACGAATAACATCCTGCAAATGCCGCAGCACATCACAGTAGCACTCCTTGTTTACTGTCTAACCACGTGGAGCATACTCATGATGAACAATCCCCTTGTAGTCGAAGAAAATGGTCAACAGTGTCTTCACACTGCTTCAACTCATTTGAAGACTGAGCCTTGGTTTCAGGGTCATAGTCATAGACCCCATGGTTCATCATCCATTATGACCATTTTCAAAAAGTTTTCATCATTCTCAACACAATCAAGGAGATCTTGCGCAACTGAAGCCTGAGTTTCTTTTTTGGTCAGATGAAAGCAGTTTTGGCACAAACTTGACAGACACACGTCTCATACCCAAATCTTCAGTGAGAACGGACTGAACTGAACCGTAACTAAACTGCACATCCTCCAATAACTCACCGATGGTGATTCGATGATTTTCCCTCACAGCTGTATGCACATCTGCAATGTTTTTCTCAGTTCTGCTGGTTACGTGTCTCCCAGAACGTTCGTCACTGTCAACATTTTGTTGGCCATCTTGGAAACCTCTGAACAACTTGTATGCTCATGTGTGGCTCAAACACTTCTCTCCATACACATTCTGCAACTTTGTATAGGTCTCTGTGCAGGTATTGCCAAGCTTTTAGCAAAATTTGATGCAGATTCTCTGCTCAACGTTCTCTGTCATTGTGAATGCGACCATCATACACTACACATGTTCCAAGCACTGCTGTAAAGAGAGGAAGTGAGCTAGGACATTAAAACTTAGTGTGCATGCACGGTTGGGGTCAAGGTCAGTCTGTGCCAAGTGGCTTGACTCTGCGCGTTTTAGCTCCTTTACTATGCACTGGTCCTGATACTTATTGATCACACCTCATACTTAACATGGAAGGCTGGCTGATTGACATCTAGCCAATTTGGTGTCCGGTGCCTGTTGCACTGGGAGAGAGGGTGCGCATGGGGGGATGTTGTGCATGGGGCGGGGTTGATGCTCATGGGGGTTGATTCTCATGGGAGACAATTCACATGGGGGATGATGTGCTTGGGGGGACGTTGAGCATGGGGGAAGTTGAGCATGGGGAAGTTGAGAATGGGCGGATATTGCACATGGGTGGATGTTGCACATGGGTGGATGAAGCGCATGGGATTTTGATGCAAATGGGGGAAGATACGCATGGAGGACAATGCGCATTGGGGATGTTGCACATGGGGGGGTTGCACATGGGATGTTGATGCGCATGGGGGGATTGATGTGCATGGGGGATGTTGCGCATGCGATGTTGATGTGCATGGGGGATTGATATGTATGGGTGGTGTTGCAAATGGGGGGATTTAAATGTGCATGGGTGGTGTTGCACATGGGGGGACAATGCACATGGGGTTGTTGCACAATGGGGGGATGGCATACAGGGGGAAGTTTACTCCTGCAACACGGGTACGTTTTTGCTAGTTAAGTCTAAAATTGAGAATTTGCTCCTAACTTGTGGCACTAGGATTCAAAGATCCCGAAAGTAGTTTTGCTCCTGTATTGTAACAGGCTTCTTTGACACAGCAACAAGTATTTTTATATACATACAGTGGATATTATTGCTATTTTGAACAATTGTCATACTTTACCTATTGACTGTCACTTGCAAATCTGGACGGCAAATGTTATCATCACCACAGTCCAGAAGAATATGAGCCTAGATTTGAAAGGGGAAGAACACATAAATAAATGCGGCTTAACAATTCAGCATTGATCAGCAATATTTACTGATGTAAAACCTCTGCTTATAACCTAAGCACAGAAGTCAGCACAAAAGCAACCTTAAGGGAGGAGGAGATAGAAAAAAGGCTTACTTACTTTAAAAAAAACACAAAAATATGCCAAAAGGAGAAGTACACAACTAGTAATCATTCTCTTTCTTTCAAAATCTAAGCTGAGATGGGTGGTCCTTCAAGGAAGTCTGGGCAGCCCAAGGCTTTTTACAAGGTGCTATGCCTTGTCTCTTGCCCCATTTTTGCAAAAACCTCCCTGGACCACAATCTTTTGAGATTCATTTTTGGTTCAATATCACATCTGAAGATTATGAAGAAGGTGAATCATTTAAATAAAATTGTTATATTTCTAAGAACCATCATGAGAATCAACTTTAGGAGTATGGGTAGGTGATAGAAAAGTATACACCAGTGTATTTTTCCCAGCATTCAATGTATCAGAATTGTACCTGTCTGCTGATGTTTGCAGGAGTAAACTGGTTGAGAATGGGCTGCAATCCAGCCGAATCTGTAGCTGTTTTGTAATCCAACTGATAATCCATGAATATGGTAATTGGAGTCAGCTTGTCTCTGAATTCAGACTCATCCTGAAAGGAAATACAAATGAGGTTATCTTTACAACAAAAATCAGAATTGCAAAATGATACTGAACTTAGACTTTCTACACAAATATTATACATCTGCTAAAAAGTTTGTCCCTTAGCGCTAGCTACAGTTTTAATAGAAATGGTAAGAAATGGAATTAAAAATAATTATGTATATTTTTTAAAAAGCCACTCAATAATATATTTTTTAAAAACTGCACTAAAGGATTTTAAAGCCATATACAAGTACGAAAAATGTCCAGTGATCATCCTTATTCGATGCAACATCTTTACTGGCTGAAATCAAAATTGTATCTCTATGGGCACAAATCAAAATAGTAATCTGTTATGGCAAGTCCAAATTCAAATTATGTTGATTCCAGGATTTCCTGGCAGGAAAAAAGGATGTTTCTAGGACCTCCTTTGGTGAATAGAGAGTAAAGAAACCAGAACTATGTTCACAGTGTCCCCATTTTAATATTTTTCCACATTTACAGCTGGATCACCTGGAATCAGTTAATAAGCTTTAAAATGTAGAAAACAATTTATACTGTATACAGACTGACAAACATTAAGCTGCTGATCCCTGATTCTAGGTTTCACAAAGATTATGTCTACAAATATGGGGAAAGAGGGGCGCACAAAAGGCACAGCCTATAAGTGCCTATAAGGGGAAAGAGGGGGGCACAAAAGTCACAGCCTATAAGTCTTACCCTTAAAAAGGCCTGAAGTTCTTCACAACTCATACGACCTCCTTTTGGGACAGTCATGTTCTTAGAGTGGGCAGACTGTCTGCTGTGGAGAAACAGGGCTCTCCTTATAGCACCTTTTTGTTTAAGTTTGTCCAAGAGCAGCTCCACATGGAAAGCTATCACCAAAAGCAAAAGTATTTTTGTTAAGTAATCTTTTAACACTGTATTGATCTGGAGTTGTGACCAGCAATGGAAAACCAAGGGGGGTTCTACCAGATGGTGCTCACAGGGAACCCAAGTCTTTTACTGGTGGGAGAAACAAACTGGTAGAGGAAGCAGAAGGGGACTGAGTACATGGCTAGCATCATGTGATTACATGGCTGCTGACTAGCTAGGTTTGTCGGCCCAAGCAGCTAATGTCAGTGCCTGGACCAAGAAATTGACAACCTGCCTTTAGAAGTTTCCTGATGTGTCTTCAGATCTTCCAACAGGAAGGGCAATAGGCCCATTCCAAAGTCATCACACAAGAACAACCTTTTACCTTCCACTGTATCTCCCCTTTATGTACTTCATAAACAGTTCTTCTGAGTAGCTACTATTTTGTGGTATTGCTATTACTGTTGTGGCACAAGCGGTTAAGACACTGTGCCTGTTAACCAGCAGGCCAGGGTTCAAGACCCAGGTCCTACAAGATAGGGTGACCTCCACTCCTTAGCCCAGCTCCTGCTCATCCTAGCAGTTCAAAAGCATGTAAATGCAAGTAGATAAATAGGTACCACTTTGTTGAGAAGGTAAAACAGTGTTCCATGCGCCTTCGGTGGTCATGCCAGCCCCCTGACCACGGAAGTGTATTTGGACAACGCTGGCTCTAAAGGCGTAAAAATGGGGATGAGCATCACACCCTACAGTCGGTCACAACTAGCAGTTTAACCTGTGGGGGACACTTTTACCTTTAACTCACAAATAACAGATGAAGTAGCAAGGCTGTTTCTCAACTGTACAAAAGTCAGGGAGAAGGATTCCCATCCAGGCCTCTGACATATATTTAGGAATATTTTCCCATGTCATTCAGACATGAGAGTTCCCATCAGCCTTTTAAAGTATTCAGCCCAGAAGCAGCCTTTTCTCTTAATCTGAAAAAAACTTTTAGCAAATTGTGGCTCTTGGTCATTTGTACGCCTCTCCAGAGACGTAGCCACCAGGACCAGCAGGCACACACTGTGCTGCTTGGCCTCCCTCAGCTCCGTCATGTTCTCTTCATGCCACATCCAGTTCTCTTATATTTACCAATCCTATTAAAAGTGTTATCTAGCCTAGAATTGCTGATGAATCCCTGCTCCTCTACACTCAAATAATTCTACACCAATATATTTGAATTCAGATGGCACTGCTAACTAGCATTTTCTGGCTGACTGTTCAGATACATTTTGCCAAAATTAAAAAAATAACATCATCAGGATGTGCGTAAGGCAGGGGTTCTCAAGCATTTCACCCTGGGACCCTCTTCTGAGAATAACAATCTATCCAGGTCTCCCCTGAAAGTGATGTCATGGCCAGAAGTGCCATCAAACAGAAAGTGGCATTGCTGTGATGGCAGAGCTCCTCCATGTCTACTTGGAAGAAAGTCCCATTTTATTCAATGAGACTTATTCCAAGAGCATTCCAATACATATTGCAGCCCGAGAGCCCCATTACCAGAAAGCAGCACTGAGTGCCAGATTCCAAGATGGCAGCACACAGCTTTTCATGTCACTCCTGAAATCATGAGTTCCATGGGGGTCCTGACCCCTACTTTTCAGAACCACTGGTGCAAGGACTGAAAGGGCATATTTAAAGGGTGCATTCATTCACACAATCTTGGCAAGCCATATACAAGTGCCAGAAGATTGCCGCCAAAGTAATACAGCCATCACATTAAGGTCACTGGAACACCATGAGCAGATATGATGCATAAATCAACAGAACTTACTGAGGTCACTTGGGAGACTTCCTTTGCCATCAGCTTTTAAGCAGAATTTTACAGTGAAACTGTTAGGGAGAAGGAACGGATAATTAGAAACAGCATATTTATTGAAATCAAGCCATGATGCAACTGCTGACTACTAAATGCTGTTTAGTAATGAATCAGCATTACTCAGTGGGGATGTTAAATATACTGCATATGAATATAACAAAAATAATTTGTATATCATATGTCACTCCAAACCAGGGTAAGGATTGAAATCTTGGTGAGAAATTCAAAGGCAGGGAAATGTGGAAGGATTCCTACTCTTACGCCAAAGTGGAAAAGGGAAGGTGGGTTTTACTGGCCTAAATTGATTGGGATTGCAGCCTCAGTGCATAGGCAGACCTTTCTTCTTTGGATAAGAAGATTGGATAAGACCAGAATGGTAGGGGGAGGCAATATTAGCCACATTAATTTCTTTTCTCATTGCTCTTTCTGGCTTTCTGAAGGGGCGCCTTTTCCATGCCTGTGAGTACCTTTTAAAAGTCGATTTAAAAAGTAAAAGCATATTCTTACCAAGAAACTTTCTGACCATTTTCACTCAGTACGCAGGTTTTGCTCTCCGGATTTATAATGGTTGGGGTAACTTCTAGCACAGCATTTACAGTAACAACTGGGCGTGCCCTTTCAAAAACAAAGCAAATACATTAATAAGGAAAGAGGCATTCCCGCACAAAAGACCCCCAACATAGCGTATGCAAGGCAATTTATGCAATGTAACTCAAAGTACTTGATACATATAAACCAGGAAGTTCACTCTCTGTTGGCCTATCCAGGTAGGGCTGGGAAAGACCTGAAACTTTGGAGAACTGTTTACCGGTCAGTGAGGATAATACTAAGCAAGAGGGATCAATTACCCGACTCCCTGTAAGGCAGTTTCACACATTCAGTGAAAAGGAAGAGAATGCAGAGAAACAACAGAAGAGATGTGACTTAAATCTCATGCAAATCTACAGATTGAGGTCCAAGTACAGATGGGTGAATTCAGCCTGGTTACAGCTCTTTTATATTATAACTAGCGAAAAGCGTACCCACGTTGCGGGAGTAACATTTCCCCATATGCCATCCCCCCACAGCGCAACTTCCCCCATGCGCAACTTCCCCCATGCGCAACTTCCCCCATGAGCAAATTCCACCATGCACATCAACCCCCATGTGCAACTTCCCCATGCGCATCAACCCCCATGCGCAACTTCCCTCATGTACATCAGCCCCCATGCACAACTTCCCCCATGTGCATCAACCCCAATGCGCAACTTCCCCCCATGCGCATCACCCCCATGCGCAACTTTGCCCATGCGCAACTTCCTCCATGCACAACTTCCCCCATATGCATCAACCCCCATGCGCATCAACCCCCATGCGCGATTTCCCCCCGCGCATCAACCCCCCATGCGCAACTTCCCCCATGCGCATCAACCCCCCATCTGCAATTTTCCCCATGTGCATCAACCCCCCATGCGCATCAACCCCCATGTGCAACTTCCCCCATGCGCAACTTCCCCCATGCGCATCAACCCCCATGCGCAACTTGCCCCCATGCGCATCAACCCCCATGTGCACCAACCCCCCCTTTGCACAGCATCCTCCACAGTGCAACCCTTCCCTCCAAACAATATCCCCCCAGTGCACCAGGCACTGAGCACCAAATTGGCTGGATGTTGTTCAGTCTCCTTTTCAGCCCCTGAAGGGTTAATTTCTCCAGATGGTTCTTGGTGGGTGTTCAGGTGACAGAAGGAACTCCCAGAATTCCATGCTTCAGGCCCAGCAGTTGGGGAGGAATGTTGCTGAGTCAGCAATTCTCAATGCAAAGTATAGGGAGGAAAATGCGTTGCGCCCCTTTTCACCCCCTTCCCGTTGGAATTTCCGAAAACTAGTTCTTAGTGCACCCCTCCGTCACGGAAGGACCACCCACCCCAAATTTCACGTTCCTAGGGCTGGCAGTTTTGGCAGGGCGGTGATAAGTGAGTGAGTGAGTGAGTGAGTGAGTCAGTCAGTCAGTCAGTCAGTCAGTCAGTCAGTCAGTCAGTCAGTCAGTCAGTCAGTGACTTTTCTCTTTTATATATATAGATTTTGTCACACACTGAAGTTCCACTCTCACACCGTCATCCTCTTCAGATGATGGTCGTTTCAGCAGCCTGCCTTCCCTTTCCCAGATTCTATGTTGCTGCTTTACAACAAACCCAACTCTTTTGAGAAAGGTTAATTCTCATGACTGCATGAGAGCTGTGCTCATACTATCTTTCTAATTGCTGCTGCCATAAGGTACACAAATATTTATTTGAGGGTTTTATACACCACTTCCCCATGCCAAAGCATATGCCCAAGCTTTTGTCTCACCTAAGGTGAGGCTGAGAAGGAGCGACTGACCCAAGATCACCTTGGAAGCTTCGTGGCCAAGGAAAGATTTGAAAACTGGATCATCCAGGTCTCAGTCCAACTCCCTAACCTAACCACTAAACTATGCTGGCTCTCAACAACACAATCCTGGCTCTCACTGGTATGGAGGCAGTTGCGTGTCTGAAAGAAGAGATAAGAGGGTTTTTTCCTTGCTTATAGCAAGAGAGATCTACCTCAGCCTGATCTTCGGCGGCAACAGGCCGACAAGCACAGCATCATGATAAGATTAAAAGTCTCCCCAATTCTTCATACTTAATCAGAGTCATACAAGTTTTTCAGTTCTTATTATTCATTTTTCATTCTCTGAAACCTTTATTGGCATATAGATTAATAAACAATAAATAAATAATAAATCGAATAAGCAGACAAATAAATAAATCCTACTGCCCATCAAAATCTAGTCTTGCAAGATAAAATATGGTAAATATAGGAAGAGGATAGGGGATACGGGATGCTACATTATATTTGGCTGCAGTTCTTATCAAGACAAATACCACAGGGTTTTCTGTTCTAACTCTTTTGGAGCCCTTACCTGTACAAGACAACTTTGTCAACGCCAAAAGCTCCTACAATCAAGTCTGAAAATAGAACAAAACAATAGACTATTGAAAGTGGATGTAATTTTAAAGCTTACTATTCTGATCTCCCAACCTGTCCCATGGTACCAATGAGTAGAAATGCCCTCATGGCAACAGCCTGATGATAAAAAAAAATTAAGCTTGGATAGGAAAGGTGAAAATCTAAATATCTGGTTATTTTTTATTTACAACACAACTCTGAATCAAACCAGTTAAATCAGTGTATTAAGATGTACCAAAGTCAAACCTTACAATCCAGATTAACTACGAGAGCACGTAAGAGACATTACGTGCACCCATAGTTACTGCACCATCTAGTGAAAACCTATGGGAAATTCATATTGCAATCCAGAGCAATTTGTTCTTACACTGGAGCAAGGACTCCCTGTAGTTACTCTGGATTGCACCCATATTTTAATTCCTGAAACATTACCTGGGTAGCCATTTTTGTCCACATCAGTAGCTCCTTTCAATGAGTATCCAAAGCTTGGTGGCATCGTATCAGAGGCCCACTGCCCTTCAAGAACTTGAGAAGGCATTCCATTCAAACCTGTGGCTCTTCCGTTATAGATGTAAACCAGCCCTTTCTTGTTCTCCCCACCATAAGGAGCAGCAACTGCAATATCTGGAAGATAAAAAGACCATCTTTACATTCTGTGAACAGAAACCTGTATTAAACAAGTTGGCCATCCTTATCTACTGATTTGGGTTCTGGAGATTTAACTCCAGAAGATGGGGTCTGACCTGTGTCTGACCTCATTAAACCTGCTGTTTGCAACTTAGTGCCATTCGGTCACATCCAGGAGGTGTTCTGATGGCCAGTGGATCTTAATATTGGCGGATTTGTTGTCCACACGGGGTTTAGGAACAAGGAAGATCATAACAAGTTTTGTCTAGCCCTGCATTCTGTTTGTAAGAGGAGCCAATCAGATGACAAGAGCAAATCTACATTCAAGTCAATGGTGTAATTAAAAAAAAACACCCACAAAGAGAGCTAGGATGTTGTAATGGTTCTGGTTTTTGACTCGAGCATAATCTTAACCAAGTCAGGCCAGACTAACTTAGCCCACGTATATTCCTGTGGTGGTCTGGGGAAGTTGGCATATGTCTGTGCACTGGGCCTAGCCGCCCAGGAGTGAGCAGAAGTGCCTTGTGGCACTTTTATGACATATCCATGTCAGCAAAGGACTTATGCTGGGGCATATGCCAGCCTAAATGGAGATTAGGATTGCAGCCTCAGTCCTGGAACATCCAGATTCAGATCTCTGCTCAGCTATGAAGTTTCCTGGGTGACCTTGGGCCATTCACATCTCTCAGCATAAACTACCTCACAGGTTTGTTGTGAAAACAAAAGGAGGGAAGAAACCATGTTTGTTGAGTTCTTGGAGGATGGGTGGAATAAAAATACAATAAATAAAAATGCTTGCTTCATAACAAACTCCACTGAATATAATGCACCTAACCTCTGAGTAGACATGCCCAGTAAAAACCAATTAAAATTTTCCACAACGATGAAAACTTACATCTATACAAATGACATAATATATTAATTTACCATTGAAGCCATCCTGGTCAAGGTCTCCTAAAGGTGCAATAGAACTGCTGAATCTTGCAAAGACCTCAAAGCCATTCAGCTTCATGTGTTGACTCTGAAAGCCTCCAGAAGCTTGCTGAAGACAAACAGTCACCTGACCGACTTCAACAAGTTTGCCATCAGAACCACGATCCAGAAAGAGTGGGGCTCCAATAAGCAAATCGACATAACTGCATAGAATAAAAAGAATATAAGGAAACATTTCAGTCACTACAAAACATTCCCACTTTCGGAAGCACAATCTTATATCACTGGTAGTAACGATTTAGGCAAGTTAAGAATGTCTCAGGGCACGATTCTAACCAATTTAGGATGGCATAATTCACCCGCTGATGCCATGGTAGTATGGGGAGGCCAGAGAATGTCTGTGCACTGCCCTAGCACCTCCAGGAGTGGCAATGAAGTATCTTAAGGCACTTTTGCAACAACCCAAATAGGAGCAATTCCAAAAGCCCCAGTACTTACTGAAGCCTATGAATGCCTTTCCCAGCCCAGTGACCCACTTTACAGGTTTCTGAAGATCTTGGAATGGCTCTCAAAAGTCTCTGAACTTGAAGGAATTGGACCAATCCGTTGACTTTGATTCAAGGAGTGGGGGTTTGGTGTGTATGGGATCAGAATAATAAGGTAAGCAGGAGAGAGAATCATGGAGCCAAAAGAGAGAAACAGATGGTGAATGGAGATGAGTGTTTATGAACCCCAAGAATAAAGTAAATTAATAACCTCTAGTCCCCAAGAATTCATCATTTGACAGTGTATGATATCTCCAGGGCCAATCAATTAGCAAACAAAATGTAAGAAAACCAGGAGACAATCCAGCAAAATATAAAGTATGTATGATATAGGTTTTCTGTTTCCTTTTAACAAAGATTCTGTTTTTGCCCTAGACAAAATAGATAAAAAGGCAGCCTTTCCAAAAAGAATGAAAAAGCTTAACTTACTTATCCCCATTGATATCTGTGACAGCTACAGAATATCCAAAATATGCAGCCATCTGGGAGACAAGATTAAACAGAAAAATTGTTGCATACAATTGCATTGATTTGTTGCAAATGCTTCACCAAAATCATTTAGGGTGCAATCCTAACCTAGGCTGGCACAACTCATTGATCTTCCCATTCCATGTGGTGATGTAGGACGCAAGTGCATGTCTGTGCACTGGCCTAACCCTCTCCAAGGAGTGGCACAGAAGTGGCACTTTTATGACACCCACAGGTCAACACAGGACATGGCTGGGCTTAAGCTGGCCTAACTGGAGATTAGGATTGCAGCTTAGAAACTTGTGAACTTTTGCCCAGTAAAATATTCCTTGTCATGCATATTTTTGAGGAATCTGATTGTGAAACTAAGAGCTTTCCTTTTTCCTCTCTCTTCTGTCTGCACAAATCTGTTTTAGCAAGATCTCAAGAGAAACTGAATGCTTTCTGTGTCCTGAATAAGAAGTGCAGTCTGTGCCCCATTTATTCTTGTACATAAATTTGGTCTAAAAGCCATCAGCCAGCATCAATAACATTTTTAACCAGACCAAAGAACTTCTATAGTAGGATGGAGTTATAAATTTAACAATTAATATTCACAAAGAGTTGTGTCTGGATCACTACCAAATTGGTACAGATATTTTCCAGTTCTTTAGATTATAAGTTACAGTTTCCCTTTGCCATACCACCACAATTTGCTCTAAGTTATTTTGTGTAATCATAAAACCTACATTCCTAGATTCTTCTGTAAGAAACTTATGTCAAAACTTTGTTCTGTTAGACAGAGAAAAATGTACCTGTTCTCCAGTAAAGTTGTACATGGATGCCATCGTTCTTCCATTGTAAATAGATACCTGTGTGAGAAATGTAAATTTAAAAATATATAAATAAGGAAAGAGCCTAATACATAGTGGTCTATGCTAGTAGGTTTTGGGAAAAGCTACAACTGAACATATTTTATTTAACTTTCTTACCATGCCTAACGTTCTTGCTGCTCTTGGGACACCAGAGACAAAATCTGAAAATAAAAGAAATATACTCTTCTGTCACCTGTATGTACTTTACATAAAATTACCTTTCAAATAGGTTTATTATTTAGGTCCAATATTGCTGGCTATGCAGGGTAAACCTTGTTGACTTTAATGGGATGTATGACAGGGAAAACTGCAGATGTACTCGCTCCAATAGTGTTCAATAGAAGACACACAGTAGGCTAGCAGACAAAATGTAGCTTTGGAGTTGGGGTTCAGGGAGGCTTTACTAAATAAGAGCAGTCTGTGTTGGGATGGCATCAAGAATCAACCAGGTTAAATGGTAATCAAGGATCCACCAAGTCAGTTTGACTCCTAAACCCTTGGTACCAGTGGCAGCAGTAATCTTCTATGCACAGTTAAGAGAGGTGCCCTTGAACGTGCAGAGCACGGCTGTCCATACCACAATTCTGAAAATATTATGTACCATTACATTTTCTTCAACATCTCTACAGTCATGAGTCATTATCAGTTTCAGTTTGGACCAATTTATTTTGTTTACCACTGTCGGGAAAAGTCAATGGTGGGGGTCAAGTTAAGTCAAGTGGAGAGTCTCTGGCCCCTCATGACTCAAGTCGAAAACGTGTCATAACAGGGTCACCTTTCAAGTACTCAAGTCACCCCCTCAATGAGTTAAAAGAACTTGTCAAATCATCCCTCCTTAAAGAGCCCTTATTTTTCTCTTCTCCAGTGCTGTTGTGTGTTTGAGAGAGTATATGTCTGTGTATGGGCAAAATCCATAGCAGTTACAGGTCAACGCAGTTATGTCACTCTCTAGTGTTATTTTATGGAAAGTCACCTTAACTGCTCTGGAGCAAAGGGCTTAATTTCACTTTAGGATATAGGCCAACGTGAGAGAGAGAGACAGTTCATACAGTCAAGGCTACAATCCAATGCACACTGAGTACATGCCACTGACTATAATGGGGCTTACTCCCAAGTAAACTCATACTGCTCTCTATTTGTAACAGGGCTCTTCTGCATCTCCCCTTCTCCTCTCTGGTTCTGCAGCCAATGGTAATGTGCTGCCTTAGTGAACAAAAATGTTAGAATTTCCCTCCCTTTTTTCTCCTACCTCCCTTGCCTGGCTGGAGACATTAGCCCTTCCCTGCCTTGCAGCTGGAACTCCCAGCTGCTTTCTCAGTCTGCATGATGGTTCCCCAAGGTTTTTTCACACTGCAATAACAGTAAACAAGCACCCCAAAGACAGGGACTTGACTCTAAAAAAGTAAACATTCAAGTGCAGGGGAGAGTGCGTCCCCACTTGAGTCTTTTCCAGTTCCAAACTTCCATGTGACTCTAGGGTTATGGAGTAATTCCCAAACTGGAAGTAGTGTGAATGAAGTGCAAGTCACTAAAGTCAAGTTCCAAATGTTATTTACTTATTTTATTATAGGTATTTGTATCCCACATTTTATTTTATAAATAAAAATAGCAAACACAACAACTATGCTATATGTTAAAAGTGGTACATTTGCATTTTCTTGTCACCTAGACTTCATAGTGTTCTGATAATATGGACAAGCAGTGAAGGCCTATGCAGGCTTATCCAGAAATATGCCTCACTGTGTTTAATGGGGTAAGTGTGCAATGGAGTAAGTGTCTCAGGTTAGTGTGCATAGAACTGTAGCCTTACAAAACTGTATGGAAAAGGTAGATTAAGGCTGCAATCCTAAACACACTTTCCTAGTGGTAAGACCCACTGAACACAACGGGGCTTCTGACTAGACATGGTTAGGATTGCACTGTAAGACAAACATTTCTGTCCCATATCAACCTTGCTTCAACAGTCACATGAATTAAGGCAGCCTAAGAGCACAATCCAACCATGTCTATTCAGAAGTAAGCCCCAGTGTGTTCAATGGTTCTTACTCCCAGGAAAGTGTGTTTAAGATTGCAGCATTAGTCTACAACTGACAGCAATCTTAACCAGCGCAAGTCCAGGCATAAGTCACAAGGTGGTCTGGGAGTGCACTTCTGCACTACTGCTGGGAGGGGAGGTTAGGCCAGTAAACATCCATCCCTTGGCCTGCCCATGCCACTCATTCATTGGCATCCTTCAATCTCGAAAGACTATGGTATTGTGCTCTGAGTGTCCTCACCAGAGCATGATGGCCTAGGTAGATTAATATGGAGGATAGACTGTTACCCAAGCAGCAAATCCCCCCTCTCCACATCACTGAAATAGTCCAATGGAACAGGCTGAGCCTATACGATTGGTTCCAGCTGCGTCACAGGAGTTACCAGAACATGATTGTACATAGTCATGAACTGCTTCTGGGTCTCTGGCTCTGGATTTTGCCTCAAGGTTGACTCCTGAAGCCTTTCCCATAGATGGGTATAGCCACAAGGAAGGTTTGAGGTGGAAGTTTCCCTTCTCCAGACAACCCATGTTCAGTGGGATTTTGGACAGGTTTAGTCTGGCTCCTCAACAAATGCCTGTCTGGCATGGGAGTCCCTGCCAGTAGCTACACTACCACCAGCATAGCCCTTTGTATTACTGGAGCACACAATCCCACCACCACAAAAAGGTACTGTCCATGCCACTATGGGAATAGGGAAATGAGTGAGTTTTGCCATACTAAATTGGTCACGATTGCAAGATTTTCAACCACTGCGTTCCCAACTCTCACGTCACACCTATAGACATTTTGCAGCACACCAACAGAAAAATTGCTGTACAAAAAGCCACAGTGACTTGAGCTATGTTTTTCTTCAAATCTACCTCCAGTTAACCAAAATCTGTTATTACTGAAGATATTTCTTACAAACAGTTAATGAGTCATACCTTCTATGCCATCATCATTGAAATCTCCCACAGCAACAGAATAACCTGACAATTAGACATAAGAATTGCACACTGTGATTAAAAATTCATCTGTTTCTGAATGAAATATGGACTATTTATTATAGTCTGCATAAAATATCACGAAAGGTTCGCCAACTCCCATTTAGCAACAGGGAGCAGGTAGGTGGGAGGGCAGACAGGAAGAAGCCTCTTCCAAGAGGAGAGATTGGCACAGGCAGCTGTTGACCTTTAGGACTTTCCAGTAGTGGAAGCGGATGTAGGATCCATGGTTGCCAAATTATACTTTGTTAATCATATTTTGGATGGACAAGCAAGAAAGAGCAGTTGTCAGAAATGTTCAGTCAGCTGAAACTGTGCATGTCAGATGAACAAATGGTACTTTCTGGATAAAGGAATTGTATTTTCTGGAGTAGCTTACATTTAAATAACAACAGCAATATTTATATATCAATTTTCAACCAATTTTCAACAAAGCAGTATATAAATAAAGCTTATTTATTTCAAATAAGGTTGCATTCTATGGAGCACAAATGAATGTTAAAAATTTTGTAACTCCTTGTTATACTCTGGCATTTTGAGCTGGGCTGGCTTGATTCCTGGGAAGAAGCCCATCACTAAATGAAACACATCTAGCAATAGATGTGTGATCAGAGCTCTAGAAAAATAATCCTGTTGGTCCATAATAGCCTGACATCTTTCTTACAGCTCTTGCTACCAATTGGGGAGAGGCAGAGAAAAAGAAGATACAAAAAGTAAAACTAAAGCATCCTCTCAATGCAACTGATTTTTAGGAATCTGATAAAGATTAATAGGCTTGTGTTTAGGAGTCTGTTAACTCCCACTATGCTTTGCCTGTGTATTTTCAAATACACAGTTATTACATCAAAGACTACAACAGTGTTTTATTCCCTAATTTCCATTTTGGCTTCATAGTTTCCAAAGAAAACATTATTTTTAGTAAGGAAACAGCCAATGAAAACATTATTGTACTAAACTTGAGTGTCTGTAACAATTACTGCGAATGGTAGTTGTGAGAGAATTCTTTACAAATTAATTTTTAAAAGAAATACTGGTTTCATTTATGTTGTTGGATACTGGATGAAGAATTTCAGGCTTTCCTTGCTACAAATCACAACAGTTTTAATTTTAAGCAACCCACCCAAGTAGCTGTCATCAAAAGCAGCGCTGGCTGAACGTGTCGCTAACTGGTTGTCATATTTGGTGGTGTAGCCTGAAGGGTTGTATTTTGACACAATCTCAGCCACTTGATCAGAAATGAGTTGGCCTGGAAAGAAGTAGAGAATGACATAATAACAGATTCCTTTTCAGACACTTCAAAGAAAAAAAAATAGGGCACATCCATCTATGTCTTTTTATCATTATAAATTAAAAATAACTCATAACACAAAGAATTTGGATGAGAATAACAGGAACATTTTTTGAGCTTATTTAAATAAAGTACTGTATGAGAGGAAAATGGTTATTGAAGAATAAGATCTTTAAAAGGTGGTCACGTTAATCTCTTGCATCTCAAAGAATTGCATCCCAATTCTGTTTTTCACCACCAGTAGAAAAGCACTGAAAGACCCCCTTTCTCTTCTCTGTACCATCCCAAAACAATTTTGCCAGAAAAAAATGAGCTAGAAGCATTTGACTTCATCCACTGAATATAATCATAAGGCCCTAAAAAGAGACTTCAAAGAAAATTTCCTACATCAGGAAATTTCCCATTTTGCAATCTTTGTCTCACCTTGCCAGTAGAAGCTTCCAGGTCCTCCAAGAAGAACTCTGTCACCCTATGGAGGAAAAAATAAAATATGGGTATTAAAAGATTTACTGAGTTTCAAAGTGGGACTGCGCTTCCTTCATTAAAGGCTGGAACAAGAGTTCAAGCGTGGGACAATCTTTAATAAGGAAAGTATTTCCTCTTGAATAACTGGCAAGATCCAGAGGCAAGGTACACACCACAGGAGTGGCTTCCCTCACATCCCAAACACAAATGGTAATGCAACAACCTGATGTGACCAGAGTTCCTGACAACCAGGCAAGGCTAGCTTGGACCCGAGTGTTGTTCTTGCTAGTAGGTGTTGCCTGTTATCCCAAAAAGAAGAACTACTCAAATCTTGCCTCAGATGTGAACTAAGGCTGCAATCCTAAACACACTTTCCTGGGAGTAAGACCCATTGAACACAATGGGGTTTATTTCTGAGTAGACATGGTTAGGATTGTGCCCTAAGTAAATAACCATTGGCTGCGATCCTGTACGCCAGTGGTTCCTAAACCATGTGCCATGGTGATCTTGGACGCCACTGCACACTCACAGGGTGCACACAGGGGTGCAGCAGCACAGCCTTTTCTTCCCAGCGAGGTGGGGTGAATCTTGTATGATCAGTGAAATTTTGAAGGATTTCATCCTGTGAACTGGAAAGGAGTGGCCATGCAATGCCCCATGAGTATGAAGGGGACAGCAGTTGTGAGTTTGGAAACTAAGGTCACAATCCAGAGTAACTACGGGGAGTCCTTGCTCCAATCTAAGAACAATTTACTCTGGATTGCAATATGAATTTCCCATAGGTTTTCACTAGTGGTGTCGTAACTACGTCGACGTAAATGTCTCTTACATGCTCCCATAGTTACTCTGGATTGTAGGGTAAACATCCCCACACTCTACACAGCACTCTCAATATGGAACAGGCCTCCTAAACCACAAGGCAGCTATTTTAAATGGAAAATAAGCCCCAAACTTGACAACACATTTATTATCACTGCAGCAAATTTGACCCTTAGAGAACTTCCTCGCTGATGGAAACCAACATTTTCCCACCACAGTGTAGTATGAAAATAACTTGTACTGGGGAAAAAAAGAAATTATTTGTTGGGTCAAACAAAAAGGTAGTGAGGTCCAGCACTATGTCTCCAAATTTTGCCAGGCTCACAAGAAGGAAACACGCAAACAGGGTGTGACTGAAACACCACTTTCCTGTTACTCTTCTCCGCCTTGCTGCCAGAATTACACAACCTCTGAACACTAAGTTTCCATTGTCAGCTATTTCAACTAAGGACATTTCCAACTTGTGGCACTATCAAATAAGTACAATGACCAATGTCTGGTACTTTGCCACATCATTTTTAATTATGATTTTAGATTAAAAAAATCAAATCTTTAAACATGCTTTTTATCTTCTGTAAGAAAGATACAACATATTCCTTCTGTTAATTTTTTCCTCCATTTTGCTCTTTGACATTCTGCACTGAACAAATCATTTTAGCCAGCAGTTACTTCCAGCAGCATTGACAGAAATGTTTTATGATAAAGCAACAGAGATAAGAAGTCCCCTTATTAAGCTGCTCTGGTATGTACGGCTTTACGGAATTGATTTCTACACATTTTCCTTTCTCTTGCCAAGAAAGGAAGACATTCTGAAGAAGATTTACCTCAGTAAAGTCTATACTGAATCCGCCTTGACAAAATCCCTGTCCTTCGGCATCAATGTTGACTGTGGAAACAAGAAGAAAACGGAAAAGATTGTAAAGATGCACAATGCACATTCCAATGTACAGGCCTAAGATGACACTGAACTGGCAAGAAATGAAGGATACATTTGGCCTGTTTTACTGCAAACTACCGTAAAGATAACTTTACTGATTTATTACCTGTTTTGAAATACTTGGGTGGAAAACCCAAAAGGAACATATTCAGTCCCCTTTGTTTATTCATAATTCTATTGGAGTTTTTTTTCCCGTCTCATCACTTACAATAAAAGTCAACCATAGTAAATAGAAAGGGAAGGCTGAATGTTCTTAAGTGACAGGATGGGATGGGGGGAGAGAGAGAGACAGTGTACTCAGTCCCCCTTTTCCTATATATACTGATCAACAATCCCATAAGCAGCCTGGAGATATCTCTTGCCTTTAAAATAGGAGAAGAAAAGGCATTCCAGAGCTGATGCCTCACATGCCATGAGTGAGAGCAAGAAGGCTTTTTATGAGGAGGTTAATCCTCTGAATTCAGAGATTTATGACTGATATGCTAACCGTCTCTTATCGTTATCGTTGCACACAATGGAAGACTCATTTTGTCCACCGCATTTTTTTTATACAGCCCTTTTGATCTCAGGGATGATTGGGGAATGCACTCTTCTCTCCCTCCTGGTTTTGTTATTTGACCGAGAAGGCAGGCAAGGATGGGGCTGGAAACAGGCCAACAATCCCATGGTTGGTTCCCCCTTTCCCATTAATAATTATGGACAAAATCTAAGAGATAGGCAGCCCAATCCTATCCCACACTGGAAAAGGCAGGCCTGCTAGCCTGAGTTGCCTCCAAGGCAAGCAGAAAAGAGGGCAAAAGAGTGGAAGACACATCATCTTGTGCATGAAATGCATCGGCACAGAAAACAGATATGGAGCTTTAATGACAACAGCAAGACATTCTCCACATACTTGACCTGCAGGGAGCATATTCAACAGATTTAGACCCGTCATGAAGAAAACAAGTTCCCACAGGTTCTCTCTCCGCTTTCTGTTCTGTTCTCCAGTGATATAGTGGAGCACATGCCTGTGGATGAAGCACAGCAGCAGAATTTAGAAAGCTCTTCAAATGGTCTGTTACTACCGTCATAGAAACATCATCAGAAAACAAAGGGGAGTGAATACAGTGAGCCTTTAATTGAAATATATAGAGAATAGAGGGGAGAAACTGTTGATTTTGTTCCTAATTTAGGGAAACTTTGTAAAAGCTCTCATATTATATGCCGTGTAAGAACCAGATTAAAGTTTCTAAAATGCTACTCACATATGCACATTACATTCTGAATTTGCACTGAGCTCTAACCATTCATTTACTGGCACCAGCCAATAAACAAGGCTGCGTTGGTATCTGCTTTAATCTGTCTCTCAATTTCAGTTTCTGTACATGTCAGCATCCAAATTCTCCAAAACAATTTATATCTCATGATAGGGTTGCCATAATTCTCTTCCAAAAAAAATCAGGAAAGGACCCTCTGTCCCATTTGCCAGTATGTGAACAAAATCCCCCCCAAATTGGGATTGTCCCTGTTTTTGAGACACATGGCAACCCAATCTCATGAACAACATCATGTGCTGATGGACAATGTATGTGGGAGACAGTCATATATCTTAGAGCACTTACTGTATATATATCATAACTTTCTCTCATTTCATGCCTCAGTAAGCCCTGCAAGAACTGGCAGTACCACTGGTAGGTGTCAAAATCACCTTCATTTCCCTACAGGGGCATGATACAAGGGATCATGCTGCTAGTTTCCCCTTCTCCTCACCCCTTAAGGGAATGGGAGACCTTTACATGAACAGGAGGGGAAGGGGATTTGATCCTGACAATCACATTAATGCCCCAGATCCTCACCGCAAAGTCTGAGAGAGAGAGACAGAGTAAATCTCTCACAATGTTTTGAGTACCAGCAGGCCTCCGTCAGTCTTGAAAGACTATGGTATCGTGCTTGGTGCTGCATATGCTGCATGCGAAGCACGAAAGCCTGGGTTGGGTTGTTATGGAGCATAGGCTGTTACCCAAGCAGCAAATCCCCCCTCTCCACGCCACTGAATTAGTCCAATGGAAAGGCAGAGCCAATACGATTGGATCCAGCTGGCGTCGCAGAGCTGGGCTAAGGACAGGAGCTCACCTGTCTTGTGGGGCCGACCCGGGTCTCGAACCCTGGCCTGCTGGTTAACAGGCACAGTGTCTTAGCCACTTGCGCCACCTGTTTTCCACTTTGTAAGATTAAGGGCACAATCCCGAGAAACTACGGAAGCACGTAAGAGACATTACGTGCACCCGTAGTTACTGCACCACCTAGTGAAAACCTATGGGAAATTCATACTGCAATCCAGAGTAACTAGTTCTTACTCCAGAGCAAGGACTCCCCATAGTTACTCGGGATTTCACTCTTAGACAGCTTACATTATATAAAATTACAATCAATAATAAAATACACAGAGCTGATCAGGAACAGCAGATAAAGACAATCATTCCAGCCCATTAGCACAAAGAAACAGAACAGAGGGTCCAATCCTAAGCATGTCTACTCAAAAGTAAGTCCCACTGTGTTCTACGGGACTAGCCCCCAAATCCAGAGAAACTACGGGAGCACATAAGAGACTTTACGCGCACTTGTAGATACTGCACCACCTTGTGAATACCTATGAGAAATTCATATTGCAATCCAGAGTAAGTTGTTCTTACACCAGAGCAAGGACTCCCTGTAGTTACTCTGGATTTTGCCCTGAGTCTCAGAAAAGTGTGTATAAGATTGCAGCCAAAGACAATCAAATACCAGTTGAACCAAGTTCACAACATTTTTCCTGCTGTTCAGAATTCCTCAAAAAATATACTGTAAGCTGTTTCCACAAGCTATAAAAGCAACTACTTAAGCAGATTATTTGATGATCTGATAAAAAATATGCTATTGGCATAATTAAAGGAGAGAGGAGCTAGAAAGAAGTATGGGTATGATTTTCAAAATCTATACTTTACTGTTTCAAACAGTCAGGATTCATGCTTTTTCAAATACACTTGCATGTCAAAAGTATTAAAAATGTAGGCTTACCAGAATTTTATCTCGTTTAGATCTCACAGACGCTCCAAACCATTGATTTGACTTGAATTCCAATGGATCATTTGGAGTAAAATCTCTGTTGCCTAAACAAAGACATACAAGTTTGTCAAGGATCTGAAAATTTTTACTGGAATATTGCAACACCTGAATATCTCAGTGGCTGCTGTGACATCTGAGGTGAACCTGGTCCCCCCAAAAGAGATATGGGACTACTTCAGAAATCATGTATTTGTATCACTTACGCTGAACACAGATACTGAATCAGACCATGTAGATGATCCAGTGTACTCCAGCTTCTTTCTTATGCCTTCCTGAAATTGCTCAGGATTGTACCTAGAAGCTTCAGTATCCAAAACAGATACTCCATCAATGAGTTAGGGCCTCATTCCCTGTTCTCCTGAACTGATCACTCTGCACAAACCAAATGCAGGAACTGGATCCAAAAGAAAGTATTGTGTTAGACATGATGCATTATGATATGAAAGTTTTGTCTACACAGTATTTGATCAGTGGCAGCTCATTCACACATGCAAAGCAACATTTATCAAATGCGACTTCATTTTATCATTTTTTCATCATTTTCTTAGGGTGCAATACTAAGCATGTCTACTCAGAAGCGAGTACCATTCTGTTCTATGATATTTACTTTCAGGAAAGTGTGTTTAGAATTGCAGCCTATGTGCTAATCCCACACTTGACAGGGTCTGCTTAGATGATTGATGAGAAATGGGGAAATCATCAAATACATATACAGTGTGCTAAATTGTATTCAGTCGATCTCTACTCCGCCAAAATGCCTAAGTCTGATGATAAGCACACATGTTGAACACAAAGCTTGCAAAGTATATGATAAAAAATTAGATTATCTATGCTATTGTAAAATTTGGAGAAAGCTTCTGGCTTTTCTGTACAGATTTCATAGACTAGACATTTTGAAAGTCTTGGCCCTGATAACTATTTAATTAATTTAGGGCACAATCCAGAGTAACTATGGGGAGTCCTTGCTCCGACAATTTACTCTGGATTGCAATATGAATTTTCTCATAGGTTTTCAGTAGGTTGTGTCATAATTACATCGATCTAAGTGTCTCTTACGTGCTCCCATAGTTACTCTGGTTTAATTAATTAATTAATTTTAATTAATTAATTTTTAGGGTTTTGAACATGCCCTCTTATTTGGCCTTGTTTCCTAGAAAGATTCTTTATTGTGCCTTTTCTTTGTAGGCAGGCAGTACGTATCTTCTTATGATTAATAAATTATATGTAATAAATTTTATGAAATAGTTTTAAATGTAATAATAAGTAATATAGTGTTTAAATTAACCACATGAAAGCAATATATATGAGTGTTTTAGCTTTATTTTTGCCATGTCCGACATTTTTCTTGAGTGTCCTACAGTTTGGGAGGTCCTTATCCTCTTTTGCAGTTATGACATTTGGTCACCCTGGTTGTAAGAAATTATAAAATATGGGCTGGAAAACCATATAGTAAAATTACAGAATTGCCTCTCTTTAAAACAGGGGCAAGTTCCTGTATTTTTTTTATTTTTTAGGGAGGGTGGGAGTAGCATGTGTACTACCTTAATTCCAGAGCCCAGATCAACCAGCTAGGTAGACTTGTGGTGCAATTCTGATAAATTTAGGCCAGCCTAACTCACCTGGCATACTGTAAGGGATATTTCAGGAAAATGTAAGAAATAATGTGGACTACTCTGAATCATTCAGCTGCAGCTGTCTTGCACTTTCACAGCTCTGCAGCAGGCGTCTTCAAACTGGTGAGCCAACTTCTGGTCCCTAAAGAGTTTCTGACCCAGTTGACTAACCATAACTGGAGCTGTGATAGTGGGGTAGGGTAATATGGGTTCATCATAGGTTCACTTAATATGTGTTCATTTAAGTGTGTACTTTATTTCTGTGCTGTGCGTTGGTGCTTGCAGAAATTCTGGAAATTTGAGCCCATGTATTCATTAATCTAAGTTCATCTGTAATCTGTTTAATTTTTATATTTTTCTTTCTTGAACCTCAGCACTTCCAGGTATTTGATGTGGTCCTCTGGCCTAAACATTTGGAGACCTCTGCTATAGAGCATCTTTCCCAATTTTGGGCTAAATCCAGAGCAGTTACGGGTCCACGCGGTTACGTCACACTCTAGTGTAATCTTATGGAAAGTTATCTTAACTGCTCCAGAGCAAAGGGCTTAATTTCACTTTAGGATATAGGCCTTTATCTATTTATATATAAAATCATACAACCTTTAGCTAGGGTTGCCATATGCCCCGAAAAACAGGAACAGTCCTGATTTGTGGGATTGTACTCACATACTGACAAGTGTGACTGAAGGTCCTGTCCCGTTTTTGTGGAAGAGAATTATGGCAATCCTACTTTTAGCAGAAACACATCTATCACCAAAATTAGATGAGACATATATCCCTGCATCATATGAAAGAAGAACCTGTTAAAGGTCTTGACAGTTCCTCTCCTGGACTTATGAATGATAAAGTGGAACATACTCTTGCAGATCTTGGCCTATTCCTTTGCCACATGGACATAAAATCCAAATAAAATTTTTAACCAGCTGTTCTTTGTTTTGCCGCCGGCAAGGACAGCACTCTGTTTCTCCAGGATTTCCTCAACAGGAAGCAATAAAGTGCCTAAAGAGATAGTGATTTCCTTACAAAGTGTATAGCATATAAAGCAGTTTAGATTGGTTGGAAGCAGCATGCTGAATAAGATGCTAACTTGCAAAAGAGAAGATATTTTCAGCTGTCTGTAGTTATTGCTCTGTATTTAATGAGAGTGATTCATGTGGCCCATGTATTTGTATGTGTGCATGCATGTGCGCTAGGGATGTTCATTTATTACTGTCAAGTCCAATGTACAGTGTCAATTGTCAAAAACAGTTGATGTGCCAACTGTGATCTTGAACAACTGTGTTGTTCAGTGTGAACTTCTCAGGAGCAAGCCCTCTGCAGGTGACACTTGGCGCCTACTGACCATACTCTAGAGCAGCTAGGGCAGCCCAGGCTTCCTGACACTGGATGCGGCGTAACTTTCTGCTCTGGATTCAGAATAGTTGGGGCAACCCAACTAGGGCCCTCCTCACTGCACAAACTCTAGATTGTGCCCTTAGTCTTCTAAGTCCAAAGACAGTCCAAAAATTATTTCACTTTTTTTGTAATCTGGTGTCGACAAAATCACAGCAGTTGAAAGTTCAAGTAGGAGGAGAATGAATGAAAAAGAAAAAAATAAAGGAAGAATCTTGGTTGGGAAATCAAAGCAGCAGCAAGGCCAGGATGGAGAGGGAAGTCTGCCCAGAAATTAAAAATCTAGCACACTTTGTATGGATCATTGATTTGCAGAGACGTTCTGGCTGCTTTTGTCATGCATTGCAAAGACCTCCTTTGCACTTTGTTTAGAGTGCTTTCAATGTTAATCTTCCCAGAGCGCACTGTTTAGCATAGTAATTATCAGTGTACACAAGAAAAATTAAACCAAATGCTGGTTTTCAAGGTCAAACTGCATGCAACTGGCAGGGGGCAGGGTTTGAGTTTCAAGGAAGGGAAAGGAATTCTCCCCCAGATACTTTCCAATCCCACCTCTCCTGGTCCATTTATCACATTTATTTTTGCCCTAGCTGGACTTTGATACTGAAAATACCTTCAGATACACAGGGATCTCCAAACCCCAGCCCTGGGGTCAAATGTGGCCCGTGGTGAGTCTCCATCCAGACCCTGGGCAAGCCCTATACTTTTCCAGAGGTGAGGGGAAGAATACAGTAGAGGGTAGCGAGGGTAGCACACACCTCTCCACACCTCAGTAGGGTATTTTAAGGGCTGGGGAGGCAGCGCACTCCTCCTCTATCTGTTTATGAAAGTGCTTCTGACCTGGTTTGAAGATCACCCTCATCCTTTCGAAATATGGAAATGATTCCACATCCTTTGAAGGTTGCTCAAACAGCTCTCTCTCTCTCTCTCTCTCTCTCCCCCCCCCCCCATCCACAACAGATTGGTGATCACAGACCATAGAGTAAATTAATTCATCTTGTCAAAATGAGAGAAAGGAAACAGGTGGATCATTTTTATCAGGCACTGGAAAACAATTAAGTACAAACTAATTTTCAACTAGGCATATCACAACGAACTACAGAAGCGTCTGCCATCATCATGTGTAATCTGTGTCTTGCTTAGCTTAGTTTAGATACAATAAACTTATCCAGGCGGTGACAGTATCCACATAGAAGAAAAGTACCGTAGATATATCTGCATGATGGAAGGAAAAAATGGATAGCACTGTGCTCTCTTACATGCCACAAAAAATGATCAACCACACAGAAGTTCCATTTGAGCAATTCTTTTTCTTTATGAAAAGGGACTGGAGAAATCATGCTAAGTAGGCATAAAAGAATAGCAACATGTTAAATGATCAAGAGTATAATGTTTGCTTAAAGCAGAGTTTGCTTAATGCATTGATTCCCAAACTATGGCTCTAAACCTGAATTTTGGTGGGTCACCAGAGGGTGACAGCAAGATCAGATAACTAAAGGACTGAAGCCCTGAGGCTATTCAGAAATTATGGTTATATATTGCAGTTCCTAAATGCCTTGCAAAACGCTTGTAAGCAGTTTGAAAGCATGTGTATAGGGAAAAAAATAGTCCTTCATGCCTGCTCTTCAACTTCAGTGTGCAACACATGCCCCAATGGCACAGCTATGCCAATGCTGGAAAGTTGGTTAGGCTTGCGTCCTGAGTCTACATCTCGGTCGTTGTTGTTTATTCATTAAGGTGTGTCTGACATTTTGTGACCCCATAGACTTCCGCACACCAGGCCACCCTATCCTCCACTAGCTTCTGAAGTAAGACCAAATTGTTCATTTTCTTGGCAACACTATCTAACAACCTCATCCTCAGCCGTTCCCTTCTTTTTTTGCCTTCAGTTTTTTTCAGCATCAGTGTCTTTTCTAAGGAGTCCTCCCTTCTCATGATGTGGCCAAAATATTTGAGCTACACACATTACAGCCATACATTACAACAGGGAGAACCATAGCTTTAACTAGACTGCTCTTTGTCGGCAACATGACGTCTCAACTTTTAATTTAGTTGTCTAGACATGCCATAGCTTTCCTCCCCAAAAGCAGGTGTCTTTTAATTTCTTGGCTGCAATCACCATTTGCAATGATCTTAGAGCCCCCCAAAATAAATTCTGGCACTACTACATCCTGGATTAACATGCAAAAGCTCCTGATCAAAGTCCCTAACTGTATTAGGTCGCAATCCTAACCTAGGCCAGCACAACTCATCTGTTTTCTCATTCTTGTGAGGATGTAGGGAGACATGTCTATGCACTGTCCTAACCCGCCTCCTCCCCCAGGAGTGTCACAGAAGTACCTTACAGCAGTTCTGTGTCACCCCACATGCCAGAATGGGATTTGTGCTGGGGCTTATGCCGGCCTAACTTGGGATTAGAGTCGTAGCCTTAGAGACTCAGGGCACAATCCTAACCAATTTAGGCCGGCACAACCCACCCACTCCCCATTCCTATGGTGTTGTGGGGCGGCTGATGCATGTCTGTACACTGTTCTAACCCTCTCAGGAATAGTATAGAAGTGGATTCCTCCCAGGAAAGTGTGTATAGGATTGCAGCCACATTTTCTGAACCATTTGCAGTGGAATGCAAATGGATGAATGGTGAGGACAACACTTGACTGCATGCCATGTGTGAGGAGAAGTTGCATGTATGATTTTTCAGGTTATTTTTCCAGCACCAATTATTCATCGAGTGGTTATACTGTATAAATCTGTATTCACTGGAAACTCAAAACTTCTGCTTATGACAAATGAGGACAGAATTATTATGTTTTCCAACGGGTCAAAAAACTCTGTTTGATATGAGCAAGACATTTTATCATCCATCTAGTTATGAACCAAATAAACCCCATTTGAAAATTCTTCTGCCATGAATGCAACCAACCACATGCACATTGACTACTGTAACCAAATGCCAGGAAATGCACACCGTAGTGGGAGTGGAGGGTGTCTGTCCTCACAATTTTGCTTTAGGTAAACAGGGCCTGATGAGAAAACTGCTTACATTTGTGTGTTTGTTTTTTAAAAGCTGGCTTGAACCAAAATGATTCAGAAGATTTATTCACAAAATCCTCTCCGTAGACACTACCAGAGCATGCAAACAGTCCAATTAATGTTCTTTTTAAAGCCACTGAAGCAAAAGAACAGGTCAGGGCAGTGAAAATCTGCATTGCCCTCATAGCATGTTTCTAACATCGAGCAGTTCCAGATGCATGTACCAGTAAATATTGGGTGCACTAAACTTTTATAACAGGCTTCTGATCTCCATAAAATTTGCTTTTAAAATTACAAGCTGTTGGGCGCATCAGAAGATATAATTAAACTGGAAGTTAATGGCTGCAAGTGACATCAGCTGCAGTCCTAAACACACATTCCTGGGAATAGGCTCCATTGAATACAATAGAACTTACTTTTGAGTAAACATGCTTAGGATTGCACTGATCATCAAGCACTTCCCACCCCAAATACAACAAAATAAAACTAAGTAAGCAAGAACAATCCACTCAAAAGTAAGCCATATTGTGTTCAATGGGTCTTATTCTCAGGAAAGTGTGTTTAGGATTTCAGCTCAAGTAAATTAAAAATTTACAAAAAATATTGTATTTAAAAAATTATTGAAAATATAAAACTCTCCTAACTCAGTTGATCTGTTTAAAACATCAAACATCCAAAAGGCTGCAGACCAATAGGGACTAAGTACAAGCCCTTGTGGGCTTCAGACTATCTCCTAGAAAAAAACAACTTCTGATTTCAGAAGTGACACTTTTATGCCTTTGTTTATTATTTAATTGATTTATGGTATTTCTATCCCACTTTTCTCCCCTAAGATATGGAAGGGGGCTCACAACAGTTACTAGAAACACACACACACACACACACACACACACACACACACACACACTCAAATAAAATCACAAATTAAAATAGTGAAAAACCTACACTAATAGCATCTTCAAAACAACCATCAGGTATTATCAAATTAAAAGGGCAATATCAGCAATGTTATAAAAATGTGAATCTTTTAAAAAACCATATGGTATAAAGATCTTTTTTAAGGACGCTTCCAGGGCTTCCCTAGCCTTTCCAATGCCTTTCAAAAGGCATAAATAATTTTGTCCATTTTGACCATAAACCAGAAATGTCCCGTCTGCCCCTTGGAGGTATTCTGAAGTCCATAGAAGCTACAGGTAGATGCAGGCTGGCCAGTGATGGGATACAAAGAAATTAACAATCGGTTCTATGCCCATCTGGCAGCCACTTTTAAATGGCTATTTTTAAACTTTATATGTCCTATCTCTCGTTAAAAACTGGTTCAATAGAGTAGGTGCGAACCTGCTGGAGCCCACCACTGAGGCTGGCCGTCTGTGTGCTTCAGAGAAGCACAGCTCAGAGGGCCCAGGTTGGGCAAAGTCCAGCTCAACAGGGTCCCACCATGGACCAGATCTACAGATGAAAAAATCCTCTACTAGGATCTATCTGTACATAATAACCTGTTAAATGTACAGATCTATAAGATTTCTCCAAATGCTGTTGCACACCATGAAAGCATCAAGTCTAATATATTAAATATAAAATACATTGAAATGAATGGGGATCCATCTCAAATTGACGTGACTCACTGAATGGGCCCTGATACACAATTTAAGAAACACTGCATTAAGATATACTGTATTTACTTGAATCTATCACTCACCTTTACCCAAATTTAGCCTCCAAAATCACTCTGTGCATTCGATTTGATGGTTAATTAGACTTCCAAGTATTGACTTCCGAGTATTTTTTGCATAGGATTGGACTATTAAAGTAGTAATTGCTATCTTCCAGTGTTATTATTAACTTTCATTGGTTACAAGCCTTAATAAATTTGGATTAGCCATACTAAATAAATACTGTTTCGTATAGCAGGGCATATCAAGGTACATTATTTGTCCCCCAGAGTACCTGACACTCTGGGCATATTTGACACCCATAACACCACCACTCCCAAAAGCCCATCTTTGCTACACCACTGCTGTGTAGGAAGTATTTTGGATGAATTGATTATCGCTAATATTATTTTATCACACTGGCTCAACTGGTTTGGTTACACTGACTAATGTAGCAAATGTTTTCATTTGTTAATATCTTGATTTGGTGTTAATTTCTGCAAGAGCTTTCTGCAAACTGTATGGCAGGATACTTTTGTTTAGAATGAAATTTAAAGGGCAAGAGGACTTTCAAGTGACCCCAAACAATGCCTTTTACCAGTTATAAACTTAAAATTACCATAGCTTAATCTAGCCAGCTTATCCAACGGTATGACAAAAGAAAATCCGTGTGCAGCTCCTCACCGGTTTTTCCCTTTGCCAGAAACCCTGACACACATTTTCTGCATGACTTCTCAGCAACAGCAGCAGTTCCGCTTCTGGGCTGGAGAATGTTGAAAGGATGATGCTGCACGAGGTTCTTAAAACACACCAGATGCTAAATGGGTCACAAACGTCCATGTGGCTCGGCTGATAAGTGTAGTAGGCTATTAAACAAAGCCATACTGTATTATATTGGCACAGGCATCACCCGCACAAAGCCAGATGGGAACGTACCGGTAATCATGCTGGCAGCAATAATATTAACAAATAATAACTGAAATGGAAATTCCTTCTTTCATTGCTTGTTCTCTTCCACCACCCCCTGCCCCCATTTAGAGGAATAGCAGTGGAACAGAGCTAATGGCATCTGAATGCAAGAAATCTCAGTGAACATGTTTCTCTGTCAGACCAGGATATAGATGAAGATCAGGGTGCTTCGTAGGGCGTGGGGTAGAAAAGCTAATCTTGATTTCTTATGAAACTCTATACTTATATATATATATGAATCCCAGCCCTGTTTCAGAGGATACAAAAAGGAAGTGGTCCAATGACACTTTCAGGAAAAAGGAGTGAAAATGTGACACTGACTCAAAAAGCTGGTTTAAAATTATCCATTCAAATTCAAAAATAGGAATGACTATTAAAAGGTCACACACATATATAAAAAGAATTGTTACAGTTTGTTCTGGATAACCACAGAAGCTTTGGACATTTTTTAAATAGCTGTTCCCCTAGCCCCATGGCTAATCTTTTGGGAAAGTATTTGAAGAGCTCAAAAATAGGTGATCATAGAGGATGGGGGTCTGCTATTAAATGAAAAGGTCAAAATGTTCCCCAGACAAGCTTTGGGTCTCTTATGAGCTCCTATTTGGGCCTGTTAACCGTTTAAATCAGTTTAAACAATTCTTTATTGGTGAAGGTGTACCCCCCAGGTTGCCCTGCTCATCATAACTGAATTTAGGGAGTGGTGCTCATCCCCGTTTCTTAAGCCATAGAACCAGCATTGTCCAAAGAAATCTCCGTGGACATGTGGCTTGCATGTGCATGCAACACTGTTACTTTCCCACCACCGTGGTACCTATTATCTACTTGCATTTACATGCTTTTGAACTGCAAGGTTGGCAGGAGCTGGACTGAGGAGAGGCGCTCACCCTGTCTTGAAGTACTTGGGTCTCAAACGCTGACTGGCATGCCAATCTTGAGATTGACAGACACAGTGCCTTTAACCAATAAGCCATTGCAGCCCTTTACAGTACATGCTTTTTGGGATAAATGTTAATGGTGCTGTTTAGCTTTTAAAAAAGTTGTTTTAAATAATTTATGGTATAATCCTAACAAACCTTCTGGCACCAAGATAATAGTAATGAAGCTCAGAGGTAATGGAAAAATCATTTCCTTTCCTTGAGGTGACCTATATGAGTGTCACCCAACTGGAGGCTCCAATACACGACTTACTGACACAACTATGACATTGCTGGTTGGTTAGGGTTTGGGCCTAAATGATTCTAGAAGGCATTTTTCTAGAACAATTTAGAGGCACTTTCCTGAACTCTATACCAACTTATAAAGACTGAAAAAATAGAGACACACATGACAGATTCCAAAACAAAAACTCAACCCTGTGTGCAAACCCCTTAATCCCTTGGTATGTTAATCCTCCTCCATGACACACAAAGACTTTTCCACATTCCTGTTGAAACTGCGAGAGACAGGATTCAGTACCCCAAGGTGGGCACAGCATAGTGACAAGTGTAGCATGTCGTTGTTTGGCACCGTTAAATTATAACAGAGCAGCAAAGAAAAGCACAAATCTCCTAGTTTAAGAATAAAGGATCAGACTTAGGGCACAATCCAGAGCAAGTTCAGCCTGCTCTGCCCTAACTGATCTCTCCTAACTATTCTGTATCCAGAGCAGAAAGTTATGCTGCATCCAGAGAGTCAGGAAGCCTGGGCTGCCCTAACTGCTCCAGAGCATGCTAAGTAATTGACACAAGGGGAGGACTTGCTCCTAAGGAGACACCCCTCAGATCACACTGAACAAGGAACAGCTGTGGTGCCTACATTGGTGACACAACTCTGCGCATCACCCAGTGCATAAGTCTGTGCGTCACCCCTGGGATGCGCGTACCCCCTACCTGGACTGCGCAGTCGCCAAAGTTTGCGCCTGCGCAGTTGTTTCAGAAGCTAACTGGCTTCAGAAAGAGTACTGCGCAGGCACAATCTCTGACACTTGCGCAGTACTTTTCTGAAGCTTTTCAGCCGAATGGCCGTGCAGAGGTGCGGACTTCCTCCATTCTAAGGAAGTCTCCTCAGAAGCTGTTTGACATGCTCAGTGTGTTTCTGTGCAGTGCACCTCAGCTGGCCATTCGGGCCAACTCCGAGGACGAGTGGCAGCTTCTGGCTGCTACTCCACCTTGGAACAGGCCTGAATGGGCGCGCTGATGCCCGGGACCTGCCAAACTCCTGCCAAAGGACCTCCTGTTTGACCTGCCAAAGGACAGTCAAACTCCTCTGGTGCATCACCCCATATGGAGCGCGTCACCCAAGGCAGCCCACACCAGCTTCACCAGTCTGGTGACGCCACTGGGTGTCTGTCTTATAAGAAGTCCCTGATGAGATGCCAGTACATTCTACAGTGAATACAAGGGGCTTCTTGGAGTGGCCTGCTGTATCCTGAGGTTTGTGGGCAGCCGTAGTTGTTCCATATCCTGAGGTTGAGAGGCAGGGGTTGCAGCTAGGCTGGCCAAGAACTCAGATTTTTGGTCAACACTGTCATTCTTACTCGGGCCTTATCATGGATCCCTATGGGTCTACTCATTACTATACCTGCTCCTGAGGTGGTATAACTCTGAGGGCTGGAAGAGGGCATTTCTGCCTTGCAAACAGGCTCTGGAAACAGAGTAACTGCTCTGCCCTAGGCAATGCTAAACATGCCCTCAACATGCCTCTCCTGAGCTGCCTAGGTTGCCCCAGTTAGAGTAGAGCAGGTCCACCTCTCTTAGGGCACCCTATCTTGCCTTGCTCTGCCCTAAGCCTCTTCCAGAGTAACTGGGGTGGAGCATCTTGTAGTTGCTCCAACCTAGTGTTGGATAGGGCAACCCAAGGGCTCTTATGTGGACAGATTAGTTGCTCTAGATTGTGCTGCTAGTAACTTAGACTTAGCATCACAACAGCAAACACAGCCAGGGCCACATTTACATAGCGCAGAGGTCCAAACTGGTTAGCAGCAGGGCTACATCATCCCTCTGACTCTGTGTCGGGAGGCGAAAAAATGATTTACATTTCAAATTTGAATTAATTTACATAAATTTACATATAAGATTGTATTAGAGACATTACAAGGCCACATTGAGGTTTGCTGAGGGTTGCAATCGGCCCCAGGCCCAGAGTTTGGACACCCCTAACCTAGCATATGAAAAAGAAATAATTTCTACACCAATAAATGTAAACTGATTGAAAAGAAATAAATCAACACAGTTTTAAAACAGAGAAGTAATCAAAACTGTGATGGCTCTAAGGTTATTCCAGATATTTTAAAACTGATAATTCTGCTTTATTGCTGTACTAGTACTACCCCTTATCCAGAATAGAGTGACTAGACACAAATGGAGACAGTGTGTCTATACTCTTAACCATTGTATAGAAGAGGGAATTTCAACAGGTGAAGCTTTCAAACTCTTCCTTGTTGAGCTGCAAAAATGACCTCTTTTATACAATAGTTAAAGGGCTGTGGTGGTGCAAGCGGTTAAGACACTGTGCCTGTTAACCAGCAGGCCAGGGTTCAAGACCAGGGTCGGCCCCACAAGACAGGGTGAGCTCCTGTCCTTAGCCCAGCTCTGCGACGCCAGTTGGATCCAATCATATTGGCTCTGCCTTTCCATTGGACTAATTCAGTGGTGTGGAGAGGGGGGATTTGCTGCTTGGGTAACAGCCTATCCTCCATAACAATCCAACCCAGGCTTTCGTGCTACGCATGCAGCGTATGCGGCACTGAGCACGATACCATAGTCTTCCAAGACTGACGGAGGCCTGCTTAAAGGTATAGGCATTCAGTCCTCCATTGTTTTTGGTTAACCTGATCTAGCATCATAGTTAACTATTCCACTATAGCTAACTATACCAGCTAACTATACCTGATTGCAGAAAAATGGCAACAGGTGGAACTGTTGTTCTAAACACAGTATGATTTTTTTTTTTTGGCCACCTTGAAGGTTACACAATGGGGTGGAAAAATGGGTTATATATATTTCAAATAAAGAAAGAAACTTGCAGAAAGCAAGACAATTGTCAGTCCAATCTTAACCTATGGTGGCATGGGGAAACCAGCTGTCCTACCCCATATTCAATACAGGGTTAGGGCTCAAAGTGGCTCAGCCCAGGGCAAGGGTAAGTCTATAGTGATGTATTAATGCACACTCAGTGGTGGGCTCTAGCAGGTTCGCACCTACTCTATAGAACTGGTTGTTAAAGAGAGATAGGGCATATAAAGTTAAAAACAGCCATATAAAAGTGGCTGCCAGATGGGCATACAGCCAGTTGTTAATTTCTTTGAATGCCATCACTGTGCACACTGTATTCTAAATGCAAGCCACCTTGAGCACTATTTTGCAGAAAGGCCATAACATTTAAAAGCTACATCAAATATTTTTAATTATTTAATTAATTTAAAGAGAATGGGCATCCATAAACTTTAACGAATTAAGCAATATTCTTAAAATGGGAAGGCTTTAGCACAGTCTTTACAGTTTAGAGATTTGTCTTTTAACCATTAAAACATTTAACATCAACATACAGTGCTCTCTCCATCCTTATTTTTCCTATCCTTTACCATCCCCCGGTACAAATCCTTTCATGCAGTAATTATTAGATGGTAAATATATGTATTGTGTTTACACGAGGATTATACCTCCATCTTCCACAGCTAGCACATTATGGCTGCAATCCTAAGGACACTTTCCTGGGAGTAAGACCCATTGAACACAATGGGACTTAATTTTGAGTAGACGTGGTTAGGATTGTGTTCAAAGAGTGTTGTAGAATTGAGTTTAAAGAGTACATAATTTGGAAAACATGACACAGTCAGGATTTAGTGCTTTTTTAAAAAACACATGAGGGTCATCTTACATATTTGTCACAAGAAACTGTCACAAGAATCCATGCAGCAATTACATATAGCTTTCTTCCATTTTCCACAACAACAACAAAACAACAGAACTATGGTTTGGATTTGGCTTATACTCAATCTCTTGTCACAGATACTGAATTTAAATCAAGATGAAGCTTATTATTACAGGGAAAACTAGGGAAAATTCTGTTTCAGCTTCTTCCCTTATATAACACAAATTGCTTGCTTTCCCCCCTAAAAGAGACTCCCTTCATAAAGGAAACTTTGGGATTACAATTATCTGGAGAAGTACTAGAAATAGATTCCTGGATTAGAAGATGATAGGAATGCTTAGGATGGGTTCAAAATGTTATAGGTTCCACAATAGCATAGCCTCGCTCTTCTAATTCACTGAGTGCACAATCGTAACCTATTTAGGTTGGCATAACTGACCTGTCCTCCCATTCCTATGATGGTGTTGTGAGACCACACTGCACTTTTGTAACACCAGCTAGACCAGCACAGGACTTAGGCCAGCCTAAATGGGGGTTAGGATTGCATCTTAACCAGGACTTGTATTGTCTACAACAACCAATGAATTTATGGCAAACCTGCAAACTCACATGTCACAATAATTCAGAAATGGAAATTGTTCCTGCACGTCTATCACTTAACACTACTACAAGTCCACCATCATTTTGAATGTCTATGATAATGGTTTTCAAACTTTTTAGCAATGGGGCCCACTTTTTAGAATGGCAATCAGTCAGAACCAATTGGAAATAAATCAGATAACATTGTGTTATGTGATATCATGGCAGGAGGTGACATCATTGACATTTCAAACCTAAGCCACAATCAACTAAAGGTTTCATTATAAAGCATGCTCATATTTTCCTCGTATAATGCAGCTTGCTTGTTATTTTGTATACGTTGTAATTCGAACTCAATTTGATTTTAAACTTGGACTTTCAGCTTGGCTATCAAAGGAGAATGAAGACTTGGATCCTTCTCCATCACACAGCTCTCCCCCATTTCCTGCATCCCATTTTCTCAGGCAAAGTACCCGTCCTCTCTTCCACTGCGAGTTCACTCTGCCCAGAAGCTTTATAATAAATATTTTCTGCTCTATATTTTTTGGTGTTGAATGTGCTAGGTGCAATGCAATCCACCTGAAATTGGCTCATATCCACCTATCCAGTTCACAATTTAAAGATGCTGGTCCATGGCACAACCAGTCAGCATAGCAAACCTTTGTTATTTTGGTTTTATTCAGCTCCAAATCATTAACAAGTTCTGATTTATTTTCACCTTTGTAGTTCATTTAGATTCCAGGGAAGGGTAATCAGACATTACCTGTAGAGTCAAAGATGATAGGCTGGCAGTTTCTGTTGGAGTTCCAATTACACTTGAGAACCTCACCTCCTTGTATAATGTCAGGTTGACTTGTGTTTGCCTTTGGAGCCCCCACAAGGAGAAACATCCTGCAGAAAACAAAAACAAAAAAATGAAGATCCAAGAATAAAACTTACTTTGTATTATATTGTGCATCAAGGATGGCCACTGAGTAAGCACACAATGCTGAACTGGAAACAGCAGAACTGGAAATAGCAATATGAGTTTTAGCAGTAGTAGAGCAAGATCTCATTCAGTCAACATATGCTTTACTCTTCCAACCTCTCTCTGTTGGTCAGTTAAAATGGTTTTCCCTGATGTTGATCTGCATGTGACATGGTGATCACACTGTTTTTGGCATTTCCTTATGACTTTCTTCAGTAAATAACCATCTTTCAAATACATCAGAAATTCATTTCCCACACATGTTAATTTTACTTTGTTCATTTTACTTTAATTTATATATTTTGCTTTTGGATGGTGCTCCTGTCCCTAACCTGTACAATAAGTGGGATACAATAACCTGTAGATGGCTAGTGGGCATTTTTTATTTAATGAGGCACAAGTTATGCTGGTTGGGCCCATAAGAAGCCACCTTAACTCTGCACCATCAATTCCTGTAATGCAGTGGATTTTTAACCTTTTTCATCTCATGGCACGCTAACAAGGTGCTAAAATTGTCAAGGAACCCTATAAGTTTTGTACCACTGAAAAAGCACACCATACTGCTGGAGGGGTTAAATGGGTCCTACTCCCAGGAAAGTGTCTTTAGGATTGCAGCCAAAGTAGATTTCAATTCCAGTATTTTGTCATCATTTTTACATACAGTTAATATTTTTATATGAATATTTTTTTGGTTTGTGGAACCCATCGTCTGAGTTTCCATTATTTCCTATGGGGAAAATCCGTTTCACATAAAGAGTGTTTCACATAACAAGCATGCTTCCGGAACGAATTAAACTTGTTATGTGAGGCACCACTGTGTATTGCGTTCATGTGGTTAATTTAAACTCTATACTGCTCAAAGTGCAGGTGGTGCGGTCTGCACTGGGTGATGCGCCCAAGGGGGCGACGTGCACTGGGGGAAATAAAAATTGCAACTTTGTGATGGAGCATCAAACCCCATCATGCCATATAACGTTGGATTCGTATTAAAGAGCAGAATCCAGTGGAAAAAATCTGTTTTGGAATAGCTCCTTCTTATCAAACATTATGGCCAAAAAATGAAAATATGCAATGATCTCTGTGGAAATTGAAAGTGACCCATATCACTATATTTGCAAGTAGGCAAACCTGCCATAGTTCATTGGAAGGGCAGGCTGAGAGGAATCTAAGGACACAGGAATTGTCCTGATCCAACGAACGCAGCCCCCACAAATCACTCCAGAAGGAGGTCCCTGATGATTGCATTGAAATTCATTGAAAATGGATGTGAACTGCACAGCTGTGTTTACTGGTGAGTAAGCAGGCATGCCTTGGCTGGAGTGGAAGGTCAGTCCTGGAGAGGACAAGACTCCCAAAATGGTCCCAATCAGGAACGTTACTAGGGTGTTAGAAAGGGGCACCCTTGAAGGGAGTGGCAGCCCTTGTGACCTAATGGCTAAAATCATGGTGTGTAGAAATAATCCTATCATGTTATACACCTTTGAACATGTAATTTACAGCAGAATGCAGTGAAACAAACCACTTTGAAATATGTCTGGCTAAAAAACCAGTGGAGGTGGAGCAATGGCAGATAATCATGCCCACCATTCATGTTGTTGCCCCACCCAATGCATGGGGGTGACGCACTGGCCTCCCGCACAGGGTGATGTGAACCTTAGTGACGCCCCGGGTGAAGTTGTGCCATATCCTGAGGTGGGCTGGTATAATTGTGCTGTACCCTGAGATTGAGAGGCCATTATCTGCCAGAAAGGCAAGGCTGAGTGGACTCCAAGACCTTGTCCTCCTTTTGAAGTGTGGGCATCTGGTCACCCGGGGGGGGGGGGTGGGCAGGATGAGTGGGGTGCTTGCTGGAGAGGCTGGAGATCCTGGGTATTTAGAATGGAAGAGGAATGTATGTGGGATCCTGCAGGAAAGAGGTGGGAAAAAGCCCTGGATGCTGCCAGTGTGGGTTGGGGGGACATGATGAGAAGATCATTTGGATGTGCTTGGGGGTGGGGGATGTGGAGAGAAGTGTAGGTGAGAGACACAAAGAGGAGAAGATCACGGGTTTGGGGGATGGGGCAGGGAATCATAAGCCCTGGAAATGCCCTGGAAAAAACTTCAGTGTCCTCCTTTTCCTTCTGAGTAGGCAGCATGTAGCCAGCTTGAAATTCATAAATTACTGTATTAACTTGAATTTAATGTGCCATCAAATCTAATGCGCACCCATACTTATAATCAAAATACAGTGGTGCCTCACATAACAAGTTTAATTCGTTCAGGAAGTATGCTTGTTATGTGAAACGTTCTTTATGTGAAGTGGATTTTCCCCTAGGAAATAATGGAAACTCAGACAATTGGTTCCACAACATGCTACCCTTGTGCTGCTGCCTCTTCATCAGCAGGCAGGCCTGCCAAAGGTCTTCTAGCCCTGTGCATTTGGCCTGTCAGCTCAGGATATGGCCTGCGTAGGTCGGCTTAGCTGGGCCATTTTTCTGACCTAAAGTCGGGATTGCATTGTATGCCAATCTTCAGATTAGGGGAGAATAACTGCATCTAAGTGTCTTTATAGCTTCTCTGCTCCTTTGCCAAGATCAAATTTAGCCAGAAAGGCAAAAACGTCTGCATACCCACTCCTTCAACAAACAGCTAGAAAATTCGGTGATGAGACCAGAAAAAAAAAAATACACAAAGCAAAACTCCACATGACAGGGGTGACCTTCCACAGATTTAGTCTTCTCCACCACCTGAGTTCTGGTTAACACAGAGTCATTACTACCCAAGTCTTAAAACGAAGCATGTGAGGATTACTAATTTTCTAATCTTATGGGAATTATTCTCTAAATTCCATTTCAATCAGCATACCATAAAGCTATTTTATCCTTCAACTCCTTGCCCAGCAAACACGCCTACATGCAAATAAATCTCTCCAAAAATAAAACAAATGGCTTCTGGCAGTCATATCCTTATATCATATTGCTTATAATAAGGGAGAACTCTTTTTCTCTTTTCCCCAGAGCAAAGCAGCTCTATCAATCATAAAGCACATTTTCCTTAATTCACAATAACATAGCTCCATAGCTCTGTCAGTGCCCAGCTATTCAGACTTAGTTTTGATGTGTTGATTTGACAAACCTGAACTATGACAGGATTTAAATGGCAGTAAAAAAATCAAAAACAGCCAAGTCAAAAACACAATATCTCAATTCTAATGCGTGTTGTGCCAGCAAATAAATGCAAAGCATATGGAGTAAGGACTGCTCCACCAACACCGCATCAAAATGCAACATTTTGCCAGGGACATTAACATTGGCCAACATAAATGTTTAGGCCTAGACTAGTGTTGTACGGTGATCCTTCAGATGTGAGCAGCGCCTGCAATGACAGGTCACAGATTGTCATGTGGCCAATACAAAATGACGAGATTCCAAGACTTGTGTGTGTGTGTGCACATGCGCACACTCACGCAAAATAGAAGTCCAACAGGTAAAGCTCAGTGGTTATGATAAAAGGATGCCCCACCATCTATGAGACAAAGTATAGGGCATAATCCTGAACTACTGTTGAGCCAGATTGGGGATGGTGGAGTAGAGGCATTTCAGGGTGGGAGGAGGTAGACTGGTGAGCAGACTCGGCCCAGAATGGAGGGTCTGTTGGGATCTGATCAATTTGGGATCCGTCTAACCCCTTTCCAGAGCCGCCTGGCATCACAACCAGCCTACCTGAATCAGCACCAACAATTTAGCTAGCTCAGATCTACTTATTTCCTTACCCCCAAGTAAGCCACCTCATTGGAAGGACAGGCATCTCCCATTTATTGGATGGGTTAAGGACCAGAGAAATGTCCAAAAGTGAAAACCACTGAAAAGTGGAACCCAGTCTTCTTCAGCTTGCAAATGCAAAATGCCCATCAAAAAAGATATAAAGATTTCTTGCCAAAGCCTAAATAACACATATTTATTAACACATCACCAAAACACATCACAAATTACAGTAAAATAAACAAAGGAATGTGGGTAATGAATATCTTATGTACTTGGATGATGGTTATTTACTGAAGAAAGTCATAAAGAAACACAAAAAAAATAGTTTGATCATAATGTCACATGTAAATCAATATCAGAGAAGACAATTTTAGCCTTTAGACCAGCAGAGAGAGGTTGAAAGAGTACAGCGTATGTTGAATGATTGAATGACAGAATGAACGAGAAAGTGTTGAAAGAGCGAAACCATCAGAAAATGAACTGTCAGAAAGTGAGGGGGTCCGGTTCCAATGAGGCGGCTGGGACATTATTTGGGGGTAAGGAACTCTAAATTGCATGGCGGCCACCTCAATCCCTGCTCTGGACACAGCAAAGGCCAGCACGCCTTCCTGTTCCAACACAGGATAATACTGGACTGTTGATATTGCTTCACTTTTGTCCCATACTGTCTCAGAACTGATCTTTGCTATGTTTTAGTACAGGACATACTGTACTGAAATGTACACTTTCAGAAGTCAGGAGAACTCGTTTCATACCAAATGACAAGACATATGGAAGAAATGGGTGCTTGTCTGTTGTTGGAAGGGTCAGTCGTATCTGACACAGAGAGTGCAATCCACCCCCCTGTCCTGTGGTAGTGTGGGGAGGATGGCGCATGTCTATGCATTGACTAAACCTCCCCTGAAGTGGGACAGAAGTGTCTTGTGGCACTTTTACAACACACCCAGGCCAGCAGGAGACCTGTGCCGGGACTTGTGCTGGCCTAACTGGGGTTTGCACCCAGGCCTCCATCAGTCTTGAAAGACTATGGTATCATGCTTGGTGCTGCATACGCTGCATGTGAAGCATGAAAGCCTGGGTTGGATTGTTATGGAGGATAGGCTGTTACCCAAGCAGCAAGTCCCCCCTCCCTACGCCACTGAATTAGTCCAATGGAAAGGCAGAGCCAATACGATTGGATCCAACTGGCGTCGCAGAGCAAGGCTAAGACAGGAGCTCACCCTGTCTTGTGGGGCCGACCTGGGTCTCGAACCATGGCCTGCTGGTTAACAGGCACAGTGTCTTAACCACCTGCGCCACTCACAGCCATACACAAGGTATCATATCTGACACAAGGTCAGGCTGCTTTTTGGTGCTGTGGTGGCGAGAGGGGTGGGAAACAGACTCACAAGGCAAAAGCCACGAAGTTTTAATTACACCAGACTTAGTACAGAACTGAAAAAGGACCACAAAGCAGTATGATAATTATGGCTGCAGTCCCAATCTCCAGTTAGGCCAGCCTAAACCCTGGCATAAGTCCTATCCTGACCTGGGGGTGTCACAAAAGTGCCATAAGACACTCATGTTCCACTCCTGGGGGAGGGTTAGGCCAGTGTAGGGACATGTGCTTTCCTCTCTACACCATGGGAACAGGAAGATAAATGAGTTGTGCCAGCCTAAGTTAGGATTGCACCATATGTTAATGACTCATGTTCAAATTGTGGAGAGGAGTGCCACTTCGGTTTTTTGCTTTGAAATACCAAATTATTTGGGGATATCCCTGATTACCATTGTCTAAAAACTGATGCTTCTGTCCTAAAAACATTTCCTTTACTTACAGTACTTTCAACAGAATTTATTTCCAAAACTTTGAATCCTGGCATCAGCAAATCACACACCAGAATTAAAAAAAATTACATATGAAATGAATCATGCTGTACTAAAAATAGAGGAGTCAACCGTTTTACGAACATTGATTCAGTTTCGCCTGGAGCATAATTAATTTAAAGTGCGACAGAACTCAAGGGAGAGCCAACAATGACAAATGGGAAACAGGGAAGCAAAACTGTAAATCACGAGCAAGTCTAAAGCATTGTGTGAAACAGAAGGAATGTCTCTCTGACATGCTCGAGCCGTGTTGACTGACCCACAAGATCTTGGTTATCCTAACAGATGACTCAGTTGCAATATCTGATAACTGGCAACTATGGGATTTGGGTTGAGAATGGTTAAAGCATGCCTGCATAACTCGTCACTCACAAAAACAAATATACACACCAGTCATGCACTGTGGGCTACCAGATGCTCGATAATAACCGTCCTGCTTTTTGCAGTCCCAGCAAAACTGGGAACCTTATCACGTCTTGGAAAGAACAGCCACAAGTTGTGCAGACTTTTGGGGGATAAAAGTCTGCATTTAAATGAAACTCAGAAAGAACAACAGCTTGGCATGTTCATGTGTGAGACAAAAAAATAAGCACGCAAGATGAACATTGGACAAAGGCTCCGTCAAGGCTCTCAGTCCAGCTGAACTGCACATATGTTACACCACATTACACCACAAAGCATCTCTTTTACACCAAGGATCTTAACCAGGCTTTTTATCCTAGCATTTTTACCATTAGGATCTTTTCGGTTCTCCAACTCAAAAGGTATTTGATTTTTCTGGCATTTCCAATAGTCTATAAAAATTTATCTTATTTATAACAACTATAGTAGCCAGTTAACATTCTGCAACTATTTTCTCCTAAATGCACCTTCAAAGAGAGTGTCTGTCCTTTACAAAAACCCATATTGTCCCTTGTATCTTGAGTCCAGCATATATTCTTTTACCTGCAGAAATTCATATTCATATCCACTTCAGTTTCATATTTTTATGTTCATATCTTCAGTTTCAAAACATAGGGTAGTTCACAACAATTCAACCATGAAGTAAATAAATATAAAAAATTAAAACCAGTCAAAGTAATATAAGACATACAGCACAATCCTAACCATATCTACTCAAAAGTAAGCCCCATTGTGTTCAGTGGCTCTTACTCACAGGAAAGCGTCTTTAGGATTGCAGCCATAATGACTATTCGCCACCTCCAGGTTCAGAAGCAGTAAACCTGTGAATACCAGTGGCAGGGTGGCTATTTGTTCTCTTTAAGGGCTTTCCAGAGGCAGTTGGTGAGCCACTTTGGAAAACAGTATAGTAGATTAAATGGCCCTTTGGCTTGATCCAGCGGGTCCTATTTTATAAATGTATAGAAAATGTCATAGTCTTGCAAATCGCTACAAAGATGTTCCTTAAAGGGATTTCATCACATGCAAATATCCTACTTTGTCCTCCAACAGCTGGGCAACAATCATGTCATACAACATTCGCAAAGCGCAGTTCAAATCCAACACTAGAAGTTCAGTGTTTTTTTTTTTTCTACGCATACTGCAGTAAGCTTTGGGGTTATGCACATCACACCACTCCTTCCTTCCTCCCTCCGTTGAGCATCTGAGAAGGAAGTTTAATACTTTCATTTGTGGCTTACGGCAAACCACAGTTTCCCATTTAATCCAAGGTCAGGAAACCATGGTTGACATAAACTTCTTGTGCCACTCTATCTCAAAGAAGGCCCTCCCACAACAGACTTTTCTGGTCTGATTTCTGGTCTTCCATACCCAAGGAAAAACTCTTTTTCAAAGGCATATCCTATCAGCTGTCAAGATGTACTTTAATCTGGGGCATTCTGATTCCTGCTTTCTGTCTAGTATACTGTATAAGGTTTCACAGATGTTTTATAATCTGCTTTAGATTATTTGCCTCTGATCACAGCAAAATTCACATAAATACATAAATATCAGGTGTCCCGCATTATCCACTAGGGCTCCATTCCAGTACTTCCCGTCCATAAAAAATTCCATGTATAAAGAAAACAATGGAAAAATACGTTAAAAAACCCGCTTTCAGGTAACTTGCTCCTATATTGCACCTAAATGAATAAGATAGAGCCACAATATATGCAAGGGTTTGATCCTGGGCCTAAAGGACTGAATGATTGTTTGCATGACTACCTCTCTTCATCAGCAGAAAAGCAGTTTTTTTAAACTGTGATTTGCAGTGGCCATTCGAGTTGAGTCAAATCTGTGTATAAAAAAATCCATGTATAATAAGGTTGGACCCGTACCTATATTAAAGTCTTACCCTACAATTCAGAGTAACTACGGGAGCACGTAAGAGACATTACGTGCATCCGTAGTTACTGCACCACCTAGTGAAAACCTATGGGAAATTCATACTGGAATCCAGAGTAAATTGTTCTTACTCCAGAGCAAGGACTCCCCATAGTTACTCTGGATTGCACCCTTAAACTGTATGTTAGTGTGTAAGTCCGCAATTCTGCTATCAAGGGGTCAAGCAGTCTCTGCCTTTTCCACCTGCCATTTCCGACAACCAGGTTGATGGGAGGCAAGAGATGATCAGGCAAAGATAAAAGAGTTTCCACCTTTTCCAGTCTCTACCATTTCCCCATGGCACAAAGGAGAGAGTAGGCTGCAGAGACACAAGAAGCAGTCAGGCCTGTGTGTTAGTGTGTCCACACTTCTGGCATCAATGTGACAGCACATTTACATGCAGTGGCTCAGCACTCCAGTGATCGGTTGAGTCTATATCCTGAAAAAGTGCACCTAAAAATTTCGCTGTTTACTTGTCAGTACTCAATGTCAACGTATACAATGACAGTAAAAGAATTATTACTAGCGAAAATTATTACTAGTGCCATGAGATGAAAAAGGTTGAAAATCACTGCTCTAATTACAACTATTCATGGAAAAATAAATGTTTTTACTCCTGAACACTGTTGTATTGTACCTCTTCAAGTGACAGGCTTTGTGGGCTTTTATTAGTATTAACATAAATATTTTTAAAATCCTATTTATTGATTGAAACGTCATACAGAAACTAAATTTTGAACACTTATGTTAAATGGGATTGCTCAGGTACAGCATTTTGGATCACTAAGCTTGATACTCCTGTTCTTGGCAATTTAAGTGGTCAAGAATCCCCACATGTTCACACTTACAAGCAAAAGGAAACAAGCTGGCCCCAATTAATATAAAATTCAATGGGCAGTTTTGGCTGGTTAAATATATATAAACTAGTTGCTGACACCTGTAAGCAAGATTTATGACTCACCCAAACATAGAAAAATTTCTGTACTAGAAAGTTAGGAAGTTTTGATATAGCAATACAGTGGCGCCTCACGTAAAGTATGTTCCACGTAACAAACAGAAATTTCTCTAGGATTCTGCTTCATGTAACAAACTGTGCTTCACGTAACAAACACACTTGTTGGCAGTTGGGGAAGACACGCTGGCCGGCAGCCCTTTGAAAAAGCGTCAGGGCTGCCTAGCGCACCTGTCCATAGCGAAAGCAACACTTCCGCGCTGTTCCTCCTGTGGCCGCATGTTTGATGGGCAGAGGGAGAGAAGAGCAGTGGAGAAGAGGGAAGCAGCTCAGGGCTCGCCAGAAGGGAGCAGGGGAGAGAGAGGCTCAGGATGGAGAGAAGGAGAAAGTGGGGAGACACTTTGAAGGTGTCTTGGATTGCAGCCTCCTAACCATGTCTCCCCAGAAGTAAGTCCCATTGTGTTCAATGGGGCTTACTCCCAGGAAAATTTCTTTAGGATTGCAGCCCAACTCCCAAATCCAGAGTTACTACGGGAGCACATAAGAAACTTTGCGTGCACCCGTAGTTACTGCACCACCTAGTGAAAACCTATGGGAAATTCATATTGGAATCCAGAGTAAGTTGTTCTTACACCAAAACAAGGACTCCCTATAGTTACTTTGGATTTTGCCCTAAGTAGACTTCATAGGATCATGCACATTGAATGCATGTTTTGAATTCAATTCCAGTGTTTTGTCATCATTTTGACATCCAGTTAATATTTTTATATGAATATTTTTTGGATTGTGGAACCAATCATCTGAGTTTCCATTATTTCCTTTGGGAAAATCTGCTTCACATAAAGAACGTTTCACGTAACAAACATGCCTCCAGAACGAATTAAATTTGTTACGTGAGGCGCCACTGTACTAGTTTAAGTTGATGGTCTGTTAAAAATGAAAATTGTTTGAAAGCATGCTGATGTTATCACTAGTTAGTTCAAACTGGAAAGCGAGATGCAACCCAGTAAATTATGGTAAGAGGCTCAGGGTGGATGGGAGGACTTTTTGGAGCACACAAAAACACATACTGGAGCTCTGCCTGCTGAGCCAAGCCTCCTACCATTCCTTGTCACAATGGGCTGCTGGTCTTGCTACCAAATGGGTCTGGTATATAGTATACCAATAGACACCACCTCAAGTACCACTAGTGATACAAGTAACACTAAGGGTGCAATCCTAACCATGACTACACAAAGAAAAGGCCCATTGTGTTCAGTGGGTTTTACTCCTAGGAAAGAGTCTTTAGGATTGCACCCTAAGTACAGAAATGCTGAGATAAACACATCTTAACATTTGACCTTCAAGCAAAAGTTAGGCATAACATCTCAGGTATTGATTTGGAGTGCAATTAAATATTTAAGTGGCTGTTTTAATGCAATCACTGCCAAGTAAACCGCTTTGCAACCTTTTCTGCAGAAAAGCTGAATATAAATATTTCATCATCATCTTAAATACACTTGACTGGGAGATGAGCATCACTGAACACTGCAAGACTTGCTCCTCTTAAGATAACTATATTACATCTTGGTGGTACTGCTGCTTAGATTGGTATGCGAAGGCGACAACTATCTGTGGCTATCTTTGGCTAGCATATAAGGTGTTTACCCAACAAGGTAATCCTGATGGTCTGATTCTGGAAAGTTCCTGTGTGTGTCACATTTCTGACAGCTTGATTTTAAAACATTGCAGGAAAGAAAATGTGAATAGTCCTATCTGATGACCACTTTTTCCTAGGAACTACAGTGGAGCCTCAAGTAACTAATTTAATTCGTTCCGGAGGCGCGTTTGTTACGTGACATATTCTATACGTGAAGCGGATTTTCCCATAGGAAATAATGGAAACTCAGACAATTGGTTCCACAACCCAAATAATATTCATATATAAATATTAACTGGATGTATAAATAATGACAAAACACTGGAATTGAATTCAAAACATGCAATCAATGTGCATGATCCTGTGAAGACTACTTAGGTTGCAATCCAATACACTTTCCTGGGAGTGAGACCCATTTAACACAATGGGGCTTACTTCTGGGTAGACATGGTTAGGAGGCTGCAATCAAAGACATCTTCAAAGTGTCTCCCCACTTTCTCCTTCTCTTTATCCTGAGCTTCTCCCTCCCTGCTCCCTTCTGGCTGGCCCTGAGCTGCTTCCCTCTTCTCCACTGCTCTTCTCTCCCTCTGCCCAGCGGACACCTAGCCACAGGAGGAACAGCGCAGAAGTGTTGCTTTCACTATGGGTAGGCGCGCTAGGCAGCCCCGACACTTTTTCAAAGGGCTGCCGGCCAGCGCATCTGTCAAAACTGCCAACGAGTGTGTTTGTTATGTGAAGCACAGTTTGTTACATGAAGCAGAATCCTAGAGAAATTTTTGTTTGATACATGGAACATACTTTACATGAAGTATTTGTTATGTGAAGGCACCACTGTATTTGGGGGAAAATAGACAGCAATCTAGTTTATGTCCTCATTTGTCTATACTGGTATTGTCTTCATGCAAAATGTTGTCCCAAAACTACATCCATTACCATAAACATTTAACTAAAGAGAATTTCCATAGAAATCTGCAGGATGTACTTCAGAGAAAAACATTTCGCCATTACAGAAGAAACCAGGCCTGTCAGTGTCTTCTGATTGCCTTTTTTAGTCTTCTCTACAAAACTTAAAACTGGGAGCAAACTGGAACATTTTCGACCAAAGTGCTTTTTGTTGTACCCATGTTAAATATCATATGGGCTCATTGGATGAAACTATAATGAATCAGAACAAGTTAGCATTCCTTAGGATTTGGCAAACGGGTGGATTAAAGCTTCAAGAGTATTTTAGACTATATGTATATTTTAGACTACAGAGTTAAACCGTACAGAATTTTTTAATTATTTTATGTTTAGGAATTTTCATTACATAATTAAACATGTGGCACATTTGTTACATTTGTTGTGTTGATGTGCTAAGCTTTGAGAATCATCCAAAAGACAGAATTAAAATACAATAAATGTATTATTAACCAAGCTGAATGATCCAGGGAAAGAGAAGCAGGTAACAAATCATGAAATGAACAGGGAGTTAAACAGTTAAAATATTTTGATACTGGTCCAGTTTATATTTACCACTATTTTTTATTTGGTCAGTTCAAATCTTCTAACTTTAAGAAGAGGATGAACAAGATTGGACACTTTCAAGGACTATTGAACCAGATGAGATACAATAAATAAACTGTTTAACCAGACAAAAAATTAAAAATATTTACTCTTGACTTTTAAAAGGTTTTTCCAAATATAAAGCACAAAACAGGACAATTCCTATATATATAAAGCATCAACCATTCAACTACAACTTGTATTCTGAATTACCAAATCCTTTATTTTTAACATGGTTGATTTCTGTTGACATTCAAAGCAATCAAGTGGTTTTAGGTGCAGTTTCAATTCCAGTTTTCAGTGTTTGTGTGTGTGTGTGTGTGTGTGTGTGTGGGTACTTTCCTAAGTTTTGGATTCGGGATGACTCCACGGCTATAAATCAAATAAATAAAACCCTTTTTTTCCCTGTGCTCTGCATTTCAGCATCACAAATGCTCACTCCCATCGCGGCTTTCTCTCCTTGATACAAAGTGTCCCTTTTCTAGTGTGGCCTGGCTAAGAAAAGGCAAGATTGTGTGTTTTCAAAGGGAGAGGCGGGAGGAATGCGAGACCAGGCTTCAGCCTACAAACTGGAGCACTTGGATTTCGGCCAGATCCGGAATACCTCTCACCCAAGCTGATCCCTTCCTGATTTCAATCTCTGCCCAATTTTTATGCTGCAGTCCTATGCGTGCTTACTGGGGAAGTCAATTCCGTTGAGGTCATTCAGTGCAACTTCCTTGGAAGTAAAGAACTGATGACAGCTCCACACCTCCTTGTGTGGACCCAATCAGTGGGATTGAATCTGGTTGAATGCTGGATCAGTTGAAAGCAATAAGAATGATCTTCTTTAGCTGGAGTTTGGGGACAGTTTGGGGGCTGATGTGGTTTGAGATGTGGCTGGGGCATCTGATGGGGACATAGGCGCTGGTAGGCAAGTATCCTTTAATTCATTCCCTTCTCTGGAAGTTAAGCTCCATCCATGTCACGAAAATAGCTTCCCATTGCTCATAGTGGGCATCAGACCCAGAGCGAGCATCAGACCCACAGAAATTCTTTCTTTCTTTCTTTCTTTCTTTCTTTCTTTCTTTCTTTCTTTCTTTCTTTCTTTCTTTCTTTCTCTGCCTACCTACCTCATTCTACCTAAGATAGGCTTGCCACAATTCTCTTCCACAAAATCAGGACAGGGCCCTCTATCCCATTAGCCAATATATGAACACAATCCCCCAAAATTGGGATTGTCCCTGTTTCTTGGGACATATGGCAATCCTAACCTAACCTAATTAATTAATTTGTTTATTAGCTTGTTAATTTACCTCCTTCTACCTAAGATAGGTTTGCCACAATTGTCTTCCACAAAATCAGGACAGGACCCTATTTCCCATTTCTCAGGATGTGAACACAATCCCCCAAAATTGGGATTGTCCCTGTTTCTCAGGTCATCTGGCAACCCAAACCTAAGGCAGCTTACAGCAATTAAAATAACAACAAAGAGAAGATACAAAATATGATTAATTAAAACTGGATAAAAACAATAAAAGTATACAATAAAAGAGACAATAAAGTACTGTTAAAATGATATATATTTTTTTTGGGGGGGGGGGCCATCGGTGGGGGCATTAGAACCACAGAGGGGATCAGACCCAGTGTGGGTATCAGATCTATAGGGAGCATCAGAACCAGAGTGGGCACCAGAGGGGACATCAGAAGTACAAAGAGGTTTAGACAGTGAACATCCAGATCGTATCCAAAGTGAGCATTAGAGGGGATATCAGACCCAGGGTGGGCATCTGAGTGGGCATGAGATCAGATCCAAAGTGGGCATCAGACCCAGGGATCAGAACCAGAGTGGGCATTAGAAGAGACTAAGAGTTGACATCAGAGCTATAGTGGGCATCAGACCCAGAGTGGGCATCTGAGTGGGGACCAGATCAGCCCCTGAGTGGGCGGGCACCAGAGGGGCATGAGACCCACAGAGGGGATCAGAACTAGTTGTGGGTATCAGACCTAGAGTGGGCACCAGACCCATTTCCCCAGGACTCCTTCCCCCCTTTCCTGGGGGTGGCCCAGTCTTGTGAGAACTTTTTTTGTGGACGGGATATTTGTGGGTTGAGGAGTTTGGGGTGTTTCTGGAGGCAAGGAAGAGGGAGACCTACGAGGAGGCGTCGGGGGCGAAGAAATCCACGGCGAATCCAAAGTAGCTGCCCTTGGAGCCGGAGTAGACGGCGGGGTTGTGGCTGTCCAGGTTGAAGGCTCTGCAGCAACTCAGCAGCAGCACCGGCAGCAGCAGCAGCAGAGCCATGACTGGGACTGGGAGGGAGAGCTGAGCAGAGACGAGGAGAGCCGAGCAGAGAAGAAGAGGAGAGCTGAGCAGAGTTTGCTGCCCACTTCCCTGGCTGGCTGGCTGGCTGGACGGATCAGCTTCAGGAAAGGGCCAAGGGAGAGGCGGACCAGCTGCTGCGGAGGAGGAGCCACTCACCGTCCCCCCTCCTGCCTCTGAGCTGAGCAGGGCTGCTCTGCTCTCCCATTCCCTTCTCTGCAGATGGGGCTTAGCGGGGTGTAGAGCCGGATGCAAGTGGAAGGGCAGGCACCCCTCCAAACCCCCACCCCAGAGTGATCACATGTCCTCTTTTCCCAGGACAGGTTCTCTTTTTCATCCCTGTGTCCTGGAAAAAAAACCTTCATTCTCTTCATTTTCCTTGTGAGCAGGCAGCATGCAGCCTTCTTGCAATTCATACATTATATGTTGGGTGACCATATGTCCTCTTTTTCCAGAACATGCCCTCTTTTAGCCTTGTGTCCTGGGAAAAATATTCATTTTCCTCCTTTTCCTTGTGAGCAGGAAGCATGCAGCCTTCTTGCAATGCATTCATTATATGCTGGCTGAGCAATGTCCTCTTTTTCCAGGACATGTACTCTTTTAAAGCCTTATGTCTTGGGAAAAATCTTCCTTTTCCTTATGAGTAGGCAGAATGTAGCTTTCTTGTCATTAATAAATGATATGTAATAAATAAGTTTGTTTTAAATGTAATAATAATGTAATCTAGAGTTTAAATTCACATACAGAGCCTCAATCCTGGAACATCCATGTGTTTGGATTTATGAGACTGAAGCTGCAATCCTAATCTCCAGTTAGGCAGGCCTAAGCCTAACCATAAATCCTGTACTGACCTGGCGGTGTCATAAAAGTGCCATAAACCACATGTGCATCACTCCTGGAGATGGGTTACACCAGTGCACAGACATGCACTTGCCTCCCTTCATCATCAAGGAATAAGGAAAACCTATGACTTAGGCCAGCCTAGGTGAGGATTGCATCCTAAAGCTGCTATCCTAACCACACTTTCCTGCAATAGTAAGTAACTATTGAACACATTGGAACTTACTTCTGAGTAGACATGCTTAGGACTGCACTGTAAGGCTGCAAACCTAACCTCCAGTTATGCAAGCATAAGCCCCAACACCTGGGAGTGTTTCCAAAGTTCTATAAGGTTCTTCTATCCCACTCCTGAGGGGGTTAGGCCAATGCACAGGCAAATGCCAACCTCCCCACACCATCACAGAAAGATAGGCCAGGTGAGTTATGTCAACATAAATTTCTTAGGATTGTGCCCTTTATTATCTGATCACTCTTTGGAGACACACAAAAAATCAAGTTGTGATCCACCAGTGTGGGTCACAACCCACAGTTTGGTAACCACTGGTTTATTTGGATGCGTAATCATGCTTGTTTTGTTCTATGAAATTTGTCCTGTGACCAGTTTTCTGGGGAAAGATGGTCTGTGCACGTATAGGAAATGAATACATTACTGATGCACTTTCATTACATTACAGTAATGAATACATTATTGATGCACTTTCTGGACCTCAAAGACATGAGATTAAAATGAGTAAATGCTGTCAACTCGCAGAATTGGCAGCACAGTAAGGAGCAGTTGAAGAGAAGTGGGTCCGTTCAGGTATTTAGAACACACTGATAACTCAAGCTTAAATGGGTGCGCTCAGAACTAAGAGTTGAATTAAAGTTAAATGGGATTTGCTCCCAGGTTAACACCCTTTGAACTACTTGGGATTAATCTGTGAGGAAAAGTGGAGTCCTAGAATATAAGTGTTGGAAGAGACCTTCAGGATCATGTAGGTCTTTGGTCTCAGAGTGACCAGATGCCCAAACCTCAAAAGGAGGACAAGGTCTTGGATTCCTCTTAGCTTGGCCTTTCTGGCGGACAAGGGCTCGTTTGCCTACTCATGAGTAAAGCCACGATATTGGGCGCTTTCACTTTCCCAGAGCTTAATGCATATTTTTTTTGCCATAACTTTTGATAGGAAGGAGATATTTCAAAACTGATTTTTGCATTGGATTCTGCTCTTCAATACGAATCCAACGACATATGACATGATGAGGTACTGCACACCATTGCAAAGTGCCAAAATGAAGCCAAAATGGAGGACAATGAAGCTGTTTTGGAGGACACCTGGACAGAAGGCTAAAAAAGAGGACAAATCCAGAAAAATCCAGTAATATGATCACCCTTTTGAGTCTGTACTTGAAATATAAACAAAATTATACAGAATCATACACGCACACACACAGAGAAATGTATACAGAATCATAATCATATCATATATACAGCAGAGAGAGGGGGAGGGAGAAATGAAAATTTTTAACAGAAAACTTCGTAGTTTACTGATACCTTAAGAATATTTTTGCAGGTTTTAACTGTGGAGGATCCAATCCAGATATTTGGAAGATATTCAAGCACTTAACATACAAATGTTTATACTAAGTGTGACTCATAGAAACAATTTAAATCTGCCTCTGCATAAAACAATGTCCAGCAAAATTCTATGAATGTCCAAAAATGGTATCAAAATTTAAGATACAAATAGTGTTGCTATCTACGTACTGTACGTACCTAATTTTCATTATGGATAATTTGCCCTGGTCAGGTGTCTTATATTTGTATTAAAAAAAATTTTTTTTAAAGTCAAAATGGGATGGTAGGAAAGCTGGTTGAGAGAGAGAGAGAGATTAGATTTAGATATAGATACACACAAGTACAATTATAAAAAGTGCTTGTTGGAGACTGCACTGAAGAAAATGGGTAAAGAGGACAGGGAACAGTAGATATAGGGCTCTCTCTTATCTATGATTTCTGGAATCCAGAGACGAACAGAGAACTCCAGTTTCAAACTGCTTTTCTCACTCAAAATCTTTGTTACAGCCCTTTAGTTCGTAGAACAGGGTTTCTGCTATCTAAGCCATGTTTATAATTTCTGTACTCCCACCTTGAAGATACTTTCCACCATACAGGAAAAATGACACTAGTAGGCTGTAATCCTAAACTCCAGTTAGGCCAGCCTAAGATCTGGCATAAGTCCTGTGCAGACCTGGGGGTGTCACAAAAGTGCTGTAAGACACTTCTGCCACACTCCTAGGAAGATACACAGACATGCGCTTGCCTCCCTATATCACCACTGGAATAGGAAAACCAGTGAGTTCTGCTGGCCCAGTGTAGGTTAGGCTCGCACCCTACGTGGGCAGCCAGTGCCCGCTAAAGCATCCTCTACGTATAGGCTGAGTGACATCATACTAAATAGCACAGCTTCATGGTTGAGGTTGCACATAACAGTCACAAGAAAGGACATCGGCAAAGAGGACATCAGCTCACCAGAGAGAACATTGGCCAACTTCTAGTCCTGATTTAGAACCAGATTTGACTGCATTCAAATCTGGCAAATCCCAGAATTTACAAACAAGCCAGGATATGAAATCAGGATTCATTCTGACCATCTCAGGCTTGTGACTTTTTATGCTACACCATGATTTAATATATTATTTGAACCCAGCCATTTGAACTCCAGTCTCAAAAATAAGTCCACATGGTAAGACTGCAATTCAAAACTGCAGTTTTTCAGTTTCAACTAGCATATTCTCCCTTGAAATAGGCGTCTAGTACAATGTTCTGAGACACTTTTCGACAAGTTTCATCAAGCAGGGAACATACCAGCCTGGAGGAAACTGAACCTCGTTAATTATTACTAAATTGAGTTTGTGGTTTATTTTGTTCAAAAATAGATTTCCTTCCTTAACCTTTTCCCCCTCCTCACTGTGTTTCTGTATATTGAAGGAGAAGCAGTTGAGTTAATGAAGGCCATGGTTTTGCTGACTCAACATGCTCATTCCCACTGTCTTTAACCACATTTAGTCATCGGTTCAGGGAAACGGAAGTTGTGGAGTCAATACTGTCTGGGCTTAAGTCACTGCACATTAAAACTCTAGCAGTCTAGACCTGTGCAGGGTATAGACACACATCCTTATATGGATATATGTTCCCCTACTTAAAAAATACTACCTACTTGGCTAAGAGTTACACAGGTAAATTCTCTGCAAGTGTATTTTCATGTATTTATAATAACTTGATACCAAATGAAGAGCGACCCTAAGTCAACTGGATAAGAAATAAGCAAACCAATATTCTAACTTCTTGGAATTGTGCAATCCTATGGATGTCTACTCAGAAGTAAGTCCCACTGAGTTCAATAGAACTTATTCCAGGAAAATGTAGTTAGGATTGCAGCCTAAATCTGATCTGTCAGATCAAAGGCTGCAATCCTAAAGACACTTTCCTGGGAGTAAGACCCATTGAACACCATGGGGCTTACTTTTGAGTAGACATGGTTAGGATTATGCTTAGTTATATAGTAGATAGAAATACTAGGATTTTATTCCTAGTACTGTATTAGGAATATTAGGATTTATTTAAATATTAGGAATACTAGTTCTAGGCTGTGTGTATAGGAATGATTTGTGGTTAAGTGAAGTGCTGTGAAGGCAAACTTCGATCCACCAATGAGGGAAAAACATGCATGTCTAATCAGTTTGCTCAGTGTTTGGGCATGGCTGTAAAATGAATGGGCCACGCTCCTTGAGAATCAGGTTCCAGACAGTAAACAAAAAACCATGCTCTCAGCTTTGGTGTGAATGGCAATTAAAAGGGAGGCTGGAAGAGGAAGAGGAGGAGACCTGGCTCTAATGTATGCTGTTGTGTCACATTGACAAAAGAAATCCTTCCACGCCCTGATCTGTCCTGTTCACTGTGCTTTGAGCATTGCCCTTTCCCCCATGGATGCAAAATAGAACTGGAATTAGTTGTTAGCTTGACACCAAAGATTCTTAAATCAGAGAACCTGAAAACTTCAGATCCAACCATTTTATATGTGGTTTTTTAAAATAGAGGGCTGTGGGTGGCGCAAGTGGCTAAGACGCTGTGCCTGTTATCTAGCAGGCCATGGTTCGAGACCTGGGTCGGCCCCACAAGACAGGGTGAGCTCCTGTCCTTAGCCCAGCTCTGCGATGCCAGCTGGATCCAATTGTATTTGCTCTGCCTTTCCATTGGACTAATTCAGTGGCGTGGAGAGGGGGGATTTGCTGCTTGGGTAACAGCCTATCCTCCATAACAATCCAACCCAGGCTTTCGTGCTTCGCATGCAGCATATGCAGCGACGAGCATGATACCATAGTCTTCCAAGACTGATGGAGGCCTGCTTTTTTTTTTTAAAAAAAGACAATATATAACTTAATACAGAATGGCCACTGCAAATCAGTGTTTAAAAATCTGCTTTTTTACTGTTGTACAGAGGCAGTCTTGCAAGCAATAATTCCATTCTTCACCTAAGCCTGGCAAAGTCTGGAGGTCCTTTGCATTTCTAATTTCTGACTCTACAACAGGAAGAAAAGCTGTTTTTAACCAATTGTAAAATGACATTTTTAACTGCTTGTATTTAATAAACTTTTCGTATTAATAAATTTGATGTTTTTTATGGTGCAGCCATTATCTAAGCAGACCCTACCAGGAGAGGGAATAATGCTAAGAAATTGTATTTAATACATTTTTTGGTATCAGCAGGGATTCCCAGAATAAATCCACTGCAGAGCAACTGATCTACTACAATCCCCATTCACCACATCTTCCATTCTCGAGAAGCTTGCTAACCCCCAAATCCAGAGTAACTACGGGGGCACATAAGAGACTTTACGTTCCCCCGTAGTTACTGCACCACCTAGTGAAAACCTATGGGAAATTCATATTGCAATCCACAGTAAATTGTTCTTACATCAGAGCAGACTCCCCATAGTTACTCTGGATTTTGTCCTAAAAAAAAGAAATTCTAAATTGTATGTATTTGGTAAGCTGTGAAGGGAGAGGCTTCAAGGTTAAATTGATGAAGGGAATCATAGAATTACTTGATGAAAAACAAAGAAGAAAAATCCCAACATAGTCATGGTTAATTCCCTTCAAAGGCCAGTGGTATGATTCATAGTGGCAGAGATATGTCATCACTGAACTCATAGATTAAAAACAACAGGGTTCAGAGGGTTCCATCCTATTCATTTTGAGATGCCCTGATGTTGTTCTCAGCTATTTATTATAGTTATTGCCTGGTCTTCCTCCTACTAAAAAGTGAATGTTGACATCTCTAGCGTACAGATCACAGTGGCTGTGTGCTTAGCCACTTTAAGTAAACAATTTGGTCCACATGGGATTGGATGGGATTTTTTTTTTTGAGAAGCAAGAGATAGAAGGCACACAGATAGTTTCGACAAGAAAAAATTATTGGGAAGGTGCTAAGGAAACCACTATGACTGTACAAAGAGCTTCGTGAAGGACTTGAAAGTTGGAATGCACAAGCATGTGTGAAGATGATCGTGGTGCCTTACGGCCCAAACCTATGGATGATCTGTGCCAGTGGAATGCATGTTCCACCAACACATGCTGTTGCAACAAATGGTAAAAAGCAATATTTTCAGTAGCATTGCTAGTACACAGGGCTGTCGGTGGCGCAAGCGGTTAAGGTGCTGTGCCTGTTGACCAGCAGGACAGGGTTCGAGACCCGGGTTGGCCCCACAAGACAGGGTGAGCTCCTGTCCTTAGCCCAGCTCTGCGACGCCAGCTGGATGCAATCGTATTGGCTCTGCCTTTCCATTGGACTAATTCAGTGGCGTGGAGAGGGGGGATTTGCTGCTTGGGTAAGAGCCTATCCTCCATAACAATCCAACCCAGGCTTTTGTGCTTCGCATGCAGTGTATGCAGCGCAGAGCACGATACCATAGTCTTTCAAGACTGATGGAGGCCTGCTACTAGTACAGTATTTGCACTGGCAGGAAGGCTGAATCAGATTGATGCAAGGCCCTGAATAGGGTGGACCAACCTCAAGAGGGTGCAGGATCAGTGGTGCTGGAGCATATGCAACCTAAGTGTCAAGAATACCACCTGACCATTCAAGTGATAACATGGCCTGTAGGTAAGCAATGTAGGCAGTCTCAAGGTACATCTCAGAGCATTGGTTCCTTTCTATTCATTGCATTGATAAAAAACAATGCTATCGCACTGCCTTCCTTTCTTTATGGCGTCTTTTCATCCTGAAATGAATGAATCATCCAAGGCGACGATACAGTCAGATTCACATACAATTCCTCTTGAGACCCACAATGGAACAATAGCAATACTGGGCTTGGCTAGAATTATATCAGCAGAACTCATGTGCTTTAATAAGCATATTCAAACACACTCCCACCCCAGAACAGTCTAGCAGACATCCAAAAATGTACAGGATATTTAGGCAAGATTTATTCATTTTCCTTCACTTGTCTAAAAACAGCAACATTTTTTTACTGAATACTTAGCATTCCATAGGGATGGAATGTTTTTAAGTGTTTAAGGAAATGCAAGATCTGGAGCTCATGGGCTACACAATATAGCGTACATATACTTCACTATACAGAAGCACTTATTGAAACTGTCTCAAAGTGCGGAATATGCAGTTTGCTAATATTAGTGTTTCTTGTAAAAATAGTAATGTGGAATGTGATGGATGTGACAAGAAGGGAATCTACAAAGTTTTGAGGCAAAGCGCATGCTTCTGTGAGTGGGAGAGGTCCTTGTGGTGCTTGTTTATAGCCCTGGAGTTGCTTTCTTTTTTTGTAAGTACGTGACAACATAAAAGCATATCCAGCTATGGCCTGTATCTGTCTCTTGAAATATGAATCTATGAAGAACAACACAGGGCAAAATCCATAGCAGTTATGGGTCCACGCAGTTACATCACCCTCTAGTGTTATCCTATGGAAAGTCATCTTAACCGCTCTGGAGCAAGGGGCTTAATTTCACTTTAGGATATAGGCCATAGAAATAAATAGGCCTTGCTCAGTTGAGCTTGTGCTTCATGCATGGATGCATGGAAGCATTATTATTATAAAGCCATACTTCCTGAAAGAGAAACTATTATAAAGATGAGTCAATGGAAGACACACAGGAAGTTAATGGAAGACACACAGACACAAGTCACTCCAGACTTGTATACAACCACTGATCTAGTCACCTATGGTGAGCAGAGAATCCTCCAAACAACCAGGAATATATTCGTAACATTTCCAGCCCTTTAAGGTCTCAGGAATTTAGACACTACTGTATTAGGTTTTGTGGATTTATATACCAGGATAATCTAGCCCTATTTCTCATTACTTTTTTATTTTCCAGATTGACCAGCGGGTAGGTATTGATCATAACTGGACAACTGATAATGTGCCAAACCTTTATGACTTTATAATTCAAGAACCATATGGTCAGTCGTTTGGCTGCAGCATAAAACAAGGTCCTCCTTGTCAGTATCTTCACAGCAAGCTTTTGGACAGCCATGTTACAAAGAGCCATGACTTTCTTTGAAATACTTACTATTACAGTTATAGTTCACTTGCACATACTTAGAAGATGTTTTACCTATTACCTTCCTAGCTGCTGCAGTTTAAATGCATGCACATGTACCACTGCTGCAAAGCAAACTATTAAAAAAACTGAAGATTTGTAAGTATAGGATACCTAGTATTGAACTCAGTAATGTAAGGGCCCTCCTCATTCCATGTAAGAACTTGTAAAAGTGTTCTAGATTTTTTAAAATGTGAACCTATAAGTAATAAGCTAATATTTAAAATATAGTAGAATTAAAATCTGAAAAATACATGTAGCTCTCTGGAAACAAGTGGGTGAGGATCATATCTACCAAGCAGAATTTAGTTCATCCATGCGTCTGTCATGCTGAGTGCAAATGTGGATGGGGAAACCTATATGTGTCTTTACCCTTAAACGTTTAGCCAATTTTACAATCCTAAAAATACTTTCCTGGGAGTAAGACCCATTGAACACAATAAGACTTACTTTTGAGTAGAGATGGTTTGGATTGTGTTCTATGTGGGCCCTTCCGACTTTTAGATGTGCTACTTTCAACCCAGAGGTCAGAAATTATTGTTTGTTCCATTATATATATTTTTAGTTTAAGACTGTAACAGGAAACAATTCACACATTAAAATAAGATTAGCTTTGTTTTCAACATTGCCTTCTGAGACAACAATGTCACAACCGGATAAGTCAAATAACCTTAAAGTAACTTATTCATGCACCACAAGATTTACTCCATGTTCTTTTCTAACATCTTGTGAAGAATTAAAACAGCGCCCACACAGTGGTGGAATCTCCCTCTCAATATAGGTCAGTCTGTTTCTCTGACTCAACAATAGTGAATCCAAAGGCTGCTTTTGTTAAGTCTTCTGGAAACTTGTTTGGTTGTTTTTTTTTTTGCAACCATCACTGGATTAAAAAATACCTGATAAGGAGATACTATAGAGTATCGCTACCCCTACAGCTCATAGATAGGGTTCCAGCTCACTGTTAAAGATGTATCCAGGAGTGGTCAGGGGGTTCTTACAGGTTCTATAGAACCCTTTGTGAATGAGCGCCTGGTTCTGAGAACCGGTTACTAATGGGACATAGAACCTGTTGTTAATTTAGGTTATTAGGACATAGAACCTGTTAATTTATTTGAATCCCACCACTGGATATATCCATACTGCAGTGGTTCTTGAGCATTTCTTCACAGGACCCTCTGAGAATGACAGTGTGTCCAGGAGCCCTCAAGCGATGTCATCAACCCAGAAGTGATGTCATGGCTGGAAGTGTGATGCCATCCCTGTGATGCAAGTGTGATGCCAGAGCTCCTTCATATCTACTCAGAAGTCCCACTGTGTTCAATTAGACTTCTTCCTAAGAAAGTCAGGTGCCTGATTCCAAGATGGTAGGTCCCACCCTTTCACAACCCCCCAAGCGGGTCCTAACCCTCACTAAGTGGTTTTATTAATCTATTAATCATAACCATTAATTTTTCCCTTCTGCACCATAGATGGCTTTGGAAAAGGAGATGGATATCCAAATATCTCTTGAGCATTAGTTACACAGTCATTAGGGGCTCTTGCTATCAGCTTTGGCAAACAAAACTACACAAATTTTAAGGGTCATCTTCCATTCAGAAGCCCGCAGTGGGAAAGTAGCTTCTGCATAATTACCGCACTGACACTACGGCTACAATCCTAAAAATACTTTCCTGGGAGTAAGACCCATTGAACACAATAAGACTTACTTTTGAGTAGAGATGGTTCGGATTGTGTTCTATGTGGGCCCTTCCTTTAGATTAAAACAACAATGTAGCTACCAACAGGAAGAAAATCTTACATTTGGTTAATAGTTTACAGCATTCACAAACGCAACATCTGTGTGGGGGATGAGAAATGCATTCTTTCACATGGATGCCAACACAATGACTTGAACAGTAATGATTAAACTAAAGAACAGTTACAGAAAATAAATTTCCTAATTATCAGGTTGCAAATTAAGGAATATCAACCGAACAATATCTGGGATTCATTTATCATAGGGACTGTTACCAAAGATATTGTTGCGACATCTCCTTGGCATATTTTGGTAAAATCGATCTTCCATGATGCAAATAGAGTGGTACCTTGCAAGACACATTTCGTAAGATGAATGCTTTGTAAGACAAACTAAAATTTTGAAGGAATTCTGCCTTGTAAGACAAACAGTGCCTTGTAAGACAGTTTTACAATGAAAATTTGTTGTAAAATGAACAAATTGATGGATCTGCACTGTGAGCAACAGCAAGAGATTATGGAAATCTCATCTGCAGAGGAGAAGGAGAATAAGGAAGAGGAATCCCTCGCATCAAAAGAGAAGGACGTTTGTATACATTGGGAAAACGTGCAAAATAGATAAACTGTAGCAGTGCAAGCAATGAATCTGTTTAATGACAATGCAATGTCACATTTCCATGAAATCCTCAAAAGGAGAAAAAAGCAGGTGTCATTAGAAGGTACCTTGTTAAAGTTGCTCAAAAAGGCACCAGTGACTCTTTAGACAAAAATTAGTCATCCTTGGCCATAAAGGCTTTTCTTTTGTTTTACTGTACAGTATATCTGTACAGTATATCAGCATTTTTTATTAATATTACAGTAATTGTGTTCTGTATTATATTACAGTGTTTTGAAATTGATTAGTGTTTTGTCATAATTTTTACATACAGTTAATATTTTTATATAAATATTTTTGGGTTGTGGAACCAATTGTCTGTATGGGAAAATCCGCTTTATATAAAGAACTTATTGGGTGCAATCCAGAGTAACTACGGGGACAATTGCTCTGGTGTAAGAACAATTTACTCTGGATTGCAATATGAATTTCCCATAGGTTTTCACTAGATGGTGCAGTAACTACAGCTGCACGTAATGTCTCTTACATGCTCCCGTAGTTACTCTGGATTGTAGGGCTAGTAAGACAAAAATGCTTCCGGAATGAATTAAATTCATCTTACAAGGCACCACTGTATAGTGAACACCACTTGCAAGCTTAACAATATGGCTTAAGGTAGTTCAGGGTTTTCAAGGTTCGGCTAAAAATGAATTTAGGTTTGATTAGGATCATAGTGAAATCAGAAGATTTAAACCTTGTCCTATTGGCAACACATGGAGGGCCTGTACATGTTGATACTGGGATAATGACTGCTTTAATGTGACAGTTGTCTTAAGTAAGCCATACAGTTGCAATGAATCACTATATAGAGTGATTTTCACAGCCATCATAAGCCTTTTAAAATGGCTGCTTGCAATGACGCAATTTGCTCATTCCATATAATGAACTATTAATAAACAGTTCACTCTTCAGGAATCACCTACCTTTTGAAGCTGTTTAAAACAGATTGTGTACAAGCACTGTAAGCTACGTAATAATAAGCATTATTGTGGCACAAGAAGCATACTCCATCACACACTAGATATACCCAGTTTTATCCTTTCACTGAAACAAAAAGTGCCACTCAAACCATCAAGACTCAATAATGTGCATGTCAAATTTGTCTATCCTCCTTTGCCATGACAGTGACTTTTAAAGAAAATGCCCGTCAGTGACTTTGGCTGCAATCCTAAAGACACTTCCCTGGGAGTCAGACCCATTGAACGTAATGGGGCTTACCTTTGAGTAGACATGGTCAGGATTATGCTCTTATACTGGAAAATTAAAGACAAAATAGCTGGATAGAAACACTGAAAATGAAATGTAGTAAACTCTTAAAACATTTCAACATTTAAAAAAATTACCCTCAGTTCATAGAGCATTATTAGTAACAAAGTTAATTTTTGGTTCACTTTCAACAAAAAGTTCAAAGTGGTTGGCAAAGAAATATTAAATAATCAAGGGCTTGCCTCCCAGATATATTCTACTTAGGATATACTATTATATCCTGCTTAGTTAAAGTTATAGTAATTTGAAAAAATAAATTAAGAACACCAGTAAAAATTTAACTTTTTAAAAATTCAGTGGTAGGATGCTTTTTTAAAAAAAAATTCCTTTGATTTATTCTGTTATTGCAAAATGACAGCAAGAAATTCTTGGCATTATGGAAATCTGCACCAAAGTGTTGCAGAAGACCTTTTGGCTTCCAAGAACATGAATTTCATTGTTAAATTTAAAATAAAATAGATCTTTAGTTCTGCCCTTGTCACCAACCATCAAGTGCAGTTTTGAAGGTTGCATAAATACATAATTTTCATGTTCAAAACAACTGCTCAACAGGGAACCAAACATCTAGGTATGATTCATTGTTTTCTGTCATTACCTAAGTTATCCACTCCTCCAGAGTCCTACTAATATTATCTGGCTGAATTTGTCTGCAAAACAAAGCTTCTTTGTCATGATTCCCCTATTGCCTATTTGTCATGCATATGACATGCGCAAGGAAGATTAGGCAAGTGGACCATTCAAGCAAAGAAGGCAACTTCTTCAGTATTTGTACTGTGTAAGTCTGTGTACTGTGTCCGCTTGTTATGGATTGGAGTTTCCTCCAATCCATGATGGGTGTGACATGGGAATACGTGTCTATCACAGGGAAGTTGCCTTTCACACTGACGCCTGACGCAGTCCCTATTTATCTACTTGCATTTGCATTCTTTCTTACTGCTAGGTTGACGGGATGAGACAGATATTTCATAACAGACAATACATGTGGTAGTTGAGCACCAGAAATTCACTACTTTATAGTAATTTCCAACGTATCTGATCTGGATGCAGTTTGATGCATTGCACTCTGTATTTAGCAATGTACTGTATGGGATTTAATCCCAGCAAGAACTTGAATTTTCTTGTTATTGAGCTCAAATACAAAGTTATTCAATATATTTTTTAAAATAGCACAAGTATAAGTACAATCAGCCACTACAGTTGAATAAATCAAACCACTTTCAGGAAAATACATGAACTGAACCACGTGTACCTTATTACGGTATAGTGAAATGCCAAATGTTAATGTGAAGAAAAATCAGAATAAGTAAAACCATCACACATATTTAAGGTGGCCACAAGTAAAAATATTGAGCTTGGTGCTTAATCTTAATTTTGAGTTACAAAAGAAGACAAAAAAATTTTCCAACAGCCTTTTAGAAAGAAGAGAAACATTAAGAATCAAACAACCATTAATCTTTTCCCCCCTTGAAGGTGGCTGCAATCCTTAAAAAATATCAATGCTTTTTAAAAATAAGAAGCGTGTCTATGAACCAATTCTGTAATTCTCTCTTGCTCCAGAAAAAAAATTAAGGCAAAGCAGGCAAGAGATATGATCCAAAGGAGTTTCACCTGGACAAGAAAGCTGGAGGCCATACTAAAGGAAAATGAACAACAAATGGAGAGCATTGAAAAATAATTTATACATAAAATACACAGGCAACTTGTTAGGTATACAATATACTGTTTTTAAATTTTAAATCTTGCCACAGTGTGGTATAATTCCACGAAATATTCCATTGACTGGTCCATAGTATTTACTGCCCCATAGTTATCATTATGTCTTATGCAACACTAACAAATGAACGTAAGTGCCAGGTGAGGCACTGATTTAGTCAAGGAGACTGACCAGTCACAGCAATTCTAACTCCCACTGTCTGCATTTTCAAGTCAACCCCCTCTAAATAATAATTTTTCAGCCAATCTAAGCTTGATTCCAGTATTTGGGCCAAAGTGCAATATGTTCTGCCCAACTCAAGCGATGGAGCCAAGATAATTTTTTGGCAAGAACATGGCCATCACCTCTGAAACACCGAAGATGAACATCAGCTTGTAAGCTCTTCTTGCTACATGTCTTGCAACCAAAGCTTCTTGACTTGGCTATGAAAAATACTGACTTGCCTTGGATATGTTATGCACTGGATATTGTGTAATAATTTAATCCTATGTATGTTTAAAATTATATTCCTTTGCCTCTAGGTGCTGCAGGAGACACTTGCTTTAGAAGGTCTTGTAAAGCAGAATTCAGTAGAACTAACTCCAAAGTCTCACAACAGGCTTTAACATTTACAACACAGACAGGCAGAGTTGTAGAGAAAAAGCAGAAAGATGGATGAAGTCATGACAGGTAATATTTTTTCCATATACTGGAATTCTTCAGTAAATAGAAGAGAGAATACCAATCACAACCCAGAGATGACAGCACAAGCTGCAACCACAGCAATTCACACTTGTGAAATGGTTTCTGTTTAGATCTCTGGCATACTTGCAGAACGTGCATCAAACACTAACGTAGAGCCAACGTATTTTTTTTCCTCTCAGATCGTCTTTATTTACATTATTTGTGGTTTTAAGATTTAGAAGGAGGCCTGCATACCTCAGTTTGACTTTACAAAGCTCTTATCTCACGTATCGGCTTGGTGAAATCATCCTAAGCAATTTCAGCACTTGCAAGGGCATATTTCAATCTGTTACCTCAATTTATAGCACGCAGCTTGAGAACATTTACTCGATTTGAAATACTCATTTAGAATGCGCTTCTGCCAAAAAAAGATCTCACTTTGGCTTTCTTGTGTACCTGACGGCCACATCCCAGAAAAGCACTCAAGACTTTCTATTTTGGGATAAAATCTTGTTACATCACTGCATTTTTAAAAGAGTTCTCTCAGCGTATTATCTGGATGGCTTATGATGAAGCTGCAGTTAAGACTGAATCAGGATAATAAATTGGGAAGGAGGGTATTTCTGTTTAATGTTCTTTCCAGAATCACTTGAAGAAGCAAGAAAACTCCATTTAAGCATTCTAGATAAAACAGATGGAGCCAGTATTCACTTTGTCAAGTAGATTTAAATTCACATTAGAATCTGTGTGTTCATTCCTCTAAATCAAGTGTGTTTAGTTCTTCTTCTAGTTCTTCCAAGTCCTCACCAGTAAAAAGATTTTCATCAACTGGGACTGCATCTATTACTCCGTTTTCCTGGGTGCCTTCCATGTCGCTGTCAGCTTCCAAATCACTTTGTTCTTCATTTTCCAGTCCACCTCCGGAGGCTTCACTTAGCTTGTTATCTGAAATTGAAAACAATTTTTACCATGCTCCATTCAAAGTCATTTACAATAATTTATTATAATTATTCACTATGGACGTGAACTGAAAAATGCCTATTTACCAGACAACTCTACAACAGATAGTGGTGCTTATTTGAAAATATTTTGTTGAGCCATAACACAATATAGTGACAAATGGTTACTAAAGTAGAGATGAAAGCATGCCGGTGTAAAAGTAACCTCCCAGAAAGATGAGAGCTTTCAGTTCAACCACAAAAATATTTAAACAAAAGTAAATCCCACAGAGTTTTACTAGTTTGCTTTTCATCTCAATGATCATAAGCTACACCTGCTGAAATTCCCTCCTCTAAACAATAGTTAAAGGTGCAGGAGCTGTTAAGTTGAAAGTTTGGAGACCCCTGAAGTATAGGAACAAATAAGGGGTCATCCACATCCAATTGGAGTGTTTTGTATAACTCACTGGTTTGGATCAAGAGGACATACAGCAGAAGCAATATTATAGCCATGCAAGCCTCTGTCCTGCTGTATTTCATGTGTACATGGCTATATTTGAGTCAGAGCTGATTTTTGGATCTAAAAATTTTTTGAAACACATACAAAAATCCTCGCAAGCAACTTTGCCTGGTTTGCAGAGTAAAATCATTAGCTGGAGTGTTAACTTGTAGTAGGAGGTAAGTTTTATACCCCCAAATTAAAATGTCACAGTCTGATTTTTTCTAGAGTATTGCAGGTCATGTGGGAATCCAGTTTCAGGTTTTATCAGGCCTGGAAATCTAACTGCACTTCTTCCTCTATAGATCAGGGGTCTCCAAACCCAAACTTCTCTTTCTGGCCCTTGGGCAAGCCTTGTAATCTACTCCAACAGATTCTTACATATAAATTTATTCAAATTTGAAATGTAAATTAGTTTTCTGGCCTCCAACTCAGTGTCAGAGAGATGATGTGGCCCTCTCGCCAAAATGTTTGGAGACCCCTGCTCTAGATCACCCTTCTGTGTCCCTGAGAATGACTGTAAAGGTTTGGGGAAAACAATTCCTAGGGAGTTTTTAAGGACTCCAATTCTTGGGAGAATCTAATGTCTACACACACTGAACATATGCAATCACTGAAACACATGACACCAATTTTTATTTATAATTTAAACACTTCTTTGTAGATATCTTTTTTGTCTAAAGGTGTTGTTTTAAAGGTGTTGTTGTTTTAAAGGTGGTCCTTGGTGTGAAAAGATTTAGAAAGGACTGATCTAACAAATAAGTTTAAAATCTGAAAAGCCTTACCATCTTTATCCGCTGAAGTATATGTACTAAATCGTTCCAGACTAGCTACAGTAATTCCAGTCTCATCCACAGCTTTTGGAACATAAAGGTTCAAGTCCACGTCGTTGACACGTATAAGATCACCAACCTGAGAACACAGAAATATACCTTCCTGTGAATTTTGCTTAAAAAAAATAGAAGACTGATTAATCCAGCACAAAACATTACCCAATAAAATTGCATTTAGTCTGGGGAATGTAGACTATGAAAGAGGAAGATATTACTTATCATAACGAAGGGCCCCAGTCTATAAATACATCTAATGTGCACATAAAATAAGCAAACAAATGTACAGCAAAAGCTGTTTAATCCAGTACTCACAGCGTTGCGAGTTAACCAAGTGTTAATTGATTAATTTCACATTAATTGCTCATGAATTTTTCACTGCACACTAGTCAAGAAATGAAATACCTTCACTTCATACTACACTTTCTCTCACCTTCGCTATTTACACACCAACAGAATTTATTGCTTTATCATCAGTATCAGTAATTTCTGCTGTTGACATGATCAGTTATTGTCAGCACAACATGTTTTCTATTGAGAAGCTACGCTAGTAACACGATAAATATGGAATCAAGATTGATTTCTTTTTTCAGTTTTGCTCTGCTGAGAAGTGCTCTCAATGGTAATCCCACATGCATGAGAAATAGCTGTAGCTCGCTCTGAATTATTCTTGATGTTCATCAGAACACTTATTAGGAAGCCTAGTGCTATCTGATACAGAATTATGGCTATGTGAATGGGGTTTCAACAGCTTCAGTTTCAGAGATGCTTTACCAATTTCTGACATTAATCTTAATGATCTTGGAGCTGATTTACCTCATCTTCTTCGCCTATTCCTTGAATATAATGAGTGTCATCTGCTTCTTCATCATCTGCGTCAACCAGCTCTGGCCGGAACTCAAACACTTCACGTCCGCTGATCTAAGGAGATCAGAGCACAACACAGTTAAACCCCATTAAATTCACAAGCAGATTACGTTCAAGACACTTTACGCATTTTTAAAAAAGGTGTTTTTCTTGTTATATTAAATTATAATTTTTTTTACCACCAAAGCTTTGCCAGCTTTAAAGTCAGCTTTCCTTCTTTCCATATCTTGTTCAGCCTTATTAATCTTTTCTTGTCTTTTTCTTTTCTTCCATGCAAGAAAAGATTCTAACGTAATTTTAGTGACGTTTGCTCCCAAAGCGGCACGCTGAAAGATAAAGAAATTAATCACTTGAACAGGCTTTTAAAAAATGATTCATTCTTTCTTTGGCACATTAGGAAGCGGACCAATAACTCTTACATTTAGGCCTACTGCAAGTTTTCCAGACTATAAAATTTATTCAGCGCATTTGACTACAGTTTAGCAAAATTTGCATAAATTCTTCTGAATTTATTAGGGCATTTCTAGAATGAAGAGAGACATTCACATTTTTATATCATAATTTCCTCATCTAAAAAAGATAAATTAAGCCAGAATGATAGCCAGAATGAAGATTGCTTCTTGTCACAAAAGACTATACGTCCAACTCTGATATCATATATCACCCTTGCTGATAAAATGTTTTAAAGAACATACAACACTAAAGAATTTTAAAAAATTCAGCTGGTATTATACTCAGTTTTGATCTCAAGCTAAATTTTTACCATCAAACACAAGCACCCCCTGGAGACAGGAATTCTTAACTTAATAATCCTTACTAATGATGGAGAAATGAAAAAAACTACAATATTTTAAACTGCAGCTGTTGTTACTATCCTGAGACATTCAGGGTGCAATCCTAAATTGAGGTCAGCCTAACTCACCTAGTGTGGGGAGGATGGTGTATCTCTGTGCACTAATCTAACTCCCCGGAGTGGAGCATAAATCCCTTACATCACATTTGCAACACTCCCAGGCCAGCACAGGCCTAATGCCAGGGCTTATGACTGTCGAACTGGACATGAGGATTGCAGCCTAAGAGAGCTAGAAATGGAAAAATTACAAGCCCTTCCAAAAACCAGAACTTTTCATTGCTGAAATAACGTTCAACATGCCTGAGCTTTTATCTCATTACACCTGAGCACAGGGTGACAAGATGACCGGAAAAACCCGGACTTGTCCGGATTTTTAGCCTCCTGTTCAGGTGTCCTACAATTTGGAATCATTGTCCTACATTTTGGCTTCATTTTGAAACTTTGTAATAGTGCACAGTACCCCATCATACCATATGTTGTTGGATTCGTATTGAAGAGCAGAATCCAATGCAAAAATCAGTTTTGAGATATCTCCTTCCTATCAAAAGTTATGGTCAAAAAACCAAAATAAAAAAATACATTTTTTGAAATTTTTTTTTCAGCAGGTAGGAATTTTGGCCTTGGGGTTCAGGAATTTTGGGTTTGGCATCTGGTCACCCTGCCCGAGCAACAAATCACATTCCACAGCAAATATATACTGCATTACCTCTTTTTCTATTAGATCTTCTAAGGAAATTTCTTCTTCTTTTTCTTCTTTCTTTTTATCCTTTTTAAGTACAAAGCCAGGAGGGAGTGCGTGGCGATACATACAGTTATCTCCTCCACCAGGACAGACCCAAAACCATCCATATTTATTGTTTTCTATAGCATCCAGGAAATACTTGCAGACCTGTCGTTGAACATGAACACTGTCAAATTTTGTTTTCTAATCTTTCATAATTTATAAATGACTGGGACAAATATACATTGCAGAGCATTAAAAGCCAAATCAAGATTAAAGCAAGAATTTGCTCCTTGCTCTACTTACACACGTAACAACACAATCTGCCTCATACCTGCCCCTCAAGTTAAGTACTAATAAAAAACCCAGTATGAGCACAATCCTAACCATGTCTACTCAAATGTAATCTCCACTGAGTTCAATGGGTCTTGCTCTCAGGGAAGTGTCTTTAGGATTGCAGCCCAAATCTTCTAGACTATAAGAACCTTCTAGTGTGGGGTTTACATCAATTTTGAAACACAATTTTGTTTTATTTGTGTTCATTTGTGCAGTCTATCATTGAGAATGTACCTCTTTTCATATACATTCAAAGTTCAAAATACTACTAAACTAGATCATGCCCAGGCATTCATCTTCAGCAATGACATGCCGAGCTTTTTCAACTTTATATATAGTTGTACTCTAGTATAACATTTGTGTAGAAGATAAACTTAGCATAGCTAAGCATGACATGCCATCTGGCATCTTTGGCAAAAAATATTTTGAGGCCCATCCCCAGAAACCTGGTTTTAGCAAAACCCAGAACTGTGTTCCGGATTGCAAGACCATCAAAGTCTTGGGGAGGCTTTGGATGACTTCTGAGACCCTTGGAAAGCTACATCCCTGATGCCTTCCCAAAGCTCTCCTTAGCAATCCCACTGCATACAAAAATACTGCATGGATGTGCAGCTGTATCTGCAAAATATCATTTTTGCTTGTCCTTGCAAACCACTCTTTTTCTGTTACAAGTTGATACAGGTGTCCCCTCCTTCTGTACGTAACATGATTGCTTAAGAAAACAGTATTATGTGTAGTTAGTTAACGCTATGCAAGACTGGATTTGATATTATTTGTTATACTGTAACTTAATACATTGCCCAGTGATTTCTGCATGACTTTTCCCTATTAAAAAAATTTTAATCCTAAAGTTACAGAAAGTCCAGCCATTACTCTTTTATGCTTAGAATATATATTCCAACTGCTTGAGTGCTGAAGCAGAATCTAAGCTCTTTCCTTTCCCAAAACAGTCCATAAATGAAATGGTAAATCATACATTGCAAAGGTCCACATTGCAAATATCCAGTTCACTTAAAATATTACAAATTTTAACTAGCTTTCAATACAATTGAAGAAGAAAAAGACATACTATTTGTGTTTTGGGTTTTTTCTTTTCGGCCTCCCCATGCTTCTTGTTTACCACTTCTTCCAGCTTCTTCTCATCCCAATTATCCATTGTGTCTAAATACAATAGCAAAATGGTTTATTAAAAAGCAGTAAAATCTTTGAAGCATTCTCAATAGTATGATATCCCCCAAATCAACAGAAGCTAAACCGCTTCTTAGTATTTTTGATCTAGGAAGAGGATATCTTCATAAATCATTTCAAAGAATATAGAATATAAAGAGCTGCAAGACAAAATATATAGTATACAGAAGGCAGGATTAAGATGAAGAAAATACAAAGCAACAGTAGGAAGTCCTAGAAGCTAATGAAGCTTGGAAATGAGGGCTTTACCATTTAAAAAACAGCTCTTGATTCCAGCCCCACTTCCCCCCCTCTCACCCCAGGCCCACCACCCTTTACCACAGACTGTATCGACCTCCATCTGCCCTCCAGCGTATCCCTTTCTGTCAACCTGCAGGACTTGTGCTGGCCCAAGTTGCGCTTAGGATTGTGCTATGAAACATACCCCCAAATCCAGAATAACTACAGAAGCACGTAAGAGACTTTAAGTCCACCCGTAGTTACTGCACTACCTAGTGAAAACCTATGGGAAATTCATATTGGAATCCAGAGTGAGTTGTTCTTACACCGGAGCAAGGACTCCCCGTAGTTTTTGTATGTGGATTTTGCCCTTACTTGCTAATTAACCTGTGTAGGATTGTACTGTAACAGCCCTGAATGTATATTCTATCTATTTGCTTTCAGCTCTTCACTACACATTACTGGAGACCACTTTGTGATTGTTGTGTTTTGTGTATGTTATTTTGAATGCAATATGCCCTATGTAAGAATCCATCCAAGAGAAACTGCTCACCCAAGAAACCTTGGACTTGTACACAAAAGCATAGTGTGCGTATGTATGTATATATACAGTACATACGTTGTTATTGTTGTTATTATAAATGTGTGTGTGTGTGTATGTATGTATGTGTGTGTGTGTGTGTGTGTGTATATATATATATATATATATATATATATATATATATATATATATATATATATATATAGTTAGTTAGTTAGTTAGTTAGTTAGTTAGTTAGTTAGTTAGTTAGATAGATAGATAGATTCTGTTATTTCCTAGAAGTAACATACCCTTTTCAAGCTCTTCATCTCTTGCATCAATATAAACACTTCTCTTTTCACATTTTCTCTCCAATGTCAAGTCATGAGAAAACTTGCACTTGTCTCCTTTTGTGCACTGCCCTTGCTTAAAAAAAGCACACACGACTGACTTGGGATCAGCACCTGCAACACAAAACAGCTTAATTATTTAATATCTTTCCAAATCCAATGAAAAGCAAATCTGTCAGGCACACAAGTCAAGAAGACCCATCAAAGAACACTTGCCTTTACTAATTTTCTGCGCAGCAACTACGGGTTTGAAAAGCTCGTTCAGTTCCTGTAATTCTTTCTTCTTATCATCTTTCTTAAGTTTCTTATCAGCCTCTGTTTGAGCAGCCTATAAGAAAAATTTAAGTCATTAACAAAAGCAAATTGCTCATACGATTCAGGTTTCAAACTCAGTTTGGTTTGACTTTCATGCTTTTATACCTCTGTCACCTTTCTATTATACTACTTTGATTCTATATTCCCAAATATCTCCTTCAGCCTTTGGGGAAAAGGTGGCAGTAACAAGTGGTTGCTATACACATTTCAAAACGCATTTAGGTGAGAAAGAGAGCCATACAACTGCTTAAGGATTGAAGTCAATTAAGAGGAGTAATAGGCATAGTAATGGTTAGGCCTCTCTACTCACTGCATGATTAGCAAGTTTCAACTGCACCGATATTTGTGGATTTGTATGTGGTTGTCAACAATGACAGAGTACTGGCGGTTGTAGATGCCTAGCAAACAAAATCAGGTAACCTTTTATAATTCAAGAAGTAATCCTCTGCCTTATTGTTTGAAGCTTTCAGACAACGATGGCAAGCCTTGGGTATTTTTAACTAGGATAAAACAACTAACTATGGCAATATATACCACACCTATTTAAGGTAGGTTTAGATTAGAATAACCTCTATGATAGGTTGTTCTTCTCCAAAGCAAAAATAGGAGACTGGCACTGATCATTTGCCTGATCTCTCATGAGACTGACATTTTATATACGGGAATGGTTCCCAACTGTGCACCGCAGCACCAAAGAGTGCCGTGGAAAACCCATGGAAAAGCCTTGGGATGTCCCTTCTTCTTGGGTGGCTTCTTCTTCTTCCAACTCTCCAAAGACTGGCAATTTTGGCTGCGCTGACCTGTGATCATGTGCAATCCTCATGTGATTTCAGGGAAGTTTGCTAGTGCTATCGCAACAGGTTGCCTTGGCAGAAGGGCACCATAACCCCAGTAAATTAGGGAACCACTGATATTATTTTCCCTCACTGACATTATTTTCTCTCTGACCATTGCTTTGAAGTCTCTACCCACCTGTCTACACTCCTTCCCTTCAGCTAATTTATCTCACTAAACCATCACTGGCAGCCAGTCGATATTCTGAAAACTAAGGATTTGTTGGCAAAGTATGCTATAGAATTGTGTCCACCACAGACTACAATGAACTGCATGCTTGTGCACATTTATAAGTTGCTGTAAATTTGATACTAAACATTATTAATCTGAAATATATAGATATGCGCTTCTGGCTTTGCTTTGCTAATGCTTCCAACTTAGGAGTAGGTACTAAAGGAGAAGGCACAGTCCCGATCACCTGTTTTCTTCAAGTACTGCAATCTAATGTTGCCCAAAGCATGCAATATTGGCCAAGAATCCACAAATCTCTAACCCAGTGATTTTCAACCTTTTTCATCTCATGACGGACTAACAAAGCACTGAAATTGTCAAGGCACACCATCAGTTGTTTTTACCATTCACACACACCAGGTTGTTCAAATCCCCCAATTTTCCTATTAATAAATGACTTTCCCCAAACTCCCGGTGCACACCTGAGGACTATCTGCAGCACACCAATGTGCCATGGCACACTGGTTGAAAATCAGTGCTCTACCCCATAACATTTATTCAACGAACAGACTGACAAGCTGACATTTGAATTAGTTCCCATTCTTTCAAACCACACTCATTAATGACAGATCACAATTGTCAAATGATAAGAGCAAAAGTGAGCAAACATTTGCTTACCTGCCGTGGGTTTTGCTGACCAAATTTAACTTGATGGGTCACAGCCTTGATAAACTTTTGCTGTTTTGCTCCCTTTTTATTCTTCAAACCAAATGTTTTATCCTAAATTGGAAAAAGATGAACACGTTTTAATAAAAACTTCTGTTTGGCACTGAATAGGGCTGTAGCCTACATGCAGCCTTTAATTTACTGGATTGGACAGAGAGGACTCCAGATACTGAGCACAAAAGATCTGCTTATAATTTTGCCGCTAAACAGACTCAGGGTATGAAATGTGACTCCTGAATAATTCAGCTTTTAAATAAATCCAGATTTACCCATTGGGAACTATTAGGAAAATATCTCCGTCCACCCTCAAAACACCTGCAGCCCACCATATGTACAATATTGACTTTCACAATGGCATCCAGGAAAATTGGATAGTCTATATATTGACTGAACTATGTCCCTTGCTGTACATTTCCCACCTCGGCAAAACAATTTTGAGCTTCTATTTTGTTTAAGCTACAAGCATCAAGATACGAAGCCAGATGTTTCAATGTTGAAAGGAAATTTGAATGACTTGTTTTATTCTCCACTTTCACTGAACTTCTGTATAAGCCTTTCCCTCTGTAGCTTTGTGAGCCTGTCAGGACAAGATCCGTCTTTCATCTGTTGCAAAATTCTATGTATGCAGATGGCAGAACAATAATATATTGGACTTTGCTAAAGAACTAGTACTGTATACTTATTTTCCTCAACCAAGGTGAAAGACATATTCTCTCGTTCTAATAAAACATGTGCGTGAAGGCATCTTGTGGGTGAATCAGTGTGGGTGAAGGCATCTTGGTGATTCACATTTTGCTTCCAATACTGTTGTGGTGACACTAACAAATGCTCTTTTTAGAGTTGTGACTTCTTAAGGTATGTGTCATGTTTTTAAGTCGTATTATTCAAGTACCAGAGTTGAAGTGATGTCCAATGAAAACTTTCTGGTTATTCTTAAGGTTATTCTTAAGAATTTAATTTATTCTTTGGTTATTCTTTCTTGTTAATGAAAATGTTTATTGGTAGCAGATAGCTAACAATGTATGTTTAAAACTTTTTTAAAGCATTTTCAGTGTTTTATACTGAATGTTTTATTCCTATTTTTACTTGTTTTTAATCTTATTGCATTCATGCTGTTAGCCACCTTGAGTCCTCCTGTTAGGGGAGAAAGGCGGGATAAAAATGTAATAAATATTAATAAAACATACTCAGTAGATAACCCAGGTGTTCAATCCAACACTTCCTGAAGGGCAAATAAAATTACACTTGTTATTCCACTATGGTAAGGTTTGCAGCTGCGCTAAAGAAAGCACAGAAAGAAAGCTGCGTAAAATGAAACTTGGGGTGCAATCCAGAGTAACTACAGGGAGTCTTTGCTCCCTGTAGAATAATTTACAGTTGTTCTGTAGAACAACTTAAGAACAATTTACAATAGGAATTTTCCATAGGTTTTCACTAGGTGGTGGCATAACTACGTCAATGTAAATGTCTCTTGCGTGCTCCCATAGTTACTCTGGATTGTAGTATTATTTCCTACATAATAGTAGTTACTATTATGTAGTATTATTTCTGGATTGTAGTATTATTATTCTGGATTGGAGTTTATTTCCAAGCATAATGAGAACTGCAGTCTTAATACCACCATTCAAATGCATTCCCTGCTTTGATTACTGTATTTTAAATGCCCAAAGAGTATTTAAACTCTAGTCTTTCTTAAGGGACTCTAGTCTTTCTTCTTCTTAGCAATGAAGTAAATACATAATTTTATGACTCAGCACCTATTCTTATCCTGTATTGTTGAGTTAACTCCTAGCATTGAAACAGATGCACAGCTGAGCCTGGCATAAACTGACTCTGGATTCCTTCACATACATGCTAATGTATGTGACTTAGCCATACCTGACTCCAGAGCAACACTGCAATAATACTGCTGTTTGCTGTACCAGCATTTCTCACCTTCAGATAGTACATTTTCTGATGGCGCCACTCTTTCAACGCTTTTCAATTGTACCCAGAACTCATTCATTCAACACATGCTCCACTTCTTCAACCTCTCTCTGCTGGTCTAAAGGCTAAAATTGTCTTCCCTGATGTTGATTTATGTGCGACTTGGAGATCAAACTTTTTTTGGCTTATTTCCTTATGACTTATAAATGTCCAATAAGTAGAGGTGCCTGTACTTTCTTACAGCAACACTGCTTGCTGTAAATACTGTATACTTATTAAGTACTGCATACTAGTACTGTATACTTATTTTATTTTATACTTAGGCTGGCCTAACTGGGGATTAGGATTGCAGCCTGGAAGAAGAAACACAAGTCTTTATTTCAAATTTGGAGAAGGGATGCCAGATTCTACACTTTATTTATGCTTCCAAAGAAATACCAAATGGCATATAACATCAATAAGCACTGCAGGGCTTAATATCTCCACCCATTCCTATTGAACTTGGATCCAATTCAGTACCAAAGGTCAAAGTAAACACAATTTCTTAACGCAGGATTTTCTGCTGGGCTCGTGCCTGGGAGATTTCAAGAATCAGGAGAGGGCAGCAGAAAAGTGCAGAGGTGTCAGTGTCATCAGTGAGGTCACCAACCCAGTTAGCCTGGACACACCAGTTAAGTTGCAATCCTAACATAGGCTGGCACAACTCACAACTCCCGTTCTAGTGGTGATGTAGGGAGGCAAGCGCATGACTGTGCATTGGCCTAACCCTTCGTTAGGAGTGTGCAGAAGTGCCTTTCAACACTTTTGTGACACCCACAAGCCAGTATAGGACTTGTGTTGGGCTTAGGCTAGCCTAACTGGGGATTAGGATTGCAGCCTATGGCTACAATCCAGAGTAACTACGGGAGCATGTAAGCGACATTACGTGCACCCGTAGTTACTGCACACCCTAGAGAAAACCTATGGGAAATTCATATTGCAGTCCAGAGTAACTTGTTCTTACTCCGGAGCAAGGACTCCCCATAGTTACTCTGGATTGCGCCCTTAAAGTCTGTTTGGCCAAATGCACCTGTAAAGGAGTGTTTCAGTGTTTGTTCTCCACCATACTACTTTGCACGGTCCACCTCACTGAACTACTGCTGGAAGTAGGCAGCAATGACATGAACATCAGTTACTTCTAGGTTGGGATGCCAGATGCAACACAACAAAACCCAGCACAAGTGGGCCACATTATGGATCAGGAGAGCCTTACTAAGTGCACAAAATCATGTTTTGGAGCCTCCTACCACTGTTGTGCCACATTCCTGATCTCATTGCTGGGTAGCACTGACACTGCTCCACAGGACACTACCCCAAGTATGACTGGTTGAGAAATACTGCTCTAGATCAGTGTTTCTCAACATTTGTCCACCACCGTATCATTTTACTTAGTTCACCTATTGAAAGTACCACTGGAATTAATTACAATTAATGTCATCAATGGTGATGATGTTGTTGTCAGTTACGTCCAGGCAGGGAGGCCAGATATGACATAACAAAGGCTAAGGGCGCAATCCTAAAGACACTTTCCTGGGAGTAAGACCCATTGAACACACTGGGGCTTACTTATGAGTAAACATGGTAAGGATTGTGCTCTAAGAGTGGACAAGAGGACTTTAACAGGCACGAAAAAGAATATTTAAGACCGTTCTGTGGTGCTGCGCAACTGTTTTGTCATATATCAACCTATTTTGTGGTTCCTGGTCTTGCAGACACATGGCAGGGGTACAGGGATCCCACCTGTCCCAACAGGCAGCACCTCGAGTACCACAAGTGGTATCCATGACACTGGTTAAGATACATTAATACAGCACATGAAACACACAGTTGGGCATGTGGCTTCCCCCATAAGCATGCAGCTTCCCCACAGGAGGAAAGTGCTGTGGTGGAGGTGGGGCCATCGAAGTTAACGGGACTTAGAAGTATTACAGCCCACTCCTATTTTGAATACTCCTAATTTTTTGAATACTTCTATGTCCCATTAACTTCAATGGAGCTTACTCCCAGGAAAGTGTCTTTAGGATTGCAGCCTAAGTCCCATTAACTTCAATGGCGCTTACTCCCAGGAAAGTGCTTACAACAGTGGTTCACAAAGTGCAGGCTGGAGTAGTGAAAAGCTGGGCGCTGCCATCTTAGAATGAGGCAATCAGGCTGATTTCCTGGGAGTAAGTCTCACTGAACACAATGGAACTTACTTCTGAGTAGACTCAGAGTAGCTCTGGCATCACAATGATGTCACTTCCTATTTGGTGTCAGTTCCAGCCATGTCATCACTTCTGGGGTGTCCCGGACCGGTTTTCATTCTCAGAAGGGGGTCCCAAACTGAGAATTACTGGCCTACTGGATCGACACCGTACAACATAATCCTATCTGTGTCTTCTCTAGAAGCAAGCTCCATTGACTCCACTCCAGTTTACCCTCAGGAAAATGTGTATAGGACTTCAGCCTTAAGACACAATTTAGGCACAGCTTAACTAAAAGTAAGCACCATTCAGTTCAGTAGGGTTTACTCCCAGGTATGTGTTACGGGACTGCAGCCTTAGGACTCTATCCTATAGTCTACTCTAGAAGCAAGTCCCATTCAGTTCAATAAGGTTTACTCCCAGGAAAGTATGTACATATCTTACACGATGATGTACATGTTTACATCAGCTCTAGAAGGAAGTGCCATTCAGTTCAATGGGGCTTACTCCCAGGAAGGCATTATAGGACACCATCCAATGTGTGTCTACCCTAAAAGAAAGTCCAATTGAGTTGAATGGGACTTACTCCCAGGAAATCATTATGGGACACCATCCTATGTGTGTCTACTCTAGAAGTAAAGCCCATTCAATCCAATGGAGTTTACTCCCAGGAAAGTGTCAGTGGTCCCCATCCTGTAGAGGTCTACTCTAGAAGTAAATCTCATTGAATTGAGTGGTGCTTACTCCCAGGAAAGCATTACAGAACCCTATCCTATGTGTGTCTACTCTAGAAATAAGTCCTATTGAGTTGAATGGGGCTTGCTCCCAGGAAAGTGTCAGTGGTCCCCACCCTGCGGAGGTCTACTCTAGAAGTAAATCCCATTGAATTGAGTGGTGCTTACTCCCAGGAAAGCATTACAGGACCCCATCCTATGTGTGTCTACTCTAGAAATAAGTCCTATTGAGTTGAATGGGGCTTGCTCCCAGGAAAGTGTCAGTGGTCCCCACCCTGCGGAGGTCTACTCTAGAAGTAAATCCCATTGAATTGAGTGGTGCTTACTCCCAGGAAAGCATTACAGGACCCCATCCTATGTATGTTTACTCTAGAAATAAGGCCCATTCAGTCCAATGGGGCTTACTTCCAGGAAAGTGCCAGAGGATCCAGTCCTATACATGCCTACTCTAAAAGTCCCATTGAGTTGAATGGGACTTACTCCCAGGAAAGCATTACAGGATCCTAGCCTATGTGTGTCTACTCTAGAAGTAAGTCCCACTGAGTTGAATGGGGCTTACTCCCAGGAAAGTGTCAGTGGTCCCCACCCTGCGGAGGTCTACTCTGGAAGTAAGTCCCATTGAGTTGAATAGGGCTTACTCTCGGGAAAAGCGTGAGAGGCGCCCTCCTGGGCAGGTCTACTCTGGAAGTAAGCGCACAGACTGAAGCGGTGCTTACTCCCGTGTAGGGAGGAGACCCACCTCGATGATCTTCTCCTTCTTCTTCTGCTCGGTCTTCTTGTTCCCGGGGTTTCCCTGCTGCTGCTGCTGCTTCTTGGGGGGCATCTCGAGGGGGGCGGGGCTGGAGGGGGCCCAGCGGAGGGGGAGGGGCGGAGGGGGGAGGGGCGGCCCAGGAACTCTCCACGCGAACCACGCGCGCCACGCACAAGCACCGCTCCGTCTTTACGACAAGCCGGCAGTCGTGGGGGGAGGGGGAAGCAGGGAAGGAGGGCCGCGGTGCATCACGGGACGGCAGGAAGAGGAGGAGGCGGAGCCCCCAACTGAGCATGCGCGTCGCCGCCTTCTCACGCCTCGCTCCCACAATGCCCCGCGCAAAAAAGAACGTTCCACCGCTTCCTTTGTGACGTCACTTGGGGAGTTCCATCCTCTGTGACGTCACAGTGGGGGAGTTCTACGCCCCACTGAACGTTCTATGGGCTTCCTGCTCGTGAGACTCCTTTGCGCTGCTTTGCAGGGTGCCTTGTCCTTAAAGGGGTTCTTTCCTGGGAGTAAACTCTGTTGAATGCAATGGGCTTACTTCTGAGTAGACACTCACAGGGGGACTGGGGGGGTATGAGGTCCCTCCACAAAAGGTGACCATATGTCACCTTTTCCTATTTCTTAGCGTTTTGTCCTGGAAAAAAATCAAAACATAAATAAATAAATAAATAAATAAATAAATAATCCTTTTCCTTGTGAGCAGGCAGCATGCAGCCTTCTTAGAATACATACATTATATACTGGGCCTAACCATGTCTACTCAAAAGTAAGCTCCATTGTGTTCAATGGGTCTTACTCCCAGTAAAGCATCTTTAGGATTGACTTCTGAGTAAATGGGACTGTGCTGTGAGTTCCCTTGGGCCAGCTTTGGTATTTTGGTGTAACCTACCTCAAAGGGTCGTTGTGAGTATTAGGGGACAACTCTATAGGCCTGCCCTGCCTGAGTTGGCTTGGCACTAACAGGCATCCCCACCAGGCACCACCGGGCTACAGGCACCAGGGCACTGGGCACCACCAAGCACCGCCAGTCAGTGGGCATCCCTGCCACAGCAGTGGGTAATGGACATCACTGGGCAACACTGTGCACTGGACATCCCTTCCAGGCACCACACATGTCAGCTGGGCAGTGGGCGGTAGCAGACAACACCAGGCACCATGCTCCACAGGGTGGCAGTATGTACCACCACACATTGGGCATCCCTACAGGGCACATCAGGCACTGAATAAATTCTTGTACGGTCCTGACATTACAATGGTATATTACTCCCCAGATTTCATGCTTCTAGGTCCAAGGGTTCCAGCTTGGTTTTGATATATCAGTGATTCTTCAATATTAATTATAGGGACAAAAATACATTGCACTTTTTTTCACCCCCTTTTCACCCCTTTCCTGTTTGAGTTTCTAAAAATAGGTTCTTCATGGGTGCCTACATCACAGAAGGAATACACTCCACAAATTTCACGCTTCTAGCCCTATGGATTTGCAGTCGATCAGTCAATCAGTGACTCTTCAATTTTATATACTGTGTATAGATTATTATTTATCAGACCAGAGCTTAACATTACAGAGCAGCCACCAAAGCTTCAGTCTCCTGTCTAGCACAAAGAAATGTGCTATGCTCAGAATTTCCCACTTGGGCAGACAACAGTGAAAGTGGAGTAAATCTTCATAGCATTACTGTGAACAGTGAAAGTGCTTTAAATCTTCAAAGCATTACTACTTAATACCAATTAACAATAAATAATAAAGGTTTCCATGGATCCGGCATCCTTCGATTTGATCAAACCAGATTTGATTCTGGTTTGCTCCTTAAACTGGAAGTGGCCATAGATTTGCAGATCCATAGGAAATCCTGGAATGAATGCACCATGGATGAAAAAAGGCAGAATGATTAATAATACTGTGTGTTTTGTTTTAATTATATACTACCAGAGGAGAGGAGGTGATGCTGTTACAAGTATCTGGGTTTGATGGCAATCACCAAATCTTGTTACATTCATTTCTGGCAGGTGCTCACACCCCAAAGCACTACCCACAAAATTGCAGCCTCTATTTGATTTTACTTCCATAACACTGTCAGTTGGGAGTGAATCTTTTTAAAAGGCTATTTACACTTCCTTAGCTGATCGCCTAAAATTTATAAGGAAATAATTTTATTTATAAATTAACCAACAAGCTTACCAGATCATGCAATTTAAAACGGATTTCACTTTTCAGCTAAAAGTGAAAAAGTATTAAGAGTGTCAGATTGATGTATAGACTCTAATGAAAGGGAGAGTATCCTCTTCCAGATTGGTATCATTAAGATTTGAATGTTTTCCTAGGACAATAAATCCTCAGTGCTTGCAAAATTCTGTGATAATGGTAGCAGTAATACTCTCTATTGTGATTGTTTTAATGTATTTTCCTTTTTTGCCGGTGGGTTAATTCAAAAAGCAAATGATTGCTATTATGAACACTGCTAGCACAAAAGAAGAAAAGTTGTAAAGATATTCACTGACTGGGTATTCATAGATTACTCAGTGTATAAGAGATAAATCCAAAAATTTGTATTTTTAAAGGAAGGCTGGGAATTCATTTGTTTAATCAAATAATCTTTAGGTAACATACTACAATATTTTTTTCTGATTGTGGGGAACGATTTAACTTAGAAGCTTCTTAGTAAAACCCTTTACTTTGTACAGGTGTCCCACATTATTCATCAGGATAATCAAAGGGATTAAAAATGGGAAAATAGATTTAAAGACCTTCTTCCAGGTTTCTTGCACCTCTGTTGCTCCTAATGGAATAAGGCTGTGCCTCAGTATCTGCAGGAGTTTGGTTTTGGGACTCCTGCTGATACGAAAATAATGTTTTAAATAAAAGCAGTTAAAAAAATTTGTGTGTCCCTTTACAACTGTTTAAAAACAGCTTTACTTACTGCTAAGGCAGTCAGCACTTAGAAAGGCAAAGTATCACCTGCTCAGCTGAAGAATGGAGTAATTGCTTGCATGACTGCCTTTCTACAACAATAGAAAAGCCATTTTAAAAACTGATTTGCAGTGACCATTTGTGTTGAGTCAAATTTGTGTATATAAAAAACAGTGTATAACAAGGGTGGACCTATATTTCCATAATTATTTATAGTGTTATGCTGTATGTTAACACAGTCAGCTTGGCAAGGTGTATCAGCTTCATATTTTTAATCAGCTGACTGGTGGTAGTTTACTAAGGCCACCAATTCAGTTCATGGCACAGGTCTGCTGTGATCCAGCAGCTTCCTGACTCACTGCTCATAAAGTGTTCCAGCAGCATTGACAGGGAAGGGGGTTTCCTCTGAGAAGACCAGATGACCAAGGGTAGTAGATCTTGTAGTCAGCATCCCATGCTCCCCATTTTTCCATTACTGGACCAGTGGGTGAATGTGGAAAAACCATGGTGGATTTTACTGCTGCCACAGTCCCAGACTACAGAGGGCAAAGCTGGGCAAAGGCATTCCTGGCCACAGCTGACACTTGGGCATCCAAGAGCAGCTGTGAATCCAGGATCACTCCAAGCAGCAAACTTGGTCTTTCTGGGGGAGTGCAAGCCCATTCAGAGCAAAGTGGCAGTCCAGTACCTGCACCATAGATTTCTGAACCAGGAGGACCTCTGTCTTGTCAGGATTTAATCTCAGCTTGTTTGCCCTCATCCAGATCTCAATGGCCTGCAGGCAGCGCTCCAGTATAGAAACAACCCTCATAGTCTCAGATTGAAAGGAGAGATAAAGCTGAGTGTCATCCACATACTGATGACACCCAACTCCAAATCCTCTGATAACCTCACTCAGTGGTTTCATATAGATATTAAACCGCATAGGGGACATTTGGAGCCCTGTGGCACACCACACCTCAAGGGCCAGGGTGCCGAACAGGAGTCCCCCAGTACCACCATTTGGGACCTGTTGGCCAAGAAGGAGTGGAACCACTGTAACACAGTGCCCCTGATTCCCAGTTCAGGCAACTGCCCCAAAAGGACACCGTGGTCAATGGTGTTGAAAGCCACTGAGAGGTCCAAGAGGTCTAGTAAGGATGTCCTCCCCCCATCCAGTCCCTGGAGTGGGTCATCCGCTAAGGTAACCAAGGCTGTCTCCATCCCAAAATTAGGCCTGAAGCCAGATTGAAAGGAATTTAGAGCAGTTTCCTCCAGGACCCTCTGGCGCTGTGATGTCACCACTCGCTCAATCACTTTGCCCACAAAAGGGAGGTTTGAGACTGGCCGATAGTAGTCAAGTATAGAAGGATCCAGAGAGAGCTTTTTCAGGAGGGGTGAACCACTGCTTGTTTTTGTGCTGGAGGCAACACCCCCTCCCTAAAAGATGACTGTATTGCCCTCTCTGCCCACACAGCCAGTTCCTTCCGTGCAGATCTAATAAGCCATGGTGGGCAAGGATCCAGCGGGCAAGCGGACGGTTTCACATTCCCATGCATTCTGTCTACATCCTCAGGCTCCATGAGCTGAAAAGAATCCCACAGAAAAGAATTGACAGATGCCATGTGGACATCACTAGATGTTGTTAAAGTGGAGTCCAAGTCGTGGTGAACCTGAGCAATTTTATCCTAGCAAACATGTCACAGCAGACATCCGTGTGACCTTCCTGATTATTTGTGGGGTCTGATGGAGAAGACCCCGTACCACACAGAACAATTCTGCTGGTCGACTCTGAGCAGACATGATGGTGGCAGAGAAGAAGGAATGCTTTGCTCCCATCATCACCAGTGAATAGTCCCTGTAATGAGCTCTAACCTGTGTTTGGTCAGATTGGTCACTTGTCTTTCTTCTCTGTCGCTCAAGACATCTACCCTGCTGCCTATCATCCATAGCTCCTCATTGAACCAATGATCTACTATGACTCTGCTGGCTGGGAGATGTCACTTAGGGAAGTAGGGAACTCAGTCCAAGTCCAACACTTCTCAAGAGTGTTTGCTGTGAAGAAGTATAAAACATTTTTCCCCATGTCCCACAGAATGCACTGTATTCATATAGGCAGGTGCATAGTACATCACCTCACCTTATCTTTCCCTTCTTTACATTCCCTGTTATTTTGGAGCCTCTTATGAGGCTTTATGCTTGTCCAAGTCCTATAGCAATCCTCAAGAGACACCAGGAGGCTGATGTCTCATGGACTGGCAACCATTCAATGGACAACCTTTTGAGTAGCACTGTTCTACCCCACACTGGCTCAATGGCTTTTTTGAGTCTGTGATAGTAAAACTCTTTACACCTAGACCTCAAGAAGCCTTTACTGTGAAGCCCTTACTCTTTACACTTTACTCTTTACACCTAGAGTGTAAAAGCCTTTACTCTTTACACCTAGACCTCAAGAAGCCTTTACTGTGATAGTAAAACTCTTTACATCTAGACCTCAAGAAGACCTCAAGAAGCCTCAAGAAGCTCCCAGGAAAGCGTCATGCCCTTGTGTATAACACGCTTCCCTGCGTGATGTCCTGGGCCCTGTCTCCAAGTCCTTTCAAATCAAGGGGGTAACATCAGCATATCTAAATATATTTTGGGGTAATGGTTAAAAAAGTTCCCCGATCCCTGACTTAGAAGCTTCTTAGTAAAACCCTTCACTTTGTAAAGGGTTTTACTTTGTCCAGCATATGTCTGAGTGCTGGTTCAGGAGCAGCAATGGAATAATTTATGCCCTTTGGAGTTAAGCTTGGACCAGTTACATAATGATAACTAATGAGCTACTCAATCAAAATGTTAGTAATGGCTCCTCTGAGCTATCCCTTCCCTGTGTCTTAATTAAGGTTATTTAGAACTTTTGAAACTGAGGATTAATTTTAAAAGTAGGTTGTCATGGACTATGTATAATGAATGCACAGCTTGTTTGATCATGAAATGAAATCTATTTTCATGCTGTTGAAATAGATCCCTTTAACACGGACAATCTTTGACCTCTCTTTTTAATCTTCTCTCTCTCATACACAGTTATATATAATTAGTATTACTCTAATGTAGAGTTAAGTATTAAACGGCAATTCTCAGCTCTGCAATGTGGTCTTTCTCTTCCAGATGAGTCATTTGAGATCCTAATGGGGCAAGAGAATGGGGCAATCGGTTCTTCTTCTTCTTCTTCTTCTTCTTCTTCTTCTTCTTCTTCTTCTTCTTATCATTCACATCTTTTTATTCATATTAACATGCTTTATCTCCAAAACGATCTTGTCCACCATGTGGCACAGTGCATAGAGTGCCCAACTCATAGTTCATCCTAGACCAGTGCTGTAACTAGTTTTTTTCTATACTTAGGGTAGGCTTTTGGTTCTTAACTTTCTTTCCATTGTCTTGATTGATAAAATCTAGACTGAGGTTAGAATGCTTGTGAACTTTGAAGAACTCTTAAAGTTCATAAGAAATGCAAGACATTCAACTGAAATTCAAGAAATCGTAGAAATTCAAAAACTTCACTGTGCAGATAGACAACTGTCCCTGCTGTTTGATAGCTTGTAATTTGTTGTGTCTGTGTATATGTGCACAGACAAATTGCTTTCCACTACTACTGGATGTAGGCACAACCAGGCCTCCGTCAGTCTTGAGAGACTATGGTATTGTGCTCTGCGCTGCATACGCTGCATGCAAAGCATGAAAGCCCAGGTTAGATTGTTATGGAGGATAGGCTGTTACCCAAGCAGCAAATCTCCCCTCTCCATGCCACTGAATTAATCCAATGGAAAGGCAGAGCCAATACGATTGGATCCATCTGCGCCGCAGAGCTGGGCTAAGGAAAGGAGCATCATATTCGTGCTCACCCTGTCTTGTGGGGCCGACCCAGGTCTCGAATCCTGGCCTGCTGGTTAACAGGCACAGTGTCTTAGCCACTTGTGCCACCACAGTAGGTAGGTAGGTAGGTAGGTAGGTAGGTAGATAGATAGATAGATAGATAGATAGATAGATAATGATGTCTCTCTGCCAGATCTGTTGATTTTCTTAAGCCTTTGAGCATGATGATGTCTCGGTCTCATCTACTACTGTGAATATTTGCTTCATTATTTTTCCATTGTAGACCATAGAGGATACTAAGATACTGGATTTTTGAATTCAGCCCCAACACATTTTTTTCACACGCTGCATGGGATTTGTGTGGGGGGGGGGGGAAGAGGGGGAGATGTTTCTTCATGGTCACTCTCTGCAGGTTCTATTGAGGAGGACATGTTTGTTGGTGACCATAAGGTGGCAACATTAGGAAATGTGGAGGATTTCTCTCACCTACTCCAAGTTGTGCCCAGGATCAGAATTTTGGAACTTAGAAGTTCAGAACTATGTTCTAAAATAAGTGGCCTCTTTCATTTCCCCCATAGAGAGTTTTGCAGAGACACATCAGTGATCTCTGAACAGCCCAAGTAAGAATGACCTATGATGTTATGGGGTTCCTGTTCGGGTAAACAGGTGTTATTAACTCAAGGCAAGCACCAATGAATTTTTGACTTAGAACATGCTCTCAGATCCTAACAAATCTTCATATCCTTTAAGAAAGAACATTTAGTCCCTTTCCTGGGGCCTGAATCATTGCCGAGAGATAGATAGAATTTTGCCCCATGGGAGTAACGTCAGAGACTCCGCTACAATTTAAGCATTTTTTTCCCAGTGGAATACCTAGATATTCTCCCCCAATGTCTTTCCAACTTTTCATCCAATAGACTCACTGTATGTCTTTAAACTTGTGACTTCTAAAATAATTTTTGCTGCTCCAATAATGCCAGAATTGTGATTGAGCAAGGCTTATCGTATGATAAGAAACTTCATTGATGAGCAGTAATTCTTTCTGGCTCTCGGACTCTTGTGGGATTTTCACACAGATGAGGGGCTTCTTCTCCTGACAAGAAAGTTACTAAGTACCACCAGGGAGACAATGTGTTTCTCATAAATGGGATTGCTCAGCGCATCAGACCGGTAGTTAATCTCAAACTGCCAGGGAAGCAGAGGAGCTGCCATAAGCTCTGCATAATAAATGTTCACTTGGGTTATGCATATTATTCTGACCACAAACCTGTCTGTTTCGTTAGGAATTAAAATGCTCAAATTTACACTGATTACTTTCTCTGGGACACATGCTTAGTAGCATTTATTTTTAAAAAAAAGCACACTGGTTTATCCATCTTAAAATTCTTGCTACAGCAAAGCGCCACAACAGTTTGCCTTGCTGAAAATTGTCCTGCTCGCCATGAGGTGGCAGTCCTGTTCTGTGATAATCTGTGAAAGTTTGGGCAAGAAAGGCTAGTTTGCACCCATCCTCTCCAAATATCTGCAAGAACTGAATTCTGAAATCTAATACAAAGACATTATGAGCGCAAGCCTAACCATGTCTACTCAAATGTAAGCCCCATTGTGTTCAATGTGTTCAACTCCCAGGAAAGGGTCTTTAGGATTGCAGCCTATGTCCAATCCAGAACTGTCCTAATTCTTCAGCAACTATACAGTGTATTATATTGTTAGAGCTCTGCTTTAATTAGGATTCCTATGGTATAGACCGCTTAGTATATAGGCATATGATATAGGTCTATTAATAAAAAACCCCATTGTTTTCTCTCACAATTATGGAAAGGCCCTCATCAATGTACTGTCTATTGTGGTTGGCGGAGAAGTGCTCCAGTGCCAAATAGTCCTCTCCAAACCTATGCTTGTCTACTCAAAAGCAAGCCCCTTTATATTCAGTGGATCTTACTCCCAGGAAAGATCTTTCAAGGTCTACTTGGATGTATGTCCCATTATGTCCCCTCATGCTCCCACTAATCTTTCCTTGTGAAGAGGTTGAAGAAAGCCCAACCAGGAATTGTGGGTGGTGCTCCTTGTCAGCCACCTCTGCAGGATCTCCCTGGCCATCTTCCCTTAATGTGGTGGCAGTGAAGATGGAGAAGATGGATCCTGAAGAAGTGCCTGAGGAAGAGCGGTGACTACAGTGCCTGGATTATGGTCTGTATCCTAAAGTGAAATTAAGCCTCTTGCTCCGAAGCAGTTAAGATGACTTTCCATAAGATAACACTAGAGTGTGATGTAAATGCATGGACCTGTAACTGCTCTGGATTTAGCCCTATGTCACAAATCATAACAATCTGGATTTCACAACCGATTGGATAGAGATCATGTGCTATATGTTACTCACCTCCACCCTATAGAAAAATACCGGTATTTTCTTTCCCCAGCCAGTGGAAATGATAAGATATGGGATGTGGCCTTCTTACTGAAAAGTTTGGAGATCCTAAATGGCCATCTCTGGTTCTAGAACTCCTGAAGAAGTGTTTAACGTCCAAGGATGAATGTGAGATCAATACTACTAATTACGTTACACATGGGTCCTGGCTCATATTCAGCTGTGTCCTCTCTTTAGCGATAATAAATGAGAACTACTAAGCAAAGATCAACTGGTAGAAAGGAAGCATTTGCATTTTACACAGTATTAACAGTCCTGTGTTCATTAAGCTGAAATTGGCATAAACTACTGGGGTTAGCAGAATGAAAACAACAACAGGACTTCAAAGTAATCACTGGTTTTATATCAGATAACATACCGGTATCTAGGATAAGTTAAGATTTCTGGGTCTTGACCTAGAGATGGTGCATATCTACAGAGCTGGCCTCACAATGAAGTCCAGTGGAATTGCAGTTTATGGAGATGGGGTAGGAAAGCAACTGCACCTCCTCAGGTGCTCAAAGTCACTACAGGGATCTCCCATTTCTGACTATTCACTTTCTGACAATTCACTCTTTCAAGAACTTCAATTATACCCAGAACTCTATTTATCCAAGACATATTTTGCTCTGTCAAGCACTATCTGTTGTTCTAAACACCAAAATTGCCCTCGCCCCTGTTGTAACTCCTGGTCTATTCCTCTTCCCAAAGGAGTTAATGAGAATCCATTTGCAGAAATCTTTGTGTGGCAGCAGGTGTTGGCTAGATAAAACAATTGCAATTGCTAGTTAAAAAAGCATTTTAGGGCAGACTTATGGATGCAGGATCTAGCATGTGCAACAGCTGCTGGATTCATCCCCTCCTTCCCTGAAATACCTCCTGGTTCTTCCCCTCCAATGCCACAATCTTCCTCCTCCACCCCCCAGAACTGCTACCAAATTTCCAGCTCCAATAGAGTAGCCAGCCAAAACTGGTATGTGTATAGAGCTACTCTTTGCTTTTGCCAGTGGCTCCATCACTGATTATGGCAACACAGTGGTTCAGCCATGCATGGGCCTTTTACAACAACAGAGCACTCATTTGGCTGGTGTGAAGAAGTTCCAGGTTACAATGAAGCTACACGGTGACATGCATTTAAAGATCAAAGTTTCAGCTGGCAACAGCAGGCCTCCGTCAGTCTTGAAAGACTATGGTATCGTGCTTGGCGCTGCATATGCTGCATGAGAAGCACGAAAGCCTGGGTTAGATTGATATGGAGGATAGGCTGTTACCCAAGCAGCAAATCCCCCCTCTCCACGCCACTGAATTAGTCCAATGGAAAGGCAGAGCCAATACGATTGGTTCCAGCTGCGTTGCAGAGCTGGGTTAGGGACAGGAGCTCACCCTGTCTTGTGGGGCCAACCTGGATCTCGAACCCTGGCCTGCTGGTTAATAGGCACAGTGTCTTAACCAACAGACTTGGCTGTAAATACGTATAGTGGATCTGCAGAAAATAAAGCCAACATGTATGGCAATGTTGGCAATGCATGTAATGAGTATTGCAATGTAATATATGTAATGTATGGCAATGATTAGTCCTTACTCTTGTAGACAGAACATACAACCCTCAAAGTATGAAGTTGCAAGTTAAAAACACCCAAAATTCATTCATTAGGAAAGATTTACAAGAAAGTCAGGACAAAGAAATGGGAGAGAATAGCTGATTAAGATGATAGCCTAATCTCAGGGAGGAAAATGGAGTTTGGATCAATAAAGGAAAATAAACTAATTGTACGAATATGGATTGCAGGAAAAAAGTCAGCATAACCCCTAAAGCTTTAAGTTTTTGATCCGGTGCAGGCTTGATTGGCCAACTCAGCTCTTTTGAAGTCATGGCGGCACTTACCTTTATATAGAGCACATAAACACATTGCATCTTTATGTCACATTGCCATACTTGGCTTCTTAGCATTCCCATCTCAGGCTCCAATGAATGCCAAGTCAAGCAAGTACCATATTTTCAGACCTACACAATTTTGTTGGTACGTGTCACAATTTCTCCTGCAAGGCCTTGCTTGCAAATGGATAAAAATGCACAGTCATTCAGCATCAAGGGCAAAAGATGCATCTGACCAATCTAACCTTGTGCCTTTGATAGCCAATCTAACTTTGATTTGCTATCAGAACTTTAAAAGCATGTCGCAAACCGGTCCTTTTTCTTTTTTAAAAAAGAAGCCGTCTAAGTCACCTATTAAAATGCTTTAAGAATCTGACAAGGCACAGGCACTTGCAGGAGAAAAATCATTATCTATCTGACATCTTTTGCTTGGGACACCTTGCAAGGGGAGAGAAAAAAGTGATGTAGCCACCCACCATATGCCGGTATTGCTTTTTCTCACTTGCAATCTGCTTTTTCTTTAAAGAGACTGAAATTATTTATCTTATTAATTTCCTAATGCTTTTGTTTAAGCCAGGGGTATCCAAACTTTTTGGCAGGAGGGCCACACCGTATCAGGGGCCAGAAGAAACTGATTTACATTCCAAATTTGAATAAATTTTCATAAATGAATATATTAGAGAGAACATATCAATGAATGAATTCAAATTGGTTCATAACATGTTCATAACAGAGCTTTTTCATTCACTTTGGTTTGCTGCTTATGAGCAGAAGGCAGAGCTCCTAACTGAAAGATGTTTAATTGGACAGTTATTACTATAAGTTCATTTTTGTTTAATAGTTTGTGTTTTATTTGTATACTATTTAATACAGGAAACTGTCTTATGCCATGCCCTCCTTATCTGAAAGCTTGGGACTCATGGATTTGACTTGGTGTGGGTGCCGACCAGTGGTGGGGATTCAAATAAATGAACAACAGGTTCTATGTCCCATTAGTACCCAGTTCTCAGAACCAGGTGTGCATTAGCAAAGAGTTCTATAGAACCTGTGAGAACCCCCTGAAGTCCACCACTCGTGCCGACCCACACTAGAGAGCATTAGTTTTCAATAAATATCAGAAATGCCTTTCCCAAGTCTCTGGGAGGCTTTCTGAGGTGCAGTGAGGCCTCATCTGGGAGGCCTTTAAGGGCTTTCCATGGACTCCAGTATCTGTGGAAATACAGGAGGCGAGTCCTGGAATGCATCCCACTTCATGTCAACCATCCAGGAGACCAACCCATGTCATCTGCTTGGCATTCAGTAGCTTGGTGGGAGGCATGAGGCTGTCCATTTACCTCCACTGCCCCCGGGGGAGGAAATCTTTTTCACCTTGCTCTGCCTTTTAAATTCATAGAGTGGGATAAGCAGAGAAGGGCACATTACCAGGCACGGGAAAACCATTTGACCAGGTGCCACAGGTATGAGGACGTCTTGGGCCTGTCCAGTTTCCGTGATCAGAAGTTCCATTCATGCAAGGGAGAGAAGCAATTTTGGCTGATTTCTTCCCTTTTCTCCTCAGCCAAAGGTCTGAACATTTGTTCCCTTCCCTAGAGTAAGCCTCTGACGGGTCTACTTGAACCTTTGACACCTAAGCCATTTTGCTGGTACACATCCAGATGGACTAAGGAAGGTGGCTGATGCCAGGAAGAGGGATAGGATATCAGTGGCACTGCTGCTGCCCATACTTCCCCCTTCCACTTCATTCTTCCTCATCTCTATCCTGTTCCACCCACTGCCTTCATGGACTTATCTGTGCTGGGACTTTTCCTTAGCCTCTTGGTGTAAGGTCACTGCTACAAGTAGTATATTTGTCAAGAAATGATGTAAACTTGTAGTAAACAAGTAAAATAGTAAAAGTAAAGAAGTAGTAAACCTTTAGTAGCACCCTGGCTTTGCTCTGTGGTGTGTTCACATTTTGCAACAGCCATAAAGCATGCTTTATACCCTCTATTGGATTAGATCTTAAGTTAGGTTTGAAACCCCTATTTTGATTTTTGAGCACAATAGTAAATGGCACATACACATTTTTTTCTCCCATATATGCATGTTTCATGTGTTTTTAAATTGTATTGCCAGTATCAGTTCATAAGTAACCATTAAGATTGGGCATGGAAGTGCTTATCTCTCCTGAGGTGTGCTTATCTCCCATTTCTAAGGCTGTCAGTATGGTTTAATTTTTCATGATCTGGGTTTATTAATTAAGAAGTAGAATTCCTATTTATAAGAGTTTACCCATTAGAGGCATGATTAGCAATATGCTCATGATAGCTGGCTGAGAATTGAGAAGGTTGGAACAGACGGGCAAATATGTACCTCTATACACTAATGTGGATGCTGGGAAGAGTTAGGGAGATAAGGATGCAGCTCATAAGGATGCTAGGAAGAGTTAAGGAGAATATTTACACAATACTTTATTTCTTGGGTAAGATCCTGTGACCTTGTTTTGCTAAAATGTTTCAAAAGATAACCTGAGGTTTTAGGGACTTCAAAGTGTGGAGCTCAATGTGTCAGGAATTTGTAAGTTCTTAATTTTCTGTTGCTTGGGATTTAGGAAACATTGGTCCAGTCCTGATCTTCTCTGAAGCTGGCACATCAGAACCTTATTACTGGAACTGGTGTGTGAAGCTTACACAAGATCAGGTGAGTTACACAGGGAATATAATGAGACAGGGACGGGCAGCAATGGGGATCAGGGTGGGTAGATCTGGCATGGTAGGATGGCAGGATCAGTGGTGCTGGAATATGCCATATCCTAGCCCCCTCCCCAGGCCTGATTTACCAACGAGGATCAACATGGACATATGCCAGGTATATAATGAGTCCAAGTTTTCTCATTCTAGCTGCTAGGGTTTGTCCCAGGAAAAGGGGGCAGAGGAGACCTCCAGCAGCTGAATTTCTCCCACAGGACGTAGCAGAAGCCACATCAACACTTTTTTTGGAAATAGTTTTTTGGAAATAGTAGCGAGGGTTTACATCTGTATGGATTCCCATTAGAGAGGCAGAAATATTAAAAATGATCCCATATTTTACAGTCAAGTGAAACGGAAAACATACTTTACAATAAAGAGAAACAGAAAAGCTCTGGATCTTTATGTTTATGTAAATCCTTGACCCTTTTTAGGCCAACATACTCACAGCCTAAGATTTTCCATACCTGTGAAAAGCTGATGCTGCAGCAGTTGCCAAAATTGTTTCTTATTCATAACTTATTAACTTTTATATAAGCAACTTATTATTTGATTTTAAATGAAAAAGAGAAGAATGAAATTAGACAGATGAGTTGTTTATCCACTTGGAGCTAATTGGTTATGTAGAACCTCCAATTTTAGCAAGTTTCCAAGTAAAATCTTCATGTCTGTCTCTCTCACTTTCTTATGCACACATGTACACGTACACTCACACTACTAAAAGCTCAATTCTAATCTTATAAATGAACTTCTAATCACTCTCACTCTTTTAACAATAGCTACCTTAAGCAAAAGTTTTCCCCATAAAATTTGCACTGCTGCCCACATCCTCCCCCATGGCTTCACATCAGTTTCTTCCCACCGTTCAGTGAGGACACCATTATGTCATCACCAATTTCCAGTTCAGTGAAGGTCCAAGTGCTCAGAGTTTGGGTGAAAGTCATGTGTCCCCATGACTATGCAATTCATTGGGAATGCTGGTCAAGAATGATGTCTGGTTCTCAAATCCCTTTTCCCCTCCACTGCCCTATTTTGCCATACCTCTGAGATCACTCATGTTAAGTGAAAGCCTTTTAACCAGTGCCTGCCTTTGGCACTATGTTCATTTGGAGTAAATTCAATAAACATACTAATTAACAACTGATGGAACAGAACCTTGTCTGAATAAGAGTTGAAACGGCAATGGCTATGCTTCAATAGTTTCCCTCTGCTATAAGTAATCACTTTGGCAGCTGTAATGAAGATGTTAGATTCAGCTTCAGAAAAGTACTGGAACCCATTTCCCCCCCTCACCGTTCATCTTATCTAGCCCTCATTCATGTGGTCATGCCGCAGATCAAGCATTTGCGTCAGTATGTTTATTAATATGATCAATATATCTTGATTTCTCTTGGGTTGGCAATGATAATAAAATTCAACTTTCGATATTCCTTTTCAGGATTGTTAGCTGTTTTGGAAAGCCTGCTATTATATCTCAGTTAAGTTCAAGATATGAAAAGTCAAAGTTTTTCAATTAATAGGAAGCTCTGTACTGTTAACTATTGCCTAACACAGCATCACCTTGACTTTGTTCTTTCAGAGCCCATTCTTATGCATGTTTACTCAGAAGTAAGGGCACAATCCAGAGTTTGTGGCACATCCCAGAGTTTGGGATGCACTAGTTTACTAGACATTTACCCTACCCTTTCTTCAAATTGCTTATGGTAACATACATTGTTTACCTCCATGTTTCCCTCAAAACAACCTTAGGATGATTGTTCCAAGGTGAGTTTAAATGGGGACTTGAAACTCAGATCCTATTCTAATCCCTGTTCTCTAATCCCTGCATTTTCCAGAATTGGGCATCAAAAAGGACAATGTATTAACGATGTTTTAGATGTCTATTTGTGATGGAAGATTACTGATTTAAATGCTGCTCTCTAACTTTAAAGGGATTTTTAAACAAATTGATCCTGCTTGGGTTACATTAATTTGCCAACTGGGAAATACATCAGAATGTTACAGTTATTTGTAGTTGGGCTGCACACACACATACACACACATAAAGAATTCCTTGAGCAATTTCTTTCTGAAACAGGTTTGATTAAAAATAGAATGGTGCTTTTGTTAAGTCTATGGGTGAAATCCAGAGTAACTATGGGGAATACTTGCTCCGGAGTAAGAACAAGTTACTCTGGATTGCAATATGAATTTCCCATAGGTTTTCACTAGGTGGTGCAGTAACTACGGGTACACATAATGTCTCTTATGTGCTCCCGTAGTTACTCTGGATTGTGCCCTAAGTTTGATTTTTATATATTTGACATTTTTTTTTAAAAAAAAGATGTGTCTATATAGTGATCTGGAAATCCCATTTTAATAGAAATACCAAATAGCTCGAAGGGACAGCATGGAGATAAAACTGAGTACTTGGCAATAAAATTTCTGTGTCAACAAATATTGTGAGAATTTTGAAAGAGAGGGAGGAATAAAGTTTTTGCTTATCTGCTTTCATTTCACTTGCAAACCTTGCTTTCTTCTACCAGTAGTCATTCGAAAAATGCTTGGGGAGCACTTGCTCTGCAATTTGAATGTATATTCTGTATTTTCTAATGTATGTTTATCTGTAACTTTGTCTTGAATGACTGCAGGGCTTGTACAAAGATCATACGCAACTCATGAATAAGAATCCACATGCACTTGATCTTGTTGCAAGAGCATGATAGGCTGTGCATGCTGTCCCTAAATCAGGGATGGTGTTATAATAATAATAATAATAATAATAATAATAACAACAACAACAACAACAACAACAACAACAACTAGGAATTTATATACTGCTTTTCTGGATATTTTGGATTGCTCCTCAGCCTTTAATGAAAGTGGTTTACATAGGCAGGCGAATTCTAAATCCCCGAAGGGATTTTTACAAACACAGATTTGTTCTATCTTTCAAGAGACACTACATTCAAGATGTTACATTCACAATCTGGTTAACAACACTGGCCCCGATGTCTGAAATGCTGGCTGACCAAGTTCTCCTTCAGTTCTCACGAAGGGCAGCTGAGAAAGCTCCTTCACTCCCACTGAAAAGCAGATGGAAAATCTCAGCTACAGCAGCCGCTTTTCAAGGTCTTGCTTCGGATCTGACTTCCGGTTATCTCGATCCGGCAACCTTCAGCTCTTATCTTCAGGCAAACGGAGGCTCTACCCTCTAGACCAGACCTCCTGCTGTGGGTTGGCCAGGCTGGATACTGGCAGAGGACCCATGCCAATCACATATGGGATGTGGTAGGTCCTCTGAGCAGTGCAAAGATGGCCGTGTTCCTCCCCCAGAGGTGAAAAAAGTGTTTGTGTTTGTGTGTGTGTGTGTGTGTGTGTGTGTGTGTGTGTGTGTCTTGTGTGTGAGAGAGATACAGTATATGCTTGGGTCGGTGCAGAGGGTTTGTGGCCACACACTTGTCCTCCTCCACAGTGAAGGTCACCCATCCTAGTATGGTCCACCTCAAGTTCCAATCATCTCTGCTCCTCATTATGAGACAAAAGCAGGGCATTTAATCCTGCGTCTAGTAAAATGGGCTGGCTGATCCTTGACACTGGGATTGCTTTAGGTGTTGAACCAGGGCCGCGGCAAACTGGTAAGGCTCCATGTTGCTGCCTGTCTGCTGCCACTGTTCTACTCACCATGCTGCTTCTTCAGAATAAACCTGGCTGGGTATACTGGGAACAGAAGAGTCTTTCTGGTTTCATTATGCTCTGCCTAGCCTGCCTGCAAGAAGCAGCTTAGAAAAGGTAAAGACTATGGCAGTGACTATGATGTGGCAGTGACTATGATGAAGGTGAGAAGGGAATGTTGGGGTGCACATGCATCTTGCATATTTTTAAAGACAGGATGAAAAAAACCTGGAGACTGCTTCAGGATGCATACAGCCCAATCCTGTGAATGTCTAAGGGTGAAATCCAAAGTAACTATGGAAGTCCTTGCTCCAGTGTAAGAACAATTTACTCTGGATTGCAATATGAATTTCCCATAGGTTTTCAGTAGGTGGTGCAGTAACTACAAGTGCATGTAATGTCTCTTACATGCTCACGTAGTTACTCTGGATTTGGCTGTAAGTCCAATTCTAGTCAATGGGGCTCACTCCCAGGTATGTAGTCCTTAGATATAGATGTTAATGCCTTCAACTGAACCCTATGCTTATGTCTTCAGAAATCAACCCCAATCAGGGTGATCATAAGTCCTCTTTTTCCAGGACATTTACTAGATTTCGGTTTTGTGTCCTGGGAAAAAACTTCAGTGTCCTCCTTTTCCTTGGAAGTGGACAGAATGGAGCCTTCTTGTAATTAATAAATTATCAGTAAAAATTATATGTAATACTGGTAGTTTTAAACTTAATAATAAGTAAAATAGTGTTAAGCACATGAAAGCAATATATTTTAGTGCTTTTAGCTTTTATTTTGTCAGGTCCTACATTTTTCTTGGGTGTTCTTTGTTTTGGATCTTGTCCTCTCTTTTTTTATGGTCACCCTGGCCCCAATAAAGTCAGCATGACTTATTCCCAGGGAAGTGTGCAAAGGACTGCAACCCTGTTGGGCCCTATTTCCTCCCTATCCTAGCAGATGTCTATAGTCTTTCGAAAGGGCCACTGAACTAGTGCAAGCTAGAATACCGTTTGATTCTTCCCTGCTGTGGGTTGATTACACCCAATTCTGAAAGAACAATGTTGATATTGGCCGATTTAGAAAGTGGGTACATTTAGTTCATGGTTTATTTTAGTTTCTTTGCTTTTGCACTCTCTCTTTTGAAAACAGAAAGGTTGCACCTAGAGGGCTTTTTGTCATTATAGATGAAAAGCAGGGACTTGGCACAATACAGTGCTTAAAATTTATACAGTACTTAGAAGTTAACTGCTGTATCTCCAACTCCCATTCATTTGTCTTACAATTTTCCTGGAGTACAATGCACATCAGAAATGATGTATTTGCTCTCTTCTCTGCACAGTTGTGACAGTGTCTTATGGCAATCTTGGCAAAAAATGATTCCAAAATGAGGTTTATTCTGGAAGCTGTCGCGGTTCTTAACTGCCTCGTGAGTGATACCACTTGGATGTCTCTATGTTTCTATGTTGGGTTCCTCCCCCTCCCCAAACATAATATTTATGTTGATCATAAAGCAAAATGTTTTGCAGATTTTTGAAGACTTAAAAAGCTTGCGAACAAAGATGATAGTGGAATGAGTATGTGAGATCTACCTCTGGGGTTTCCAAGGGGTGGGATACCAAGTTAACTGAATCGGTGCAATCCTAACCAATTTAGGCCAGCGCAACTCAACTGCTCCCAGTTTGCATAGTGGTGTGGGATGGCCACACATTTCTGTGCACTGGCCTAAGAGCACAATCCTAACCATGTCTACTCAAAAGTAAGCCCCATTGTGTTCAATGGGTTTTACTCTCAGGAAAGTGTCTTAAGGATTGCAGCCCACGCCTCCCTCATGAGTGGCATAGAAGTGTCCTGTGACACTTCAGATTCTGTAGATTAGAGGTAAGGGGAAGTGATTACATGGCCTTGGAATCAAAAGTCTATCATTTCTGGGTGTGGATCTGTGGCCTCTTACCATCAATCTAAATACTATCAGTCTATAAATACTATCTCTCCAGCCTAGCATTTAACGCCAACTAATGGTGTTTAGAAGTGCATCTCCTGCATGCTTTGAATTAAACAGAAATAAAATATTGACGATGTAACAAAGGAGTCATTGCTACATGTTGGGGAATTTCTCAGTGATTTGACCTGCTTGATCTTTAGCTTGTAAAGTTGTCAAGGTTATTGTCAGTTCTAGGAATCTGTTTCTATTGGCAGGCCAAAAATAGCAGTGTTTGGGTTTTTCCTACCCCCTTCAAAGCATTTTCTTCAATGTATGAAATCAATTGCTCTAACAGCATGTTCTCGTCACCAGTAACAAAGTAGAACCTGCTTCTGTAATGTTTTCCAATTTGTTTGGAAAATGTTACCACTTCTCAACATTTCCCCATGTGCTCCAGAAGTGTATTTAGCTTTAAAAAATGTAAGAGAAAAAGTTGGAGCGAAGGAACAGTGAACGCAAGAAAAGTAGCCGATGCCACTGTTCAAAAAACAGTGTATCTGAGTTTGGGAGGGAAAACACCCTGGGGTGCCACCAGTATGGGGAGACCACAAATTTTCCACAACCTTTTTTCCCCTTCAGGTCCATTTACAGGCCTTAGAAGGCCTTCTGAGGACCAGGGAGGTTACTTGCAGCTTCCCCAGCCCTGTAGGCATCCTGACAACATTTAGGACAACATACCAGAAGGCCTCAAAATATTACTATCTGCGTGTTTTCTATGACACAGAAAATGATGATTTGTCCAGACATCTGGACTTCATGGGGAAGCACATTTTGAGATCCTGGCCCCACACCTTGCAGGAGTCAGGATTGCAATGGCTTCAAATGATATATTATTGCATCTATTTTGGCCTTCAGTTATACTGGAATCCTGCAGGTTCCACGTGGTTATTTTAAGGGGACACATTTAGGCTGCAATCCTAACTTCCAGTTAGTCTGGCATAAATCCTGCCATAAGACCTGTGCTGTGAGGTATTGCAAAAGTGGCTTAAGGCACCTCTCCCCGACTTAGGGGTTAGGCCAGTCCACACTGCACAGGCATATGCTGACCTCCCAACATCACATTGGGAAGATATGCCAGGTGAGTTATGCTGTCCTAAATTGGTTAGGATTCCACCCATAGATTTCTACTTTGAATATAATCAGCAGTCCCTTTCTAGCCTCATATATACTGAAAGTGTGTTCCGGAGTTAAGTGACTAGGTGGAAATGGAAATTTCTGTGTAATTATGGGACGGCTTGAAAGAGAAAAGGCAGAACATAGTGTCAGAGTCACAACACTAATGCCTTCAAAATGAGCAGGGGACTTTTAAAACACTTCCTATAAGGTGTTTGCCGTGAAAGAAAATGGGGTCCCAACAAAAGGGCAATTGAGCGGGACGCCTATTAGCTCTGTTTCATTTTGAGGGTGGTGAAAGAACAACACTATCTGATGTAGCAAATTAAACTTGTAAGAGGGCTGTTAATTATGCCTCCTTTTGAGCTTCTGTAATTGCTACATGCAGGCGTTTCATTGCATTACAATTTCCTTCTGACAACTGCTGCATTGTAATTGCAAGCTGTCATACCTTCCTGTGATAGGCTCTTGAGGAACAAGAACACATGCACTGCTCTCATTCTAAGAACATTTTAAATGTTTTGCTATTGTGAGAAGCTGGCCATGCTGATCTTCGATGACATAAAAAACCAAGTTACAATTTGGGGACTCACAATGTGTGTGGGACACACACACACACATACATACATACAGAGAGAGAGAGAGAGAGAGAGAGTCCCCTTGTCCCCACAATTTGCACTGATACCCAGTGTGCTCTTCTTGGTGTGGAGGTCCACCACTTGTGCTCTCTACTCTCTGGGTGCAACACATTTGCAACACTGAGGCTGTAAACCTAACCTCCAGTTAGGCCTGCATAAGCTCCAGCATAAGTCCTTTGTTGTCGTGGGGGTGTCACAAAAGTGCCAAAAGACACTTCTGCCCCACTCTGTATCTGGGGTAGGCTAGTGTACAGCTCATTCTCCCCACACCACCATGGGAAGATACGCCAGCTTAAACCAAGATTATACTCCAGAGAGTTGTGGCCTAGGGCACATTCCTAACCCCAAGTTATGCTGGCTTCGGGGTGTTACAAAAGTGCTGTAAGACACTTGAGTGCCGCTCCTAAGGGAATTAGGCCAGTGCAGACATGCACCAGTATCATCACAGGAATGTGGAGATGGGTGGATTGTGCAAGCCCAGTGGTAGGCTGATACTGCTGCATTTTAAAGAGCTCAGGATTGGGCTCCAAGTCTACGCTTATGCTCTATCCTTTCCCCCACCGTTCACAACTTATTTTCTGCTTCTCCAAGTGTGTTTTTATTCCATCCTACTGAGGAATTTAGTTAATTTATTTCATGAGCTATTTTTTGGTCTACAAGAGCTTATGCTGAAATAAATTGACTAGTCCTAAAGAATCTAGAAGTCTCTCTGTTTTTCCACTTTGTTGTACGCTATCATTCATCATAGTCAACTTATTCACAACTTGAAGAATACTTATCTAGCTCTAAAGAGAAAGGAGAAGCAAAATCCTCCAGAAACAAGGTAAGCATATTACTGCTATATTGAGAATCAACACCTTGAGAAGAAAGGCACAATTTAATTAAACGATGGGCACAATCCTGAAGTGCTGAAGTGCTGAACACAGCTGTTTCTTGTTCAGTGTGATCTGAGGGGTCTCCTTGGGAGCAGGCCCTCCCCAGGTGTCACTGACTTGGTGCCTCCTTAGCATGCTCTGGATCAGCGAGGGCAACCCAGACTTCCTGACTCTTTGGATTCACTATAACTTCCTGCTCTGGATTCAGAATAGTTGGGGCAGCCCAGCTAGGGCACTCCTCACTGCCCATATCGGATTGTGCCCTATATCTTTGATTTTGACACTTTTATACAACCACATATGGCTGACAGCTATAGCTTTTAAAAATCACATGATACAGCTGAGTGTCTTGGAAAATTGTTAGCTCTTCAAAAATAACAGCTATTTTTCTTCTATCAAATGAATTGCTGTGAAGAAGGCAGTGAAGATATAATGATAGCAAAAGGAACTGAGAATCTTGTGATGGAAATATTAGTACTGAAGTTGGCCCCATTCCAAAGTTCACTGGATTTGGATGAAGTCAGTGGTGGATCTAGCACTGGGCAAAAAGGGGTAATGCCCTGGGTAATAAGCTCACAAAACTGCTGGATCAACTGGAGAAGTGTTTTGAGGCTCTCAACACGGTCAAAAACAGTATTTCTGTTTTTCTGGAAGTACTTCAGGAAGCCTCAGAATGCTTCCCCAGTCATTCACGGAGTTGCACAAGGCTCAATTTCACTGGTTATCATGGTGGCTGTAGACTAGTCCTTAAGTTGCAAGGTGGTGCACGGTGGGTGTCATCATGGACCTTGACCCAGGATCACTTAAAGGCAGGATTATTACTGCTAGAAGGCCTCTCAGTATATTTCTTTGTTTGCTAGTATTGCTGCCATCACACACATGTGTGTCAACTTATATGTATGCAAATGCACATTCTCTTTGGTCCATAGTTGCCCAGTCCAGAATTAAACCAAATTGAGAGAATTTATGACAAGAGAGCCAAAATTGCTTTTTGGGATGGGAGAGTGGACAACCTCAGTGTGCCTCTAGACAGACCAGGGGTCTCTAAACGTTTTGGTAGGAGAGCCACATTGAATGCAATCCAGAGTAAATTGTTCTTACACTGGAGCAAGGACTCCCCATAGTTACTCTGGATTTCGCCCTTGGATAGTTAATAGGAATCTGGACAAAAAATACAAAAACATTGCCTGGTGAGGAATATCTGGACTCTCTTGTGTAGCCAGACGTTTTCTGGGCTTGACTCAGGCTGCAATCCTAACCCCCCAATTATTCTGGCACAAGTCCCGTGCTGGCCTGGGGGTGCTGTAAAGCACTTCTGGAGGTTAGACCAGTTCACAGACATATACCGTCCTCCCCATACCATCTTGGGAATAGGATGAGTTGCACTGGTCTAAATTGGTTAGGTTTGCACCCTAATACTGCAATCCTAAAGACACTTTCCTGGGAGTAAGACCCACTGAACACAATGACTCATTGAACACAATGAGTGTTAGGATTGTGCTCTATGTTAGTGAGTTTTAGGATGGCATAAAGGCTTAATTGCAATTGCAATTGGAGAGGTTCCTGAAGGGATAATAAAAAATGTGAAAGGATATGGGAACTACCCAGATTTGGATTGAAAGACAGCCTGGAGGAGGCTGGAAAAAAAATTGGCTACCTGCTGGGCAGTTCAGCTTAATCTTGGGAAAAATGAGGGAAGATTTGTTCCTGCAAATGAGATTATGCTCTTTGCATAATGGAGATATGTGCTTTCTGTCTGTTGGGTTGGAGAGCCTGAATTTGCGAGACCTTAGAAAAACATCATATGCAAATATCCTGCAGTGTTAACATCACTCCTGATCTGATTGGATTTGGTTCTACGCATGGGGGACGGATGACTCCATACTATGTGGTCAGTCCCTGCTTGTCACACTTTACCAAGTGCTGGCAAGAAGAAGCATTAGAATTAAATGCTTCGGGATGATAGGAATTTTTGGAATATGGGCTCTTCTGTGTTTAGAGCTGCTCTGTAGGATGTCTTTAAGCCATGATAATTCAGTCTGTAACTCTCTCATAAGTCCACCAAATAAACCAGTGGTTCCTAATGTTTAGGAGCCCATGGAACACTGAGGAAAAAATTGAAATTGTTGTGGACAACAAACAATGTACAACGTTTTAATGCTTTAAAAAATACAGTTAAATTTGTTAGTAGTTCTGGTCCATTCTCTGCCCTCTCTAGTAGTCTGTTGAGAAATGCTTGCTCAGTAAAATGCTGGAAATGATAGAAGGCAATCTTTTTTCCCCCTGAGACCTTGTGGCTCACTTCTCAGGATCTCATGGACAACAAGTTGGGAACCATTGGTTTAAACAGAAAGCCCTCAAGATTAGGACAGATGTACTGGAAAATATTTTGGTGTCTTCACCAATGCCTATTCCAAACCTTTTAAAACTATATCTTGCTATTTTGAACCAACGTGAATAGGGTTGCCATACCCCCGAATCCAGAGAAACTACGGGAACACATAAGAGACTCTACATGCACCCGTAGTTACTGCACCACCTAGTGAAAACCTATGGGAAATTCATATTGAAATCTAGAGTAAGTTGTTCTTACACCGGAGCAAGGACTCCCCGTAGTTACTCTGGATTTTGCCCATAATTCTATTCCACAAAATCGGGACAGGACCCACTGTCACACTTTCCATATGTGAACACAATCCCTAAAGATTGGGACTGTCCGTGTTTTTCGGGACTTATGGCAACCCTAAGCATGAAGGAGTCTCCGGCAATCATCATCATACAACCTGGATGATGGAAAAAAAAGAGAGAAGGAACTTCTGTGAGAATGTGTGGAAAAGAAGTCATAGAACGTTGAGGTTAAGAAGTGCTGAGTTCTATTTGATAAGTTCAGGAACGCTCCGGTTCTCGCTCAAATACAAACTTTAATTTTTCTGTGAGCCAAGAAAAGGCTATGGTGAGATGGATAAGATGAACATCTAAATCTTAAAGAAATCTAAAGAACTGTGATCTCGTTCTTTTCTTGAGGAAGGGTCTATTTGTCTTTGCTTCTAAGCCTCACCTAGACATTGGTAGTAAGAAGTGAACCTGATATGAAGACCCTCTGCCACTTTTTCTGTAAAGAATAAATCAGTGCAGCAGGGGGAGCTCTTGCTATTATTTTATACAGGAGAAAAAGGCAGAGATCCTGTTTAAATGAGGAAAAATGTGGAAATGTATGGGGATGTTCTCTGGTAATGAAAATGATATCAATCTTGCAGTATTAAAAATAGCGGCTGGAATGAATTTTATTTAAACACAAAATAAATAAAGGTAAATCTGCAACCAACTCAAAGGAAAAGTTGCAGAGTTGTAATAGTGTCTCCAATAGATTCTGAGCAAATAAATAAAAATATTCAGATGAGGTTGCAAAGGGGAGGCAAAGAAGATGTGAATAATTAGGGACAACCTTCCATTTTTCCCTGCTAAGGAGAATGAAACAAAGTTAAATGCTGGAAATATGGTCTCTCAATTTAATGTTCTGTGAAATAACACTTGAGGTAGTAGAAGCAGAAATCTTGCAGCCATGAGTAGGCTTCATTGGTTTCTGTTGTGATTGTGTGCTGACTGGGAGAAGAGATTCAGCTGGCGTTGCAAGCTTGTTGTATCTAAACAGGTATCCCTCATTGTCCTAGGCCGCAATCCTAAAGATACTTTCCTGGGAGTAAAACCCACTGAACACAATGGGGCTTACTTTTGAGTAGATATGGTTAGGATTGTGGTCTTAGAGTTTCATTCTGGAACCTCCTGTGGATAAAAGAGCAGTGAAATTTAGGGTGAAATCCTCATCTAGGCCATCCTAACTCCCTGGTGTACCCATTTCCATAATGAAAAAAGGGAGGCAAGCACATATCTGTGCACTGGCCTAACCCACCCCTGGTGTGGTGCAGAAATTTCTTAGGGCAGTTTGGTGACACCCCCAGCTTAGCACAGGATTTATACCAGGGTTTAGGCCAGCCTAATTAGAGATTAGGATTGCAGTCTTTAAGACCCTCTTCCAGTTTTCTTGTTCCTCCACAGCTCCTAACGAAATAAGGTCCTAATGGAATAACCTCAATAGTTGCCAGGGTTTGATACTAGGACTCCCTGTTGATACCAAAAATGTGTTAAATAACAACAATTAAAAAAAATAAAGAAGTGTGTGTTTATACAATTGTTTAAAAACAGCTTTTCTTTCTGTTGTGGAGTGTCAGTCAGCAGTTATAAATGCAAAGGACTGCTGCCTTTGCTTGGCTGAGCTGAAGAATGGAATGATTGCTTGCATGATTGCCTCTCTACAGCAGGAGAAAAGCAGTTTTTAAGACTGTGATTTGCAGTGGCCATTTGTGTTGAGTCAAATCCATGTATAAAAATTTATAACAAGGTTGGACATGTATGTTACTTTATAGTTAGATATACAATTTTCAGGTATTTCAGGTATATTTTCAGGTATTCAGTGTATAATAAGGTTGAACATATATGTTGCTTTATAGTCAGATATACAATTTTCAGGTATTGCCTGGTAGTACCAGATTTTGAACAATTAGAAGAACAGAAGTGTCCAGCTTGTTCTCTCAGCTAAGGCACTGAAACTATAGCTGGAGTGTAAATTAAGATATACTGTACTTACACAAACAATTCTGTAATTATTGCTCTTATGCCAATAAAAGATTGCATATCCTATCGATTTTTGTAGAGGAAACACCCAGCCGTTGCACATCCTGGGATGCAACACAAATTGCAGGTACATTTTTTTATATGAATGTATTTACAAGCAGTTATTCAACACATTTCAGCAAGAAAGAAACCCACAAACACAATTCCTAGCTAATATCCATGCTTGCTTTCTTCAAAAATATTCTAACAAAAAGAGTGTCATTCCGTTTCATTGCCACCTTTTTTCTCTCCATAAGTGCCACTGAAGTGCTATATAGAATGAATGCTGACCAAAACAATATGCCATAAAATGCAAATATTTCAATATGGTGTAACATAAAGCAAATCTATGTCAATCATCTAAGGAATCGTTTGCTTTACTGGTTGCATTTACTAAATGAGCATCTGTAGCAACTGAACTCCTCTTGAACTTACTGAATAGTAAAAAGGGTGGCAGTTGGAAGACAAATCAATTCCGTACAAGATTATAAAAACTGCATTGTGAAAATTGCCCTTGCAGTTATTTCTGAAATGTACACCATAAGTCAATACATATTAAATATAATCTTGACTGTGTATTTTTTTAAGAAATTTCTCTTACTTCAGAATTGGCTTGTATTAGTCAAGAGCCCAATCTGCAAAAATGGTAGGAGTTATGGGCAACTGCCAGATTCACCCTAATAGGCATTATTACAGGGGACATCATCGGGTAAGAATCGGAGGCTCCATGTAGTCAGTTCTTTCTACTGTGTTACTGATACGTGCAATTGCAACAGCTCATAGTTGCACAATCCATGGTGGCCACATGTACAGGATCTCACAAGAAAGTCCATGAAATTGGAAGCCATGCTTCAAGCACCTCTTGGCCCTATGTTCACTTTTACTACTATATAGTCCTGGGGCATCCAGAACTACCATTTAGTCCTGGACCATCCAAAGCTGTGTGAACTTCCCTTGATATTCATGTTAATTCATCTCTATCTTACAGTCCAATCCTAACAAAGTAACACAAAGTCTGATTCACTCACAGTTTTTATTGAATGGTCTGAAGAGCAATACACAAGTGGGATTGTCAATCATCTCTTTCCAAAGGGCTGTTGTGCCACTGCAAGTTATCCAAAAGATACCCAATTAAGGCCTGACTGCATTGGTAGGTTTACTGTCTGCCATGGAGTTTGCAAAGCCACCGCTGCCTTATTTAAAGGAGTACATCAGCAGCCTTTCCAAAAAAAAAATCAATTGAGTTAAGGGTAACCAAAAGCAGACAGGCTAGAAATGTTGCTTAGAAATGATGTCCTCACCGTGGGACAACTGCCTGTGTGGAATGAAGAGAAATACTGACAAAGTAATCCTAACCCTGGTTAGGCCAGCAGAAGTCCTGGCACAAGTCCTATACTGACCTGGGGGTGTTACAAAAGTATGCCACTGGGGGGGTTTGGTCAGCACACAGATATGTGCCACTGCCAGCCTTCCCACACCATTGTGGGATTGGAGAGAAGTGTGAGTTGTACTGTCCTAAATTGGTTAGAATAGCACCTTCAGAGAGAATAGCAAGGAGAAGACAACTCCATCAGCCACATCAGTGCCCTTTTCTGTAGACTGAGGTGCATATTTGTGAGGGGAAAGAGGTGCCACATTGTACATACAATTGTTCCATGTAGTAGGCAAAAGCATAGTGATTTGGAACATTGCTGTTCCCTGTCAGTGGGGTGGGGGAAGGAGGTGGTTGCAGTGAAACTCTACAGAGTACGAGAGGAACAGAGGGTTATAGTGGTTCAGTGGTTTAAGACGCTATGCCTGTCAACCAGCAGGCTGAGGTTTGAGACCTGGGTGCTACAAGATGGAACATGCTCCCATCCCTTGCCCAGCTCCTGCAAACCTAGCAGTTCAAAAGCATGTAAATACAAGTAGATATATAGGTACCACAAGTAGATATATAGGTACAAGTAGATATATAGGTACCACCTTGGTGGGAAGGTAACAGCGTTCTGTTGTAGTCATGCCAGCCACATGATCACAGACGCATCTTTGAACAACTCTTTGGCTTAGAAATGGGGATGAGCACTACACCCTACAGTTGGCCATGACAAGCAGTACAACCTGCGGGGACACCAGAGGAACAGAATACATAAGTCTATGCAATATGTCACAATAGAAAGAGGCATCTATGTTATAGGGATAACAGAAAAAAGCAGAAAGGCAAATGAACTCTCAAAATATTGGGCAAATCCACATAAAACATAAAAATCCATATAAAAATCTTGCAACATCTAGCAGGATTTGTCATGGCAGTTGGTGCCTTGCAGCTGCTCAGATCTGTGCCTCTCTCTCCCTGTCTTTCTGTCAAGCCCTTCTGACCTGTACTATCTTCTAGAGCAGCGTTTCTCAAAGTGGGGGTTGGGACCCCTTTGGGGATCGCCTATATGTTTCCTGGGGGTCGCCTAAAGACCCCTGGTGCAGGGGGCCAGGTCAGGCTTGCCAGACCTCCGGCTGTAGCTGCGCGTGCACTGGGGCTGACTGACAGCCTCAGGGCCCAATCCTATGCATGCCTACTCTGAAATAAATCCCATTATAGTCAGGGGGCCTTTACTCCCATGTAAATGTGGATAGGATTGCAGCCTCAGGGCCCAATCCTATGCATGCCTACTCTGAAATAAATCCCATTGTGTTCAGTGTGTGCATAGAATACACATTTCATTTGTAACAATGTAAATACATCCTGCTTATCGGATATTTACATTACGATTCATAACAGTAGCAAAATTACAGTTATAAAGTAGCAACGAAAATAATTTTATTGTCGGGGTCCCCACAACATGAGGAACTTTTAAAGGGGTCACAATGTTAGGAAGATTGAGAACCACTGTTCTAGAGTTTTTGCCATTGTTTGATGGAAGTATTCTGTGTCAATGAAAGTATAACCCAAAGGGATTTGCTGAGTGAGCTTCCTTCTGTTTAGTATGCAAAGTGTTTCCAGAGATTATGGGAAAGGGCTGGAGACTGATTAGTACAAACAGAAAATTTCCATGTCATGCAGGGGTGTCAAATTCATTTCATGCAGCAGGCCGAATAGCATTCATGATGCCTGCTGAAGGCTGAAAGCAATGTCATTAAGAAGGATGTGATATAATTTACCACAGTGGTACTCAGGCATTTCATCCCGGGACCCCCTTTCAAACTTAAAAATCTGTTTGGGACCCCCTGTCAGATTTATCAGGATGTGACATCATTGTGATGAAAGAAATTTTCCAGGTCTACTCAGAAGTAAGTCCCATTGTGTTTAATAAGGCTTACTCCCAGGCAGCAGCAATCTGCCTCTGCGCGTCTCCTGATGCAGGGCGCAGCACATCCCTTGGGATGCGTGTGCGCCCCCAGGACACTGCACATGCGCCAAAGTTGGTGCGTGCACAGTGTCGCTTCTGAAGCTGACCGGCTTCAGAAGAGCATCGTGCATGAGCCAACTTTGGCGCATGCGCAGTCTCCTCTGAAGCTGGTTGGCTTCAGAGGAGACTTCCTCCTCTCCAGGGAAGAGCCAATGGCCACCTCAGATCTAGCTGGATCGGGGGCAGGGGGCGGCTGATGCCTGGGGTCAGCCAGAGGAGAGTCAAACTCCTCTGGCATATCACCCCACTGCAGCACGTCACCCAGTGCGGACCACACCAGCCGCACCACCCTGATGACATGACAGCTCCCAGGAATGCCCAGTGCCTGATTCCAAGATGAAAGATCCCACAATCTCGTGACCCTCTCTGAGCCAAGGTTGGGATCAAACAATGCAGGAGTGACCTACTTCTCAAGAAGTTCTCAAGAAGTAACCAACTGGTAGAAGCCTTGATACTTGGTATAAGGGGAAAAAAACCTTTCTGATTCCTTTTAGATCTTTCTTGAAATGAGGATGCTGATAGACTGGAAGTACAGTGGCTCCTCACGTAAAGAAAGCCTCACGTAAAGTAAGTTTCACGTAAAGTAAGTGCTTCACGTAAAGAACATATTCTTTGGCAGTTGGGGCAGACGCGCTGGCCGGCAACCTGTTTAAACAGTGTCAGGGCTGCGTAGTGCACCTGCCCGTAGTGAAAGCAACACTTCTGTGCTGTTCCTCCTGTGGCTGGGTGTCTGCTGGGCAGAGGGAGAGAAGAGCAGTGGAGAAGAGGGAAGCAGCTCAGGGCTAACCAGAAGGGAGCAGGGGGGAGAGAGGCTCAGGACAGAGAGAAGGAGAAAGTGGGGAGACACTTTGAAGGTGTCTGGATTGCAGACTCCTAACCATGTCTACCCGGAAGTAAGCCCCATTGTGTTAAATGGGTATTTCTCTCAGGAAATTGTCTTTAGGACTGCAGCCTAAGTAGACTTGATAAGATCATGCACACTGAATGCATGTTTTCAATTCAGTCCCAATGTTCTGTCATCATTTTTACATCCAGTTAATATTTTTATATGAATATTTTGGGGGTTGTGGAACCAATCATCTGCGTTTCCATTTTTTCCTATGGGAAAATCCTCTGCACGTAAAGAAAGTTTCACGTAAAGAAACTGCCTCTGGAAGGAATTAATTCTGTTATGTGAGGTGCCACTGTATTGTGAAAAATTTGAGGGACTTTCTTTGTCCTTGATGCTCATGGCATTGTTGGGCAGTGCGTTATCATTTGGAAGAGTGCAGTTGTCATTGGCTTATAACCTCTCAGCCATCCTGCGAATCAAAGAAAGAGAAGGAAGGAAAACAGCCATGTAAAAAGTTATTTGTTGAAAGCTAGTGTCTATGATTGGATAGGCTTTGTGTTGCACCTCTGATTTACTCAGTTAGTACCCTTACTCAGAGGTAAGGGTAAAGAATAATGAATTGGTTGCTTGTGATGCAATATTAGGAATAGTTTCTCTACCTGATATTAGGAAAAGTTTCTTTACCTGCAGTATTAATCCTATTATTTTCAGATCTGGATGATGAAGGAAAATGGTTTGTTTGTTTTCATATTTTTATACTGAGCTTCAAAAAGCTCAGGGTGGTCCATGGTTCCTTCCTTCTTTTTTCCCTCGCAACAACCCTGTGAGGTAGGTGAGGCTGAGATTTAGAGTGGCCCAAAGTCACCTCACAAATATCCTGAGACATTCATCCTGGCTGATGGTCACAATGCCATGGGACACTTGCCCACAGTATGTATTTTTCCATTTGGAGAGCCAGGAGTTGTTCAGATTCATGACCTACCTTCCTGTGGTGCAGCTAATAATCATGTAGCCCATTGCAAAGCTCAAAATGTTGCCCTAGAAGTGATGTCACAACCGGAAGTGATGTCATCCCCAGGTATTTAAAAAAAGAAAATTGGGGAAAACCTGCCTCCTCATCCTCAGCAGTTCACCACCCATTTGCTCTGCTAGTGACATAGCTACAGCACCTATTTTCTATTTGGAGTCAAAGAACATTTTGTTGCACCCCCACACACCTGCAATAATAAAATCAAATTTAATTAAGTTTTAAAAAAAGAAAATTGTGTCCCTTATTGGTTAGGGAAACTGTGCTGGGCAAAGAGCAATGGTTCTTCTTTCCCTGCTAAGTAGAAGAGGAGCACCACTTAGAAGTGCCTGCATGGGTAACTGTATTATGACATATGTACAGTATATGGAAATGAGAGCTGATTCATATTACAACCTTATTAGTCCCTTACAGTATCAGAATTACATCTCATTAGCTCTCTGAGCAATGGTAGAACTGAGTCAAGAAAATCCACTTTTTGTTTCATAGGCTTTATGTATTTTCATTTTCTGGTTAATTGGCCATAACATTTGGTGGAATATAGATATTCCAATGCTGTTTGTTTCATTATATTCTGCATCAGATTACCTATCCATATGTTATGTAACATGATGATATATAACATGATGGTATTATCATTCAGATATACCTCATTTTTCACCATTTTAGCCAGTAGTGTCAAGCTCAGCCCCCCTAAAGTTTGCAGCCCATGCAACTGCACCTCCTAGCTATGCCACTGCTACCTTCCCTGAAGTTTGTTTTCTGCACCAGTAATGAGACTGGAATTATTGGATAGTTGCTGAGACTTCCATACCCCACAAAGGCTCACCTCTGCTGTCAATCCTCACTGCAGTAGCCATCAGTACCCACAATCTATGGAAGAAGGTGGCAGGCATGTACAGTAGAAGAGATGGTCAGGGGAGATGATGGTTGCAGCTGCTCTGTGATGTTTCCACCACCATCCAGAACCTGATATGATTCTGACTGTGAGGAATCACACTGGTGCTCAGGCTGGTAATGGGTAAAATTGTTTACAAACAGGATGCCCATACAGAATGGAGGACAAAGTGTCTTTACCTTTAACCATTGCATAGAAGAAGGAATTTTGGCAGATTTAGCTCATCACTGAGGGATTTAAAAAGTAGCACCTACCTCAATTCCCTCTTCTCTGCAATGGTTAAAAGTATAGGCACTCTCTCCTCCGTTCAGTACGGTCACTCTGTTTGTAACAAGACTAGCAATGGCTGATCATTCAGGCCTCTGTCAGTCTTGAAAGACTATGGTATCGTGCTCGGCGCTGCATACGCTGCATGCGAAGCACGAAAGCTTGGGTTGGATTGTTATGGAGGATAGGCTGTTACCCAAGCAGCAAATCCCCCCTCTCCACGCCACTGAATTAGTCCAATGGAAAGGCAGAGCTAATACGATTGGATCCAGCTGGCGTCACAGAGCTGGGCTAAGGACAGGAGCTCACCCTGTCTTGTGGAGCCGACCCGGGTCTCGAACCCTGGCCTGCTGGTTAACAGGCACAGCGCCTTAACCGCTTGCGCCACCCATGCAGGAAAGGAGATATATATATATATATATATATATTTTTATTATTATTTTTTTTTTTTTGGGAAAGAGGGAAGGACACAGGAAGTAGGCTGCACCATATATAGCTTAAAACTAAATTATCATTCTTGGAGCTTCAAATTATGTACTATCCTTTACATACACTTGAAACTCAGTACCTTAAACTTTACATGTCAAAGACAGTGGAGACAAATTATGAGATCCTATAGTCACACAGTGAACTAGGACTCTGAAGTGTGAATAGCAACATCTTTTCCCCTACAGCATTTGTTGCCTGTCAGTCTCAGGAACGCCAGCATTTTGGGGGTGATAAATAGATCTGACTCTTCATTAAAAATAGGTGTTAAGGTTAGCTTCTAGCGTCATAATGCAAGTAGGTCATAGTCCTTGAACACAGGCAGGTGTGAACTACGCAATATTGCAGGTCATCACTTGGTTTGAGTGTTGGAACCCTAAGGGAAGGAAGATCCTTAAGAGCATTTAGTTAACTCCAGACTGTATAGTTTCTTAAACATTTTTTTGACAAGTTGCTCTTAAAGAAGTTTAACATAGACACACGCATGCCCTGTATGAAGGATGGAAGCCTGCTGTAGTACAAAGCTGAATATTGCCTATAGAATAAAGTTCAGCTCAGATTTGCTGATATGTCCATTTTTGTCACTGCTGGCCATTCCACCTAAACGCTTTGGCCAGATTTAGGCTGCAATCCTAACCATGTCTACTCACTAGGTCTCAATGGGTACTCAATAGGTCTTACTCCCAGGAAAGAGTATTTGGAATTGCAGCCTTAGAGCCCAGTCTTAGAGCACAATTCTAACCTTGTCTACTCAAAAGGAAGCCCCATTGTGTTCAATGGGTCTTACTCCCAGGAAAGTGTCTTTAGGATTGCAGCCTTAATCAAGTTCCCAGCATCAGTGCAGCTGCAATGCAATCCCAAAGCCAGGAAACAAACGTTATGTCTCCTTAGCATGAGGACATTTCTGTGACTGCTCCATAATCGTAGGATGCCATACTTACCCTATTGTCATGTCTGCATCAGTGCTGGAAAGGTGGATAGACTGGGTCCTCATGGAGAGTTTAAAAAAAGAAAAGAAAAGAAAGGAAGCTGCAGTGTTGTCCCACAGTGCCAGCTGTGATTACACATAGCAAATATACTGGAAATCATGTTCAATGATGAGATATCCCTGACCTGTTCCTGTAGTTACTGATGTATTGTGGTAAAAGATGTTAATCATAAACATTTTTTTTGGAGAAAAATGATTTTGTTCTCATGATTGTGATGTTTCTCTTAAGGAAACATTAATGATCACGGTGTATAATTTGTCACATTGAATCAGGGCACAATCCAGAAGTGCACTTGGGTTACCCTATCTGTCACTGGGCTGGCCCAATTGCAAGATGGGCCACCCTAGTTATTCTGGAAAATGCTTGGGGTAGCCTAAGGCAACATAGGCTGCCCCAAGACAGGTGGACCTGGGTTGCCCTAGCTTGCCAGCCTATGCAGTTCAGGAGAGGCATGTTGAGGACATGTTTAGCATTGCCTAGGGTAGAGCAGTTACTTGGTATCCAGAGCCTGTTTCCAGGGCAGAAATGCCCTCTTCCAGCTCCTCAGAGTTATACAACTGCAGGAGCAGATGCAACAATGAGTAGACCCAGAGGGGTCCATGATAAGTTAGAGTAAGAATGGCAGTGTTGACCAAAAATCTGAGTTCTTGGCCAGCCTACCTGCAATCCCTGCCTCTCAACTTTGCCTCTCAACTACTGCAGCCCACTAACTTGTGGATACAGAAGGCCCCTCCAAGAAGCCCCTTTTATTCACTGTGGACTGTCCTGGCATATCTCACCAAGGACTTCTTATAAGGCAGGCACCACAGCTGTTCCTTGCTCAGTTTGATCTGAGGGGGGTCTCCTTGGGAGCTAGCCCTCCCCGGGTGTCACTGACTTGGTGCCTACTGAGCATGCTCTGGAGCAACTAGAGCAGCCCAGGCTTCCTCCCTCTCTGGATGCAGCATGACTTTCTGCTCTGGATTCAGAATAATTGGGGCAGCCCAGATAGGGCACTCCTCACTGCCCTCGCTTTGGATTGTGCCCTATTATACTGGCACATATATTATTCAGAAATCTAATGGAATGTAGGTTTCTTACTTTCCTATGGATTCTTAAGCAAAGGAGAATGGGGTAGACTTTCTTTTAATAAATATAACAAATTCTGAGATTTTACTTCATTGTTTCTCTTGACTTAAAATGAAAGTCATGCATGTTAGGGACCCATCTTAACTCCTTACTCAGCAGTGGTGAAGCCTAATCGTAGCAGGTATGTTGTTTGGTCTTCCGAGTATAGGCAAGATCCTTGTTGGGAATTAGACCACAGTGAAGCAACAGAAGCAGCGATTGTACTTTCAAGAGAGTTCTGGGGGACATGCTTTAAAAAATGTACTACAACAGGAAGCCTGAATTATTATTCTTTCTGTTGCTTCCACTACATATTGTGCTGTTCTAAGAATCATTCCATGCCTCTGTAAGCAGTACTGAATGGGGTATGCATTCTTGAGACCATTGAAGTGTCATAAGGAAGTCAAGAACTACACCAATCATCTCAAAAAAAAGTTTGGTTTCCAAAGTTTCCAGATTTGTGACATCCTCAGAACTGGAACTGGAAATGGTGGTGGTGGTGATATGAAAAGTGAGTGGTGATGATGTGAAATGTGGCATACAATAACTTCAGCAGCCACTCACTTCTGTGTTTGGAGGTTGTTGGAAGCAACCAAAAAGTGGTAAGACGGTGTGGATGGGTGGGTGGGCTTTTTCCAGAGTGAGGAGAAAGCCCTTTAGTCCCTCTCCATCTTGTTCCCATCCAGATCACTCCAAAATTGCCATGAACTGCCCCTTCCACCATCTTACCTGCTCCAGTATGGTGTCTGGGAGCACTACTTTGTATGTGGTGCTTCCTTTGATTTGCACCCGAAGCCATACAACATGCCTTTTAAGATGCTGAAGTAACACTTACAGCAGCAATCCGGCTGTATAAGCAGATGAAAAGCTTTGGGTATCATCTAGAAAGGACAGAGTTGCTAGGTAGAATGTGCATGTTGTTTTGGTATTGGAAGCAAACTGTAACAGGCATGTAAACTTTCACTTTCACAGTATTTAGCTGTTTCAATGACATTGACAATTAAAAAAATTAACAAAAGCCACAATTCACTTTTGTGTATAAATTATCAGGGAACTTTTTTTGTGCAAGGTGTTTTTAACAAAACCCTATAACCTGCCTCTAAAAAAATATATTAGGCTGCAGCTTGACCCAGTCCCAGCTCTTAACAAACATATTAAACTATTAATTAACCACCAAATGAGATTTATCTCCCAGCAGTTTCTGAGTTCTTGGCACTTTGAAGAACCTTTTGTTGATTGTGGATTGCAGAACTAACTGTGGGTTAATTGCATGCCAGTCTTTCTGAATTAAATGCAATAAAACCCAAGGTTAGTGCTTATATTATGGAAAACGGTGGATGCCATTGTTTTAAAACCAAAGATTTGTATCTGGGTTTTGGGGCACCCACAATCATGTGACCCATTTCTCAATTTTAATTAGGCCTTTGAGGTATATTACTGTAGAGTTCTCAGATGGTGAACACGTAATAGAACTTAGCTTTCCCCAAGTAAATATATACTGTGTATATATATATATTTCTTACCAATTTAGATTACACAGTGCTGTAAGTCTCGTATTAACCTTGTGCAATAATGTATTTGATCTCTCATGCTGTGTGCACGTCCTGCCCCATCCCACCTTCCCAATTAATTTTTCTAATCATGTGAGTGTAGAGTTAGTCAGAGTTCTCTAAAGGAAGCTTCTTCTAAAGTAAATTTAAGAGTCATAGTAAAAATTGAAATTAAAGGTTAAAAAGTTGAAATATGTCTTATTTAGGCTTTTGCAAGTGATATGAATGTCTTTTTTGTGGACAAGCTGTAAAAGACTGGGTTCCACTTTTCAAGTGTTTTCACTTTTGGATGGTGCTCCTGGGCAATCAGTGGGGGATGCCTGTATATGCATAGTGGAATTCATGGGCTCTCTGCAACCCACCTGTTCATGACCAATAACACAAGAAACGCATCATAAAATAGGTAGCCACTCTTTCAATGTTAGGGCTCATGGACCTTTAAAGAATGTGTAAAGGCTGGATTTTTTTTGCAGGTGCAGCTTGTCAGTTGTGAGATTAGGTAGACAAGCATTTTGATCCTTGGATCCCATCAGTTTTTGCACCCAGCTTACATATTCCAAAAAGAAAAATTGGGAAAAGTCAGATTGTGTACTACTACAAAGCTTAGAACATGTTCTCCACATCTGTGCAAGTCCACCCCTTTGACTGTTCATCTCCCCCCAAAATACTTATTTTGCTTATCCCAGCAGGAATGGAAAATGAGGAACAGAACTCCTTTCTTCCTCTTCCCACTTCCCTGGGATGCAGAACCACAACTTGTAAAGGGTGCTGTTTTTTCCTTTGCTGTGTTAATGGAAAAGAAAGGTAAGTTGCAATCATGTTCTGGTAACTCCTGCAACACAGCTGGAACCAGTCGTATAGGCTCTGCCATTCCATTGGACTATTTCAGTGGCGTGGAGAGGGGGAATTTGCTGCTTGGGTAGCAGTCTATCCTCCATATCAATCTACCCAGGCCACTGTGCTCTGGAGAGGACACTCCAGCTTCACATGCAGCAAAGAAACAACACGGGAAGTGACAGCTACTTTTCCCATTTGGAGCACGATATCATGGTCTTTTGAGACTGAAGGCTGCCAATGGAAGTATATAATGGGGAGGCACTGAAAGGCAGGAACTAACAACTTTGACTTGGGCTCAGAATCTTTTATAGGGTGTCTCCCAAAATTAATTTTTGAGCTCTAGCTAGAGAGTGTTGCTACATCTTTAAAAATGTTGAATTATGCCCTTTAATTGTTAAGTATTATTAGGATGGTTGTTGAGCTTCTTTGACTCTGCTGAAGGAATACTTCAAAATCTAGTCATTTAGTCAAGTTCAAAGATAATTTTTCTAACAGGATAATTTTTATGACTATTGATGGCTACACTACCTATATTAAAAGTTCCACCATATCCAAGTCTGGATCAAAATTGTATACTATTTTTCTGGGACTTTTACAGAGCAACCCAAGAATGGGTGGGTTTATAACATCATTTTATTTCATACCAAACACAATACGTAAAACTAGATACAATAAAACAGCAGATTCGGCAAAACAACAGAAAAAGCTGATTCATTGTTTTCTGAAGAGTCACTTGGACACATTCACTATACATAACAAAAATGATGTAGGGATACAACTGGAGAGATTTCAGAGGAATAAACCAACATGTTTGTATCCAAGAGTCTGTGCAAACGTCCTTCCCTAGGAGACTTAAGAAAAATAATGCACTGATAGTGGGATACTTTAAATTTAGGGGACTAGCATGAACTGGAAATATTTTCATATTGGGGAATTGTGTTGTGAGAGACTTGGATGTTATGTGGAATTATTTTTCAATCAAAGTTTTTTTCTGACTTCTGCTATACCTCCAGTTTCTGAGGAAGTTTCTAAGGAAGATTATGGAGGTGCTGAGGTCACCTCCATAATCAAGAATGCTGCCTATGTCAAATCAAACATCTTAAAAGAAGCAAATGCATAGGAAAGGAAATAAACTTCAGTATAAGGAGGGAAAAAACTAATTGACCACAACAACAAAGCTGATAAATAGCTTAAGGCAGAAGTACAGCAATGTGAATAATTGCGCAATTGATGCAACTTTGAAGTGAAGAGCAACAGTTCCTTCTTGTAGTTAAAAGTGAGCATGCAAACTAAGTTTATGCAGATGATGTTGGCAAGTTAATTCAGAGGCAGAATCAATCAGGTTTCTTTCTTGCACAGCAATTCCTGTGGGTTAAGGATAATTGCGCATAGGCAACTGTTATAGCTGTTAAGAAATGGAATGGGAAAAGCATGTCAGAGTTAATGGTTGCACAACTGCTTCTTAGGCAAAAGGTCCAGAGTGGCTGAGCAGACGATGAATGTGATTATTCTGCTGCAGAGGAAAACCAAGTTTTTAGCTACAAGGCGAAGCGCCAGGCTACACATTAAGAGAAATGCATCATGTGGCCCAGGGTTTCCTTTCCCTTGGGGATAGGCTTGTATAACGTGAGAGTCAGGTGATACAGAGCACAATCCTAATTGGACACTCTGCATGGGTACTCTGTGTCAAAACAAACCACATTGTAAGATAAACTTGGCATCCATCAGTTTTGAAAGACTGTGGTGTCATGCTCGACGCTACATGCGAAGCACAAAGGATGGGTAGATTGATATGGAGGATAGGCTGTTACCCAAGCAGCAAATCCGCCCTCTCTACGCCACTGAAATAGTCCAGTGGAACAGCAGAGCCAATACGATTGGTTCCAGCTGCATTGCAGAGCTGGGCTATGGACAGGAGCTCACCCTGTCTTGTGGGGACCCGGGTCTCAAACACTGGCCTTCTGGTTAACAGGCACAGTGTCTTAACCACTTGTGCCACCCACAGCCCATTATATGACAGACTCACAGGTTATTTGCTGTAGGATGGCCTTATGTTTGCCTTAACCAGAACATCATGATAAATAAAACGATCAGCAGCTGCAGGCTTTGGTAGTGTCTCAGTCAGCAGCAGCATATTTAACCCCAGGACTCTATTGATAGAGGTTAGAGGATGCAAGCTCTCCACTGGTAGGACCATTTTTATAATTTTTAATTATTTTTCAGTTGGGAAAATAGAAGTTGAGGTCTTGGAATACATTTTTTTTAAAAGCAAAATTGTGTTCACATTCAATATTTATTTATTTTATTTAGGGGATTTACATCCCACTTTTTCCATTCTAAAGCAAATGTCCAAGGCAACTTTTAAAGCTTTAATCCTTTTGTCCTCACAACAGCCCTATGAGGTAGGAAATTCTCTGTGATAGGAAAAAAAACTGTAATTATTATGCTGGTAAGGGATTCTGCTTTATAGATATTTTACCACTAGAAACACAGAATCTTGAGTTATTTTCCTTCACAGTCTTGGAAACCATAAAGGGCTAGTTCACACAAGCAGGTCCAATCCATTGATTTACATGCATAAGTGAAGCATCCAGTGGTGGGCACCAGCAGGTTCGCACCTACTCTATAGAACCGGTTGTTAACGAGAGACAGGACATATAAAGTTTAAAATTAGCCATTTAAAAGTGGCTGCCAGATGGGCAGAGAACCGGTTGTTAATTTCTTTGAAACCCATCACTGGAAGCATCATAGGTAAATGGTTCTATATACAGAAATTTTAAATCAGTTTACCTAACTTCAGCTCTATGACTCTTCTAATCAGTTAGTTCATACAGTATATTCAAAGTGCTCAGTAAATTTAATTTACAGATGCATACATATGAATTGGCTCATTGTTTTTGAGAGATTGGTGGAAGGATATATCGGTACAAGTTGAGGTTTCTAACTGAGGGTGAAATCCTAACCAGTTTAGCCCAGTGCAACTCACCCTTCTCCCTATTTCCATGGTGTTGTGGGAAAGTGGCGTATGTTGCTGGACTAAACTAATTCCCTTAGGAGTGGCACAGAAATGCCATATGGCACTTTTGCAGCACCCCTAGGCCAGATCCAAACATATTGGCTCTGCCTTTCCATTGGACTAATTCAGTGGCATGGAGAGGGGAGATTTGCTGCTTGGGTAACAGGCTATCCTCCATAACAATCTAACCCAGGCTTTCGTGCTTTGCGTGCAGTGTATGCAGTGCCGAGCATGATATCAGTCTTTCAAGACTGACGGAGGCCTGCTTTTTAGGCCAACGCGGACTTGTGCTGGACTAACTGGGGAATAGGACTGCAGTCTAACTGGGGTAGCATCTTTCTTCCTTTGAGATTTTCCCAGCGTATTTACCCATATTGAAATGCCACCATCCATTCTCATAAAAGTACCCAAGATTATAAGATTGTCTTCCATCCAGCTTCACCCAGGTAACTGAATCATTGGTGCCTTCAGACTAGGCCCTTGAGGTATTATTTTACAAGCAATGATAGTGAATCATTTTCAACACTTTGCTGCTGCTCATAGATTTATGTGTTGCCAAATGTGCTGCAGATCAAATGCTGTTTGAACATTACATCCTTGCTAGAAAGGCCCAAACAACGAGTGAATGATGGAGGAGTAATACCTGCTTTTAAAAAACCTTCAACGACAGATGGAGTGACGCATCAGTCGGAGTAAATTTCAGTTGTGTCAAAGACTGTGTCTAGCCAAAAAGTGGGCCCTGCCATGGCAGGAATAACACTAACAAGAAGAAGAAGAAGATGATGAGTATGATAAATAGCTGTTTAGTCCAGTACTGCACATGGCCGGAAGATGTCACTGTCGCTTATGCAATGGACTTTTTGGTATCAAAATGCCAGTAACCTTCCCATGGGTTCATTGTGTCTCTCCTAATCTCACTAAATTTCCTCTGGAGCTCTGTGAAATAAAACACTTCAGTGAAACCATGTCTTTAGGCTGTCAGCCACTGGAAAATTACTACGTGCACTGGACTGGATGTCAGTTACATTGCCACCTCTTTTGTGCTTCTGCAAACAGAAAACGCATGTAAATTGACAGAAAATCTACCTAGATAAATGGCCTCATGCGGATCTCACATCGAGCTAATAACCTAATAGCAGATCTGTTTTGCATGTGCTGATCATAGCTGATCAATAGTAACCCCTTTTAATAGACATAATTTGAAAGCGATGGAGCCATCATCTCAAACACCTGCAGTCACAAAACAATATCGCTGAAAATCAAAAGACCAAGAAATAAATTTTATTTCGCCAACACCAACGTTCGTGCTGGCAAGAGATGATGGTTTTAAAGGAGAGGGCAAATGTTCTTCCAGTTGCCTTGTCAGATGCGATTATGTTTTACCACTGCTTCTGTGCGGAGAGAGAAAAGGTCATTTTGTGAAAGGGAATGGTAAGCATATTTAAATTCAGGCTGCTTCGTATGTGTCAACTCTGTATTGAGAGCAATTCTGTGTCTTCGCTGGCAGTGCAAACATATGTGTGGGTTGTGTTACCCAGCTCCCTAAATGCACTGGGGTGTCCCAAACTTATTTAATTTTATCTAAGGTCAGTGCTAGGAATGCATGGCCAGATATAAAGCTAGGAATTTCCAAAATGGTTTTGAAAGGACATCTTTCCCTGTCCCCCCTTGCCCTTCCTTCTTGCCCTTCCTTCTTCTCCTTCCTAAATTTCCCAAGAGCGATTGCTGTTGCCCAACATCTGATCTGATCTGTAGGGCATGTTACAGGGTAACCATATAGAATGAAGGACAGATGGTCTTTACCTTTAAGCATTGCCTGGAGGAGGGAATTTAGGCAGGCCTGCTTTTTAAACCCTTCCACCTGCATAAATTCCCTTTTCAAGGCAATGCTTAAAGGTAGAGGCATTCTGTCCTCCATTCTATATAGTCACCCTGGCATGGTACAAATATTTGGCTGTCCTGTTGCTAGAGAAAAATGAGGCCAGCAATGTACTCTGACGTTTTCCTCTAGCAGTCAAACCCCATATTATAGACTGGAGATAGGCTGGACATATCTCAACCTTAATTCCGTTATCTGTTTCTGATTCAAGTTGATTCTGATGGACTAAAAACCCAAACTTAGTGGAAATTCCTGACTCATAGCAGTCAAGGAAACCATTACTTCTTCAAGTTGGATCTTTAGGCAAAAAAAAAAAAAAAGAGGAATAGCCTCTGTTAGTTCCAATGGTCAATTCTCTCTTTTCATGGAGTTAAAACCCTACAAAAAAGTTTGGCCGAGAGAAGGCCAAATGATTGCTTCTCATTCATCCTGAAGATTCATTAGTGAAATCCTTGCTGTTCTGTCCGCTTTACCTTTACCTCACCCACCTGTTTCCACAAAGTTGGTTGTGGAAACCAACCAATTTAGGCCAGCACAACTCACCTATCTCCCCGTTCTCACTGTGGCATGGGGAGGCCAGCTCATGACTGTGCACTGGCCTAACCCACTCAAGTGTGACATCTTATGGTACTTCTGCAACACTCCCAGGCTTGTGCTGGGACTTATGCCAGCCTAACTGAGGGTTAGGATTGTAGTACCAGTGACACAGTTGAAACATAAACTGGCTTCTTATGTCCTGCTGTATCCCTTCTCCTGCTCCTCTGCTGAAACTGAGCAAGTTGCTGCCCAGAGTTGCACAGCCTCTACGACACTTGAGAAAAGCTTCCTCCAGGGCTCGCCAGACCAGGCTGGATCCAGCATTCACCAAAATTTTCGCCTCTCCATGAACACCACTTACAGTCCCGCTGCTCTGTCACTTTGTCACCGATAGGGATATAAGGGTGTTTTTGGACAGTTGTGTCTATGGCTCATGTCCCACAAGGATGTCCAGGCCATAAATGTGACTGCCCTGAGCATCACTATGCCCGCATTGGTGTCAAATGAAGCAGCAGAGCAATGGAAGCACTGCTTGAGAGGGGGGAGAGAGGGTCGCACAGCAGACTCCAAAATGGAGACTCCTACTCTATTTCAGGCACCTCACCAGTGCTCTTTTCTACCTTGCTCCAGTAAATTACCTCACACCACATGAAGATTGTTGAATGCACGTCTGGTGTGCCCACACCGTGGTTGGTAACAGTTCTTGGATTGCAGCTAGGTCTTTTTAAATACTCTTATCACCTGGCATTGAGCCACCACTCATCCCACCTCCAGCTTCTTGAGGAACCAAGAGGAGTCTCAGGAGAGGTAAATGTGGTCATTCGCTCCTTTTCTCCATCTTCCATGTTTCTCATGTGCAGTCCATGTATGAGTATGCTGCATTTTTCCTGACCATTCTCCATTCACTGCTTCCTGTGTTCTTTGAAACTACCTTTTATTATTCCCACATATATTATTTTTTATATTTTATTATTCTCTGCACATATCTGCAGAGTCTATTTCTTCTTTCCTTGCTTGCCTTACAGCCTGTATTCTTACCACAAGCCTTTCACTCCTTGGGTAAACAACTTTATTTGCACAGCACTTTAGTGTCTTTCCCAGTCTATTCCCCATTTCCATTTGACTCTTTCTCCCTATTCCCTCCATAGGTTTCCTCAGGGAAAGAGCACTATATCTTCATTAAACTAGTAGCTATCTCAAAAGCAATTTTTCTATTCCACATATCACTGCTTGCACATTGATTTACCTTTATTTTTGCTTGTTGATTTTCCCCTCTTATTATTTAATGGGTCAATAAATAGTATTTGCACTTGTCAACTTCTTATGACTTCTGTGTCCTCAAGTGGCTAAGACACTGTGCTTGTTAACAAAGAGGCCAGGGTTCAAGACCTGGGTTGGCCCCACAAGAAAGGGTGAGCTCCTGTACTTAGCCCAGCTCTGTGACGCCAGCTGGATCCAATCGTATTGGCTCTGCCTTTCCATTGGACTAATTCAGTGGCATGGAGAGGGGGGATTTGCTGCTTGGGTAACAGCCTATCCTCCATAACAATCCAACCCAGGCTTTCGTGCTTCGCATGCAGTGTTTGCAGCGCGAAGCATGATACCATAGTCTTCCAAGACTGACGGAGGCCTGCTTCTTTTCCTTTGCGGGTGGTGTGCTAAGAACAAATGGTTCCTTAGAAGGTGCACATTTCCAGTACATGTGTACGAGAGCACAATTACATTGTTACTGAGCTATATAGCAGTTGCCTTAATTACATATGCCATGATTACCTATGCTGCATTTGCATGTAGTGTGAAGTAGTGACCATTTGTGTTGTTCTAGCACATGTCTGTGCAGTGAAATGCCACATGTAATAGGTTGTGGGTACAGACGAAAGCTTTTCTGATTTGTTAATGACTAGATCACAGCTCTGGCAGGTGGCAGTGATTCAATCACAGCTTGAGCAAGTAACACACAGTTGTGTGTTTAGGAGTTGAAGGGTGCAATCCTATGCATGTCTGCTCAGAAGTAAGTCCCATTGTGTTCTGTGGGACATACTCTCAGGAAAGTGTATATAGGATTGCAGCCGAAGGCTATGTGGAAGAGGGGCTGCTGTTCATGGTGTATGTACTTAGGACACTTTCAGTTCTGGAAATAGGTAGTGCAATCATTTTGGAATCCTGCAAAAATCAGTTACCAACAGGTTCTATGTCCTAATAACCTAAATTACCAACAGGTTCTTGTCCTAATAACCTGAATTACCAACAGATTCTATGTCCCCTTAGTAACTTCTCAGAACCAGGTGCTCATTAGCAAAGAGTTCTATAGAATCTGTGAGAACCCCCTGAAGCCAACCACTGGAATATCTATTGAGCTATATGCTTTCTTAACACTACATCACTCCTTAGCTTCAACCCCCTTAGCTATGTATTGTGGCAGGAGACGAAAGTGTTTAATGTGAATGAACAAATAAGCACTCTCAAGGAAGCAGTCCCTGACATTTCAAGCGACCAACTTGCTGGTGGCAACATGTCTCCTGGGGTGTCTGTCCAGACATTATGAGGAATGCTGCAAGGGAACAACTAGATTCTTGAATCCCTGTCCTTAAAGACTGTGAAAGATCTGCTAATGGTGGACATTTCTGGGATAAAACTCCCCTAGCTAGTCATGGGACATATGCCAGGGAAGGGGTTGTGTCTCAGCTAAATCAGTGATACATGCATCTCCTATGATAATGTTCGACGTGCCTAGATGTTTGCAGCTCATTCACCTTTTCTCATATAAAACACTTCACTGGTGGGGGCAGAAGAAATCCTTTTTACAGCTTTTTCCTAATACCTATTATTTGGAGATTTCTTTTTGGAACTGAGAGCATGTGGGTTCCCCATCCTAGACTTTATGAAATTCTTTCTCAATACCTAGCTGAGGACTAATGTGATCTCAGTTGACTAATCTTTCTCTGCACTTTCCTCCATATGCATGCTTGGAAATTTTATACCTTAAATGGGGAGTGGGCAACCCTCCTCCCACCCTGTTTGATGAGAAAAACAGCATCTTTAACCAGTTCCATGTTGAAGGAATCCTGATTGCCTTGCAAAATGGAAAGTTATTTTCAGCAGCTCCGGTCACCTTTTTTGATCTTCCTATTTTCTTAAAGTGACACATTCAGCATGGAGGCTGGCAATCGATAGTGGAGCCGGCAGAATAGATTTGCGTTACATCGTTGGGCAAAACTGTGGCTTAGAAACTAGCCCAAATCCAGCAAGCTATTGGGGAGTGTATTCTATAAACCATGAGATCATTGATCAGGGGGCAAGAGTGCATCCTACCATGAAGAAGCACTTGAAACACTGGAATGGAGATATTAGACACTGTCCAGTAACTCCTTTGATAACACAAGTCGCTTTACTCGGTACTGAAAAAGCTAATACACAGCAGAAAAATACACCACAATGTTTTACATGCCTTATGTTGAAATGTAATGCAGACTTAGTTCACACTGGATTATAAAAAGCCGTGGTGGGTGGATTAAAAAAGCTTTTAAAAAATATAAACCTGCAGAAGATAATGCTTTTTCATTTTTTAAAATTCATCCTGTATCAGGTTATCAGTGCAGGAATGCTTTCAGCTCCTCAGGTTTAAAAGTCAAAAGCCAAAACAAGAACAGCAAATAAACTAATTACAGGTGTCATGTTTTGTCGTATGATGAAAATACAAGAGCATTCTACTTATATTTGTGGCAACTGTACTCTGTTTATTTTTCTTTTATATAATTTTCCATACATTGTCATTCTGATTGCTTCTTTCTACTTTGTTTATCTTTCTACTTTGATATCATTTTTGGTATGACATTGTTCTTAAATTATGCATCTTATTGCTTCTTTACATGGAGTGCCTTTTGTAGCCATGCAGCTAACTCCTGTCCTTTTACTTACCAGTTCTGCCCGATGGCATTTAGATACAGACAAAAGTTGTAGGCCATTTAGTAGTAGTGTGGATATGGACTTTTCAGCAATTGCAGTTTGTCTTATATCTGTATAACTACAATCCAGAGTAATTATGGGAGCACATAAGAGACATTTACGTCGATGTAGTTACGGCACCACTAGTGAAAACCTATGGAAAATTCATATTACAATCCAGAGTAAATTTTTTTATTGTCGGAGCAAGGACTCATCGTAGTTACACTGGATTGCGCCCTAAGTCCAACAGTGAAATTTGGTCGGCCTGAATGTACAAGGTTGAAGGTCCACAAGAGAGAGCAGACCTAACATTCATTAGACCTAACATTCAACATTTGGTAACTTGGGTAACCATATACTTGGGTAACCCCTTTTCCAGGAGATGTCCTCTTTTTAGCTTTATGTCCTGGAAATTTTGTTTGCATTGTCCTCCTTTTCCTTGTGAGCAGGCAGCATGTAGCTTTCTTGTAATTAATAAAATAAATAAATAATGTGTAATCGTTTTCCATTTAATAATAAGCAACGTAGTGTTTGACCACATGAACGCAATATACAGTACAAGTATGTACAGTGGCACCTCACGTAACAAATGCCTCACGTAAAGTATGTTTCACGTAACAAACAAAAATTTCTCTAGGATTCTGCTTCACCTAACAAACTGTGCTTCACGTAACCAACGTGAATAACACAAGTTGTAACGTGAATTACAACTGTAATTTGTTGGCAGTTGGGGCAGATGTGCTGGCCGGCAGCCACTCTAATGCCATTGTATTAAATGCAATTTTAGAATGCTTATGTGATCCATTGAACTCTGTTCTAATGTTCTAGTACACTCATTCTCAATCTGTGGGTCATGACCCACTATTGGGCATGTAAACAGAGCTATTCTCCCATCCCTCTCGCTCCTGCACCATCCTCACCACTACATAGGAGGTTCCCCACTCTCAGGGTGACCAGATGCCCAAACCTCAAAAGGAGGACAAAATCTTGAAATGTTACGGCCTTTTTGGTGGACAATGGCATGTTTGCTTACCCATGAGTAAAGCCACGCTATTAGGCACTTTAACTTTCCGATAAAGATCAATGAATATTTTTTATTTTTATTTTTTTGGCCGTAACATTTGATGGGAGGGAGATATTTCAAAACTGATTTTTACATTGGGTTCTGCTCTTTAATATGAATCCAACATCATATGACATGATGGGGTACTGCACACCATTGCAAAGTCCCCTAATGAAGCAAAAATGGAGGACAATGAAGCCCTTTTGGAGGACACCCAGACAGGAGGCTAAAAAAGAGGACAAATCCAGAAATTTCCAGTCATATGGTCACCCATTCTGAGGTTTAAGAACCTCTGTTCTATTATTGTTTTTTAATGTCTGTATGTCTATATTGGTATTTTTATCTTGTGAAGTGCTTTGAGCACCCTAGTGTGTAGAAGAAAAACAGAGTATACATTCTTCAGATATGTTAAATTAGTAATTCCCAATTTTTTTAGCAGTGTGTTTCACAACTTCTGGATAGTACCCCAAAATATCTTGTGGTACCACAATTGGTACCAAATGCTTGACACCAGCCCTCAACTTTTTTTTAACCTACAACTTTATGGGTTCACCATCCCCGTCCTCAGTGTTGCACCTCAGCAGGCCTGGTGGGTGGTTTACTGAAAACTGGCTGACTGGTGTGACTCTTCCATCCCAGTTTTGTGTGTGTGTCTGCATGTGCATGTTTCCATCAAAAATCAGCTTGTGACCCCACTGTCACTGGTGAATTCATCTTTCACAATTTTCCTCCAGTTTTTCTCTGACATGACAAGTCTGTGGGTCTCGAGGGCCATTTCCTTTGTTTTCACCCCTTTTTTAAATTTACAAAATAAATTTGTAATTAAATTAAAAATTTTAAGCTGCATACTACATACTTCCACATGCCATGCATGTCAACAGGGCCAGTTCACTGTTATGGGTGTTTTCTAGCACAAGCTTTTATTAAGCCTGTTACTCGACTTGATCACCTTTCCAAGCCTGTACGTTTGCTTACCTTTTTTGTTTTTAGTGTTCATCAATCCAGAGTTTAAATCAGGATTCCCAGTTATGTAATGGATATCATCCCATTAACATGGCTCTGTGTCAACCGTTGCAATTAGAGAGACCTACTTTCCCCTCCTTGCTCATTCTGTATAGACCAGTGGTTCTCAATCTTTCTAACGCCGTGACCCCTTTATTAGTTCCTCATGTTGTGGGGACCCCCAACCATGAAATTATTTTCGTTGCTACTTTATAACTGTAATTTTGCTCCTGTTATGAATCGTAATGTAAAAATCCGAAATGCAGGATGTATTTTGATTGTTACAAATGAAATGTGTGTTCTATGCACACATTGAACACAGTGGGATTTATTTCAGAGCAGGCATGCATAGGATTGGGCCCTGAGGCTGCAATCCTATCCACATTTACATGGGAGTAAAGGTCCCCCTGACTATAATGGGATTTATTTCAGAGTAGGCATGCATAGGATTGGGCCCTGAGGCTGTCTGTCAGCCCCAGTGCGTGCGCAGCTACAGCTGGAGATATGGCAAGCCTGACCTGGTCCCCTGCACCAGGGGTCTTTAGGCGACCCCCAGGAAACCTCTAGGCGACCCCCAAAGGGGTCCCGACCCCCACTTTGAGAAACGCTGGTATAGACAATGTGGAAGCACCAGCTATTATTTCCCATTTTATAGCCATTTATATCTATCAACAGCAATGTTTTCATTCCCCATTAAAGCTTAGAAAAGTTGGTCTAAACAAGGGATGGTGTCTGTAAATGTCTCCCTCTTTGTATTCCAGGTAATATTCAGATTGTTATATGGTGCCCTAATAGGTTTTCTGGAAGGCAGCTTATAAACCTTTAAAATAAATAAAAATATCCTCCATAAAGTTGATGTATTTGCCTCTCCTTTGTTCAGATGGCCCTGCCAAAGTTATTGCTGTTCAAGATTGGATCCAGGAAGTAAGGCAATTTGAATGATCCCTAAAAATTGCTATTAATCCTAGAATAACCAGTTGCTGTTTGGAACTGGGTAGGAATTTTTCATCTCTTGCCTGATTAGCATAGTGGATAGGTTTTTTGTTTTTTATTATTGTTTTTGCCAACCCTAGATCAAGATCTATCTACAGTATTTATATACCACTTTTCAACTAAAAAGTTCACAAAGCAGTTTGCAAAGACAATGAAAAATATATCTAATTAATAGCTAATGGGTCTCTGTCCCAAAAGGCTCACAATCTAAAATGCAAAAAAGAGCACCAGCAGAAGCCATGTGAGCGGACATTGCTGGGATGTATAGGGCCAGTTACTCTCCCCCTAATAAATAAAGGAGGGACACCCACCTGAAAGAGTGCCTCTTACCCAGTTAGCAGGGATATTTGGCAAGTCAGCAAGGGGTATTTGGCAGTTAGCAAGATATTTGGATTGAGGCTTTTTTCACCCTTAACTAGGGTGATCACCTCTATCTTAGGGACAAAAATTGTGTTAGGAGGCAGATGTAACCTGACATGTTTGATCTTAAAGCTGAGAGTTCATTCAAAAAATGTGATGAGATCATAGTAAGATCACAATAGGAGATCACAAGTAGGAGATCATAGTCCCACAGGGGGACTGTGGGGCGGTTTAGCTCTCGCCATACTTTCAATCCAAATAAAGCACAGCTCCAATAGCCCTTTAAAAAGAAAAGAAAAAGCTTTCAATTTAAACTTTTTTTCTTTTAACAAAAAAAGATAGGAAGAATGATCAGGATTGGAATAATGGTTGGAATAGTTTAGCCCCAAATACTCTGTTGCCATGTTGATCCATGCAGGGCACTCCCCCCATTGCTATATTGTCAGAGGAAAAAATGTGGGACCATTTGTGGCTGCAAATTTCTTGTGCAGATAATCTGATCCTTGGAACCCTAACTGAGCAATCTAGACAGGTCCTTGTAGAAAATATGGATGCACTGTAATATTTGTTTAAGCAATGCTATGATAAAACACAGAGAAGGATCTGGAAAATCAGTAGAAAATATTAAAAACTGAGGCTAATGTCTTTAACTCTTTCCATGTATATTCCTATTCTGGGCATTTTAAAAATCCTAAGTCATATGATCTAACAAAAATCCTAAGTTGGTCATATGATCAAATAACATTTTGTTCCATGGGTCAACTCTCATTAATTCTAGCCAGGAAACAGGAGGTCTGTCATGCCCCCTGCGACCTCGGGGTAGTCCTGTCACTCCTTCTATGCTAGGAATCCCGTTAGGGAAGGAGATCTCTGTGTCTTCATCATCATCTACATTCCTCATTATGAAGATGTCAAAGGAAGAGGCTCTCACAGGTAAGTCAAACACAAGATTACTTTACTGCAAGTTGAGGTATAAGCATGACGGTTGCTAAAAGGCACTTCTTGATTACTTTCTAACCAGAGCTCGCAGGCTCTCTCCACCAAACCGGCTTATAAAGGCTAACAACAGGTATGAACAAACAGGTACTTAAAGTCTTTGTCTCAACTCTGCAGGAAGGGATTAGCAGGTCTTGTCTTTAATCTTTTTCAGGGTCCGCCACAGCCAACTATAGTCCCTCCAGTTCCCGGACTTCTTCCTCTGCAGCCACTTTGCCTGCATACTCCCTATTCCAGGGCAAAACCTCCAGCTGCTCCTCGGGCACCTCATCCCCACTCAAATTTCCCGCCTCATCTGCCCTCCCCCAATAACTGGGGGTAGAGCGCGGGAGAATCCTAACTCCTCCTCTGGCATACCAGCGAGGAGAAGGACCCACTGTAATTCCCCTCCTTCGTCGGTTGCCACCCCTTCCTCAGTTCTGTAGTTCAGCCAAGTCTTTCATTGACCACACTTCCAAGAAGTCAGGAAACAAATAGATATCCAAGGAAGGTACCTGGGGCATCTGTTGACAAAGATACTCTCACCCATGTAAATCCCCATGGGCTCTATATTATATCTCTCATAATCCTCCCAGGCAATCTCACCACAAGGACCCAAAATGCACACATGGGAGCCTTCTTGCAAATGTGGTGCCTCTTTTTAAAACTTAATAAGATTGAAACAAGGGTGAATTATTTTATCGTGTAATGCAAAGCAATCAATGCTTATATTTACAGGAAATATAAAAAGGTAGTGTTTTTCAAAAGCCAGACTGAGAAGGTGAGATGCTGATTCAAATTAATGGTTACTAGAAGAATATTTAACTTCACCTCTCCAGAGTTCATCTGTGCAAGAACTGGGACTTTTTCTTGAGTGCATTCAGGATAGTGAAACAGTGTATAAAGATGAATGGGAAATCTATGGTTTTAAACTGTTTGGTATATACAAGATGGAAAGGGAGGATGCTATATTTTGCAGACTAGGTAACAAATTCAACACAACAATTATAACTGATTGTTCTGGAATCCCCCCAAATACAGACTTTTAATGCCAACTTCAGATCATTAGTTGCCCTGATCATAACGTCCTTTGGAAAAAGTAAATGTTTTAGAATTGCATTATTGAATGTACACGTGTCTTTGACATGGAGTTGTCTTGGGGTTTTGCAAAGTAGGGCTCCTTGTCAGATGCTTTCCATTTAATTTCATTTCAGTTTGCCCCTTGTCTCTGTATTGATTTTCCTGTGTTTCTTGTGCACCCTTCTCTGGGGATCACAAGGCATTTCAATTAAAGAAATAACTGTGTATGTGCCATGGTGACTTTGATCTGAAATGGCAATAGTGATGGCAAAAGTGTGTGTGTGTCCATGCATGTGCATGTGAAGAAATGGAAATATTCAGAGTATTGGGCAGCTCACCCTTCTCTTCCATCTTAAGAAATGTGCAGAAGAAATTACTTAAATAATAGAAACATTAAAATAAGAGAATAGTCTTGATTATCAGACACCTGCTCAGACTAATACTGAACACAACACTGTTTTAAAGCACTTGGTTCCTAATTATTAATAATTTCCCGATTATTAATCAGTGATGCAACAAGGGATGAAATGTAGATTCCATGCACTGTGCCCTGATCCTGTAATCATGGGGTGGTTCACTTTTCATTTTAAAACAGGCATATTTGCAGCATAGCTGTAATGTAAGGCAACATGGTGGGGGGGGGGGGGAAGCCAGCTATTGCTTTTAGAGCAAGAAATAAGAAGATGCTGCAGCAAATCATGGAAACATGATAGATAGAAAGACTATCCTGGTTTTCAGTCTCCTCCCAACCCTTTTTACGGTGTAACCAAAAACATTGGTTTTACTGCCACTGAAATAAATGAAGATGCCAGGATGCATTCAGTCAACAACTATCCCACTTTGCTTCTGTTTCATTTCACGGTGCCCTTCATATCTCCCTTGCTGTCAACCAGAATGAAAAACCCAGGAAGAAATACTGTGCAGTTCTAATCTGCAACAGCCTTGAGATTTTTTTTCTTCATTTGCTTTTTTTGAAGGTCCTGTTTCTATGATTTTCCTTAAGATTAAAAAAGAAACATTTTTTAAAATTTCTCTTGAACATATTTTTTTAAAGAAATCGTGCTAATTAGTTTTACTATCTGGTACTCCATCTCATCATTGCAATTTTTCAGTGTTTGCTGGCAGTGATAAGAAAGGACATTTGGTTTTACTCTTTCTACTTTGTTGACACTGCATTTTTGGTTCTTTGGACTGCTCTGAGTTTTCTATGCAGCTTATCATCCTCTTTAGAAACTTACATATGCTGTACTATAGTGCTACATACATTTAAAAAAAAAATAACAGGTGTGGGATTCTTTCCTCTTGTGATGTGTTGTTTCTGCATTCTCTATAGCTCCAAACACACTGCTGGCATCTCACGTGCTAATGTCAGATATGTTGCCATTGCATTAAGTCATTTGACCTCAGGGGTGGAAGTGTTGGGAGGAGATTCACAATTATGAGAAGTGCATTGATGTGCTATAAGCATATGTAGGCAAAAGGGAGGCTGTAATTTCTTTCCAATTAGAAATAGAGGAGTCCTACAGAGCCTCCTTTTCTTTTATTGGAATCATGGTGGGCTGATGAGAACAAAGGTAGGCATCAAGCTTTTATTTCTAAAAAGTGCAGATACTGTGTTTCAAAATACAGTGGAGTAAGCTAAGGAAAAATACAATCATCTTTTCAACAAGCCTGTTCCTTAACAAACCCTCAGAAATTCAGTAGGTCTTATTGATTTAGGTGTCTTTAACCGAACAGCATGATGGTCTTAATGACAGGGGCAGTGATGGCTTCTTTGTGTAGCAAGTATAAAGAATTGACAGTGGAGGAATAACAACCACTTAAAGAATAAGATAGCTTTCTTATGGACGGACCCCTTATCGGTAGGCAGGTATGCTTAGAATGCTTAGCATACCAAAATTGCTATAACTACTATTCAGCTGTCCAAATGATCATCAAAATGGTCTGCAACATTTCTCTCTTTGCGGAGAGTGCCCCAGTTTTGCAGTTTCTCCCATCCTATTTTTACCATAGCCCCTTCCTGTCTAGCTCCTTGGGGTTTGGTGTCAGCTTTTCTGATATGTTGACATCAGCCTTGGTATAAAGAGTCCAGGCCTTGGCTAGTTCCCAGCAACCTAGAACTTGGGTCAAGTTCATTTACCCTGGCTCTCTTCCTATGATTGTCTGCTGCTAATCCAACTATTGTACAATTTAAAGACATCTTTCTACATGCCCGTGTCACCTTGCCACAGGATATGCTGAACTAGACAAAATGATACTATAAATGCACATAGTAGATTGGGTGATGTGTGTAGTTTCTAGACAAGACTTATAATATAACAATAATCAGGGATGGCACGACCGAGAATGCCATCTGATAATGTTGGGTCCAATGTCTCTGCAGTCTTTCACTTGCACAAGTCATTAAGTTTAAATGAATTAACAGGCTTGGCTAAGACCACGAAGTACTGTGGCTACTACTTCTATGACTGCCATTGACTCATATAGAAAAGCAACCACAGCTTGGCATGATTGTGTCTACCAGGGGTGTCCAAACTTCCAACTTCAGGGCTCTTGGACCTTTAACAATAGTGTTAAGGAGGGAATTTCAGCAGGTGCAGCTTTTGATATGTGAGATGAGAAGCAGCACATGCTGAAATTCCCTCTTCTATACAATTGTTAAAGCTCCGGGAGCTCTAAAATTAAGTTTGGACACCCTTGGTTATACTGTCCAAAAGAGGTGGAAAAAATATTCTAAAATGCTTTAATCCAGGAGAGGCCAAACTTTTAAAGCTCCAGGATCTTTAACGACTGTGTAGAGGAGGGAATTTCAGCAGGTGTAGATTGTGATCTTTGAGATGAAAAGCTTCACCTGCTGAAACTTCCTCCTCTATACACTTGTTAAAGGTCCTGGAACTCTGAAGGTGAAAGTTTAGAGACCCCTGCTCTAATCTGATACACGTATACCATATTTACTTGAATATAATGTGCACCTTTTCCAATGGAATTTAATCTCCAAAATTGCATGTTAGAGTCGATGGTGCATTGTATTTGAGTAAATATGGTACTTTGTCCTCTCGTTTTAAAAAGTCAAGAAAAATTAGTTCATTATTGTCCACTGAACCTCGGTTTTCATCTTCTGAATGGTCCTTCATCGAACTTTGTATGGCTAACTTTGTCATACATCAAAGTTCTAGTCCAGCACAACCAGGCAGGATGGTATTTCAGAGAAACTGTCATTTTTAATAGATAAGCCATTTTTCTGAAACATTGTAATACTCAATTTTTGTATACTTTTAAAACTGTCCTTAGATTTCCAGGAGAGCATGATTGGTTGCGTTTCAGGAAACAACTTTTGTGCCTCAAGTGGCAGCCTCTTGCCTGTTTTATATTTCAACCAGAGCTGCATCCTGTATACTTCATAAATGCCAATGATTTATGTGTCTAGCGCTGCCTCATGGAGGAATTTGATCGCATAAAGCATGGTCAAATCTTGTCTCTACCATGAGGTTTTTGAGTGGACTAAGGGCAAAATCCAGAGTAACTACTGGGAGTCCTTGCTCCAGTGTAAGAACAATTTACTCTGAATTCCAATATGAATTTCCCATAGGTTTTCAGTAGGTGATGCAGTAACAATGGGTGCACATAAAGTCTCTTACGTGCTCCCGTAGTTACTCTGGATTTGGGGGTATGTCAGTGTATATTTACTTGGGAGTTCCACTGAATTTAGCCATTATTGCTCCCAAGGGTGCGTCGTTGCTTTCCTGAAGCTATCATCCTGTTTTCAACATGCATCAATAAGAGATAATTATAGCTTACTGTAAAATTACATTAAAATTACTGAGGTAATGTTTGTGAACCTCTTTTAACAGACCAGTGTCTGTTATACTTGCTATATAAATGCTGAGGAGGAGGTTAAACTAGTCTCCTTTTAGTCTTTCAATGTTATCTTCCTTTTTGTAGATGAAAATACAAATTAAAGTAACATCTTTCATAGCCAACTAAGTGAATACTTTAAAAATTGTCTCCTAGTATAATTGCTTTCTTACTTTTTTCTTCAAAGAACTATGCTTGCATTTCTGGGCTGTTGTAAGGACAACCAGATAATACATGTGATTTGCACACAAAGAAAATACTATATAATTTAAAGTATTATTTTTAAATGGTGCACATCCCCTGTGTGGCACATTGTGTAAAATTCTGGGATATATTTTTAGGCACACATTGATTTCAGATGAGCCAGGATGATTGGGTTACACCCTTACCACTGAACACATCTAATACAGTAAAACAGACTGAGAGTAACTTGGATTGAGAGTGTTTTGGAAGAAATGCAAACATTTGTAATAAATTTTTACTTAATTTTTAACTTCCTCAGCCTCTTCTGAGAGATCAGCCTATTCTGAGGTAAGCAAGCCTATTACAATAGGCTTACATAGGCTCACTCCTATGTAAGTGGGGCAATGGAAGGAGACTGAGAGACCTAGCCTACAATCCTAAAGACACTTTCCTGGGAGTAAGACCCACTGAACACAATGGGGCTTACCTTTGAGTAGACATGGTTAGGATTGTGCTCCTAGCCTTGCATGTCTAAATTAAGCCCTATTATAATCAGTGGGGCTCACTCCTGTGTAAGGGTGCAGATTGCAGCCTGAGAAACCTGTCAGACTAAGCGCAGATTAATTTGTTGTATTTTTCTTTGTGTTTTGTATTTTCTTTATTATTTTGTATGGTATTACAGTATTGTAATCATTTTTATATGAATATTTTGGGGTGGGGATCTGATTTTCCATTATTTCCAATGGGAAAATTTGCTTTGGTATACAAGAGTTTTGGATTACAAGCATGCTTTTGGAACAAATTATACTCGTAAACCAAGATACCACTGTATTCCCTGCAATTGTACACCAGTTTGCGTATCAGTGCTCTAAAGGCCTCATGCACACACATTATTGCAGAGAAAATGCTGGGGAGAAGGTCCCTGACCAGCAGAATTTGGGAAGTGTTTTTCTTCAGTTCTCTAACCTTTCCTATATTATCTGGTCTTGGATCTTTACTGGGTCATAGTCAGTGCTGGATTTACATATAAGCTAAATAAATGATAGCTTAGGGCCCTACTCTCTTGGGCCCCCAAAAAAAATTTAGAGGGAAAAACTGGATTTTATCAAAAACTTCGACAAAATATATATTATGTTTTGTGCAAATGGCTTTAGATACCTATTAGGTCCATAAATTACCATACAGCATATATTCAACACAAAAAGAGTGACAATTTGTTGTTGACAAAGGATAGCTGGACATATAAAGGGCCCCATGATTTTCAATAGCTTAGGGCCTCATCAAACCTAAATCTGGCCCTGGTCATAGTTGGCACTTCTGGTTAATTTGCCTCCAACTAAATGAGTGAAATGGAATTAAATGCTATTAAATGAGTGCTTATGGAATTTGTTTCTTGTAACTGGCAGGTGGAAAAAAATATAAATTGTGTGATATTTTTTCCAGGGCAAATATCACTTTGTCCTTACAATAGTCTAGAAGATTTTGAATAAAAGTGAAGCTTGGGGCTTCTAAGGAGCACCTGAACCCCAGGACTCTATTCATTAAACATAATGGAACTGCACAAAAGATTGAATTGGGTAGAGTGCATATTGACATTGCCTACTTTGAGAAATCGCCTATTTTGGTCTGTAAAAGTGCAGTTCAAATTTTCATTTTTAGGAGACTTATTGTGAGGCAAAAGAACATACAGTGATGTTCAGAAAATACAGAAAATAAGCATTAAGACAAATAATCTCAACAAGGAACAATTGAGCCCCTAGTGTGAGAACTTTTCTATGTTCTCTTTAAATGTTTTTGGCTACAGAACTTCAAACAGCTTTAGAAGCTTTTTGCAACCTGCAGAAAGAAAGCACATTTTCTTTGCTAACAACTTGGTTCAAACTTGCCTATTATTACTCCAACAAACCTGGATAGTCAATCTCCCACCTCTAGGAGTTCTCTTGCAGAAGAAGAACATTAGCTTCTTTCTTGTGTGGCTTGAGCTGTTAGGGTAGAGCATGTGCAGACAACATGCCCTGGACTTTATTGTCCCTTAAGATGCAATCCTGAAGAAACTTTCCTGGGAGTAAGACCCATTGAACACAATGGGGCTTACTTTTGAGTTGACATGGTGTCAACTGGATTGGAACCAGATAAATATGGATCCTTTATGCAACTATACTGCAGAAAGCCTATATGTTCACCATAGACCTCCCTACTCTCCAGTGGATATCCGTGATTTCCCGGACTCAGTTGAGGTGTGGACCCTCCAAGAAATCATGGACTTGAGGAGGAGGGGAAGGGGAAGATTCAGGCCAACATGAAGGATAACTGTGGGACCTGCCACAGAGTGGTATGCCAAAGGGGGAGTGTCACACTTGCCCAGGAACAGAAAGGAAAGGGGGAGAACGTGGAGCAGGAACGGGTAGATGGGAATGGGTAGATAGTTAGGCTTGTGCTTTTAATCTTCAACCAGTGCAGTTCACCATGGGTGGAATGCAAGTCTTTCTGTAACACAGTCTACATTGGAGTACATATTGTTATAGATTTTGTTTTCTCACAGATGCGACCTTATCACTTGGTGTTGACATGCTTGCTGACCATCTGCAATAGTGTGATGCATATAATTCTGTTGTTCTGATGAGCACCTTTTCCCCAAACTTTACCTTCCAACAACCACGAGAAAGGGGAAGTGAAAGAGTTTTCCTTGTGTGGGCTCCCAGTAGGACTAAAAGGGATTCTAATAGGAACTTGCATGTGCAGAGTTTTATTGATTGTTAATTGTATTTTATGGATTGTTTTTATTATATTTTATTAATACAATAAATGCTTCTTTTAAAGTTGTTGTATTGTATTATATTGTTATTTTAAGTTATTGTTGTAGAGTTGATGGACCTCAGAGCCATTGGGCATATTTCTGGATTTTGTAGTTGTTAGATAGAAAGCAAAAAACCCAATCCTGCCTAGTTTTCCAGCATAAACACAGCCACAATGCAACCTCAAGTAGGACATGAAAAAAGGAAAGCTAAAAACACTCATATACATATATATTGCTTTCAAGTGGTTAACTGAAACACTTTTGCTTATTATTAAATTGAAAAATATTAAATATAATTTATCACACAAATGTAAAGGTTAAGGATGTCCCCCTGCAGGTTATACTTCTAGTCATGACTGACTATAGGGTGCAGTGCTCATCCCCATTTCTAGAGCCATAGAGCCAGCATTATTCAACAAGTGGCCCACATGCGCAAGAAACGCTGTTACCTTCCCACCAAAGCAGTACCTATTTATCTGCTTGCATTTGCATGCTAGGTTGACAGGTGCTGGATTAAGGATGGGAGCTCATCCAGTGGTGGGATTCAAATAAATTAACAACAGGTTCTATGTCCTAATAACCTAAATCAACAACAGATTCTATGTCCATAGAAAAGCAGGTTGTATGTCCCATTAGTAACCAGTTCTCAGAACCAGGCGCTCATTAGCAAAGGGGTCTATAGAACCTATGAGAACCCCCTGAAGCCCACCACTGAGCTCATCCCATCTTGTAGGACCTGGTTCTCAAACCTGGCCTGCTGGTCAACAGGTACAATGTCTTAACCACTCACACCCTTAATTACATATAATTTACAGCCTTTATTACATATAATTTATGAATTACAAGCACACTACATGCTGCCTGATCACAAGAAAATGGAGGAAAAGAAAGACTTTTTCCATGACACAAGGCTAAGAAGAGGACATGTCCCGAAAAAGAGGACATATGGTCACCCCACTTTTGGTTCAGCTACATCAGAGCACAGGAAAGTTGGAGAAGTTAGGCTGTACATTTTGGACATCTGGTAGGAGCAGGCATGTCAAAATGTTTCCATCCTTTTCAGTAGGAGCAAATGAACGGATTGGAGGGAATTTATAGGACATGAAAAAGAATACAGCAAACATCCGTGTAAATCCTTTTTTTCAAATATATTTTGCTAAGGCTCTCACAAGACTTGAATTGTATCTCCAGTGCTTGGTATCCTGAAAGGCTGTAGTAGACACTTTGGGATTGACATAGGCAGCCCAATCCAGAGCAACTAATCTGTCCACACAAGAGCCCTTAGGTTGCCGTATCTAACACTAGGTTGGAGCAACTGCAAGATGCTCCAGCCCAGTTACTCTGGAAGAGGCTTAGGGCAGAGCAAGGCAAGATAGGGTGCCCTAAGGGAGGTGGACCTACTCTGCCCTAACTGGGGCAGCCTAAGCAGCTCAGGAGAGGCGTTGAGGACATGTTTAGCATTGCCTAGGGCAGAGCAATTACTCTGAATCCAAAGCCTGTGTCCAAGGCAGAAATGCCCTCTTCCAGTTCCTCAGAGATATACCACCTCAGGAGCAGGTATAGTAATGAGTAGACCCATAGGGGTCCATGATAAGGCCTGAGTAAGAATGGCAGTGTTGATCAAAAATCTGAGTTCTTGGCCAGCCTAGCTGCAACTCCTGCCTCTCAACCTCAGGATATGGAACAAACTACGGCTGCCCACAAACCTCAGGATTCAGCAGGCCACTTCAAGAAGCCCCTTGTATTCACTGTAGAATGTACTGGCATCTCATCAGGGACTCCTTATAAGGCAGGCACCCAGTGGCGTCACCAGACTGGTGCAGCTGGTGTGGGCTGCATTGGGTGATGCGCTCCGTATGGGGTAATGTGCCGGAGGAGTTTGACTGTCCTTTGGCAGGCCCCGGGCGTCAGCACCCCCATTCAGGCCTGCTCCAAGGTGGAGCAGCAGCCAGAAGCTGACACTTGTCTGAGGAGCTGGCCTGAACAGCCATCTGAGGTGCACTGCGCAGAAACACACTGAGTATGCCGAACAGCTTCAGAGGAGACTTCCTTAGAGCAGAGAAAGTCCGCGCCTCTGCACAGCCATTCGGCCTGACTCAGGAGGCAGAGCGGCAGCCGAATGGCTTCAGAAAGAGTACCGCACAGGCACCAACTCTGACGCCTGCACAGTCTCCCCCGAAGCCAAAAGGCTTCAGAAAAGTACTGCGCAGGTGTCAGAGATGGTGCCTGCGCAGTACTCTTTCTGAAGCCAGTTGGCTTCAGAAACAACTGCGCAGGCGCCAACTTTGGTGACTGCGCAGTCCAGGTAGGGGGGGCGCGCATCCCAGGGATGACGCACAGACTTCCGCACCAGGTGATGTGCAGAGTCATGTCACCACTGTAGGCACCACAGCTGTTCCTTGTTCAGTGTGATCTGAGGGGTGTCTCCTCAGGAGCAAGTCTTCCCCTTGTGTCAATTACTTAGCATGCTCTGGAGCAGTTAGGGCAGCCCAGACTTCCTAACTCTCTGGATTCAGCATAACTTTCTGCTCTGGATACATAATAGTTAGGAGAGTGCAGTTAGGTCAGAGCAGGCTGAATTTGCTCTGGATTGTGTCCTAAACCTGGCATTTTGAAATAGCTGAGGTCTCTAAGTTGAGATTCCGGTATATGTGCTGTTTCTGCTAGTGAATACCCTTTGAAAAAGTTTTGTCTGTTTGAATTCTTCCCACCATTCCATAAACATATACCGGTATATGGGCTACAGTAATCTAGGCTACAATGAAAAAAATAATCTTCTGCTGATGGCTATAACATGTTGCAGGATCCACAAGAAAAGCTGAATGAAAGGACAACCAAACTGGGAAAAGTAGCTCCTTATTCCACTTTGTAAGGAAATATTCAAAAAGCCACTTTGTTTCAGCCTGTCGATATTCAATATAGAAATAATCATACTGATCTATCTTTCAGAATTGTTGTAAGGATTAGTGATATGTGAAACTTCTTGAAGATTTAGAATTACTGCACAAATACTAGTTATTATGAGTAATTCTAAACATCTATATGAGACTTTTTAAAATTAAAGGGAGATTTTTCCAAGTGAATGAGACTTATCTCAAGGTAGATGTAGATTTACACTACAATTTCATATTTACTACAAATTGCATATTATTTATACTGGAAATTAAAGCTGTGTGCTTTGTTCCTTTCCTTTGTTGTAATGTTCAGTCAGGAAATGTAGTCAGAGATATTGTCACATCCTCAATGGCCCGTAGTGGTCAATAATGGAGAGTCGAAGAGCACATCATGTAGGAGAGCACATCATGCCATGCATGTCCCTCAGGAGATATTACAAAATGAGATGGAACTAAAGGGAATATGCTTGCCTGCAAGTCCTGGTTAGGATTGGGCTTTAAGGAGGGAGCAATTGTGAGCACCCACTTGGGCCAGTGCAAGTCTCTTGCGCTGACTCAGGAGTGTTGCAAATATGCCATAAAGCACTTTCCTCCCTGTACTGCTGCAGGCTCCAGAACAGGGTAAGTTGTGTTAAGGGTAAGTCTTTTGAATGGGGGAAGGCTTGGGAAGGTGGCAGTGGGTAGCAGTGGGTGGCAGATGATCAGAGAGTGGGTGGTGATGCACTTGTACCAGATCCAAGCCCCCTTCTCAGACAGCTTGCTCTGTTCCCAGTATGCTCAGACCTGTGCCCAATGGCTGAGATTTGGGCATCCTTGGATTAGGTACAAACAAGTTGTTTAGAATCTACTACACAGGGTACCATCCCAACAAATTTAGGCTGGACTAACTTGCCTGGCATATCTTCCTGTGGTGATGTGGGGAGATCGGCATATGCCTATATTACATTGGCCTAACCAGTGGTGGGCTCTAGCAGGTTCGCACCTACTCTATAGAACTGGTTCTTAACAAGAGATAGGACATATAAAGTTTAAAAATAGCCATTTAAAAGTGGCTGCCAGATGGGCAGAGAACCGGTTCTTAAATTTTTTGATGCCCATCACTGGGCCTAACCCCCAGCCCCGAGTGTCGCACAAGTATCTTATGGCACTTTTGTGACCCCGCAGAGCAGCACAGGGCTTATGCTGGCCTAACTGGAAGTTAGGATTGCAGCCGTAATGTAATCCGCAGAATAGCCTCTTAATAACATCCTGATAGAACTATTATACTCATTTCCAAACTTTTGAAAGAAATAATGAAGTGAGGGGCAGATGTTGAATGATAAAAAAAAATGTTGTGGAAGAAATATTCAATTAAGACTCCTGCAGCCTATAAAGCAGATTAACTATCAAAGTACATTACAGTAATAAAACAGATGTGAAAAACAAATTAGGAGAGTTCATGTGGTCTACCTTGAATTGATCAGTGGCCAGACTAGTCTAAATGAAGCCATTTTGCTGTGTTAAGTTTAATCATCGCTGCGTCTTGAAGGAAGTTATTTCCATTTCATCGTTGTGTCAGTTGCTATGGCTCTTGTTTCTAAGTAGGAATAGTTTTGTTTGAAGTAAAATTAGATGGCAGAAACTGAATTCAAGAGAGACATAAAACAATTTGGGTATGTGGTAAACTGAAAATTGTTTAAAATGTTACCTAGTTATGAAACCAAGGATGTGCATGTTCCTTGCACTTTCTGTTCCTGAGCAGTGACATTGGATAAGACACTGACACTGTATCTCTAAATATAGCATGGGAAGAATCCTGCTGGACCAGGCCCAAGGTCCATCTAGTCCAGTGTCGTGTATCTCACAAAGGTCCACCAGTACTTATTGGTGCTTAATCCTGCATCAGGATCTCTCTTCTTGTATCTCTATTTTTGTTCTTACCTACCTGAAGTATCTGGAAGATGCACACCAACTCTTTTCCGGAGTAACTAAGGTGGAGCATCTTGCAGTTGCTCCACCCTAGTGATAGGGCAACCCAAGTGCTACTCTGGATCTGGCTGCCTGTTGGTTCTTTTATGGAAAGAGAGCACCCCAAGCAGCCATGAGAGAGTTCAATAGAGATCCCATAGATCCCTGCTGAAATCTAGAAGAACTATCTTCTAAGGGATATAGTTAAAGGACAGTTCAATTTTGCATTCTGTTGTAGAGGAACCAGACAAATCAATCAACAAAAAATTCACAAAGTGTTTTACAGAGAAAATGAAAGAACAAATGGCACCCTGTCCAAAAGGGCTCATAATCTAAAAAGATGTCAAAGAATACCAGCAGAAGCCACTAGAGAAGACTCTGCTGGGATGACAGATCCCATATCAGATCCCATATCAGATTACGGACAGTGACATATATCCAAGCTTTACCCTGACCACTTGCAGTCTACAGTATATATAATGGATTGAGGGGAGAAGGAAAATTGTTCCTTATAGTATTGGCTTTCCTTTTTATGTTTGTACTTCTTCTACTAAGCTTTTTGAATTTAATTTTACTGAGGTGGCACAGATCCAAGTAGGTCTGTTGGGACTGCAGGAGCTCTCTCCTGAATAAGGGGAAATATTTTCCATTGCCTTTGGGGTTTACCAAAACGTGCGCTGGATACCACACGGACATATTTGTGTGCCTCTTCCACCATCACTGAGAATTGCACTGTCCCTGGTACAAAACCTGGAAGATGAGTATATTTCAAAATAGGAACTGCAAAACAGTGGACTCTCTGGCAGAAGATTTTAGACTTTCTGTGCACAAGAATTTGTTGTGCTCTTATCTGTGTTGGATTTTTATTCCAGAGCTGGTAAGGATGAGTTGGTAACTTTGTAACAATAATTTTTTTTAAAAAACCTACTAACCCATTTTGCACTGCTCCCTAGAGATGATTCGGGTTGATCTCCACCATCGGGTTTATGTATTTTCTTATTTTCATAATCTTGTAAATAATTGAAAGGATGGCATACAGTGCAGTTTGGAAATGTGATTTTATTTCTCTGTATTTCTTTCTCTTTCTAAGGTTGAGCTTATCTCCAAGAAACTCTTGCTTATTCACAATATACATGACGGACGTTGATCACACCAGAACTATGTGACTTTCTCAAATTGTTTCTGGTATAAAAATTTGTATTCTGATCCATTGTCATTTTAAAATCTAACATTATCTTGCCTGCCCAGCATTAAGGGAATTATGCCGCTGCTCCATATTTTGTAAAAGGCATGCATTTAATTTTCAAATAAATCGTGTTTCATGAGGAGAAGTTCAGAGTGGAATAACTATTTAAAAACTCACTTGGCAGCAGAGTTCTTCCATGGTAAGGTTGCTGAGGAAACTAGTCAAGCAAGAATGTTTTTTAATTTAGGTTCTGCTTCTAATATTAAAATGCTTTCATGTGCGTCTGAGAAATTCATGTGTGCTTTGCCAGCAGAAGATAGCAAGCTTCTTGAAGTATTTTTTTCCATCCTTGTTTGATATAGGAGATTATAACATGGGGCGGGGAAATATATGGAGCTTTTGTACCATTAATACTCTGCTGGTAGGGAAGGGAAAAAAACCTGTGACTTAAAAGATTCTGTTTCTGTGAACTTATATGATGACAATAAACTAAAATCTATAGAGTGTGAATGTAAAGATCTTGGGAATATCTGTCAAGCTATTCCTGGAATATGTTAAAATTGTGCTTTTTTTCTGCTGAAACACTGTCAAAATAAATGGCCATTTTCCATGTTTATCTTATGCACTTCCAGGCATGCTTCTTGTAGAACCAGCTACACATTTCCTTTTGCAGTTACATGCAAAATTGTAATATTCATTCCACTTGGAAGTAATTGTTTTGGGTGCTTGCATTGTGTTATGACCCAGCCATGATCCCACCACCAGTGTCTCACTCTGACTTCCTATTTTGCTATGGCTGCAGGCTTTGTCTGGGGAAAGGATAAATTAGGCTGTTAGTTTACCATGTGTCTATGGTTCCAAGATAGTAAATCCTGACTTACTCAGGACTTAAGGAAACCAGTCAGTGGAGATGTGGAGTCCTTGTGAAAAATCTGCCACTTCATACAGTTTATGGCAGGTGTGTCCAAACTTTCAACTTTAGGGCTCCTGGACCTTTAACAATTGTGGAGAAGTTGAAATTTCAGTAGGTACAGCTTGCAATCTGTGGAATTACAAGCTTCACCTGCTGGAATTCCCTCCCTTACACAATTGTTAAAAGTCCTGAAGTCCTAAAGTTGAAAGTTTGGACACCCCTGATTTATGGGATTGTTGCTCTACAGGGTACCCACAGCCAATGTCCTATAGGAGACAAGTCTGGCAGTCATTGGTGACATTCATGAAAATAGGTGGGAAGAGCCACACGGTAAACAAAATTATTATTGGAAAATATTCCAAATACAAGATTTTCCAAAATAGTCTAGCAGCACAATCCTAACCACATCTACTCAAAAGTAAGGCCCATTGAACACAATGGGCCTTATTCCCAGGAGAGGGTCTTTAGGATTGCAGCCTACGTCATAAAATTGTAGTCCTGATTACAGTCAAAATGCGTAGTTTATTAATGGGCTTAGACTGGTGTATCAAGCACATTTCATATTGAAGGCCAAATAGCATGCGTAGTTTATTAATGCATCGTTTATTAATGGGCTTAGACTGGTGTATCAAGCACATTTCATATTGAAGGCCAAATAACATTCACGGTGCCTGGTGAGGACTAAAATTGATAAATTAATAAGCAGTAATGATCAGAAATAAGCACCGAGCTGCAAATGACAGAAGAGAAAATATGCAACCTTGGTTATTTTATGGAAAAGATATGGGAAAGTTAAATATCATGTGGGCTGCCCGTTCAACAATATTCAGCATCTCAGCAGCTTTTGCGAGTGATACCTTGGCAGAAGCTGCATCACTACAAGGTTGACCATTAATTGGACTGTGACATTGACTGGGATGCGTATACTAATTACAACATGGAACCCAAGGGGGTGCACATGGGAGAGAGTCTGGGCGTCTGGGACTGCCCGAACTCCCCTCCCTTAGACATCAGACTTTTCCCATATGCCGTGGAAGTGTGGAGGATGGAAGTCATGGTTGAAATGTGGAAGACAGGGGTGAGGGGAGGACCAGCAAGGAGGAGAGGAATCACTGTGGGTCCATCCCTACGATGGTATGCACATGGAGGGGTGCAATCATTGGTTGGAATTTGGCGGGAGGAAATGGGAGGAGGGCCAAGAGACTTGAGGGAATTGGAGGGTTTACCGTGGGAAGAGTTAGTTCGGGAGGAGCTGTCTTGGAGAGAGGGTGGTGAGTATCAAGCCTACAGGGAGGACCCGAGGAGAACAGGGAAGGAGCAAGCCAGCGCTTCCCCACCAGTGATCCCCTCCCCTTCGGACAAGGCTCCTGGGACCAGACTGAGAGCCGCTCCTTCCACAGAGAAGAAGGAGGGAAAGAACCAGAGAGAGTGGACGGCAGGGCAAAAGGTTACCGGCTGGAGGTCTGGAGAAAAGAGGGCAAGCCAAGCCGTAGGTCCTGGAAAGTCAGACGTCCTGGATGAGCCCAACCTGAAAGACAAGTAAAAGGGAGAGAGAAAGTTAAGGACTTGGAACCTTGATAGACTTTAAGTTAAGTTACTTACCTGGGATCCAGGGTTGTTCTGGAGGTTGAATCTGTTGTCTCATGTTGGGGAAAGAGACCTGTTGTAAAAGAGAAACAAGCTGTTAAAAGATGTGCCATACAGTAACCACTAAGCTTTAAACAAGTAAACATATCTTTACTTACCTTGTGGCGTGTGTTACAATGTACACACTGAGGGGAGAGGAAGAAGACAAAGATATACAGATATCAGTGATTCTAGATGATTCTGTCACTGTCTAAGGAGGGAAAGAGATGGGAGGGAGACAGACCTCTGACATGGACGTTGAGCACAATCTTAACCACATCTACTCAAAAGTAAGGTCCATTGTGTTCAATGGGTTTTACTCCCAGGAAAGTGTCTTTAGGATTGCAGCCTCATTCAGCATCTCAGAGTGCCTCCCTTCTCCCTTTCTCACCCCCATTCATCTGCTTCTTTCCTGAACTGTTCCTCAACTTCTGAGGCCTTCTTCAATCTCTTCCTCCCAATGTCTTAGCAGAAACAGTGCTAGGAAACAGGACAGCGCCAGTAGAGCCCCAGTATCATGCGGGCAACTTTCAGCAGTGCTGCTTCTGTGAAGGGACCACTTTGAAGCCCAACAGCTGCCAGTGATGATGGGCAACCTCAGTTATCACAGGAGGCAGACAACTAGTCCATGCAGGCCATTTTTGGCTCATGGTCCTTATTTTTGAAACCCTTGACATTCCCTACAATACAGAGTAATTACGTAAGAGACATTACGTGCACCCATAGTTACTGCACCACCTAGTGAAAACCTATGGGAAATTCATATTGCAATCCAGAGCAAATTGTTCTTACTCCGGAGCAAGGACTCCCCGTAGTTACTCTGGATTGCACCCTTAGACTGATCTCGATTTGGTAAATTTGTTCAGAGGAATTTGTTCCAAAGAATACTTTTACATTATTTGTCTGTAAAGTCTGTAATAAAAACTGCCTTTGGCAATCTTTTCCCATTAAATGTTTGAAATCACAGATTAGTTATGTGGGAACAGTTGCAATGAAATAAAAGCATATAGAAATGTGCCAAATTGGATCCATTTGGCACCTGACCAAAACAAAAGAAAAAAATTCAACGATCTTGTCCTAAACAGCCTCAAAACAGCAATAAATTCTTATTTGCAGTTTTATCTGTAGTTTTATATCCAATCAAAGTAAGAAACAGACAGCTCACAAAAAATTGCATTCTATGTGCATAAAAACCGTAGTGTAAAACTACAGTGTAAAAACATAGTGTAATAACAACACTATGGGAATGGGATTAGTCCCATCATCCTAAAAGTGCTAGTTTTTGCCTTTTTAGGGAATCATCAGACAACTAATCAGATTTGGTTTTGTTGCAAAATCACTGTTACCAGGAAGAAGACTTATTTGAGGGGTGGTAATGCTGGTATGTAGTTCTGAAAATGCAGTTAATTGCAAATGATTGCAAAAACATGAAGTGTGAATGGAGGAGGAGATATTCAGAGAAAATATCAGGTCTATTAAAATTCTCCTTTCCAGCTGTTCTCCCACCCCCCACTATTTGGAGGAACCTATCTTTAATTGATATGTTACAACGGGTGTCCAAAATGATGTGGGAACTGTCAATAATCACAAAGTAATAGTGACAATCTTGTTTGTGCTTGTTAAACATCCAAAACACTGAAGAAGAAGAAAATGTCCATAAAACCCTAATAGTCAGTCACCATAAACTATTCACTAACATTATAATTTCTGACATCCAATATTGGCATGGACCGACTGTAGAATTTCCTTGTGATTATCAGCAATCCCTACATTTTGGACCTTTGCAGTAATGTAGAAAAATCTAATATTGCATTGCAATGAGGATGGCTTAAAATGTTATCTATCCATATGGATTGCATCGGAGGTAATTTCTCATTTCCATTATCTTTGCATTTAAATGACTGGATTTCAGTCTTTCCCTTTCAGCGGTGCACTACACATTTCCATCCAGCTTTCTGCACTTTGGGGGCTTGCCTCAGCTCTTCTCAATTCTTCTGAAATATCAAAATACCTGTACGTTGAACAACTTTACTGTGGTGTTCATGTGAACATGAGGTTTGTTTTCCTGCTTTCTTAAAAGCTTCTCTTCTCCAGGTAAAGGTGTCTTTTATTTTGTACCTTAGGACTTCATCTCCTGGGTAAACCAAATCAGGGCTGCTGCTTGTTTTCCGCAACATTTTAGGGAGACAGAAGCATCCTTTTTGGTGCAAATGAATCCCGTTGTTAACAAGGCTAGATAATAAGATTGTGAGACTCAGATGGTGCAGATGGAGTTAGGTCTTGGCAATTATGCTGCTATTTACCTCACACTGACAACTCAGGAGCTGGGCCCGCCACACATTTTGGGTGTTGGATTTCCTACGGGGATGTGTTTATGTTCTGTAGGTTGTGCACAGGCTGCTGCGAAGATACAAAATGGTTGTATTGGGTTGAGGATTAATGAGGTTGAATTAGCGTAGTCATTTACTGTGCGTTTTATGAAGTTCAAGCTGTTCAGACTTTTGCAGTTAATAGAAGCATCCTTGAATGTTGCCAGTTAAGTATGAGTTACCCATCAGGGATCCAGGGGTCATTACTGACATAAGGCAACATTACTTGGTGATAAACTTCCTCAACAAGCACAGAAAGTATTCTTTCTCTGTGTTGCTTTTGGGGAAGAGGCAAAATGATATTAGGCTACCAAATCTTATAACACATCTAGGATAATGATGTGTCCATACAAAAAAGAGGACTATAAAATATGATATCCACGTATAATGCACAACTGTGGCTGTGGTCCTAAACTCCAGTTTGGACTGCACAAGTCCTTGTACATCATGTGTTGCCCTGGGGGTGCTGAAAAGGCCCCCACTTTTGCCCCACTCCTGGGTTGGTGGTGGTTAGGCAAGTGCACAGACATGCGCCAGCCTCCCCGTACCATCACAGGAAAAAGAGATGGATGAGTTGTGCTGGCCTAAACTGATTAGGATTAATCAGTTAATCCTAAACTGATTAGAATTGTGAGGGGCGGGAGAGTGGTTAGGCCGGTGCACAGACATGTGCCAGCTTCCCCATACCTACACAGGAACAGAGAGATGAATGAATTATGCTGGCCTAAACTGATTAGAATTGTTCAGTTAATCCTAAAGTGATTACGATTAATCAGTAAATCCTAAACTGATTAGGATTGTGCCCTTTGTCTCCTTACGTGATTATACAGTACATATATTTAATATATTAATATCAAAATATCATGTTAATATATTAATATCATGTATATTATTACACGACGATACATTTCTCTTGCAGGAGAGTTAAACTCCAGACAGTAACACTGGAGATTGAGGTGATCCAGTTCTTGAATTTCTGCAATGGTAGCATACTACCTGTTGAAAGAAACAAGGTCTGGGCCAGTGTAACAGATGATAGTTTAAAATTTCATGGAAAGATCAAGAAAAAGTGAGGAAGGTGTTTGCTATTAGATCAAACTTACCTCGAGATACTTTCCTGGCTTTGCCAGATATAAAGTTCTGACCTAGACCACAAGACTGGAATGCAAATAAAGGTGAGAAATTAATTTGTCTAGTGTTTAACCTGGAAGTTATGTCATGATAGCACGTGTCATCCCACATGACCATCTCAGGAGGTGCTACCCCGGTTCACTGTTTCTTGTTGGAAGTGCTAATAGAAGCAGTTAACAGAAGCATCTATTAAGAGTTTGCTACACAGAGATGCATGTTCATACAGAATTGTGGATCTTGTAATGTGACAGTGGCTGCAATCCTAAGAAAACTTTCCTGGGAGTAAGCCCCATTGAACTCAGTGGGGCTTACTTCAGAGTAGATATGCATAGGATTGCAGCCCAAGTCTACATAAGTGTCTTCATGTCAGTGTATCGAGCAGATCCCATTGCCATTCCTGTATATGTGTCAGTTCATTCTTTCAGTGAAGAACCATATACTTTATATCTGCTGTTGTGATTCTGTTTATGATTTTATAATAATAATACATGGCATTTAAATTCTATCTCAAAGCGCTTAAAGCATTGTCGTGCTATGCTTCATAGCCTTTATTGAAGACTTTTCCATTTATATGCAAGTAGTCTACTAAGTAAGTATTCAGTTAAATACTGCATCTGTTGTTGTTGTTCAATAGTTTTGTTAAGTCATGTCCAACCTTTTGTGACCCCATGGATTGCAACATGCCAGGCCACCCTATCTTTGACTAACTTCCAATAGTTGTCCAAATTCATGTTCATTAAGATTGCATCTATTGTGCAGTAAGTACCACCAAGTTCAATAGGGAATCCAAAGACTGCCTGCTATTGCAACAGCTATTACTGAGCAGCACTCCTGTTCTTTGCACCCTGTATCTAAACACACTTTATTTTTATTTTTTTAAAGAAAATAGGTGATATGTGTGTATGGCAGCAGTTAATTTAGAACAAAACAAAACAAAATGGATGATAGTAATAAGTGAAGTCTGTTGTGGTGGGAGGAGAATGAGTTTGCTTTATCTTTATGAATAAATATTTTTTTAGCCATTACAGAATGTCAAATGCTGTAGCAGAAGAGGAGGGAAAACACACTTGTGTTTAATGATTGGCATTAACTTGCACCGAGAGGAGCTTGATGGAAACTTTAGCCAATATTGTACAGCATGGAAAAAATCAAGATCCATATTAAAATGTCTGGATGATACATGAGATAATCTAAAGCCTGTGTATTCTAGGTTAAAGGAGAATTGCCCTATTACAGGCAAAGGTAATGCAAATCGGTGCCAATGAAAATCTTCAGTGTTTTTGCAAAAGAGAACTTTAATGTCCTTTGCATTATTCAACCACACTAAGTATGTGTCAGTTGGGGAATTTTGACAAGAGTTTGGTCACGCTAAGGTAAGAAAGTGGCATCTTCCTGAAAAGCAGATATATGAATGCAAATTGGTGCGGTAAGGATGAAGTCCTCTTTATTAGATGTCTGGTATGCTGAATTCTTCAGGGCATAGCCTCGTATTATGAAACTGTTGCTATAATTGGACCAGCCATTTCTTTAGTAGAACAGAAGTGTCTCTGAAAATAGGGTTGCCATTCTAGGGTTGCCATGTCCTGAAAAACAGGGACAATGCCAATTTGGGGGGGATTGCGTTCACATACTGGCAAATGGAACAGAGGGTCTTGTCCCAATTTTGTGGAAGAGAATTATTGGAACCCTATCTGAAAAGGAGGACATATTCCAGTAGGGTGGCAAGCCCAGGATGGCAAGTGCAGGCCGCCACAGGTACCAGCTAGAAGGGGGCAAATAAGACACATGCATCCAATCTCTTCTTAAAGGCACTGAGGCTTGATGCCATCAGCACATCCTGTGGCAGGAAGTTCCACAGACCCACTACACACTGGATAAAGAAATTTTTTTTGTCTGTCCTAACTTTCCCAACATTCAATTTTAGTGGATGCCCCCTAGTTATGGTGTTATGTGAAAGGACAAAGAGCATCTCTCTATCCACTCTATCTCTTGCATAATTTTGTCCATCTCAGTCATGTCCCCACTCAAGCTCCTCTTTTCTAGCCCCAAATACTGTAGCCTTTCCTCATACTTGGTGTTCCAGATCATCAGCCATTTTAGTCACTCTCCTCTGAACCTTCTCCATTTCTTCATTATCCTTTTTGAGATGTGGTGACCAGAATTGGCACAGTATTTCTTCACAGCTTTTATTCTGTGAACTTTCAAGGTTCTAGCTGCTGGTGTCTGAAACATGTGTAACAGGTGCACATGGGGAACCAAACATGTATGCCAGGATATGTTGCAAGTGATTCATGATACACCACAATGTAACTTGGTATGTCAGGACAGAGAGCAATAAAGATAAAACTTAGTAAAATTTACTGAAGGAAAATGTATAAAGTAAAGAGAGGGGCAATCAAATGAAAAAAATTGCTGCTTAGGTATTAACTATACATTTTTGTCTTAGTTGTTGGAGAGAAATAGTGTAGGAAAAGCCTAACTTCCTAAAGAAAAGGTGGTTTTGCAAATAGAGGAAGACAAAATAGGATCCAAATGTAGTGAAATTAATGTCCATGAAAAGCAGTTTGTGCACTGCCTACTCAGGACAACAACTTAGGAGATAGAGCCACTTTATTAGCAGAAAAAATAGAGATATGGAGACCTGCTGCTGCTGTGACAGTAAAGCACTTGTAGTGTGGAGGTTAGACCATTGGGCTGCTTCAGCAACACTTCTGGGCTCCTCAACTGGGTGTGCACAAGACTCAAGGCCTGGCCTCTTATTAGAGGCCACACCTATCAATATCAGCCCTGCTAAGGGTTGAGGCAGCCAGACTGGGAAGTGCCACCTCATCTTGCAAAGCCCTTGAGGAAGGCTCCCATTTTGTTGGAAAGGACCTCCCCCATCTAGGCTGCCATGCTGCTAAGCCCTTGTGGCTCAGCATTTGAGTTCTGTCCTGCCTTTGCTGCCATAAGTGCACACCAGAAAGCCATGCTCATGCCTTCTATACCCCACCACCTGCCAGAATAAAGTTCATAGTAAAGTTCAAATGTTAGTAGCCCCAGGGAAACCTCTGCCCCTAACCTCCCACAGTCTGGAGTAGGTAAAAAAAACTGCCTGCCAATGGCCATTTATGGAGGGCAACAAATCTCACCAAAAGATTTTTTTAAAGAACAGTACTTTCAAAGATCTGCTTTGAATGTTGAGATACTTGCTTTGAATGTTCCTAAGAACTGGTGATAAAGGATATGTGATTGATTTGTGCTTCCTCCCTCCATGCTGATGTTGACCGAAACAGAGCTGGGGAAGACACAAGCTGAACAATGTGTTCATCAGGCCTGGGAAAAATGTGCATGTCCTTTCTTTGAATGATAAAGTATCACATTATGGGGGAGAGGGTGATTAAGTTGTCCACACATTCTTCCCTGCTGCTTCTTTAAAACATCTGACACTTATTCAGGATACGAGTGCTCAGGTTGTGTGGTCCTGCAACCTTACAGACATGGCAAACAAAACTAGGTTTTGCAATTCTTTAAAAAAATTAGAAAGAGGGAGAACCATTGTTCCAGGAAAGCAGAATTTTCTTTATATATCAAACAGTCTAATTAGCAAGATTTATTTTTCTGCCACAAGCAACCTGTATGACTGACTTTTTGCAGTCCACTTAATCTATAAAGAATCACTTAACGTTTGCTACTCTTTCTGTGTCACTACTCCAGGCAGCCACCAGCCTGGCCTCTCTGGAAGTATTGGCCTCCATTCTTAGGGAACAAAAGAGGTTGAAATTATCCCCCTTCACTTAACATACTGTACAGTTCTATTGTAAAATATCTTTATTTCTTTTTTTATTTCTTTTGCGTTTGATATACAGCTTGTAAAAATCTCTGCTGAAACTTTTTTTAAAGAAACAGTAAAGTCTGTCAAATGCACTAATGGTACCTAATGGGGGTTAGTTGTTAGCTGACACTGAACCGGTAGCATGCCTAACCACGTTTTCCAAGTCTGAATTTGTGTTGTGTCTAAATGAGAACACCAATGTGATTCCCCCTGTGAGGAAGGCCAGCTTATACTGGCAGAGGAACTGACGCAAGACCTGCTGTACTTGTCTTGGTCCGATGAGGAAGACTCTCCTGGACGATGCATACTTTATTTTACCCCGCGCAGAAGAACGCAGGGGTGCTGGCTGAAATGGAGGAGTTGGAGAGGGAGAGAAAGAGGGAGGAAAAGGAAACGGAGATGATGTGGGGGCAGTTTTGCCAGTCCTTCTCAGCTGTGGCAGAAGACCAGCAAGAGGGTTAACTTATAGGTCTGACTCCGGTTATAGAAGGGGATGCCTCCCAAGTCCTGGACCACATCCTGAGGGGGGGAGGATGTGGGCAGGGAAAAGCCTGGGAAAGGGCAGTGGGTGGAATGGCCATAGACAAAGGCAGCTGGGGCATTGGTGCCCTGCCCCAGTCAAGAGGCCTCAAAGCCCACTGTTAAGCTGGAGTAGAGCTGGCCTAGCTGTAGCTTTAGTCCTCTGCCTGGTGCTGAACAAAAGCAGGAAAAAGGAAAAATGTGTTATTGGTTACCGTTGTTAATAGTTACCTTGTAACTGTTGAAATTTGCCTGTTGGACTGCCAAAGAATATTGTACCTCCCATGTTGGATGAAAGACCTACCTGTTGAATTTCTGTATGTATGAAATTCATACAGAAGTCCAGTGTCATACTTACCTGGTCCAGTGTCATACTTACCTGACGGCGAACCCCTGGGTAAGATGGAAACCCCCGAGCTTCTGGCTACCCCTTCCCCAATCCCAGGAGCCTCAGACCTCATCATCACACTCCGCCCAGACTTTTCAAAGCCCTCTTTTACCCCAACCTGCAATATGAATCCAATTTTTGTACCTTAACGATGCTTTTTCCACTTCTCTTTGTTTCCTTTGCTCATTCTTGAGTCCTTTGAGAAGAAGGCAGGGTATAAACAAAGTTCTATTGCTACAGGCTGATCAGATGACTGGAAATGCCCAGACCCCCCCCCCCCCCGGAATAAGGGGGGGCTAACCAGAAAGGGGGAAAACCCATCTCTGGAATTCTGGGGGTATTTTGTGGCCATGTGGCCCTTTAAATTTTTTCCGGGGAAGGCTCTGACCTTCCAGGTGAGGAACCATGTGAGGTTCCATGGACCCTGATCTCCTTAGAAGGATGGTATTAAAATGTGCAAAATAAATATCGGCACAATTTGTTTACCACTTGTTTTATTTCAGGAGAACCTGGGGGTAACAAAACAAACAAAAGTTTTGAGAGCAGCAAGATAATTAGGATCTCACACAAAAAGCACAGAGAGGGCTACATGTGGAAAGAAGTATGACAGGCAGAGAGGCAAAGATTCTGGCATGCAGAATCAGCCACATGGATACGTCTGTCAGTTCCCAACTGAAGCCTGTTGTCTTATCAGTGAGAGGAGCATTGGGAGTGTCTTGATCCTTAAGATAATATCAAGTTGATTTGACAGTTAACCTGTTAGTCATCCAAAAGACAAGGGTAAATGGCAGCTGGAGCAAAAAGCTTTTCAGTCCTTTCCCTTTTCTCTCTACATGCCTCAGAATAAACCCATTTTGCAAACCCATTTATAGAACAAACCCTATTATAGTTGCTAGATTATTTAGCATGTTTGGGGATCCTGCAGAAAATATTTATTTGATCTGTACTCCTAAGAACCATGATATCACCTGAACTTTTTAAAATTATTTTTATTTATAGGATAAAACTTTCCCTTCATTTTTTCCCTTATATTTTTATTTTTTTTATTTTTCCTTCCAAGAAATGGATGATCATTGGATGAAGGACAGCTGATATGCTTCTTTCACCGAGGGCAGGCTTGCTTATCGTATGTCCAATGAGGAGTCCAAGGCATGCTGATCATATGTCCTCTTTTACAGGACATGAAATGGCAACTTTGAACTTGGAAAATGCCTCATTTTCAATATGACTCATTTTTTAGTTGAGTCATGGGGGTGGCAACTCTAGACCTAACTTGAGTTAAGCCTTGCTGGATTTGGCCTTCCCTGCCTATTATTTTTTAAAGTCTGGATACTTTTTTAGTCTCAAGAGCCAAGAACAATTTACAAGCATTCAATGCAATACTGACTTTAGGCCAGAAAAATGGCTAAGCTAGCCTAAGTATAAACTGAGCTGACAGGCCAAATCCACCAGGCTAGAAGCCTAAATTGCTGCTGGAGTGGAAGCAGGACAAAGGCAGCAAGCTCACCTGGCTGGTGTAGTTTTGCCATATCCTGAAGTGAGCTTATGTAGTTGTGCTGTATCCTGAGACTGAGAGGCAGGGGTTGGCCTAGGACTCAGAACTTTTTGCCATCATGTCCAATTTTACTCTGGCTTATCATGGACCCCTATGGGTCTACTCAGATTTAGTCCTGCTCCTTAAGTGGCCTAAGTCAGAGGAGCTATGAGGGGGCATTTCTGTCTGGGAAACAGGCTCAGGATACAGCCTAACTGCACTGTTGTAGGCCAAGCTGAACATGTCCTTAACATGCCTCTCCTGAACTGCCTACACTGGCACAGCTAGACCAGCCGAGGTCCATCTGTCTTGGGCTAGTTGACTCACACCAACCAAAGTCTTTCAGGTGTAACTGGGCTGGCCTATCTTGGAACTGGGCCAGCTAAGTGGTACATAGACCAGCCCAAGTGCACTTCAGGATTACAGCCACAGTCTCCTCTCATTTGTTCATGTTGTTCTGATGTTTATATATCTTACATGGACTTTTTGTAAATCTGAGTCTACTGATGACTGTCATGGGATAGTGCCTGAATTTGCTTAAAGTCCATTACATGCTCTGATACATACTATGGTCTCCATCCCCTTCTTCAAAAGAAAATTTTAATTCATCAAAATCTTGTTTTTGTGCCTGAAATTAGGTTGCATATACATGAAAATGTACTTGAATGGCACAATTCTGGTCAGAAAATTTGAATGTTCTCTTTATTTATTCTGGATGAAGATTGTGGCATCCAAGTTGTAGGAGACAAATCTGAGCCTTCCTGAGTTATTTTATCTATGACTTATTTGTCTTATTTCAGCAGTAAAGTGCTACTCCCTGACAAAAAAAGTGTGCTGTCCAAATACATTGGGTGCATTGCTATTAATTTGCAGAGAGATGCAAACATCCTTGGTTCCAAGCTCACTCATTTGTTGTTGTAAGAAATGTTAATTATCACAACCTGACACTCTCGCCAGGTAGGTGATCTTGTTCGGAGGTGCTACTTGAGTTGCTAGAAATTTCTCAAGGAAATGTTCTGAGATGAAAAATTGCAGTGATATATTTTTTTTAGGGAAAAGATAGAAAGGCAGGTTGCCGACAAGTCAGAATCCATGATGTTGTTTCCTGCTGGCAATGCAGAATATTAATGAAGCCTTGCACATTACAGTGACATTGCTTAGGCACTGAGGGATCATTTTGGTTCTCAGCATGCACTGTATCAAGAAGCTTTTTTTTATTATTGACATCTGTAGGAGGGCCTGACAACTGTAAAACTTAATCAGTATCATATAGATGACTTTTATCTGTCTTTGGCAGTGGAGTGCTGGTGGCAAGCACTGTTGTGTTTGGCAATAAATAAAATGAGGGAGAGAACCATCTATTTTACAAGGCCTTCGGCAGTTCAGACAATTTGCTCAGGGAATGTAGTTTTTATGGGTAGGATGTGGATGTTTTGGTGGGAATTGAATGGTTAGTTATTGTGTTTGTGTATAGTTCAGGTGATTTTAAATGTTTTGCCTTTTATGGAAAGTGGTTTGGAATTGGGAGACAGGGGTGGGGGGAGAAACAAAGAGGTGGATGCAAAATTCCCAAAGGATGGTTTGGATTAACTGCCCTTAGCAGTAAAGAGAAAAACAAAGGCATCTGAGAGGAAGAGTGGACCATGTGGACCAGTGGTGGGATTCAAATAAATTAACAACAGGTTCTATGTCCTAATAACCTAAATTAACAACAGGTTCTATGTCCCGTTAGTAACTGGTTCTCAGAACCAGGCTGCCCATTAGCAAAGGGTTCTATAGAACCTGTGAGAACCCCCTAAAGCCCACCACTTATGTGGCCCCATTAGCTATTAATTAGCTATTATTTTTTCATTTTCTTTGCAAACTGCTTTGTGAACTTTTTAGTTGAAAAGTGGTATATAAATACTTAGATAGATAGATAGATAGATAGATAGATAGATAGATAGATAGATAGATAGATGTTGAATCTCACTCCTGATTGTGTGATAGATGGGTCAGGAAACACAAGGCATCAGAAGGCAGGAGAATAGGATAGGGGCCCTTTAAGAGATTTACCATAGGATTATCAGCAACCTGGTGGCAGAACTTTTAATTTTCAAATCTCCCGTTCATGGAAATGATTGTGTTGTGAATATCTGCCTGACATATTTTCCAACTCCATGTACACATGCCACTTAGACAACTTGTTATCTGCCCAGGCTACTTGCGTAGGTTATATGTCTGAATATAGCCTGTGCAAGTTTTCGCTGTCAGGTGTTGTTACAAAAATGCTGCTAGTAGAATGCAAACGTCAATCTGAATGTAAAATTCAGCCTGTGAGTTAAAGCAGCCTTCCAGGTGTTCCTGGTGTCACACTGGAAGAGAGAGAGAGAACAATATTAGCCTGAGAAATTATAAAATGGCAAACCATCCTTGGTGTCTATTTGACCATGAAATGTCAGAACTACCTTTAGTATTCTTTTAAATTCTAGCTTGTATTATTATTTTTTTTGACCTGACTGTAGGTACATTTTGCCTTCGTTGTAGAGAAAATAGGTTGAAGGAAAAAAAGGGAAAAAGCAAGATAATGATATTTAAAATGAGCACTTTTCACAATGTCTCAATATTTCCTTCGAGGAAAATTACAGCTTTTATCCTACAAATGCCAAGATTCCTCTCAGGTATTTTGAACTGTACAGATGAGCTACGTTATGACCTTCTAGATAGCAGGAGGTAATGGTTTTCAGTTTTGTACCAAACAGGCTTACTAATATTCAGAATTGCTTAGGACAACCAAATTGTCATTTTGTTAAATTAACAATAAATGGATTATTCATATAACTAGTCATGATAGGCTTAATTGTTTAGCTGTTAAGTTGTGTCCGACTCCTTGTGACCCTGTTGGACTGCAGCACGCCAGGCCACCCTAACCTCCACTAGTCTGTACAAATTCATGTTTATTGCCTTGGTGACACTATCTAACCACCTCATCCTCTGCTGTTCCCTTCTCCTTTTGCCTTCAGTTTTTCCCAGCATCAGGCTCTTTTCTAATGAGTCCTCCCTTCTCATGATGTGGCCAAAATATTTCAACTTCAGTATTTGTCCTTCCAATGAACAGTCAGGGTTAATTTCCTGCAGGATGGACTGATTTGATCTCCTTGCAGTCAAATGGACTCTCAAGGGTCTTCTCCAGCACCTTAATTCAAAGGCATCTATTCTTTGGCGGTCAGCCTTCCTTATGGTCTAGATCTCACAGCCAGACATTACCACAGGGAAAAGCATCGCTTTAACTAGACATATCTTTGTCAGGAAAGTGATGCTCTACTTTTAATTATGGTAAGTTGTTTAGACCTGCCATATCTGTCCTCCCTAGAAGCAGGCGTCTTGTAAAAAACAGGCAGAACACACAGATTCAATTTTTATATCCACAAAGTGTAATTATATAATGTGAGGACTCCCAAGCCTGTGCAATAGTAGCATGGCACCATGTTTGTGCTGCCCCCACAGGCCCCATAAACATGGTGCCTGAGGCCTAAGGCTGCAATCCTAAAGACACTTTCCTGGAAGTAAGATCCATTGAACACAATGGGGCTTAAGTTTTGAATAGACAAGGTTAGGATCATACTCCTAAGTTTGTTTTCTGTTTTAGGAGGTCCTAGGAAAGATTCTGAATGAAGTACAGAGCCAGCATGGTATATTGATTTGGGAACTGGAGTTTGACCTAAAAATCCAGGCTGAATTGCCCAGCCGTAGAGTGACCTTGGGCTTTCCCTACCTCATAGTGTTGTTATGAGGACAAAAGGAGTGGAGAATCCATACTAGGCTCCTTGGAGGAAGGGCATTTGTAAAAATATATAAAATAGACATTTATGTATAAAAGAAGAAAAATATATAAAAGAAGAAAAATATATAAAGAAAAATATATAAAAGAAGACATTTCAAAATTATTCTACTGTACATGTGTTAATCCACTTTTTGTATATTTTTGGTGTGGGCAAATATTGGTACTCCCCCCCATCATTTGACAGGTTAGGGACCAGTGCAATGTCAAATAGAGAAAATGGTTGCAAAACAGAATCCAGTCTTTTTCTACTTTACCAATGTTGCTTCTAATGATTTTTTAGCTAACAAATTGCAAATGCTTTTTGGGATCTTGAAAATTCCTGCTGTCACACAAAGATTTCTGCAAATTAATGCAGTCTCATTGAAATGACTTCAAGAATGGGAATAAACCTGAAGCTAAAGGGTACTCTCTCTCTCTCTCTCTCTCACACACACACACACACACACATACACACACATACACACAGATACTAAAGTCAAAGATAACAAGAATCACCATGCATTATGCAAATCAATACGGGGTGAGCAATTTTTGCCATTAGAACAGCAGAGAAAGGTTGAAAAAGTGAAGCATTGAAAAACAAAGCTTATCAGAAAACAAATTGTCAAGAAAGTGGCTGATACTTGTACATGCTTTTAAAGTTGTGTCAACTTGGCATTTCTCTGTTGATATAAATAAATTTGAAATTATTGGTCAGTGTTGGAAAAATTGGAAATTGACCTTAAAAAAATCTTAATATAGCCCCAAAATAGTTTAAAACACAGTCTTGGTACGGCCTCTTTCAATATGGAACTTTACTTTCTTTCTTTCATGTGTTACAAACGCTATTTTCTTTTTGCCATAACAAAGGGTAGTTGCACTCTGACTCTACTTGAATGTAAGGAACCATCTGCTGACAGGCAACTGCTGATTCTTTGTTCATAAAGCTTGGTGGGGGTGAAATCAACTGAACAATTATAGTTTGCTACTTGTGTCATCAAGTACTTAACTGCTAGTTTTAATGTGTTGAAATGATGCATGGGTTGTGTCAAAGACTTCCAACAGCCCACACATGGGTAACCACATTGGTTTCTAGCACTGATGTGAGTTAAACTTACAGGCATTTATCATACTGAGACAACTGGAGTTTTGAACAGTGCAGATGATACCTAACTTTCTCTTGCTTTCCAAAGAAAATAAATAAATAGGTTCTGGAGTAAGAAGACCGAGTACTGAAAGCTAACTCATTTGGCTTATTTAGAAATAAATGAAAGCAGGAATGTGTCTCAGGGCAAAATCCAGAGTAACTACGGGGAGTCCTTGCTCCGGTGTAAGAACAACTTACTTTGGATTCCAGTATGAATTTCCCATGGATTTTCACTAGGTGCAGTAACGACGGGTGCATGTAAAGTCTCTTAAATGCTCCCATAGTTACTCTGGATTTGGGGGTAAAAGTATGGCTGTGCAGTGTTTGTTCTTCTAACATATGGTACTTCTTTTGGAGTGTGAGATATTGAAATGGCTTTAGACGCCGTGATGGATCACCTGTGCTAGAAGAATGAAAGGAGGTATCTGACCCTGTTAATTATCTTGGACTTCTCAGAAACTTTTCACACCATAGCAAGTCCTTATTTCACGCTTTCATTCAATATAGTTTAGTTTTAAAAGTTGGTTTCAAATCTTCTGACCTCTGAATTGCCTGTAGCTCAGGGTGAACAGATGTCATAACCACAAAAGAAGACAAAAAGTTCCACCAAAATGTAGTATACCCAAGAAAAATGTAGGGCATGACAAAATAAAAGCTAAAAAACTCAGATATATTGCTTTCTTGTAGTTAATTTAAACACTATGGCTGCACTCCTAAAGACATTTTCCTGGGAGTAAGACCTATTGAACGCAATGGTGCTTACTTCTGAGTAGATAAGAGTTTGAATTGTGTTCAAAATTTCTTTTTATTAAATTAAAAATTCCATATAATGTATATGTAATTTATTAATTACAGTGACTGTAATTATTAATTACAGTGACTGTAATACAGCAATCTTATGCATGTCTACTTTGAAGTAAGTTCCATTGAGTTCAATACTATTTACTCCCAGGGAAGTGTGGTTAGGATTGCAGCATTAGACTACATTCTACCTGCTAGAGTTTTTCCCAGGAAGCAAGGGTAAAAAAGGGGACATGTCCTGGAAAAAGAGGACATATGATCACTATGTCTCTGGAGAATGTCAGATATCAAGACAGCATGAGAATGTCAAGTATCTTAGTGATGTATCTCTTTGATAAATAATGCTGGGTTTAGAAAGTATAGGGTTGCTTGCAGGATGATGCCCCAGCTGCTCTCAAGATAATGAGATATTACAGAAACTGCTGGGAGAGGAGAAAGGCAGTTTAAAGAAGAGGAAAAAATTGGCAATAATTAGTTAAATGCAGTGTTTTGCTACAGAGGGTTATTTCAGAAACGTTATAAAATATACTGCCATCGTACATTGGTATGTTTTTAAAGAACAATTTCTAATTTCATCTTCAGATACCCCCTTTTTGTAACTGCACATTTGGAAAATTAAATATTGGATTGGCTGCCAGGAGTAATCAACATACTTGTTGCTCTGCAGAGCTGTGAGAGTTTTGGTTGTAGGAAGCAATTTTGTATAGATTTTCAGAGCAGATTCATTTTTGCGAGGGAGCACGTATCCGACTGTCACAAAGCAATAGAGCCGTCTGCGGTATCTGAGTTGCCAATGAAGGAAATTGCACGGTCCCTGCCAAGGAGATGATTTATTACCCCAGGATAACAATTCTTCTGTAGTTAAGTGAGCATCTGGATAAATGGAAATACAGATTAAAGGACAATATGATGATGAAAACATTCGGTTTCATAGTGGGATTTAGACTGTCCTTCCTCTTCTGATTGGGTTCTTTCAGCTTGGCTGTGAATTCCATTCAGATGGCTATGAAAATCTGATTGAAATGGGGAATGGTTGAGGAGACGGGAAATTTTCTGGGATTGAGCAGAGCCTTGTCAATATGTACTCTCTATGTCATGATTTCCTGTTTTTATCTTTTCTTTTTTCAATTTAAAAATGAACCACATCTCTCTTTAAAAAAAAATATTGTTTGTGTAGTGTTTGGCTAATCCAGGGCTTGCCAAACTACGACCTGTAGGACCTGTCTTTGGCAAAATCATCCCATGAGCAGTGATCACCATTCCACTGCATTGTCACTTCTACTTTAACCAATCTGGGCATAGGGCATAGGGACTCCTGGTGCAAAGCCTGCATGGACAACAGATGTGATTTCACAGAACATCCCTCAGTCCAGATTGTGTGCCAGAAGAAGTGGCAGTGCAGCAGAGTGGTAAGCTTCGGCGGGGCTGGGGTGGACTGTATCACCTGGCTAATCAACAAGCTTACCTTGGCTTCGCTGTAGAGAAAGGTGCAAGCAAAATTGTATTTATTGCAGTGGTTCCCAAACTGTGAGCCATGGCCTCCCAGGAAGCCAAGGAAACTAGGAAAGGGAGCAACAAACTTCTTGTGTAAAGCCCTCACTCTATAAAATGCATAGGATTGTAGCCCTACTGCAAAGCTATGGCCCAGGTAGATCAAGAGAACCATCATTTGAAAATGTTTGGGAAATCACTGGTTTAGTGGTAAAATAAAGTCATCTTCCAAGAGTCCTAGTAGAAGAAGTAGAAGGTCTTGGTCTTCAGCACCAGGCCCAGGAGGAGGTCTCCATGAGTGACACCAGAGATGGCACTGAGAACCAACTACCTGTTGGAGCTTGCAAGCCTAGCCAAGAGTATTGGTATGACTTACCAATAATACATGGTGTTATCTTCACCAGACTTTAGTACTTTTCCAGTTCATTGGTATTAATAGGTATCACTTTCCCTAACGTGTAACTCTTTGGTCTGTAGGTCCCCAAGGTGTAGCAACAAGTTTGTCCATCAAGAGGTTAGAGCCAATCTTTTATGCTGCGTAACTTTGCAAATAAGGGCAATGTGTGGTTTTGTTTTTTGTTCCCCATTTTCCATCACCCCAGCCCCGTGTTTTGTTGCCATTTTGATGTTCTCTTAAATTACACGGGGTATGATGCTGAGTGGCACTCTGAGAATAAAAATCCTCTGTGAGGAGGCACTCCTGGGACAAAAGCAAAGTAGATGAGCTTGCAGTATTCCACATGGATCTAATTATCATCAAAGTGATGTCCGGCAGGGACACTGAGGTCTCACAGGTTGCTGTACCAAACATGATGATCACATCTCCCTCTCTGTTCCCTGTTTTTTCATGCATGCTCTCTTTTGACAGGCATCATGAGAATTACCAAGGCAGCAGATGGTCTATGCACAGTTCCCTCAAGCATAAAACAACATTTCTGTACTTGTTGTCAGGACCTTAAATTGCACACTGTTCTATTTGATTATTTTCAAACCCTGGATTGGCCGTAGGGGCTCAGATGAGAACTATTTGCATATTACAAAGAGGGAGCAAAAGCTGAATTGAAGTGGCAAGCAACTGGGCTGAAATGAAATCCTAGGTAAAAGCCACACATACTTAATTTTCCACCTCCATTTTGACAAAAGCAGTGAGACTGATCCGATCCAACAAGCTCTGTTTAGATTGAGTTATTTCCAATACAAATTGAAAAATTGAAGGCTTCCTATATACACGCAGGCATGATTTTCGGTTTAAATAAGAAGCATATGCTCCTTAAAGGTTTGAGTTCAATTGCGGGTTAAACAATATAAATAGCAAACGCATTCATTATGCATCCTGTTACTTCATTGAATATCAAATGAATGTAATGTATTGAGCCCTTTATAGGAAGCCTCATCTCATTTTTAAAATTCAATTCGCTATGTAGGAAACTTTCCAAGACACACAGTACATAATGTCAAGTTCAAATCTGCATTCAGGTCAGGAGAGAACAGCATTCAGCTGGATCCATGTGTTGCTTGGGAAAAAATGAAAACAAGATGTATAAACTCAGTAGCTTTAAACAAATTTGTTTAATTTTGTATTTTCCCTTAAGCTTCAAATCTCTACTGCTTCCATATTCAAAACCGTGCAGAGTAAAAGGGAAAACACATACATACATACGCACTACACACACACAAAATGTTAAGCATAAAGGAATTAGAATTACAGCTGGAACAAAAGGGACCATTATTTCCAGGGGGAAGGAAAACCGAGAACAAAATGTTTTAGGAGGGATGGCATCCAGTGTACAAGGTGGCTGTGGAAAAAAACTAACACACAACTTCTCATTACTGGATGAATTTTAATCTTGCTCCAAATGGGTTTCCTCTGAGCGCTAATCTATACCCAATCAAAGCACATGGCTTTTTCTTTCTGAGTCATCACCCCCATACTGTAGTTTGTGGGAATTACAGCAATAAAACACACCATTTTGTGTGCCTGCATCAGCTTCTCTACATCATCACAACTAGAATGTCAGCACCAAACTTCCTAATGGCATTCAGGGGAAGACACAAAGATTTTGACTTTGGATGGTACTTGGACTTTTATAGGGTACAGTTGTGTTACTGATGATTACTTGGGGGAGTGTTGATGGGTGTAAAGGGAAGTCCCACTCTGGGTTTTTGTTTGTAATTATCCTTAATTCAGAGTTTAATGAGGATATTTAGAAATTGCTTTGCATGGGTCCCACTGGGTTCTGTCCTTAATCATTAATGCATGTTAATTGCTTCTGATTTTTCCCTTTCTCTTCCACTATTACTTTTGCCTGTTTCTATTGGCACAATCAACCATAAGAACTCATCAGGTTCACAACACAGAAATTGTGTGTATGTGTTGAAGTTGAGATTAAATATTTGGAATGTTTATTTCACAACTTAAACCAAAGGCATCCAACAAAGATTCACAAAATATGTAAATTCCTCATAGGACAGGAGACAGATTATATTTTATGTTATTTCAGTAACAGGCATCCCTATCACTGGAAGAATCTGACTGATGCTGGCAGGATCTTATTTCTCATTAGGCTGTAACCCTAGCCCTACAATCCAGAGTAACTATGGGAGCACATAAGAGACCTTACATGTACCCGTAGTTACTGCATTACCTAGTGAAAACCAATGGGAAATTCATATTGCAATCCAGAGCAAATTGTTCTTACACTGGAGCAAGGACTCCCCATAGTTACTCTGGATTGCACCCTTAGATGATCAACCAGATTTATTGACTGGCAAGTATAATTTATGTAAATTAGGCTATTTTTAGATGGTCATCTAAGGGTCAAGCATGATCTTGTGAATATGAACTAAAATGGCTATAACTTAGCATACCTTCATAGGTATTCTATAATTAGTACACTTCCTTCCATTAATCTAAACTAAACTTTAAGTATGTAGTTACTACAGCAAGGATAATTTTATTGTGTGTGTGTGTTATTTAGGGGAATTTAGATACTAAAAAACTACTACAAAAATTAACTTGCCCTATTATACCTTCATTTGGAATTTTTATTTGATGCCATTTTTTGTACTAGAACTTAAGTATGGCTAAAATGTAAGCATTTTGAAGTCAAGTGGGTTTTAATGGAAGAGACTAATGCATTCATTTAGTACTGCCATTAAAATTAGAAGGATTGGAAAGTGCCTCAGTTCAAACTGCTTGAATGTGGGGAAATTCATTTAACCCATTCAAGCTATTTCTACTGGCTCAGCCTTATCCAATCTCCGCATGCCGATATTCTTGATATTTCAGTCATAGAGGCATAAAAGAGAAGAAATGGAACTAGAAAACAAATGAGCTCCTTCAAATATATTGTGTATTGCTTCAGAGCTTCTTTTAAAGTCCTGGAAGGTATTGAGACAATGACTTCAAAGAAGGCAGCACTTTTGAAAACTACTTTTTAATGTGGTGCCTTGATTATTGTTGCCTGATTAGATATTGATTTAATTCTTATTTTCTTCCCTGACATATTTCCCCCTATCCCCCAGCATGGATATTGCATGCCATTTTGTTTCTTAGTGTTGCTGATAGCATAGTTACCTGGCTTTTAGTATCATCTCAACAAAGAGTTTGCACGTTCTTATTTCTAATTGTTTTTATGGTTGGTTGGCAGAGTATAAACGTAATAAAAAGATGTTTAATGAATTAAAATTAGATGGAAGAATAGCTTCCAAGTATAATCTAAGTTCCCTAACCCAGTGGTCTTCAAAGTCAGGGGTCGGGACTCCCATGGGTAGGTTGTGACATCATTTCAGGGGTCACGATATTGGTCACCCTCCCACAATGTTCTTCCACTGTGGATCCCCCAAGGTTGCCAGTGGGGGGGGGGTGCCTCAAACCTCCCACACCTCCTCTGGAGAACTGGAGTTCTCTTCCAGCCACTGCTCACTGCCTTGTAAGCAGGGGTCCTTTGAGAGGGCACTACCCAGTACTGAGTACTGGCACCTCTGTGGTGAGTACCAGCACCTCTGTGCCTCACCAAGTTGACATACCTATGCATACAAATGACAACTTCATGGTGAGTACCCTCATATTTATAACATCTTCATGTCTCAAATGAATTCCATTGAGATTTCCAACACATTTTTTTTTTTTTTGCAATTGATTATGCTATAGCATCTTTAACAAAAATTCAACTGTTGTTTTTAACTGTGTTGTGTAAAATTCTGCTGGGAACTGTTCATTCTTTATACTGTATATGAAATATGAGCATCTCCTGAGCATTTTAATCTCTCCTTGTGCTGAAAGCAGGAAAAGAAATAAGTTAAAATGCAGATAAAGTCTGGGTGACTAGTGAAGTTTTATTGCACCAGTTCTGTCCATGACCTCATTATTCTTTGGCCATTTTCTTCCTTGCCTGCTGCTGCACGGAGCAGGAGTCTGGTAGCGAGGTCACTGTGGGCAACTCTTTAGTAATAAGCTGGTTATCTGCCTCTAAAGTGTTGGGGCAACTTATTTTATTGGTGTAGTATTTAATATTTTTTTCCCAGGACATTACAAAGCTTTGTGTTTGCCACCACAGATGGGCTGGTTTGTAGCTAAGCATTATAAACTTGATATTTTTGGTTTGTTTTCATGCAAGTTGAGTTTCTGTTCCTTTTGCCTGGGAACACAGATTCTATGAGGATTTTTTTAAAGGAGCGCTTTAAATGTCTTAGGCTGCAATCCTAAAGTCACGTTCCTGGGAGTAAATTCCACTGAACAAAATGGTTCTTACTTTTGAGTAGACATGGTTAGGATTGCGCCCTTAGTGAGCAGCTTCCTTCCAAAACTTAAGGACATGCTTTTGTAGCTGAGATAATGAAAGCACGGAGAGCACAGTTCAAGGGTAAGTAACTTCTAAAAAGATGTGTCAAGCAGTTGTCCCCCCCCCCAAAAAGAATGGAATCCTCTCTGAAAATCTATATTTAGTTTCCAGAACAAGTGTTTCTGTGGTCCCCAGATGATAGCTGGATCAATAAGTGGCTCTTAAGATTACCAGGTAACAGTATTTGGAATGAAAAATAAAAAATAATTCCTCGCTAACATGGATATCAATTCCCCCTGGGGTAGACTGACCCCCAAATCCAGAGTAACTATGGGAGCACGTAAGAGACTTTACATGCACCCATAGTTACTGCACCACCTAGTGAAAACCTTTGGAAAATTCATTGGAATCCAGAGTAAGTTGTTCTTACACCTGAGCAAGGACTCCCCATGGTTACTCTGGATTTTGCCCTGAGGCCATTCCCCATCACAAAATAAAGCAGTGTGTTAGTTATTTGGTTTCATGTGCTTACTTCTGTATCCTTATATTTTCAGTACCAGGATACCTACAGTATAGGTGGCCCATGTTACCTGTAGATCCATTAATCCACTGGTTTCTGGACCTGTGGGCATGTCCAACCAGAAGCAATGGGAGATGCATGCCTTTCATCTCCAGAGGATCTTCTGAGGACTTATAATTCCTCACCCTTCAGAAGGCCTTTTTAGGCCAGTGCAGGGTCTGGGGAGGGGTGCAGTGAGAGTGAAGAGCAGGTGGGAGGGAGGTCTTCTGGGGCAGGGAGAGAGTAAAGGGTGGTCTTGGGTGGGATGGTGGGGAGCAGGATGCATGGTTTGGATTATGTGGGTAACCCCCAAATGCAGAGTAACTACAGGAGCACGTAAGAGACTTTACCTGCACCCAAAGTTACTACACCACCTAGTGAAAACCTATGGGAAATTCATATTGGAATCCACAGTAAGTTGTTCTTACATCGGAGCAAGGACTCCCTGTAGTTACTCTGGATTTTGCCCTAAGTGAAATAACAAATATGGAATAATGTCCCCCACCCTCTGGAGCCGAGGAAGCTCTGATTCCTAACCATTGCCTCTGCTGTGTTCAGACTGAATAGACTGGAAATGACTTTTTAATGTTTTATAAGTCAGAAAACCCCTCAGGGACCTATGGACCTGATCTGTAGATAAGTGAATCTGCGGATATGGGATACAGGTCATTCCATAGAGTGTTTAAATCAACCACATGAGATCAGTATACAAGTGTTTTAAGCTTTTATGTCCTTCATTTTTCTTGAATCTTTTCCAAAGTGGCATGCCTGAAAAACTCTGCCACTCGGTCCTGGGGAGTGCAGGGCAAGGGCTTTGGGAGGCTGATATAATGGTGTCTGTGCGCGACCTCTTGGATTGCCCATCATTCACATTTCCAATTTTCACTCCCTTCCCTTTCTGAAGTCTTTCTGGTTTTCTTGGAGCCCAGTAGGAATGTTTTGATGTTTGCCCCATTGGTCTCGGCATTCAGTTTTTTTACCTGTCCCAGACTCTGTGAAGTGGGTTTGGGTTCTTTGATCAGTTTTCTTTGGCCATTTTGGCAGGTAGGCAGGAATTAATTTGGTGTCCATACTGAGTTGTCAAAATCATCTGAGGCTTGCCTGATGATTTTGATGCTTGACTGGAATTGTGGGATTGTATTTTATTATTTTAATTATATTTTATCATTTTAAATTGTATTTTACTTTGTGTTTGATTGATTGATTGGCGCCTTGGGTTCCCTTTGGGGAGAAAGGCGGAGAACAAATCAAATCCAATCAAAACCAATAAAGGAATGAATGAATTGTGAGGCTTATTTGTGGGCTTTCAGCTGTTTAAACAAAGGTCCCATTTGGAGCCAAATGTTTTCAGTTTGGGGCTAACTCAGAGTGCCATCCTAACCTACTTTCCAGCACTGGCATACCTGTGCCTGTGGAGCAGTTGCAGGGCAGTCACTGAGGCTTCCTCAAAGTTTTAGGATCGCACAGTTTTAGGATCTGAACAGTTTTAGGATCGCACCCTCAATCCTGCTGGATTGCTGTTGATAGGACCATTTGGTGGTAACGGCTAGATCTGTTTCCCCGTTACGGCCTGTCTGATGACAGGTTTTCAGATACTCTGCTGTAGTTAATTTTGGTGTTAAAATTAATAAAGTGCTCTAAATAAAATTAACAAATGCCAAGTGAGTATCTCTGGTTAAAACCTACTAAGGGCCCAAAGTGATGTTATTAATTACTGAGGGTCTACAAGCAGAGGCTTGACAAGCACCTGTCTGAGATGCTCTAGAAAATTTCCTGCTACTGGCAAGGGGTTGGACTATATCAGGGGTGTCCCAACTTTCAACCTTAGGGCTCCTGGACCTTTAACAAGTATGTAGAAAAGGAAATTTTAGCAGGTTCAGCTTGTTATCTGGGAGATGAGAAAGTCCACCTGCTGAAATTCCTTCTTAACCTAGCAGGTCCAGGAGCCCTGAAGTTAAATGTTTGGATACCCCTGGACTAGATGATCTCTTAGGTCCCTTTCAACTCTGTGATTCTGTTAGTCTAAGCAAGAAGTAGCACAATTAAGCAGGTTTAATCAGTGATGGGATTAATCAGTGATGGGATTAAAGAAATTAACAGCCGGTTCTATGCCCATCTGGCAGCCACTTTTAAATGGCTATTTTTAAACTTTATATGTCCTATCTCTCGTTAACTACTGGTTCAATAGAGTAGGTGCAAACCTGCTGGAGCTCACCACTGGATTTAATCCTAAACACACTTTCCTGGGAGTAAGACCCACTGGGGGGCTTACTTCTGAGTAAACATGGTTAGGATTGTGCTCTTAGAAACAGAAGAGATAGACAAATGATAGAAGAGAAAATACACAAATCTAGATAATATTTTCAATATATGGCCCAGTTATTACAAAGGCTGCCCTTTTTGCAGTAGCACCTCAGCGCAGCATCTGAGAGCAGATAATGTAGTTCTAGGGCTAGTTAAAGGTCTGAAGATCAGACCAGATCTGAAGATCAGCGGGACGGAGGATTGAGACCAAGTACTGCAAGATGGAGTAAGCTCCCGTCTCTTCCTGGCAACCTGGCAATTCAAAAGCATGCAAATGCAAGTAGCTAAATAGGTGCCACCTCAGTGGGAAGGTAACAGAATTCCTTGTGCATGCATGCCACATGTCCACGGAGGTGTCTTTGGACAACACAGGCTCTTTGGCACTACAAACAGGGATGAGCACCGCTCCCTAGAGTTGGTCATGACTAGCAGGGCAACCTTTGGGGGACACCTTTACCTATACACCTTTAATGTGGTTCTGGGAGGGCCTAAAGGCCAAGTTAAATGCTAACCAGGAGCTGCAACCAGCCTTTTGGTCTTATGTTTGACACCACTGTATAGTGTAGACACCAAGTGGGAAAAACTTACCAGAGGAATGTCAACAGGGGTGTGACTGAGAACAGGTAAGCTAGCAAGTAAAACACTGATAACATGAAGTTCAGAAAACTGTGTCCATATGAGTAGTATAAGTTATAGTGTATTTAAGTGAAACTATCTTTTAAGGAAGACATTGGAATTTAATGTTTTCTTATGACTTTTTTATTTTTTCAGCAAGATAATTTCTTGGAAGGTGTTATGTATGTGTCACATCAAAAAAAGAATCTTCATAATTGTGCAGAAAAATGGTGGAGGCGGCACACTAATTTTGGCAAAGAAACTGCTGTACAAATGATTTTTTTTACGCTTTTTATAGTAGACTTAAAAGTCCTAATTACTTATTCATCTTCTATGAAATAATTATGAAAAATTTAAGGAGCTAGTTAAGTGTTTTGTCCTGTAATTACTTAAAATCATAGATAATGTTATGTTTTGAATTGTGCGGTGTTGTTAAGTGGATGATTCTCTATTGTTGGAGAAAATCACCACACAAGGATAGCTTCCATGATTGTGAGATTTCATATAGGATAATTATCTCCTGGCCCCTCCTCTCTCCCAAAAATGTGTGCAAGGGAAACTTCCTTTTGCACATGATTTTTTAAAAATATAAGTGAGTACCGTTATTTAATAATTGCAAACCCAATATTTTAATGTTTTAAGATTTCACATGTTTGTCTACTTAGGCCTATATCCTCAAGTGAAATTAAGCCCCTTGCTCTGCAGCAGTTAAGATGACTTTCCATAAGATAACAGTAAATGGTGATGTAACTGCATGGACCCGTAAGTGCTATGGATTTTGCCCAAAGTTGGCAATCCCATCCCTTTCTGACTTCTGTACCAATAGATAGATATAGCAGAAATGCAGCACTTCAGTGATTAATGCTGGTTGACTGTGCATGAATGATGTTAGTGGTCATCCTGGCAATTGTGGTCATCCTGATGTTAGTGGTCGTCCTGGTCGTCCTGCTATCTCTATACCTTTTCCCTATAATTTCCCTTGCCTGTTCGCCCTCTGCGACCTCAGTTTTTGTCTTGATTTTTTTATGTACATTTTAAATTGCAAATGGGATAATAGCAGCTGAATGAATACTGTACAGTATCTTGTTTATCAGTCTATCCTTTATCTGAAGGCTCGAGGGGGGAGGGTAACAATTAACGCCAAATTATCCAAGTGCTTTAATATCTTTATTTGTTCCAAAACCTTTGTACTAAAGAATCATACTCATGCAGCTCTTCCCTGATCACAAATGTTTGCCTGAATAAGAAAGCTTTGTGTTGCTTTCAAAAGACTTGGCTTTTATGGATCACCAGAGAAGCAAACCACAAAGGTGGTTAAAAAGATAGTGTTTGGGGCCAAGCAACACATTATATCAACCATTTAGTAGTTCCCAAAGTGGGAGTTGGGACCCCCTTGTGGAATCTCAACTCCCACTTTGAGAACTACTAAATAGTTGATTCATTTCAGGGAGCTGGTGCTACCGTCTTGGAATCTGGCAGTAGGCCTCACCATCTTGGAATGGGGGCACTCAGGTTGCAATCCATACTTTCGTGGGAGTAAGTCTCAGTGAACACACTGGAATTTCTGAGTAGACTTTGGCATCAAAATGATGTCACTTCCTATTTGATCTCACTTCCAGGCATGACCCATTTCCAAGTTGATGACATCAATCCTGGGAGGTCCCAGTCAGCCATTTTTACAGGCAGTAAGGCGTATGTCATAAGGCACCTCTGCACCACTCCTAGGGTGGGGGTTATGCCACTGCACACACATGTGCTGGCTTCCCCACACCACAAGGGGAAGGGGGAGTGGGTGAGTTGTGCTGGCCTAAATTGGTTGGGATTATATCCTGACACTCTTTAATAGCGGCTCAGTCCTTTGGATCATGTTGCTACATTTCCCCTCTCACACAAGAATTTACTTTGGGAGTTTAACTCCTCAAAAGTTTGAGAACCCCTACCCTAGATTCTGCTGTGTGATTTATAAATGTCAAGGGATGTGGCAAACTGGTGATTGCACAGCAATGCATCTCCCACAAGTAGTGGCTTGCTCTCGATGCACATAGCCTGATCAGCTCTGTAAGTTTTGGAAACCACCAAAAATCAGTTCAGAACTAATCTGGTGTTAGATTGGGAACATTGGGTTAAGCACATTGTCCCTACCACTTCTCCATTCCACATCACTCCCCTGCCCTTGAAGCTGATTTTCTTTTTAAAAAGAGAAAATTGGATCATGTTGACACATGATATATAATTTGCCTTCTGGTAACAAAGGCAAGTGGTAGGGCTGTGGTGGCTCAGTAGTTAAAACCATTGTGCTTCTCAGCTTGAAGGTCATCAGGCTGGTGGTTCAGTTCGTGAGTACTGCACAACGGGGTGAGCTCCTGTTACTTGCCCAGCTCCTGCCAACCAAGCAGGTTGAAAGCATGTAAATGCAAGGAGATAAGGAGCCACTTCAGTGGGAAAGTTGCCATGTTCCTTGCGCCTTCAGTGTTTAGTTGTGCCGGCCACAAGACCAGAGAGTGCTGCCTCTTTGGCTTTGTAATAGGGATGAGCACAACCCTACTGGATCCAGAACTGCCAAAGACAATGAGCATGTGAATGTTAGTGACCTGTGTGCATGTGTAATTTCACCATATTCAGTGCAAATATACATATTATGAAAGATTAGAATAATAATTTCCTGCAGATTTTTGATGCAATGATTTCAAATTATATGAGAAAGAAGCAGTCATTCAGGTTGCCAAATATCTCCAAAGTTCCTGTGAAAGAGAGTAAAACCATCTCTCTGCAAAAACTCCAATTTCTTAATAGAGGCTGACTTGCATACAGTTATTTAGTACTGGGCATAAAATCAAACCAACCACATAAGGGATCTTGGAGTGCCTTTCGGCAGCAAGCTGATAGGGTAAAATAAAGCAAGTGTTTTATCTTATTAAGAACCTTTGTAAGGGTTCATTTGAAACAATTTAGTTTGTCTAACATAATTAAGTCACTAAGCAGCATAGTGTACTACTCAGCAATACCTTAACAAGCAAGGATTTACAATGTTTTTAATCCATTTATTGCTGGCTTAGAAACATTACAAAGCCTTGCTTGTTAAGGTGGCGCAAGGCACAAAGCAGTGCACGTGGGGATATGATGGGGTGAGTTATGGCAGAGGAAAGATGATTTATCACAAGAGCTCAGGTCATAAGAACTACAATCATGATGGTGTTATGATTGGTGGACTCATTTTAACAGGTCAAAGCAGTGGTGAGTTAGCAAAATGGGCTGTCATTTAATTTTTATGAACTATTCCATGTTTACGCAGCTACATTGTGATTCTCTCTGGGCATAGTAAGAAGAAGAATAAAATGGACCCCCCCCCCCCAAAAAAAAAAACAAACAAGAAATCTCAGAGGCAACAAAAAGGCAGAAACAAAGACAAAATTTAACTGTAATATACAAATGCAAACACCTGTCATTAAAGGCTTCCATGGAAAAGAGAGGCAAAAGAAGCCATAACGATCAGCAAGATAATTTCATTTCACGTGCCTCTTATGGATGCAAAGTGTCAAATTGATACGTGGGATTTGCAGATGGATACAGTGTTTCCAGAACCAAGAAAAATGGACCACAAGGAAAGGATGCCTGCTTGTCTCTTGGACTAAAGAGAAACATATAGAACACACGTTCTTGAAGAGCAAAACAGCCATCCAAAAATACAGCCCACTGCAAGACCACGCAGGATTGGGATGAACTCTGCTAACCCAGCTATCCACCACCACAGGGTACAGAAGTTCCAAGAGCGGTGATAGCAGCTGCTACAGCATTTGCCATACAGTTCACCCCTTGGGGCCAAGGCCAGCTGGTGCACTTTTGCATCTTCTGACCACGTACATTGAACTTTCACTGAAATTTCATAGGTTTCTGCATATTTTGAAATAAGGAAAATGTAATACATATCTGGAAGTCAAGAGCCTGCACTCGCCCGGCTGGAAATCTGGATGACTCTTGAGTTACGAAACTTGAATTTATTTCTGCCCGAAGAGAGATCAAAGGCGACTCCATCAATGAAAATCTATTTCATTTCATATATTCGTTTAATATATGTACACAAGTAATTGTACCAGAAACTCACTCCAGATTTGTCTGCCTTCCTATCTGGCGACCAGATAGGAATGTGGGATGACATGACACATTTGCAAAGCAACTTCAATTGCAAAATGTTTGCATTTAATTGCTTTCTGGACTGCTAGGACCCAGAATCATAAATGACACATTCATCTGAGGAAGCAGCAATTTGTTTTCCCATAAAGGGAAGAACCTGGAGAATTCTCCAAATAAGTATCTTTTTTGTGCTGCTAAGCAACAAGATCTGGCAAGTAACTTCAGAAGAAATTGATAATTTGAGTCTGCAGCCGGAAAACATGAGAAGAATTAAGTGATCGGTGTGTAGCTCACTAGAGAAGGATGCTTTAAATCTTGCCTAATCTGTCAGAGTGACCAGATAATGGCTTATTCTTCTGATTTGGCTTAGTTTGTCTCTTAGGATTGGAGAGAAAACCAAATAATGTTCAAATCGTTTACCTCTTTCAGATCTCTCTTTCTCTTGCTTGGCTTAGAGTCTTAGGCTCCTGCTAAATGGTTCTTTTCATACAGTTTATGGGCAAAATCCAGAGTACGAGGAGTCCTTGACAGACAGTTTCACTTAGGCAAGGCTGTCATCCAATGAACCCTTAGGGCGCAATCTAGAGTAACTACAGGAAGTCCTTGCTCTGGAGTAAGAACAACTTACTCTGGATTCCAATATGAATTTCCCATAGGTTTTCACTAGGCGGTGCAGTAACTATGGGTGATGTAAAGTCTCTTACGTGCTCCCATAGTTACTCTGGATTTGGGGGTAAGTCATAGCAGAATTATGGCTTCATCCTACCTTCCCCCCAATTGAGACAGCAAATGGTGATTGCTGCATGCTTTGAATGTAACTGCAGAGGACTTGTCTATACATAACATTCCTACATCCAGAGATAACCTTCTGCAGTTCAAAGGGGTATACTCGGACATCCAGTGTCAAGCGATATATATTCCGGCAACTAAATACTTTCACCCAGGACTATCCCATGTTTCTACTCTCACCCATATCTCCACTCTCCATCGAGCATGCCATTTTTTATTTGGGTTCATTTCCACAAGTATTGTTGCCTTTTCTACATATAGCACATGAGACAAATCAAGGGGAAAGCAGGCCTCAATTTCTGAAGCAAAGAAACATTTCTGTCCTCTTCAGTTGAGGCAGACGCATTTTCCCTCCAGCCATTTCCATTTTTTAAAAAGAAAAACTTGTGAAACCTTTTTTTTCACAGGCGTAGAATTATCAAGTGAAACATCAAGAAGAGCTGTTGCTTAAAGAAAAGTGTGGTTCTGGTTTGTCCTCGGCTGTCCTCTTGCCTTGAAAGCAGATGATTCCTTCCCATGGCTCGCAAACAGAAGATGCTAATGAAAAGATGAAAATCAATTTATTCAGACAAGCTTGTCCTCTTTCTCTTGTAGCCAACAACATCTTTTCTCACTGAATATCTTTGAGGCTTCATGCTTGTTGGGCAGATGTAAAAACCTACCCTGAGCTTCAAACACTGTTTATGTTGGCCTTCTTGACCTTAATGCATTATGCTTGGGGTTTTTCCAGGTGATGTTGTTGCGGCATAAAATGAATCAAATCCTGGTGGAGGATCATGATCTCTGTTTGCCCTTTCATATGATCTGTTGAAAGTGGCTTTAAAAATCTGGAATACTCAAAGTACAGGCATAAGCATGCAAAAGAAGAAAAAGCACAGGAAAGAGGGAACACAAACTACTCTAGTTTACATCTTTTCTTGGCTTGTCACAGTTAAGCTCAGGGTTTCCCAAACATGGGTTACAACCTATTTGGATCCCTGAAAGAAAAAAGTAAGGTTGGGAGTTTTCAGCTTCTTCATGTGATCTAGAATTTTGAGCACAGTCTTAACTATAGCTACTCAAAAGTAAGCCCCATTGTGTTCATCGGTTCTTACTCCCAGGAAAGAGTCTTTAGGATTGCAGCCTATGAAAGGCAAATGAAAAAGTAAGTTCACAAGTAAGTTCACATGTACTGTGTCCCCATGATAGACTGCCTTCCATTCCATGGCAGGAGAATGCCACAGTGCTAGGCATGGTGATGTATCACTGTCGTGATCCTATTGGTTTTTTTGGCTTTTTGATAAAACAGGAATATTTCAACACAGTTTTTTTTTACTGAATAGGGACTTGGAAGAGCACACTTTTATCCTTTACTCCAGCCAATTCATGTCCTGTGTTCCTTACTTTCTTTTGTCTTGTAGAAACAAATCCACTTGTGTCCCATGTCACCTATTTTAAGTGTCCCATGTCACACTATTCCAATAGCTGAAGGCTATTGGACCCCCTTTTTCTCCTACTTCTTTACTACTCTTTCTTCCTCTTTTACTACCTTTGTTGACACAGCCTCATATATCACCCATTTTCCTCCCATGCGGCTCCTTCAAATTTTTCTTCTTCCAACTCAGAAACTGCAACTGTTGAGTTGTTAATAAGGATGTGACAAAATTGGATTTGGGGTTGTTACAAGCCTTCTGTATTAGACAAGGCCATAGGTCTTAACTTTTAGAGAATCCAGGGTAAATCTTATATTTCTGACCAAGCAATACATAATGCATGACGATGATTTAGGCTGCAATCCTAAAGACACTTTGAATACAATGGGGCTTACTTTTGAGTAGACATGGTTAGGCTTGTGCATTTAAGCAACATTTTAAATTTTTTATTGGAAAATGAGAATTCCTGAGTGAACTGCATTGTGGCTGGGGGACCCTTTGGCTAGTTGTCTGCACCCACCTTCATAATCAGAAGTCTTATAATCACCTCTGCTAGCAGATGCTGATCTTAATACCCAGCATATTCTTCCATATTCCTAACACCATCTATGAGTCTCCAGCAATGAGTGTTTTTATTTCTTTCTCCCACCGAGGAACCTATTTTCTGCATTCACGCTCATTTGAGAGGTGAATTACACCAGGTTCTTCATTCTGTGCTGCTGATATTGTATTCATTATTTGCTGCAAAACAGAAGACATCCCTTGCAATAAGTACAGCATCTGTTTTTGACTCCACCATTTAGCCTTTCCCATATGGGGTTGGTTTCATTTGTTGCCATTCGTTATGCTAGATAAGTTTTAAAAGTTGTTCGATATTGATTCACCGCAGAAGGTGCCAGAAAACCAGTTTGCTTTCCACACCAGCATTGATCAAATATCAATTATTTTTACTCTGAGCCTCCAGAACATCTTAAATTGATTCTGGATTTATTTGCTACGAGCTAAGGGCTTCGACCCCAATTTTTCTGTTAGGGGCTTTTTATCTTGGGCCTTTCGAGCAATTTCATTCATTCGAAAACGTGTTGTTTTTCTGCTGCTTCTCACTCCCTTTCTCAGGACTTAGTTTATGTGCTGGGAAATCTTATTTCAAAGCTTCAGGTCCCAAAATGGACTATAATGAGACAGTTAAATAAATGCCTCTTTAAAATAATGTAATCTCTACCAGTAAGTATAAATCAGAAACTTGTGAATGTTTTAGAAGATACATTGTTGCTGTAGTAGGGTGTATATTTTAAAAAATGTAATATAAATTTTAATTATGGGAACTAAGCAGCTGGTGGAAATAGTTGTAACATTGAATTAATTTTTATCCTAGTCTTTTAGAGCAGCGTTTTAGTAATTTGCCATGCCAGTATTCAGAAGCATTATATATTTTCCCGCAGGAAGAGTACTATTTATAGCAGAAGAGATCCAAATTTCTCCATAGCACAAATATTTTTAGCCGTGTCAAAAATGGATCCACTGTTTAATTGATTAGTGCTCTTTCACCTATTCATATTTTTATTTGTTTTCCCTTGGCATTACATTTAACTACCCTCAACAATGTCATATATTCCAGTGGTTCTCAATCTTCACAACACCGTGACCCTTTTATCAGTTCCTCATGTTGTGGGGACCCCCAACCCATAAAATTATTTTTGTTGCTACTTTATAACTGTAATTTTGCTACTGTTATGAATCGTAATGTAAATATCCGATATGCAGGATGTATTTTCATTGTTACAAATGAAATGTGTGTTCTATGCACACATTGAACTCAATGGGATTTATTTCAGAGTAGGCATGCATAGGATTGGGTCCTGAGGCTGAAATCCTGTCCACATTTACTTGGGAGTAAAGGCCCCCCTGACTATAATTGGATTTATTTCAGAGGAGGCATGCATAGGATGGGGCCCTGAGGCTGCAATCCTATCCACATTTACATGGGAGTAAAGGCCCCCCTGACTATAATTGGATTTATTTCAGAGTAGGCATGCATAGGATTGGGCCCTGAGGCTGTTAGTCAGCCCCAGTGCATGCGCAGCTACAGCTGGAGGGCTGGCAAGCCTGACCTGGCCCCCTCCACCGGGGTCTTTAGGCAACCCCCAGGAAAGCTCTAGGCGACCCCCAAAGGGGTCCCGACCCCCACTTTGAGAAACGCTGATATATTCTAATGTGATAAGCTTCATAACAGTGTAGTGTCTTCCAATTTTCTATGTGCTCCTTGATAGGTTGGATTAACCTGAGTAAATAATGCTGAAAGAAATAAGAAATGGAAATCAGGAAAATGGGTTTGAACAGCCTTATGTTGCAGCAGCCCCATAGGTGAAATTCTTTTAATATCGAACTTTTTAATACTGGAAATAGAAATTCAAGATCCTGTATTTTTTTGGAATTGGAGACTTAAGATCTTTGTCCTTGTCTCTTGGACCAGCAGGAGCCAAAAATATAACAGAGTTCAGCTCAGAATACATGCTAATGTGAACAATCCCAAAACACCAAAAATACGAAACGATCAACATTTATTCAACATTCTTATAAATAAGAATCACACCAAAAAAGTAACTACAGAGAAGAAAAGAATGTGAAATTTTAGTTCCATTTTAACTTGAACCTGAGCCAAAATGTATGTGTATGTTGGATTGTTATTGACTCTCTTGTTGATATTGCCTGTATATATATGGCATCAAAATAGACTGAAAACAACTTAGTATCAATAACTGAAAAGGAATTCTGACTATATGCAGAAGTTTTTTACTGTTTCTTTTATAAGTTCAAGGGAGGGCACCATAAAAGCTATGGTTATTGTTAGTTAATCTTTGCAAATTAAATCCATCTGAGTAAAACCAACTGGAAATGGTTTTTTATCCTTGGCTCTGGTCTTTTTGTTCAGCAGTAACTACAACCATTTAAAGTAAATTGTCCATTAAAGTACCATTCTGGCTTTTGACAAATTGCATCAAACCATTTTATTCCTCTGGGGAAACAGAAACGAGTACTATTGTTTTTCTGCCTGACATACAGGATGACTGAATCTGAGGTCTAAAATGCTTTTAGGTACATATATGGGGAACCCAGAGAGGTTAGATGTGGTCAAGCTGAGTTGGAGTCAACACAATAAAAGCAAGTTGCTGGTTTGTTGGACAACAAGAAATTCAAACGGCTCTTTCAGTGCAATCCTAACTCCTGACTGGTTCAGCACAAGTCCTATACTGGCCTATATACCCAAGTCCTATATACAAGTCTATATAGCAGAAGGTATTTCTTTGCCACTTCTGGAGCAGTGGGGGTTAGGTCAGGGCACAGACATGCACAGGCCTGCCCACATCACCATGGGAAGGGGAGATGGCTTAATTTAAATTTGTTAGTACTGCACATTCATTATTTTAAACAGAGCCTTATTTTTCCCTTTTGAAAAAGCTAGTCATATGAGTGAAAAAACTATTGACTGGAAGACGTTGAAACTGCTACTAGGGGTAAAGCCATCTTTGCTGCAGCTTTTATGACCAGAAAAGGAGGAGCTAAAGGTCAGTTGTAAATTTTTGTGTTTTGTTGCTTTTTCCATTTTTTAAAAATTCTACCCTGCGATCACCTGGTATTGCTTTATTGATATGATTGATTGATTTGATTTGTACTCCGCCTTTCTCCCCGAAGGGCATCCAAGGTGACTAACGATCATTACATAAAATACAATTAAAACATTACTATATCAATGATTCTGACATTTTTTCTTGGCTACAGTTGTATTATTTCTGTAATAGATATTTATCTGTTAGTACTTGGAAATTCTATAATATTTTGGCATCTTCATTCTCAACAGCTTTTTGATCCCATCAATTTCTGGCTGCAGATATTTTTTTAATACATGTATCTGTGTTTCATTGTTGCCACATTGTCATGCCTTTGTTCATAGTCTGTGCAATTATTTTACAGCAAGTAATTTAGATGGTCTACTGTTTCTTCTGTTTTTTTTACAGAGATGACATTTGCTGTTTATTGTTTTTTTTTACTTTTGCTTTTATTTCTTTTGTTCTTAATACCTGTTTATGTGCAGCCAATAGTAGACCCTGCTCTTTCCTCACTTCCTGTGCTCATGTCACAGGATATCACAGAATTGATTGAAAAGGATATCACAGAAGGGGCTCCACTGGGACTGCACTGCCAGCATATAACCACTGAGCAGCATCAAATGCATCTTCCATTTTGCCAATGATATTTGTACAAATTATCTGACATTTTTACTGATGCCTGTTATTTCCAGGCACTTTCTATATCCAGTCATGCATCCTTATGTGGTATTATTTGCTGGCTGTATGAAGTATTTCCACCATGGCAGATAGATTAAAAATGCTTCTGATTTGTCTGGAATTGGAGAGTCTGCCTGTACTGTGCAATTCTTGCACCACACCAGTTTTTTTTAATTGCACTTATTTGCTGCCTAATTATTTCCAAAGCTTCTTTGATCTTCCTGCTTTATAAATGGCATTTGTTGATCAAGTATTTTTTGCTCTTTGAATTTTTCAGCTTTTTTTCTTTCATCTCCTTCAGCTTGCTGGTGTCAGATCATAGCGTGGCAATTTTGCTCTCTAACCCAATCTTCCATTTTGGATAGGTATTATTTTGATGTTTTAGTTTAACAGTTTTGCAGCCAGGTTCTTCAGTTATTATAGCACCTATTAGTGCTGTACATGAGTTAGTTAGTTTCCTGCAGAAAACTATGGAGGTTAGTACGGTGTTTGTATTAACAAAGTTTGGGTACAAGTTTGACTGCAGGATGTATCACTTTATAGGTATCCCTCACTTTCTGATGATTCATTTTCCAACAATCTGCTCTTTCAACACCTTTCAGTTAGAAGTCATTCATTAACACTTGTTCCATGTTTTAAACCACACTCTTCTGTTTAAAGGCTAAAATTGCCTTCCGCATATTGATTTGCCTATGTCATGTTTCTTTCTTTCTTCATGTCAGAAGCACATACATGGGTAAATTTTTTTACAAAGAACATTCAAATTTAATTCGATGTCATTTGCCCAGAACCGGGCTATTTTGACAACAGTTTCTCTTATCAACATAAGATCTTTCTCTGAGCATATAGAAGGGCAATGAATTCGCTGTAGCATATGTGAGGTGGTTATTTCTTTTCCATATTCACATGCCAATTTTTCATGGTGTATCTCCGTTTCCTAAGGTTGTCCTTAGATCTTCCTACCCCAGCATGCGGTCTATTTAAGGATTTCCGTACAGACTATGGTCGTTCTTGGCCAGGCAGTGGGCATGCATATCATTGGGCCCATTCACTTGGCATCTCCCCACTTTCTTTCAAGATAGAGATACAGTAGATAGATATCTTTTCCTAGGCAATTAATTCTACAAAGGAATTTAAACAAGCTGGGCTCTTGGAATACACAGTGTTGTTGAGACAACATAGTTTAACTTGGTCTTGCAGCAGTTTGATTCAGTATGCCTCTGGTAAAACTGCTGGCAATTGCTTGCCTGACAAAGTGGTTCTTGTTTATTTACTTGGCCTATCTCTAGAAGAGCAACATGAAAATTTGGAGAAATCCTTGTGTTGCTGGTTGAATGCTGATAAAAGCTACTCAACCGTAAGTGGAAAGGAAGCTGTACAAATTGTTCACGGAGGTGAGGTGCCCTATATGAATAGTGCTTTATAAAATATTAAAAGGTTTGCCTTGTGCAATGTCTCTGGAGTGCAGTCTTGGAGAAGCTTTCTACCCTGACAGATGAGCTGGAGGCCTCCTGGAAAATCACATTCATACCGCCCTTGTATTTCCCAGGGAGGGCCATAAGTAAATAATACTAATATATCTCTTTTTTTCTTAAATAGAGACATTATCTACTATCTGACCTCAAGGGAGTTTGAGTTGCTCTGAACAGAATAATTTGTGTAATAGGTTTCAAGCCATTGTAGTGTACTTGCTTGGCTAGACCATATTTGACTGATGAAATAACATTTCCAGTCCATGGTAATCATTTGTTATTGCCATTTCTTCAAAGGCCTTGGGCTTTTCCTTTGAACATACAAGGCTCAACTATTTCAAAACAGCAGTTAAAACATATAAGAGGACAACAAAAACCTCCTATGGCAGAAAGTGTGCTGACATCGTAACATATTGGTAGTACATATTTTTCCTCCAACCTAAATGTAACCCCACGCCAATCAATTAGCACGAACGTGAATTTGTTGCCATCAGATGAATTTTATATAATTTTTAAAAATATTTTTACTCAGATGTCCCAGAGTTCAGTGATACTTTCAGCACTGATGCAGCCGCAGTGCAGTTCCTACATAGGGGGATAAGCATTCCCTTCCCTTGAGGAGGCCACTATGACTTCCCCCTTGATCAGTGGATGCTGCACATACCCTGTTGACACACTGCATCAGGGCTGGAATGTTGGGTAGGATTGGGCCTTAAAGCAGCAGTTCTAAATTCATTATCATGGGGACTTTTTCATGTTCAATTCAAACAGAAAGTCCAAAGTTTTATGCTGTCCTTTTGTATGAAAGAGGCAAAAATCCCAATGTTAACTCGAATGGGAGGAAAACAAATTACACCTTTTTGCTTACTAGTTATTACTTTTAGTAAGGATTCCCTTAAAATTCCTGATGTTATAGAGCCAGAATGTAGACCCCTATGCAAAGCCTTCACCTATTCACTAGTCTTCGTAAAGATAAGTGCACTATGTCCAATTTGCTTTTCATGAGCAGCCGTGATTTAGGAGTTCAAGGGAGAGTGATATTGGCTACTGTGTGTAGGAGAGAGAGAGAGACTGTGATTGTTTAGCGATCACATGAAAGATCTTCAGGGACTTTTCCTGAACGTAGTACTTTTCCTTAGTATTAGGACTGACCTTCCGGAAGGACTGGCCTTAGATTGATCAGTCCTTTCCTGAATACAATCCTTAGTATCACAGGACCAACTGGAAATCAGGGTGAATGGATTCCTTCGTTTGGCCTCAATTTATATCAGGTATGAATAACATGTTAAAATTCAGCAACAAGCACATGTCTATTTCCAAAAGATGTCCCCTGCTTAGTAGATTAACTGCAAATATATTTGGAAACTTAACTTTGTTCCTGATAAATAAAATTATTCCCAGAGCTCTTGATTAAATAGATTAGCCAATATGTGAGTGGATTACTAGAACCCAAATCTAATACCATAATGTTAGGTGCAAATTCCATCCCTTATGTACAGAAATATTACATTTGCTAGAAATTAGCAATAATGAAGATTCCATGTTCTTGCCTAAAGGGTTATCAAATCAAATTCTAGCAAGCCAGTATATTTCTAGAACCAAATATTTAATAACCAGACTGGTGTTAACACTTGTTTGAAAATTGCTTTGCTGGATGAGTGGAAGAGTAGTCTCATAGAGTTGGTTAAATGTATATCTCAGTAACAGTAGTTCGAATTGGGTGGATCAACCCTAGTTGTCAAAATTTCATCCTGGATCCAAATTATCCCTGGTCCATGTCACTGACCTACCCCCCTCCCCTCAAATGATAATTTAGAAAATATATCCCATTTGAGATATATAATCCCATTTGTGGCCTTATTCATTGTGATACTACATTGAATGCTACATTCAAAAGCAGTTTTTTTACATGATACACTGACAAGGGACTAAAATTGTCAAGGCACACCAGTAGTTTTTTGACAATTGACAAGGCATACCATGGGGCTCACATCCTTCAATGGTTCTATGAAATGAACCTCCCCCCAAACTGCCACAACACACCTGTGTACCACCCATGGCACACCAGTGTGCCACAGCACAGTGGTTGAAAATACCTGCTCAAAGACATGGATTGGAAGAAAATTGGAAAAAAGTAGGCCAAAAATTCCTGCTTGGGTTGGCCAAATTGTTGCAAATCTTTAAACCCTGGCTGTTTAATTCTGGGGGAGGAACCACAGATCAGTGATGGAGTATATTCTTTTCATGAAATTCTTTACATGAAATCCTTGCATTTCCACTTAAAAGGACTAGACATCAGGTGATGGCCATGATATCAGCTGAGATCCAAGAAAGCTAGAGTGGGCATAGCTGATCTAGATGTATTGACAGTGTTAGAAATGCTACTGAAATCTTTACATAGAATCAAAGAATCATAGACTTGGAAGGGACCTAGTAGGTCATCTAGTCCAACCCGCTGCCTGCAGCAGGAAATCCCCCTAGAGTATCCCCGCAGCACTGCTCATCGAGCCTCTGCTTGAAGATCCCCAGTGAGGGAGAGTCCACCACCTCCCTTGGCAATCTGTTCCACTGCCCTCACTGTCAGGAATTTTTTCTGGATATCCAACCGGAATCTCCTCTCTTGCAGTTTGTACCCATCCCACTGATCATTCTTGTTGCTCTCCTCTGGACTTGCTCCAGTTTGGCTGCATCTTTCTTAAAGTGAGGTGCCCAGAACTGAACACAGTAATCAAGGTGAGGTCTGACCAATGCTGAATAAAGAGGAACTATAACTTCTCGCGACTTGGAAGCTACAGTCCTCTTAACCCTAGCATGCCCGAGTTCTTTTAACAACACCTTGGCCCATCCGGAAAATTTTCCGGATTGGGCACAGGTGTTGGTAAAAGAAAGAACCTGGTGTTTTTCCTGTTCCCAGAGATGGTAATCACTGCAGATAAGCAGGTGGGCCCAATAATCCATCTTCTTTGATGCCCTTGCCATAAAGTCACAGCTACATGCAAATAGAATTTGAATGTAACTGCATTGTTGGAAAATTTTCCGCCTGCTACCAGGTGCTAAAATGTTGATTTTACAGGAAAAATAAACATTCTAAGAATTCATTATTTCAGACTTAGAACAGTCTCATTATTAGAGAAAAGTCACCAGAGCTTGTCAAATTATAAGCATAACTTCCACTAGAAAAATAAGAAAAACTGAACAATTTCGGAGAATTCTCCGCATGGGCATGTGCAGCCTAAAATGGCATTTGCCTTCTTTGCAGACACATCACACTGCTGACTCATGTTCAGCTTGTGATCCACGGCTACTCCAAGATCCCGCTCACATGTTGTGCTGCCAAGCCAAGTATCCCCCATTTTATACCTATATTTTTGGTTTTTATTGCCCAAGTGCAGAACTTTGCACTTCTCCCTGTTGAAATTCATTCTATTTGTTACAGCCCAGTATTTTCGTTTATCCAGATCCTCCTGGAGGTTTCTCCTGTCTTCTGTTGTGTTTGCTACTCCTCCCAGCTTGGTGTCATCCGCAAATTTGATCAGGCTCCCCTATATCCCTTCCTCCAAGTCATTAATGAAAATGTTAAAGAGAACCGGGCCCAAGACAGAGCCTTGGGCTCTGACTGTGTTTTCAGTAGACCTTCAAATAATCCAGGTCCTAATAATCCAGTGCCTAATATGCAGGGTGAGAAAGGAAAATGTGGGGGCAGAAGAAATGTGAACCCAGGTTTTTTTTTTTTTTTAAATTGATTTTTTTGACCTGAAAGTGAAATAGGAATAAAGCAAAACTGAAAAGCTGTTGCAAAATAATGAATCATGGGCAATTATTGGATTATTGATTTAGGAGAATTGAATTGCTCATTGGACAATTTGAGTGACTGAAAAATGGCAGTCTACAGATTTTCAGGTTTCTGAGGAAAGGGGAAATCACTGAGCCCTTGACCCTTATAAAAGGAGACTTTTAAGTGCATTTCTTCTTTATTTGAGGCTGCAATCTGAACCTGTAGTTTGGCCGGCCTAAGCTCCAGCACAAGTCCCAGTGCTGCAAGGCAACTTCTGTGCCAGACTTGGGGGAAGGCTAGGCCAGTGCACAGACATGAGCTTGCCTTCCTATATCACCACAGGCATGGGAATGACTACTAGGAACTGTTTGGTTTTGGATGGTAGGTTGGGAGAACAGGGATCATGGCTTACAGCCTTTGGAGGAGAAGGAGAAACCCAGCCCCAGTCCAGTAGGTAAAAATCTCCAAAGAAAGGCTGGCTTAGAATAAGCCCAGTAGGACTTCTACCATTAATGAAGTGGAGAAAAATATGTGCTGAATGTAGACTCTCACATTCAGAAGGTGCAGGGCAGGATAGGATAGGGTGAAGTGCCAGGTAAAGAATCATGAAAGGGAGTGTAAACCAACCCTTATAAAAGTATTTTAATAATCCTGTCCATCTCTACTCAGAATTAAGCCCCATTTTGTTCAATGGATTTTACTCAGAGAATGGCTGCAGTCCTAAAGATACTTTCCTGGGAGTAAGATCCACTGAACACAATGGGGTTTACTTTTGAGTAGATATGGTTGGGATTGTGCTGTATGTCAGAAGATGTATCAAATACAGCACCTTACAGTATTGTGAACATTACAGCAGAACTTTGAAAAACAATCATGAGTTATTAACACTTTTTTTTTGGTTTCTAATAAGGCTCCTAATATGTTTCCCTGGGACAGAGAATTTGAGCATCGACAAGTCTTGTGCATTGCTGTATGCATTCTTCAGTGTACAATTTGACGGTGAAAGAATTTCTAAATGGTGCCCTGTTGAACCATTTATGACCTGGATGCTACAGATGACCAGACCCCGAGTGTCAGAGTCATATGTTCCTTTGCAAACAGTGCTTTCATAAAGACTAAAGTAAGCAAAATCTTCCTGGCCCTTTGCAATTAATGTGAATTCTTCGGTTTAATTAAGATCATTGATATTCCTACATTCGCTAAAAACACTTATTTGCGGTTATAAAGCCCTTTATTTTTAATTGCCTGCTAATTATAGGAGAACTGAAAGATTGAAGGTGAGAGCACTGAGGCTATAAATAGATGATTTCCCTTGAAATTCCTTTAACAAAGGCCTTCCACTTAACATATTCACTTCTTTTCCTTCATGTACAGCAGCCAACCTTTTGAAGAGAGAATGTTCTTTCAGATTCCTCTTTTTATCTCAACCTAAGCTGGCTTTTGTGATCCTTTGAGCAAAACAATTTTCTCACGAACAGTATTTCAAAAGTCCTGTAATGCCAGTAAATCATAGGGACCCTATCGTGTGATAGCCTTATTTTCTTGTTCTTTTTAATTCCTCCTCCAAACCATTATAGGATTTAAAACACCCACAGAGAATTCTTATATAATATTAGCTGTGATCTCCTAAGTGTCAGTAGTCCATCTCTTTTGATGTATTACTTTCGAGGTATAATGGGTCCTCTCCGTGATGCCTGCTGGTAGAAGCCTGTCATATTGTTTGCTATCACAGAGCATGGGTCACAAAGAGCAATTTCCATAATGAGAGGCAATAGTTATAAAGAAAAGGGACATAAAACCTTTTGAGTGGGGCATAATTAGGAGGGATAAGAAGGTTCACAAAATACAGGCGTCCCCCAGTATTTGCAAAGGATATGCCCCCCAAATGGATATTGAAGCTGTGCATAAAAAGGAATCCCATACCCTCTCCTGTAGGCACCCTGTCCTCCATTTTATATGGTCCCCCTGATCATCCTCTTTTTCCTTGTGAGCAGGCAACATGTTGCCTTTTGTTATTAATAAATTACAGTGGTGCCTTGGTTTATGAGCATTATTCATTCTGGACACAGGCTTGTAATCGAAAATGCTTGTAGTCCGAAATGGATTTTCCCATAGGAAATAATGGAAACTTAGATGATTGGTTCCACAACCCAAAAATATTTATATAAAAAATTTACTGTATATAAAAATGATTACAAAGCCCTATAATAAAGAAAATAGTGTATAGTACTGAACTGTACTGTACCTCTGAAAACGTTCACGGCTGGTGTGAGAGAGTCAAGAGAGAGGATTTTGTAGGATGGCTTTCATTACCAGAGTCACTGCTATCCATTGGCTCAATGGAAACTTTGTCTTTTTGTACAACTTTAACATTCCCCTGCTGCTGATAGGGAGTAGCTCTCGAACATTGATAAGGCACACCTTCCACGCTGCCACACACAGATCCCAGACACAACAACACCCCGCACATACCTTCCCCACTGCCAACAGATCCCACATATACATCTGGCTCAGGCTGCTCCACCCATATCCCCCCATGAGTTCCCTGGCCAGGGAAGCCTGTTCCAAACTCCTTCAGAAGTACTCTTCTTCAAAGACAGTGCTCTTAAACCACATCAAAATTTCTGAGAAAATTTGTTTTTAATCAAAACACTCCTAATTCAAGTCACTTGTAAACCAATGTAACAGTTTTAAAATTTAATAACAATGCAGTGTTTAAATTAACCACATCAAAGCAATATATGTATTTTAGCGTGTTAACTTCTATTTTATCATGCCCTACATTTTTCTTAGGTGTCCTACATTTTGGGGTGCCTTGTCCTCTTTGGCGGTTTTGACATCTGATCATCCTGGTGACTCAAAAATACTAGTTTCTCCTTGTAGTGTACCTAATTGCATAGAGAAAATAAACACTGTTTTTTTGAGTGAACTGGTTCTGAAATACAGTGATGCCTCATGTAACAAATTTAATTCGTTCTGGAGGCATGTTTGTTACGTGAAACATTCTTTACGTGAAGCGGATTTTCCCATAGGAAATAATGGAAACTCAGACGATTGGTTTCACAACCCCAAAAATATTCATATAAAAATATTAACTGGATGTAAAAATGATGACAGAACACTGGGATTGAATTCAAAACATGCATTCAATATGCATGATCTTATGAAGTCTACTTAGGCTGCAGTCCTAAAGACACTTTCCTGGGAGTAAGACCCATTGAACACAATGGGGCTTACTTCTGGGTAGACATGGTTAGGAGGCTGCAATCCAAGACACCTTCAAAGTGTCTCCCCACTTTCTCCTTCTCTCCATCCTGAGCCTCTCTCTCCCCTGCTCCCTTCTGGCTAGCCCTGAGCTGCTTCCCTCTTCTCCACTGCTCTTCTCTCCCTTTGCCCAGCGGACAGGCCACAGGAGGAACAGCATGGAAGTGTTGCTTTCTCTATGGGCAGGTGCGCTAGGCAGCCCTGATGCTTTTTAAAATGGCTGCCAGCCAGCGCATCTGCCCCAACTGCCAATGAATGTGTTCTTTACGTGAAGCACAGTTTGTTACGTGAAGCAGAATCCTAGAGAAATTTTTGTTTGTTACGTGAAACATACTTTACGTGAGGCGCCACTGTATATTATAATGCAGTTCTGTGAGTTTCATGAATCACAGCAAAACCTAAAACGTTTGGGAATGCTTTTAGTTTCACACAAAAACACACAAAAAGTTGCTAAGGTTGTGAGGAGGGGAGACATGATAGAGGAATATCATTTACACATGATAAAGGATTATAAATTACACATCGTGGGGTAAAACAGAATTAAGACAAGTTTTTGTCCCTCTTGTAGGTCATGTAATGAAATGGATGGGCAGCAGATTCAGGACAAATGAAAGTACTTCTTCCCCCAACATGTAATTAATTTGTGGAATTCACTTCCAGAGGATGTGGTGATGGCCTCTACAGATCACTGTAAGTTGCATTTTATCTTGTCTGCAGCAACTAACTGAAGAAAGCACTTTTCAACTGTCCTATAATTAGTTGCTTAAGATAGATGCTAGATGAAATCAATCTTTTCAACTTAACCTCCTGTCTGCAATGTAACACCAAGGATTTACGTTATACTCTGATGCTAAGGATACTAATTGGAAGATAGTTGGCATTGCCTTAGTCTGATAAATACAAGTATAAGCAGCTGGTCTTTATCAGTTAATATCCTTGACTATTTAGTCAAGCAATTATATTCTATAAGGAGTTTGATATTTGTGTTATTTAGTGATCCCTCCTGAATGATAGCAGTACTGAAGATGAAACATAGGTTAATCTCAATTAAATGATGAAGAACGTCTTGAGTGTCGGAAGCAATAACAGTTCTCTTCTTCTGACTCATTGGCTTATGCTTGTTATTTAGCTGGCTGTCAAAAAAGATCTAGCACATGCAAAGTTTAAATGTGATGCACTACTCAGGTTATTTAAGGTAGCAACTGTTTCACATCTGGACAAACAGATATTCTTGAAAGATTAGCCATGTGTAGGGTAAATGAACATAAACCCATGATATGAGGTCATAGAAGCTTGATTTGCTTTCACTTGATCATAGTTGCAATATTTAAATCCATGCCTAGTTGCAGGCATATTGCATCCCCATTAACTCTCCTAGATCTCAGCAGCGTTGACACTATCACTCACAGTATTCCTTGGGGTCACCTTACAGTGACAATTTTAGAGGATCCTGTTTTATCAAGAGCTATTGTCCTTCCTTAATGTTGATCTCAGAAAATGGTGCTAATATATTACTGCTGCATCCCTTTGGGTGGCCTAGGAGTCCTTCTTATATCCCTTGCTGTTCAATACTTAAGAGAATAACTAAGTGAGGTCATCTGGAGATGGGATGTATGGATATGGGTGACACCCAACACTTATTCTCTATTCCACAAATATCTTGGGAGGCAACAGAAGTCCAAAACAAGGATTTGAAGTCAGTGATGAGCTGAGTGGTGCTGAACAAATTGCAACTTCATCCAGGCAAAATGGATTGGATAGGATAGAGCTTCCCAAACTTCTTGGACTTGTGATGCCCTTCACACTTCAGAGGCAGTGCTTAAACCTGGAATTATAAGCTGAAATAACAAAATGTGTCACCGAATGATATCACTGGCCTGGGAGGCTGAACGGAGCCTCAAAATAGTGGTAAGCAAGCCGGTGTGTGTTGGAGAACTTTTTCAGGTTCTCACTAAAGAAAGTGACTAAAGTCACTAAAAAGTGGCAGTAGTGACTTGCATGCTCTAACTTTGACTAGTGACTGTTACTAGCTCAGGCAGATATTCCAGCCAGAGCACTTTCTGGGCAACAATTACATGGGTCTGGTTGATTCGGGATCATCAAGATCAGTGGTCTTCAAAGTGGAGGTTGCAATGCCCAGGTGGGTTGCAAAGACTGAGGGGCCGCCATCTTGGTCCTCCTCCCTGCAACCCCAGTGATCCTCCAAGGTTGCCAAATGTGCAACCTCAGGGGAGGGGAGGGAGCACAACCTTAAGGCTGTGCTGGTACCCTTACAGGCCCCTTCTTCCTGCTGGAGCACTCCAAAAAGCTCCAGGGGCGCATGGCTGAAAGGACTCTCATCAGAGCAGCAGGTAGGCTGGCTGGGGGTCCTGGCAACGACTGTGCCTTCCTGCTTGGGGAGGGCAACCAAAACAAAGCACCAGGATCTCAGTTGTACTGTAGTGGTCCATGAGTGAGTGCATGGTGTGTATATGTGTGTGTGAGTGAGTGCTGTGAGAGAATGCTGTGTGTGGGTGTGGGTAAGTGCATGGTGTGTGTCAGAGGTGGGCCCGGCCTGGCCCAAGATCCAGTTTGCCAGAACTGGGAGGGGCCAGGCCGGAGTCAGGGGGCGGGGTGGGTCAGGGGCAGGGCGAGGGGCGGGCAAGATTGGCGCCTGCACGGTGCCTATACTGAAGCTGGCATGCCTGCTTCAGAGCAGGCACCACGCAAGTGCCAATGTTGGCGCTTGTGCAGTGGGTGGGCGCAAAAACACGGCAGCTAGCCCAAACCGGTCCGCTATGTTTTTGCGTTTCCCCGTCGCTGGCGGTTTGCCAGCGGTGGGGAAACGGGAAGATACAGTTCGGGCGAGTAGGCCCGAACCGGCATCTGCCCACCTGTGGTGTGTGTGTGTGTTTATGTATGCATGTTTATGTGTGTGTGTTCGTGTGTTGAGGGGATGGGATGGAAGTGAGTGGGTGCATAGGATGAAAGGTGTATGTTTATGTGTGTATGTGAGAACACATGTGGGGATTGAGGACAGTGGAGGGAGGGGTAAGAGAGGGCTGAATTTTGGGGACTGTGGGGGAGGAAGAGAGCATGGGGTCTTGGGAGAGCAGGGTAACCATATGTCCTGTTTTTCCAGGACATCTCTCTTTTTAGCATTGTGTCTTGGATTGGGGACAGCAAGTTTGATAGGGGGGTCCTGGACGGATTCAAAAGTATGAAAGGTGTCCCAGGACAAAATGGCCAAATGATCAAGATTGTTAAATGATATATGGTTCTGCTTTTGAGTATTGTTTCATCTACAACAGGTTGAGACTAAGGCTGCTATATTGTGAGCTGGGCACTTGGATGAATATTCTACCTATTCTGCACGTTCACTAGCTCCAAATTTGTTTTTTGGGTCAAATTTAAGGTGACAGAGATGTGGCTTTGAAAGGCCTAACCAGTCTCTGATATCCTCACATATGTTCCATACTCCCTTGTCATCTGAGGTATAGTGGATGGAAATGCTTCTCAGTTGTGACAGTGTGATTTTGTCCCAGTGGTGGAAAACAGCAAAGGCAACTACTTTCCTACAGTAAAATATCCCATGTGTTCAGGATGCCTAGAAGTCATAACCACAAAGACAGTACTGGTCACCACCCCAAATTGCATATGACATTCACAGGAGTGGAGGCTGGTTAGGGTTTCATAAGAAACAGTTTGTTTCGTTATTGTATATACCGTATTTACTTGAGTCTAACACTCACCTTTTCAGCCAGATTTAGGGTGCAATCCAAATTAACTGTGGGGAGTCCTTGCTCTTGTATAAGAACAATTTACTCTGGATTGCAATATGGATTTCCCATAGGTTTTCACTAGGTGGTGCAGTAACTATGGGTGCACGTAATGTCTCTTACATGCTCCCGTAGTTACTCTGGATTGTAGGATAAGTCTTCAAAATCAGGGTGTGCATTAGATTCAATGGTTAATTCGATTCAAGTAAATATGGTACATCATCTGAGTGGTCAGAGGTTCCTAATACAAGAATAAGATGCAAGAACCCTAGAGCTATTATATTTCTGCAGAAATGTGATGGGGATGGCCTGACTGGTACAGAACTGAGACACAGCACATCCTTCTATGATGATCTGGGAGGAGTAGAGATTGTGTGGAGAGAAGGAGGATATAGAATTTGGGACTACACATTTGGCAAAGACCATAGAGAAGCAGTAAACATTTCAGATATTTCAATAATACCCTGCCCTTTAGAGTCCTGGAGGTGGCATTGAATCAAAACTCCAGTTACATCCTCCCCCACGGATGCTCTGTTGGATGCTGTGTATTTAGTTCCTTAGGAAAAACCAGGATGTTGTTGGCACTGGTTGAATGAGAGATTTGGGGCTGAGCTGTGTGAATGATATTAGAGACGTTTGCTTCTGCTGGTAGCCCATGTGATAGTATCTCTTGAATTCTGATTTTGTTTTTCTAATAATCCTTTATTTTTTGTCCACTGTTTTGTGGATCGGTGTAATCAAAAGCCTGGCTATAAATATTCTAAGTCATTCATAATTTACTATTCTGAATAACTATACTCATACGTTGGTGGATGAAAAGAGAATTCCACCGGGCCCCATTAACAGAAAGAGGTTGCAGTTTCTGGCATAGCTACAAAACATCAAAAAAGAAAGTGAAGGGTTCGGCGGATTGTGGGAAGTGTCTTGCAAGATTTGTATTTGAACGTTCTCAGTCCATTAAATCTGTAAGTATTGGCGGTTCATACCCTCTTTTCAGGTCAGCTACTGAGGGGTGTGAAACTGACAAGCTGACAAAGAGTTCTGACAGTGTGTGTTGCCAAAGGGAGTGATGATACATATTCGCAAACAAGTACAATGCAATCAAGAGAGATGATGCTTGGGTAGCTGGGATTTACAAGAGTTCAGCACAAAGCTTGAACCCAATTTTCTTTTCTTTCTTTTTCTTGGGACCACAGTCCACCCACTTGTACATCTCTAACAGACAAGAAGCCGTCGTCATTCTTCTGCAATGCCAGGCAGCTGTAAATTGCAACAGCACTACAGCAGTATTCCTGGTTTGCTCAGCACTTATAAATTTGTCACTCACTAGAGGTAAATTTAGTATATCTGAGCCCTTCAAACGATAAAATAATGAAATCCAATTGAAATGCTTAAGCCTTCATTTTATTGAGGTCAGTGCAACAAATGCTGCAATCTTAACCTCCACTTAAGGCGATCTACTGTAAGTCCCAGCACAAGTCCTGTGCTGACCTGGGGGTGTCACAAAACTGCCATAGGGTATTCTGCTCCACTCCTCGGCCAGTGCACAGACATACACCAACCTCTATACACCACCACAAGAAGATAAGCCAGGTGAATTAGGCCAGCCTAAGTGAGTTGGATTGCACCTATAATCTTGGAAATACTTGAAGGGTTTGCCAGGAAGAATTTTCTTGCTGCTCATTTCAACCTATGGTAGAACAAACCACATCCAGATACCTTGTAACTTAATTGATCAGAGAAAATGATGCTGTTGATATAACTCATTCATTTGGTATTTTGTAAGATCACTTATAAACAAGATCACCTGTTTAAAGAATAATCACTCAAAATATGACAACTTGATTCATGGCAGGCTGAAGGTCCCAGAACAAAATCCTGGATTGGGCTCCCAGACTCAAACATAGTTTTCTATGGATAAGTTGTATAGTCATTAAAATCCATCAATCTCACAAGAGAGCATATGAGGCTGGGCCACAACTTCTGGAAGTGATTATTCAAGTGTGGGACTGGCCAGGTGGAATCCATGATTGACAAGTGCCTTCAGCCAGGAGAGTTTACTCCATCACTAATAAAAGAATGATTTTCACAAATAATACCAATACTATACAGTGCTCCCTCCTCCTCAATAGGTTTGGCACCCCCAGATTTGTCTTAATGCAACATCTTGAGTGCCTCAAAGACTTCCTAGGTGTGAGTGCATTGCACTTCAGAAAACATCCTGCAGAACCTGGTCATGTCCATGGCATCCTTTGAAGCTTTTCCACAGGTTTCAGTATGGAAATCAGTATGCCTGGGAGTCCACAAATAGATTTCCCATGAAGGGCCCACTGTACGCATAAAGTCAGCAATAATTACTCCAACACTGGATGGGAACTTCAACCTGACATTTAAATGGATACTTCTCTGCAAATGTTTATTTGATCATAACTTAAGTTCATATATTTCTATCCACAGCTCCCTCTGCAAACATCAACCTTGATATTGTGTTTATTATGGTTTTTCCCTTCTAATATATTTAAAGGTCATATGAAGAGAATCACTGTCAAACATGTAAGTCCTCAATGATTAGCAATTTTTTCCTTATAAGTAAAACCTCCCTTTCTGTTTGCCTGTTATGTGCAGTCTATTATATTTCGGGCTGAGGCTAATCAGATTCACCTGGCCTGACTGCCAGCAGGAGCCTTCAGAAATTGCACCATCCCTCTTATTAGCATCCTCGCAGCTCAGTACAAAGAGCTCTGTGGGTTAACAGTCAGTTATATAAAAGCATTAATGCTTCACACTTGTTGAACACTTTTTTCTGCTAGCCAACAATACTATATGGGGCCCATACTATATGGGGCCTAAGTTGATTCACCTGTATACCTCCTTTGCCAGAAATGCATTCAGTAAACAGAGTGATTCAGTCTCCAAAGAGGGGAAATGAAATTTAAGGTAGTGCTGAAAAGGGGTTAAAGCAAACCATTGAGGGAAGCCTGCTTAAAATGCAAACCCATATGGGAAAGTAATCTTAAACAATCTTTCAAGGTTCAATAAACTTAGTCCTCTGGGTCAGCTTTTTGACTGTAGCCTCCCCAGGAAAAGGTAGGAGATTAGTCTTCCATGCAGAAATTCTGATAATTGGATAAGTGGGAACAGAAGTTGATTGAAATTCCTTGTTTTCATGAGAAAAACAAAACACAAGTGAGAAAAGATAGTGTATTATACATAGCTGATGCAATCTTTCCTTACATTGTAGGCTTTGAAGGAACATTAACAGGTCAACCCCTTGCATGCCTACTCAGAAGCAAATCCCATTCACTTGGGACTTAACTTCAATGTACATGTGTACAAGATTGCAGTCCTACAGGGTAGTTCTATACATTTGACTCAGAAAAGTTCCATTGCATTTAATTCAATAAATATAGGTAGGAACCTGCAAAAGGCAAGGTTATTTTTCCTGACAAAGGTTAATCCCCCTGTCAGGAAAAATAACCTTTCCTTTTCCAGGTCCCTACATATAGGATTGCAGCCTCAAAGTTAAATCCTAACATCCCTTCCCTCCTGCTGGAACTAGCTCTCAAGTGGGATATGCTGCAAATGGTCCACTAGTACTCCACAGAACTGTGTGTGGTAAGAACCTATCAGTGGTAAGACTGGGGCAGCCCCAGGTGGATCAATGCCCAGATGAAGGCCAAGTGGAAGACAGGTAGAGCAAGTGGAAGGTGGACCAGCGGAGTGACAGGGCAGGGGAGAATGTATCTGATCTGGGAAAGGAGTGGGTTCACTACCAGTGATGGCCACTGAATCCAAACCCCTTTCTTAGACCCAATCCTGTGATTTCATTGGCGCAGGTCAAAGTGAACCTGAATGTGATGGGTTACCCCCTGGAACATTCCCTTACCCAAATGCAATATCTGGTATTTCCATCCTGCATCATACAGTTTGATCCATTTTGAAACATTTGCATTATGTGGCTGGAATCATAGGATTGGGCTATCCATTCATGTTTTCAATACAGATCACAGAAAAATGAGCTCTAATGGCCAAATCAGAAAACGCAACCCCAAATCTCCCTCTGTAGCAGATATATATAATTAGCAGAAGATAAATCAGTGGCTTTGTACGAAGGACACGACAGAAGCTTTATTCAAAAAGCAGTCTCATCATGACATGACATTTCAGAACGGGCAGAAATTAATTTTGTGAACCGCAGGAGTTTGAAGCAAACATGTGAGTGCTAAAGAGACCCACTGCAGCCTTCTCAGCATGAAAGAGAGATTGAAAGCCCTGTCAAAAAGAGAGGTTACATTCTTGAGGCTACTCTGTGTATGGACAATTTTTCCTCTGATCGGCTTTTTTGGAAGGGAAGAGAATAAATGGGGAACCACATGTCCTCACAGTGGGAACATCTGCCGCTTAAAAATAGATACTAAAGGGTAATCTTAGGTGACACTGCTAACCTCTAAATAGGGGATGGAATCAGAGATACATTTTTAGTACATGGGAGAAAGAAAAGCTTTGTACCACCAACTGGAATATTCTGATTTACACTGAGTTAAAAATGTACCTCTAGGACTACAATTCTGTACACATTTAAGTAGGAATAAGCATCATTCAGAAGGCTGCAGTGGCTTCTTAGAGGACTGCTTGTCGCTGTGGTGCTGTGCTTGTCAACCTGAAGGTTGGCTACTCCCTGCACATAAATGTGCACATAGCTTATGAACTCACTTCCACAGTATGGAAGTTACAAGTTACAGTGTGATGGTGATTCTATCATAGGAAAGAGTAGATACAGTGGCCCTGCACTTTTAAAGTATACCAGCATTGGTAGATATACCTGAAGGTTGGCTGGTTGGAAGTTATGCCTAAGTACTACACAATGGAGTAAGTTCCTGTTACTTACCCAGATCCTGCCAACGCAGCAGTTTGAAAGTATGTAAATGCAAGTAGACAAATAGGTATCACCTGGGTGGAAGATTAACAGCATTCCATGTGCCTTTGGTGTTTAGTCACATGGCCATATGACTATGGAGAAGTCTTCAGACAACAATGGCCCTACAGCGTTGTAACAGGGTGAGTCCTGTCCTTAAAATTGTTCATGACTAGCAGGACATACCTGCGTGGGATGTATTTATCTTTAAGCATCATTCAACAGATGGGGAGGGGTTGTGGGAAAATAGGCGCAGGTTTGTGCTGCACACATGACAATCCTAAAAATACAGATATTGTAAGTTTACTTGAATATACACTTAAAATGGTTGTGTTATGCACAAATAATTTAATGTTACTAGTAATCTTAAAAAATTGGGTTGAATATCTTTCTATCTACAGTATTTATATACTGCATTACTGGGAAAAATTACTGGGAAAAATTAGCTATTATATCTACATGTAGTACCAGTATCATTCAATGTTTGTTTGCTTAGTAATAAGGCCTATGTGTTCCATGAGACTTACTATCAGGAAAGTGTGCATAGATTGCTGTATATTTATATACTGCTTTTCAACTATTATCAATTACTGGGAAAAATTAGCTATTATATCTACATGTAGTACCAGTATCATTCAACATATGTTTACTTAGAGATAAGGCCTATTGTGTTCCATGAGACTTACTATCAGGAAAGTGTGCGTAGATTGCTGTGTAAACCCACAATTTATCACCTTTCCCACTTGCAATCTGACATTACCACTGGAGCAATGAAGACACATCTGTGTCACAAAAATAATATGAAAACCTCAGGAGGACACATGGAGGGAGATGACCAGTGGTGGGATTCAAATAAATCAACAACAGGTTCTATGTCCTAATAATCTAAATTAACAACAGGTTCTATGTCCCATTAGCAACTGGTTCTCAGAATCAGGCACTCATTAGCAAGGGGTTCTATAGAACTTGTGAGAACCCGCTGAAGCCCATCACTGGAGATGACATACCCATGTCTGTATGGTGCAAGCATATGGGGGTCAGCCCATCCATGTGCATGGAGCACCATTTCATATATAAAGTTATGTGCAGATGAAAACTCCCTGCACATAAATGTGCACATAGCTTATGAACTCACTTCCTCAGCATGGAAGTTACAAGTTACAGAGTGATGGTGATTCTATCATAGGAAAGAGTAGATACAGTGGCCCTGCACTTTTAAAGTATACCAGCATTGGTAGCTGCCTAGATGGTAATGATCCCCATGGGAAATGTAATGTACTGCTGTCCCTCAGTGTAGCAAGACTAAAGATCCATGAGTTGCTCAGTTTGAAAGACTGAATACCCAATCCTATTCTTGTCTACTCAGAAGTAAATTCCATTTTAGTCAATGGGTCTTACTCCCAGGAAAGTGTGGATAGTGTGACATGGTGTGTATAAGAAAATGCTGTTATGAACATTTGAAATTATTCTGGGTGAACTGCTGTTATGTGGTCAACAATGTTCATGATTGTTGCAGCCTGAAAAGTTGCCAAGGCAAGGTCAACAATATCCATTAAAGACAGAGGAAATCTGGGGAAATCTGATTTCCATACAAATGTACTTTTTGTGATGTGCTAATCAAGGAAGGGATGTCTCCAATTGTGGCAAAAACAGAGAATTCAAACAACAGTGGCATAGATTTTGATGCTTTTATTTCTGCAGAAAGCTTAGTGACCTCCTGACTTCAATTCAGCTATAAAAATGGATTTTTAAAAATAGAGGTGTTCAGTAACCATTGCAGAATGTCGTTAGTCAAGAAATTTTTAGCCCTAGACTTTCCCTGAAAGGAAGTGCATGGGAAGCACTGGTCTCAATTATCTAATGTATTAAATCCTTTATGTAATATTAGAGTGATTGACAGCACAATCCAAGGAAGTAGCTAGGCTGTTGTAAGTCCTTTTTGCTGGCCTGGCGGTGTATTAAAAGTGCTGTGAGGCTCACTTATGCTGCCCTGGGCCAGTTAGGCCAGCATACAGGTGTGCCCTGTCCTCTATGTGCTGCCCTGTGACTCTATGAGTTGATGGTGAATTGCACTGGCCTTTCTAGGCTACTGCCAATTCTGGGGAGGGAGGTGAGAGGGGGTGTTCTGAGGTGGGGGGCAGAGGCCTGGATAGTGGGAGGAAACACTTGGATCAGAAGTTATGCCTAATCCAAGCCTGTGTTACAGAGAAGCACTGAAGTGTCCTGGGTCTTGAGTAGACCTGGGCTGTGGCCCGAGGGTTGAGGACCCCTGAAATAGTGCTACTCCTCTCTCACATTGCTACAATCAGGGCTAGCTTTCATTGCCTCCCAATTGGGCTCTGCCTCTAAGGGGTAAAATAAAATATTTACCATAATTTTATAGTATGAAAACAAGTGGTTTTGTAACTTTTTTTTAAAAAAAAGATTATCTATACATTTTGTTTATTTTCATGTAGGATTCCATGTGTGCAATTTTATATTAAAATGCACTTAGATTCATTTGGTCCATTAACTCACATGCAGTTTAAGCACACATTTTGATTGCTTTCCATTCTACCATATGGAAATGTAAAATCTATTTGAAATTTTATTTATATTTCAGGCAGCACAATCCTAAGAAGCACTGGAGGAAGCTACCATACTGCTACCATACTTGTGCTGTATCCAGTTTGGGACTGCTGCTGTGCTACCCCAGGAAACCTTTCCTCTTACCCTGGGTTAACATGGCAGGCCCCAATGAACTGATAATCTCTTTGCCATTTGTTGAATGACACTACTCAGGAAAAAATTAACTTGCTTAATTGACAATAATGAATACAAGCTGCAATCCTAAAGACACTTTCCTGGGAGTAAATCCCACTGAACACACTGGGGCTTAGTTCTGAGTAGACATGGCTAGGATTGTGCTCATAGTCTATTTAGTTAGGTTGGTGTCTTTGTTGGATAGAGTAATTCTTTGCACAGTTTATGTAGATACTAAAATGAGGGTAATTTAGACTGGATTCTTTTGCTCAGTAATGTTTGATATTTAATACACCACCCCCTACTATATGATTCAGTGCAGGAATTGCAGAGAAAACAAAAACAGTTTTTAGCAAAATTTGTTCTGAAATGGTAAGATGATTCTTAGATGAAACCTGGAGGGGGGAGAGGCTTAAAAGAGAACCTGGTAAGACTGGCATAAGCCCCAGCATAAGTCCTATCTTGACCTGAGGGTGTCATAAAAGTGCTGTAAGGGACTCTGCTCCGCACCTGTACAGTGTACAGGCATACACCAACCCCCTCACACCACCACAGGAACATATGCCAGGTAAGTTATGATGTCCTGAATTGCTTAGGATTGTGCCCTTAATATCATATTGGTGACTCCATCAAAATGTCCTCTATGTTTTTGTTAAGGAACCCTTTATGGTTCTGGCTTTGTTTTCCGATCCATTTGAGCATATGGTACTGTAGTGGAGACTGCAACCCCAAGGAGAGCATGCTGGGAGTGGAGGTGAAGCCGCGTCCACCGTGGGACCGGTTGCTTGCATCGACGGAAGCAGATCTGGTCCACTGGTCAGATTCATACTGGGACTTACTCCGCTTGTACTGTGCGGGCCGGACGGGAGTCTACCCCAGACACCCTATCGTGGATCGGCCCAATCCAGGGACTTCCCGCTCATTTGGGCCACTGAGAGGAGCCGGGGAGAACCCCGGGGGCGGGGAGGTGGCAGATGCATATAAGGGTTGGCGGGAGGAAGAGGCGGCAGTTGTTGGAGCAAAGGGAGAGGCACAGAGGACAAACCAGTGCGGGTCGCTGTCCAGCAACCGTGGGTACCGCAACCTGACCTCAAAGAGAGAACAAGAAGTTAATGATTTGTTTGCATGAATGGTTGGACTTACCTGTTAGAGTTTTGTATTGTGTGAAACGAGAACTTCCCTGGAGGTCTGGAGTGTAGACATACCTGTGGAGAGAAAGAGAGAAAGAAGTGAGCCTGAGAGACTTGAACCCAAAAGGGGGGTGAAGTAACCCGCCTGAGGACTTGGGGAGAGAGAACAGACCCGGACAGGCACCTAAGAGGTGGATTGATCTTACCCAACCCCCCTTTTCTTGTAAACAAGCCCATGCCTCCTGTGTTCCCTGTTATATGTATATCACCTAATCCCTCCAAAAAAACTTTATAAAGATATATTGTGACACTTACCAACGTTGACTCCTCATTTTGGTAGCGGGGCAAGGTCGGCTCAAGATGGAAGACGAGAGGGTACTGTCAGAGATTGAGGTCTTCCTGGCAGGGGACAGCGAGGGGCATGACAGGTACCTAAATAGTTATGGTACTTAAATAGATCATGTTCTAGATCAGTGGTTCTCAAAGTGGGGTTCAGGAGCCCCTTTGAGGGGTTGCAACTTCATTTCAAAGGGGTCGCAAAAAGCAGGGTGCCACCATCTTTGGAATCTGGCACTGGGTGACCTCATCATGGAATGGGGCACTTAGGGTGCAATCCATACTTTTCTGGGAGTAAATCTTACTGAACATAATTGGACTTCAAAATCAATATGGAGAAGCACTTCCATAACAATGATGTTGTTTCTGGCCATGACATCACTTGTGGAGAGTCCTGGACAGATCGTTATTCTCAGAAGGGTGTCTTGGGCTGAAATGCTCAAGAGCTACTGTTCTAAATTGATATTAATCATGTGGTTGTTCTCATGAATCTTTACCTTTTAAAAAAGACAGAAGTTGTTTTGCACAAACTCAGGAGTCCAGGGAGCTGGTCCTGGCGATTATGGTCTAACCCCCAAATCCAGAGTAACTACGGGAGCATGTAAGAGACATTACATGCACCCGTAGTTACTGTACCACCCAGTGAAAACCTATGGGAAATTCATATTGGTATCCAGAGTAAATTGTTCTTACTCCAGAGCAAGGACCCCCTGTAATTACTCTGGATTTTGCCCATAGTCATTAAATATGCTGTTCCAGCAGTATTTGGAGCTGGAGGGTTTCATCTGAATTTTGGAGGCAAGAAAGGTAAAGGTGTCCCCTGCAGGTTGCTCAGCTAGCCATTTTGACTGTAGGGTGCAGTGTTCATCCCTGATACAAGGCCAAAGAATCAGCATCATCCAAAGACACTTCCATGGTCACGTGCCCAGCATGACTAAATTCCAGAGCACAAGGAATGCTGTTATCTTCCCACTGAAGTGGTACCTATTTGTTTACTTGTATTTACATGCTTTCAAACTGCTAGGTTGGCAGGCGCTTGCTCCGTCTTGTGGCATTCATGTCTTGGCCTGCTGGGCAGCAGACATGGCATCTTAACCACTGAGCCACTACAGCCCCTGAAGGCAAGAAAACAAAAATGTATTTAATGAGTAAACAAGCTGTTCAGATTTGGAGTGTTGAACTCCATGGATCAATTGAGGCTGTGGTACTCGAGGATTTCAGCCCGGGATCCCCTTCTGAGAATGATGAACTGTACAGCAGCGTTTCTCAAAGTGGGGATTGGGACCCCTTTGGGGGTCACCTGGAGCTTTCCTGGGGGTCGCCTAAAGACTCCTGGTGCAGGGGGCCAGGTGGGAAGACTTGGCAGAAACGCTGGAGCCGCTGCGGCTGGAAGTTGCCGCTGAGAAGCAACTCAGAAGGAGCCTCTGAGCATTTGTGAGCCAATGTGGAGCTTTGGGGGCGGGGAGGATTGTAGCCTTAGAGCCCAGTTCTATGCATGTCTACTCAGTAGTCAGTCCCATGATAGTGAATGGGACTTACTCCCAGGAAACAGTGGCTGGCTCTGCTACCTGAGATCCCAATCCTATGGAGGCCTCCTCTCACCCAGGTACTTACCTTCCCATTCCTTCCTTCCTCCCTCCCCCTCCCCCTTCCTTCCTTCCTTCCTTCCTTCCTTCCTTCCTTCCTTCCTTTACCCCCCATGGCGAGAACAAAGAGCCGGAGACAGATGCTGGATTTAAGGGCCACTTTATTGAACTACAACAACATATTTAAACCCAACAAAGGGACTGCTAACTTGTCGTGCTGGTAGGTAAAAAATAAGGGACGGCAAAAGCCTGGCTCTGGTTTCACACCTCGCACTGAGGGTACCCATCATCACCAACCCGAAGGTCGAGACAGCTGGCCGCTCGGTCAACCAAATGATAGCCGGGCACTCGGTCCACCAAATGCCCAGCTGAACCAAGCCTAAATCCCAGGTGCAGGGCTAGCCATCCCGTCCTACGTCTGGTCCAGTATCAATAGGCGAGGGATGTGTAGCACTGACCTTGCTGTCTCAGGCAGTCACCGAAGGCCTATCCTGCCTACTCCAGCACGACACCTGCCACACAGGGAACCTGGCTAGAACATGGTTCCACCGCCCCATTAAAGACAGGTTAGCAGTCCCTTAACTAAATTCCACACATATTCCTCTAACGCCAGGTCAGTAAGGTGGACCCCATCTGCTCTAAAACCATGGGGCAGCTGCCACATGACGTGACAGTGATAAATCACCAACCCATCCCAACCTTCCACAAAATGCGCCACGTAGGCGTTGACCCGCTTACGGGCCAGATCTACTTTCCGGATGTCCATAGCCCCCTTCCAAACCCACCTGGGAAGGAAAGAAGACCAGACAAACCGGATAGCTGGGCACCACCACTTCACTAGTGATAGGTCTTGTTTGATCTGCACCCTGAGGTCCACAGTCCTCGTCTGGGTCAGATCATTCTCACCCAGGTGCATCAGGGGGTAGGTTGTCACGCAAAAACTCACTAACTATGGGCAGCAGCTGACCCTACCCCATGCCCCTCTGGACAGCCCAGGCAATACACACATCTGGACTGAGGCCGAGACAGGAGCCGGCACCACTGCGTTCGGCCCACTTCCGGGCCCAGAAGAGGATGGAGTGGCCAATCACCAGGACTCAAAGAGGTCTTGATGAAAAGGAATCTGCAACAAAACAAAGAGAAAATCACTAAACCACTGCATCATAGAAACAGATCATAACCACAACATTAAACTAGGGAACAACGGACAAATGAGCTCCCCTGAGCCTCATTTCCGAACATAATATCTGAAGGCACCCGAGTGCCATCGTCTGATGCGCCAGATGACCTCTTCAGGTAGCCCCACAGAAGAGACTAAAGTGGCAGCGCCAATCCGAAGGGAATGGACGCTGTAAAACTGTGGGGAGAGACCAAGAGTGGTCACCGCCCAAGCGAAAACAGCCCTATACTGAAAGAAGGTAAGTGGGGCCCCATCCGCATGCTGGAATAAGGGGCCCACAAAATGAACCACCCTGTCTTGATACCGAGTAAGAGCCCGAACTGGGCACAGACCGGGAATAGCTCTCAACTTGATTACCACTCCCTGAGCCCTCTGGTCAGTCTTGGGATCTGCGTAATCGCAGGATACAGACCAAGCTTTCGAGGGTCACGTCTGACCACCACAACACCCAGGAAGGGTCAGCCGAGCGAGACCGCACCAAAACCTCACTGATCCTAAAAGCACCAAAGAACATAACCAGAGTCACTCGAAAGAGGTCCCTTTCGAAGTCAGAGCTACAGCACCGGCCAAAGGCCTCCATCAGGTACCCCAAAATCTTAACAGTCACCGGCTTTTGTTGGTCCGGAACTGAAGGTCTGTCCCTACGCATGCCCTCCAGCATGTGTCGTACCTTGAAATCCTGTTTAATGTCAACCACCCCTTTTAAGCCAGCCACAAAGGCCAGGGCCGACAGGTACACAGAGATAGATTTTGGGTGAAGGCCGGATTCGAAGAGGAAAAGCATGAACCTGAGCAAAATTTCTACAGGTACAGGCCACTCCACAGGCACGCCCTTGGCCTGACAGAAGGCCTCAAACTCTCCCACCTTTCTCTCATAGCTGCTCCTCGTAGACCCCAGAATCAACCTTTGAGCCCTCACGGTCCAAGGCTCCACAGCCACTCGGGCATGGGGTCCGGATCCTGAAGAACAGTCGGGGCGAGTTGCTGGAAATGCTCCTCCTGAAAATGAGACAGAGCGTCGGCAACCCCATTTTCAAGCCCTGGTACATGACTAATCGAAACAACCAAGTTAATGCACAGGCACTGCAAAACAAAGGCACATACCAAGCACATCACCCTTGGAGAACGAGAAGTCTGTTTACGAATCACATGTACCACAGACTGGTTATCACACCAAAACCGGACAGTAGAGTTCCGGAATTGGTCTGCCCAGATGTGTACCGCCACCACCAAGGGAAAAAGCTCCAAGAAGGTAAGATCCTGCACAACATCACTAGCCGTCCAAGAAGAAGGCCAAGGATGAGCGCACCATCTTCCCCTAACATATACCCCAAAACCATGGCCACCCGCAGCATCCGAATAGACCTGCAAGTTGGCCTGGAGGATCTGCACCTCTCTCCAAAATGAAGTACCATTGAAATCAGACAAGAAAGTCAACCAGACCTCCATGTCTGCCCTCATGGCAGTTGAAACCCTTACCCTATGGTAAGGTGCAGTTAAACCAACCATGGCATCACAAAGACGCCGAAGGAAGGCCCGACCGGGCGCCACCACCCGACAAGCAAAATTCAAATGGCCCACAAGAACTTGTAAATCCTTCAGCGAAAGCTTCGTTGCTTGCAAGGATTGCTCGAGGAGGTTGCGTAAGGTCATTGATTTGTCCTCAGGCAACCTGGAACACTGTGCCGAAGTGTCCAATTCTATTCCTAAAAATGTCAAAGTGGTAGCAGGCCCCTCCGTTTTCTCCTCCGCCAAAGGAACATCCAACTCTAAACAAAGGCTCTTAAAAGAGGCAAGCAGCCTGTCGCACTGATCGGTGCCCGCCGCCCCCATAAAGAGAAAGTCATCCAAATAGTGAACAACTCTCCCAAATGGAGACCTCATCCTTAGGGCCCACTCCAAAAAGGTGCTAAAAGCCTCAAAGGCAGAGCAAGAAATGGAACAACCCATGGGAAGGGCTCTATCAACATAATATCCCCCCTCAAACCACATACCCAGCAGGCAAAAATCACTCGGATGAATAGGGAGCAGCCGAAAGGCAGACTCCACATCAGTCTTGGCCATAAAGGCCCCAGACCCGCAGGTTCGCAAAAGACGAACCGCATCATCCAAGGAAGCGTACCTAACCGAGCACAGGTGAGAGGGGATACCATCATTGATGGAGTCACCCTTGGGATAAGACAAATGGTGAATTAACCGGAACTGGCCCGGGGCCTTTTTGGGGACAACACCCAAAGGAGAAACTCTCAAGTTCGGAAAGGGAGGGAACGTAAAAGGACCAAGTACTCTGCCAGCGGCAACTTCCTTGGCCAGCTTTTTCCATACAACAGCCTTCATACCCTTCACCAACTTCAGGTTTGCAGCCCAAAAGGCACTGCCCGGGCGAGGAGCCAGAATTCGGAATCCCTCAACAAAACCATCTAACAAAAACTTAGCCGCTTCCCTATTTGGGTAAGCCGCTAGCAAAGCGGTCAACACGGACAGCTTAACTGGGGTCGGCCCCCTTTCCAGCAGCTGGGGGTGTTTGGGGTGGCTGACTACCTCCACCTTTTCTGCCACCTCTGGCCCCGGCCCCCTTATATCCCTTGGCTCTAGTGCAAGAGCTGGCGGGGTGCTTCCCGCCACACACCACACATTAGTGGCTAAAGGGGCAAGACCCCCTGGTGCAGGCTCCGGTAGAACTGAATTCGAAACACGCCCTCTGTCCTTGAACCCCCAAGGCGCCCGAAGATGCCTTGGATGATGACATGGGGTTGCGTGCAATAAGGTGACCGCTATCCGAGCGGTCATCCTGGATGGGTTTGGCAGTAGCCACAACCTGCATCCACAGTTCAAATTTTGGGACAGACCAGTCCAGGGAGGGGTCATTAGCTGCCCTCAACCTGAAATTCTGGTCATAATGGAGCCATGCATTTCCCCCAAAATCCTGAAGGGTCCTGTGCACTATATCCAGGTATCTGATAAGTGCCGGAGCCGTCTTAGGTCTAAGTTGGACCACCACAGCCATATAGATGCAATATCCATATAGCCAGTTGGTCCAATTGTGATCAATTTTGCAACGCTTCGCCGCTTCTTGATCACCCTCCGGCTCTCCCAGTTTTGGAACCTTTTCAGGTTCTACATGGAGAAGACTGAAGAGGTCGACATAATCGCCTCTCCAGATCTTCTCTTTTACAGACATGGCCAAATGGCCACCCAGCGGCAGGTCAATGCTGCCATAAGGATGATCCTCGGGACCGTCCTCATACTCAGCATGCCTAGCCAACCAGTAAATCTCCTCCCAGGTAGGCATGCCCCGCCATCTGTCCCCTTCCATGCCCCTAGCACGTGAAGGTCGGGGCAAACCCATCCAGGGACTATCATATGCCCCAATGCCCATAGGGGGCCATGAATAATGGGGCACCCCCAGCCTGGCATCCACCAAGGCATCGTTTGAGCTGCCCGTTTGGGAGGAGAAGGTGTAACAACCGGGCACTCCTCCCAGCAACCAACCACCTCAGGCTCCTCAACATCATCATAATCCTCACCTGTGGCCTCACCTCCAAAAGAGGAGGCCTGCACTCCGGAAGCACCAGACGAGCATGGTACCTGGTCCGGTTGAGGAGCCTGAGGTTTCCGGCCACCCGACCTGGAAGGGTGAGCCGAAAACATTAAAGCCCCCCGACCCTTCCTCGTGAAGGTACGGACGGGCACGGCAGCAGATGGCCCAGCGTCCCTGTTCGCTCTCTCCTTAGCCTCCCTCTCCAGCGCTTTACAGCGCTCCACCAGGGTCCGATGATCCATAGCCTCCCATTCCTCATCCGAGGAAGTTGGCTCAGGAGGGGGAGGAGGAGACGGGGTAGGGGGGCGAGGGGCCCTACCTCCCCGCTTCTGTACCCTTTTACCCATGTCAACAAACCCCAAAGTACCCGACAACAACCCTATGTGTTTATTTTGTTAACCACAAAAGGATATCAAATGCCACCGGCACTCAGAAGGCAGAGTTGCAGCAGGCAGGTCCACGCAGAGTTGTAGCAGGCAGATGAGGTCACCGACAGCAGAAGAAAGCAGGCACAAGGGCTGCACAAACTAGCCCCCCAAAAGATAACAGCCAACCACTAGGCCTGACTAGGCCGAAAAGCTAAGACAAAATGGCCGCTGTCCCCAAAATGGCGGCCGCGCCACAAGGCGCCCGCAAAATGGCGGACGCATGCCACACGCCCGCAAAATGGCGACCACGGTCACTCGCACGGCCAAATGCCAGCCGCGAGGTCCGTGCCTCGCCAAACCACGAGGCGCTGAGGGGGAGCCCGAGGACTCCTACGGGTGGCTGTGGCCACACAAACAGTGGGGACACCCGTAGACAATCCTCCCCACACCGGTCTTCGCACGGGCAAGAGGCCCAATGAGAGAGTTGTCGGAGCAAGCTCAAGAGGCTCCGACCCCGACGGCTCTCCAGCGAAGACTGAGGGACGCCCAGGCAGCCTGCACGCAGCATCCCTCAGTCGCCGCCCCCAGGCCCAAGGCAGCCAATAGGCTGCAAGCATCTCTCCTGGCTGCACCATCCCGCCCGGGGGAAGCAAAAGGGCAAGCCCATTATCAGGCTAGCCCCATTCATTCATTCATGCATTCATTCATGCATTCATTCATGCATTCTTTCTTTCTTTCTTTCTTTCTTTCTTTCTTTCTTTCTTTCTTTCTTTCTTTCTTTCTTTCTTTCTTTCTTTCTTTCTTTCTAGCCACCCGTTCTTAGCTATGCCACATCTATCTATCTATCTATCTATCTATCTATCTATCTATCTATCTATCTATCTATCTATCTATCTATCTATCTATCTATCATTATGTATTGTTTTTATGATTAATCACTATGCTTTAATTATGTTCAATTTGTAAGAATGAAAATACATCCTGCATATCAGATATTTGCATTACTATTCATTACAGTAGCAAAATTACAGTTATGAAGTAGCAACTAAAATAATTTTATGGTTGGGGGATCCCCACAACATGGGGAACTGTATTAAGGGGTCAGGGCATTAGGAAGTTTGAGAAGCACTGCTGTACAGGATCCCCCTCCCTAGTCTCCAAAGTGGTGCCATGGCTGGAAGTGACATTAAAGGTGCCCATTGCCAGATTCCAACTTTTCATGACCCCCCCACCCCCGAAAAGAAGCTGCAACCCCCCAAGGGGGTCCTGATCTCCACTTTGAAGTCCACTGAATTAAGAAAATATGGGTGATGTTTAAAATTAGAATGTGACTTTGTTGGCTGTTAAATCTATGGCCTTTCACCATTGATCCAGATAATAGTCCATTACTGGTCTGGCTCTTTGCTCTCCAGGTCTATCCTTGCACAAAATACATGTTTTTAAATGTGTGTCTCCTGCATGTCTTGAAATATAGTGAAATAAAATGACCATGTAGCAACAATCAGTCCACATGATTTGTGTAGCTCTCTATTGAATATAGTTGAAGCTGAGTAGCTGCAATTTAGTTCAGATACACAAAATAAATATACAGCTTTAGATATGACAGTAGAAAAACCCGACCAGATTAATCAGCAGTTCAGGGTTCCCCTGTGGCAAATGTCTAAGAAAAAGTTCAGAGCAATGAAAGAAATTAGCAAAATGGCTCCGTGAGAGGGAAGATATAATGGAAGGTTAATGCAAAAGTTTTACAATGTTCAGGAGAGAGCAAATTGGTTTGAGAGAGAGGTTAGTGGCTTAAATGTTAAGACCATAAAGGTGACGAAGTCTCTTGATTTATTATCAATTGAATGCTGCTAATGTAAATTCTTGGTAGCTGTAGCAGGTCGTTCGACACAGAATTAAATGTTATCCACCAATACGACATTAATAAAAACATTGTTAAGCTTCACTGGTTAAAGACAATTTTCAGAGATACCATATGTATAAGCTGAGTTGGACTGATACCCAATAAAAAAGTCAATATGTTTAACTTTTTTAATAACTTATTTCGCATGAAGTCGAAGGAAAACAGCATTGGGCTGTAACAAGATCAGTGTTTTTTTTTTTGTCCGTAATCCCATGTCTAATTGAATGTGATTTCTCTTGGAGTTGAAAGGATTGATAAACTATAGAATATGGTTGCTTACTTCCTCACAAACATGGCATGTTTAAGAACACATTATCTTGGTGTTTCGGTCTCTAAAATAATTCAGCGCTAGTCAGGAGTGCCTGCTTCATAACAGCTTTCTTCAGAGAAATCTTCTGGCCTCCTCCTTGATATGCTCTTTTGTTACATGCAGAGGGTTTATGATGTACACGTGCAATTATATCCAAATATTTGATTTGACCTGCACTGTGGCCCATGTGCATACTGAGATACCATGTCCTCATTGTAAACATTTCCATCATATTTAAGACCAGTAGGAACAAGTAGAAGATTTACATGTTTGTTTTTAAAATCAGTCTCGCTTTAAGAGCATATCCATTGTGGCAGGCCAGGAATCAACTTCAAATAAAATAATATTAAAAAACTTTTAGACAACACAGGACAATTAGAAATAATTTACTGCACTCAGATATCCCAGATAATCTGCAAAGAAACTACGTAATGGTCTTGATCTGGCAATTTTGTTTACATTGCAACAGCCTCAAATCCCACAAGAGGAAGAATAAGTGAACAAATTCACACTCTTTTGTGACTAAAGGGATAGGTAAGGTATGTTGATTTATCAATATCAACAAATGGTCTGTTCTTATTAAAGGAGCTATCAGCATCAGTTACTGGTGATCACACAAAACAGGAATACTGATTTTATTTAATGTGGCAGAGAGGTGCCTTCCAATCAAAGGCATATTTTTTGAATTGAAATATTAAATAACAACTATGGAGTTAGACATATCATTCTGCCTGGTGCAATGCGATTTTATGTCCAGTTATTTGCTGATAGTTGTTAGTAGACGATGTGTATCATTGTGTTATTGATGGGCCTGTATGTGTAACTGAATAATAATCTTAACATCATAGGAGTTTCTTGAGTTTCTTTTAGAAATGCTCCAGTTATATTACTGTAGATGACTCAAGCAGTAGCCATTATGCTGTGCCTTCCAAAATAACTGTCTGTCAAGACTTTATGAATATCTGTGGCGATCATCAAACAAAAACCCTTTGCTGCTTCTTGTATTTTGGAAAGTGATGGCAAACTTTTTTAGCAAGAATATCAGTGCCCAAAGCATGAGAGAATATCCATATGCTTATCAAAGTAATTGTTAAACTGAAATACAATTTAAATTTTTGGGGGGCCTCCAAGCGGGTGGGGCCCTAAGCTATAACTTGTTTAGCTTATACATAAATCCGGCAGTGGGTCTGATATAGCACTGAGGCAGAACTGAACTCTTGCAAGGGTTTTTCCCCTCATAGGGGAAGTAGGACCAACCCAGTAGGCTACTTGCACATTTGATTTGATGGTGCATTAGATTTGAGTAAATATGGTATTTTGATTATAAGTATAGGTTGATATTTAGTTTAATAGTTTTCTATATTGTAATTAATTAAAAATGTAACATAAACCCATTGTTGTAGAAAGCAGTGCAATTTAGGTAAAAATCATAACATAAACCCATTGTCATATTATTGTCATATAACTCACTGTTGTATGCAGTAAAATTAAATTTTGAACCTGCTTTACAGCTACGTGTTACAATTTTTTACTATTAAGCCTTTTAAAATAGGGCTGCACATTAGATTCAATGACACATTAGATTTGAGTAAATATGGTAGTTTGCACCAATTTATACCAATAGTTTTTTTTGTTTCATCTTACAAGTTTATATTTTTTATTGTTGCATACTAGTTGTTTTTTCTGTACAAGCCAAATATTTTTTGATAGTTTTCGTCTGTGATGCACCACCCCAAATGCTGTTGACCAGAGGTTTGATCAGTTCCAGTACCACCATGATGATCGCACTTATGGTCTAACTCAGTTATTTTCAACCTATTTCATCTCTTGGCACACTAACCAGACACTGAAACTGTCAAGACACACTATCCATTTTTTTACCATTGACAAGACACACCATGGTCTTTCAATCCCCCAATTTTTTATTAATAAATAACATTCTCTAAAATCCTGCGGGCACACCTGAGGAATATCCGTGGCACACCACAGTGGCACACTGGTTGAAAATAATTGGTCTAACTATTCATTCCCAAGACTGTTGATTAAAAAGACCTTTTTAAGGTTCCAATAGGCTAATTTCTCTTGCTCTTCTTTGGAGTCTTATCAGAATAATTAGGCTTTCAGTCCTCAAGAGGTACCTCAGCTATAAATGGTTACATTTCTGCTTTCTCTCTGATCTTGTCAGAAAAGAACAGCCTCTCTGCACCGCAAGAACTCCTAACTACATAAATGTGTTTGTGCTACTGAAGATGGGAATGTGTTTCAAATTTTAAATGAATTCGTCTCCCATAAATGCTTTACATTTTGGAGCAAATTGGTTTCTGAGAGAAATGTCTTTCTAAACCTGTTGCTCTACTAGTTGAATCATTGATACATTCCTTAATTTTATTATGCATTTATTGCACTCTGTTTCACGGTACATGAAGCTCCTTCTTAAATGTCTCAAGCACCCAGTGTAAAATTAATTTGGGGATGTTTGTATAGTTTCGGATTAGATGGATGCGATTACTTGAACTGAATTGTCTAATTGTATTTGTTATCATTTGTTAGCTTTCTAATTGAGCACCATATGTTATTCCAAACATCTAGCAATAATAACACACTGAATTTGCTTACTACATACAATATAATACATGTAGAGAATTAACTTATTGTTTTTCATTATTTTAGACTTTATGCTCCAAATTGCAGACTTGCTGTATCGTTTCAATAACAGATGAATATTGTGAGGTTTCAAAGGTTTTCCGGTTTACTAAGAGCTGGACTGCAGTCCTGCTACATCTGTTCCTCCCCTTCCCTCTCTGAGGTGTGATGTGTAGCAATATAAAATGCATGATGTAACTTCACTACACTGTGTATTTTTCTACCCTGCGTTAACAATTAATTGGCTATTGCCTGAAGAAGAGAGGAACGACACAAAATGGTGATGCTGTGTTTGATTTTAGATATTCTGGAAGAAGAAGGAGGAGATTCAGTGGCATGGCAGCCCAGTTGATGCTATGCTTCCTGATGCATGCTGGATCAGTGGCACCAAAGCAGATACCAGCGTATCCAGCAGATGGTGGGAAAATGCGGACAATGGGTCTTGTCATATCTGGCTATTTTGTTGGCACAGATGCAAGACCTTCCATATTGGGCCTTCTGGTAAACCCAGACTTCAGGATCCAGCAAAGCAGGGCTCCGCAATACCCAGCACTACCCCATTTCTTTCCTGCACTTTCCTCTCTCTTTGCCCCAGAGGCCACATTGTGGCTTGGCAGTTTCACTTAACTCTGATGGCCATGGTTTCTGCAGGTGCTAGGCGTGGAGCCTGACTAACGCCAAGCCAACACCAGTGCTTTCTGCAATCCAGGTGCCATGAACCTGCTTCATGGCACATTTATGCAGTGTGACCATGTGTCTGTGTTTTCCTGAACATGTCTTCTTTTTTAGCCTTGTGTCCTGAAAAAAAAATCTTCATTGTCCTCCTTTTCCATGTGAGCAGGCAGCATGTAGACTTCTTGAAATTAATAAACTATATGTAACAGTTCTAAATTTAATAATATAGTTTTTTAATTAATTACATAAAGCAAAATATAGTAGTGTTTTTAACTTTTATTTTGTCATGTCCTACATTTTTCTTGGATTTCCTATCCTTTGGGGGGCCTTGTCCTCTATTGCAGTTATGACATATGGTTACCCTGATTTATGGTACATAGTCCTAGGGCTCAGCACCAGTGCTGGAAAACTACAGGATTGGGCTTTTAATCTTTATTTCTTTCCCTTATCATGCCTGTTCAGACTGCTTTTTTCAGAAGTTTTGAATTGGCTTTGTTGATTTCAGAGGAAATGTATCTAAAGGCTTTCAAGAAAGGAACCAAGAAATCAAGAACCAAGAAAAAAACTTGGATGTAGAGCTGAGCTGAAACTGACGCTTTTGTTTGTCTAGTGTGGCACCTGCCAAAACTGAATTTAGTCTGGCATTTGCCAAATGACTCCTTACTTGCACCTAATATTTCTTCATAGGTCAATGCCATCTTGTGCCAGAGATGGTGCATCATGTCCAAGTTGACCCGTGGTGGCTGGTGGGGCCTACCTGGGTACAGGGGAACAAACATTTCCTTACTCTGTGGCAGCCTCAAAAGCCAGAAATCCACACAGATTTGGTGCGGCTCCTTATGAAGTGCTTGATATATCACAGCTGCATTGCTCAGATCCTGCTTCAAAGGTAGAAGTTTTCAAAACTGAACAGCCTGACATGCGGCAGGACTGAAGATGGCTCCTGTTGTATACATTTGACAAAAAGTCCCTCTTACAAACACCAAAAAGACTAAGCTTGAAGCCATCAAAAATGGTCAAAGAAAAGTTCCTGCGGTGGCAAGGATGGAGAGAGGGGTGACACCCTTGCTCAGCAGACTTAGGTAGTTCTGAGCTAATTTTCACTTTCATGTTATCAGGACTGTTACTTGCAAGAACGCAAAGGAGTGACATGGTTCAGGGCAGCCAAAGACGGCTAAGCCTGGGCTGTGTGACAAGCTTTTCCGGTGGTGCCACCCCCACCATTTGCTTTCACCTTATGTTGTCTGCACCCGCTAGTGATGCCCTTATGGTGGCATGATGGCCCTCTGAAGTGCAGCTACATGGAAGCTGATCTACGTTTGGCTCCCCAAGCAGTTTTATTAGTATTTCCCACAGTATAGTTAAATACCCACCCTATGCACAGCCCCATAGTGGTGAAAATCCTGGATCTGCCTGGTCGATTCCTGTATACAACTATCATGCAAGTTAAAGTACTGCATTTCCACACTGATGCTTTTCAAGTACCGCCTGCACGAACCAGGCCTTTCTGATATCCCCAAACAACAAAATATTTAAATAATCTCCCAAAAACTGAAAAAGATGACTTTTTGTCATTGATTTCCCACTAGCATTTTACACCTTGGAAATGTTTGTACCCTGCATGCTTTGCTTATGGCCTGGAAAAGAATCAGAAAAAGCATTATCCTGGACTGGCAAATGTGGAATTGCCACAGCTGAGATAATCAGGTTTCAATTGTTAGTGAATTAACTTCCTGCAGCTATTCTGGCAACCTTGATGGCCTAACAAATTTAAATTCAACAAGACTGTATTGGCAGGACAAACTGTAAAAGATCTGCCAGGATGTGAGGAAATGTAGAAAAACATCCTTTAGGATGTTGATCTGGAGGGGGATTCAGATGTCTGGATTAAAAGCTCTCCAAAGAGCATTTGTCTTTCAAAAACATCATGTGAAACTGAGTGAGAACTTCTCCTTAAATATATGAAAGTACAGTGGTACTTCTGATAACAAGCGTTTCACATAAGTGTATATTTCCAAGAAATCTTGCTTCACATAATAAGTTCCGCTTCACTTAACAAGTAAGTGTGCTATGGGCACGTGTGCTATGCAGCCCTGACACTCCATGTGGAGGCTCTTTAAAAGGGCTGCGGGCCAGTGCTGCTGCCTCTAACTGTCCCCAACTTGGGGGCAATTGCCTGGGGGTACCAGAGGTAGCTGCCCCTAACTGCCCCCAAGTGCCCCCAGCAGCCACCTTGAACCTCCAGCAGCAGCCCAGGTAAGCTTCCCAGGAAAGTATCTTTGATTGCAGCCTCCTAACCATGTCTATCCAGAAGTAAGCCCCATTGTGTTAAATGGGGCTTACTCCCAGAAAAGTGTCTTTAGGATTGCAGCCTAAGTAGACTTCTTAGGATCATGCACATTGAATGCATGTTTTGAATTCAATTCCAGTGTTTTGTCATCATTTTTACATCCAGTTAGTATTTTTACACGAATATTTTTTGGGTTGTGGAACCAATCATCTGAGTTTCCATTATTTCCTATGGAAAAATCTGCTTCACTTAAAGAGCGTTTCACTTAAAGAGCATGCCTCTGGAACGAATTAAGCTCTTTATGTGAGGCACCACTGTAGTCCTTATTTCTTTAAAACTACTGTTTATGATAGTTACACTGTGGAAAAGAATTTAGAGGTAACCTGCAGAACTCAATTGTATTTCAAGAATGACCATCAAGAGTCAGGGAATGATCTCTGAGGGAGATTAGATTGTCAGTATAACAACAGATTGGATAACAGATTGTCATAAATGTCTTAGGGAATGGAAAAATTTAACTGTAATGAGTATTTGTCTTAAATTTTAAGTTCTTTGATCCACTTTGGTTTTTTCTGATTTGGCATTACTTTTTCTTTGTAAAGTACGAGTGGGTTTATCATATTTCCTGCCTGGCCAGATCTTGGATTTTTTAGTATTTCATCATCTGTTTAATTTCATCCATTGTTGGTCTGGAGGAGTGGTGCTCTTATATTCTAATTATCAGGACTATAGCCTTGCTAGGGCTGGGTTTGGTGTGTTAAATCTAGGTCCTATTTCCTACAATTGCTTTCACAGTCGTTCCCAAACTTCTTAGCATCAGGACACTTTAAAAAAAAAAAGTCATCCTATTGTCACTCACCTAAATGTCCCCTGGACTCACCTAGGTGTCCCCTGTTCTATTGGCACTGCACCTAGGTGTCCCCTGCCATTTTAGTCATGACTCTAAGAGTGGTGCTCATACCTGTTACAAGACCCAGTATTGTCCAAAGATATGTGGTCATATCAAAGATATGTGGTCATATCAAAGATATGAAGATACCAAAGATATGTGGTCATATCCCTATGATAATATGGTCATATGGCCATATGTGGTCATATGGCCACATCCCTAACTGCTAAAGATGCACAAAATGCTTTATGGCCTTGAAAAGAACCTGAAAAAGTATTATCCTGGATTGGCAAATGTGGAATTGCCATACTTGAGTGGTTCCTATTTATCTACTTGCATTTACATGTTTTTGAACTGCTGGGTTGGTAGGATCTGAGCAAGAGATGGGAGCTCACTCCATCTTGCAGCACTGGAGTCACGAATGCTAACATGCCAACCTTCAGACTGACAAGTACAGCATCTTTAACCACTATCTTTAGCCACTGCAACCCTCCACTTAGGTTTACCAGATTTCTAGAAAACTCATAAAAAAGATCTAGAAAAAATATTTATTAAGTAGTAATAATGAGAAGACCCTCCAATATTTTCTTCCTATACTCACACATGCTTGCAAAGTGCAGGAGCTGAACTCTGCAGTGGGAATAGTAACTAGAGCAGGGGTGTCCAAATAGTGGCCTGGGGGCCGCATGCAGCCCAGGACGAGGATGGATGCAGCCCTCCTGCAAAGCTGGCCACCACCATTGGAAAAAATGGCTTTGTGGCAGCAGCCATTTTCAAATTTCACGTGCTTCTCTGCGCACCGCCCTGGGCGGCCACCACAAAGCTGGTCTGGCGGCCTGGCTCTTCCCCCTACCTGCCTCTTGGCACTCAGAGTACTTCAGGCCCCTGCAGACCTTGCAGCGCTCGCTCACCTGCATCCCCCGAAAGCAGCCTCAGCCTCTATCCCAGCTGCAGCCTGCTGCCCTTGAGACCTACTCAGAAGTAAGCCCCATTAATGTCAATGAGGCTTACTCCCTCAGTTGCAGTCTGGAGCCCAATGATGCATAGGATGGGCTGTGATCCTCTCCAAGCTTAACCTTGGAGATATGCTGCAACCCTAACCATGTCTACTCAGAAGTAAGGCCCATTGTACCCAATGGGTCTTACTCCCAGAAAAGTGTGTTCAGGATTGCAGCATATCTCCAAGGTTAAGCTTGGAGAGGATCACAGCCCATCCTATACATCATGCCTCCTGAGAAGTAAGCCCCACTAAAGTCACTGAGGCTTACTCCCAAGTTGCAGTCTGAGAGCCCAATCCTATGCATGGCTACTCAGCAGAAAACCCCATGAAAATCAATGAGACTTACTCCAAGGTTTAGCTTGGAGAGGATCGCTGCCCATCCTATGCATCATGCCCACTCAGAAGTAAACCCCATTAAAATCAATGAGACTTACGCCAAGGTTTAAAAATGTAGGACAAAATATAGGACATCCTACATTTTGTCCTACATTTTAAAAAAGTTGTTAGTGTTTGTGTGCTAACCCAAACCAACTCGTCTTCTTCCAATGCAGCCCAGGGAAGCTAAAAGGTTGGACACCCCTGAACTAGAGTATCTGATTTTTAATAGCCCCAGGGTCTGAGTTGTCCATTACACTATCACATCCATAGTAGTCTTTGGCTTGAAAAGAGTCAGAACATGGTGGGTGCTTTGTGGAAGGAGGGCTTGGCAGGCAGAAACTGGAGACAGAAGTAATGTGCTACTTCAGATTGCTGGAGCATTCAGTCCAAGTGAAAAAAATTGTTATTATCTGCTTTCCATTTTGATGATTACGTCAAGCTTTTTTTCTTTGAACATCACAGTAAATATCAAGTTTATAGGACAAAAAGGTGCCGACTGCAACTTTTACATGATAGCCCTCTTCACCAGTAGCTTCTTGAGCATGGAATCATCAAAATATATTTCATTATGAGAGTCATATCCTTGGCTGATGTAAAAATCACAGCTTCCCAGGATAGCCAAAGGAGTTGTGGCAGTTTACAGTGGCTTGTGAAACTGTCATATAAAAATACACGCAATACCGAATTCGGAACATTCAAAATTCAGTTATTTATCGGAAGGAGGAATTATGGAGAAAACGACAGCAGTTTCCCGATAGGTGGTGCTGTTGTTACTAGAGATAGATGACAGCTGTGTGCAGCTACAAAGTTTATTTTGTATTTCAACTTTTATTGTTGCTGAACTGATCAATTTTATTGGTCGCACTAGATTATTTTACTGTTCGGTTATGCTTTCAATAAGTGGCTGAGGTTGCAACCTAACCTCCAGTTAACGTGATGTAAGTGCCGGCACATGTCCTGTGCTGTCCTGGGGGTGTCACAAAAGTGCCACATGAGGCACTTCTGTCCCACTTTTGGGGGTGGGTAGGCCAGTTCACAGGCATACACCAACACCCCACACCACCACATGTGAGTTATGCCAGCCTAAGTTGGTTAGGATTGCACCCTGCATGACTCAATATTCACATCTAATTCTGAAGCATGTATCTAGGTGACTGTGTATTTCCCCCCATTGCTTTTGCACTACTTTAGATTGGCAATTTTGATATTCAAAGCATTCCCAGGAGTACAAATCATGATTCAGATTTAAACATATATCTTTAGGCATGTGCGACTTTGTGATGGCTTTTATAATAATAAAATAATGAGCTGCAGAAGAGCTTAAAAAGGCTTTAGTCAGGGTGACCGTATATCGGAATTGGAAAAGAGGACAAAGACCCTTAAAACGTAAATGTTCTAGCAAAATGTAGAACATGACAAATAAATGCTAAAACACTGATTGCTTTCTTGTTGTTAATTTAAACACTATATTACTTATTATTAAATGTAAAACTATCACATATCATTTATTGCATATAGTTTATGAATTACAAGAAGGCTACATACTGCCTACTCAAAAGGAAAAGGATGACAATGAAGATTTTTTTTCCCCAGGGCACAAGGAACAAGAATAAAAGAGGATCTATGGTCACCCTGGCTTTTGATGATTAATGAGCATAAAGGTCTTTTGGCCCAGTCCTACCTGGGATCTGAAATGATGGAACTCACATTCCGTCCGTGTGGAAGGTGTGGAAGGAAGGACTGCTGGCACAGATGGTGTGCACAACAGGGCAATCAGTGCAAAATAATTGTTGATTGCGTGCACATCATCAGCACATCCAGTCACCATTGGTGCATGGAAGTTGGTGGCACTGGTGGGCTATGGGACGGAAGGGGAGGATCTGGATAGGTACTGTGACATGTTGAGTCTACATTCAGGAGGACAGGAGCTAGATCTTGGCAGCAGCAGCTCTAACATTCTCTACCCCTTTCCAGCTTCAACATGCCCCATATACATGCTCCCCTTCTGTCTGAACAATTACGAAAATATAACAATAGTGATGCAGCAAAATTTTAGTCTTTACACCTTCAGAAAGAGGTTAAAAGAAGAGTATGCAATGAATGAATGAATGAATGAATGAATGAATGAATGAATGAATGACTCTAGGTATAACTGAAATGTGTTGAAAGTATAGAACCATTAAAAAAGAACAATCAGAAGGCCAGGGTTTGAGACCCGAGTCCCCACAAGACAGGATGAGCTCCTGTCCTTAGCCCAGCTCTGCAATGCAGCTGGAACCAATTGTATCAGTTCTGCTGTTCCGTTGGACTATTTCAGTGGCATGGAGAGGGGGGGATTTGCTGCTTGGGTAACAGCCTATCTTCCATATTAATCTACCCAGGCCTTCGTGCTTTGCATACAGCGTCAAGCACGATACCATAGTCTTGTGAGACTGATGGATGCCAATATACAGAAGTGGGGAGACACCTGTAATTGAACAGTACTTTTGAAGAGATGGGCCATATAAAGTAGGGCAATGGAGGTCAAACACTGTTCTAGAGTCTATAGATTTCCTCCGTATTGAAGAACTTGTAACTTAAAATTCTTCAGTTAACACAACAGTATACTGTTGTTTCTTACATATAACAAAGAGAAAAATACAACATAAGGCACACTTAACTAGTAATCAAGTACTAACCTTTCCGATATTCATAGGTTGTCTCAAAAACATTCTTGCATCTTTCATTTTCTCTAAATACAATAATTTTCCGCTAAAAGTTGTCTCATATTTAAGAGGCTTCCTTCACTCAAATGATTTCTTAAGTCAATCATTACCTTCAGAGATGATACTGCTGTTATTGAAAGGTGTGCTGGATGCAAAATAAAATCCTTTTATATACTGTATTCACTCGAATATAATGCGCCATCAAATATAATGTGAACCCTATACCTATACTCAAAATACTGTATTTACTCAATTCTAATTAACATTGAATATAATGCACACCCTCATTTTGGAGACTGAATTGGACTGAAAAAAGGTGAGCATTATATTTGAATAAATACAGTATGTTTATTTTAAAAAGGAATGATGCTTTAACACTGTTCTAATAAAGCAGTTATAGACACAATGATAGAATTTATTTTGATAGCCTTTTAGAGTTGGAAGTTATCATTTAATGGAGCAGCTATTCCAACATTTAACTCCCAAACAATCTAAATATGTGAACACTAAAAGCTTCTTTTTGTATTTCTGAAAGAGAGAATTTGGAAGCACCTGACAGGTTATTTCCATGATAAATGTTATTATCATGGTTGTTGCATGACTATCCTTTGTCAAACTGATTGCTCGCTAACAGTCAAGGATGATCAGTTGATGTTTCTTGAATGAGAGCTAATTACTAAATATATTTTTCTGAATAGGCAATTTACCTAAAAGATGGGTCTGAGACAAGTGCCCTGTGGGGGTCTGAACGCTTTCATCTTGTCAAAATCTTCTTCAGCTATAGATGCCAGGATAGAGTAAAGTGATGATTAAAAAAAAACATTTTTTAAAAAAGAAATAGAATATCTGGAATGATGGAGTGAGAGCACAAAACAAATCCACACAATTTTGTCATTAACTTTGGACTATAAATATTTGCAGACTTCTATTTCAGCAATGTATATTCCGTATAGATAAGGACCTGCAAAAGGTGAGGTTATTTTTCCTGACAAAGGAAACACCCCCTTGTCAGGAAAAATAACCTTGCCTTTTGCAGGTCCCTATGGTTCATGCCTCATTTTCATGTCTTCAAGTGATAGCATAACAGCTTGCAGGGAAAAATAAAAAATAAAGTTGTTCACATTAAACAACTTTAGTTGTGTTTCAGTATTTTAAATGAAGTCTCCAGGGCCACATCTAGGGGTCCTCAAACTTTTTTAAACAGGGGGCTGGTTCACTGTCCCTCAGACACTGTCGAGGCCCGGACTATAGTTTGGAAAAAATGAACGAATTCCTATGCACACTGCACATATTTTATTTGTAGTAGGGTTCCTGCAAATAAAAAACATTGTAGGACACCCCAAAAATGTAGGACAAAATGTTGGACATTTGGGGCTTGGAGTCTGCAGAAGTGGCAGGAAGTCATCTGAGGCTGCTTGGTTCCCCCCCCCCCCAACCCCCAGCGAGGCAGGGTGACCAGACGCCAAACTGGAAATTCCTGAACGGCAACCCCAAAATTCCCTGTGAGTAACTAGGATAGTTACTCCCAGGAAAGTGTGGCTAGGATTGCAGCCTCAAAGCCCCATCCTAAGCACTCCTACACAGAAGTAAATATCATGATAGTCAATGGTCTTACTCCCAGGAAAGTGTGCAGGATTGCAGCGTCAGAACCCCATCCTAAGCATTCCTATACATAAGTAAATATCATGATAGTCAATGGGCTTACTCCCAAGAAAATGTCGCTAGGATTGCAGCCTAAGAGCCACATCCTAAGCATTCCTACACAGAAGTAAATATCATGATAGTCAATGGGCTTACTCCCAGGAAATTGTGGCTAGGATTGCAGCCTCAGAGCCCCATCCTAAGCATTCCTACATGGAAGTAAATATGATAGTCAATGGGCTTACTCCCAGGAAAGTGTGGCTAGGATTGCAGCCTCAGAGCTCTATCCAAAGCATTCCTACACATAAGTAAATACCATGATAGTCAATGGGCTTACTCCCAGGAAAGTGTGCAGGATTGCAGCCTGGCGCGGTGGGATTGCCTGGCGCTTTGGAAGGACGGAAGGGGCGCGTGTGCCAGCCAGGAAACTCCTGGCATTGCGATCAAGCGGGAGGGACACGCGCGCCTGCCCTGAAGCCCCTGGTGCCATGGACGAGTAGCAGGAGGCGCACACGCCTGGCAGGAGCCCCTTGCACTGCGAGAAGGGCTGAGAGTCGAGTGTGCCGGCCAGAAAGCCCCTGGCACTGCAGACGAGTGATGGGAGGCACATGTGCCTGCCAGGGAACCCCTGGCACCACGATCAAGCAGGAGGGGTGCATGCACCTGATAGGAAACCCCTTGTGCAGTGGATGAGTGGTGGGAGATGCACGCCACTTCCAGGGAGCCCATGGCGCCACGGGAAAGTCTGGCAAGCCTGCGGTGGGGGTGGGGGGTTCTGAAACCATCGGTGGGCCGGTTTGAGGTCCCGGAGGGGGGGGGCGTATCCGGCCCACGGGCTGTCGTTTGAGGACCCTGATCTAAACGTTGTGTTGAGGCCTAGATGTGGCCATGGGCTGGGTTTGTAAATCCCTGCTTTAGACTGTAATCCTAAGCTCCATTTAGGCCAGCCTAAGCTCTGGCAAAGTCTTGTGCTGACCTGTGGATGTCACAAAAGTACAGTAAGACACTTCTGCCCCAATCCTGGAGGGATTAGATCAATGTGCAGGCATATGCACACCATCATATAAAGTTAGACCAGGTAAATTAGGCCAGCCTAAATTTCCTAGGATTGTGCCCTTCATTGATGAACTGCTTAGTCCTATCCCCTATCATGCTTAAAGCATGCAGCCATGATACATATTTGGGGGGTGGTGACTGGAAGAGATAACGAAAAAAATAGTGATAAGAGGAAAATATTTTCCAATACTTCTGCATAGGCCTGCAGATGGTGAAAGGGTCTGTAGCATAAATCTGAAAGACAGGTGGTTGGCTAGTATGAAAAATGGGGGATAGGATCTGGCATGTGCAATTTCCCCTGAATTTACCCCTCCCTTATACTATGTGTTCCTGGTTGCATCCCTGAAATGGTCTGTTACTTCCCCTCCCCACTGCCAACATACATTTTCAAGAGGTGGGGAAGTGATTCAATGGAATATATATATTCCTATCGCTTTGCAGCACTGATGGAGATGGCTTTTTGCTGATGGAACATGAGTTCTCACATACGACTGTTTTAGAAGTAACATATTCATTGATTAACTTTCAGTAAATTTACATGTTACATGTAGTCTTTATTTACATGTAGTCTTTATTTATGATCATTTTAATGGTGTTTTATTCTGATTGTTGTTAGCCGCCTTGGGCTCCCTCTTGCAGGTGAGGAAAGGCGGGATATTAAATAATTAAATAAATAAATAAAAATATCCTCATCGCCCTTTTACAATATCAAAGAAAAGTCATTGTCAGCGAAAAGACAATTAATACTTTCTTCCCTAGTGCCGATAACAACACACTAGAACAAAAGCAGCCTAAAAAAATGAAATGTGTGCCCATTCTTTACCCTGCCAGTAAAAACATGCCTGCATCAAAGTTAATGATGGTTTTCCATGAACCAGAAGTGAACTCTGGAAGACGCTGGAAGACACTGGTAGGACCAAATCTAGACATAGTCTAGATCCATGGGGGCCTGCATTAAGCAAGTTCCACAGATTAATCAGTGGACATGCAGGCCCCAACCATTGGCCCCACTTCTCAGAGATTCATTACTTAGGACTAGGAAGGTAAGGTAATGTAATTTCTCCATTAGAAGAATGAGTAACATTCAGTTTAGGGTAACAGGCTTTAGGGTCAGCAAGATGCCACTTTGATATGTCTGGCACGCTGCTGGAAAGAAAAGGAAATGTTTCATGTTCACACTCGTTTCTGAAATGCAGTAGTCCCCTTTCCACTTCCATTGACGTCTCTTCATCTCTACAGCCTTCTGAAACACAGTGGGGTGTATTAAGGGTGTGGAGAAAATGGACATTCTTAATTAGAGCACTATTACTTGGGAAGAATAGGAGGATGTGTGGTGTTCAAAGCTGTCAGCTGTCATTCATGATGCTACTTGGAAGCCAGGCGCTATCACTCAAACAGAAAATGGGGAGGTGGACCAAAGGAATAGACCCTGAAAATAATCATTCCGATTCCCCCCTCTTTGTATTGTTTTTAGTCTACTCATTGCCTAATTTTTTTCCCCATCTGATCTCATTGAATGACTGGTGTCAATTTGGTACGCTCTCTTTATCGCTTGCACTAATATTGGTGCTATTATTTCTGCTCCGTTTTCTCTTCATCTGATACATCAATCAACAAGCAAACCAACACTCTAGTAGTCACACAAAAAAATGGATGATGTGCTACATAGAACGCCTAATAAAAATAGAACTTTCCCACCAAAAGCAATTACTCTGAAATGTCAAGGTCAGTAATTCCTAACGGCCCTGGGCAGCCCTGTTACTTCAGTGCTGCATTATAATATAGAATATGGTGGGTCCCACATTCCCTATGGATTCGGGATTTGTAGATTTGACCATCTGTGAGTCCCAAACCTGTGAGTTAGACCTAACATGGGCGACAGGAACTGTGTCAGTAAGATCTGCAGATTTCATCATCTGATTTCATTATCTTCAGGGGGTTCTGGAACAGAGCATGCACAGATAACACTCTGTATTTATGATGCTAAAATATAAATCTCAGTTACTCCCAAGAATTGGCTGTGACTGAGGCAAATGGAAGCCCTTTGCAATACCATTGTTTACAATGGAGAAGTTTCTCCTTGAAATCAACAGGACTTCAAAGTGTTTAAATCCCAGTGATTTCAATGAGAGTCTTTTGCATGCCCTTAGAATGCTCCCATTCAAATAATTGAGGCTTCAAAGCACTTACAAGGATACTGCACGAGGGCAGATTATTTTGATTTTGGATAGCGTGGGGGCTCATAGAAAAATGCAAGATATTCATGTTGCTGCGTGTGAATTCATGCTGCTGAAATACTGATGTCCTGACTCAATTATGTTGCTTTGTCTAAAACAGAAAAAGGGATTCTCAATGTATTTTCTAGTGAGAAGCAGCTCAGAGATGATGGAGGGAATTCATTACAGCAAATCTAAATCCCAGTTCCAAAATTACACAAATGGCACAATCCCAGACTGAATATGGCATAAGCCATGTGGCATGTGTTCTTCGAGCCTCAGCACTGATGCTGCTAAAGACTTGGGGAGACAGCTGTCCTTCCATCATTAGGTGGAGTACAATGAAAGAAAAAAAATGGTTTCTGAAATTACCACAGAGTGCACACGTATTTTCAAAAGTTCCCCTTCCATTTTCCCCCTGTTTTGCTATATTTCTGTCGCATCTGACATAAAATCCCAGAACTGTCATTCCTGCAAGCCATCAGTTCATTCAATTTTTGGACCTCAAAGGAAGAAAAAGCCCAGAGATCTATAATGCTCTTTAATATTACTTAAAACTGGGTTGGAAAAACTGAGGATTTAATGGGCGGGGATTCCAACAGGCCTATATATCAAGTCAGTATGAAAGGTTTTGTCTCCTGCACATTAAGAGAGTGAAGGCCTCCTGCAGCTTTCAATACAGGGGTTAGCATTTTAAAAAACCTTTACTTGAAATGCATCAATTTCTGCAAAGGGATTAAACCTGCAAGCTCTGCCAAACGGGAATTGAAACTTTGGACAGATTTATATAGTTTTTCTCTTCCTCATCCCCACTCCGTTTTCTAAGTTTAGCACTGGTGAGTATTTCATCTTGGAAAGTTAGAATTAATCTTTCCAGCTTGATATGTTTGGGAATATATTTTTTAAACTGTTTATGATGTTGTGGTTCTTCTCAAGAGATTTTGTAACTTCATCATGTAAAGAATTTTGATCATTTTATTCTACAGTATTTGGGACCTGGCACTTCATGTTTAGGAGATTTTCCACTATCAATAATGTTTCAAATACCTCCTTTCCTGTTATCTCCTTCTTTTATACTGCAGATTAGGTATAACTACCTTTTGTATGGGATACACCAACTGCAACAATTCAGATTTCATTTCTTCAGGACTTCTCTAATTTAGGGTGCCATAATTATCTTCCACAAAACCGGGAGAGTATCCCCGTTAAATTTGCCAAGATGTGAACATGATGTCATTAGCCTGGCAGTGATGTCATGACTGGAAGTGACATCACACCAGAAGTGCCATCATATTGCATCTCAGTAAGTATGACAATGTCAGAGCCACTTCGATGTCTATTCTGAAGTAAGTCCCTTTGTATTCAATGAGATGTAACTCCCAGAAAGTGAAGCTGCAATACTATCCATACTTTCCTGGGAGAAGGCTCCATTGAATATAATAGGACTTACTTCAGAGTAGACATGCATAATCTGGTCTCTCAAGCTGCAGTCTCTGTGCCCCTTACACAGGTGTGAGCCGCGTTGACTATAATAGGTTTACTTCCAAGTAGACATACATAGGCTGGTCTCTCAGGAGAGAATGAGGAGGGTCTGGCAGGCACTTCCTCCATGAGGCGGGCTAGCCAACTCTATTGGTCCTGGTTTTTCCGGGTGTATGGCAACCCCATCTCGAAAGGGTATCTCAATTGTCTATAGACTTGTTTATAGATATTATTTACTCAAATCTAATGCACCATAAAATCTAATGTGCACCCTGATTTTAAAAGGCTTGAGATAAAAAATGTTTCCTGGTGATTGTAATGCACAGCTGGAAAAGCCGGTACAAAATTTCATTTTAATTATCACTGCTTTTGCAAGCGGGGGAGAGGGGCTGGGACCCAAAGCATGTGGACTTGCATTCCAAGTAACTGAAAGAGAGGAAGAGATTTGCTAGAGCATGTCTCTTTGCATTGCTTTCCTCTGGAACTGCAGGTGAGGTAGACTCAATAAATACCATATTTACTTGAAACTAATACACCATCAGTCTAAGGAGCACTCTGATTGTGAAGACTAAATTCAGCTGGAAAAGGTGTGCATTAGATTTGAGTAAATACAGTATGTACATCTGAAAGCAACAGGAACATCTAATTTGCAATTCTTAACACTTTCCTACAAGAAAGCCTAAATGAGCACAGTAGAGCTTGGCTTTGAGTAAGCATGGACATCTATCTTTCCCGTTTCATATTTTTAGGCTTTCAAAATCAGCAGCTATAGTGTTTAGCAACTATAAAATGCTATAAAAGGGGCATAAAATGCTCTTTGTGCTTATACCAATTAAATACTATGGTGAATAAATTATTTTAGACTTTGGGTTTTAACATGTTGCTATGATATGAGAAATATGAAGATTCATGTTTTCTTAATCTGCTAAAGATTTCATTGAATAATTAGTCGAGTGCAATTTTAATAACGGAGGGCGATACTTTAACAAAGAAAGCTGCATGTTAAGGAAACATTTGCTGCAGTAATGTGGAACTGCAAAGTAAATGGTTATAAAAATTACTATTTAAGCATGGTGTGGCTCCTCAAGATAGGAAAAGGATAGCTTTTTTATTATTTTTTATTATTAAAAATTAGTTTTTATTATTAAATTAATTTTTTTATCATTAAACTTTTATTATTATTATAAAGCTTATTATTATTAAAAAAGTTTTTTATTATTAAAGTTTCACAGTTCCTTTAATCAATGAAATGGCAAAATCAGCTAAAAACTATTAATCAGCTAAAATCAATTAATCAGCTAAAAACTATTTAACTGACAGCTTGTTGACAGGTTGTGCAGGTCCGAGTAAACCACCTGCACAGGATGACGTTTTCTTGCTAGGGCAAAGAATCAAATGGCTCCTAACTCCAAGGAGACTTCTTATAGGCTAAATTTCCCTATAGAATGTAACACAGCCTGTGTTAACCCTGCTGATTTAACATAATTTGTGCTGGCTTGAAATTAAACAATTCCATCATGCATACATTGATAGCAGTAAATATAGCCTCAACCTGCTGTAAAAATAGCCAGACATATACCATATACCAAATAAATGGAGCCAGTGTATAGCTTCTGCTAAGTAGCCCTTCCAAACGTTGTTATGTTCACTTCATATCCCTTTAATGGTATCACCTCATTTGACATCATGCTTTAAGGTTATTCTGAGTGCTTGCACAGACAACTGTCTGTCTGTGATGGTCTCATAGGATTTAGTTTCCTTGAAGCAGAAGATCTCCCTGCTTCAAAGAAATTAAATCCTACGAGACCAACAGACAGTTGTCTGTGGAAACATTCAGAATGACCTTAACACATGATATCAAATGTGTCATTAAAGGACTGCAGTGAACACAGCAACATTGTTAGAAAGGGCCTCTCATCAGAAGCTAAATACTCTCACCTTTTGCTTGGTACCATATATGGTGAAATTCAAAGAAATTAACAACCGGTTCTCTGTCCATCTGGCAGCCACTTTTAAATGGCTATTTTAAAACTTTATATGTCCTGCCTCTCATTAACAACCGGTTCTATAGAGTAGGTGCGAATCTGCTGGAGCCCACCCCTGGTTCTATATCCTAATAACCTAAATTAACAACAGGTTCTATGTCCCATTAGTAATCAGTTCTGAGAACCAGGCGCTCATTAGCAAAGGGGTCTACAGAACCTGCGAGAACCCCCTGAAGCCCACCACTGCGTATATGGTATCTCACCATAGTGGTAAGAGCATTTTTCTCCCAACCTTGAGAATATGATTGATTCATTTATGATACAGCTGTTTAAAATTATGCTCTGAAGATCAGTATTGAAAGAAGTATTGAAAGAATTATCCAGAGCCATCATTACCCTCTTAAAAAATTTTTCTCAAAACACTGAGATTCTTTAAATTACTTTGTAGATTGCTCTCAGTTAGGCAAATTTCAGCAATCGCTGGGCCAAAGCATTAATACCTTCTTTCAGTATATTTTGGCGTGTTTAACTGATCTTGAGACAGTGATGGGCCCAGGCGGTTCGGGCCGGATCCCCGAACCTGTTCCTAATTTTGGCCCGCCGCTAGCGATTGCTGAAATTTGCCTAACTGAGAGCAATCTACAAAGTAACTTAAAGAATCTCAGTGTTTTGAAAAAAAAATTTTTTAAAGAGAGTAATGATGGCTCTGGATAATTCTCCAGATTTTGGTTTTAGTTTCTTTTGTGGCAAAACATAAAGATCTATATGTGAAAGAGGGAGGGGGGAAGGAAAAAATAGCTATTCAGGCTAAATATGAACACAGTAAATGGCTGCAATCTAAAAGACACTTTCCTGGGAGTAAGACCCACTGAACACAATGGGGCTTACTTTTGAGAAGACAGTTTGAATTGCTAGCCTTGTCTTGTAAAATGTCATCTTGTACTCTTGCTATTCTACTTTTGAGGTTCTGCAATCATTGGATTGGAATAATTGAGTATAAATATACTGCTGCCATTTATGAAATTAATCATGGCATTTTTCTGGCATTTCTTTTCTGGCATTTCTTTTTTCCTTAAATGCTACCAATACCACCATATCATGGGAAGTCAAGATGGAAAATCAGATATGCTGGGTATTTTGAGATGTATACAATCTTCTGTAGTAGATCTTGCCTTACTGTTGGTTCTTGTGCCATCCCATCATACATTTTCTGCAGAAAACCAAAAGCTGTTAATTTCCTTAACTTCTTACTGAATTTGGCCGTGTCTAATTTTCAGCTCTGGCAGCCCAGCGTTTGAGTGCAATACTGTTAACTGCTCAGAATGAATTAAAGAGCATTAGATCTTTCAACTACCGGCAAACCTTTTTTGGCAATTAAAAAGTGGTGGGTTGTATGATTTGATTTCACTTTCGGCATATGCTTGATGACATGTGTAAAAAAAACACCTAGTTGTCTTGCATACACTTACTCTGTCAGCTTCACTGGATTTCCAAGGGAAATAATTGTGGTTTGGCATGCCATTTATAGATGTAGAGAAGACAAATATGATCCTGAATCATAAGGGTCTCACAAAGAAATTCAGGCACTACCGAATATTTGTGTGTGTATGCATCTGTGTGTGCATTGCACTAGGGAATAACTTTTCTGGAAGTTATTGCTTAAACAAACATGGTGAAATATAAGGAAGGTTCAGACCTGCCCTGCTCCAGGACTTGCTACTAACATGTTTATCCTGCATCCTATGTTACAGTATGTTCTAACGCATGACCTCCCTTGCCCTACAATCCAGAGTAACTACGGGAGCACGTAAGAGACATTACGTGTACCCGTAGTTACTGCACCACCAAGTTAAAACCTATGGGAAATTCATATTGCAATCCAGAGCAAATTGTTCTTACACCGGAGCAAGGACTCCCCGTAGTTACTCTGGATTGCACCCTTGGTCTCCAGGGTGTGTCTAGAAGGCACTTCAGTTACATCCAGATCCTTAAAGCTCCTCGGCTACATAGTTGGTACCCACATGGCTATAATCCTAAAGACACTTTCCTGGGAGTAAGACACACTGAACACAATGGGGCTTTCTTTTGTGTAGACAAGGTTAGGATTGTACTCTTAGTTGATCTATTGGTGCTGAATCTTCCGATAAGGAAATCTCACTGTATTTAAATCATGTGTGAAGGGGGATGGTTTGTACAAACAACAATCTTTCCTGGAGATTATGTGGCTGGGTTCTTGCATAGGGTGCCCAAACCCTGGCCCAGATGCGACCTGCAGTAAGCGTCAGTGCGCCCCACGGCAAGACCCCCCATCTGGCCCTCTGGCAAGCCTTGTAATCTTCTGTATATGTCTCTTATATGTTAATTTATTCAAATCTGAAATATAAATTATTTTTCCAGACCCCAACAGTGTCAGAGAGTTGATGTGCTCCTCCTGCCAAAAAGTTTGGACTCCCCTGCTTTAGCAGAACAGAAGGGGCAAGACCTATATAGTCATGGCATCAATGTCATCACCAGGGTGGTGCAGTCCACAAGATTCAGTTTTGAAATAGCACCTTCCTATCAAATGTTATGGCCAAAAAACTAAAAAAAAGGATTGAACCCTATGGAAAGTGACCCATATCACAGCTTTACTCGTGAGTAGGCAAACGTGCCATAGTTCATTGGAAAGGACAGGCTGAGAGGAATCTAAGGACACCAGAATAGTCCTGATCCAATGAACACAGCTCCACAAATCACCCCAGAAGGAAGTCCCCAATGATTGCATTGAAATTCATTGAAAATGGATGTGAACTGCACAGCTGTGTTTACTGGTGAGTAAGTAAGCATGCCTTAGCTGGAGTGGAAGGTCAGTCCAGGAGAGGACAAGAGTTCCAAATTGGTCCCAATCAGGGACATTAATAGGGTTTTAGAAAGGGACACCCTTGAAGGGGATGGCAGCACGTGAACTAATGGCTTAAATCATGGTTTGTAGAAATAATCCCATCATGTTATACACCTTTGAATATGCAGTTTATAGCAGAATGCAGTGAAACAAATCATTTTATTAAAAACAAACCACTTAATTAAAATTTTAATTATTAAAATTTAAAAAAACCAGTGGAGGCAAGGCAATGGTACATAACCACACCCACCATTCATATTGTTGCCCCGCCCAACGTATAGGGGTGACCCGCTGGCCTCCTGCACCCTAGTGATGCCCCTGCACGGCATATTTGTGCTACAAATTGAATAAAAACGGTAATTGTCTTAGGGACAAAGTTATCGCTCATTTTGAATTTGTGTTATTGGTGTATTCCTTAGTTGAATTTGGTAATGGCTATATTATTGAGGTTGAAGAAAAGTAGGTGGAACTCTGTAAAGGTCTGAGGAAATAGAGTAGTTCCTCTTATGGAGAACTACATTTACCTTATGGGGACTGAAGTTTGAGTGTTCAATGGGTAAGTTGACTTCAGGAGGCAGCAATGGAAGGGGATTTCTGTCCCAGACAAGGGGTCAGAGGCCTTTGCAGTGAGAATGTCACTACTTGGGCTCAAAAGCTTTCCTGGCCCATGGAATGGGACACATCTCGGTCGCATTCCTTGCCATATTTCCAGATGGAGTCTTGAACAGGCAATTGATGGGATCCAAATCTCTCCACAACATAATCAATCACATTTTAAAAATAGGGCACAGAACGTGATTTCCTGAAGAAAAATCCAAAGCAGCACAATATAAAGGCTGCTAACATTTATTTTTTTAAAAAACCTTAGCATGTGAACTCTGCTCTTCAGGGATGAATGGAAATAGATTTACTTAATTATTTCTGTGGAGCTGTTTAATGTGTTTAATAATTCTTATCTCACTTATCCTGGAACATGCGATTTATCCTTTTGAAGCAGGCCTGTGGTGTAGCCACTGATAAAGTCCTTAATGTGTGTATTAAGAGGAGCTGACAAGTGGAAATGAAAGTTAAGCTACAAGATTTAAATGAAGTGGTCATTTGTTGGGCACAGAGATTATTTTGAGTTAGGTGTGTTGCTACCAATTACAATGTAGACAGCACAATTTTAATCAGAAACATTCAATGCTTTTCTCCCTCAAATGGTAGTACATGTGATGTGATGTACATTCACCTGCCCTTTTACGCCAAATTTCACATGATTTGACCTCAGGGAGGATGAGAGAATAAATATGCGAGTAATTTGTTGGCCTTTCTCTGTTTTAATGTAATGTGTAACTCAGTCTTAAAATGGACAACTTTTTGAATAGACCAGTAGCATTCCAACTTTTTGCTGTTGTGCAATGGAAAAGTGATCCCCATTCAGACTTCTTCTTTCCATTCCCCCAGCTGCTATGTTGTGTCCTCCATGATCAGGATTCAGAGACACCCTGGGCAGTTGTGTCAGCTATGCAACTTTGCAGAAAGCCACACAACAGGACATCTGGGAAGATGTGACAGTCCAGAGCATCTCTATTCCTGAAACAGAGAACATAATGCAGCACCTGGGCATAATGGTAAGGTCTTTTCACCAGGCAGATGGATCCACCTGAACTCTGAATTGGTCCCCAGACCAAGGTTCAAGCAGCCCAGGAATAGACCATACAAAAGGCATTAAACAATACAATACATGTTATAATATTCGTGAGGCAAGCAACTATTATAGTAAACAAAATATTAGTAGGTACTAATTAACAGGTCAGTTAAAATAATTTTTAGCAGGAGTAGAATCGTTTATTTCAAGTTTTGTGTGGTGCACTAAGCAAAAAATATCCTACTGAATAATACTCTTCTCTCCAAAATTTGTATTTAAAATCTCCTTTGTAAATATGTATGTTTACCACTTTGGATATTTTATTTCAAAGAGGAATCATGGATGCCCTTTTGGAATTTTCAGAGAAAGCAGATGCATGAGCAGCCCTTAGTGGGAGGTACATAACCACACTTAGTGGGAGGGCTTTCTTTGTTGTGGTCCAGATTGTTGAACTACTTGCCCTTGGAGGTCCATCTACCTTTCTCTTCTTGATCCACCTGACACCTCTAGTCACTCTGAAGATATGCCTCTTTCAGAAACCTTTCAATACAACCGAAGGCTGACTACAACTGACTTTTGAAATGTTCCAGCTGTAGCTCTTTTCTTTTAAACATGTTTTTGTTTTTTATTGCAAAAAAAATATTTGTGATTCCATGAACTCAGTGCTTACTTTTGGAATTGAGGGATTAGGTCATGATATGTCTCATCAATGAATTTCCAAAGGTCCAGAAGCATTTGTTTTTGGTAGGGGAGGATGGTTCGCCTGTGCTGTTCTACTTAGAATCCAACCTGGGCAGGAGATGCGGGTGGATAAGCTGTCATAGTGTCTGAAGAGCTAACAGAATCAATTCAGTTGTGTCCTTGGAGGGGAGACGCAAAGCCAAATTGACAAAGTTGTTATAACCCATTATTGAGAGGACAGTGTTACTGAAAAGCCATTTGTAGTGACAGACCAGGAGAGTATGGAGAGGTCAGTTGGCAAGAATGGATAAGAGTCTGAAATATGGTTGCCTGATAAAAACTTGTTCATATGTGGCCAGTTGAAGGGAAACCACCTTGAATGCTCTGAAAAAACAGAAAAACAGGATATATAGCAGGCCTCCATCAGTTTTGGAAGACTATGGTATCGTGTTTGGTGCTGCATACGCTGCATGTGAAGCACGAAACCGTGGTTAGTTTGTTATGGAGGATAGGCTGTTACCCAAGCAGCAAATCCCCCCTCTCCACGCCACTGAATTAGTCCAATGGAAAGGCAGAGCTGATATGATTGGATCCAGCTGGTGTCGCAGAGCTGCGCTAAGGACAGGAGCTCACTCTCTCTTGTGTGGCTGACCCGGGTCTTGAACCCTGGCCTGCTGGTTACAGGCACGGTGTCTTAGCCACTTGCACCACCCACAGCCTAGGATATATAAATACTTAAATAAATGTGTTGTATTTTGGATAGATGCAGACTTGGATTAAAATTCTCCTTAAACCATATTTTTTCTGATGTGACTGTAGGAGCTAATTACAGTAGTTCAACCTAACCTACTTTATTAGTTAAGAAGATATGATAGATTAGATAGCTAGAGAGATATGCCTGAAGTCTCCATCCTCACAGTAGCAGTGCCAGCACTGAGCTCCAGTATCTGGGCGAGGGGGAGCCAGAGAGTGGGGAAAATGGTGTAGAAAAGGATGTCTGCTCAGAAGTAAGCCCCATTGTGTTCAATGGGTCTTACTCCCAGGAAAGTGTCTTTAGGATTGCAGCCTCCTAAGCATGTCTACTCTGAAGTAAGCTGCACTGTATTCAGTGGGGCTTACTCTCAGGAATGTGTCTTTGATTGTAGCCTCCTAAGCATGTCTACTCAGAGGTAAGCCAAATTAAGTAAGTAAGCCAAAGTAAGCCAGGAAAGTGTCTTTAGGATTGTAGCCTAAGTAGACTTCAATTACAGTGTTTTGTCATCATTTTTACATACAGTTAATATTTTTATATGAATATTTTTGAGGTTGTAGAAGCAATCATTTGAATTTCCATTATTTCCTATGGGAAAATCCGCTTCTCATAAAGAGCGTTTCACATAACAAGCATGCTTCTGGAAAGAATTAAACTTGTTATGTGAGGCACCACTATATAATCTTGCTTTCTCAAAAATATAGGACAGAACTGTGTGCACAACACACTTCATAAAACCTGTGAACAAGCCACTTGAATAATTAGAATTACGCAACCATGTGAATCAGTCACATGAATCTACCCACCTGTGGGTGGATCGGGGGGGGGGGGGGCTGCTACATTGGGCACGGATTCCATCAATCAATGTCATAAGGTCATATTTGGTGGCCATTGCAGCACATATTATAGTATTTTCCTTCACAGCAATTTTCTCCAGATTGGTAAAATGAGGAGTAATTTAAATTACAATTTGTTTGAACAGTTGCTCACATGAGTTATCTACTTACGCAATGAAATACTTAAGCAGCAAAGCTCACACAGAATTATGACTCCTTTTTCCATGAACTGGAAAATTACAAGCTGCACATCTCAGTAGCTTGCACCAGACAAATATCAGGTGTCTCTATTAATGTTATTTCTAGAGTATTTAGACTTCTTCTTGGCACAATACTAGTTTCTAGCCAAATAAATTATGCCCGATCCAAGCCCCTGTTCCCAGTCATCTCTGGAGTCTGAGTAGACCTATTTGGCTGCTGCAGCTCTACCCCGAGGAAGGGGACTGGCTGCCCATGTGGCATTTGCCTCAGCACAGTTTTCTTTATCCAATAGATAAGTACAATGGATGGAAGAGTGTAATATCTCCTGCACGGAAGCATTAAAAAACCAGCACCACAAGCCTATGCATTTCTTTTTAGAGGTAAGTCCCATTGTGTTCAGTGAGGTTAACTTATAAGAAAGTGTTTATTGGATTGCAACTTAAGCCATGTTAAGGTGCCACAAGTTCAGTCTTCTGAGCTCAAGCCCTCCACTAACCAACTTACTTTCTTCTTCAGGTTCTACAACCTGTTTGGCCTCACAGGTGATGTGGTTATTCAAGGCCTTGGCCAGTTCTGGAGGCCAAATTGAAGCCACGCTTTGCCTCCTAACCTTTCACGTCATTATGCTCAGGATAATGCTGAAACCTTTTGTATGCACCTTTTCAACCTGAAATGTAACCTGAATGTCTTGTGTCTGCTCCACAGCTTCACCCCACTTTGTTGTCAATGTTGAGCCCTGTGAGGAGTTTTGCAACTTGGATTTTCAGAGAAGCAACATTTTTCTCTCCAAACTGGACCGTTGAAAATAATTGGCAATGTTACCGCATTTCCCTTGTTACTGTTGACCTCATATAGAAAAAAGTTGCTTTTCCCCTGCTGCTTGTCCTTCTTCTCCTAGATCAGGGGCCTCCATAGTTTTTGGCCAAAGGGCCACAGCATCTTTCTGACACTGTTTCGGGGGGCCGGAAGTAAAAATGAATTAATTTGCATTTCTAATTTGAATAACCCCCAAATCCAGAGTTACTTTAGGAGAATGTAAGAGACTTTACATGCACCCGTAGTTACTGCATCACCTAGTGAAAACCTATGGGAAATTCATATTGGTATCCAGAGAAAGTTGTTCTTATACCGGAGCAAGGACTACCCTTGCATAGGGATTTTGCCCCATGTCTACATAAATTAACATAAATCAATTCTTTAGAGACAGAATTTATATGAATTAGTTTTACTTACTGTAACTTATTCATAATAAAAATACTATTATAATACAAACTATAACGCAGGCAAAACGCATATTAATCTACCTATGTTCAGGTTAGGACAAAAGCATACAGATGAAATGAAAAGGCTTGGAGACATAAGTTTTCTAACTCTGAATGCTCCAGAATCATGCTTGGACCCCAGTCCTATTATAGTCAATGGGGCTTACTTCCAGGAAAGTGTAGATAGGATTTCAGCCCCACGGCCAGAACTTCTCAGAATCAGAGAGGCAGGATATACCCCGAAGCACACATTTGCCAAGGGAAAAAAGGAAGGCCCTTAAGAGCCACATGGGGAAACAAAGTCAAGTCAGTTCCCTCCTCAGCAAAGGCAGCGGATTCCTCTCCATTCAAACAGAGCCCCAATTTCTCCACTTCAGCAGTTGCCCTCGGGTCCCCCAAGGCAGGGTCCCCCGAAACTTAGGACACCCATGAAAAATGTAGGTCATGCTCACATATATTACTTTCATATCCTTAATTTAAACACTCATTATTGAATTTAAAACTAATACGTATAATTTATGTATATAAATTCCCTCCCTCCAATGCAGAAGCCCTGCCTACTCCCCAGCCTGCCTTCCTGTACCCTAAGCACGCTCCATTCAAAGTGGAACGCAAGCTAATGAGCTTACAAAGTTTCTTAATTTTTTTTTTAAAAAATTTAATTATGTTTTAATGTGAGCCGCCTTTAGTCTGTCTATGACCCGAGAAAGGCAGGATACAAATTTTTAAAATAAATAAATATAAACACATTACATCTCTTTTTTGATAGGTTGTTTTTAAAGAGAAAATGCTTTAATTACCATTCCTAGGTCTCCAGTCAAGCAATCCTATAGAAATGAGTGTGTTCTTTGGTCCTTTTAACTTCATTGTGATTTTGTTCATGCTGAACTACTTAAAGGGTCACTCATTTCAGCAAATGCATAAAATCCTGTAAGTATATCCAAAAGAAAATGACAGCTCTTCCTGAATCAGGTTAGCAACCGAACGATAGCAAAACGTCTGTGAACTCTGCCTTCTTTCCCCAAGAAAGTCACCCAAAATCTTTCTCAGAGGATCAATTTCTGACATTTGCAGAGGATAAACAGCTGAAGCCCCCCAATAAAAGATAAGGAAGCACTAAGCTCCATTAGAAATTAAATGAGTGGGAACTGCAGACATAGCTCTGTTTACCCACTATTCACCATACCTTCAACAGTAATCAGAACTGCACTTCACGGAAAAATAATATATAGGAAAGGGGTCTTCTGATGTTTTATATTGGCCACACTGCATTAATTTTGGTCTGCTATTCTCAGTAGCTGCTCAAGTCTGCCTTTCAATGCAAGATAGTATAGATGTTCAGGAATTCAAGGGAAACTACCATAATGTGAAACTTCTCTGAAAATGGCTTTGCTGGACTCGAATCAATTTTTTGTTCAAAGCTGATTAAAGCCTGCTTTTTCATAAAAGGCCACCATTTTGTGGTTGCTTCAAACAGCCCAAAGCTTTACTTTGTAAAACTGGCTTCCCGCAAAGATCAGTTCACACTCGGTTTGCTTCCTTGCAATTAATGCTAGAAAGGAATAAAACTGCTTCCATAGTCATCAGATGGTAATTAATAATTCACTGAGTGTTAAATTACCAACAGGAATGTTTGATCAACATGCCACTAAACCATTCGTTGGAAATCAGCCAACGCAGATAACTTCCTGGATAAAAAGTATAGATGGATGATATCATTGGAACCAAGACTCAGGCTGTAATCCTAAAGACACTTTCCTGGGAGTAAGACTCACTGAACACAATGGGTCTTACTTCTGAGTAGACATGGTTAGTGCTCAAACTCACACTTGGATCATGGCTTTGAAGAAATAACTTTCCAGTCTTATCCCCTTTGTTGGTGCCAGTGCAGCCTCATTGACACAGAATATGATGACCCATCACTCTACCCCCGTAAAGACTTACCACACAATTCTTAAAGAGAAATGCTGCCATATGTCCTCCATGCAGTGCTGGTGGCATTATGTGACTTATCTCTACAGTCGTTTGGCATGCACAGTGACTTCCGCATCCGGTTTGCCATATGTCTTGCCAAGGGGGCTAGAGCATGCCTATTTTTCTGATATGGTCTTACTTTAGTACACTTCATTCCAAGGAAGTTTCTGATGTCAAACAAAAATGGATGGCTGCATTTTTACAGTTCAAAGTGAGCTGCTCTACACTTTTAACACATTCTCAGTGAACTGAAAAAAGAACCTGCCTTCCTGCTTATGATGGCACTTTATAATGTGGTTAGCAGTTCTGCTTTGCTTGTTACATACTATTTGGGGCATTGGGGAGGAATTGAGTTCTGACGAGAAGAGATAAAACCTGTTACTGAGCACCAGTAATTATTTTTCCCCTATGACCACCTACATGGTTTTATTTAAGCATCTCTGCCAGTACCTTTTGCCCCTGCTGCTAGTTGTCATTAGCAGATAAAACATCTGTATTGCAGCAGAGATTCTGACAAAGGAAAACTTTGCTTCAGTAGGTACAGATTTACTACAGCTGATGAACTCCATGGCCACTAAATGGGTGGCCCCATAAGGGAAGTGGTGCTTTCTGACAGCGGCTGGGGGAAGCCGTGAATTTGTTTTCAAATGAGAGGTTAATGGAGAGGAAGGAAATGGAGTGTTCTCTTACACACTCTCGCATATTGTCATGTTCAGGTTGACGGAAAAACGTTGACTTGGAGCCCTAATAGCTGAATCATAGCAGAAGAAATTTGAACTTGATACTGAGGCTGTAATCATACTTATGTAATTCATGTATAATCTAGTTATGAGATGGCCGGAAGCGTAACACAGGGGACTACTGTTCATTGAGTTGCTCACCCATTAACAACAGCGAGAGCTGCATAGCAAAAACCTTAATGGTAGTTTAGAAAACACAGCTTTCCGTCATTATTGCTCACCAACTGTACCTGTTCCAAGCACTTGGCATCTATTCCCTCTTTAAATAACTGACTTGTGGACCTTTCTTTTGGATTGAACATCTAATATCATATTCGGAGAAGCTACACGTGACTGCTTTGCAATTGGATCTGACAGCTTTGCTAGCACATCCTTATAGAACAGTGGTCTTTAAACTTTTCGGTCAGAAGGCCATATAAAATACCTGGTATAGTATTGAGGGCCAAAAGAAAAAAATTAAAATTTAATTAAGGCTGACATCCTAAACACACTTGCCTGGGAAAAAAACCCATTGAACACAATGGGCTTACTTTTGAGTAGGACATGGTTAGGATTGTGCTCTAAGGCAGTGATTTTCAGCCTTTTTCATTTGACAACGCACTGACAAGTTTCTAAAATAGTCACTGTCAGGGGCAGGAGGAAAAAAGAATTGATTTGCATTTCAAATTTGAATAAATTTACATAAATGAATATGTTAGTGACAGAGTTGTGAATGAATGAATTTAAATTAATTCATAAACACTTTCCGATACAGAAAGAGGGTGGTCTTCAAAACAGTGCATAAGCATTCTGTAATCACAGCTCTTGTGTATTAGATTCTTTGATAACCCAGTGGCAGCTGTTCCAGATTAATCTGTCTGCAACCCTGAAGACATCTGTAATCCTATATCCTAAACTCAAACTTTGTATTTTCCTTGAGTTTTTAGTGCTTGATTTTGATGTGTTTTTGGAATGCAAAAGCAATTTGACTAAGAACACAATCCTAACCATGTCTACTCAAAAGTAAGCCTCATTTTGTTCAGTGGGTCCTACTCCCAGGAAAGTGTGCTTAGGATTGTGGACTGTATCAGTAACAATATGTTGTGAAATTAGATGTTTCATTATTTTAAAATATTATTTTCAGTGTGGTGATCATCTCATGGAAGATGATAAGAGGAAATAGAAGGTAGTAATTAGGACTTCTGGTTTTCTTTTAGAACCAGCGCCTCATCAGCTGCAATAACAAACATAATCAAACCCCATCTTGTAAACATGTTGAGAATCAGCAATAAGCATTCAATATTTTTATGATAAAATTTTTAATGAAAATATTAATTCACTTGGCAGAGTGTTGTGCTGATTTCTTTTTTTCCAGTGCTTTACAGAAAAATCACAGAAATAAGGTCAAGTTGAAGTTTTTGGAATGCAAAATGTTGGTAAAGCAGATGTTATCTTTTAAAAGGTTTTGACCAAGAAAACAGCAAATAATTTTGCAAGCTGCAATTTGTGTTTTCTTGTGCAATGAGTATGCAAGATAAAATATAAATGTTCCCAGCAACAAAGCTCCTAATATTATAGTAGAAGCAGCAATTTGCATGTTCATGGCTTCCATCTAACAACTGATTTGAATGAGCTGAAGCTATAGCATAATATTCTTATTTCTAAGAACATTGCAAAATAAATTTTAAGGAGTTTCTTTTCATAAACAGTGACAGGAAAAACAGACAAAATGGACAGATAAAAGATGGTTAAACGCACTTTTGGGTGCATCAGGCACATGATGTAGATGGCTGCAGAAGATGTAGCCTTCTGGGGATGTAGTATTACATCCCCATCCCCCCTTTAGCCCCACAAAAGTCACTTGTGCTGGCCAAGGGGTATCATAAAAGTGCTAAATGACATTTTTTCATCACTCTTGGTGCATCATTTTTGCATCACTCCATCACACAGATGTGTTCAAGCCTCCTGTGCAGAGGTGGGCAGATGCCGGTTCGGGCCTAATTGCCCGAACCGGATCTTCCCAACTGGCCACCGCTGGCAAGCCGGTAGCGCCGGCAGGTGGCGAGAACTGCGGGGACTAGTTCGCCCACTGCGGCCGCCATAGGAGATGCAGTGCACATGCGTCCAGCTCGGCGCAAGCGCACTGTGTCTCCTGAAGCTTGACGCACTGTGCATGTGCGAAGCCTGGCGCATGTGCAGTGCGGCAGGGTTGGGGCCTGTCCCTCACCCCGTCCCCGCCCCACCCCTGACCCCGGCCTGGCCCTGCCCACTTCCAGGGAACCGGTTCTTGGGCCAGGCCAGGCCCACCCCTGCTCCTGTGCTGGCGTAAGTTGCATGGGCCATTTTGGGCCAGTGCAGTAGCTTGGGGAGGGTAGGGAAATGGCAGGGAGGAGGTGGGAGCAGGAATTCCAGGGTGAGGGAAGAGTATTCCTGGGGTGGGTGGGTAGTGGGAGACAGTCCTTGGATCTGGCACAACTGCCAGACTCAAGCTTCCATCCCTGGGCAGCTGGGAGCAGCCTCTGGCTGCTCTTCTCTGCTTGGATCTAGGCTACCTCCCGAAATAGGCTAGATCTGAGATCCCAGGGTAATAGCCTTACCCTGGGAAAGGGGAAAGGTCTTCCCTTCCCTGCAGTAGCGCAACAGCAGTCCTGATCCTTACACTGAAATACAGCACAAGCTATGCCAGCCTGCCTCTTCCTATGCAAATCATGATTTGTTCATTTGTGAGCATGAAAACTGAATTATCTCCATTTGCCCTGCTGCTAGTTTGTAAGAGGTTAGGCCCAGTTTAAACACAAAGTTGCAGTGTATTGACAGGTATGAGGATAATATGCCTTTTTGGAGAACAAATTATTAAAAATGAATTAAATGTAGCAAGATTGTTCATAGAGAATATTTTCTTAAATGTGCTATGAACTATAAGCACTGTCCATCCAATTTTAAAAGTGCTATCATTTTAGACAGATTTAAAAAGACAAAATGGCCAAATGCTCAAACAAAGTTGATTCTCCACACCAAACTTCATATTGAAGTTTCATAAATTTAAGGCCAAAAGAATGTTTAGGACTTTTTAATGTTGACAAAGCCAATGCACATGTGTAAATGATTACTTTAAAATTGAATTATGACACACTGTTTTATCGGATTATGGAACAAATGGAAAAAGGTAGTGCAGGAGATCTATCTATTCATAAGCAAACTCCCTTGAATTCAATGTTCCTTACGCAGATCATAATCCTAACCATGTCTTCCTAAAAGTAAGCCCCACTGATGTTGTTGTTGTTGTTGTTGTTGTTATTAGTCTTACTCCCAGAAAAGTGTTTTTACGTGTCTAGGATTGAAGCTATTGAATTTCAGTATCAGAAGAAAGGATTTTTAATGGCACAATCATTTACATATAAGAGTCATTGTAGAATTTATGTTTTGAATTTAATAGTATGGATTTTTCATATTTATTGAACCAAAAACCCATTGCAGTATACTTTGTAGTAACAGCTGCCTTCATTTGATATCACAGGTTCCACATTTGATGTGCATTTAATAAAATCAAATGTTTCTTTAACATAATAGATGCCATTTTTTCCGTTCACTCTGACAGTGATGAGTTGCCCTTCATTAAAATGTGTAAAACATACTGCATGACCACTGCTATATTTGTTTCACTAAATGTTCTCACAAGTCATGGTTTATTTTGATGACCAGCTACTCCAGAAAATCTGAAAATGTTGTGTAGAATAGTTTCTGGTTCATTTTAGGAAATGTCAGCTCTTCAACCTGGCTCTTCAACCTATTTCAAAGTGGTTTGTTTCATTGCATTCATTATACATCCATTACATTGTGCAGTATATGTTGAGCTCCATGTGCATGGGATCAGAACCATTCTGGAAGCCTTACATTCCCTGGACTAACCTTACACACCAGCCAAGGCATGCTTGCTTACTCACAAGTAAATGCGGATGTGCAATTTCACCTTCAATAGGGCTCAGTGCATGTGGAACTGTGGAGGAGGACTTCCTTCTGGGATGACTAGTGGGGACTGTATTCATTGGATCAGTACCAGATTCTACTCAGCCTGCCCATTTCAATGATCTAAGGCAAGTTTGCTTAGAGTAAGGGTAAAAGTGCAATATGGATGTTTCACTTCCCATAGAAATCAATGCAGCTATCAGTTGGCTTCCTTCTGGGATGATTTGTGGGGCTGCGTTCATGGGATCAGAAATATATTGATGTCGTTGGATTCCTCTCAGCCTGGCCATTGTGGTGGATTATGGCACATTCACCTACTTGCGAGTAAAGCCATGGTTTGGGGCACTTTCACTTTCTATGGAGCTCTATGCATATTTTTGCTTTTTAGGTTTTTTGGTCATAATGTTTCATAGGAAGGAGATATTTCAAAATGGATTTTTTTGCATTGGATTCTGATCTTCAATACGCATTTAACTGTATCTGACATGATGAGTTAGTGCGCACTGATGCGAAGTTGCATTTTTGGGGTGCCACAGCCCACCAGTGCGTGACAAGCCCTGGACATGTCACTTGGTACAGGCTGCACTCTTCAAATGATGCCCCTGGGAATAGTACAAGGAGGAAATTTTCTTGTCTCATTCACAATCACCCAATAGTTTAGCAAATTTTGAGTGGTGGTGTGCAGGCCATGTGTCAGTTTGGTTCCCAATTTAAGCTATTCTGAATGTGGGGAGTGACATGTGGGGGGTGATGTTATGATGCAGAGTGAGGTGATGGTGTCATCATCCTGCCCCTACCCTGGGTACCAACCAGCCCAGTTGCATTGCTGCAATCCCCTGCTTTTTCTAACCATTAAGTGTGAGTGTGTGTTTGTGTAAGAACTATGGTAAAGAAGATGATGACTGAGAGAGTGGCTTCCTGATCAACATTATTATATTTCTTTTTAATCCTGTTTTAAAATGAGGATGGGAAAGCATTGTGTGTTAATGAGGCAGGCTTACTACCTTGCATTTGGTAGCTGGATTAGTTGCTTTTACAGAGGTAGGTTCCTCGTTTTTCCATGTTTCTCAATTCTTTTGTGGTGAACTTCTAAACCACTTCAAAGCACTTTTGGCTTTTCAGACAGAATATTTGCTAGCACTGACGAGACTAAATGAAACAAATAACCCATGTTCTAGCCAGGCATGAACTGCAAAAATTGCACTTTGATTTGGGACCTATACATGATTTAACAGGCCAGTTGCCATTCTTTCTTCCTGATCACTTAAATGGCGCTATTCCTCCACCTCTGGCAGGGAGCTATAGTACTTTTTAAAGTTCTTCTTAGTGTTTCTTATCCAGTTTTTTTTCTTTGAGCTAATTCTCTATAATGACTTGGTAGCTCATACATCTTTTGGCAAGCATCCTGTCCTTCAGAATTTTTTTTTTAAAAAATTATTTATTTATTTGCTGTATGAAGGATTAATTGCTCTCAACATGGGCCATGCTTCTGTGAGCTCAGAAACATCAGTCAATTCCTGCCAAATTAATTTTCTGTTTGTAGTTGGCCCATTAACTGCAATATAAAGCATCTTTCCCTTAAGCTAAGATGCCGGCAGCAAAACTTTCTCTATAGCGCTGAGCTGGAGCAGGAAAACCGAGAATAAATACTTCTGCTGTCAACTTCAGACTAGCTTGGCTGGAGTTGGGCAACTTTCCAATCTTGTTGTTTAGTGATGAGCAGGCCATAAATACTTCCCTTTCACAAGTGAAGCTTATAAATGATTACTTTCAGGTTTGTCTTCTGAAAATAGCGTCAAATCTCTCCTCTAGAGACCATACTTTGATGGTTGTTTAAAAAGAACAACCATAGAAGCAAACCAGTTATACCTTTCCACGAAGGCAAAATCAATTGATCGGCAAATTTAAAGACTTAAGCCAACTGGGAAGGCTGCTGCAGGCTGAGGAAAGTGTGCATTGTGATTCCTTAAGGCACAGGTGTCAAACACATGGCCCGGGGACCAAATCTGGCGCGCCTTACCATTTTATCTGGCCTGCGAGAGCTTCTCAGGCTACACTCTCCTGGAAGTAAGCCCCACGACTATAATAGGACTTATGTCTGGGTAGACATGCATAAGATTGGATTTCGCCCCTTGGGAGACACCATTAATGCTAACTTTGGCCCTCTGTATGAAATGAATTTGACACTCCTGCCTTAAGGTGTTGTGGCACAATCATGGGGGCAACTGCAGAATGTCCCTGGCAGCCCCTTCTACCTGATCCCCCAGGTGCCACTTATATCACTTAAACCATGAGAGAAAAACAGACTGGGGCTTTAGTGACCCAGGTGGGCAGTGTCCCCCTGCAGGTTGTACTGCCAGTCATGACTGACTGTTGGATGCAGTGCTCATTCCTGTTTTATTTTATTATTATTATGTTTTATTTTATTATTATTATGTTTTATTTTATTATTATGTTTTATTTTATTATTTTTATATATTGTTTAAACATACAAAACAAAATCAAATCCATCGTTAAATTAAAGCAAAGCTACAAAATTTAATTACAGTGATGCCTCACGTAACAAATTTAATTCGTTCTGGAGGCATGTTTGTTACGTGAAACGTTCTTTACGTGAAGTGGATTTTCCCATAGGAAATAATGGAAACTCAGAGGATTGGTTCCACAACACCAAAAATATTCATATAAAAATATTAACTGGATGTAAAAATGATGACAGAACACTGGGATTGAATTCAAAACATGCATTCAATGTGCATGATCTTATGGAGTCTACTTAGGCTGCAGTCCTAAAGACATTTTCCTGGGAGTAAGACCCATTTAACACAGTGGGGCTTACTTCTGGGTAGACATGGTTAGGAGGCTGCAATCCAAGACACCTTCAAAGTGTCTCCCCACTTTCTCCTTCTCTCCATCCTGAGCCTCTCTCTCCCCTGCTCCCCTCTGGCTAGCCCTGAACTGCTTCCCTCTTCTCCACCGCTCTTCTCTCCCTCTGCCCAGCAGATGCCCGGCCACAGGAGGAACAGCATGGAAGCGTTGCATTCACTGTGGACAGGTGCGCTAGGCAGCCCTGACACTTTTTAAACAGGCTGCTGGCCAGCGCGTCTGCCCCAACTGCCAACGAATGTGTTCTTTACCTGAAGCACAGTTTGTTACATGAAGCAGAATCCTAGAGAAATTTTTGTTTGTTATGTGAAACATACTTTACGTGAGGCATTCTTTACGTGAGGCACCACTGTACTTGTATTTTTATTATACCCAGATATTCCCTGACAGTCACATTTACCCCTTATACTTTCCTATTTTCTTATTTTTATTTTATCCTTATTCTTATGTTTATTTTATTTTCCCTCTTATTACATACATCATGTTGGTAAACCTCCATTTCCTTTCTATATATCCTTCCTTTCTTCCTTCTTACACAACCTTCACATACGTCCTTCCTGTTTATCCCCCAGGTAAGTGTATGTAGGATTGTGTCCTAGCCTCACTACTACATTTTTTAAAGAGTTAAAAGAGGCTTGAGGGCCATGTTACAAATGTGCAAGCATGACTGGATTACATTTGGAGACTATGGTGTTGTTGAATGTCAGAATTGACACCACTGAAAAGTATTTGGGATTTGAAAGTTTTGTTGGATTTGCTGCTCAATTAATCCAATGATAGATACTCATGTGTGAACCAGCCAGTAGTCTGATTTGGAGGAAGTTAGTCCTATCTTGTTTGGGTAGTGAGTTTAGCCATTAATTATGGATCTAAAATGCCATTAAAACACCCCCAAATATGTTTTCCTTAGTAAGAGCAATTGGAGCATGTGGAAGCTTTAAGTCTCCTTCCCCAGAGGATTCGTTCAGCTTCCTGTGCTCCCATAATAAATTAATGGCAGAAAGTAACAAGGAAAGACTAACATCTAGGATGTCTTAAAAAATATTGAGCATTGGTCAAATGTGTGTCTTTGATTTGAGGTATAAATATGTATGTCTTTTCCTGTGTGGACCTGGCAACAAAGTTATGCAGGATCAGTAAATATATTGTGAGTTCTCTGTGGTTCTGACTCTATCTTATCATTTTTTGGAAAAGTGTTCACGGATTTCATTCCTTCTTCCTAGAAGTCAGGATTATATTTAATTCATAGTGTGAGCTGCAAATACAATAACAAGGTTCAGTCCTTCAAATATTCTGGTGGTGAGGGAAGGTGACTGGCACCACGCTGTAGCAGTGAAGCAAATGAGTAAGGGATTGCCGTGTCATATCAAAAAGCAACAACCCCACAGCATAACTCAAATCTTCGCATGGAGGCATTTATCTCACTTTTGGTTTTTCAGGAAGAGGAGGAGAGCTGTGCGTACAGACTGCACATGTACGTTCCTTTTAGTTTATCTCCCTCTCTTTGAGATAGAAAGGAGAATTCAGTGTACTTACTGCTTAACCTTGGTCTTTTCTTTTTCTTTCAAAGATGAGGAATTTGAACAAAATGTAATAAGCATACATCTGAGAGGTGCTTCAGAACAAAAATATAACTGGGTCATGTAAATAAGGTTTTAGACCGGTTTACCTGATAAAGCCACTTTTTGTAGCAAATGTTTTTAGGAAGCCACAGACCTACGTCAAATAACCTACAACCCAGCTACTACAGAGTAAGAAATACCTCACACAGATGCAAAAAAGAAAAGTAGCAGCTCCTTCCAGTTGAAAAGGAAGCAGTGGAGAAGGCTATTTCTTGCCTAGTTCCTGGGATGTGCACTGTAGAAAAATAAAGTTGAAGGTTCTAATCCTACAGAGTAGGATTTTACCTGGGAGTAAAAGAGGAAGTTACTCTCTTTTAAACATGGTTTTCCTATCTGGACCAGTGGTGGAAGGAAGGACATCTGTTCCCTGGTCTCTTCCTCCCATCCTTGGCATGCTGCATAGCAGTGCCCTGAGTTGGAAGAACTTGGTGGCTATTTGCCAGTGTTGTATTTGCCAGGTGTGTGCTGTCTTTTTTCATTGGAAATGGTTGGAGATCACCATTTCAACAGCACTGCTGTTGTGGTATGTTGTGGTACTCCCATACCTCAAGGCAGTGAAACCAGAAGAGCAGAAAACACATATCTGTAGCCTTCCTGTTCTCCCTATTTCAAAACAGGCACTGAAAACCACTTTAGTCTTGATATGCGACAGAATTTTCCTTACTAGTTGGCAGGTGATACCAAGATGGGCCATCAGACTACCAAATTATCCTGGGCTAGCTTGATAACATGCATGGTCTTCATAAGTTACGATAAATATTAATGCACAGCAGGTGAAATGTATGATGAAATGGTTGCACCACCTTCTGGCTCTTCAAAATATAACTTTTGCATCACCCTAATTTTTCACCTAAAAGTGATTTTGTTTTTTAAGTTTCATTCCAAGAAACTTTGCCCTGCATGTCTAGGAAAACAAAAGATCATGACTTCTAATTGCCTGTTTCTCTGAAAGTCCAAAATGATGCAGAATCAAGTTTGGCACCTTTCACTTCTCTATTTTGAGCTTCTGATTTGTTTTGCTTTGGTGTCAAAGGTCATCATCAGGTTATTTAGTGGCGATCAGAGTAAAATTGAGGAAAAAGCAATCCAGCCCAAGCGTACTGTGGAATTGCAATTCTGCTTTATATATTCGAGTTGTCACCTGGGGAAATCTAGACTACAGCCCTCAATAAAGATCAACTTATCCTCATGGACTGTGTCTCTGGCACAGACTGCAGTCATCATTTTTATTAACTACCAAACATGTCAACAAAGGCACCACAACAAATAATCCATAATTCCCTCTTTTAATTATATTCAAATTTAAAAAGCAAAGAAAGCTGAGTGTGAAATGTGAATTTTCAGCAACTCATACATTGTCCTGGTTTTATTAAACTTGTATTGAGAGGCCCATAGAGATTGTATATAATTTCAATGAGTTATATTATTGGTAGTTAATGTTTAATGCATGCTTAATACCTTATGTTCTCATAGTAAAATTCTTTGAAATGCATAACACAAACAGTAATATGTCTATGGCTGAGGCATTTACACACATTTTCCTCTTTTCCTCCTCCTCATATGTCAGGGGATTTCATCTATGATTGTGGTTGACCTCAGTTGGAAGAGTGTAAACATGTGTTGACAAACCACATGATTGTGTGTGAAATCTGTTCAGAGAAAGATGACAAGCATGTTGAAATATCCTGTACCTTAGTTCTTTAATGATGATGATGATAATAATAATAATAACAATGTGTTAAACTTCTGTGGGACTTCAGGATACAGATGGGCAAGGTCTTGGAACACAATACTCCAGATATCACCATCATAGAAAGCAGTCAGGTGTGGCTTGTTGACATCGCCTACCAGGTGACAGCAGAATTGAGGAGAAACAACTGGAAAAGATCTCCTGCTACCAAGATCTAAGAATTGAATTACAGCGTATCTGGTGTAAGCCAGTGCAGGTGGTTCCAGTGGTAAATGGCACACTGGGTGCAGTGCCCAAAGACCTTGGCAGGCACCTGAAAACTATTGGCATTGACAATATATCACTCTGCCAACTGCAGAAAGCCGCTCTTCTGGGATCAGCACGAATTATACTCCGCTACATCACACAGTCCTAGACTCTTGGGAAGGGTCCGACTGGTGATGTGAATGAAACCAGCACGAAATTGTTCGCTGTGTATTTATGGATAATAATAATAATAATAATAATAATAATAATAATAATAATAATAATAATAATAATAAAAATATGTCACAGTGAGTGTTTTCAGGCAGGGAGAAGAGTATGTGTGTGAGTGGTCTGGCTTTGTTTAGAAGTGTTCTGGAGTGTTTTGTTTAGAAGTGAGTGTTCTCAGCTTTTGGAAGAGCTGAGCACCTTTTGCAGGTCAGCTTTTTCAGGAGCTCATTATCTGCCTTGTTACCATGCTAACATGGTATCACATTAAAATAATCAGTTTCTTGGAACTAAATGTTCCAAGACATTGCTTGTTAACCAAGACATTGCTAGTTAACCAAGTCAGAATTGCTTAGAAATTTTTGCTTGTCTTCCAAAATACTCATATCCAAGTCCACGTAATCCAAGGTACCGCTGTATATTATAGTTTTTCCTCTCTGTATGGAATAAATAATGCAGGGAAGGAAAAGCAGGCCTCTGTCAGGCTTGAAAGACTATGGTATTGTGCTCGGCACTGCATACGCTGCATGCAAAGCACGAAAGCCTGGGTTGGATTGTTATGGAGGATAGGCTGTTACCCAAGCAGCAAATCCCCCCTCTCCATGCCACTGAAGTAGTCCAATGGAAAGGCAGAGCCAATACGATTGGATCCAGCTGGCATCGCAGAGCTGGGCTAAGGACTCACCCTGTCTTGTGGGTCTCGAACCCTGGGCTGCTGGTTAACAGGCACAGTGTCTTAACCGCCTGTGCCACCCACAGCCCAACAGGGAAGGAATAATGATTTAAGAAACCTATGAGAGAAAGTATAAGAACATAAGAAGCGCCTCCACTGGATCAGGCCTGTTCCAGTGTCCAAAAGGCCAAAATCTCAGGACCTCTCCCAAAATCCCATGGCTAGAGTTCCCATAATTTTCTTCCACAAAATCGGTCAGGACCTATTTGCCTATTTGCCAATATGTGGTCATAATCCCGAAAAATCGGGATTCATATGGCAACCCTACCCATGGCACACCCTACATAGCATTTGCGCACATCAGTGTGCCACAGCACAGTGGTTAAAAATAACTACCCTAAATCACAATTTACTCTTTGGGAACCCCCGGTATATGCCCATGAGAAATGTGGTTTTTTTAAAGGGAAAAATAATTCATGTATCTTATAATTCATGTGGCTCTTCAATGCAGTTTGATAAATACATTTTCTTGTTAAATATAGAATTTTTTCATTCTTTTCTTATTTAGTATGAGTTCCACCTTCCTTTTGTTCTGCACTTTTGATTTCCAATGAGCTTGTTCATAAAGTGAACTATGAAGGTACAGAGAGAAAACTTTAATCATTTCCGAAGCCTGCCGAGCCTCTGAACATCGTAATGCTGTCATGGTAACAAGCAGATCTGCACAAGGGACATGGGCAGGGTAAAGTTTTGGGTTTTTCTATTTGGAAAAGGGTTTTTATTTTAAAAAAGAACAAAAACTGCAAAAAACCAACAGTATGTTAATCTTGAATCCTTGAATGCAGAGAACAGGTTTTAAACTGAAAGCACATGAATCCCAATGCACGGTCTGTTTTTTTTTTATTTTTGAGGATTTCTTTGATATCCTATAGTGGCCAACTCAGGCAGTGTCACTGCTAGGAGGCTTGAGGCAAGTTCTATGTGAAATAAACCCTTAACCAGGCTGATTGCAATCTTGCCTCTAAACCACAAATCCATTTGCATCTGGAAAGATTTGGATGAACTTAAACAGCACTAGGAATAGTCAGCTATGAACGAGGAAGGCCGGCTGGCGGGATAAAGGGGGCCAGACAGGACAAAATGTCTGGAAAGGATGTGGTATATAGGGGAAAGGTCATTATTAAAGTCTTTATTATTAGGGTTAGGGCTGTGGGTGGTGCAAGTGGCTAAGACGCTGTGCCTGTTAACCAGCAGGGCAGGGTTCAAGACCCGGGTTGGCCCCACAAGACAGGGTGAGCTCCTGTCCTATATCTATATCTACAGTATTTATATACCGCTTTTCAACTGAAAAGTTCACAAAGCGGTTTACAAGAAAATGAAAAAATTAATAGCTAATTAATAGCTAATGGGACCCTGTCCCAAAAGGGCTCACAATCTAAAGCGCAAAAAGAACACCAGCAGAAGCCACTAGAACAGACATTGCTGGGGTGTGGAGGGCCAGTTACTCTCCCCCTGCTAAAGAAAAGAGGAACACCCACTTGAAAGAGTGTCTCTTGACCAGTAAGCAGGGGTCCTTAGCCCAGCTCTGCGACACCAGCTGGATCCAATAGTATTGGCTCTGCCTTTCCATTGGACTAATTCAGTGGCGTGGAGAGGGGGGATTTGCTGCTTGGGTAACAGCCTATCCTCCATAACAATCTAACCCAGGCTTTCGTGCTTTGCATGCAGCGTATGCAGCGCAGAGCACGATACCATAGTCTCTCAAGACTGATGGAGGCCTGCTATTATTAGGGTTGCCATAATTCTCCTCCACTAAACCAGGACTCCACTAAACCAGGACAGAACCCCGTGTCAAACTTGCCGAGATGTGAATGTAATGTTCACAGCACCCCTCCTGCTTTCCAGCTGGATACAAATCTGAGATTTTATACCCATCGGACAGGACATTTTTCCAAACCATCAAATCTGGGTCAATCTCAGTTTTCCTGGACTTATGGCAACCCTAATTATTATGCATCTGACTGGTTTGCTTGTTTGGTCCATAGCATTTTTTTAAGGGTTTCCCAGAGTTAGGAACCCTCAGAGCAGTGTTTCCTGAATTGTGGATTGGGACCCACAAGTGGTTTGTGAGGCAATTTTGTGGAGCGTTGTGAAATGTTTTTAAGCGTTAAATATTATTCAGGCACCCTTCCTTGGTTCACAGAAAAAAATGTTAACTGAAATGTATCCTGCGCTTTGAGGTAATCTTCATAGCCCCAAATGAAAATTTCACTTTATCTGATTTTCTCTAGTAATTGGTGGATCCTAGATCAAGTGTGAACCCAGTTTCAGGTGTCTTGTTTGGCCTCGAAATCCTTATCTTTCTGTCATTTTCAGTCTTCTGAGTGCTTGGAAAGGATCAATCCTTAAATTCCATTTCTAGAAAGAGTCTAGCAAATGTCTGAACATACACAAGATCTCTAGCACTCATGAACTCATGACCTAGAGTAATATTAATTAATAATTTATTATTTATAATAATAAATGAAATATTTCTTTCTTGATTTTTTTGTGTCTAGTGGGTTGCAGTAGATTATCATTTTAAAAAATGGGTCCCAGTTCTAAAAAAATTGGGAAGCACTGCTGTAGGGATCTGCCTCCCATCAATGCAGATATTTACTTGAAGGTGTCACAACCCACTGACCAGGAGTGCTCAAAATATTGATGTCCCCAACTGAATGTGCATAGGAAGAAGTGGACAATGTTAGCTATGCTTTCAGACTGGTGTTATTTTTGCAGAATTGGGCATGATTTTCCCAATAGTGATGGTGGGACTAAGAGTACAATCCTAACCGTGTTTACTCAAAAGTAAGCCCCAATGTGTTCAATGAGTCTTACTCCCAGGAAAGTGGGAGTACCCAGTGAGGAAAAATGCCTTCTCAAGGGTTTGTGGCTCAATTACCCTTCATGGGCATCCACAGAAGGAATTGTGCTCCATTGCCAGGTGCTGCACTTCTCTGTGGAGACCTTCTGTGAAGCAGGAATTATGTGCAACATCTGCTTTCCCTCCTTCAGTGTAAAATTGTTTAAAATAATGTTTGGGTAGCTGGGGCTGGGAGGTCAGTGCATTTCTGTGCACTGGCCTAACAACCCAGGAGTGTGCAGAAGTGCCTTATGGCACTTTTGCGGCATCCCAAAGCCAACGCAAGACTTGTGCCAGACTAACCAGGGGATAGGATTGCACTGTGACTGCTCAAAGGTCCCAGGTAAAGACCTGAGCCTGATATGCATGTAAATCCTTGAGTCCTTTTCATTGGGCCTAATGAATGATTATAAACCAGCAATTTTCAGTCCATATTTAGTTCCAAACTGGTGCACCATTAACGGTCTGCAGGTGCGTTACTGGAATTTGGAGCATGGTGGTTGAAAACCACAGAGGAACATGTCCAGGTTCTGCAGATGTATTTCGACTGTCTGAAGTCACAAATTTTCTGTCCCTCTTTCTCTGCCAGACAGACAATTCATTACAATTTTTTATAACATATAGTTGTTCTAGAAACAGAGCCGCAGATCTTGAAGACATCCTGGTAGCTGGAAGTGATATTACAAGAGATGAAGATCATGGAGATCAGTATGCCATGAGAAGAAAAATATTGAAAATTACTGCCTGAGAAAATGCTGCTCAACATAGAGCAATATTCTGACCCAGAGTTAGGAAGCTTCATTTACCTTATTTATAGTCCATCATTGGTTAAGAGTGAGCAGAAGAAATAGAGAAGAAGAGATTCTTTTTCAGTTTTTGACAGTGGAAAAGACTTTTCTACTGGGGAGGCATAATTCAAGACCAAATTGCAAAGAGGCGGTTGTATTTTAAGAACATTTGCTATGACAGTTTTGTATACTTCATAATTACAACAATCTTATCAACAAGGAACAGGCAGTCGAACCTTTTTTAAAAAACTTTACAAAAGGGATTTGTGCCTTTGGCATGCATGCCAAATACATAGGCCCACTTCTGAGTTCTTTGTTAACTGTGGTTCGAAGCAGGCCCGAAATATTAACATTCCTTGGGGTAATCACTTGTGGTGTGGACAAGCTCCCTCCGCCCCATAAATGGCACCCCTGAGTAGAGTAATCTGCAATTAATGTTTGCTGCACAATTTGGAAAAGATTTACTAGAAGCATTTCAGCAGCTTCTGTGCCAACTCTGCCTCAAAAGTACATTCAATTTATGTTTTAAATCTATACATCCTTCCTGTTCCCTGAGTTCACCCAAGGCAGCATTACTTTATCCATCATCCCAATCTGTATACTGTATATAAAACTGAAAAAACACTGATTGACTGACTCATCAATGGCCATCCACTACATAAGAGTGTCCCAAGTGTCAATAACATTTATTATTATTGTTATTAATAACATTTATTGTTACTGATTCTGCTTCATATTGTTATGTTCTCTATCCTTATTGTTATGAACTCTGTCTCCTCTACCATATAGCCTCACTACACATTTTCATGAGTGTCTACAACAATTAACACCTTCCCTGGGAAAGATCTCCCAACCTATAATATTGGCAACTGCAATCTAGTACCATACACAAGAGTATTGGTGAAGGGGCAGTACTTGTGGATACATTCTTGATTCAGTCCATACTCTCTTTTTTCCCTAGATTGTTATTAACAGTATTTACATATCACTTTTCAACGAGAAGTTCACAAAGCAGTTTATGGGGGGAAAGTTGCAACTAAAGCTTTGATAGCTGGTGTTTGAAACAGCCTGTAGCTCTCTGCTCTCTCTTTCAATAAATTGACTCTTGGAGAGGATTTACTTAGCTCCATTTTCTCTACTTCTCATGACACAAGGTTTTGTTGGTCTGCAATGGTTGCAGAGTCTGGAGAGGAGCGTGACGGTAACCAGGCTATTATTCTCAGAAACCAAGAGTGGAGAAGCAGCAAATCTCATCAGCGGAACAAATTTAGCAGACAGGCAGTCGGGTAGCTTTCAGTCCGGTCCAGTGCTAACCATGTCTCACCGATTTGTCTATTTGGGACTTACTTCCAAATAATTATGGTTAGGATTGTATCTTGCCTTGAACGAAACAGAAAACAAACAAAATTGAGACTGCCTGCAGGGGTCTGCTCACAGGGAAAAGGATGACACTTAAATTCTTTTCTGGAACACAACGCTATAAAGAAGATGTCTACTCACCCTGCCCAGCCACCATTATGGGGACACTCAGATCTGAACCAGTGATTTTACTGGCATACATCTGATTAGCCCCTGTAAAGGTGGTTGGGCCAGAGACAGGGGTTAGGTTTCAGCTTGAATGGCCACATTCAGTCTTGCCCATTTCCTGGGCCTGATCCACCACCTAGTCTGTCCTCCTAGTGCCCCAAAATATCCCCCCAAATATCCCCCCTCTGTTCTGCCCTCCCTCCCACCTACTCCAGTACAGGCCTGCCTGTATGGTACTGTACTGTACTTGATGAACTTACCCTGTCCTGGGCTGGTTCTGACACGTCCAGCTCTCAAATAGCTGTGAACATGCTTTACAGAAGTGGTACTCAAGCATTTCAACACAGGATCCTCTTCTGAGAATGATGTTCTGTCTGCAATGCCAAAACTCCTCCATGTCTACTCAGAAGTAAGTCCCACTGTGTTCAGTGAGAATTACTCCCAGGAAAGCAGCCTGAGTGCCCTATTTCAAGATGGCCAGGTTCAGCGCCAGATTCTAAGATGGCAATGCCCAGCTTTTTGTGACCCCCACAACACTCACTTGGAGTGTTAAATATGCTTTATGGCATATTTGTGACACTCTTGGGGGAGTACGGGCTCGAAGCATAACGTCTGTGCTCTTAATTGTAAAATGTATAGACCCCCTTTCTAATGACATGGTGACGGAATCACAGAGGGGTACAATCTTAACCAATATAGGCTGGCCTAACTCACCTGGCATACCTTCCTATGGTGGTGTAGGGAAGTTGGCTTATCCCTTACCCAACCCCTCCCCCTTTCAGCTCTATCTTTCTATACCTCTATACAGTGATGGGATTCAAAGAAATTAACAACCGGTTCTCTGCCCATCTGGCAGCCACTTTTAAATGGCTATTTTTAAACTTTATATGTCCTATCTCTCGTTAACAACTGGTTCTACAGAGTAGGTGTGAACCTGCTGGCGCCCACCACTGCTTCTATACTGTGACAAGCCCTGCTTGATAATACTCAGAGGTACCTGGCTGACCACTGTTGGAATCAAGATGAAGAACTAGATGGACCTTGATCTTTTCCAGTAAATCCTTATGCTCTTAGGAGGAAGAAAAGATGTATCTGACTTCCAGATATGTCTTTTCAGAACAAAATATAATATTTCTGTTGACCTAAAAGCCCAACTCCGAATGTTCACTGGCAACATCTCTCATAAAGCTCAACAAGCTGGAGGTGGCATTTATTTGTAACTGTACTCACCACTGCAGCTGAATCTCCTATGAGTCATTCTGGTCAGCGGCAGTATAAATTGATTTCCCAGTTCACACATTGCTTTGGAACAAATGCTTTTGGAGCCCAGGTATGCTACGGTTTCTGTTCAACAGCCACTGCCCAACAGCAGAACTAATTAATTGTTTTGGCTATAGGGAAAAATGCATTCTGTTAAGCTATCTGATTAAAGAAATGCTCCCCAATCTGTAATACTGTGCCACATTATTATTCAATGTGCATAAACACTGAGATTAAAAAAGTCATAAATTTTTGGGAGGGGGAGAAAAACATCCCTAGAGACTTTCCTAAGTAAAACTCTGATTAATTTGGATGTTAAATATTATAATGCAATGATATGCATTCTGATCAACAATGTATTTTTAATCCTAGCTTAATCTTCAGAACTGAGCTGTAATTTGGTTTATTGATAATTTAGAGCAGTGTTTTTCAAACTGGGTGGTCATGACCCCCAGTTTGTCTAAATCTTCCCTGGTTCCTAGGGGGTGGGGAAAGGATGAGTACCCTTGTGATCTCCAAAACTGTGATATTAAGGGTGGAGGAAGGTAGGTGCTGTCAATCAACCTTCACTTATGAAAGGCTGTAGCAGGCACCATAGCAGCTTTCCTTAGCACTCTCCAAGCTTTCTCGGAGCCTGCTTCAGCCCTACATAAATGAAAGTTGGTGAAAACATCCCCTCCTTTCCCATTAATGACACGATCCTGAGGACTGTGTCACTGCCATCTCCCATCCCCTGCAAAGACTTACTAAGGGAGTAAATCTCCCTGAAGTTTTGAGAACCATTGATTAAGAACAGGGGTGTTCAAACCCTGGCCTTGGGGCCAAATGTGACCCTCGGCCTCTATCAGGCCATGGGCAAGCCTTGTAATGTTTCTAATACACTCTTATATGTTAATTTACGTAAATTTATTCAATTTTTCCAGCCCTTAACAGAGTGTCAGAGAGATGATGTGGCCCTCCTGCGAAAAGGTTTGGACACCCCTGATTTAGAGTATTCTAGACCCAGCTGAGAATATGTGGTACCTTCTTTAAAAGCCATATGCCATGTTATATAGGAGTATTTTGATACTCAGAGCTACTAGTTTTACTTTGAAATCCTAACCCCTGGTTAGGCCAGCACAAGACCTATATGGCACTTAGGCTGGTGTACAGACAAGTGCTGGCCTCCCCATGTCACTATGAAAATACAGAGAGGCTGGCCTAAATTGATTAGGATTACATCTCCAGATGTGAAAAAATAGAAAAAAATACTTGCTAATTTTTAATATTCTTCCCAATAAATTTGAAGCAAAACGTTAATAAATTATTTCTAAACCACAGAAACTATGATTTCCTTTTAATATAAGCCAGCCTATTCTTTTTGTATAAATACGAAGCAAGTTTGTTTTTTGTCACTGAGGCAGGCTCAGCCATACTTATTAGTGTGGAAAAGACACATTGCTAAGGTTTCTATTTGCTGTGCCTCAAGAAACAAGTTAATGATACATAAAATGTAAGATTTATGGGCCAATCCAGAGTAACTACGGGGAGTCCTTGCTCCAGTGTAAGAACAACTTACTCTGGATTCCAATATGAATTACTCTAGGTTTTCACTAGGTAGTGCAGTAACTACAGGTGCATGTAAAGTCTCTTACGTGCTCCCATAGTTACTCTGGATTTGGGGGTTAGATTGATCTAGGAGTGGACTGTAAGATACACCTTAGGAGATCTTATCCATATACCATTGGGATGGGTAAGACTTATTTTTGAGTGCTGTACTCCTATAACAGGCTAGAGACTTTGATGTCAGAAGAAGCTGTTTATTTGTTATATTGCTTTTTTTAAAGAAATAAAGGCAGGGGTACTCACCATGAAGATGTTATAAATGTGGGTATACTCACCATGAAAATGTTATTTGTAATCATAGGCATGTCTGCTTGGAGATCCACAGAAGTACCGATACTCATACAGAGGTGCTAGTACTCAGCACCAGTGAGTACCTCCTCAAAATATATTTAAATTCTGTCTTCCTCCTAAGGACACACAGAGTTCCTTAGGGTGAAATCCAGAGTAACTATGGGGAGTCTTTGCTCTGGTGTAAGAACAACTTGCTCTGGATTGCAATATGAATTTGCCATATGTTTTCACCAGGTGGTGCAGTAAGTACAGGTGCATGTAATGTCTCTTACGTGCTCCAGTAGTTACTCTTGATTGTAGAGTATGTAGCCTTTCGTCCAGGACCTGATTGTTGAGCTACAACAAGAAGAGACTTGTTCTTCTACTTCCTTCAAGTAGAAGCAGAGACTGGCACATCATTGTGTAAGATGGTGTAGTATTTGGCTGCCACAGGCTTAAAGAGGTCTTTGTCTGGTCTTACACTGGGTTAATCCTGCCTGTGTAGTTGTAATTACAATGTAGCATTCCTGCTGAAGTGGGATGCCATGGCCACTTAAGTGTTAAACATTCACACTGTTGGAGAAGGATGAAGGCTTCACATGTGAGATCATGGAGAAGAGTGAAATTATACGTACCCCTTCCTGCAGCTCCGGTGTTATATTGTTTTCCGCAACCCTTCCCCAAATTTATTGAGCTATTTCACTCTGCACATAAAAATTTCTCCTTTAGTTCTGTGCTGAGGTTTGCAAATAAAACAGAGTCTGTACCAGACTATGAAGAAGAAGAAGCAGGGAAAACAACACCAGGTTTTTCCTCTCACAAACACAAGCGCTGGAAACACTACACACGGTGTGTTCATGAATATTTTCTGAAGGAGGAAGCAGGATGGTGCTTGGGGCTATATTAACTCATCTGTCAACCATTTGCTTGCAGAACTGCCAGAGTATTCATGATCCTCCTGTATTCATCATCACAGCACGATTACTACGGCAGTCGATCATCCTGCTAACTCCACGTCATGGTTTTACCATCCAGGAATGGGTTAATTTCGCTCTGGTAGGAAGAAAGCCTGAGTTCTGCTGTAGGCAAAGCAAGGATTGATTAAACATTTAAGCATCCCTTTCTGGCCCTCTGACAAAACAAATCAGCAATCGGAGGTGAGAAGGGGCTCTGCTGTCAGGAAGGGAGAGATTTAGTTGGGGGCAGATTTGTTACTTTTATCTCTCTAAAAAGCAATTCTGTCTGGCCTCAATCTTGCCCAAGTCCAAACTCTTTGTGAAATGAATGGGAGGTTTATTTCAGGAAGGACTCGGGCTTTTGACCCCCAGTGGCAGGAGGCCTGAAATGTTTGCGATACAGTTGATCCTTGGGGAGAAGCCATCTAGCTTGTGCTGCCATACAGGTGTGAACGATCGACTCTGGACAGCCGTTCTTTATCGGTTTTCATTTTGTCAGATGTTCTTTCACTTTGGCCATTACAAGGAGTAATCACTGCAGAGAGGCAGGAATCTGCTTGTCGGCGGGAGTCTCTTTCCGTACATCCTCCCGAAACCATCACAGAAATGCACTGGTTGAAGTTTGTTTTGTGACAAAAGAGTCATATATATTTCCTGAGCCAAACACAGACAGAAAAAAAGAACTTGAAAAATATATAACTTAGGGTGCAATCCTAACCTAGGCTGGCACAACTCATCAGTCTTTCCATTCCTGTGATGATGTAAGGAGGCTAGTGCAGGGCTGACGGGCTGTGGTTGGCGCAAGTGGTTAAGACACTGTTCCTGTTAACCAGCAGGCCAGGGTTTGAGACCCGGATTGGCCCCACAAGACAGGGTGAGCTCTTGTCCTTAGCCCAGTTCTGCAACGCCAGCTGGATCCAATCGTATCCTTTCCATTGGACTAATTCAGTGGCGTGGAGAGGGGGGTAACAGCCTATCCTCCATAACAATCCAACCCAGGCTTTTGTGCTTCACATGCAGCGTATGCAGCACCAAGCACGATACCATAGTCTTTGAAGACTGGCGGAGTACAGGGCTGTGCACTGACAATCCCTTCCCAAGGATTGGCTCAGAAGTATCTTACGGCATTTTTGTGACCCTCTCAGATTAGCACAGGACTTATGCTGGGGTTTGGGTCAGCCTAACTGGAGTTTGGATTGTAGCCTTAGGTGATTTATGACATCCCAGCTTCATTTCAGATTCCCTGATGTGGTGGTCTGACAGCCCAATCCTAAGCTGCCCAGAGCACCAGGACTGCCACAGCTCCAAATTGGATGCTGCTATCGCTTTTTTCCAAAATGGGAAGAAGGTGCCAGTACTCAATCCCATATGACTAATTTTAATTATTAATTAATTGCTTGGTGTGGCAGGTGGAAAAAGGTACCAGTACTCAGTACTGGTGAGTACCCTCAGAAAAAGTCCTAGGTACCCCAGTACCCTGTGCTCATTCAGGTAGCTGCTGGTGGCTCCTTGGGGCTTCCTCATTTGTCCCCTTCCCCCGGTAAAGGAAGTACCCCCACAATGAAATTTCCTAAAAGAAGGCTACCCAAGGTGGCTGTTCCACTTATTGCACTTGCAGGCCAATCCTATGCATGTTTACTCAGAAGTGAGTTCCATTTATTTCAGTGGAGTGGATTCCTATGTATAGGTTTGCAGCCGTAGAGAATAAAAATATTTCCACTTTACTCTCTTTCCTTCCAATCCCAATAATCCCACATGCTGTTAAAATACCAAGGGTGTGTAAGGAGTGTGAGTCAGAGTTTGGCAGGATAAACTGCTGAGTTTTATTAAGGACTGAACTAATGAGAGAGTAATGAAGAAGGATTCTGTTCATTTTGTGTATACAGTATAAGTGCAACCTCCTTGGAGAGAGAAACGATTTCTGATTAACAAAAGTCTTCAGAACTTTGTGATGTGATAAGATTGTGTGACAAGGGAGTGACAGAAGCTTGGAGATACAGTGAGGCCTCTCAAAATCAGGTTTAACATGGACTGTTCTTCATACTTCTCCCCAAAAGAATCAAGCTTAATGAGAAGACTATAAAATGACTCAACTGATCACTGGAGTGTTGTGCCGCTGCATGTACATGAGCACTACAGACAATCCTCACAGCAATACTTTGAGGCAGGGTTTTTGAGTTCTTGAATACGTTCCTTCAATTAAAAAACAACCTTTGCCCAGTTTGGGAAGGTGAAGAAGATGGGTGCTGCAAAACATGTCTTCACATTATATGAGTTGGCGGGACTAATATCATTCTCCTTGTTTTTGCACATTTTAATATTAATGATGTTGCTTTGAAGGATTGGCAAACTTTAATTTATTTTTCTGTAGCTACTGTGAACTTTCTGGTTTTTTTATTTCTGTGCTTATTGAACTGCAGTATTATTGGATTAGTTAGTGAAAAGTGGAGATTGCGTTCTTGGAAAAATGTTTATGAGGCATATTAATGCTGAAATATTTTGATATGTTAATATGAATTTGGTATGCTTATTTAATTATTTGATATTTATTGGTAGATATAATTTTATATTGATGATTGTTTGCTTGAGAAGTTATGTCAATTATTTTGGTCTTTGTTGATTACTCTTTTGGGTTCTTCTTGGAAAAGTGGGTGCAAATATTAAATGAAAATATGCAGTAAGCAGATTTATGGAGTCAATAGTTCCCATATGTCCCGGAAAACCAGGAACTGTCCCAGTTTAGGAGGACTGCGTCCACATACTGGCAAGTTTTACATGGGGTCCTGTCCTGGTTTTGTGGAAGAGAATTATGGCGATCCTAAGTAGTGTACATTGATAAAAGTACGAGTCAATGACAAAGGCTGAAATCCTAATTTGCAGTTAGGATGGCCTAAGCCCCAGCTCTAGTCCTGTGCCGGCCTGGGGGTGTCACAAAAGAGCTATAAGACACTGCACCAATCCTGGGGGAGGGTTAGATCAGTGCACAGAAGGGCACTTGCTTCCCTACATCATCATGGCACCATTGAACCTTACATCATCATCATCATCACTGAACTATACATGGGACCATACATCATCATGAGACCAGTGCTGGCCTAAGTTGGGATTGTATCCAAAAATAGGAAGAACTAGAGTTTTGTTCCAATACTGGAATTTTTTTTTTTTTTGGAATTACTATCTATTTCTTGGGATCTATTGTCTACAAGATATTCTACAAAATAGAATATTTTTAGACGTTACAGATTTACTTTAAAGATATTTGAGATATCTTTAACATATTTAACATCTTTAAGATATTTGAGATAGCTTTATATCTAAAATACTTCAAGTTATTTTAGATTTACTTTACCTACTAGACGGCTAATGTTTCAGACTTCCGTACTGCAATAATATAAATTATTTATTAATATTTTGTTGGATATCGTTTGTTAGATTTTAATTGAAGTGTTTTCATTTTTCACTAGATATTAAAAATTTAGTATTAGGCTGCTGAAAACTCAAAGGGGAATCAAAAATAGCTTGTCGGATTTGTTAAGTTACAGAAATCTCTCTGTGCACAAGACTATCACCTGCAATTATCCTGTCTTAGAGACAGCAGGGAGGGAAGGAATTGAACTGAACCGCATGCATGGAGTTGTGTGCTGGTTCTTTTCTTCTGCCTTTTGAATGACCTAAATTGAAATGACCTGATCATTGCTAAAAGAAAAAAAAATCAGATGTGACCTTCAGAAGCATAAGCAAGTAACAGCCTGATTATGCTATATATGAGCTGCTATGGATATGGCTGTCGTGAAAGTGCTGTACAGTACTTTGCAGTGACCAGAAGGTCAGTATAGGCAGGTGCTTGGCCTCTATGATGGTTGGAAAGCCTTAGGAGCCAACAAGAGCATAAAAAGAGCCATGCTGGATCAGGCCAAAGGCCCATCTAGCCCAGCTTGCTGTATCTCACAGTAGCCTGCCGGATGCCGAAGGAAGCACATAAGACACCTGTATGATTGTGTTTTTTGTGTAATTGTGTATTTTATAAAATTAAAAAGACACCTGTTTCCAAGTGATACCCTGCACCTAGCATTCTGAGGTTGCCTACATCTTAAAAAAATAAAATGCAATAATAATGTGCAACTTTAAAAAAAGTGTTTGAAATAATAATAAAAGTAAATAATAATAATAATAATGAAAAAACAACCTCAGAATTTGCACATACCTATCATGGCTTATAACGCAACTTTTTTCCTTATTCACTGTTGCATGGTGTTCGGTGGTGGAGAAACATAGGGAGAGGGTGAAACTTGGTGGGAGAATGGTGGGGTGGATCAGGCCTGAGTGGGAGGCAGGTATAGCAGCACATGATGCTGCTGGATCTTATCGCCCATCACAGGCTTGAAAGCCCTAAGTGGGGCTATTCAGTTCCGTGCCAGTGCTTGAGCCTTGTATGGATCCAAGTTGATCAATGGCATGAACAACCTTATCAATCACCTTTCTTACAATAAATTGATCACATGAAACAATAAGTACCTAGCTTTGTGTATACACTAATGAATACATATCCACAGATAGGTTGCAAAGTTTTACCTTGAGTAGGCCTTCATGAATGCCCCCAACTGCAGGATGTAGCATATGCCTCACTGGCACAACTCTGCTAGTGCCGGAAAGTTGGTTAGGATTGCACACACACACACACACACATTCGCACGTGTACACACAAATGGATATCGAGTTCTATAAGGGATATTGGCAGCCAGTAATTTGACCTCTAAGAAAAACCAATGCTTTTTATAGTTGAGATATAATGTGGATTCTGCACGATGTCCTTCAGCTTTGGAAAAGAGATGTGTGGAAACTAGCTCTGCAACAAATTGAGCTGTACAGCCTTTTATCTCCTGTCTGATCTGAGCTCTCAAGATGATGGAAGGGAAATTAAAAATTGTTGGTATTGATCTTGAAATGGCCTTGATATCAGAGTGCAACTTCATCGGTGAAATCAGATCACTGACCTGCACAGATTTGTCAAAGTTTCCAATCCTATGAACATTTACTTCGGCAGAAGCTCCCAATGAGCACAGTAGGTCTTACTTCTGAGTGACAGTATTGAGCTGCCCTGCTTGCTTGCCCTCCTTCTAGAGCCCAGGCTGACAAATTATGCCATGCCTGCCGATCATTAGCAGGCAGATGGTAGGTGATCAAGATTTCATTATCAAACACCAATTTTCTCCTTAAGGTGAAAAGATGACCAGCTGTTCAATATTGCGGTGCGTAAGGGAACTAACAGCTCAGGTTTAGCCATGTACGAAATATAATAACAAACATCCCTTAATTAATTTACATACTACATTCAACTTGGATTATTGCCATTCTGATAGCATTTCAAAAGAATTGAGGTGAAACTAATTACGAGCTGTGTAATGCAAATAATGACATTTTCTACCTACTTGGAGCAATTGACTGAGGATCATTCCATTTGTTCTTTGCTTCCCCCTGAAAGACGCTGCACCCATTATATTAAAAGGTGACAAATATAAAGACCAGATTACACCAGTTTGTCTTTTAAAATGTCATTTGATATCACAACGATAATTTACAGTTCACAGATATCACAGACATTTTACAGGGGAAATTAACAGTTTAAACTTCCTTGCTGTTGTGTTTCTGCTATGGAAGGGTGTTTCCACAAATTTATACAGGTCTGCCCCCATATCTGGGGGTGGGGGTCCATTCTGGAATATATCATGGATACCTATACCTGACCAGCAGTGGTGGGATTCAAATAAATTAACAACAGGTTCTATGTCCTAATAACCTAAATTAACAACAGGTTCTATGTCCCATTAGTAACCGGTTCTCAGAACCAGGCATTCATTAGCAAAGGGCTCAGTAGAACCTGTGAGAACCCCCTGAAGCCCACCACTGCACCAGTAAATCAGGCCAGCGTTATACAGATACCTAGTTGGGGAGCAGATAACACACTCCTCATCAAGAAGACCAAAACATTGATCTAAAAGAGTGGAAACGACATGTTCTGTTTCCAGGCTTAAAATACTTGGAGTAAGTAGTGTTGAAGATGACCTGTTCCTTATAAGTGAGGAAGATCATTGCACTATATTTTTTATGTATTAAACTGACCAATAAATGGTCTTCCCTAGGAAGATGTATGTTGTTGCTTTTGTTTCATCATACAGAATAATAGGCCATGTTCTTAGTCTTGCTTAGCATGTGCTAAGATCATTGCAATAGTAATATATTGTATTTCCATGTTTTCAGCATCACAGAAATTTTAATTAACTTGTTCCCATGTCAGAATTCCAGAAGTTCCAGTACTTTCAGGTTAGTGTCACACCACTGAATTTTACAGAGGTTTGATGGGTTTGTAACTTCTGGCCTTCTAGCGTATCTTCCATTGCTTGGAAACTATTTGAGATTACAAGAAGCAGTAATCTGTGATGTAATTCCATGTGATGAGAATGGCCATCCAGTGATTCTTGGTGGGCTTCAGGGGGTTCTCACAGGTTCTACACAACCCTTTGCTAATGAGTACCTGGTTTTGAGAACCGGTTACTAATGGGACATAGAACCTGTTGTTAATTTATTTGAATCCAACACTGTGCATAATGCTCTTTGACACATCTGCAGCATCTTCTGCATTGTCTAGTCCCACATTAAACTGGTAACATTAGAGAAAAGAAGGATGGAGGTCTAGATGACTGACATGGTTGAAAAACAGCTGCATTTGATGAAAACCCTACACACATCTGAATCCCCTCAATGCTGTTTCTTGCAAATTGACAAGGAATTTAGCCATTAATAAATATATCTGAAGTTTCAGCTTTCTTCATTTACCAAATTAAGCACCAATTTTCAGTGTGAACAAGGGCAAATGTTCAAAGCAGCTCGTCCTTTGGAATGAAAGTCAAAGCGAGTGATGTGTCAAGTCTCACACTGTGACCTTTGCAATTAAAAGCCAGTGTTCTGTTTCAAACAGTAATAATAGTAATTTTGCTTTAAATCAGGGCTTACCATGTACTTCTTTTTGAAATTCAAAAAGATCAAATTGGGAAAAATTGAGACAGTCATCAGAAGTCATCTTTTAGTTGCTGGCTACCTTTGAGCTAAACTCTTTCAATTGAAGTATGTGCTTTCAACACCCTTGCAATCAATAGGGTTATACGTAGCCGAGTACAAAGATGATCCTAAGCAATTCATAGGCATGAACATCATCCCTAGAGGTTCATATTGTTACTTTAGGTTTGAATTAGCAGGTGCAGCTACACAGTTCTGCTTCTTCCACTGCCTCTTGTCTTCCATAGCCTCTTTTCCACTCTCCCCCCTCACTTCTCTCCCTCTCTCCTTTCTTCTCAACGTGTGTCAAACACAAGGCGGGGAGGCCAAATCTACCTTGCCATTTAATCCAGCCCACGAGAGCTTCTCAGGCTATACTTTCCTAAGCCCCACTGACTATAATGAAACTTACTGCTGAGTAGGCATGCATAAAATTGGACTCTGGCTCGCAGGAGACACCATTAATGCTAACTTTGACCCTCTGCAAGAAATGAGTTTGCCGCTTCTTTCCTCACTCCTCCCTCTGTCTTCTTCCCACCTCTTTGTTCCTCTTATAGCTCAGTAGTAGCCTCCAACCTTATTAACCCTTCGTCTTCCTCTCAGCTTCCACAGAGTGTGTCTCCTTCATGTTGACGGAGGCTGGTGATGCTACAGTGATGCAATGCATCACCAGACTGCTTCAGTGGGTCACATTTTGTGGCATCAGCTGCAGCTCAGGTGTGGAGTGTCCAGTACCTCACAGGAAAACATGACATTGGAAAGAAAAGCCAAAGATCTGCATGTCAGGCCACAGAACTGGCATGAACTGTGTGTGAACTGGCGCACTGCCATTTTTGGTTCATTAAAGGCAATGGGAGCGCATGACATATTACCCACATGTAACTGCTAGAAGGCAAACTAGTATGCTTGAGGATCTGTGAACAAATTTTGTACTGAGAATTTTGCCATTGGCCAACATGTTGGGTAAGCTTATCACAAATCTTTTGGTTCTGAGATTCTCCTTGCTTGGTTTTCGGTCACCCATCCCTGGTGGAGGTGGCCATTTTCTGACAGTGATTTTCAACCACCGATGTGCTGAAGATGAACCACAAGTGGACGACTGGACTTTGGGGAGGTTCATTTATTAGAAGGACAGTGGTGGGATTTGAGCCCCTTTCCACGGCTTGCATTATCAATAGTAAAAATCTGATGGTGTACCTTGACAATTTTAGCATCTTGTCAGTGTGCTGTGAGATAAAAAAGGCTGAAAATCACTGTCCTATGATGTAGTACCTTAAGGTGAGCATGGCTACACCCTTCTCAATTGCTCAGGAGACTTAAAGCACGTACCTGAATTGTAATTGACGTTGGTGATGGAAGCTAAAGGCATAAGGGGCTAAAGACATATCTTTATGGACCTGACGTGATCCTGTTTATATCAAAACTAGGAAGCTCCCAGGGTATGATATTTTTTAAGTCTGAATAGAATATTGAAAATTAGGATCTAATTATGGAATTTTCTAGAAGCAAACTTTCTTGCAAGCCAGAGAAATGGTAGAGTTGTTACTCCAGTGAACCAAAGCTGGCCCTTTGACCCAAATGCCTGTGAGATCTGTTTCTCACTTGCTACCTGAAAAAACAACATGAGACTACTTTGGGTCATGTTCTCTTAGCATGTACCCAGTCTTTGCATTTACCTTGGTTTACATGTTGCATGACATGCACATGACATGTCAATCAACTGGAAATTCTTGACAATGAGTGTTGGGCCTGCATCCATTTGCCATCACCTTCCTTGCTACGCAATGCATGTTGCTTCAAGTGAACCCTCAAATTGCAGCATTCCTCTTTGAGCGGTCACAAGTCTCTTAAGGCACAGGCAATATATTATATGTGTGCGCTCCCTTCTTTGAGCTGAAAACTATAGAAATGGAGCGTGATCACACGAGAAACTAATTAAAACCTCAGAACAGAACAGTCAATGCCAGTAAAATTTCGGCCCTGCGGGTGGTGCCAGCGAAGGCTCTATCAAATTAGCTGTCTTCTGAGTGTAGTGTTTCCTTAGCTGGCATCTAATAATACAAAATAAGCTGGCTGTGGTAGACATCACAGGCGGATGTGCTCCCATAGGTACTGTGCTCAGCAAAGGCTATCAGGATTTAAACAGCTGCATGGGAAAGATACTACTTTACAGAACCTGTAAACATATTACTGTGGCTGTCCCTGATGGTATTCTTTGCTCTCACCCTCAATTCCAAGCTCAGCTGTTCTGTGCATTTAGATAAAGCCATGCTGCAGGCTACTGTGGCAGGTAGCAGTACCCTGAAATTAAGGTGATGCTGCCAAGCATGCACACACTATTATTTGAATATCGCACATTGTGCTGATAAGTCATTCCTTGGCGAATTTCCCCTTTGGCCCTCTTTCCTTCTTTGTTATATAAAAGCAACTATTAAAATGAGTTCTTTTGCTACCCTCCTGCTCTTTCTGAATTTGTACCAAGGACTTATTAGAGGCAACATTTACAAATGAATTACTGCTTTTTTTGTTTTGAAAGAAACCTGGAGTCAGACCTGAATCTTCACTGTGAACAAGTTTTTGTTTTGTTTTTTTTAAAAAAAACATTTTTAATCCAGTGGTTTTTTTTGTTTTGTTTCTTTTGAAGATTTGAGCCCTGTCGTCAGGGCTCCAGGCAGCTTGTGTAAAATTCCTTGCATGTTTCAATTACCGTATTTCCCGACTTATTACACGCACCGGACCATGAGACGCACCAAAGTTTAGAGGAGCAAAATAAGAAAAAAATATTCTGAACCAAATGGTGTACTAATATATTTAATAAAATATAGCAGAATAATATTTCAACCATGTAAAGTCAGCAGTGGTATTAAGAACCATTATCACTGTCATTAACAAATGAGGAAAGACTTTAAGCTTCAAGCACTCTTTTAATTTTCTGGTAACCCCAAAAACTCATCATCTCTAGTGTCAGTGATTTGCAACTTTTGCACAAATCTCATTGCAAATGATCAAACAACATTTTGCACAAATCTCATTGCAAATAGTCCAGGAAGGCAGGTAAGTTAGGGGGTTCTTTTGGGGGATAGGTAGGGAAAGGTGAGGGGATCTAGATACATGGGGAAGAGTGAGGGCATGGAGCAGGAGGGACCAGGTCTTGTGCATGTCTACTTTGGAGCAAGTCTCCAAGCCAGGGAAGGCTGGTTAGGATTGCAACTGTGCCAGGGTGACCAGATGCCAAACCCAAAATTCCTGAACCCCAAGGCCAAAATTCCTACCCCCCCCCCAGGGCAAAATTCCTACCTGCTTAAAAAATTGCCAAAAATGTATTTTTTCTGTTTTTATATTTTTGATTTTTACTTTTTTGGCCATAACTTTTGATAGGAAGGAGATATCTAAAAACAGATTGTTGCTTTGGATTCTGCTCTTCAATACGAATCCAACGACATATGACATGATTGGGTAAGGTGCTCCAGGATTGGCCCTATCACTATCAGACGCACAGACATTTTCCCCCCCTTTGGGAAGAAAAAAAAGTGCGTCATAAACCGGGAAATACGGTACCTCCATTTCTGTTGCTACACCTGTTCCATTCTAAGAACACAATTCTAACCATGTCTACTCAAAAGTAAGCCCCATTGTGTTCAATGGATCTTAGTCCCAGAAAAGTGTGTTTAGGATTGCAGCCTAAGACTCCTGCTAGATCCTCAAAAAAACTAAAAATCAAAAATATGCATTGAGCTCTATGCGAAAATGAAAGTGCCCAATATTGCGACTTTACTTGTGAGTAGGCAAATGTGCCATTGTCTGCCAGAAAGGCCAGGCTGAGAGGAATCCAAGACCTTGTCCTCCTTTTGAGGTTTGGACATTTGGTCACCCTCGATAGAGGGTCCTGTCCCTGTTTTGTGGAAGAGAATCATGGCAATCCTACCTTAGGAAGGCCTCTATGACTGACCCTTCACCACAGATGCAATGTACGCTCCATTGGATTGGCTGCATCATCATTGGAAAGTTGAATAGGAATGGGCTTTACAGAAATATCTGAAGTCACAGCGTCCATGCGTTTGTGTGCATGTGCACATCTACATACACAACCAGTTTGCAACCTATGGTCTATGTAAGCCTCCTTTCCCTTTAATGGTTTACATTTCAGTGAGAGCAAGAGATCATTCTCATTGCTAAACTCTTGGAGAGTTTTCTTGGTACCAAATGGCTGTGCAGATGTTAAGAACAGCTGTTTTCAAAGCTCCTGTTTTATCCCAATGTTCCCCTTTTGTCAATTCCTGTCCCACCAGATGAAGTACTTCACATTCATTTTTTTTAACCAAGAGAGTTTATAGAGTGTTAACAATAAGAGAAAATTAGCTCTCCTCCCTGGTTGGTATGTGAAAATTCTACTTTGCTGAAATATTTATGGTTAGCCTGACTTTAAAAAAAAAACTGAACTGCAGTTAAAGTTTAATGAGATTTGGGCAGCCATGCTAACCATATTGATGAATAGATCAACTAAAAATGTTTTAATTTTACAATGATATAATCAACATGATTATAGGCACGTTTGTCATCTTTCTATGTGTGGGATTAATAATTAACTGTGGCGTAACATGTTTACACAGTTGACAGTATGGAAGCAAAATAATTAATGCTCACGATCGATTCTAGCTGTTAAATTATACAAACCTCTTAATAAAAGCCACCCAAAGTAATATTGCCAGTTTTAATTTCGTTCTCCTGATACTTCAACCACCTTAAAAAATCTTAGCCACTTAATGTGCTCATTTTGATGCAAGATCTTGAGATGTGTACAAGTTTAGCTTTACAATTTGTTCCCAAACATTTTAGTACCGGGTTCGGACTTTTAAAATGACTTTCTATCAAGACCCATCCAGATTTATCAAACCTTTAAATAGCAGACCTATTTAAAAATATTTATTTTGTGATAATAATCAGAAAAAGACCCTTAAACACCTGTCTTTCTACATTTACACCTGCTTGCAAACTTCAAGAGATGAACTCTTTGCAGGATCATTAATAGCTACAGTATCTCTCCATCCCCCTTTGGTGACTCACCAAGAAATCATGCCATGGCTCACCAGTGAGTCCCACCAGATGACCTGCTGAATTAAAGACCCACCAGAACTGCTGAATTAAAGAATAAAAGATAAGGGTTAAAGATACATGTGATTGATATATTATGTTATAGTGCATCAAAGCAAGGTGATCAACACAGTAATGTAGAGTGACTTCAGTTAGAGAACCAGAGGATAGAATCATAGAATCATAGAGTTGGAAGGGACCCTAGTAGGTCATCCAGTCAAACCCCCTGCATGCAGCAGGAAATCCCCCTAGACCATCCCCGACAGGTGCACGTCGAGCCTCTGCTCGACGCTGCCCAGATTTATTTGTATGGCAATTACAATTGGTGAAATATCCTTATGAGGTCCAGGAGCTATGTAAAGACTATTTATACCTGAGGTTCAGGCTAGTCTGCATTTTCTACAGGCAGCTCATATAACTTTTCTCTTCCAAGTGGGATCCTTCCCAGTGTGGTTATCATTATGTGCTTTTCAAGCTTCAGGTCAGCCAAGCTGTAAACTGTAATACCTTCTGGCTTTGTTGACTGATGACAGCTTTATCAGCTTGATGTCTCCCATCCAATAGTTGTGCTTAGCCTTCTTTTTATGCTTAGCCTTCTTTAGCAGGCCAGTACTCAACCATCAGACCTCACCTGCTGCTACTCTGCCCAGATCACGCCATATTAGTAATTCAGAATACCACCAATCCATTCAATATTATGTGTCATGCTTAGGTTTCAAAGAGTTAATGAATTGGCAACTTTATAAAAAGGATATTTCCTTCTGTCACTCTTCTTGTTATGTTTTGAATTAGTTAAATCCAAATAATGAATGCAGTATAGGAAATGATAATCAGCGTGTGGATACTCTACAAGAAGAAAAACCAGATTAAATATAATTAGCTGCTACAAATTACTCATTCAGCTGTGGAGACAATAATTCCACATTGTCACATTAATAAATAATGATGTTTCTTGATTTGTGTACATGTAGGAAACAAAACCAATGAGGTGAAATACATTTTTTTTTAATGGCTAGATTTTGATACAATAGCATACAGAGGATATCAACAACTATTCTGTTTATTTTGTTCTGGATGTTTCTGTTCAGAGAAACTAAAACTGCCAGTTTCCCAGCTCATCACATACGGGGCTCATCACATCTCAATCTCTATACATGAGGACAAACCAGAAAATGAACATAAAGCAAGATCACGTTGTTTGTAGATAAAGTTATGGAGAGTTGCTGAATGAAGGGGGTTAGTAAATGTGGAGCAAATTTGAGAAATGGGTATTTGAATGATAACTTGATACTTGATAACTAGATAACTTTCATTGACCCTATGATAGGATAAGGAGAATGTAGTCAAAAATTAAAAATAATGTATTATGTTCAATCATTCACACAACTAGGCCTTAAACATAATCAATTTCTAACTGGAAAGAATGAAGGGAGATAAATTTTCCAAGGTGAGGTCAAGTGGGTTTGTAGGAGTGGGGAAACATTAGAGAAAAGGGTAGAAAGTGCCCAAGGCTGCAATCCTAAAGACACTTTCCTGCGAGGGAGACCCGTTGAACACAATGGAGCTTACTTTTGAGTGGACATGGTTAGGATTGCAGCATTAGTGTGCCTTCGAGAAAGGGTAGAAATGGGCTATAAATCTGAGAAGTGACAGCTTTCCAAAATTGATCTTTTGTGCATTTACTTCTCATGGAAATTGGACTTACTTTCAAGAAAATATGTGTAAGATCAGTCTGTAAATCTTAGAGATGGCTGCTTTAGTGAACAACACCCCGAAAAAGTGCACTTTGTGGCCAGGAAAGGCTGAATATTTACAAGATATATTGCTGTATGCCCTTTTAATAGACATTACCATATTTAAGAGATCTCAATTATATGCATACATTTGTAAGAATGATATACCGATTAGTCAAAGGTCCTAAAGGGGGTCGGTAATTTTAACAGGTTGCACGAAAAGGCTAAATTGTACCCCCTAATAGCAGTAAATAACTTTGGCACTGTGATATATGGAGAAATATATTAGCTTTATGAACATTTGCATAGTCATAATTCCCTCTGATTTCTCTGGAGTTGGTAAAATGTCAGCTAATTAATACTTTACATGAAGAAATAAGAAATAATCCCCTTAAACTGAGAATTGTTACTGGAATTCTAATTTACCACTTACGGCATGTGCATAAAAAAGAATTTTTCCAATTAAGGATGTTATAGAATTTTCCAGTGTGTTTATGCTGCAGTTGGAGCAGGAGAATAACTTGGTCTTATTCACGTTAGCTTGTAATTTAGACTGGAGGTGGAAATACAGTGGTTTTCTTGCATAATTTGTTCTGAAAGGATGCTTGTAATCCAAACACTTGTATATCAAAGCAAATTTTCCCACAAGAAATAATGGAAACTCAGATGATCCATTCCACAGCCCCAAAAAATATTCATATAAAATGATTAAAATACTGTAATATAATACAAAAAAATAAAGAAAATACAAAATATAAAGGAAAAAAAACAAATTAATCTGCACTTTGGGCTCAATCCTAACCAATTTTAGCTTGCCTAACTCACCGGGCATATCTTCTGGTGGTGGTGTAGGGAGGTTGGCATATGCTTGTGCACAGGCCATCCCTCCGAGGAGCAGCACAGAAGTGTCTTATGCACTTTTGTGACACCTTCAGGTCAGCAGAGGACTTCTGCTGGGGCTTAAACCAGCCTAACTGAAGGTTAGGATTGCAGCCTCACAGGAGTGAGTCCCACTGGTTCCAATAGAGCTTACTTTAGAGTAGGCATGCAAGGCTAGATCTCTCAGGCTCCTTTCCATTGTCCCCCTTACATAGGAGTGAACCCCACTGGCTGTAATAGGCTTACTTCAGAGTAGACATGCATAGGCTGGACTCTAGGAGAGGGAGCAGGTGCTGGAGGAGCGCTGAAACCAGCTGTATCCTGGCTGGGACTTTTTTGGCTTGTTTTACAAGACATCACTCATATTGAAAGTCAAAATTTATTAGAAATGTTTGTCTTGCATAACGCTCTCAGTCTGCGTTACTCTGTTATCATACAAACCTTTATTATTTAGCAGATTGTGCTTAACATGGTTTGTATAATTCTGTTCTCTACATAACAGAAGGGGAGAAAACTTCGGCAGAAGCCTTGTTGTTGAGGTCTGGCATATTAGCCTGGAGAGCTTTCTTTATGTTCAGAGGCGTACCAAGGGAGCTCCGTGCCCCATCACACCATGACCTCATGACGCCATGTGGTATCATGACATCATAATGCACACGCACCTTGAAGGGTGCATGCGCACCGCAGTGACTCCCCAGCACTACTGGCAATTTGGCAATGAAGGTAAGCCAAGGCTCCCCCCCACCCTCTTGGCACCGAAAGGCAGCAGGGCGGCTCTCCGCCTGTCCTTGTTGGGAAACAGAGGCATGACCTCCTGTTGAGGAGGTGCCTCCCAGTGACAGTGGCATGTAGATGTGCTCTGGAGCTGGCAAGGCAACTGTGCCCATCTGGCCCCAGAGATAAAGGGACGCAGCCACAGGGGCTTGCATGCATCTTAGGATTTACTTAAAGTATCTTTTTGGGATAAAATATCTTTGCCTCCTTTGCTGGAAAGGCTTTTTGCAAGCTTCCCTCCTCCACCATATATAATTTAACTAAAAAGAAAAAATAGTTTTGAAGCAAGCCTTCAAATCTGAAAAGATATGACAGCATTTTCCAATGGCATGTGGTTGGAAATTCCTTAATGCAATTACACAGTACACTGGATATTTTGAGAGCAATAATTCCTTTCCCGTTATATATGATTTAGTACAGTATGTGCATTTGATCCCTGTGGGGATTTTTTTTTACAGTTTAGGTTCAGAGGAAACAAGAATTGGATAAAGTGTTTCAGAAATGAATTGCAATTCATCCACACCATATAAGAAACTTGAAACAAAAAGCAAAACCCCCTTTATTTTATTCACGATGCAATCCTAACCAATTTAGGCCAGCACAACTCACCCATCTCCTCATTCATGTAGTGGTGGTGGGGGGGAGGAGGCTGGCGCATGTCTTTGCACTGGCCTAACCCCTGCCCAAAGGTGCTGCAGAAGTGACTTATGGCACTTTTGTTACACTCCCCGGGCAGCATGGGACTTGTGCCATCCTAACTGGCGTTTAGGATTGTAGCCTTGTTCATTCATTCATACCACTACATTTAACAACTGCAAACATACAAAACCTTAAACAGAACAATACATTTACACCCCTAAAACATACTACAATCAGCAAATAATAAAAAAGACACTGAAAAATTATACAGCAAGAGAAGAGTCCTAAATTTAAGTTTCTTTGTCCTTCTACAAATAATCAATTATTAGAAATATTGTATCATATTATAAGAAGTCTCTTACTTATTTCTACAATATTTCCTTAAATTGCTCTGATTTTTTAAATTCCTCTCCTTATCAATGTTATTGTCAATTCTTTATTTTATTATCAACAAAAGATTTCATCTCTATATCAATTACCGGTATCTACTTATCAAACAAATTTTCCCCTTTGCGTGCAGGAAGTCCGTGAAAACCCTACTCCTTTTTTTTCCTAAGGTGCTGAATAAATCATCCTATTCATACTGATGTAAGAAAAACATTTAAATGTTATTAAAATTAACAACCCATGTTTAAATTTAGCATTGTCTAATCTTCAGAATACAGAGGTTCAAAATATTATATGAATACCTTTATATAAATATATGCGGGCTATCACATTTTCTCTTTATTAAGGCTGCAATCCTAACCTGCAGTTAGGCCAGCCTATGCCCTGTGCTGACCTGGGGGAGTCACAAACTGCTGTAAAGCAAGTTGCACCACTCATGGGGTGCTCTACTTTATTTCAATGTATTCTTCATTAAATTACCTTTTCAACACTTTATAACATGATGGCATTATTCTTCATACATATCCCATTTTTCACAATTTTAGCTACTAGTGTCAAGCTCACCTTGTTGCCCTCTATAGCTTGCTACCCCATGAAACAGGTAACCCCTACTTAGCTATGCCATTGGTCTCTTTTTTTAAAAAAAGAACAAATAACCCTGGCATTTCATTTCTGGATTTAATGTCTAAAAAGTTGATTATGGCCTAAAGTGAAATTAAGACCCTTACTCCGGAGCAGATCAGATGACTTTCCATAAGATAACACTAGAGGGTGACGTAACTGCATGGACCCGTAATTGCTATGGATTTAGCCCTTAATGTCACAAACCCCTTCTGTCTTTCTATATATGTCTCCCAGCATCACTGCTGTTGCAGTCACTTGTGAACCCAGTGGTGCTGGATCATGTTTGGAAACCATTGCTCTTGGCTCTTGAGGCCACATGCTGCCCGCTTTGTGCCACACCTTTATTCTCTGCTTGCCAATGGGTGCCCCATTACCTTATATCCTCAATCTGGTTTGTGCTGCTTTATTTTGGCATAAAAGACAGATATTAGTTCTTGCCTATCTCTCTGCTGGCGAACTATTTGTTGTGTGGAGTTGATATCTCTCTCACACAGATCAATACAATCCCAATTTCATGTACTGAGCAATACTCCACAGCAAAGCAATAAGCAGAGTCTATTAAATGGTCTGTATGAATTATTTAAATAGGATCTGAAGGATTTATTATTTTAATAATTATCTGAACAATTATCTAGCTATTAAGGTACTCTGTACTCATCTGTTCGACGGGCTTTCAATTTTTAAAAAGGTTACAGTCAAAAAGTGGAGATGATTGATGTGAATATAATGACAAAAAGAGAATGAGAGAGAATGTGTGTGTTTTTACACTGTGGAAAAGCTATTGCCAAATTGTCAGTCAGGAAGTTGCTTTAATAGAAAGATGACGGACTCAGACACAATTTCATAATCCAATTTATTCACCAAATTAGCAAATCCTTTGGGCTTACACTATGTGGGATCATAGGATTTCAAACACGGTTTTCATTGTCATGTTTCCAAAACTTGCAACAGGATCCCTTCCCATGTGTAGCAATTGCTCTTGAGTTTAATCCTGGTGCTTTTTAACATCTTCCTCACAAGCGGTAGTTGCTGGGAGAGCAGCTGTCACTACCACCGGCACATATTGCAAGAACACACAGGGTGAAGCGTGGCTTGAATCTCTTCCAGTTTTCTTCCACATTCCAGAAGGATTTGTGTCTGGTCAATTTTTTTTAATGTTTCTCCACTTTCATTAACCCTTTCACTGCTTGTTAATATCTGTTTAGATTTGTTAATATCTCCTGGATGGGGGGAAATGTAAAAAAACTGTTTTGTAACAGCAAAGCTCACAGCTTGTCAAGGCAGAGACACTGAGTACGGAGGACATTTGCCTAAGGTTATTTATAGTCCAGAGCCAGAAGTGTTAATACATATTGTAGCAAATCACTTTTCATTTCATCAGCTATTCACTTAGGGCACAATCCAGAGTAACTATGGGAGCACATAAGAGACATTACAAGCACCCATAGTTACTGCACCACCTAGTGAAAACTTATGGGAAATTCATATTGCAATCCAGAGTAAATTGTTCTTACTCTGGAGCAAGGACTCCCTGTAGTTACTCTGGATTTCACCCTTAGGGTGCAATCCAGAGTAACTATGGGGTGTTCTTGCTCCAGTGTAAGAACAATTTGCTCTGGATTGTAATATGAATTTCCCATAGGTTTTCACTAGGTGGTGCAGTAACTATAGGTGCACGTAATGTCTCTTACGTGCTCACATAGTTACTCTGGATTGACTCATTATACTTCCTGCTTCAAAATGTACTACACTTCATTTAAAGATCTATTTCATTTCATCCAAGCACATGGAGTGGGAGTACCCTTTATGCATCCTATGGAAATGTATAAACATTCAAATATTGCATTAACATATACACTTAGAACGCAGTTGTATACAGGTTGTATACATTATGTCATTATCCTCATTATCCACTGAGGTCACTAAAAAAATAATGGATATCAAATCAGTGGAGAAAAAATAGCTTTAAAGACCAGCTTTGAGTTTTCTAACTGTTCCATTGTTGCCCCAGAATGAATTGGTATAGATACTATACCTCTAGATTCAGCCCCTAGATGGAGTAAATAATTGAATCTAATGGAATGAAATTGTAATTATTTAATAGTGCAAATGTAGGAAATTGGATTTTGGTGCTTTTCTTCCTTCTTACAAGGCTTTGAAAGTGGATTCCATATTAGTGGAGGGTAAAATCAATGGGTGCCAAAGGCAGTGGATACAGAGGTCCCTCCTTTATAACCATTTTTGTTAGTGATCCCCACTAAACACGGTGAGACTTATTTGTGAATAGAACAGCATAGGATTGTGCTGTTTTTATTTAATCTTTTCTAATGGACCGTTTGTCATCACTTTGATAGTATTATTCTGATGCTACAGCAGTAATATCCCATTGATGCCTTAAATGTTGTTGTCTGGATTTTGTACCTTACCATTTATATAAAAGCATTACGCCTATATATTGTTTCCTTCTTCTAAAATTCCCATTTTTGTTTTTCATTATTTCCACCGTTAGCATTCCCTTTTCATGGTCTCTGCCAGTCTAAGCTGTCATATTATCCTTAGATCCCGCATTCTCCCTTCTTTGCCTCTCCAGTCACTTAAATTTCAGCACTTAAATTCCCCTTGTGACTCTGTTAGTCACAATACGAATGGAAAATCCAGTCCCTGCAGTGCTGACCCATTAGTCTGCAAGATTTGTTTATTTCTGTGTGCTCCTTGGACACCCATACCAATGAATTCTTCAGATTTTTCCTTTGTTTTAATAAAGAGGCTCAAAAATATCTTGTGACAGAATCTTGATTTGTGGTTGGACAGGCCAGAGCCTGAAATAATGGTCCATACCACCAAAAAATTATCCTTATGTCTTCTATAATCTCTCTAAGCTGGTGTCATGGCTTTCACCTACATAAAATATCTTCTTCTCTCACTTGTACTAAACTGACCTCACATCTACTAAGAGGCTAATTTACTGGTCACCTGGGTTTCTTGCCTGTCATTTTTATCTTCTTTGGTTTTTCCATCTTAATTAAGAACATGGTAGTGTATTTAAGGCTCAAGCTGTCTTAATCATAGCATATTTCACAGAGCATAACTTCCACTTATAATGGTTTGAAAGACAATTCTGGCACTTCCAGACCTGATATCACATGAACCAAGATGGAAAGGGGAGGGCCTGGCATGGGTTCTGAGGTCTGGCAATAAGAGCTGCTATGCTGTTTGTCTGCTAGAACTAACCTTGGAGCTCAGCCAGTAAGCAGGGTTCAAGGTTGGTCCAGATTTAAGATTTTGGCTGCAATTCTTACCTCCACTTTGGCCAGCCTAAACCCGGATTTAAGTCCTATGCTGTCCTGAAGGTGTCACAAAAGTACAGTAAGACACATCCCCAGGATGACCAGATGCCAAACCCAAAAAAGAGGACAAGGTCCCCCAAAATTCCTGACATCCAAACAAAAATTCCTGACATGTTAAAAAAATGTAGAACCCCCAAAATGGAGGACAAATATAGGACATGTTAAAATAAAAACTAAAAACACTAGCATTGCTTTCCTGTGCTTAATTTCAACAGTATATTACTTGTTTTTTAAACTGAAAACTGAAAACCTTTTTGCAAGACCTATTTCCACCAACCAAGCATGTAAGTGACTGAAAGCAGACATGATCCCTCCAGACACTCCAGTCCCCCCAATACATGTTCCCAGCAAACACACGAAAGTGCCTCAAATCACTCACACACAAACCATGCACTCACACACAGACACCATGCATGCACTCTCTCTCTCTCTCTCTCTCTCTCTCACACACACACACACACACACACACACACACACACACACAAACACAAAACCATGGTAGACCCAAACCAAGAAGTAAATTTTACTTCTTGAAACTGGCTGCAAGGCTTCTTGCAAGCTTCTTGTAGCCAGCTTTTCAGATGTAAATGAGTCAGTTATACATCTTGAAAGAGCTCTTCAGCGGCTTCTTGAAGTGGCGCTTCTTGGAGGTGGCACAAGGCTGCCCTGTGGAAGGCTCACTGAGCCCTTCCCCCCACAGGAGTCCCAGGAAAGAGGGGAGCAGCCAGGCTTGGGGAGCAGAGGGAGCGCCAGGAGCCAGGAGTCCTCAAGCCAATCTCCCTGCTCTGCCAGGGCTTCCTAGTCCCCTGAGGAGCGCCTTCTCCCGCCTTCCCCCAAGAGCCTCCTGCAGACTGTGGGGCTTCCAGACACTCCTACTCTTCTTTGGTTGGTCCCCTTAGGGGGCGCTACTCCTGGATATGTCTAGCAGTTTCCGGCTTTCTAGTAACCCTGCCTCTACACTGGGGGGGTTAGGCCAATGCACAGGCATACACCCATCTCCGCACCCCATCACATAAAGATAGGCCAGGTGAATTAGGCCTGCCTGAATTTCTTAGGATTCAGGCCTTAAACGCCCCTTAACCCTCCTTTTCTAAGTGCCCTTAACCCCCTATGCTGTTCAATTCTTTAGAAAATCTAGACTGATAATATTAAATATTATTGTTTTGCCCCATCTTCTCTCCTTTAACTTGTGAGGCATCTATTGCCATGGACATGGTCAGTTGCTGATTGACTATACGGGATTTTATCTATATAACTCCTATTGGAAAACTGAACATGGAATTTTTGCCTTCCCCAAATTTTTGTCAGTGGTGTTATATGGTGCAATCTTAACGTAGGCTGGCAGGAACTTTCTGGTCTTCCCATTTTGTGCTGATGTAGGGAGACAAGCACATGTATATGGACTGGCCTAACGCTTCCCCAGGAGTGGTGCAGAAGTGTCTTATGGCACTTTTGTGACATTCCCAGGTCAGCACAGGACTTATGCCAAGGCTTAAACTGGCAATTGAAGGTTTGGATTGCAGCTGTACAATCTGTTGTGAGTTTAGATCACCATAAGTCACACTAAGAGCACAATCCTAACCATGTCTACTCAAATGTAAGCCCCACTGTGTTCAGTGGATCTTACTCCCAGAAAACTGTCTTTAGGATTGCACCCTAAATCTTGAAATACAAGTAAGAAACATTTTGGGGGCAGTGGGAAGGTGATATGCAGGGTAATGAAACAGATCCCAATGTTGGGTCCAAAGTGGGGATCCACTAAAGTGGCCTGGAAGGGAAAAGCATTTACTGAGCCACCCAATGACCTACAAAGCTGTTCACCATTACATACTGTATATATGGTAGAAGAACTGGGGAAGCAATGGATTGGGTTAGCTCAGTGTGGGTGTTATTAAATTTTACCTTTATTTTTTCCTTAATTTGAACTTCTGCCATACCATTATCATTTGATAAAAGACATTATGCCATAAAGTGGCATAGCTAACAGGGGAAGTCGGGTATATTGCCCCAGGCACCATACCTTGAGGGGATCCTGAGGTGAAGTCAGTAATGGATCTGGCCTGCCCACAACATCTCTTGTCTGTGGCACTGAGGGTGAAGGACAACATATTGCAGGTGGTTGGATGCTTTTTTTAAGCAAGAAAATCTTTGCATGCCCATCTTGCATGCTGACCCATTTTGCACACAATAACAGATAAAATGGACACAATAAAAGATAAACTTGACTTTCCTAAGTCATAGGACAAGTTTCTGTAAAACCCTAGTCAAAAGCTCTCTAAATGTGCTGTCCCTTCCAGTTGCACTCTGGAAGGAAGATGTCTCCACATAGAATAAAGTTGGGTAACCCTTGCTAAGCACCTGCTGTTTGTATTTCCCCATTGAATATAATCTATTCCCTCACTTTCAATTCTCTCCCCTTCTTGCATTTCCCTCCTAACCTAATAAGGATCTCTGTCCTATTCCCTGCAAAACACCTGCATCTTATCAGTTCAAATGTCACAGTATAATCTCCTGCTTGTACCTGCTTTTTCACATGCATTTTATATAACCTCTTTTCAAGCCATCCCTACTGGCATATGAAATGTATTTGCATCTTGGTTATAAATATATGTATTTTAGCTGTTACCAGTATCCTATTACCTGGGCAATTTCCCCTGTCCACCCAAATACTGATCAAAAAGGGTAGTTTTGATTGTGTTGGGGGAACTGGAACACCCATTTGAAAGAGTGCCTCTTGACCCTTGCTTACTGGTCAAGAGGCACTCTTTCAAGTGGGTGTTCCTCTTTTATTTAGCAGGGGGAGAATAACTGGCCCTACACACCCCAGCAATGTCTGTTCTAGTGGCTTCTGCTGGTGTTCTTTTTGCATTTTAGATTGTGAGCCCTATTGGGACAGGGACCCATTAGCTATTAATTAGTTATTAATTTTTTTCTTGTAAACTGCTTTGTGAATTTTTTAGTTGAAAAGTGGTATGTAAATACTGTAGATAGATGGATGGATAGATAGATAGATTTATACTCTAAGGGTCTAATCCTAACTGGTCAGTCTTACAGCATGTATTGTTGCTATATATGAATGGGGACAATTAGACAGCTCATGCGCTATTTTTTAATGCCCATTTTTTATTTACCTTGCCATAGGCTGTTCAATGGCTTTCCTCAAACCTACACCTATTTTTTTCCTGATATAAATCTGGGGAGAGGCAAAGGGCTTTAAACTGTCACTTTAAGGGCTAATCCTATGGGCGTAATGTGGGTTTGGAACTGTGGTAGGGTGTTGCAAACATGCCATAAGGTGCATCTGCTAGGCCTCTGCTGCTTGACTTCTGCTTGCCAAGAGGCACTATGCTGCCACCACCTGTAGATGGGAGGTGGACTGAGGGGAAGGAGGCAGTCAGGTTTGGAGGAGCTCTGTTCCTGATTCAAAGTATCCATAAAGGGTGTTTTGCCCTTACATGGAGGATACTCTCCTGAGCTAGCTCAAGAGCTGGTAAAGGAAGAAGTAGCCCCTTCCTCGTATGAATGTCCCCTTCCCATAAATAAGCAACAGGCAGACACTGTGCTGCTTGCTGCATGCAGAGATCCATGGGATCCATGGGAGTTTTAGTACTATGGGCAGTTCAGGATTGTGCTGTAAATCTAATGTTGGCTTGCAAAAAATGTATATTCCATTTTCCCATGCTGAACCAATTGCCCAAGATGACTTACAAAACTTTCATAATAAAAATACAACATATCACAACAGTTGTAAAACACTGTACTGAGCATTAAAACATTAATATTAACATTACTAGCGAAAATATACCCACGTTGCAGGAGTAAAATCCCCCCATATGCCATCCCCCCAATGCACAACAACCCCATGCATAGCAACCACCCCATGTACATTAACACCCCATGCGCATCAACACTTCCCCACTGTGTATCATTCCCTCATGTGCACCAACCCCCCATGCTCACCAACTCCTCATGCGTATTAACACACCCATTGTATATCATCCGCCATGTGCACCACCCTCCCATGCACAGAACTCCTCCAATGCGTACCACCCTCCCATGCTCATCGTCCTCCCCTGTGCATCAACCCTGAATACGTAACATTCCCCCCATGCCCATCAAAATCCTATGCACTTCAGCCCACTGGTTTTGGCTAGCCATTGATGAGTCAGTGAGACAGTGAGTTAATGAGTGAGGCAGTGAGTCAGTCAGTCAGTCAGTAAGTGACTTTTCAATTACACACACACACACACACTTAACAAAAAAAGCCATGACTATTTGGGGCAGGGAGAGGGCAGTATATATGGATAAAAATATATTACAACACAGAATGCATGTGTGGAATATTTGCAACCATTAGGTGAATGGAATATTGAAAATAGGAGAGGCTGCTTTATAACATCACAAGTAGCAACCCATGAATTTGTCACTGTGCAAACTTTGAAACTCAAGAACTTAATTATTTCTCGTCTTCTTAATAACTGGTAGACATGGATAAATTCTCTTCAGAATATTCACTTAATCAGAGCAGCCAATAATTGCTATTGTACAGTAGAACATTCGGGGAAGTTAAATTATATATATTTCTGTGAATAGACATCAACCTGAATTTCCACTAACTAAATAAATAGCAAAATGAAGATAAAGCACTCATCCATCCACCAACACTCGCTCTTGCTCATGAGTCCTTTGAGTGCATTTAAATTGCTTTGTTCAATCTCCCTCTAGAATAAAATTTCTGTAATAAAATTACTGGTTACAAAAGACATGAAAAACACATTAGCTTTCAGGCAAACAGAATCTTTAAAGATTTCCTTGGGATGAATAGGCAAAGGAGGGATTCCTTGATCATAGAGAGAACTGTATAAAAGCACTATCTTTCCACTTGATATTTCAGTGGCCAGCTTCAAATACAATGAAAGTGTGAAGCAGTGCAGAAAATCTGGATGATTTAAAGCTGTCTAGCTGAGCAGATCCTCCATTCCCAGCACAAATCAAGAGCAACAGCCTCTGTGCCCATCGGCTCTGTATGTGATCCTTCACCTGCAGTCCAAACCAGTCTAGCACAGACCAGGTTTCACTATTGGCATTTATGAGAACTAGACTTTATACAAGGACTAGACCTCTGCTACTAGGACAGGATAAAAGTTGTCTTGGGAAACAAGTGGTTTGGGGATTTGGACATAAAGTACATGTGCAGAACATGTAATGGGAGGTCTAGCAATAATTCTGTTTTTGTCCAGAAGCATTTACTGCTTTTAGAGAGCAGAGGACCATGTGGCCATGGTACGTTTTGCTGGATATAAGTTCTTCTGACTGACCCTACAATCCAGAGTAACTACGGGAGCACATAAGAGACATTATGTTACTGCACAACCTAGAGAAAACCTATGGGAAATTCATATTGCAATCCAGAGCAAATTGTTCTTACACTGGATCAAGGACTCCCCGTAGTTACTCTGGATTGCGCCCTAATGCAATATGTTCTGATGAATGCCCTGGTTCCCCCAGTTATTTAAAAAAATTTTTAAATCCCCCAGTCTATTTTAAAATTTTTGGACACTGTAGTCCTTCCCTCCCCAGAATCTACTGTGATCTTCTGTGAACAGAATCAACAGATTACAGGCTGCTGGGCATCCTCCTGCAACAGTCTGTGTCCTTTGTTTGACATCCCAGTGTCAGACAATTCACTGCATGTGTGGATTTGTGTCCTCCTTTATGTGTGGGTAGCCAAGCCTTCTTCTAAGATTGACATGTATCTGCCAATGCACTAAACCTGTCAGTCTAAGTTAAGTGGTGGTGTGAGGAAGCTAGAGGGCTCTCTTCCTCCTATCAGGTAAGTCAGTCCTAGGTTACTTATCAGTCCTAAAATTGATTAGGATTAAGCACAGATATAATTGTGTATGTTTTTGCCAGATCATCCATGTAATCTTGTTTTTTGAAAGGTGCAGCTTAGTTTTTTATGGAGATGTCTTGCCTCACTTTTTTCTTTCAGAGTATCAATAGATAAATGGTTAGAAGCAATCCCATTGATATTCTATATACTTGGATGTCATTATCCAGGGGGAATCCGTTCTTGGATCCCTTGTGGATATTGAATCCCATTGATAAGCTAATCCACAGGTCCTGTTCAACTGGACTGCTGAGCCTGACAGGAGGTGTGTTTCTGGTTGTGTCCAGAAGTGTTCTTTAAACTGGAAGTTCATAAAGCTTGAAGTGCCTTTCTGACACTTCTGGTGGTCTCACAAAGCTTCCTGGACATGATCGGGGAAAAGTTCTGGTTGTTTTGAGAGATCAGGTGAGATCCTCCACCACAGGTTTGGAACCTTTGATGAGTCAAATCAGGTAGGTTCCAAACCTGCAGATAAGGATGGTTCACCTTTAGCTGCACATCCAAAAAGAGTTTGACAAATGTCCTCACCAAAGACTCTTGAATAAACTTAATAATAAAAGTACAGATCCTGACGGTAGCTGGCTAATGAAAATAAAACTGACAGTAGGAAAAATGGAAAATTTTTCATCTGGGGGATGTAAAAAATGTGGTACCCCAAAGATTAATAATGAGAACAATATTGACTGCTTCATAATTTGAGATAAATAATGAGATGGCCAAATTCGCTGATGACACAATTCAGTATGGTTAAAACCAGAGAGATGCTTCTTGTTAAGATTGTTAAGTGTTCCAAAAGTACCTCTTCAAACTGGGTAAACTGGTAACTAGGTGAATGAGTAACCAAATGGCAAATGTTGTTATATAAAATGGTTATATAAAGTGATGTATTTAGAAGTGATCAGTTTTGAAGGTTCACACTGTATACTGCTTTATTGCTTTCATTCCTTCCAGGCCCACTTGATTGTAGATGATTGATGTTATTGGTTAGCTAAGAAATAGCCAGCCATTGATGTCCTTAAGTAGTACAGGGAAATTCAGAAATTAGGAATGGGGGAAAAGGGTCAATGCAATTGAAAGCAAGGACAAAGGTGCCCCAAAGCTACAAACATTACAAGGTGATATTAAGGAAAACTAGCCCAAAAACCTTTTTTCATTATTCATCAAAAATTATGCAACTCCTAAAAGAAAAGAGGGGAAAAACTAATTAAGAGAAAAAAAAATGTGCTGGGATGCTGTAATAGAAGTTGGCTGCTGCAGTCCTATATTTTTCCGCAAAGTGAAACATTATATGTATATTCAGAATTATAGCCTTTTTAAAACAACAACAACAACAACAACAACAACAAGAAGAAGATCAATCAACACCTAAATCCAGTGTAGCCAGTGCTGAATTTCAGCTGCTGGAGATCTCACTATTACCCAGAGAGGTTAATGGGCAGCTGATGCAATTGGTCAACTTGATCCTGCACAAGCTCAAATGCTGGCACAAATCCATATTGTCCCCTATCTTATGTACAAACTAGCATTGCTGTTCCTGCGCCTTCTGGACCCACCCCACACACTTACCCTAAACCCCTGTTGCCACTTTAGCTTATTGTTAATTGTTCTTTGTTTGAAGAAACTTCTTTGTCAGCCACCCCTTTTGCCTTCTTACACACATACATTTTCACACAAAAATTGGAACCTTTCTCCTCTGTATTGGTTATTTTGCTGCTTTTTTTGAATATGATGAGGAATCAAAAATAGAACAATCTCCTGCTACTTGATTTACAGGAAAAAAAAAACTTGAGTCAACATATACATTGACATTGTATTGATTCAAGACACAAGTGGTCCTTTTGAAACACATAACGATTTTTATTACTGACCCATCCTGCTTCTGGTGTAATATTTTTCAGCTGGAAGAAGATATTCAAGAGCTCTCAGTGACCTCTTAAAGTCTATGCAACAGAATTAGCTGCATTAGCATTGCTTTGGAGAACTAGATCCATCTGGACATACTTCTGTCACGCTTCAAGTGATTTTCCTTCTTTTATCCCTACCAATCGGAATAATATGAACAGATGTCAGTGCCAACTTTGGGAAAAAAACCACACACAACAACATATTTTCCATCAGGAACAAGAAGGCATGAGAGCATTCAAACATACAAATGCTCAGTGTTTTGCTTAATGAGAGGTTTATACATAAGGAAAATATAACACTGGGTTCTGCTTGAAGAGTACCTGAAACAGAGTGGTGGTTTTGTACAGTGCTTCCTAAACTTTATAGCACTGGGACCCACTTTTTAAAACAATGATCTATTGTGACCTACTAGAGATCTGGGGAAAAAGTTATTCCTTATTATATTATAGTTATAAATAACAACATCATAACTATAACCAAGAAGAAAGAAAAACAAGTCAAAATTGTCAATATTGCAATACCAGGTGATAGCAGAGAAGATGAGAAAGAACTAGAAGGAAAAAAAATACAAAGATTAACCTATAGTTATAGAAAGACTGTGGTGGAAGAAGACCAAAGGGATGTGGCGGGAATCCAAAATATGCCGAAGAGCACCTGAACAACATATAGGTTACAGAAACTACTATCAATCAACTGCAAAAAAGGAGCTTTGCTACGTGCTTACATTTTGTGACAGTGAGATCAAAATAGGACCAAAAAACAAAAACAAAAAACAAACAGGCACTGGGTCCAGGTCCTTGGGAAGGACTTAATGTTTAGATAAAAAAGTCAAAAAAATAGCATCTACCTGACAGCAAAAATCTAACATCAACATAATTGTTGTCCTGTGCTTTGGGCAGTGCAATCCTAAACTGCACTGGAGCAAGCAAGTTGATATGCCTGTGCTGCATCCAGTGCTTCATTGTGGTTGATGTTGTGGTATTGCAGGATAAGGGGAAACCTGGATCTGGGTATGGGAGGGTCTGAGTTCTGATCTGGGTGGGGGAGTGGATAGGTGCTATCTAGGTGGGGGAGGGTCTGGGTGCTTATCTGGGTGGGGGAGGGGATAGGTGGGAACCTGTGTGGGGGAAACCTGTACTCACTTATAAGGGTGAGTAGTAGTAGTGGAGCTGACCAGTGACAGTGAGGCTTGGGAGGCGGTGAAGTGGCTGCAGGAGAGCCAGGTCAGCCAGAGAGGAGGAGGAGGAAGAATGGTGCCTGTTTCCATCTGGGCAGTCAGAGAGGAGGAAGAGTTTAATTAATTAAGTTTGTCTTACAAGGTACCACTTTACTAGGTGCACCTACCAAAATTTTCTCTTCTATACAGTGGTTCAAGGTGTAGGCACTCTGTCTCCATTGTATCTGGTCATTCAGATTGTAGGTCATACTTTTCAACTCAGGACAATGCCAAAACCCAATCCCATAGTATGAACCCTTGAACATGATGGCACAGAACGTTCCTAAAACTCTACCATGCAAAGTGCAGGGGTTCTGAATTATCCTGATTAATTAGGACAATTAATGTTGGGCAGTGGGTGGCACCAGTGGCTAAGACACTGTGCCTGTTAACCAAAAGGCCAGGGTTTGAGACCCGGGTCGGCCCCACAAGACAGGGTGAGCTCCTGTCCTTAGCCCAGCTCTGCGACGCCAGCTGGATCCAATCGTATTGGCTCTGCCTTTCCATTGGACTAATTCAGTGGCGTGGAGAGGGGGGATTTGCTGCTTGGGTAACAGCCTATCTTCCATAACAATCCAACCCAGGCTTTCATGCTTCGCATGCAGCATATGCAGGGCTGAGCACGATCCCGTAGTCTTTCAAGACTGACGGAGGCTTGCTTTTTTTAATTTTGGAGATATCCATATTGTTTCCAAAAACAGCAAAATCTGTGGCAATCAAAGGTTTGTTTGCGAGTTTCCTCTAATAAATATAAATTATTTGAAGATCTCTCACACACACATACACGCACATTTTTCCCCACAGGGCAGTTGGTTAAAGGAGTAGCGTTCTATATGTAACAGTACATGGAACATTTCAATAGTTTTTCTGCATGAATCAAAAGGCTGACTGTAAAAAATTTGCTTTTTTGTATTTGGGGATTCTTAGTTTTAATTTGCTAATATTTGGACAGCTGGTAGGCTATTCAGGGAGATATTTGCAAACTGTGAAGATCCAATGTTACTTAGCACCGTTAATGATTTATATGAATTTTCACAGATTTGGTTACTTGCTACTTATTATCTAATTAGATAATTAAAACAATGGCTCCTTAATTGGGTTTTAAATTGCAAGCTATGGACAGCTGATGGAGCTGTGAGAAAATACTGAGTTTGAAATTCAGGCGCCTGAAACATCACACACAGACACACACACAGACACACACACACACACACACACAGTATTTTCAGACCATTGCAGACCATATTACTAGTATGCACATGTGCTCCTACTTACCAGTAATTGATTACTTTCACACAAATATTCATGTTGAGATTCCATCTATGCAGTATGTATTATAATCAGTGTGTGTCAGAAATCATGTCCTGAAAATGCTGGTGTGGCATAGGTGTGGCAATCAGAGTTAGTTTGGTGGAAGAACAATATTGAATGTGTCCTCTACCACAAAGCCTAATCTACATTAGTTGTATCAGCACAATACATACCTCCAATAGCACCAGCTGCATTTATGCAATAGTATTTGCTGCATCAGCCTGGGGAGTTGTGAAAATTCAGTAAAGCACTCTATGATACCTAGTAAGTAAGGAGGGCCTGGAACGATACCTAGTAAGTAAGTGAGGATCTGAAAGGAGCAACCAGTGGAGCAGGTAAGCTCTTTAAAAAGGAACAAGGGCTGCGGGAAAACAAGGAGGAGTTTAATAGTGTTATGGAGGGTGGATTTAGGTGGAAGATTGGGCACCCAAATAAAGAAGGATCAGCAGTCCTCCTGCATGCCAATCTTTGCACCTGCTATTTATGGAGCAGGCTGGGGCTTTACACAGGTGAGAGGATACAGCATGGGCTAAGCAGCCTCACTGTTTCAAGCTGGTTTGGAATGGGGTACCCATGTGGGTTGGTGTGCATGGACATGTATACTGGGGAGGATGGAATGAAAATCCACACATCCAAAATGCATGTACTGTCCAAAAAAAGTAAGTATTCTTCTCAACCTGGTGTCTAATGTCTTCTTTCTGTAAATTTCCACTCTCCCACTGAAATAGAGTTCAATCTACCATCCCATGGGTCATGGGCAACCGTGATATTGCACAGGAAGGCACCTACCTCTGATCTGGGGAGATTTGGTATGCAACCAGATTTGGTATGCAACCAGTCTTGGTATGCAACCAGTCTTGTTTTGCCAGATTTGGTATGCAACCAGTCTTGTTTTCTGCAACTCAGTTTCACATGCGCGTCTCTCAAGCATGGCATATGTTTCTTCCCCTCACTCATGTATATTTTTAGCATTTATGCTTCATTCTCTTTAGTACAACAAACATTTTTGTCTTGGTACATCTTTCATGTACTGTAGCATTTTATTATATCAAACATTTACTAATTTCTGTTTGCCAGAAAAGTGGAGGGGAGCTTGGCATATCCTGAAATGTACAGCTGGCTGTTCCTTTGTTTTCTTGTTGCCTTTTAATGTAATTTTCCAATTCTGCTTTGAGATTTCTCATCTCTATTTTTAATTTTGCCAGCATGGAGTAGTCAGTGCTTGGCATTTAAGAAGAAACTGGATAGTTAGATGTAAACAAGACATTTTGGATTCTCTAGCAGAAGTAAGAAAAAAGAAAAGCAATGTAGACCATTTTATTTTTTTTAAAGTAGAAGTGAGTTTCCATAATGGGTTTACCTAGCCAGGACAAGCAAATGATGTTTGCTGGCAGTGATCTTCCCAGTTTCCAAAGGAAGCACTCAAAAGGCATGATGGACATAAAAAAGTTAAGTTGTCCTTTTCAAGTTGCCTTGTTAATCTTGATGACTCTAGGGGTAGTGCTCATCTCATCCTCATTACAAGTCCATAGAACCATCGTTGTCCAAAAACATCTCTGTGTTTATTTAGTCATTTGGTATGACTAAATGCCAAAGGCATATGGAATGCTAATCCTTTATCTAATCCTTTATGAAAACCACTTATTCTAATAGCAATTACAATATTCCATGAAAATGAGTTCTATGGGTTAACAATGCATTGTGGAGAAGTACATTCATGTGCTAGCCTCACTCCCCCATCTATGGCACAGAGGTGGGCTTGCACTGGCCTGGAAGTGTGGTTAGGATTGTGCGCCTGTTCTATGTGATATCCAAGCACTTATTTCTGGCCATCCTCTGCTTAATGAGGTCATTTTCTGCTTAATAATGTTATTTCCGATCCTCTGCAAGCTCCATGAATGCTTCAGCCCTTGTATGAAATGAGTTTGATACTTCTGCACTACAGCCTTTTCTGTAGATGGAGTCCCATTTTAAAAATTCCAATGAAATGGGCCAATTCTGCCCTGGCAGCTTAAAGCAAGTCAGGCGTGCAAATGTCCCCCACTTTCTTATGGTTTGTTTTCTTACTGTTCAATTCTTTCAGCACCTCTCAGTTATATCCAGAACTCATTCTTTCAACCTCTCTTCTGGTCTAAAGGCTAAAATTGCCTTCCCTAATGTTGATTTGCAAGTGACACGGTGATCAAACGGTGTTTTTGGCTTTTCCTAATGATGTTCTTCAATAAATAACCACCATTCAAATACGTAAGACATTTATTACTCATGCATGCCTTTGTTTATTTTTACAATAATTTATTATGTGTTTTGACTATCTGTTAATAAATATATGTTATTTAGGCTTTTCCAAGTGATATTTATGTCTTTTTTGTGGCCATTTTGCATTTGAAAGCTGAAAAAGATTGGGTTCCACTTTTCAATAGTTTTCACTTTTAGACCATGCTCTGGTCCCTAACCCAACCAATAAGTTGGGGATACCTATATTCTTTTCCTGACACCTTTTTCTGTTGTAATGATTTCTCATTATTGAATTGTATGTAAGCTTTTCTGGGAGCCTTGTTGGTTAAAGGGTGGGGTATAAACTCTTTATAAAGGCTGTAGGTTAAAGGGCTGTTGATTAAAGGGTGGGTTATAAACTATAAGGGCTGTGGGTGGTGCAAGTGATTAAGACACTGTGCCTGTTAACCAGAAGGCCGGGGTTCAAGACCCGGGTCCCCACAAGACAGGGTGAGCTCCTGTCCTTGGCCCAGCTCTGCGACACAGCTGGAACCAATCGTATCAGCTCTGCTGTTCCATTGGGCTATTTCAGTGGCGTGGAGAGGGGGGGATTTGCTGCTTATTCAGCAGCAACAGCATATTCTCCATATTAATCTAACCAGGCCTTTGTGCTTCACATACAGCATCGAGCATGATACCGTAGTCTTTTGAGACTGATGGATGCCAATACAGACTCTTTACATAAGACACAACTCCATAGCTCCTGTTTTGAAGGGGGGAAAATGTACTGTATGAAAACTTTTTACCAATGATTCATTATGTACCAAACCAGTGACATCTTAACAACATTTTTCCAGTGTACGCTTTCTTGGATAAGATGAATGAAGTGCCAACTCTGTCCTCATAGTTACTCAGACAGCACCATTTCAGGACCAGCAATTTGGCTACACTAATTAGGGCCTATTCATTTGCTCAGTTATCACCCTGCTATCTGCCAGCTGTCTGCTGGTCTGCGTGGGCAAACAGGTCACTAAGCTAAAGGATTAGTGGATACTGATTTGACATCAGAAATGTCAACATCCAGAAACCAGACAGAGAAAAATGTCTGTCTCCAAAATCATTCTGCTACAGACAAAATGACATGCATCTGGTAAAGTGGACGGTGCCACTGAAAATTTATGCTGAATTGATTTGTTCATCTGTAAGGTGCTGCAAAACTTCTTGTTTTAAGTCCTTCAGCAGAAAAACTTCAAAAGGAAAACTGATGAAGAAAAAGCATGATTAGAATTTATTTAAAACAGCAGCAACAGCAAAAACATCAGCTATAGAGCTGGCACAGATCTGGGGAGACCTGTCGGTGATTGATCTGCTTTCTATTATTTTCCCTTGTTTCTCCCAAGCCTTCCAGTTGGTAACCCCCTTTTCCAGTAGCATACAGTGTAGCCTGTTTTGGCATGGCTGTATGCTATGGTGGGGGAATAGTTAGAACTGTTCTGTTAGTGTTAGGCTGTGATTAAGCTCCAGTTAGGCCAGCCTAAGCCCTGGCATAAGTCCTGGGCTGCCCTGGGGGTGTCACAAAAGTGCCATAAGACACTTCTGCCCTACTCCTAGGGGAGTGTTAAGCCAGTGTACAGACATGCGCTTGCCCTCCCTATATCACTACAGGAACAGAGAGACCAATGAGTTGTGCTGACATAGGTTAGGATTGCACCTTTAGTCTTCAAGATGTTATTCCTCCTATTTTGTGGGATGATTACTTGCCTTTTTCTATTCATTGCAAACAGCAGCCATATACTTTACAAGGAAGAAGTGAGAAAGAGCCAGGCAGTGGCATCACTAGGTTTTTTGTCACCTGGTTTGGGAGGTCAGTGTGCCACTCCCATGATGGACCTCCCTCCCTGCATTGGTGGGGCAATATGCCATTCAGTGGGCATAAGGATGCACAATTGCCTTGCCCCTGCAGGTTATTTGAATATATGTAAGTTTTGATAGAATAGAGATATTTCAACTTGTTTTGTTTCTGATGAAATAACATTTCAAATGTTATACAGCAATAGTATTATTCAAAATTTCCAATATTTTAAACTTTTTTCTAGTAGTGGTGTCACCCACCGCTGCAAATCTTCTGGTTTGGCCTGTACCTTTGAGCTCCTAATAACATCATTGCAGACATGGAATTGAAAGGGCTGGATGTCTCTTTGTGCAAAATCCAGAGTAACTACAGGAGCTCTTAAGAGACATTTATGTTGACGTAGTTACAGGATCACCTAGTGGAAACCTATGGGAAATTCATAGAGCAATCCAGAATAAATTTTTCTTACATCAACATAAGGGCTCCTGTAGTTACTCTGGATTGTGCAGTTTGTTACCTATTGTGCCCTCCTCTATGTAGCCAGTGATTTTTTTCTTCACAAAACTTTTTTAAACAACCTTATTAAACAAATTCTTCTGTTAACATTTACTCAAGTTTACTCAAGAAACCACCTGAATTGATATTGCTATGCAGTGGCTGAAATAACGGATTGCTTCCATTTTTATTGAAGAGTCAACAAAATTCTGGATAGACCAAGTCAGTGCTATCATTAGGTCAAATAGGCAGCTGCGTAAGGTTCAGACCACAGAGATGCACAGTACTCTCCTTTGATGGGCACAGTTTTATATAGATTAGATTTTTACCCTATGTACAAAAAAATGCAGCTGACTATTTATATTTAAGATATAAACAGTACGATGGAATATAATTACAGTATAAGTCTTATCAAAAGTTTCTATACTTTAAAAAAATTGCCTATGCTGCAAAAATAGCTTGGTACCAGCACTGTGTATGTATTAGTTCATGTTATTTATTGATTTACCTGACACCAGGCCTAATGTCATGGTTTTTTGGCATATACTGTTTTAATAAAGTGTTTTGGTCAATCAGATGAAGAATGTAAGCAGAGCATGATTAGCAAACCTATTGTAACACTTTTATGATGAACCTTTTATCAACAACACAACTGATATTTTCCAAAGGTTATTGTGAAATTCCATGTACAGTGATGCCTCACGTAAAGAACGCCTCACGTAAAGTAAGTTTCACGTAACAAAAAAAAATTTCTCTAGGATTCTGCTTCACGTAAAGAAAGTGCTTCAAGTAAAGAAAACATTTGTTAGCAGTTAGGGCAGATGCGCTGGCCAGCAACCTGTTTAAAAAGTGTCAGGGCTGCCTAGCGCACCTGCCCATAGTGAAAGCAACACTTCTGCACTGTTCCTCCTGTGGCCAGACATCCGCTGGGCAGAGGGAGAGAACAGCAGTGGAGAAGAGGGAAGCAGCTCAGGGCCAGCCAGAAGGGAGCAGAGAGAGAGAGAGAGAGAGAGAGAGAGAGAGAGAGAGAGAGAGAGAGAGGCTCAGGATGAAGAGAAGGAGAAAGTGAGGAGACACTTGGAAAGTGTCTTGGATTACAGAAGAAAGTGTCTTTGATTGCAGCCTCCTATCCATGTCTACCCAGAAGTCTACCTCATTGTGTTAAATGGGTCCTACTCCCAGGAAAGTGTCTTTAGGATTGCAGCCTAAGTAGACTTCATAGGATCATGCCCATTGAATGCATGTTTTGAATTCAATTCCAGTGTTTTGTCATCATTTTTACATCCAGTTAATATTTTTATATAAATATTTTTGGGGTTGTGGAACCAATCATCTGCGTTTCCATTATTTCCTATGGGAAAATCCGCTTCACGTAAAGAAAGTTTCACGTAAAGGAACTGCCTCCGGAACGAATTAATTCTGTTACGTGAGGTACCACTGTATGTGTTTTAAGTTATTCAAACCAGAATGTGAACATGTTCTCTTTCATGAAGCATTACTGAACTTCAGATATTAAATATGAACTAGTCATAATTTTGGAAAGGAAAAAAACTCAAGGGTGACATTATAAATGTTAGAAATTCACTATTCAGCAAATATTGTTTCAGCTTATTATGCCTCCCATTTATGAAAGCTGGTTTAGCCAGTATATCTTGCATATTAGCTGAGTAAAGGTCAACCAATTTTCATTTTGCAAGGAATTCTGTATATGCAGGGTTCCTCACAGTTTCTAAGAAGGTCATTTAATAATTGGGATGTCTTTGAGACTTATCTTGGAAAGCTGGAGGGGGGAAGGTAGGCAGTGGGTTAATTTATGGAGGAAAATTTTGAGAGTCAGACCAGACTGGAAAGTGCATAGCTTTTGACTTTACAGCTTCCGACTTCCCCTAATCTCAGGTGCATAAAGGCAGCCTGTGATATTACCTGGTGGAGAACAAAGAACACCTTTCACATTCAGATGTATTTTTATCTTTATTTTCTCATCATGACTGCCATAGTTAGGCCTTGGCCTTCGAAATTGGGTTCCAAAATTGAGATCATAGGTTTCAGGGATAAACTCAGGCTCAAATTAACCCAGGCTAATGAGTTTCAAGTATATGGTGTATTTTTCATCAACAGCAAGACTCGCTTCTGTGTCGGGGGATCTTGACAAGAGCAGGGAAAGGCCACAGCACCATGGAGGACAACATGCTTTGTTATCTCTGGTATCTTCAGGTAGGGGTAGAAAAAGTCTGTCTCAAACCTTGGAAAACCATGCCTAGAAATTGTAGAGACAATGCTGGCTGATGTGGACCAAAATGTCCTGACCCAAATAGCAGAGAGCAATATCAATGATCATGTGTTCTCTCAAAAATAGATTTCAGCTTTGAGCATAATCCTAACCAATTAAGGCCAGCACAACTCACCCATCTCCACTTTCTCATGGTAGTGACAGGAAACTATCACACATCTGTGCACTAGCTTAACCCCTCCCCAGAAGTGGTGTAGAAGTGCCGTAGGACACTTTTCAGACTTTGTGCTGTTCTGACTTTGTGCGGGATTTGTGCTGGCCTAACCAGGGCATAGGAATGTGCTACTGGAGTGTTTTCAGTAAGCAGAAGTGACATTTGTCTAGCTGCTTTCAAGGGGAATTGTGCATGACTTTTACACCAGATCGGAAATGCTGGCCCAGCATACCAAATAATGTGACACACATGCAATCATCACTTGATAAATTGTTGTCTGCGTTCAACAAAAGTTGCCCAATATTGTGAGGTCCATGACAGGAACTTTTTAGGATTGGAATCTGCCTCCTCCAACAGAGCTCTAAGATTACTTTAAGAAAGGGTGTTTCATAGGTAAATTAGATAATTTTTTGTGTAATTGGAATCCACTGACTTATGCACCACTTGTATAAAGAGTTCTTTTCTGTTTTTCTTATTAGCATAATTCTCATATAGCTGCATATTAACAATACCTCCAGTTCCCTCTCCTTAAGACACCTGCGAGAAAAGGAAAAAAAATAGACCGCGCATCCCCTAATTATAAAATAAGAACCATTTCTTGTCGGAAGTAATTAATGCCAACTAATTATCTGATGAGGCGTACTCAGATTTTAGGTGTTCAAAAAAGGAAAGGAAAAAAAAAACAAATCACCTCTAATGCTAACAAGATCTCTGCCTTATTAAAATGCATTCATTGCTGAATTTTAATGGTAACATTTGTCATGCGAAAGTTTTCCATTTCTGACTTGCACTCAAAAATAGAGCATTAATATGAATAATACCTCTTCAAATTACTTTTAAATTTTTAAAACACTCCACTGTTTAAGTCCTTACCATATTTTATTTTCTTGCAGTATACAGGTATTGTAGATGTAAAAGGTGAAACATCAATGGAGGAAGTCAAGTATTAAAGAGTTTTTGAATTAACACAGGTAATTCAAAGTTCACAATTCCATTATAATTCTAATGGGCTTTAGATTAAAAAAGATCTTGTTTTCTGAGTCTGGATAAGAATTGATAAAGCGTTCTGCAGGGTAAAAGTATATTCAATGTATTAGGGAAAGAGAGAGGTAGAATATGAATTTTTCTGTATGCCCTGTTTCAACTTGGTCTAGAAAACTGGTACTTGATCAGGTGTGGGGTGATTCAGACCTGATCTGCCGAATCCATTTCCTGATCTGAGCCAGAATGAAGTTATCTATCTTGTGAAGGGACTGTGGCTTTAACAGTGTGGCTATTTAGATTTCAACTTTGCTCAATTTGCAATATAGCTTCAATATCAAAATAATTGGGTTTATAGGTTTGCCCACATGATCTTTACCCATTCTGTTCATTTCACAGGCTTCTGCATTTATTAAAACATTCTATTTTATGATTTTTTTCAAGGTCTATGTTTGTATTTAGTGCCTCAAGGATTAGTACCCACAGCTGAACTTTATCCTGCAGAAAGACATTCAATGTAATGCAGTTGACAAACATATTTGTATATATGCAGAAAGTTCATTATGCTTCTGCTGAATTCATATAATGGTGGTTATCTTCCAGATGTTCACGGAGATGAAAAAGTCAAAAGTTCAAGTTCATTTGGATTAAACATTTGACTCCCCAATGGGACATTTCAAAAGAAATCAGTTATTTAGGTCTAGGTCAATGTTTCTCAAAGTGGGGGTCGGGACCCTTTTGGGGGTTGCCCAGAGGTTTCCTGGGGGTCGCCTAAAGACCCCTGGTGCAGGGGGCCAGGTCAGGCTTGCCAGACCTCCGGCTGTAGCTGCGCGCACACTGGGGCTGACTGACAGCCTCAGGGCCCAATCCTATGCATGCCTACTCTGAAATAAATCCCATTGTGTTCAGTGTGTGCATAGAACACACATTTCATTTGTAACAATGAAAATACATCCTGCATATTCAATATTTACATTACGATTCATAAAGTAGCAACAAAAATAATTTTATGGCTGGGGATCCCCACAACATGAGGAACTTATAAAGGGGTCACGGCATTAGGAAGATTGAGAACCACTGCTCTAGGTAGAGTCTATGGTTAGTGGCAGACCCTTCATAAGAACGTAAGAACCTCTGCTAGATCAGACCAAAGGCCCATCTAGTCCAGCTTCCTGCATCTCACAGCAGTGTAAAAAGGGCATAGATTTTGGAACTGTATTTGGAACTAAAAAAACATCTTTGATTTTTTTCCCAATTGGTGAGGCAATTCCTGGAAGGTGTCTCAGTTCTGCAGCATTGATGGACCTGGCAGATGAGAACTATACGATTGCACCCTAAGTAATATTATCCCTATATTACAGCAGCAGAGCTGAGACTGAAAGTGGTTGGCCTAAGGCAACAACCTTCAACCAGTGTGCCATAGCACACTGGAGTGCTGCAAATTGTCTGTAGGTGTGCTGAAGGATGACACCTTTGGGGAAGGATCACTAATTATTAGTAGGGCCAATGGAGATATGAGCCCCCAATCTGCTGTAAGGTGCACCTTGTCCATTGTAAAAAAATTGATGGTGTGCCTTGACAATTTTAGCATCTTGCCAGTGTGCCATTTGATGGAAAATGTTGGAAATCACCAAAGCCATCCAGTGAGTTCATAGCAAAGGCGAGTTTCAAACTGGGAACATCTTGCATCACAGCTCAGCCTAAATTATACCAGCTTTCTGAACACGAACTCTGCTAAGAGAGCAGGCTCAGATGAATTTCAAAATGATAATGCTAAGATATGTAGATCTGGAATCACTTAGAAGTTCAGAGGTTTAAGTCAAGGTCTGAAATTACAGCCAGAAGATTGACTTCTAGTAGTCCGTGAAATGAGGAGCCTGGAGCTAAGGTGAGATGCTGTCAGTCCTGTTAAGAGATGGGCTGCCAATTCTTTTTCAGCATCAACTACAAATTACGAAAAGCAGCCAAAGGCACAGCTTATTACACTAGTCCAAGCTCAAGGCTTCAAAGGAGACTAAGGAAAGTGCCTCCGACAGAAAGAGTCTGCCCCTTCTCATTAGACTCATGGTGCTGAGCAGTGCTGCTAGCCGTAGCTGTTGCTTACGGTTCCAGACATACAAATAGATTCACAAGTACCCTAAAGAGCCTCTGCCCATTTTCTTGGGAGCAAGTTGGCTTGAATTTCTGAGTAAATTCTCTCATTTATATTTCCCATTTTCAAAACGGGAAACCAGATTTCAGAAACAAGCTGAAATTTATGTAGGTTCCACATACGTACTTGCCTTTAGTGAAAAGGCAAGAATATCTGACTTGCTCAGCCATCCAACTGGAACTGCTAGTTCGAGTTATAATATGTTCAGAAATGAAGCTTGGCCCCTACGGACCACAAGTGAACAGCAGTGGCTAAGCCATGAAAGGTGCTGGCGGTACCTGGACTGACTATTCCAACAGTATTTCACTGCAATATATGTGATCTGTAATATTCACCCAAACTCAGTCAATGCATAAATTTCATTGGCACCCCAATGAACTGAACTGGGAATATCTTGCTATGTTACCAACATTGTGACTAAGTTGGACCACCAGTGATGATATCCATCACACAAACACTCTTTGGGACTCTTTACTACTTAAAAAACACATGATAATCGAGTTCTTCCCTTGTTTGATAGCAGAATTGTTAAGGAAAAGGCTCCAGATTATTAAATGGTAACTCCTGAGCTATCCACCATCCTCCAATATTTCCTGCTTTATATGCTGGATATTTCGACATCATCTCTCAAGTACCTGTAGTTCAATGTCTAACATCACTATGTGATCTTCCATCATTTATAGCTTCGAGCCTGACATCATCACTCCATCCTGTGACATCGAAGGCTTTGAGCCTCACAGCATCAACCAAATTACCAGTTGGAGAATCAAACCCTTTGACTTGATTATATAAAACCAATGTGAACCTAAATTGGGGGTCCAGGATTTTCTCATGATAGCCAAAGATCTACGCTTTGGCTCACTCAACCTGGTACAAAGTGCCCATTTGCTTGAAGATCCTGCAGGCCGAAAAATGTTTTTCACATCTTTGGAAGGCCTCAGCCAGTTGGCCGAGAAAGGAACATACTTCATTCTCAAATAAAGAACTTTGACGCACTAGTTATGCTGCCATCCAGCATCTCTACAAAACAGTCAGAAGGATGCAGCTGCCAGTATTTTACCGGTAATTAGCAAGTGGCGGAAAAGTGCTGTCCTGGGCTGCCTTGCCTCCTCCTACCTTTGCCTCCCTTTCTCACCCAGCAACCTCTCATCCTTTCCCAGCACATCAGTTGCTCCAAGACCCACCAGCACCAGCGACCAGCACTGTCTGCTCCACAAGCCTTCCAAGAAGTCTAATAGATCTGGGGAGCACCAGAGCAATCAAGGGGGTCCTGTGCAGCCTCTTGAAGAGGCTGGGTGGTGAGGATGTTTGTGAGGGAAGTCTTGGGAGGACACATCCAGTGTCATGTGTGTATGTGGGATCAGTGTGTCAGTGTATGAAAGGTGTGTGTGTATTTGGTGTGTTTGTGTGTGTGGGATCTGTGAGTGGCAGTGTGGAAGGTGTGCCCTATCAGTGTTACAATGCTTCTCCCCATCAGCAGCATGGAAGTGTTCAAGTTGCATGAAAAGATCTTTTCAAAAGTACTGTAAAGTATTGTACAGTATTTTTTATTACAGTGTTTTATATTACAATGCTTTGTAATCATTTTTATATATAGTAAATATTTTTATATAAATATTTTTGGACTTTGGAACCAATTGTCTGAGTTTCTATTACTTCCTATGTGAAAATCCGCTTTGGATTAGAAGAGTTTTGGATTACAAGCATGCTTCCAGAATGAATTATGCTCGTAAACCAAGACACGAAGCACAAAATAAACTGTTGAAGTCCCATCTTAAAGAACCCAAAATCTGTGTGACATGCTGTTAAATTCCAGTCCCAAGTGTTGTTTTTTTGTGTTCTTAGAATTTTCACACTGTCAAAATAACTAATAATTAGCACACTAAACCCATTACAAACCTCTTAACACTAGGCAGAGAATACTTATGCATTCTCGGCAACAAAATATAAAACCTACTCATTAGCAATTATATTGAACAGTTTGATTCTAAGATGGCACAATGAGGGCATAATTAGCCAATTAAGGAACAAAATAAATAATTATCTAATAAAAAAGTGGGAGGAAGACTGTGGGCGATTTTCCTCCAGGAGCGTAAATACATGTTCAAGAGTCCAGGCCATACTGGCTGCTCCTTTCATTGTGTGAACCATCGTGCTGATTACAAATAAAAAACATAAAGCCCAGATAATGTTACACAGGCACAAGGAATTTCTGCCCAGCAACATGGCAGAAATATTTGTGAATTTATACAGCTTGTTAAATGCCCTCACCTCTCTATTTTCATGTCTCGTGTGCAAAGTGACAATGTGCATAGAGTGTTTGGTAAAGCTGGAAGGATAAAAGTGTGCCCCAGAGTCCACTGGGGGAGAAAGGTGGGGTATAAATGCTATAAGTAAGTGCATAATCTTAACCAATATAGACCAGTACAATTTGCTCTACTGCTTGTTCACAGTTGAGCAATGGGGAGTGGAATGGGGAGGCCAGCACATGTGGAATGGGAAGGCCAATGGAATGGGGAGGACAGCACATGTCTGTGCACCCTTTAGAAGTGGCAAAGAAGTGCCTTATGGCACTTTTGCAACACCTCACAGGCCAGCACAGGATTTGTGCCGCCATAAACGGGTCAGGATTGCACTGACAGTAAGTAAGCAAGTAAATGCATTAGAAGAGCATGGATCAGGTCAAAGGCCCATCTAGTTCAGATTCTTGTATCTCACAGTGCCCACCAGATGTCTTTGGGCAGTGGCCCTAATGATCTTGTAGCCCAGTTCAAAGCTCTGTTATTGCCCTGGAGAGGCCAAAGTTATTGCCCTGGAAGTGACATTACAACCAGAAGCGATGTCATCCAGGGGCATTTTTTAAAAAATTGGGGAAAAACTTGCCTCCTCCTCCACAGTTCACCACCCATTTGCTCTGCTAGGGCCATAGCTAAAGCATCTATTTGCTATCTGCAGGCAAAGTAGATTATGGCTGCAATCCTAAGAGCACTTTGAGTAAGCCCCATTGAACAACATGGACTTTACTTCTGAGTAGACACAAATGGGATTGCACTGTTTGTCCTTTCCCCCCCACTCCCTGCAACAACAAGATCAAATTTAATTAAGTAAAAAAAATGAAAATTGTGTCCCGTAGTGGTTAGGAAAACAGTTCTGGGGCAAAGAGGAAAGGATATTCTTTCCTTGCTAAATATAAGAGAAGCATCACTTAGAAGTGCCTGTATATGCAGTTAGCATGGGTAACTGTGTATGTATATAGAAATGACAGCTGATTAATATTAACACCTTAATAGTGCCATACAGTATAGAATTACATCTCGTTGGCTCTCTGAGCAATCAGTATCATGGGAATATTTTGAGCTAAGAAAATCAACTTTTTGTTCCATAGGCTCCTGTGTTTTCATTTTCTGGTTAATTGGCCATAACGTTAGATAGAACAGAGATAGGCTGCAATCCTAAAGACACTTTCCTGGGAGTAAGTCCCATTGAACACAATGGGGCTTACTTTTGAGTAGACACGGTTAGGATTGTTCATATAGTCCAATGCTGTTTCTTTCATTGCATTCTGAATTAAATTACCTTTTAAACAAAATATAACATGGTATTATTGTTCATACAGATCCCATTTTTCACAATTTTAATCACTAGCTTGTATTCCCCCTAAAGGTTGCTACTCAGTGTAACTGCATCCCCTGCACCCCTAGCTATGCTCAGAAAATACACAACACCACAAGATACTTGCATGACGGTTGGGTGGGATGGTCAAACGAGAGGCCAATGTTTGATCTCATTCAATGGTCCTATGGTAACATTAGCCACCCCTTCCAACTCACACCCTGGTTTAACAAGAGGTACAAGAGGAAATTTTCCACGTAATATATTTAGAGATTGTTTGGCTCCACTTTCTGCAGCTTTGGGGAATATGCAGGAAAGCTCTTAAAATGCATGAGAGGATTATTTCGATGACACATTCTATACAATTGACAGCCTCAAAATATGTTAATACTACTAACTTGCAATGTTTTTACAAAAGCTTCACTGTTGTCAAGCTTTTTTAAAAAAGACAGCTTTTAAAGAAGAAAGCAGATTATGTATAGACTGCCATGGTTTCTCTGCAATTTGTGTGAAGGATTTATGATTGCAATCCTCAAACTGCTCATTCCAAAGCCAATGTGGCTACGCTGAGGACGTGAGGGTTAGCAGGCTGATGGTCCCTCTAATCAAAGTTGGAACAGGATTGGGGAAAAATGTTCCTGACCATTATGTCTTGATCAGTGATGTGTACAAGGATTTATTTAGTTTAGCATTTCCAGTTTTTGTTCCAGTGACAGAACTGAAGTAAAATTAACAGTAACTCAGCTGAGTATTGGACACTGGTTGATTCCCTTACAGTTTTTGCTGTGAGGATCATCATACTTTTATCCAAGACAGTGATTTTCAACCAGTGTGCCATGGCATACTGGTGTGCCACTGATAGTCCTCAGTTGTGCTGCGGGAACTTTGAGATTGACATTCATTAATAGGAAAGTTAGGGATTTAAACTGTCTGGTATGCCTTATCAGTGGTAAAAACAACGGATGGTGTGCCTTGAGAATTTCAGTGCCTTGTTAAGTGTGCCTAGATCAGTGAAATCACCGATCTAGGACCTTCCCTCAGAGGCTCACCCTTTCCTCACTTATGTATATCTCTTTATCTCAATGATGTCACATAAGAATGTATATCTTCATCTCAATATATATCTGAATATATATCTTCATCTCAATAATGTCACACACACACACACACACACACACACACACACACACACACACGATATTGTGAGGTGCCATCAGTAGCAAAATTGTATCCTGTTCTGCTCTCCTTCTCACCTGTCATTCAGGTACTTACACATTGGCTGCACTACAAAGAACTACTGAGTGGTTCCTTAGAGCAAACTGGTCTTGAATGTCTTCTCAGTTCAACACTAATGGGGTTGAGTAAGCTCTGTTTCTTACTCTTCAAGAAATACAAGCCCACAGATCTATTGGGTGCATGTTCCTAGATGCACAGTTCTTTTTGGGTCTTGACTGCCACCTAACCATTACCAAGGGCTGTCTGTAGGCAGGTTGACTGAATCTGAACACTGACAGCCCAATCCTATCCCCCATTTATAGCAGTGGGACATTGTCACATCACTTAGCAGAGGGATTTTTTTGAGTCGCTGCTGCAAAGCATTGACAAACTTAGCGGCTCACTGCCATAGCTGGTGACCAGTTCCAGTGTAGGTAAGCCAGCATGGGGCAGTTTGTGGGCAGGGAGTAATGGGATGTGTTGGGGACGGAACTGGAGGCAAAGGAGAAAGTGTGTGGGTCTAGATTGTGCACATTGGACTATATTGTCACATTTTAAAAGCTCCCTTTTTCAGATGTGCACCATAAAAATGGCTGGACTATGTCTGAATAGACTTCTAGGCAGTCTGTACCCTTACACAGAGGTCAGTGTGTGTGTTAATTATCTCTGGTTTTGTTCTAGCTGAATGCTAAAGTGTTGGGTGATAGGATTGGGCTGTAATTCTTAAAATCCAGAGAGTGGATTGTCTCCCTCTCTAATTTATGTTCTTTCAATCATCCTCAACCCAGTGCTTCATCTCAATAATGTCACATAAGAATGAAAAAACATAAAAACTCTCTTGCCAGGGCAGGCCACAGTCTATCTTCTAGTGTCACATTCTGTTTCCAGCTGGACGAATACTTTCAGGAAGGAATGAAAGAGGATCCTCATCTGGCTTCTGCCTATGGGCAAAATCCAGAGTAACTACAGGGAGTCCTTGCTCCGGTGTAAGAACAACTTACTCTGGATTCCAATATGAATTCCTCATAGGTTTTCACTAGGTGGTGCAGTAACTACGGGTGCATGTAAAGTCTCTTATGTGCTCCCTTGGTTACCCTGGATTTGGGGGTAAGGGAGTTACATTTAGCTATTTTGGCTACAATCCAGAGTAACTACGGGAACTTTTACACTGACTGTGCCACCTATGGGAAATCTATGGGAAATACATAGAGCACTCCAGAGTAAACACCTCTTGCATCTTCCTATAGTTACTCTGGATTGTAGGGTTTGACTAGTAACTTTTTATGGACTTGGTATCCTAGGACTTTGTCAAGGCTTTTTCAAAAGCCATCTCCGAAAGTGGCCATCATTTCCATCTTGTGTTCCTGGATTCCATACATTGTCTCTGTATTGCATGAAACAAAAATGGGAACGTTCCTCTGTTGTCCTGACTGTGCTGGGATGACACACACACCCTTTAAAAATGAGTTAAGAGGTGGTCAATCAATGAGTGACCTTCCCTCTGGCTTAGATAGACAAGGGGGCAAATGTTGGGCTATAAAGCCTCATGTGGACAGTATCAGATTTGGTATTCTGAGTCTGGAATTTACCCAGTCTAGAAATTAGAAATTTAGAAAATTGAGAAAAAATATCAGTTTAAAGTACTTCTAGGTTTTAAACCACCATCTTTGACAGTCAGATTTTTTTAATGGCCCTGAACCTTAGTATTATGATAGTGCAATTCTAACCCCACAGTACCATGCTGGTCTAGGGATGCCACAAAAATGCCATAAGACACTTCTGCACTATTGGGGCGGGGGAGGTGTGGGTTAGACCAGTGCACAGACATGTGTCAGCTTCCCCACACCACCACAGGAGCAGGGAGATGGGCTAGTTGCACTGGCCTAAATTGGTTAGGATTGCACCCAGAGATGCACCCAGAGACCCAGAGGAAAAGGTGCTCTCATAGTGGTGGCTATGGTTCATATCCTAAAGTGAAATTAAGCCCCTTGCTCCGGAGCAGTTAAGATGACTTTCCATAAGATAACACTAGAGGGTGACATTACTGCGTAGACCCGTAACTGCTATGGATTTTGCCCTATGAATGCTTTTCATGAATGACATCTGGCTAAAACCTTACCGTAGTGTTTCATGACCACAGATGGGTGGAAAAATTCTTAAGCTTGACTCCATAGCCTTGCTTGTCAATCGGATAATGGAAGACCTGTGAATTACGTGATTTCTGGCATGTATTCAAGTTTCACGGTGTTGACAGACCTCTGAGAATCCCTGAAGTGAACAAGAATCACCATAGTGGCAGCTTTGTTTCACTTCCCTTGACTTATCTTTTGCACTGATAGATAGGTCAATAACACTTCGGCATTCATTGAATGCCATGCTATGGAAGTGAAGACTTGGCAGTGAGTATTTTGCTGACAAAGATGGTATTGCTTTATGCTTGCTACTGTTTGAGGACTGGAGGAGCCAGAAATGTTATATAAGCAGCTAAAGTTTCTACTTCCTAGGAAGCAAGCTTGACTCCTATTCAACGTATGGGTACGTCCTTCCGAGAAGAAACAGTATGGATAGGGTTGTAAGAAAGGAGCGTTCCTTTCATCAGTTCAACTTTCTCTTTTGTTGTCCAACTGGCTGCCAGATCTGATGTTGCCGTCCTTGAGAAAGTGATTATCAAACAAAATCTGGACACGTACAAGAGGCTTTAAAGTTATAGTAGCAAAACAAACACATTCCCTGGATATTTTATTATTTTGTGAGAGCCTTTGACCTCTGTTTAAAGAGAATACTTTAAATGGAAATGTATACATTTCAACTTTCTAAAAGGAGGAGGTGAGATACACACCTTATTATTTTCTGTATTAAATAGTTCAGGAAGACTAGATTCCTGAACCTCAAAAGGAGGACAAGGTCTTGGATCCCTCTCAGCCTGGCCTTTCTGGCAGACAATGGCACACTTGCCTACTTATGAGTAAAGCTGGGGCACTTTCACTTTCTCATAGAGTTCAATGCATATTTTTGATTTTTAGTTTTTTGGCCATACCTTTTGATAGGAAGGGGATATTTGAAAACCAATTTTTGCATTGGATTTGCTCTTCATTATTAATCCAATGACATATGACATGATAGGGTACTGCACACCATTGCAAAGTTCCAAAATGAAGCCAAAGTGGAGGACAATGAAGCCCTTTTGGAGGACACCCAGTCAGAAGGATAAAAAAGAGGACAAATCTGGAAAATCCAGTCATATGATCACCCTCAAATTGTGACATTTAAGGAATAAGCTGAAATAATCAGCAATACATTCTTATGCATGTTTACTCAGAAATAAGCATCACCATGTTCAGTGGGAGTTTCTTCCAGCAAGGCCAAGATGGAAGGCCAAATAAACTAAAATCTTAAAAAACACCTTCAAAAACAAAAGTGCAGTGTGAGATTCATGGATGTGAGCATCATGTATTCCAAACAGCATTATAGACTGTAAGAAAGATTGGGATGCCAAATTTTGAACTGGTGCATGACTTTAATCATCCTGTTCCTTTATCAGCATTTTTACTACCAGCAATGAGTGGGTTATCTCTATATATGCAAAGCTACACCTGCTGGTTCTTGCAAATCAAAAAGCTTCTAAAGGCACAGCCAGCCTTTAAATGCACAGGCAACTTGGCTGTATTTTTCATTTCTTCTTTTTTTCCAAGTCATTTGACAAACCTACCTGGAATATATGAATATAAACGACAGGATTTCAGGTTACCCTCTAATCATTGTATTTGCCTGAGACTGGAGTTCCTTACAAAGGAAGACTACTAAAATCACAGTGACGAGCAAAAAAATAAAAACAAAAACATTGTTAGAGATTATTTGATTCTGGATCTTATAGCTTACCTACTATTATCTACAAAAATGGTTCTGTTCAAATGATCTTTAAGGTTGATTTTTATAATTTCTTCTAATTCTTTCATCTTTAGTCATTTGTAATGAACTTAGGCTGCAATCCTAAAGCCTAGTTAGGCCCCGTAAGCCCCAGGACAAGTGTTGTGCTGGCCTGGGGGTGTTACCAAAGTGCCATAAGGCACTCACCCTAGGGAAGGGTTAGTCCAGACAGGCGCTTGCCTCCCTACATCATCACAGAAATGGGAAGACCAATGAGTTGTGCTGGCCTAGGTTAGGATTGCACAAAGCTTTAACACAAAGCTTTAACCCGTTTCTGTGGTCCACATGATGGTTTGGGACAGAGATTATGGCTGCAATCCTAAAGACACTTTCCTGGGAGGAAGACCCATTGAACAAAATGGGGCTTACTTTTGAGAAGACATGGTTAGGATGGTGTCATATGTCTCTGTCCCAGGAATAGAGATTATGGGCACAATCTAGAATCCTTTCTCTGACGTAAGAATAATTTACTCTGGATTGCAATATGAATTTCCCATAGGTTTTCTCTAGGCTGTGCCATAACTATGTCGATGTAAATGTCTCTTACATGCTCCCATAGTTACTCTGGATTGTAGGGTTAGGCTGCAATACTAACCACACTTTCCTGAGTGTCAGTACTATTGAACTCAATGGGACTTACTTCTAAGTAGACATGCTTAGGATTGTACTGATAGTCTCTAAGTCCTTACTATCCATGAGGCCAGCAGAAGCTGTTACTCAGGTAGCACACTGACAGGACTTGCCCATCCCTCTCTGCCTAACTGCCTCCAGTGCTTCTTCTTTTTCCTACTCCCTGAATTGAAAAGGAGGCAAGGGCAGTGGTGGGCTCCAGCAGGTTCGCACCTACTCTATAGAACCGGTTCTTAACAAGAGATAGGACATATAAAGTTTAAAAATAGCCATTTAAAAGTGGCTGCTGGATGGACAGAGAACCGGTTCTTAATTTTTTTGAAGCCCATCACTGGGCAAGGGATAAAGAGAAGGAAGAAATATGGAGGAGAGACTAGAACACCGGAAAAGTGGGAGAAGCAGAGGCTTCAGTGGGAGACATAATTGGATAAGGAGGCACAATTTGGCATGTCTTCTCAGACATTAGAAAGTCTTGGGCTGTCCAGGAGGTTCTGGATAGCTATCACTACAAGAAAGATTTCTGGTTGCACCTACAAAATTCACCAAAAGAGATTGAGGGTATAAATAGCCTTGCTTTTTATTTACTGGGCTAGTTATACAAAATACAAGTAGATAACTGCCTCTATAACTGAGGATCTATCACTATTTGCTTCTCAGTGAAAAACATTGCACTTCATTGAAAGCTTGAAACACTACTCCCCTGCAGTACTGCATGGGAAAATTTTTTTTACTGAGGTCCCCGAATGGGGTGGACCACGGTTCTCGGAGAAACAGCCGAGAGGTAAGAGGAGATTCAAATACAGATCCTTTATTAACACCTGCGCAGTGGACTGGCAGTGACTATGCCAGCCAAGATACACAATTAGGAAATTACCTTTATAGGACGGTTTCAGTTGGGAGGGAGCAAACAGTTTCAAGAGTTTGGGGCAGAGGAAAAGAGGGGAAGACAAAGGATTTGGTAATAAGAAACAGTTGATCCTCAAATTTTTACAACTCTAAACAGCATCCTGGCCTGGCCGGACACGGACAGACTCACATTTCTTTGAGATAAAAGGGATATGGCAGAGAGCTCTGACCTTACTGGTGGGTTACATTGACTTATTTATAGAAGCTTTTGGCCTTTCTTTATTGCTTTTTTTGGGGTGTGGGTGGGTTGTATATTAACTGAAACAAGCTAGTTTTGGGCCCAGTTTGTTTGAGGCCCAGGCCATGCGGCTACACTGTCTCCCAAACTATTTCCCTTCTTTCTTCATTTTAAGAATCTTAACAAAGTTTTAACAGCAATTTTTTGCTATCGCACTTCTTTCACCTGGACACCTTGTTAATTCTGACTGCTGATTTCTTTTAGCAGAAGCTATATTTGCCCACTTCCGATTCCATCCCAACCTCTCTGCGTTACTTTTTTCATTTAATTGGATCAAATACATCAGGAGGTATAAAACTCTTTTTTGGTAATGATGGCCTGTGTGTTTTTCTCAAGTGACTTAGAAAAAAAAAATTAATAGTGTGCATTTGCTTCAAAAATCTAAAGTTTGACAAATCCATATGTGGATGGAGCCAGTATTTCTCAGAGCCTTAACTTTGCCTTTCACCAAGGAAATGCTGCAATCACTTCATCTGTCACTCAGCATTTACCTAAGTAGACCATTCATTTAATTTAGCCCTTCTTTGACTTTGGGCCCAATCCTAACCATGCACAACATCAGAAGAATGCACATTCTGCCAGCATAGTGTGGTTTCCAGCTATTGAAAATGCAGTTCTTAAGAAGAGTGTTGCCTGGCCACAACCAGAAGCAGCATATGGCTGAATCAATTACTTGGATGAAGGGATACGGGGGAGCCTGATCAAATTTGCAGATGACACCAAGCTGGGAGGAGCAGCGAACACAACAGAAGTCAGGAGAAACCTCCAGGAGGATCTAGATAAACTAGAATACTGGGCTGTAACAAATAGAATGAACTTCAACAGGGAGAAGTGGAAAGTTCTTTACTTGGGCAATAAAAACCACAAACACATATGAAGTGGGAGATACTTGGCTTGGCAGCACAACATGTGAGCGGGATCTTGGAGTTGCCATGGATCACAAGCTGAACATGAGTCAGCAGTGTGAACAGTAATGGGATTCAAAGAAATTAACAACTGGTTCTATGCACATCTGGCAGTCACTTTTAAATGGCTATTTTTAAACTTTATATGTCCTATCTTTCGTTAACAACCGGTTCTATAGAGTAGGTGCGAACCTGCTGGAGCCCACCACTGAGTGTGATGTGTCTGCGAAGAAGGCAAATGCCATTTTAGGCTGCATTAAGAGGACTGTAGTATCCAAGTTGCAAGAAGGTATAGTTCCTCTTTATTCTGCATTGGTTAGACCTCACCTTGAATCCTGTGTTCAGTTCTGGGCACCTCAGTTTAAAAAAGATGCAGGTAAACTGGAGCAAGTCCTGAGAAGAATGACAAGAATGATCAGTGGGATGGAAGGGAAGCCCTACGAGGAAAGGTTGGGGGGAACTTGGGGTGTTCAGCCTGGAGAAGAGAAGGCTGAGAGGAGACATGATTGCCCTCTTCAGATACCTGAAGGGCTGTCATATGGAGGAAGGGGCTTATTTGTTCATAGCTGCCTCTGAAAACAGAACTAGAACCAATGGGTACAAACTGCAAGAAAGGAGATTCCGGCTGGATATCCTGAAAAAATTCCTGACGGTGAGGGTGGTTTGGCAGTGGAACAGATTGCCAAGGGAGATGGTGGACTCTCCCTCACTGGGGGTCTTCAAGCAGAGGCTCGACCAGCACCTGTTGGTGATGCTCTAGGAGGATTTCCTGCTACAGGCAGGGGGTTGGACTAGATGACCTACTGGGTCCCTTACAACTCTAGGATTCTATGAATCCATGCAGCTACAGCCACTGCTGCCTACAACCTTAGTTATGGTTGCAAACAGAGGGAGGCAAAGAGGGGATGTGGAGGGGGGGGGGGGGTGGAAAAGAGGAATGGGGTTTGTTGAGTTTAATTGATGCCAACAGGGCCTGGGAAGAGTGTGGATCAAGTCCAGGAAGGAGTAGTTTGGGCATCAGCAATCCCTGCCTAGGATCCTCTTCTGAGAATGACAATCTGTCCTGGACCTCCCCTGAAGTGATGTCTTGGCCAGTAACATCACACAGGAAGTGACACTGCTGTGATGCTAGAGTTTCTCCAGTCTACTAAGAGCTCTTCCATGTCTACCCATTGTGTTCAATGAATCTTACTCCCAGAAAAGCTGCTTGAGTGCCCCATTCCGAGATGGCGGCACTCAGTGCCAGATTTCAAGGTGGCAAGATGGTGACGCCCAATTTTACATGACCCTCCAAGTGGGTCCAAACCTCCACTTTGAGAACCACTGCCTGGTGTAAGGGAATAAATGTTTCCTTACCCCAAGATGGCCACAACATGCCAGAGTCCTCTATGAGATATAGCAGACTCCACAATGGCACTGCAGCCTTGATTGCAGCACAGGCCTTTACAGTGGATTGAGCTGTCTGGCTTTTATGTGAGAACTTGTGAAATATCCACAGACAGGGATCACTTCACTTATAGTTTCACACTGAGTCCCTGGAATATTTGGATTTAAATTCATTGTTATAGTTACAGGCAGCCAATTTCACTTCTCTGGACTAATTTTCTAAATGATGTGGAATCGATAGTGGTGTGAAAATAAATGTGTGAATGTTAACTTTTCTTATTTTTATACTACTTCGTCACAGCCGATGCTAGTCTGGTTATAGTCTGCAATTTGGGACCATGCCAAGACCTTGGGGATCTCAAATATGTTTTTGAAGGATTCTTGCTGTTTCAATGTTGTTTTCCATAGCTGAGTTGGTGTAATTTGCTGCAGTCCAAGAATGTCAAGGTGTTTCTTGAGACTTCTAGGAAGTGATCCATGGAGTCCAGTAAGATATGCCCCCACAACCATTTCACCTGATCCAGTGGGCCTCTAGCTATTTGCTGTTGCCTGCATGCAATCAGAGAGGATTTTGTATCATAAGCCCAAGATAGCATTGGGTCAATAGTTTGAATTCCAGTTTAGGTAATATTTAGTGGCAAGTTCCTAGGTTGGGAAAAAGGATATTTATATCAGTAACCCTGTTCAAAGACAACAGTCTGTATTCACTGAGAAGCAGGTGAATGGGGCATATTGAGGTCCTTGACTGGTGGCAAGCCTGGAAGGTCTGGTGGCTTGGAATCAGATGTATGATTCACTAGAAAATTATGCAGATAGGCTGTTGATGGAATCCTATACATCTATTCAGAAGTAAGCCCCAATGAGTTCAATGGGATTTACTTCCAAAGTATCTGGATCACAACCTATGAGCAGGTCAACATGTTTCTCAGCCTGAGGAACCAGGCCAAAGCCAACACTGCAATTGGATCATGTGGAACTCTATAAACACCTTGTGTCAGCATCTTATCATTAAAGTTGACACACCATAGCTGGTTATCTTAGTGGTGGCAATACAGGGCAGCAGAAATAAGGCTAGAGAACAAACATTATCATACCTTGAGGAAAACTTTGTGATTAGGGTTGCCATATGTCCCCCCCAAACAGGGACAATCCCGATTTTTGAGGATGGTGTTCACATACTGGCAAATGGGCAGAGGGTCCTGCCCCGATTTTGTGGAAGAGAATTATGGCAACCCTATCCATGATTGCCCCAACTGCAGGAAGCATGCAGAACATGCTCCACTGGCACTGCTATGCCAATGCTAGTTTGGATTTGGTTAGGAGTTCGTTAGGATTGCAGCTCCAGTTTTTTACAAGACCATTGAGAACAAAAGGAGTTGACTGAAATTCGAGTAGGCCTTGACAAATATCCAGGTCAGGAGAAATGGATGATGTGGAATTTTGTTCACGAACTGAGCAAGCGACTGAAGAGCAGGTAGATCCTTGGATACTGTTGCATTATTTTTCCTCATGTGCAAACTGTCAGATTCTGTCTGGTTGGTGTTTGCCCATCCATCTTGAACCTCTGCTGGTGTTAGGTTTACATTTACTGGTGTTGAGTTGTACTAAAGGGCAGAGGCAATAAATAAATCTGACTGTAAGTTATGAGTCGCAAGTCAAAATGAAATAAAATCTCGTCTAAATAAAAAAGCACAACTCTGGATCTGTAGTCAAATAGTCCAATTTATGGGCAGCAAAAAGGCTGTACTGTATATCAACATTTGATTCTCAAGGTTTATTTTAGTCAAATGCCGGTTGATGTGACAGCTCAGAAATGAAAAAGGTGTTTGCGCCGGCCAATGGATGATGTATGACAGCAAAACATTATATGCTTTCAGGAGGATTTGTCAAATAAAGCATCTCATGAATATGTTGCCTGTGCTCCTTTTTAAGCTCTCTCATTGTCGAGCATTGAAATAAGGCCAAACCTTTAAAACGAATTTTACACTTTTCTTCTCCTGACACCTGTAGGGGGAATGCTGTTCTGCTGATAAACTGCCCATGCCTGTGGGAACAATGGTGGAGAAATAAAAGCAGAGAGGTTTCTTTTTTAATATATGTTTAACCTTCAATAAGATATATGACCATAGGTTTCAGTTGATATGGCCTCAAAATCTTGGAAGATAACCCCCCTCTCTCACACACATGCACATGAACAAATCTATTCCTCTGCCCTTCTTCACAGATTAAATAAAAAAAACATATTTTCAAACTGGGTTGATCATATTTTATGAATCTACATGTGTAGGATTTCTTACACAGCTTTCTTGTACTACAATTTCAAGGGTGACTGAGTTGGATAGAGAACGGAAGAAAAGGCATTGTCTTTTGCTTATTCTAGGAAAAAAGAATAATTAGGCTCCAAAACCATTTTATGACAGAACCATGGCAAACTGTACTTTGTCTTTCTATGCTTTCCTTATCTGGCCAGGCACTGAAAATGTAAAGGATTACTACAGAGTTGTACTACAGAGTTACAGGCAACAGAGTTTAAAGTTGCTTATTGTATGGTCTGTGTTGGGGTTTGTGCTGATGAGATAAGAAAAACCAAGTCCTACAACCAGAGCTTGACGCAGCAACACATGATTATTATGAACACTCTTCAGAACAAGGACACATAGCTGGAATACAAACTACCTTAAAGCTGACCTTGCATATTGATGGCCTTTTCCCGTTCTACACGCATAGCACACAATGCAGCTTTAAAATCTGTGAATTACTTACAGCTCAATGCTATCCTGTGCTGAATCAGGCTGCCAGCTGTATCCAGTGCAGGATAGGAGATGGTGCTGCACAACTCAAAGGGTTTTATGTCCCCTTGGGCCTATATCCTAAAGTAAAATTAAGCCCCTTGCTCCAGAGCAGTTAAGATGACTTTCCATAAGATAACTCCAGAGGGTGACGTAACTGCGTGGACCTATAACTGCTATGGATTTTGCCCTTAGCCCATGTAGCTCTGCAACCACTGCTCTGGGGCTACTCTGATATGAACCAGCAAAATAGGCAGTACAGTTCGGAGCAACCCAATGTACTGCCAGACTGCTTGGGACAAGGTTTAGGATCTGAAGGCATTCCCAACATCCCTTCATCCCTCATTAGGGAACACTTGTGGGTATTTTTTTTACTCTTCGTAGCCTCTTTTGGAATGGTTTGGCATTGTGATTCTGCTGTGTGCTGCCAGAGGTAAGCAGGGTGGACAGTTTGCCCTGGATCCCCTCCAGAACTCTCCCTGTGTGCCTCCCCATGTGCCTGGAATGCTCACTTCTTCCTGGAAGTGAGCATTTTTCTAATTTAGAACTAGCTCCACTCCCTCTATAACAGCCATTCCCTCCGGAGACATCATCCTGCAGAAAGTGACAACATCAAATTAACACTAGTGTGAACCTGACTGGGACTTAAAAAGAGAAAAGAAAGAGAGTGATGGCAGCTAAGTGTGTCTTGTTAATTTTCTTTGGCTGCTTTAACCTTGTTCAGGAAATACGGTACAACTTGAGTGGCAGGAAATGGCTGCTTTACTCAATTGGGTTTCTCAGCAAGATACTAGTTGAAGAGTTTCCATAAAGAAGAAAAGCAATCAGGACCTGATAGACAGTCATAAAGCAGTGGGTTTAATTTAGGGTAGAGTAGCATGGCTAACTTGAAAAGTTTTTAAGGGTGGCTATAAGGTGGTTAACTTGAAACGTTATCCACATTTTTCCGCTTTATGCCTTTTCTTCAGGTGATTGCTGCCTGCTGCATCCCATCCTAATCTTCTCTTGGAGCCAAACTATGCATTAAATTAGGTTGCAGTCCTGACCTCCACTTAGGCTGGCTGAAGCCCCGACCTAAGTCCTGTGCCGACCTGGGGGTGTCACAAAAATGCCATCATGCACTTCTGCCCCACTCCTGGAATGTTAGGCCAGTGCATAAGCATGCGCCAGCTTCCTCACACCATCACGGAAAGATATGCCGGATGAGTTAGGCTGGTCTAAACTGTTTAGGATTGTGTCCACAGATACATTGTTTGACCCAAGTGTGTTTGGTTTAGGTTGGAAAACTGATCATGACTGAGTAGATCCAGTTCAGGATTATATTGTAGAGATACAAGGAGGCATCCTGATCTGGTTTGGCAAGCTCCACTATCTGCTATTTCTCCCTAAGAGGGAAGATTCAGATCTGATGGAACTGCACACTGATCTCACCCCCTTCCTGCCCTGGTCCCTACCCAATCCTACTACCCCTTGCTCAGTTCTGGCCAATCCCCATTTCCTCCTTCCCTGACATTTACTGATAGCTGACACTGCTGGAGCGAATGCATAAAGAATGACACATTCTTGACACTCAACACCAGTGTGGAGGTCAGCACCACAATCAAGTGACTTTAGGATCAGGTCCTTATCCTATTAGGTGTTGGATGGCTGGTACCTGGGATGTTATTCTAAACAAGCTTCTGTTTGAAATAGCTTCTGGTATTGGATGAACCTGTTACCCAAATGTAAGATTCTTGAACACATTCTCTTTAACCCATTAAGGGCAAAATCCAGAGCCCTTACAAAATTAAGGTCCACGCAGTTACGTCACCCTCTAGTGTGATCTTATGGTAAGTCATCTTAACTGCTCCGGAGCAAGGGGCTTAATTTCACGTAAGGATATAGGCCGAAGACATTTTCATGTGCTTTTAAATAATAATTTGTTTCAAGCCTTTATAGAAGAGACAGAGTACTAGGGTTGTCGAAATGGGAGAGATCATTAGGAAAGATAAATGTTGCACTTTCTGATTTGCTTTCCAAGTTAACTAAATGGTGTGCTGATTAAGAAACAGCTAAGCACTGTTCTGCAGTTGTCAGCCTAGACAATATAAGCCGTTTGGAAGGTCAGGATGGGGAATTAATGTAATTTAAGTAAATAAATTGGATGAACTTTAGTGTCAGAAAATTAGTCTTTGTACAAATTAATTTGCATGCTGGGTTGAAAGGTTCTGAGTAGTCGTGGTTTTTTGTGGCAAATTTGTTTCCAAGTGCAGAACAGGCAGGAAGCATATGAAAGGGAAGACAGGAGAGTTAGTACCGTAGTATCATTGTAGTAAATGCTATCCTATCAAATGTTAAGCATGTGCTGATTCTGGGTTCAGAATTTTTTTTTTTTGTATTGCATTGAGATGTTTGGATCCATGTTTTTATATAAAATGTTGTTGACAGACAAGCTTTTTCCTCTGAATTTGATATGTGAACAACCCTGCTGGATCAGACCAAAGGCCTATCTAGTCCACCTTCCGATATATCAGTGGCCCACCAGATGCCTCAGGGAGCAAACAGCTAATTTTTACCCTGTGTCTTGCTTTCCACTATTTAATGCATTTTGAGTGGAATTTAGAGCTCAGAATTTAACCCTACAATCCTGAGTAACTACGGGTGCACGTAAGAGACTTTACGTGCACCCGTAGTTACTGCACCATCTAGTGAAAACCTATGGGAAATTCATATTGCAATCCAGAGTAATTTGTTCTTATTCAAGAAGAAGGACTCCCCGTAGTTACTCTGGATTGCACCCTAAATTGCCATCCCCTTGCACCAGGCATTCGGAGTTAACTACAGAGGAATGGCTACAACAAAACAACAACACCCTGTGAATGAAAGCCACATTCTGCTGGGAGTTGAGGGGACAAATGACTCATTATCTTGCTAACATCTCCTTTGCCCCAAATTCCCCCATAATATAAAGTGTAGCCCTTGTTGGAATTGCTGGGGGTTTACGTCGAATTGAGCTGTTAGAAATGGAGTCAGAGATTCAACTATTTTGGCAATGAACTAGGTTGATTTAGGGGCATTAGAGTGATTATCATTAAAATTTTCAGGGAGAGTAGCTTTCTTACTAGTAAGGCCAACTGAGTGTAATGGGAATTACTTCTGAATTCTAAACAAGAGATTACGCTGTTATAATTTCTCCCTGGAAATTATTGGAGGGATGGCAGCAAAGGAGTGTCTAAAATGGAAAGAGTGATTTCTCCTGGAAAACCACACAAAAATATAGAAAAAGCCATTTCTTCCATACTTCAGTGGACTACTAAGATCGGGGCTTAAAAATATTAAAATACAGTATTCTCATATAATACTTCTTTATTCATGTATCCAGTTTAATGTTATCCCCAATGAAGGTGTGTTGTTTTGCATCAGTGAATAGTCGAAATGAGAGTTTCATATCATTTATATCTGTCTAAACGTACATGCTTGTTTTCCAACAGTTAATGCATTTTGAGTGGAATTTAGAGCTCAGAATCAGACAAATGCCCATGTTTAATTTAAGGCAACCAGTTGACATCTGTTCAGTCTATTAAAGCAGCAACTATGCCAAGGAATACAACCAGCATATTACTCAACGTCATCTCAGGCAATGACATGTTGTAGAACATAAGGACAAACAAACAAATAAGTATTTTATCCAAAGCAGACCATCGTCTTAGTTTGAGTAAACCATTTGCCAGCCCAGCTGTGCTTTGCAAAATAGCATATTAGTTTCAATATTTATTTGCTAGATGTGCTTGTTTACTTAGTGAGAAAACCCAAAGGACTTCTCCAAGAAATATATTGTCTTGTGCAAACTTTATGGGTTATTTGTGACCTATCTTGTACTGGTATAATATTGGACTTGATTACTTGCACCAAAAATGAACACTCACCAATCATGAAAAAATCTTGATATTTAGGATCTCATTGATATCCCATGTCATAACAACACATTATAGAAGAGAAACTTCTATAATGGGATAACATTATATGGGATAACAACACATTAAAGAAGAGAAACTTGTAACCTGCGACATTTGTCCAGAAAGGAGAAGGTTCCTTTGTCAATTCAGTTCAAATCTACTGAAAAGATACTGAAATACTTGAAGTATACTCAAATCTTCTGAACGTATACATATGCGTATGTTGTTGAAAAGATAGTTTCGTAAAATATTTATCAGAAACAAGGAGACTAGAGAGGCTCCAGCTCATTGCTATGCTGTTACCAGCACATTATCAACAGTTGCCTTCATCAAAGTTAGGTGAAAATCCAGAGTAATTATTGGTTGTGTTGCTGCAAACTGCTTTGAGGGCATCTTACATGTATGTGTCAGGATCATGCATGTTGATTTCACTTGTGTGGGTTGTGTTGCTGCAAACTGATTTGAGGATGTCCTACATATATGTGTCATGATCAAGCATGCTAAAAGGTTTTCAATTTTAAAAGAGTTGAAATTAAGTACAGGAAAGCAATATGAGTATTTTTGCTTTATTTTAACATGTCCTACCTTTGTCCTACATTTTTGGGGTGTCCTACATTTTTTTAACCGGGTAGGACTTTTGGCTTGGGGGAACATGAATTTTGGAGAGCTTGGGGGGGAATTTTGGGTTTGGCATCTGGTTACCCTGCATATATTATTAGCCTTTCTTCCAGAAACATACATTTTGAAGAGATGAATGTGACTCTGGAGAGTGCCTCCTTGCCATGCAAAGTAATATGGAAGTCACCCTAAATAATCTGTTTTCATTTGTGTGATGCGGGGACATATGGAAACATGTAGGTTATGTTCAGAGCAGTCGCTGTAGTTGCTGTGTACCACTGAGGATTCATTGTAAGCAGGGAATGTTCAGATGGCTTTTCCACTGATTTGAGTAATTTAGAGTTAGTGTTTTAATTCTCCTAACAATACAAATAGACTTCAATTCTCATGCATGAGTTGGCGAAGCTTCCATATGTCTGCTTATACCTATTCCCTGAGGGGTTAGTTATAAATAATAGAAAATGAAAAACAAAGTAATGTTAATTTGAGAAAATAAGCAAAATGTTACGTAGTGTCTCTGTAGCGTTTTATATTCGCATAGATCTGTACCAATATCATTGCTCATGACAACCCTTATTGCTTGTCAAAATGATCCATTTTATAAATGGAGAAATTTAGAATGTAGAATTGTTAAACAATTTATCTAACCCTACAATCAAGAGTAACTACAGGAAGACGTAAGAGGCACTTACTCTGGATTGCTCAATGCATTTCCTGTAGGTTTACTATGCATTTACTATGGCGGTCTTAAAGGTCCCGTAGTTACTCTGGATTGTACCCTAAGCCTTTGTGGCTACACTGTGGTAAAACATTATTATACAAGTTCAAGCTATGACTTCTTCTATATGATACGTAACCAAGTTACAAAGTTTATGAAGTGAGCAAAAACAGGAAGTGTGAATGAGTCGTACTTCCTTTTTTGGCTCTCTTAATAAACTTAATGAACTTTGTACTGGATCAGTCAATCAACAGTATTTATATACTGCTTTTCAACACAAAGTTCACAAAGCAGTTTACACTGAAAATGAACTAACAAGTGAATCTCAGGTATAACAGAAAATAGTAGTTTGAAATACAGCTAAAAGTTTCCATTTCAATTCCTTAAGTTTGGCTGGAGGGCAATTTGGTTTTGAATTACTCACTCAAAGGGCTAACAAAATGGGAAGGGTTCATCAGCCCTATATATAAGAGCTAGGAAAATGAAGTCAGAAATGAAGAGCTGTATCACTGTTAAATCATCTTGTTGAACTAACTGAAAGAAAAAAAGCAGGCCTCTGTCAGTCTAAAAAGACTATGGTATTGTGCTTGGCGCTGCATACACTGCTTGCGAAGCATGAAAGCCTGGGTTGGATTGTTATGGAGGATAGGCTGTTACCCAAGCAGCAAATCCCCCCTCTCCACGCCACTGAATTAGTGCAATGGAAAGGCAGAGCCAATACGATTGGATCCAGCTGGCGTCACAGAGCTGGGCTAAGGACAGGAGCTCACCCTGTCTTGTGGGGCCGACCCGGGTCTCGAACCCTGGCCTGCTGGTTAACAGGCACAGCGTCTTTACCACTTGCGCCACCCACAGCCCTTATTCTTAATTGAAAGAATACCACTAATATCACTATGAAAAATATCCTATAAATAGAAGTAGACCTGTCTGTTAGTTTCCCCTACTCAAAGCAGCCATGATCCTGGAGTTTGTGTTCCGGAGTCCCAGATATCTCCTTTGCGTCTTTGTCCAGACTATTTGTTCTACTTGTTCATTTCCTTGCTCTGGCGGTAAGACTTTGTTGCCCCATTGAATTTATTTGGACCTGTGCCTGTGATTTTGCCATCAGAAGTCAGAGTGGACCCAGGTAGGTTCTCTAAATTTAGAAAAAAATTCTTCTCAAATACAGATAGTTGATATTTGCTATATTTATACTTCTTAATCCAGACATTCCCCCCTTTCTGCACTTAATTCTTTATAAAAATAATTGCATGTAAATGGATGTGCTAATAATATGTTGATTAAAAATGTGTTAATTTTACATCACCAAATAATTATCATTAGTTGAAGCCCAATACTCTACAAAATGGCTAATTTTTCTTCAACCGTTTTGCATTTATATCAGTAACAGAGATTAACATGGTGCTGAAAAGCTCATTAGGCATTCCTAGAGATTTTTGCTAATTTGCTTAACGTATTACTATAATTTAATCAATTTTTTCACAAAAGCAGCTACGTTAAAAGTGATGCCATCCTAATTAGAAGTATCAAGGACAGCAAAAAAGTTTCCTTTTCATAACTAGATAGTGTGCCACTCATGAGCACAGAGTTTTATGTCTTCCCCAGTGTTGTATTGGAAAGAAGAAAGAGACTTCAAAATGAGGAATATTGATAGCTGTAGAGAAGTTCCTTCCTTCCTAGAGATCTCGGCACAAGGCTATCTGAAGATATTTTGGCCAGTTATGGGTATTATAGGAGGTTCAGTAATAAATAAATGAATAAACAAACAATAATGAAAGACTAGAACAGCCCTTTTGAACACTGTGCGGTGACTTGTAGATCATTGAAGGAGTGACCTTAATGCTGCTACCAAGAAAATGGTTATATCATTGTTTCATATTAGATTACCTCACTTTTGTGACCTCACTTTTTCTACATCAGCATTTCCCAAACTTTATGTCACAAGTCCCAAAGTGGGGGCCACTGGTGGGTTGCAACCCAATATGCGGTGGGTTATGATATGGTGTTCAAATCTGCCCCCCAATACCTTACTTACAGTTCCTGGAGGCTGTTTCTGGGCATCAAAATGCTTCCCAAACACAATCAACACTACCTCCAGTTCATGGAAGCTACTTCCAGTTTGCTTCCATGACTCCAATCCAGGAGACATTCTGTGGCCCACAGAGGCCAAGGGAGTAGGTTGTGAGCCTCAGAACATCTTCTGGATGTGACAGGAAAGTCACAGAAGCAAATTAAAGTAGCTTCCATGAACGGGAAGTAGCATTGATTGTGTTTGGGAAGCATTTTGATTTTGAGAAGCAGCTTCCAGTGACTCTAAATAAAGCTTTGGGGACCGATTTGAGCACTGTGTCACAGTCCACTGCAGGGTACCAGATGAGCTGCAGTGCCAAGAAATTTGGGAACCACCATTTTACATTACTAAAAATGCAGAAATTCAAGTGAAGAATGTGGATGACTTTTGCTCCTCCTCTCATGCATCTGGAGGAGAACTGGGGAACGAGGGTATGTATACATTCAAGTGGGTGATGTTGTATGGAGAGAATATGACTACCCAGGGGTCTTTTTGAGGGGGAATGCATTGGAACGGAGTACTGGCACCTCTGTAGGTGTTGAGTGCCCCCCCCCCCCCATAGACATGCCTATGATTGCAAATAACAATTTCATGGTGAGTACCTGTGAGTACCGGCAGGTAAGTTCTAGCATGTATTTTTCAGGAAAGTAGCACTGTGCCTACCCCATATGTCCAAATGCACATGTCTAATTCTGGAACTGGGGAGAGATGAAAGATGGGTCACACACTTTTTTGTCTGCCTTTTGAAGATCTAAGCAATTCACAGCCTGAAAAGAGCTCCATCCTAAGTATGTCTATTGTTGTTTAGTTGTTAAGTCGTGTCTGATTTCTCCTGACACCATGGACTGCAGCACACCATAACTAGACAGCCTATTATATTATAGCCAATGAGGCATGTCTTCATCATTGCACCCAGCACGAGAGAGGCAAGTTGGCCAAGTGATACGCTTATCTCACTTCTCAAAACTTCTTTTTTTCTACTCCTACAATATCTCTGCATATTTTTCTTTTCAGTCTCCATTGTATCTTCTGGATTCTACAGCATTCACTACCATTTTAATTTGTTTTTGCTCATAAAAGAAAAAAAATGGGCGCCTCATCAAAACTGACTTTGCTAAAGTGTCCTTCTATTGTATCAATTTTGTTTTATTGTAAGGCAGACAATTGCTTAAATTTGTATTCAAACACACACCATCCAATTATTGTGCATTCTTTCTGCAGCTAGTTGAAAGTGGGTTTGCTTCTATTCAGTGTATAACTGTCTGAACAAAGAGAGACTTCGGTTTTCTTATATTAGATATTTCATAATAGGGTATATTGTATACATAGTATTATGTTTAGGTAGATTTACTAAATTCAGAGTAACTATTCTACTAGATGCATCGGAGCAAAGTCCATTTGCGTCAATGCAGCTACAGCGCCATCTAGTGTTAACCTATGAGAAATTCATATTGCAATCCATAGTGAATCTTACATCCGTCAGAGCAACTACTCCCGTAGCTACTCTGGAATGGGGGGGTTATACAGAATATGCTTTCAAAATGGCATTGCAGTTTTAAAATCTGAAGACATGACGAATCCTCTTGCCTTATCTCTTCCTTGGAAAAAATGCAGGGGGTGGGTGGGGAGGTGAGACCATAGCTTAGTCAAAGATGATGCTTTTGCATGTTGCAGCGTCATACCAACTATGGACCCAATACCGTGGATCTGTTCTGCTGATGGAACTCACCTCCAGTCAGTGACACAGTGTGCTTTAGGGTGGTCATAAAAGGTGACTTGCTGTTTTGGTCCATCACGTGCTAGGAGTCTCTGAAAACAACCTTGTGGCAGAAAGTTATCACAGAGGAGCGAGTGGTGGGTGGAACCAGATCCCTCTTTTTCAACCTCAGTCTGCCTTTCTACGTCCACTCAGACTTGCGTCAGCAAAATCATTAGCACAAATCTTTCACTAACAACAGAAGATGTCTGGGACTCTTCTCCCTAAAGGATGCAGAGCATGTACTTGATGTGGCTACATCGCTGGAAGAGGGGATTAGATAGGATTGGAGTATAATACATGCTGGTTCTCATCTTACTTGCCTCATCTTCTCTCTCACATGTTTCCTTTCACCAATGTCTTTCTTTCCCCCTTGACGGTTATTTTTTACTTCTCCTACTGGTCCTTTCATCCAAAGGGCTATTCAAAGAATTTGTACTTGTATTAATACTTTCCTCTAAAGAACCATGGTTCAGCAAGGATTCAGTCCTGGATCTTACCAGCCACATAAAACCACATTGGCTGTAATTCAGCAATCTTTCTAAAATTCATAGTTGGCAAAATATACTTTTGGCCATATCCTATCTGTTCTTATTTGGGCTCTGTGCTGAGAAAACTCATATTACATCACTGCTAAGTCTGGTCCACTGGTGTAGCAGTTTCTACAGTGACATGCAGACCAGATCTAGCAGTACCATTGGCTGTTAGCCATGGATGTGCAACAGCCTGCAGAGACACCCCACCCCACAGCAAATAAGTAAGAGAAGGGGATTCTATAAGACTGGAATTTAAAGGTAGATTTGCAGATTTTAGGGGTTTTGTATTATCATCAGTTTGCAAACCGACTCACAAAAACACATGTGCATGTGCATACGCATATTGCTAGAATTGGTGTACCTCTGAAAATGCTAATTTAAAACCTTCTTGCATGCTTGAAGAATACCCTGAGTTGACAGTAGTTAGACCATCTGGTCGCCCTTTAGGGGTTTGATCATCGTTGTTTTTAAATGTACTTTTACCAAATACTGGAAGAAGCAAATCAGATGGAAATGCAATCATGGGCAATTCAAAACAACGTGAGCTCTTCATTTATGATATATGGAAAAAATCAGAAGACAAATGTCTCCTGGGCATTATAGTAAATGAACCAGAACATGAACTGGAAAATAAAAAAAATGTAAACTTACAACTGACATAATTTAATTTAAATTTAGTGTAAATACACAGATAATGCTGCTCGCAAGTCCTGTACTATTACAACTAAAAATCCATGTTGTTATATGCTGTTGGCATTAAAAGTACCCATTTTGGAACAATCTCCCTTAAACCCATTATTTGCTGTTAACTTTACATTTACAGGAGCATTGTCAGTTGTCCTCGTTTTCACATCTAAGTCCCTGCGGTATGTTTATGCAGTTCTCAGTTTAGCCAGCTGTTTTATGTGCAAAGCCTCCAGTGAATTTAGAAACATTTTGCATACTTGTTTGCTCTGTGCAGCCTTTCTTCAGTATAGAATTTATAGAGAAATAAATTCTGAAATAATTAGGAATGCTGAGAATTGCCGAGAACAACCTGGATGGCTTTTTAATGTACTGTTGGAATATACTCCCATTACGAGTGATTAACAGAATGATATAAACATGTTAATCTGGATCAAGGATCTCCATAAACCTAGTCTTCTCTGTTGCCACTCTTGAGCTTTCTGTGCTTCAGGTATAATACTAGACTGATAACACTGGTGTATAGAAAATGGCATAATGTGTTTTACCGGGTTTTGAGTCACAGAAAAAGATATAATCATTTTGTTTAGCAATATGCTTCTAAGCCAGATCGCAGGGCTCAAAAGCTATGCATTTTCCATCTAAGAGCTTGGCATTGATCGCACATTGTATTCTGCACCTGTATCAGAGGTAGTTTCTAGGGCTACTGCGCTCTGATCATTGGTCCTTTAGAGTCGCTGAGACGCATTCCATAGATTTCAAAAGGCTTTAGATCAGGCCATGTGATACTAAGTAGCATTGCTGTGAATGCATTTTGTTTGTGAGTTATTGTCCCAGCTTTAGCAGGTGTTGATCTTCAAAATGCAAGCTGGCTGCACTGCATGTGGTTAAGAAGTACGAGGCCAACACTGGCATTATATCATTCAGCATATATTTCCAGCATTCCTCAAGTGTAATGCCCTGAAGAATGAGAAGCTTTGATAAGTCACAATAAGTTATTAGGTTCTTCCAAATCTAGACTCGCTAGCTCAGAGCCCCCAGATCAGGGGCTTAAGCTGTCATATGAAGCTCAGCATGCACAGGCCATGTCTCCTTCCGGATAAAGAACCATCTCTGCCATTCTTTAACCATCTCTGCCGTTCTTTAACCATTCTGGATAAAGAACCATCTCTGCTTCTGGAAGAGGATTAGAATACTGGCTGGAGTGGCAACCTGGAGAGGGGTCCAGGCAGATGGCTTGGGCGGGGAGGTCATCAATTGACTGCCCCTCTATCTTGACCTTTCAGCATGATTATTTCATGTCACTCTATGGCCAGGTTGCCTTGTCTGCAGATATAACAAAGGAAGCAGGCTAGACCCCCTCCAAAGGAGAATTTTTTTTAGATTATAATAGTCCATTCTGAAGTTTAAAAACTTGTATCACACCCCCATATTCATATTCCTCTAACGTTATGCAACAAAACATCCAATTTAAGTTTCTTTGAGCACAATCCTAACCCTGTTGACTCAAAAGTAAACCCCATTGTGTTCCATGGGTCTTACTCCCAGGAAAGAGTTTAGGATTGCAGACTTCATTATAATATTGTCTTCTCCTGCCACTTTGACATTGCTTTTTAGTGACTCAGATTACTGTTTCAAGTGACGGAACATCACTAAAGTGACGTTTAGTGGCGTCAGAGACTATATGACATTCAAGCGTATTTCATTCCAAATGTTTGGAGCAATTTCCAATAGTTTAAAGCAGAGGTCTCCAAACCCCAGCCTGGAGGCAGATGTGGCCCTTGGCAAGCCTCAGTGTGGACCCTGGGAAGACCCCTCTATCTGGCCCTTGAGCAAGCCTTGTAATTAACTCCAATACATTCTTATATGTAAACTTATATAAATAATTGAATAAATTATTCAAATTTGAAATGTAAATGAGTTTTCTGGCCCCCTACACAGTCAGGGAGATGATGTGACTCTCCTGCCAAAACTAGGCCCCCAGTTTAAAGGAAATGTGTAAAAATTTATTTGGGATTACTGTACTAAACACTTATAGAAATATAAAAGCACAAGATGTTAGAGAGCAGTCATGCATGTTTCCTCAGAGGTAATTTTTACTTCCACACCTAGGCCTCTTCCTCAAAGGAAATGAAATAATGATGCTCCCACCTCCCCAGATGTGCTGCTGCTGTTCTTCCTGTAGAACAGTGATTTTCAACCACTGTGCCATGGCACACTGGTGGGCTGCGGATAGTCTTCAGGTGTGCCATGGGAATTTGGGGATTGACATCCATTAATAGGAAAATAGGGGGATTTGAATAGTCTGGTATGCCTTTTCAGTGGTAAAAACAATTGATGGTGTGCCTTGACGGTTTCAGTGTTTTTTAAAAGTGTGCCATGATATAAAAAGATTGAAAATCACTGCTGTAGAAGATCCTGGTGCTGTATTCCTTCCATACTGTTCCCCTCCATCACAACCTGTCAGTTGTGATCTTGATCTCCATGTGGCCTGGAGACTGAAAAAGTAATTTCCAGTTTTCAGCAAAACCAGCAGTGATGTTTTTAGGAATTCTGAGGGCTGGGAATGTTGCGTGTGGCAGGCTGTGTCCTTCTGAGCTCTCTAAGAAGCCCCAAAACATCACTTTTAGTCTTCTAGAAGCCTCAAAAGCTTTCTAAGGCCATAAAAAAGGCAGTGAGAAGAGGTGGTTACAGTGGCACACTTCACTGGGTGACATCCTAGAAGACTTGTCCCCCTGGCCTCCCAAGGTACATAAGTGCAGCCCATAGTGCTTTTCAGTCACACTATTGCTCTTACACACTCCTTCCCTTCTGTCCCTGAAGAGAGTTCAGAGGTCTGATTGCACACAGTCCATGCTAGCTTAAAAAGGCAAGTCCCAACTTCAGATCATAAGTCTCCGACAATCCCCCCAATCCAGAGTAACTATGGGAGCACGTAAGAAACTTTACGTGCACACGCAGTTACTGCACCACCTAGTGAAAACCTATGGGAAATTCATATTGGAATCCCGAGTAAGTCGTTCTTACACTGGAGCAAGGACTCCTCGTAGTTACTCTGGATTTTGCCCAATATTGGACTTCTAAGACAAGAAGATCTGAAAAGGTTTATGACTTCAAAATGACAGGGTAAAGATATGCAAGTCACTAAATGTGCATACAAATGTCTTATCCTCTTATTTTGGTTCTACAATCTTTCTTGCTCTGGTTTCTTTTCATCTTTTCTATATATTACCATGGTACATTATCTATTTATTACTATTTTGATCCTTTGGTCTTTTCAGGCTTATGTATTATTAAGTTTTCAAAACTTGTCTTCAGGTGGCATTTCTGCTACTGCAATTGCTTTAATTTACACTTTAAAGCATGATGTTTGGGGAAAAAGCCCCCCTTTTTTCCTTGTGGCCAATCATTTACAGCTAGAATTACACTAACGACTTCAAAATCTTTTTTTAAAAAAAACCATTTGCAACCTTGAGAGGATCACAGAAATATGCGTGGGAAGTTCTTGATTGCATTAGAGAAGCAATAAACTGTTCTTTCTCAGAGCAAAAAAAGGGGGTGCCAATCACCACATTTCACATCTGTTTCTGTTCAAATTTAAAGGACAAAAGAAAACGAGATTTGCAATAAGAAGAATACTGGTCACTTGATAAGCTGGTGCATATAAATGGTGAAACATCATATAGATCATGTTTCCTCTATCTGCAAGGTGAGATTATACTGACTTAAATGATGTTTTTTAAAAAAATGAAAAATGGTCACTTGAATGCTACATTGGATTCTCACATATTTATTTCAATGACCATTAACAATCACATGACAGGAATAAATAGAAGCCATCCCCATAATCTCAATGTGAGGACAATATTCAGATTATGTACCTCTCATGTAGGCACTAACCATGGAAGTTTTCAATCACATAATCTCAAATAGAAACATATGCCTGTGTATGCATACATATACACACAAAAAGTTTTGGTAAAATCAGACATCTTCTTTGGTGCACATAACATTGGCATCCGTCAGTCTTGAAAGACTGTGGTATTGTGCTTGACGCTGCATGCGAAGCACGAAGGCCTGGGTAGATTAATATGGAGGAGAGGCTGTTACCCAAGCAGCAAATCTCCCCTCTCCACGCCACTGAACTAGTCCAAAGGAACAACAGAGCCGATAAGATTGGTTCCAGCTGCGTCACAGAGGTGGGCTAAGGGCAGGAGCTCACCCTGTCTTGTGCAGACCGGCCTGGGGCTCAAACCCTGGCCTGCTGGTTGACAGGCACAGTGTCTTAACCACTTGTGCCACCCATAGCCCTTGGGTGAACATAGATAGCCAAATGGATGACCAGCACATGATCGGATGGTTTTGTGTGGCTTCCGGACTCAGCTGAAGCATCAGCAAGAGAATGGCCAGTCCGTCTCTCTGTATATACAGCATATGCATATTTGATTTTCTTGATTTTCACCTCAAAAGACATGCCAATGATCACAAAACGGGCTGCAAGGTTGGATGAGATCCCTCTGCATGTACAATCCTATTGGCATGGAGACTTGGAGACTAGATGTTCTAAATTCATAAACTTAAAACAAAATGGAAAAAAACCCTTTTCCTTGCCATTTGTCTGTCATGTGGGTGGCGCAAGTGGTTAAGTCGCTGTGCCTGTTAACCAGCAGGCCAGGGCTTGAGACCCGGTTTGGCCCCACAAGACAGGGTGAGCTCCTTTCCTTAGCCCAGCTCTGCGACGCCAGCTGGATCCAATCATATTGGCTCTGCCTTTCCATTGGACTAATTCAGTGGTGTGGAGAGGGGGGATTTGCTGCTTGGGTAACAGCCTATCCTCCATAACAATCCAACCCAGTTTTTCGTGTTTCGCATGCAGCGTATGCAGCGCTGAGCACGATACCATAGTCTTTCAAGGCTGATGGAGGCATGCTTTTATTATAGCTTTTTATACAACAAAAAGTGTACTGGAGCCAGCCAAAAATTCTGTGTGTTCATTGGTAAGGAGAGGGACAGGGAGCTTTGCAATTTTATTTTGCCCATCCTTTTCCAGTTTGTTGCTGAGAGAATTGCCACATTTCATTTTGTTTGCCTTACCCAATCCCTTCATTTGCATGAAAAGTGATAATGCAAATGAAACAAAAATTCAGGAGGAAGTCAAGTTCAGATTCGGAGCAGAAGCAAGCCAATTTGTTATTCATTAGATGCTAATGAACTCGGCACCCGTGTTTTATTTGTTGTACTTTGCTTCAGTCTACAAAGGTCTTGTAACACAGTCAAAGAACACAATAAACAGATATGACAAAATAGGGTTTCAATATAGCATGTGGGTTTGGTGCTTGAATTATGTGGGAGGGAAGAGACAGAGATGCACATAAGGAACATCTCAATCGTATCATGGACCTGCTCTGGTGGAATGTGTGTCCAGCCATTACATACTGCTACAAAAGTGCTGTAAAGCACTTTGGTTACAATCCTAATCTCCAGTTAGGCCATCCTAAGCCTTGACATAAGTCCTGTGTTGACCTGGGGGTGTCCCAAAGTGCAATAAAGCATTACTGCACCACTCCTGTGGGAGATGTAGGCCAGTGAATAGACATGTGCTTGCCTCCCTACATCACCACAGTAATGGGATGACCAAAATGCTGGCCTAGATTAGGATTGCACCCTAACCCTACAATCCAGAGAAACTACAGGAGTACATAAAAGACATTACATGCAGCCATAGTTATGGCACCACTTAGTGAAAATCTATGGGAAATTCATATTTGCAATCCAGAGTAAATTTTTCTTACGCTGAAGCAAGGACTCCCCAGTGGGAATGCCTGGAGCCTTCTTGCTGATGCTGATGGGGGCTACTGAGGCCCCCTGGAGCAGGTAAGTACATCACAGATGCAGGAAGAGAGTGGGAAGGGGGATAAATGGAGCAGGGGAAGGGCAGAGTGAGAAGGAGAAGGAATGAATGAATTTAGCAAATTAGGGTGACCAAATTTACAGTCTGGTGTTTACTGAATCATTACATGCACCATTCCCCCATGTGCAACATCCCCCCATGGGCAACATCACCCCCATGTGCAATATCATTCCCATTCCCTCTCCCTCACAACCGTGGGCACCCCTTCTGGGCAGGTGCAAAATTTGGACTGGGCATCAGTCTTCAATATGTTGCACCCCTTTTCAGCACATTAGGGGTTAAATTTCTCAACATTGATTCTTGGTGGGTTTTCACATGACATAAGGAACACCCTCCCTGAATGTCATGCTTCTTGGTCTGGTGGCTGGGGCAGAGCATCCATCAGTCAGGGACTCTTCAATGGAAAGTATAGGGAGGAAAACGTGTTGCATCCCTTTTACTCCCTTCCAGTTGGAATTTTCAAAAACTGGTTCTTAGTAGGTGCCTCCACCATGGAAGGAACATTCACCCCAGATTTCACACTTCAAGACACAGCAGTTTTGGCACGAAGGCCTGGGTAGACTGATATGGAGGATAGGCTGTTACCCAAGCAGCAAATTCCCCCTCTCCATGCCACTGAAATAGTCCAGTGGAACGGCAGAGCTGATACGATTGGTTTAAATTTGTTTCTGGCCAATTGATTCTGTGCCAGATATTTGATGCAGCCCTTTGGCCAAAAAGTTTGGAGACCCTGTTAATAACTTTTGGAAAACCCTGTCAAGTTTGTCCACGTGATCAATATTTCAACATGATCCATTTGATGCCAATTCACATGATCTCATGCCTTTTGTGGTGACTACATCGAGAAATTCAAGGGCAGGCAAGGGAGTTTCAGAAATTTTCATAAAATTTTCAGGAAGATTTTGAACATGTTAATCAACCTACTTTCTATAGGATCCCCCAGGATTCTACTTTAAAAATCAGTCATGCTGATTTAAAATCACAATTTGTTAAAAATCACTTTTCATTGGTTACTTAATAATCGATTGCAGAAAGATCAGTTTTAGAAACCAGTTGCCTATTTTTGTTGTTTATATATATAATCATCAAGGTGCGCTCAGGGTGCATTGACACCACATCACATGTTCTGTTTTACTCCATGCTGCCAGGCACAGATGAGGCCAACTGTTTAGAGTGTTCCCCGCAAGTTTCCTATAATGTGTTGCTTCACCCTATGCTTCTCAGTAGACAAGAGACAAACTGAGCCACTGTGGTGATAGTCTATTTAATTCCCATACATTATTTGCAGCTACTCTATTTCCCTTGAATGTGCAAAAAACTGATGGTGCTCATTATACTTAAATGAGATTTTATACTCCCTTATTATTTTTTCTTGTAATGCAAATTTCCATATATTATCTGTAACATCTTGTTTGATCATGAATGCCGAAAACAAGTTTCATTGTTATTTTTTTTCACTTGACTGCGGGATGTTTGTCAATTACACTCTCAGGGCTAGTGATCTGTCAGCAGTCACCAAAGACTTGATATCCATATAAGTTTAGGGGAAGGTTTATGGAGGAATTTTATGCCGTTTTATCCCCAAATTCAAGTTACGTTGGTTCTAATGCAACTCTGCACAAGTTTTCTCGGTTCATTTTCATCTCCATATAAATACTGTAGATCAGTGGTTCTCAATCTTCCGAATGCCGTGACCCCTTAATTCAGTTCCTCATGTTGTGGGGACCCCCAACCGTAAAATTATTTTTGTTGCTACTTCATAACCGTAATTTTGCTACTGTTATGAATTGTAATGTGAATATCTGATATGCAGGATGTATTTTAATACAGCGACAGCAGGATCTGACTCCCAAGAAAGATAGCAGTGTGACGCTCAGTCAGAATGATCACAGGTCATAACTGAAAAAGAGGACAAGCCCCACCCAAAATGTGGGACACCCAAGAAAGATGGAATTCATAACAAAATAAAATATATAAACACTACATACACACACATACAAAAAGAGGAAAGAGGAAGCCCCATTGACTACAGTGGAATTTACTTCTCAGAAGATATGCAGAAAAAAAGAGGAATCCTGACAGTCCTGACAGTCCAATCCTATCCTTTTTTCTCAGGACTTGTCCCCTTTTTAAGCCTTAAATCCTAGGAAAAAGATTCCATTGTCCTCCTTTTCCTTGTGAGTGGGAGGCATGTAGCATTCTTGTAATTAAGAAATTATTTGTCATCAATTATATGCAGGGTGACCATATGTCCTCTTTTTCTAGGACATGTCCTCTTTTTACCCCGTGCCCTAGAATAAATCTTCATTGTCCTCCTGACTATCTGCTGCCTGCTCTCAAGGTTAAGGAGGACCGTGAAGCTTTTCCAAGACACAAGGCTTAAAAAGAGGACATGTCCTGGAAGAGGACATTTGGTTATCCTCTCCCTCCCTCCCTCCCCAATGAGATCTCTGGCAAAAAATATAGGGGCTACACTATCTCTGGCTGCAATATAGGGGACCTCAAGGGCAAGATCCAAGGCCTTTTTACTCAGAAGCAAGTCCCATGCTGATCAGTGGGCCTTTCCTTCAAGCTAACCTGAAGTTACACATCCACACACATTCACCTTTACCTGGGAGTAGAGCTATTGACTATAATGGGGCTTCTTGTGAGTAGAGCTGTGGAAGGCTGGGCAGTGTGATGTCCTGTTCACTTTTACCTGGGAGTAGGGCAGGGGTGTCTAACTCATTTCATATAGAGGGCCAAAGTGAGCATTAATGGTTATCCCAAGGGCCTAATCCTTTCTGCCTTTCTACTTTGGGAACTGATGGGAGGCAGGAGGGGGGAGCCCTGGAGGTGGAACTGAGCCCAGCCGAGGAGAAGGCAGGCGGAGCAGCCAGGAGCTTCTCCAGCTCCACAGCTGCCTCCCACTGAGTGGACACAGGCGACCCCCAAGAAAGGATTGTGCGACCCCCAAAGGGGTCACGACCCCCACTTTGAGAACCGCTGCTAGATAAATGTATTGCCAATAGTAAGCCTTTGAGAGTCACCACCCCAAAGCCCTGCAACTAACTTTCAGTGCAATCCTGACTTTAGGCCAAAGAGAATGACCCAGCTAAGCTGGCCTAAGCAGGTCATATCCAGAGCTGACACTTAGGCCAAATCCACTGCTGCTGAGGACCAAGTAAATTGCACCTGGGGAGGGTTTGCTTCCGAGGAGACCACCCCCCTCAGTTCACACTGAACAAGGAACAGCTGTGGTGCCTGCCTTATAAGGAAGCCCAGGAGTCCCTGGCAACAAGTAACAGTTGCAGCATGATACTGTTATAGAGTAGTATTTGCAGTGGAAGGTGGGTGGAAGGGCTGGAGTGGGCTGATGGAGTTGTGCCATATCCGTAGGTGGGCTGTTGTGCGTATCTTGAGGCTGAGAGGCCAAAGTGGTGCTTAGGCTGGCCCAATACTTAGAACTTTTTCTTTGCTTCCATTTTTCCTCTGGTTTATTATGGTTTATTTTTCCTCTGGTTTATTATTATTATTCATTTGGGTGAATTCAGATTTACCCTTGCTCATGAGGTGCCCTAAGTCAGAGGAGCTGGGAGGGGGAATGTCTATCCTGGAAGTAAGCTCTGGATATGGCCTAACTGCACTGTTCTAGGACATGCTCAACATGCCTTCAGCACAATGCTGCTGAACTGCCTAGGCTAGTATAGCTAGGCTGGTGCAGGTCCATCTGTCTTGAGCCAGCCTAAGTGGACTTTAGCTGGCCCTGGCCCTTTCTGGTGCAACTAGCCTGGCCTATCTGGCCTATCAAGTGCCAGATAGGCTGGCCTAAGTGCACTTTAGGATTGCCACTGTGGAGCCCAGGCTGTACTAATCCCAGCATGTCAGCCACTGGGGCATTAATTAGGAGAGTTCGGGGTGGAGAGGGCAAGGGGAGAAGAGGGAAGACATGGATCTCACTGACATTACACCAAGATCCTCTCCCCTTCTGCCTCTCTGTCCTGTCCCATTCCTCTCTTCCAGCTTAATGCCAGCTAAATAATTGGCAAGATCCATTATTGGCTAGGAGTTCTAGAGCGCAATCCTAATCATGTCTACTAAAAAAGTAAGCCCCACTGTGTTCAATGAGTCTTATTCCTAGTAAAGTGTCTTTAGGATTGCAGCCCTACTCGAAGGTAAGTAAAAATGTTGTTACTTTTGGTGTGCCCCCACCACAGCATATAGAATGTGCTCCATGGCATGGCTGCATGGTGTGGATTGCACTGTCAGTGTCATGTGTTTCCTTTATAAAATCATGTCCATTATGGACTCCCTGGTTCATGTAGAGCAATTTCTGTCATCTTTTATAGCCCATCCTTATTTAGGGTAATAAGCATAATCATATTTCTAGTAAGCAATCTAATGTTAAATCATTTAGCATGTTTTAGATTACATCAGTGAAATGAATACTAATGTGGAAAATTAATAATACAGCAAAGCTTTCATGTTATGCTAATATAGGTAGGTCATTCATGCCAGCTGGTTCTCATTTCGGCTAGCAAAACAAAAAACAAAAACCAAAAAAACGGGCAAAACAAGTGTTAGAAATGGACTTTGAAATGTTCTCTGTGGTCACTTACAAACATGAAAATTTGAAAGACTTTTGTTTTATTTGACTATAATTAACAAATCAAGTAGTCTTGAATCAGATTACTCAACTGGCCTTTTTGTTTCATCCTTCATCAATGTAAAGATTTGAGTATGAATAAGTCCCGTGCTGAATTCATAAGGTAAAGTTTAATGTTTACTGAGAGGAAGACTGGAATATCTTGACAGTTTTCAAATAGTTAAAGGAAAAAATTTGAAATAACTTTTTTCTCTGTCCACCGAGGCTAGACAAACATGGGCTTTAATCCTCCATTTTCCCCCATTGAAGTGGATCACAAATCTTAACTAATTTATACATGAACTAATGGTTCTGCAATTTGCATTTGGAAAAAATGGAATACATTCCATTCTTAATTGTTATTTATATAAGTTTGAATTTTAATCATGCAATGAAGCGATAATTTCAAATTTCCTATATTTATGGCATCCTTGAAGTTCATAAATATAAATGGTGAGGTTATCTGTGTCTTAACTGCAAAAGTTTAAATTCCAAGACAGATGCAGCAGAAACAATGTTTCTTCATTCACTTTCCACAAGTGAAAATATAAATATATTTTTTTCTATTATCTATCAGAGTAATTGTTCATGTGGCTGACAACTAAACACCAAAGTGCACAGAACATTCCTGCCTTACCTGGGATAAAGAGAAAAATTTTCCCCTTGCCCTATAGTAGCACAGCAGATCCATTGGGGCTACTGCTGCTTAAGGTGGAAAGTGTCCCTTTGTCCATAGTATCACAGCAGCAGTCCCAAACTTGCATTGGATACAGTGCAGGAAAACCAACCTGGATTGCACTGTATGGGTCTCTTCCAACCCCGGCCAGCAGTTTTGCTTGATCAAGGAGGGCCCAGTCCTGAATCTGGTGTCCAGGGCACCAGTAGTGCAAATATAGTAGTGCAAGTATATAGAAACTCCAGCATTCTGTGGATACAATGGCTATTGCCAGGGTCTCCTTGGGGGAAGGGAGTACCGTACCTTGTGACCACTGTCTTACAAAATGGGGAGATGGAATAATGATCTTTGGATCTGATGTGTGCATATTGGGACAGGAACGTAATTTCCTCTCTAACATTACATGTGATGTGCAGATGTTTGGCAAGATGCTGGTGCAGGGGGGCAGAAAAAACTGGAGGGATTCAGCGAGTGGCATGGTCTTTGCTGTGTGAATTTGGAGATAGGGTGGGTGAGAAGGAGGCGTTCTAGGGTGGGTGGGGGAAATAGGGAAAGATAGAGATGTCCATCTTAAATGTCCATGTGGTGCCTTCCAGGAACTCTTTGACTGAACTCCTTCCAGAATATCCTTGATTCATATCTTATAATCCAGAATAACTACGGGAACAAGAGACATTACGTGCAGCTGTAGTTACTGCACCACCTAGTGAAAACCTATGGGAAATTCATATTGCAATCCAGAGTAAATTGTTCTTACACTGGAGCAAGGACTCCCCATAGTTACTCTGGATTGCGCCCATAATCAAGTAGCCCCATTCCGGGGCTATTCTGTTTATTCAGAGGATAAGGGTATGCAAGTCCCCTTCTCCCACGTGGCAGCCAGCAATAGCCTGCAGCGGTCAGGATATTGTAGCAGACATTTTGCAGGGACCATTCCCCAGGGACCAGAGAATTGGGCTGTCTGTGAATAAGATTTGTCCTCTACCTTTCTTTCACAAGACATCCTGGAGAAAAAGAATCACAAACCACAATCAATATTGCCTCTATCTCAAAGATACAAAATTGTACATAAATAGCTTGCTTCTGACTCAAACTGAGCTTGGTGACAGTGTCAGCCACTGATTTCCATTTAGTTGCCTCTGCCAACTTTCCTCCATGACCTGAGTGTTATTTAAACACAGTTGTTATGTTTCATGTATTTTTCTAGCAGTGTTTTGTTCTTCATTGGCGGCTTCTTTTCTGACCTTGTTTGCTCTCTTGGCTGCCTACATTGCAGACTGCTGTGCTGCTGGTTGGAAAGTCTGCTGTTCTCGTGACAGATTTCCTGGACAGATTTCGGATAGAGGAGTTTGCCCTTCTGGATGCCTTTCCACTATGCTCTGTCTCTGGATTCTGTACTGCAGCAATTAAATCATTACTTTTTATTGCTCACAGTATCTCAGTTGAGGAAAGATTCAGTGGTGCATGTTAATAATTTCCATTAACAAGCATACACACACGTGCATGTACATGCGCGCACGTGCGCACATGCACACACACACTGCAACACCACTTGCCCTGGCTAATAAACATTTATTATAAATACTTATTAGCTAGTGGTGGGCTTCAAGAGGTTCTCACGGGATCTATAGAAGCCTTTGCTAATGAGCGCCTGGTTCTGAGAACTGGTTACTAATGGGACATAGAACCTGTTGATAATTTTGGTTATTAGGACATAGAATTAATTTATTTGAATCGCACCACTGCTTATTACTTACTTGGTAAGTACTCCATCAAGGGCTAGCTGTGAAATAGGAGAACTTGCAGCATGAAAAGAGAAAATATTTGTTAGTTGTTCATCCTCGACATTTGACTGTGCCAAAATTTCATCAGTTGCACACTGCTAAAGCTTAATGTGCCAAAAATTTGGCCTGAGGTCAAGCCTGAGGCCTGAGTTCATGGTCAGAATCAGGTTGATATTTCTCACCAATGTCTGAAAAGCAATCTGTCCGTTTCCTCAGAGTTTCCTCCTGGTTTGTAATGAGGTGCATTATGGAGGTGGCAGTACGCATTATTGTAATGTGCAGTATTGACCTGCCGATAGGAGCTGTGATTTGATTACAGATAAAATCTAGCAATTACTTGCTTCAGATGGGATTTTTTTTAATGGAGCCAGTTTTCTCCCAGCAGCCCTCTAGAAGAGGTTGAGCAAATTAATTCTGCATAACCCCTTTGCGCTTCATCCTAAGACCCTTAGAAACTGGAGTCCTTGGGGCCATTTTCTCCTGTCCAAATTTATCTCTCCTCTTCTATACCCTTTTTCATTTTGATTTAACAAACAGAAAGCAATGTTTTGGGAGACACAAAAGTTTGTTGACAACTATATTTTTCAATCATTAACATACAGTACTTTCCTGTTGTGGCATTTGTCTATTGAATGGATATAGATGGAACAATTTATTTAGCTAGTCCATCCATCTAGTCTAGCAAGTTAATACCAAAACTGTTACTGCCTTGAATTTGAAGTCTTGAGGCTAACGTATCTCCTGCCTCTCTTGAGGGTACTCTTTCCTCACTACTGTGCTTCCCCAAATCCAGGGAGATCTGTATACAGTCAGTTTAAGGAGATCCTGAATTGTCAGCATAGAACTAAGGCTGCAATCCTAACCACACTTTCCTGGGAGTAAGTACTATTGAACACAATGGGACATACTTCTCAACAGACATGCTTAGGATTGCACTATCAGAAAATTGCTTCACTTTGGCTGCAATCCTGAAGACACTTTCCTGGGAGTAAGAACCACTGAACACAATGAGACTTGCTTTTGAGTAGACATGGTTAGGATTGTGCTCTTTGACTGCCTTGCTTTGTGTTTGTTCTCCATAGGGCAAGACACACACATGCACACACAGACTTTAATGGCAGCATCATTGAACGATAACGTAAGTATGTGAATGGACCAAACATCATTGATAAAACATTTGTATCTGCCCAATTTCAATGTGGAGTTGCTTCACAAATTGATGATGTGTTTAAAAGGAAAGTTATGAGAAATCACATATATTTCTCATGTATATGAATGGCAGGGCCCTATATAAAATCACAAGGGTGCCCAGTGTGGCCAGGTAGAAAGAATTTGCTTTTATGTATGACTGAAAAAAATGAATCAAAGATCCTCTATTTTCCATAATACGAGGAAGGTTTAAATAAATGTGCTAGGAGATGAAGCAAACCCAACAAGGGGAGTGGAAGATGGGTAGGAAGAGCCTTGTAGTCCATGGTTTTCAAGCCCTCAAAGAGGTTTGCGATTGGGAAAATAGTATCAGTTACAAATCTGAACAAAACTATCTTACGGTTTTGCCATAAGATGGCAGTATTATGTTGTTGCTTCCTTAATTATGTGACTTGTGGTTTGATTGTTTAACTTTTAATATTGCCAGTAAATGCATGGTTTTGGCTTGCTCCTTTAGAAGGTGGTGTATACATTTATCCTCATGAAGTAGTCTGCCCACCTTTAGGAGCTATTTATGTGTTTTATAAAGGTACATGCTGTATTTATGAGTTTTCACCATTCCATAGCTGCCAACCATTGTTTTTATCTGTGCATGTATCCTTGCCCCAAGGTAAAGCCCTGCAGCTGCTTTGGGTCAACTTGGACCTGCACCAGCTTGATCACTGAAGCAAGTCCTCATTGACCTTGGAAGGTGGATCAGGCATAGAAAGAGGGCTCAGGATTTGATGTGCGGTGCTGCTGCTCATTTTGTCCCTTCTGGGATCTGATTTGCCTCCCTTCCCCTATAATTGCTCAATTTTGCCCACCCTATTCAACCTTTCTTCTCCTTACAACTCCCTGTACAAGCTTTCTTGCCCCAGGAGTTCTCTGTGGGACCACTGGCATGCAGGAGGCAATTCTGGTTTCCCTGCCAGCATGCTTGCTGCATATATGGGTGCTTGAGACTATCATAAAGCAGCTTATGCTAAAATAGGAGGATTTGCCTGCAATCTGGACAAAAGGGTCTTGCTGAGGGCTGCATCTGGCCCCTGAGCTGGGGTTGGACAACCCTTTGCTAGAACAGTACTAGAGAGGGGGATAGGATTACTTTAATGAAGTCATTGGATGTCATTGGCAGTATTTCAGAGTTCATCCATGCATTGCTGTCTTGCTTTTTGACATGTCTTGTAAAGGTACATGAAACCACAGAGACCTTTATCATGAGTGTGCAAGATAAAAACTTAGATTTAAGCATTTCTAAACAAACAATAATAGTGGAAGGAGGATGGGGTGAAAATCTATATTTCCTCTCTGCTAAAATTTTACTCAAGTGATTCCATTACACAGCTTTCAATTACACAGTGTTTTATAAAAGTGTAGTCGAAATGTACTTTTGCCTCATGCTATAGAAGGGAAACATTGCTTATTAAAAAACTTTCTGTGCCTGCTGGTTGTTGGTTTTCATAGTTCTATGTGCACCTTTTGGCATATTCTTTTGCATTTTATTAAAAAACGATACTTTTCCACCAGGCAGTTTTATTGCTTTTGATTAAGTTTCTTTAATAAGTAAGATGCTCAGATCCTTGGCTTAGCAGATGATGTTTGGAAGCAAAAGCAGAGCTGAAAATTGAAAGTGTGGAGGGGGAATGTGCAGCATGCTAGTTTTAGTACATCTCAAGCAGTTCACTTGGAACAGCTCTGCAGAGTTTGTATCCTAACATTCATAGCAATAATAGTCCAAAAAGTTGGGTGGACATTTGGAAGATGAGAAAATACACAGGAGTACATTTGCATGTTCTTTTGCAATAAAATGTACCATCCAACTTTCCAGCACTCTTGCAACTGGAATGCAACCTTGAGGTAAGGAAACAATGTTCCCATGCCTCGAGGAAGCTGCTATGACTACTTTCTCACCAAAGGATGCAGGGCATGGTCCATTGTAACTGGGAAATTGGATAGGATTGAGCCCTTAGGCTATAATCCTATTTTACTCGCTGAAAACAAACATCTCTACATGTTGTAAGCATCATATATGTCTTCGTTAGCTGATGAAATATAGAGCTGTGGTGGTGGTATAAAGAGCTGAACTAAATAATGCATGATGTGATATAATGTACAGGTGACAATGTACAGGTAACAAGGTATAATGTACAGGTAACAATGAATAAGCAATAGAGGCATCTCCCTGTATCTTTGGTGGTTTTGTTCTCCCCCACAGATACAGAAACCATGGATTTGAGGGAATCCTATTCACATTGTAGCCCCAAGCCTGCTACTCCCATACCTTTGTTTTTCTTTAGTACCATTTCTTGCTTAATACAGATTGAGTCTTGACATCCACCAGGAACCTTTGTGGATGACAAATTTCCTGTTAAACAAAAGCAACTAAAAGATCAGGCTCAGGCAACCATTTACTATCTGCGGATACCAGAAAAATATCTGTATCAAGTATTGACTTAATACACAAAAAAAACCAAACATGCAGCAAGCTGAAGATCACAAATGTTAAGTCAGAAGCAGCCCGTCATGTTTGAAGGACTTAAATGTTCATAAGTATTGGCCTCTTAAGATGCATCCATGCTTTAACATGGTGTTAATAATAAACCTCTGAAATTAGATTTTCAGCATCAAGAGGCTAAATAACCTTAAGCAAATAACACCAATAGGCTCCTTTTTCATGATATCTAATCCACTGTTTTAATTTGTAGGTCTGATTATTGCTCATAATTAAGTTCATTAGCACCTCAGAGTCCTACAAGGCATTTGAATCATATTTGTTTTAATTAATACTTCTTCTTTAATGCTGCTAAGAGTCTCCCCAACTTTCCAAAACGGACTAGTAATTGCTCTTCTCAACTTGCCAGCTGTGCAAACGTATAGCTACAAGGACACATGAGGGCTTTCACAGATGCAGCACGGCATTATATTGGTTAATTAACTATTTCTACTCTGCAGAAGCAGATATCATGCAGGTGATCCCAGACAATCACTTTCTTTCACGTTGCATCTGTATCTGTTTCATCAGGGTACAATTTCAGGTTACAGTAGAAAAAGTGAAGAACGTGTGTTCCCCGTTATATAATCCGTTCAACTGCAACTCAATAAGGTCTCATCAGATGTAAGTCCCATTATAGTCAATGGGGCTTACTCCCAGGTAAGTATAGTTAGGATCGCAGTCTCAGCCTGCCAGGAATGAACACATTGGGGCAGTGCGGAGTTGACAGTGTCCTCTGCGATTCCTATGTTCTAGAGAGATGGTCCATGGGCACTCTTCCAATATCCTCCAACTACATTTTCAGACTGAGACAAGTTAATCATCTCATGTTACAGTAAGTCAATCTTGAGCTTTCTCCATGACCTCTCTTGATACCGAAAGCTACATTTTCTTGACACAGACCTGAGCTGCTCAGTCGGTTTCAAGCATTTCTTCCAGAGTGCAAGCTTATGCCCAAACCATCCATCACATCATCGTGCAAAAGCGTGGCATTCATTTCCAAAAAAGAAAAGAAATCCTAATCCCTAGCAGTTGATTGATAGAATAGTTTGCTGCTTAGTAATATGTTACCACATCTGTGAGTGACAAGGTGTTGGGATGATGACTAAGGATACTATTTGTGTTCCATATTGTCCATAATACTTTTGATGTGTTTCCGCCTGAGAAAAGAGTAAGTATAAATACAGCATAGATTGAAGCAATCATTCAATTTGTTCCCAAGTAACATGATGGGCAGCCCAATGTGATGCACATGCATACCCACAGAAACACACTGAATACAATGTGACTGGGAATATGAGCACAATCCTAATCATGTGTACTCAAAAATAAGACCCATTGTGTCCAATGGATTTTACTCATAGGAAAGTGTCTTTAGGATTGCAGCCTAAGAGCGAAATCCTTAGCAGTTATGGGTCCACGCAGTTATGTCACCCTCTAATATTAAATTAACTGCTCCTGAGCCAGGGGTTTAATTTCACTTTAGGATATAGGCCTTACCCTACAATCTAGAGTAACTACGTGAGCACATAAGTGCACCCTTAGTTACTGCACCACCTAGTGAAAACCTATGGGAAATTCATATTGCAATCCAGAGTAAATTGTTCTTACACCAGAGCAAGGACTCCCCGTAGTTATTCTGGATTTTACCCTAAGTCTCATTGAACACAGTCAGACTTACTTCCGAGTAGACATGAAGGAGCTCTGGCATCACAGTTAATGTCACATCCCGGTATGGTTGACAGGGGGTCTCTGACAGATTTTTAAGATTGCAAGGGGGTCCTGAAATGAAATTCCTGAGTACCAGTGAGCTGGACACTTTACCCCAGGATTAGAGGATGGATGTCTCCTTACTCTGGGAAGACCTTCACCCTTCTCAGTTGGCAGGACTTAGGATTGGGCTCCAACTCTCAAGTAAGCATGTTAAGTGCAGCTATATATTATTGAACAGATGAATTAAAAATGTTTTTTGCTGCAGGTGGTAGAAGCTACATTACAGTTTGTTGTATAACATTTCATTTTACTCATTTCTATGTATCGGTGTTTAGTCTCAAATGACACAAACATAATGTACATTGAAAAAAGTTGCTCTTATTATTACTTCTAAAATAAAACTAACTACTAAAAATATCAGCCTCTGCCATCATTAAATAATTGGCATGAAAGGAAACCACCCAGCCATTTTTAAGTCTCATTAATTTAAATGGAAGATTTAAACTCATGTTTAAATCTCTCCTGTTAAAATCAGTGGAATTTCAAGGCACTTAAAAATTGCATGGCTTATGACTATACAATCTGGGGGGTGTTGATAAATGAAAAATGTTACCTAAATTTTGACTTTCAAAAGACCATGGTACATCAGAAGAATACTACTCTTGCCTAATCTGATGGGGGAATTTTGCCCTGCTCCACAATTTTGCAAAATAAGGGATTTTTGCACCCTAGAGGGTACCTTATGTCAAGTAAAAACTTTGTGTCAAGTCAAAACTTGCCACAGCAGGAAGACTCAAGTTGGATCCCAATGGCTTAAATATTAACCTCCAGTGACACAGAGAAGGATGTCAATTGATTGATGTGGCTTGAAGTCAATGGGTGAATACTTTTTCCTTCTTGTTCAGATAAATTATACTGCTTCAGTGTAGTGAATGGCATGGATGGATGGATGGATGGTATTTAGTTGAAGGACAGGTGGTTCCCCCCCGGGGGGATAAATTCCTCTGGATTAGTTCAGAAGGATCCTGACCGGGTTCTCGACATGGATCACTGAAGTCATTGGCAAAAGAAGACTTTGCCGATGATAATATAGCAGCAGGCAATATAAATTAACTAGCGAAAGGCGTACCCACGTTGCAGGAGTAAAATTCCCCCATATGCCATCCCCCCATATGCATCAACCCCCCATGGATAACTTCCCCCAGGCGTAACAACCCCCATGCGCAACTTCCCCCATACACATCAACCCCCCAGGCGCAACTTCTCCCATGCGCATCAACCCCGCATGCACAAGTTACCCCATGCGCAACTTCCCCCATGCACATCAACCCCCATGCACAACTTCCCCATGCGCATCAATCCCCATGTGCAACTTCCTCCATATGCATCAAACCCCATGTGCAACTTTCCCCATGCGCAACTACTCCCAATGTGCAACTTCTCCCCATGTGCAACTTCCCCTCATGTGCAACTTCCCCCCATGCGCAACTTCCCCCATAGGCAACTTCCCCCATGCGCAACTTTCCTCCATGCGCATCGACCCCCATGCGCAACTTCCCCCCATGCGCAACTTCCCCCCATGCGCAACTTCCCCCATGCGCTACTTCCTCCCATGCGCTACTTCCTCCCATGCACAACTTTCCTCCCATGCGCAACTTTCCCCATGTGCAACTTCCCCCAGGCGCAACTTTCCTCCATGCACAACTTCCCCATGCGCAACTTCCCCATGCGCAACTTCCCATATGCGCAACTTCCCATATGCGCAACTTCCCCCCATGCGCAACTTCCTCCATGTGCAACTTCCCCATGCGCAACTTCCTCCATGCGCATCACCCCCCCATGCGCATCACCCCCCCATGCGCATCACCCCCCCACGCGCAACTTTCTTCCCATGCGCAACTTTCCTCCCATGTGCAACTTTCCTCCCATGTGCAATTTCCCCCATGCGCAACTTCTCTCCATGTGCAACTTCTCTCCATGTGCAACTTTCCCCCGGGTGCAACTTTCCCCCGGGTGCAACTTTCCCCCGTGCGCAACTTTCCCCCGTGCGCAACTTTCCTCCATGTGCAACTTTCCTCCATGCGCAACTTCCTTCCATGCGCAACTTTCCCCATGCGCAACTTTCCTCTATGCTCAACTTCCTCCCATGCGCAATTTTCCTCCCATATGCAACTTCCCCCTGCGCAACTTTCCTACATGCGCAATTTCCCCTCATGCGCAATTTCCCCTCATGTGCAGCATCCTCGCCAGCGCAACCTCTTCCTCCGAACAACATCCCCCAGTGCACCAGGGTCTGAGCACCAAATTGGCTGGAGGTTGGTCAGTCTCCCATGTTAAGTATAGGACAAAAACACGTTGCCCCCTTTTCAGCCCCTGAAGGGTTAATTTCTCCAGATGGTTCTTGGTGGGAGTTCAGGTGACAGAAGGAACTCCCAGAATTCCATGCTTCAGGCCCAGCAGTTGGGGAGGAATGTTGCTGAGTCAGCAATTCTCAATGCAAAGTATAGGGAGGAAAACGCGTTGCGCCCCTTTTCACCCCCTTCCGGTTGGAATTTCTGAAAACCGGTTCTTAGTGCACCCCTCCGTCACGGAAGGAAAACCCACCCCAAATTTCACGCTTGTAGGCCCACAAGTTTTGGCAGGGCGGTGATGAGTCGGTCAGTCAGTCACTCAGTCAGTCAGTCAGTCAGTGACTTTTTTATATATCTAGATATGCAGATTTTCAAAAACATGGAGAAATTGCAGGTGGATCATTTTACCACTCTGCCAAAAATTGTATATTTTTGACTCACCCTACAATCCAGAGTAACTACGGGAGCACGTAAGAGACTTTATGTACCCATAGTTGCTGCACTACCTAGTGAAAACCTATGGGAAATTCATATTGCTATCCAGAGCAAATTGTTCTTACACCGGAGCAAGGACTCCACGTAGTTACTCTGGATTGCACCCTAAGTAAAGTATAAAACATACCCTACAATCCAGAGTAACAGGACAATCCAGAGCAACTAATCTGTCCACATAAGAGCCCTTAGGTTGCCCTATCTAACACTAGGTTGGAGCAACTGCAAGATGCTGCAGCCCAGTTACTCTGGAAGAGGCTTAGGGCAGAGCAAGGCAAGATAGGGTGCCCTAAGAGAGGTGGACCTGCTCTGCCCTAACTGGGGCAGCCTAAGCAGCTCAGGAGAGGCAAGTTGAGGGCATGTTTAGCATTGCCTAGGGCAGAGCAGTTACTCTGTATCCAAAGCCTGTTTCCAAGGCTGAAATGCCCTCTTCCAGCCCTCAGAGTTATACCACCTCAGGAGCAGGTATAGTAATGAGTAGACCCATAGGGGTCCATGATAAGGCCCGAGTAAGAATGGCAGTGTTGACCAAAAATCTGAGTTCTTGGCCATCCTAGCTGCAACCCCTTCCTCTCAACCTCAGGATATGGAACAAACTATGGCTGCCCACAAACCTCAGGATACAGCAGGCCACTCCAAGAAGCCCCTTGTATTCACTGTAGAATGTACTGGCATCTCATCAGGGACTCCTTATAAGGCAGGCACCCAGTGGCATCACCAGACTGGTGCGGCTGGTGTGGGCTGCATTGGGTGATGTGCTCTGTATGGGGTGATGTGCCAGAAGAGTTTGACTGTCCTTTGGCAGGCCCCGGGCGTCAGCACCCCCATTCAGGCCTGCTCTAAGGCGGAGCAGCAGCCAGAAGCTGCCACTTGTCTGAGGAGCTGGCTTGAACGGCCATCTGAGAATCACTGCGCAGAAACACACTGAGCATGCCGAACAGCTTCAGAGGAGACTTCCTTAGAGCAGAGAAAGTCCGCGCCTCTGCACAGCCATTCGGCCTCACTCAGGAGGCGGAGCGGCAGCCGAATGTCTTCAGAAAGAGTACTGCACAGGCACCAACTCTGACGCCAAAGGCTCCCTCGAAGCCAAAAGGCTTCAGAAAAGTACTGTGCAGGTGTCAGAGATGGTGCCTGCGCAGTACTCTTTCTGAAGCCAGTTGGCTTCAGAAATAACTGTGCAGGCGCCAACTTTGGTGACTGCGCAGTCCAGGTGGGGGGGGGGCGCGCATCCCAGGGATGATGCACAGACTTCCGCACCAGGTGATGTGCAGAGTCATGTCACCACTGTAGGCACCACAGCTGTTCCTTGTTCAGTGTGATCTGAGGGGTGACTCCTCAGGAGCAAGTCTTCCCCTTGTGTCAATTACTTAGCATGCTCTGGAGCAGTTAGGGCAGCCCAGGCTTCCTGACTCTCTGGATTCAGCATAACTTTCTGCTCTGGATACAGAATAGTTAGGAGAGTGCAGTTAGGTCAGAACAGACTGAATTTGCTCTGGATTGTGTCCTTTGTACGGTAAGAGAAATTTACGTCGACGTAGTTATGGCACCACCTAGTGAAAACCTATGGGAAATTCATATTGCATTCCAGAGTAAATTGTTCTTATGTTGGAGCAAGGACTCCCCGTAGCTACTCTGGATTGTGCCCATATACAACCAATGAAATTTTCTCCTTGCCAGTACTGTGGTTTGAAACTGTGACACTGTATTGCTTATATTTGGAAAAGTGGAATTTTTACACAATTTATTATTTATAGAATTAAATAATAAATTCTATAAATATTTATAGAATACATACAGCTATGCCAGAATATTAGTTGCTATTTTTAAAATAGCTAAAACCATATCTAATTAATGTAGCAGGATTTTTATGATGAATCTTTCTGTTGTGAAAGGAAAAAAAATATATGGAGCAACAACTATAATGGTACATTAAATAGAATCAATAATGTCCTTTTTTTAAACCAAGTGAGCGGTTGCGTGTTCACCCCCTTAAAGCATCTTACATTGCAAAGCTTTTTAAAAAGGAAGCAAATACATCAAAAGCCCACCCCTGTGGAATATTCTGCACATCAATCAAAGACAGAATGATTTCTGCTCACAGGCACACACTGATTATAATGGGAAGCCTTAAAATATCTGCAGCATCTCTGCTTCCCTCCTTCACAGTCTCTTGTTCGGAAATCGTATGGATGGCGATTTCATGATATGGCAGGTGGCTAGCATCTATTCCCGAAGAAAACATCATGTTATATTGTAGTTATGATTTTTCTGTTTTTTTATTGACACAGTGATCTGACATCTTGAAGGGAAATAAAAGGTTTCTATATTCCATGCCTATTCTGAAAGATTTATGTATACATTTGGGGTATGTGGGGTTAGGATAAAACAGGATAGAACTATGACTCTCAGAGGATGCAATCCTAACAATTTAGGCCGGCACAACTTGCTCCCCATTTTCGTGGTGGTATAGGGAGATCGCCACGGGTCTGTAGCCAGCACAGGACTTGTGGCAGTATTTAAACCAGCCTAACTGGGGATTAGGATTGGAGCCTCAGTTCTCAATTGATTCTCACATTATTATATGTTGTAGACATCGATGGACTGGGACTGTTGTGCATAACAGAAATAACAAATATTTAGAGCAGTGATCCCCAAACTTTTTGACTGGCAGCTTCCTTACCTTCTTGCCCATTGGCCTCAGCTTCCCATTAGGGCTATGATCCTATCAATTGTATGGGGCAGCTGATTTTTCACAGGGATTCCTTGGCATCCTTTCACAGGGATTCCTTGGTTTCTGCAGCTCTCTGGGGAGCCACAACTCAGTTTGGGAAACCATTTGTTTTGAGTATGATTGTTAATCATTATTAACAATCATTATGGAATAAGAAAATTATTCCATAAGTTAGACGGGTGTGATGGGCTTGCTTCACACACACCAGTTTGGATTTACTGATGTTCAATACTGCAGTACTACGGAGATGTTGGCCCGATCCCTTGTCACACCAGTAATTCCTGCAAAGATGGGCCAACTGAATTAGAGATCAGGATTATCTACACCTCTCCCCAAAGGCCATGCATGTTGACATAGGAAAGTACCATTTAGTTTTAACAGTTTGGATGACTGGAAACATGGGATCAAGTAGCAGTCAAAATTTGAGGACGAACCTATGAGGAATTCATCATAAGTGATAATGTATTACCTAATTTTCTCTCTCACAAACACAGTTACATGCATGTTCACACAAACACATGCATACACATGCACACATAAAAACGCAGATGCGGGCACACACATAACATTGATTGATGAGCTTTCAGATTGAACACTGTGGATTTACCATGCCATGAGACAATGCTGTAATCCTAAGGCACAAGTCATGAATTTGTTCATTGTGTGTGCCGTCTACCTCTTGCCACTGGGGAGATCCTGTGCAACAGTTAGGAAAAAGAAGTATTCTAACACCATCAGTCAAAGGGATGAGTGCATATAGCCACTGCTCTTTCAAGCAGCTCTTATGTTCTCGCTTTGTTATAGAAGCCTTATAATGATTTGATTTGAAGTTTCAAACCAGCAGGCGGCTAGCTAGTGACTTTATGGGGTATGTGCTTCCATCAATGCTCTGGAGAACAAACCAGTTCAATTTAGCCTTGACGGTAGCAAAATATTGGATACCAAAATCGGATGAAGAGCAGAAACATCCTCGTGGCAACTGTTTGAACAGGATTAGCACTAATAGTACAACACTTAACTTTTTCCTCTGACGACCCCTTTTTAAGACAAGCTACAGAAATCTGTGCCTTGTCCAGCTGGAGTTTAAATTCATTATTCTAACCCCCTGACCAACCCCTGACCCAGGGATTAGATGTGGCCTGTGGCGATCTTACATGTGGGCCTGTGGCAAGACCCCTCCATTCGGCCCTCAGGCAAACCTTTTAATCCTTTGGGAGAGGATTACTCCCCCAAGGAAGCGCTACTCCCCTCACCTCCAGAGGTTATTCTGACAGTTGGGGAGGCTGCATGTGCCTCCTCTCTCTATGTATAGAAGTATTTGTGAACTGGTTTTGAATATCACCTCCTCTCTGTGTTAGAAAGTGTTTATGAATTGATTTGAATTCATTTGTTCATTCATTCATTAATAAGCACAATATTACTCACTTATGTAAATGTATTCAAATTTGAAATGTAAATAAATTTTTTTCCTTATGGCCCCCATCACCATGGGCGCAATTCAGAGTAACTACGGGAAGACCTTGCTCCAACGTGAGGACAATTTACTCTGGATTGCAATATGAATTTCCCATAGGTTTTCACTAGGTGGTGCCATAACTATGTTGACGTAAATGTCTCTTATGTGCTCCCACAGTTACTCTGGATTGTAGGGTAAGGCTCCAATCCTAATGACACAATGGACACAATGGAGTTTACTTTTGAGTAGACATGGTTTGGATTGTGCTCTAAGAAGACTGTCTTCCATGACTGGGAAAAAAACAGTGATTCTAAGAATTTTTTGGCACAAGTATCAGGTAGGTTATGTGGTCGTCCTGCCAAAAAGTTTAGACACCCTTCTCAACATGGATTGGTTTCTTTTCTAGAGGAGACGCAAGGCTCTATGTGTTTTCGAGTACTTTTTAGTTTTCACATTCCTGCCTCACTTGTATGTGACTTCCACAGACTTCCACTGTACTTTCCATTACTGTACTGATACAGGAGTGTCAGACGTGTTTCAAATAGTGGACTGAATAGCATTCAGGGTACATGCTGAGGGCTGGAAGTAACATCATTAATCAAGAACTGACATCATTAAGCCGATGATGGCCAGAAATCAGTACTTTTCACTTAGAAAAATCATTAACTGCAAATGGCAAAAGAGGAAATGTGTAAAACTTGTTCATAATTTCAAGATATGAGTCCAGTTATGCTGGGAGAGCCCAAGTATATCAGGGGCCAGGAGATAAGTTGCTTCTGGGGGCCACATCCTGCTTGTGGGCCTTATGTTTGATATCCCAATGTTATGCATTATACAGAAAAGAAAGATGTCTGCAAATGTTTCTTCTTTGGAAGCAATATACTGTAAGGTGCCAACTTAGGGTACTAACTGTTCTATCAAAATGTTCACTGTTTGTACCAATCCTGTGCAACTTCATCCATTCTCTCTCTTAAATTTTCATACTTGAATGTACAAAATAAAAAACACACAGTCACGACAACTAACAGTAGGTGGTTTGCCCCAGAAACAAAACTAGATTAAAAAGTCATACACATACCAGTATAATATTATTAAATATGTTTCTTCTACTCTAGCCAAAAACTTTTAATCTCAAGGCTGCACAGTGTGTGTACTAGTATTCAAATTAATGCAGTAATGTTTCTCTCCTATTGGAATTGCTTTTTCTACTGCAGATTGGTCAGTTAAAAACAAATGCAAAGCAGCCATTTCATGGGTGAGCAATACCAATGAATTACCAGATGGCTCAAAGCCCCAAACCTAATTTTGGCATTTTAATAACAAGTGTATTACAAATGATCTTGCATATGCAATCATAAAATGTATGTTTAAAATACGATGCACCTGATTCCCACTGGTGGAAACTAACAGGCAGTTTTGATTAAGTCTCCCCATTAATGGAGATCCATTCTGTCTTGCATATTGTATCCAGGCATTCGTAGAGATGAGTGAACTTGGCCCTGGTTGCCCCAGGTGTAGGCAAAATGAACCAAGCTATTCATTTGGGGCTGGTGGGGGGAACTTAAGAAGACTCCCAATGATTTTCCAAGTAATTCCAAGGTTTAAAAAACCTGCCTTTAGCAAAGCAATAGAGATTTCCCATTGGTGTAAAGGGGACTATTGTGGCATTAAAACTACTGTGAGCTTAATCCTAGCCCCCTCAATTGGCAACTTATCATCCAACCCAATGGAGAATGCATTGCATCCAATGGGGGAAGAGTGATCAGGAGAATTCCACTACATGGGTCCAGCTGTAGAAAATGCCCATTCCACTTTCCAACCAACTGTGCATCCAATTTTAGTAGACAATGGGGTCATGTCTACCCACTATATCCTGGTACTTGGGCAGGTTCCACAGGACAATGTGGTTTTTCATATATTCCTGTCCCAGGGTATTTAAGGATTTAACTATATGGGGAAACTCCTCTCTGAATGACACCTGACAGTTCTTGAGAAGTTACAGGGCAAAGGTATTACAATGGCTGCCCTTTTCACAAAATGTAACCATTACATCAGTGCCCCATTGAACTGCAAATTGGATCTGGGGTCATGAAATTGGCAGATCAATTGAAACAGCTCTGAAACAGAACCATCAAGTTTATGTTTCCTCCCTAACTCTGATGGTAAAACCACTCAGGAAATAATCTCTGTCAACATGGTTCACTGATGCTAACTCAGTACTGGCTTTTTGCCGTGCGCTTCAGTGCGAGACAGCAGAAAGAGATCTTACTTCGATGTGAGCGCAAAGGTATGATTGTACAGTTCCTTTATTTGATTGCAAAATAGCAAATGGGTTGGAAAGGACAAAAGGTTACTACAGCAAAGGAAATTAGTCCTTGTAGAACTTGCCTATGTAATATCAAGGATTGACTTTTAAGTGGTACAACTCTTCAAGACAATCACAGAGACCGGAATATGTAGTTTCCAGGTCTTTGTTAACCTGTGGGTTTTGAATTTAAAGTTTCAAATGGCCTGGGCTCCATTTTCTGCACCAAAACAATCTGTCCATTCCGCTGAATAAAGTAGCATATACATTCCAGTGGCATTCCTGGGCTTCTTCATTCACTTTGTTTGCTACCCCTGATCCCAACCCAGAAGTAATTGCAAACATTGTGGTACAAGCCTCCTCCTAGTTACTCTGGACTACTCAAATAAAGAAGAAAGGTGGAGCCCAACACCAATACCCTCCTGTGTTCCAGAGCAATGAGCACAATCTTAATGATGTCTACTCAAAGGTAAACCCCATTGTGTTCAATGGGTCTTACTCCCAGGAAAGTGTCTTTAGGATTGCAGCAAATGTCACTTTGGATGGCTTCTTTTGTCTCCGAGGAGAAAAATCTGCAATCCCAATCCTAATAATTGCAATCCTAATCTCGCCTAAATCTAGCCACATTCAAGGTACTTGTAGGTATGCCACATGAGTTATACCAGCCTAAATAGGTTAGGATTGTACCCTCAGTTTCCTATGCAATCCCCCATCCATGGGAACCTGCTTACATCAGAATCAGGGCACTAGAGTAGAAATATTTGCTATTGTCACTGCATTGCCAAAGATCTACAGTGGTGCCTCACATAACAAGTTTAATTCATTCCGGAAGCATGCTTGTTATGTGAAACGCTCTTTATGTGAAGCAGATTTTCCCATAGGAAATAATGGAAACTCAGATGATTGGTTCCACAACCCAAAAAATATTCATATAAAAATATTAACTGGATGTAAAAATGATGACAAAACACTGGAATTGAATTCAAAACATGCATTGAATTTGTATGATCCTATGATGTCTACTTAGGCTGCAATCCTAAAGACACTTTCCTGGGAGAAAGCCCCTTTGAACACAGTGGATAGACATGATTAGGTAGACATGATTAGGAGGCTGCAATCCAAGACACCTTCAAAGTGTCTCCCCACTTTCTCCTTCTCTCCATCCTGAGCCTCTCACTCCCCTGCTCCCTTCTGGCTAGCCCTGAGCTGCTTCCCTCTTCTCAGCTGCTCTTCTCTCCCTCTGCCCAGCGGACACTCGGCCACAGGAGGAACAGCATAGAAGTGTTGCTTTCACTATGGGCAGATGCACTAGGCAGCCCATAAGGCCTAGTTACAAGGCCTGCCGGCCAGTGCGTCTGCCCCAACTGCCAACGAGTTTGTTTGTTACATGAAGCTCAGTTTGTTATGTGAAGCAGAATCCTGGAGAAATTTTTGTTTGTTATGTGGATCACTAGTTAAGCGAGGTACCAGTGTATTTGAATTTGTTGCTAAAGATTTAGAGTTTTCTTTCTGCCTTGGGAAAAAACAGATCAAAAAGCACAGTGTACAATACCAAAGCCTGAAATCTCTACTGGAATATCTTAATAGTTGAAGACTTATGTTTTGGTCCCATTTTCTTAATCACTTCCTGAACATGTTTGCTCCTGTCAGAAGAAAATCCATAACTGAATGTTAAAATGCATGTCTTTTTAGGTTTGAGAACCAGCTTTTAAAATATGACTCATCCACCTTATCTGTAATTTCCCTTTCTCTGCCTAAAAGTTGCTGAAAAATGAAAATAATCTGAGTGGGCCACACACTTGTGACTGATTAGGATTGGACTCTCAAACTGGGATCTTTTTACTCTGCTACAGAACACTGCAGATAACAATAACAATAACAATAGAGGTGGGTACGTCTGTGATTGCTCTAACTGTTTAAACCTGTGCGCTCAAACTCTCTGGGAGCTGAAGATCTGCAGTTAGTTTAGATAGCAAACTTGAAGTGGGTGTCACTTATTATTTTGACTGTTTCAGTGCTTTAGGGATAGCATTGCCATTTGTCACCAAAAACTGGGATGATCAGTTTTCAGGGATTGTGTCCACATACTGGCAAGTTTGACAGGGGGTCTGGTCCTGGTTTTGTGGAAGAGAATTATGGCAACCCTATCTGAGGAATTGGCATAGGCTTGAGCAAGGCTCCCAACATTCTTTTTAGTGCCACAACTTCCAGTAAGTAAAAATAAGTCCTTGGCACTCCAGTCTATGACACACCTCTGGAAATTTAATCCCCTACCCTGCCCCTTAAAGAGGCAAAGGAAGAGCTCTTTAGGCTGAGTAGTGTCACAGCATCCTATTTTGATAATCCATGGCTTAAACTATTGTTACAGTTGGCTTGGTAAAGAAAAGACAGAGACTTGGGGCACAGTCCAGAGTAACTACAGAGGAAGAGACATTACATGCACCCATAGTTACTGCACTACCTAGTGAAAACCTATGGGAAATTCATATTGCAATCCAGAGTAATTTGTTCTTACTCCAGAGCAAGAACTCCCCAAGGTTACTCTGGATTTCACCCTTGTCTATATATTCTGCAGTGATCATGCTATTTTTAACATGAGGTTTTGGTGTGGGTATGTCAATGCAACAATGATCATGGCATTCCTATACTGGGAATAGTTGTGGAGAGTCTACAGTTGAAGCCACCAACTTAATCCTACCCCTGCTTCCACAGGCAGAATTATGTTCTACTGGTCGGGTGCAACATCACGATTTCTTCATGCAAGCACTGGTGCAAGTTGCTGGGAACTGGTCACACTGATTGGAGTAGATGCTATTTTCCAGCACAAGGTGAGTGCTGATGATGGATTTCTGGGTATGGGATAGATCATCATACAGATCCATCATAATTGTGTGGTGTTGTATAATTGTGTCACTGAGGGTGCAATCCTAACCTAGGCTTGTTTGATATTACTTCATAAAGCTTCCTGTGAGCATCTTAACCAAAAGGCCAGGATCTGGTGCCTTACTTTCTATGCCATAGCACTCTTTGACACTGAGTAGTGTATCGGAAAGTAGACAGTCTCCATTGGGACTTGCGTTGGGGCATATGCCGGCCTAACTGGTGATTAGGATTGCAGCCTCAGTCTTTCTCAAATTGTGGATTGCAGTTGTGTCTCTATCCTACTTGGCTCCTGGGACTGTGCCCCAAAATCAGGGGCCACTTCACTGCCATCCCCCAATATTAAGCTCTAGTCTTGCTAGGCCTCCTAATGCATGAACAGTTTGGGAGTATTTTAAAAAATGTTTCGTTTTAGAGCATAAAGGCACATGTGGATAAGTCATCTAGAAAAGAGAAATGAACAGTGTCTTGCAACCCAAGAAGTGGAAATGAACAGAAAAAGAAGATGAAATCCTTTTCAGATCTGTACAGTCTTGTGCAAATACAGTATTTACTTGAATATAACGCTCAGTCTTCAAAATCAGGGAGCGCACTAGATTTTATGGTTAATTAGATTCGAGTAAATGTGGTATTTTGATTTTATGTATCGGGTGCGCATTAGATGTATTGGCACATTAGTTTTGGGTAAATACAATAGATTGAATGTGGTTGTTTTTAAATTTGTTTAGGTCCAGAAGGTTGGAAGGCAAGACCTGTAATTCTTTTTGCAAAGAATAAGTAAGGGCCAATCAGGGCTGTTCTTTTCTTCATGCCTCAACTGCAAAGAATTCTTTTTGGGAGTGTCCCATTTGGAAAACAGTAAAGGATCAGGGTTAGATGGGAGAATAGTAGACTGTGTGCACAATCCTAACCATGCCCTAACCTGTGTGCACCTGTGTGTAACTTGTCCTAACAATCCTAACCTGTGTGCATAATCCTAACCAAAATTAAGCCCCATTGTTTTTAATGGATCTTACTCCCAAGAAAGTGTCTTTTTAACTTTTAACAATCACAGGGCAATGCTTTGAAGTACAAACTAGTGGAAGACCCTGATCTCTCATATTATATGTCATTCAGCTCTTAAAAAGCTGGTTAGAAATTGATATTTCCAGCATGGGCTTGTTTAGCCCATGTTTTGAAGTGCTTTGTAAAAGAGACAGTGAGGAAGGAGAAATAGCACTCTTGTTTCCTTTGAAGTTGGGAAAAACCTTCCTCAGTTTGTTGATTTTCAATTTCTTGTTAAAAAAAGAATGATTTCACTTTTGTCCATCTCACCAACAACACTTGAAAAAGCACTAAAGAAATGTACCCAAGAAAAGTATGGTGAGATATAAATACACAAACCTGAGAAAATATGTCCCAGACAGATATATCCAAGTGAGGAAAATCAGCATATGGAGGAGGCATTGGGAGACAGCAATATGAAGTTTCTGAGCTGGGTTCCCATGTCAGGGCTGGTATCAGACCGGCCAGGCTGGAGATGTGTTCTCATCAGAGGTCCACATGGCTCAGATGTCTCCTGAACTCTAGCAATGGTAGCACCCTAATGCACCATCAAAGAGTGGGCACAATGTCACAGGGACAGGGTGACCAGATGCCAAATCCAAAATTCCTGTACCCCAAGGCCAAAATTCCTACCCACTTAAAAAAATTGCCAAAAAGTGTGTTATTTTGTTTTTGTTTTTCAGTTTTTTTACCATAACTTTTGATATGAATGAGATATCTCAAAACTGATTTTTGCCTTGGATTCTGCTCTTCAATATGAATCCAACAACATATAGCATGATGAGGCACTGTGCACTATCGTGAAGTTTCAAAACAAAGCCAAAATGTAGGACAATGAAGCCAAAATGTCGGACACCCGGACAGGAGGGTAAAAATCCAGACAAATCCAGGTTTTTCTGGTCATATTGATGCCCTGTACAGGGATCCACTGGAGGACTTTGCCCCATTTCCCCCAGGTATTTAGCACCACCAAAGTATCAATTCCAGATATGTTATATCCCCTTTTGTATAACTGATGACATCTAGGCTTCTTGGCAAATATGTTGATATCCTGGACTCTTTCTTGGCCTTGATCTCCACACCAGGGTTCACTTGGGCCAGCAAAATAGCTGGCCAAGATCTAAGTAGACCTAACAGGGCAGCAGAGGCTTGAGCAACAGAATGAATGTTCTCAAGGTGCTATCTGGAACCTGAAACTCATCTGGGGGATGTGGGTTGGGCTGTTCATCAAATAAGACCTTATACTGTCAGATTTTGTAAGATTGTCACATGAAAAACAATTTGACTGTATTTCTGGGTTTGACATTTTTGCCATGATTCCTCATGAAGTGCAATTAAATTTTCAAGCAAATACAAAGGATCTAACTATAGCATGTTGAGAAGTTTAGATGAGTCATACCCTTGATTGGGACCTTTCAGATGAAAAAATGCAATGCAATGCATTAGACTGCATTTAACAAGTTCAACGGGAAGATACTCTCATGTAAAAGCAAGAATCAGCCTTACCAAACTCACCCTCTCAGCCCGTTAAGACAAATTTGTGTATGGATATATAAAAATTCATATAAAATGCTTGGAACAAAATTTCCATTCACTTTAAAGTTCCTGGTATTAAAAAGGCCCATGTGCTTCCTCAGAAGAGCCAGCAGATGGCAGGATTGCCTTGGCTATTTTGTGAACACAGTTTGAATGGCTCAAATAGGCTGTTCTGTAAAAATAATTCATGCAGTTACCTTCAAATGAACCTCCTGCAATTTATCTGGCTCCAGCAAGCCTGAGGATTTTTTCCAAATAAGGCAATGTCCTCTGGATGAACTATGAGGCAGCAGATTGCAGCTATTGAGCTCCAGGGCCCTAGAATCTGGCTGAGAACATCCATACACAAATGTGCAAAGCCCGCAACAAGGGCAACAGGGCAATTGGCTGGGGCCATTGAGGCCCTATGCAATTGCTGGACAGCTCCCTGCTGTCCCCCCTGCATGGATTTATTTTCCTGTATGCCAGTAATCAAAATTTTTACACCCTATTCATAAAACTCACACATATGTGTATGTCACAGAGTTATGTAGTAAAATTTTTTTTCAAAACAACTTTTGGAAGTGAACTATACTAGTACAAAGTGAGATATTCCAACATAGCAACATTTTTTAATATTCAGTGTTATATTAGCCAAGTGAGAAGGTTAAACTTCCGTGTTTACCAGAATTGAATCCATCATCCAATCTAATGCGTACCCTGAAATTTATAATCAAAATGCCACATTTACTCAAATCTAATTAATAATCAAATCTAATGTGCACCCTGATTTTGGAGACTAATTTGGCTGGAAAATGTGAGGATTACATTAGAGTAAATACAGTAATTTACAACTTCTGGTTATCAGTTGTGTACATCTTAAAACTAGAACGGAATATTTACTGCTGCATGTGAACATGTCATGCTTGCTTTGTTGTGATACTGCAGGCTAGGACAAAATGCTGCCAATAACCCTTGTATTTAAAAAATGTGAGCATTGTAATTAAATTATGCTTTATGACAAGCAAGATGTCTGTCCTGGCAGTAGGTAAAGTAGGGAGAGGGTTGGTGGAAGTGACAAGTTGAAGGCTGAAGACCCAGTCACACAGTTCCCGATTTATTTAGCTCAAGGGTACAGCCCTCAGCAGAGATGGGATTCAAAGAAAGTAACAACCATTTCTATGCCCATCTGGCAGCCACTTTTAAATGGCTATTTTAAAACTTTATATGTTCTATCTCTCATTAACAACCAGTTCTATAGAGTAGGTGCGAACCTGCTGGAGCCCACCATTGATTGTGCCCTCAGTGGGACTTCATCTGTCCCTCAGGCAAGACCTGTAATCTTCTAGAGCAGGGGTCCTCAAACTTTTTAAACAGGGGACCAGTTCACTGTCCCTCAGACACTGTCGAGGGCCGGACTATAGAGTTTGAAAAGAAATCTCCACAGGCCTGGTCCCCGCGGTGGTGGCGTTGAGGGTGTCGGCAGTGAAGCTCCCCAAGAGGACGGCGGCGTGGGCAGAGGGAGAGCAGTGGGCCAGCGGTTCCCTGGCTGCTCCCGAGCCACCCTCCTCGCCTCTAGCTTCGACCGCCACTATCATGCCGCACCAGCTGGCTGGTGCCACCACCGCTGGGGCTGCACAATACCAGGAGGAGGCAGCCAAGGAGCAGGGCTGCCCCTCCTCTCTCACCGCTGCCAAAGGGAACAATGGGTGCAAGGCTGAGGGGCCCAACTGTCACCCTTCAGCTCATCAACCGTTACCCTCCAGGATGAGGGCCGGCAGGCCAGATTGAGGACCCTGGGGGGGCCGTATCCAGCCTGCGGGCCATAGTTTGAGGACCCCTGCTCTAGAGACAAGGGAAACTCTGCTCTCCACACCTCAGGAAGATATTTTGAGGGCTGGGGAGGCTACATGGACCTCTTTGTGTGTATGAAAGTGCTTATGAATTGGTTTGAAGATCACCCTCTCTCTGTGTGCTGGAAAGTATTTTGGAACTAATATGAATTCATTTGTTCACAGGTTCCATCACTAATATATTCATTCATGTAAATTTATTCAGATTTGAAATGTAAATCAGTTCTTTATTTTTTCCTTCCAGCCTCCGACGCAGTATCAGAATGTCAATCTGGCCCTCCTGCCAAAAAGTTTAGAGAGCCCTGATTTAGAGGGACGGTGTGAGGAAGGAGTTGTGTGGGGCTCAGTGTCTCCTAATGTGCTTTTGGATCAGTGTGGATCATTCACAGTAAGCTGGCTGTGACAGCCTTGGCTAAATGCACTCTATGGCTAAACACAATGTGTTCAGTTGTGACTAAAATTAAGGAACATAAACAAAATTGCCATCTTCTACAGGCTGAACACACATTCAATATGGGATGTAAAATGTTTTGAATGTATAGATGTTCTATCTACTATTTTACATTACCACCAGAGACTCTAAATAGAAGCAACTGAAATTTATAAACATAAAGATTGCATCAACCAGAAAGGAGAAGCTGTGACTGAACAGTTGCTGGCACCCATTACTACAAAGAACATTTATTAGAAAAACAGATGTGGCAAAAATTAAGTGAACACAGCAGAAACAGATACTGCCCACCAATATGGCTTAATTTCTAAATTGGCCCAATGAGCTGCTCATTGGCTCCTCAAGTATCTCGGGGCTATTTAAAATTGATGCCTGTCCTTTAGTTCTCTGGGGTCCTGTGTAATTTTTGGCTGTGGTTTTCTTTTTTGTCTTTGGCTCTGAAGAAGCCATTGGATATGAATGGTGAAACATCAGGCTCTCATACTCGCAAACCCAGAGTAACTACAGGAGACTTTATGTGCAACCATAATTACTGCACCTCCTAGTGAAAACCTATGGGAAATTCATATTGGAATCCAGAGTAAGTTGTTCTTACACCGGAGCAAGGACTCCCCGTAGTTACTCTGGATTTTGCCCATAATCAACTTTTCAAATGGCTAGGAAACCTGGAAGTGAATGCACAATGGACTACTGAAATCAGTGGTTTAATTCAAATTGATTAGCATGTGATTGAGAAAATTTAAAAGTGGCAAAAATGTGCATTATTATCTCACTGAATGCACCTTTCAGATAACTTTGTCCCAGTGAGATGCCTTTCTTCAACTATCAGTCATTGACTCAAAAGAGATTGTATAGGAAGATAACACTATATAGGATTTCTTTTTTGCACCTTGCTCTGAGGAGCAGATTGGCAGGGACTTGTGGCCATTGTTCTCTCATGAATTTCTTATTCACAAAAATTCACCTTGATGATGATCTCAGGGTCTTCCTTGCCACAAATATACAACCCTGACAGAAATTATTGGAATAGTTCAGCTTACGTTTGCAACAAAGCAGTATGTTTTTAAATTTGGGAGGGGGGGGGAGAGAAATGGAGGCACAGCAGGTATCGTGCTGAGATGTGGCTAGGATCCCAAATAGAAGGCTAAGGATAGTCAATGTGCATTTTCTTTTCTGACTGTGCAACTCGTACAAGTTGCTGAATCAATATGGATAAATCTTGATTTTGTATGTGTTGCCAATTTTCCTGACAAAATCAAGGGTACCCTACAGAAGGGAAATTGCTAAAGAAAGAAAAAGAACTGTCATGTAAGAGACATTACATGCACCAGTAGTTACTGCACCACCTAGTGAAAACCTATGGGAAATTCATATTGCAATCCAGAGTAACTTGTTCTTACTCCGGAAAAAGGACTCTCCATAGTTACTCTGGATTTCACCCTAAGTCCCATTGAATTCAGAGCTTACTTACTGTACTTCTAAACTTATACAGCATTAATCTGCACAGACATTTTTGGTGCAAGTTGCTAAGTATAAGCCCAGAAGTAGATTCTAGCGATTACTTGGCTGGATGATACAATCCTGGTCAGAGAACCATACACAAAGAATACTCATGAAAGGCTTCACATCAGCATGGAGGACAATTTCATGTGGTGTGTCCCAGGGCTCTGTCTCAGGCCTGCTTTTCTTTATTTTGATCCCCTTTCCTATTATTGTTAAATTATTCCCAATATTAAATTTTTGTTATTTATTTTGATCCCCTTTCCTATTAATGTTAAATTGTTCCCACAATTAAATTTTTCTTGCACCTTATCAGCATTTCAGCAATAGATTAGATTTATTTATTGGCCAAGTATGAACTCCATACCCGGAATTTGGCTTCGGCAACGGCTGCAGACATATATATGCTGAGACTGACTAGTCTGAAAAATGGAGAACAGTTAGGTATGGTTTTGAGAAGTCAGAGTGATGTTTCCATTACCTGTAGAGGCTTCCTCTGCATTCTCAAGAAAAAATGTTTCTAATCAGTACAATTTCCCCTCAATTAACACATGATTTGGTTGCCACACAATTTTCATTTCTAGTTTTTGGGAGTACTCCAAGATAAAGCTTTTCTCGGATTTAGAATTTTTTTTTAAAGAATGCAACCTCATGCAGCATGAAAAGTTTAAAAAAGTAAAGCACATGAAACTATGGAAAGGTTAACAAGATTTAACATCATTCTTCTTGCACTTTGGGAATCATACATTTTTCTCCTGCCTTCACCTCTTTTGTATGTTCTAATCCTGAATTCTCATTGAAGAATATATAGGCTCAGCTGAGGATTATCACACCATGAACGTTCATGTGTAAAATGGAATTCCTATTAAAGTTCATTGCTTCAAATGAAATATGCTTTATGGCATTTCCCGTCGAGATCCCTGCTGTGTGCTGTCATGATACGCTCGAATCTAGGCGCCCCCCCCTTTCCACTTAACACGGAACCATTTGGGGCACTGTTTTGTGAACAATGAATTTGCAAAATTGTTGACAGTAGAGGCCAACAACTGTTGCATTATTCAACAAATGCACTGGAGAGCCCGTGGAAATGAGCAATGAGTGACATTTATTGAAAATGAACAGTTCTTGAAAAACTAACTTGGCATATTGAGACAGGCCTGGTGAGTTGTATTGGTCCTAGGAAAATGTGTGTAGGGTTATAGCCTCAGGTTATATTTATAGGATGGCTGCAGTGGCTCAGTGGTTACAATGTTGGGTTTAGGATGCTGCTTAACCAGAATTCTGCTCAACCAGAATTCTGCTCAGTGGGTCAGCAGTTCGAGACCTGAATACTGCCAGACGGGGTGAGCTCCCATCCTCAGCCCAGCTCCTAGCCCAACCTAGCAGTTGAAGGAACCATGCAAATGCAAGTCGATAAATATTTACCACTTCAGTGGGAAAGCCAACATCCTGGAGACAGGCCCCTGTGACAGGTTGGCCAGTTTTTCCCAAATCGTGGATTGGATGAAACTTTAATCCACAATAAGTGGACACTGTCACCATACAGTACAAATGCTGAAGAAATTGCCTAGGATTATAGCCTCAGGTTATTAGTCTTCCAGTGTCCTTGTGTAAATAAATACAGACAAAACCCCTGTATCCGTGGAACTGGCATCCATTCTTGCAGTTCTCAGGATACGAGGGGATTTCTTTTTAAATGTGCAGGGCATTTTTTAAGCCAAAAATAGCTTTCTCTACCATTGCACAGTGAAATCTCTGCATTTTGAGCACTTTTGACCACTGGTAGTCAAACGGATGGGTTGCAACCCACCACTGAAATGTAAAAGAGGCACTTTTCCTGTTAGGGGCATGACCCAGAAATAGGTGCCCCAATAATGCTGGAACAATTGTGGCACAGTGGGCACCCAGGAACATTTTAACATACCTGGAGAAATTGTGTAGCCTCCCAGAGAATCCTGAGGGCTCGCAGCGCCTTCAGTGAACCTCTCTTCTGCAGCAGTAAGCTCTGATGTGAAACTGGATTCCTTCGGCAGCATCCATTGTGATGCAGACTCATTGGGAATCATGACATAGCAGAATAGGTAAGTAAGAATATTGTTTGCATGATGGTCTCTGGCTTCCCTGCAGGCTGCAGCAGACTGTGACCGCACTACAGCATCCCATAGCAAGTTGTGGATAGTGTTGGACTGTAAAGAACGTCCTTCATTTGCAGAAGAAATGAGGCAGGAAGGAGGCAGTTTTCACAAATTGTCCTTTTCAGAAGAACTCTGTGTGCCACCATGCAAAAATTGAACACATTTCAAAGCGTGACTCCTTACAGACTGATGAAACACACTGTTGGTTTATCTATAACACAGAACTTCAGTGCCAAGCCCAGATCTTCATTTCGGATATATTTACATCTCATCAGCTTCCTATGTGAGGGACCTTCCCTATCACCTTCAGCGGAGGAGCACATCTCCATTTGCATCCCTCTGGAGCTCTCCAGTCATTGCAAGGAGGATCCTTTGCCAGCAGGGGTAGCCAAGAGGGACACAATCATTGGATTGTAGGCACTCCGTTCAATGAAGTGTAGCAACAATGATTCAAGCATAAGGATCTGAGCCACAGAACATAAACAAAATGAGAACTGTATCTGAGCCGTTGCTCTTTTTTAACAGAGCAGAGACAGGCTGAGTTTGGCGATTTCGGTAATGAGCAACAGGCCATCTTTCATGCACAGCAGAAGTGGCTTGTAGTTGGCAGATGGGGCTCTGCAAGCAGAAGAAAGAAAAAAACAAGAGAGGAGCTGTCTGTATGCTACTAAGGGCATGACAAGGCTGTTTATCACAAATCAGTGCAGGGCTGATTTACTCAATAGCCAACTTCCAGAGGCTGCTCTGAGTATCTGAGTACCCAGTACAGTATCTGCAACTTTGTCCAGATGTTGCTAGCAACAACATTTTCACAATTCAATGTCCACTACTTCTGGAAAGGACAAACAATTCAAGCCAAAATGGCACAAAGCACCAGAAAATGAAATGGGGAGTGCAGGAATCCCAGCTTAAACCTGTAGGTGGAAATTATGAGCATGGTGAGTCTTGAACTGCAATCTTTTACAGATATTATGAGTAGTTAACAGAACACAAAACAACGAACAGTCTTAGATACACCTAGAATTGCATTGTTTCTCTTATCTGGGGTCATCTTTCTTATCATCTTATCTGGGATCATGTTTAAGATATCTAGGTTTGTCTTTTGTGTAATTTTAATAATATACCCTGTGATCATGTACCTATTCCATATGGCTTATGTTTTTGGTGGGGAGATGGTGGTGGTTGGCTCAGTAGTGTAGTAAGCATGGAACAAGGGTGATTCTCACTGGGTAATGCATTTGGGGTGTGTTAGATGGATGTGTCACTTGAGGCCCATGCTCTGTATGGCTGGAAATGTCCAACCCACAAGCAATTGTACACAATTTTGCCATCACACTACCACTGAACCACTTCTGGGTGCCACACATTGCTTTCAGTGAGCATGGAGGTATCACAAAACATTGATGGTGACACCTGCCTCATGCTAGCAACCCGACTGGGCTGGTTGTTCACTTGAATATTTTGAATTATGATATTCTTGGTATGCAGTTGCTGACATATAGTTATGTCCTTTTAAAAATAAAAATATGATCTGCAAAGTTAGCAGACAGTGGACAATGCTGAAAGAAAATGTTTTCACAAAACTTTAGGGGAAACGCACACAAAATATTTTTGGTGACTATCCACTGCTTTAAAAATACAGGATTTTTTTTTTCTCAGCACTATGTAAAGTCATAAACTTGAGTCCTCCCCAGTTATCAAAAAAGAAGAGAATGGAGACAGACTTTTTCTTTTAAAAAAAGTTTTGTAAATTGCAATGTCAACCCACACTCATGAAATCCTAACCTATAGATAGATGAGCATAAGTCATTATTTTCTAGTTCTATAGTCCATGCACAGTTTACACAGTTTGTTCATGCTGTTCTGGAATTAGAACTATGTATCCATTGATATAAGCTTACACTTACCGTGTATTGTATAAAACCAGGGTCTATGCAATAAGTCTTACATCATTATATCTGTTTTTGGACCTATGAAAAAGAAAAATGCAGGGCAAAGGTGAGAACCAAAAATTTCTGACTGAGTGCGCAATCCTGACCAATTTAGGCCAGGACAACTCACAGAGTTGGTTGCAACTCACAGAGTTGGTTGTCTATGCACTGGTCTAACCCTGCCAGTTGTGGCGCAAAAGTCCTTTATGGAACCTTTATGACACCCCCAGACCAGCAGAGGACTTGTGCTGGGAAATTGTGTTAGCCAAACCAGGATTGTACAGTGACACATTACACATCATCCAGATCTTATTTTGCTGCAAACTCCCCTGTGATTTCCAAACGAATGACCCATGTCTGAATCCCATCCTTGATGTTGTTTCTTCAGCGGCTTGCACATATTTACATCTCAAATGAAAGAATTCCTTATCCTGCTACATCTCAGCTATGGCAAACAATTACGTGCTTCAGTTAATCATTTGCACTGTTAAAGAAAGGTAATGAACATGATCTTCGTGCAACACTAATTAGAAAGACTTGTGAAGCCAAACCTTGTGTAATGAAGTACTGAGCTACCAGCCGTATTTGTCATATACTGTGATAATCCCTATGAACAGACATGAAAAAATAAAGATAACATCTCAGGCACTTGGAAGGAGAGGAGCACTTAGCCCTACAATCCAGAGTAACTATGGGAAGATGTAAGAGGCACTAACTCAGGATTGCTCAATGCATTTTCCATAGGTTTCCCATAGGTGACACCATAACTACATCGGTATAAAAGGTCCCATAGTTACTCTGGATTGTTGCCTAGGTTTACTCCACAGTTGGGAAAGTAAATGAAAATGGGACCTCAACAGAGAAAGTACTAAAAATCAGGCAGAATTGGAAACTTCTAATATTATTCTCAGAGGCTTACCTAGGCAAAATGGCACCCATAGCAAGGACTGAAATTTCACCCCCATCAAAACACCTGAAACTCACCTCTTAGCTAATGTTACAAGTCAATAATACTGTATCAAACTGGGCGCATGCGCCCATGGCATGACACACCTTATGCCATATAGATGGTACACCTCTGATTATTCTCTTCCAATGGAAACCCAAACCCTTTCTTGAAATAGTGGTCGCCATTTACTTACTGTGGCTGAATCAGGATTTTTTTTATACTTATCAATCCAAAACATAACTGCAAAACATGCTTCGGAGAAAATTATTCACCCAAGTATCACCAGGTGAAGCACGGACTTGAGTAGCTGGCTTACAAAAGTCTAATCGGCATGAAATAGTTATTTATCCTGTGCAAACGTAAGAATGATTAACTGCAGGGTAACAGTGGTAGATATACCCTACAGTCCAGAGTAACTATGGGAGCACGTAAGAGACATTATGTGCACCCATAATTACTGCACCACCCAGTGAAAACCTATGGGAAATTCATATTGCAATCCAGAGCAAATTGTTCTTACACCGGAGCAAGGACTCCCCGTAGTTACTCTGGATTGCGCCCAAAATAGAACAAAAGAATAAAATAATTCACCTAAGTGACAACTGTTGTCCACTTGTTAGAATCGGAGAAAACCATGTAGTCACAGTGCATACGTTAAATTAAATAGATAGAATTTTTTTTTTACTACTTACCTAGAGTTTATTTGGGATTGGGACCACAGCACCTGGGAAAAAATTCTTAACCACTTTCCCTTCATGCTGCAGTCCTGTTGGGAAGCTGTTACAAGACCCTGAAGTTCTACCTACTCTCTACAGTTATATCATTGGTGACTGGTGACCAACATTGTATTAAGACAGGGAGCACAATCCGAACCAGGTCTACTCAAAAGTAAGTATCACTGTATTAAATGGGCCTTACTTCCAGGAAAGTGTCTTTAGGTTTGCAGCCTCACTGAGCCTCTCAGTGATATGGATGCCTATATTTCTGAACTATAGGGAGAAACTGTTCTCTTGTGACATGTGTTCCTCTTGTCACTATAAGTATGGAAAGTTGCTTGAGGGGCTTGAGGATGCCTTGGTATAAGAGTAAAAATTTGCCAGTATGCTCAGTGTCCTGGAACTGAGGACTCTGAGCACGGTTACTGTAATTTCTGAAGTGAGCTAGGAAGGAAAAGCAAATCAGACCATGCTACATATTAAGGTTATCAGGCTGTGTTCATAGATCCTGGTTTTATATTAGTTTGCCAGCCATGCAAAATTGGAACAAATGAAGTGTGTGTGTGTGTATCTGTGTCTGTATTTTTATTTTACTTCCTTGCTATTAAAAAAAAGCCATGAGGAAAAGGTTTGGTGATTGTGACTGCCTTTTGTTGGAGAGACATTTTTTCTAGTTTGCAAACTTTTACAAAGGATGGCTCATTTAATGGGACCGCGAAATATATTTTCTACACAGAGATATAGGATTCTTTTTTCAGTTGTATGAGAGCTATTTCGTGTTCAACTCAGACATGGTACACCCATATAGGAGAGTGATTCTGTGGCAATCCCGAAATGAGAGATTAGATTGGACTGGCTAAAAGTCACAGCAGCAAAACCCTTGTGTAACAATATGTTCCACCCCTGATGTCCTACAAAATGGGATTTGTCAGTAGGGTGAAAGTCTAAAGCAATAGTTCCCCCTGACTTCCCTCAACCATTTCTTACCAGTGCAGATTATTTCTGTTCATGGAGTCCCTACTGAGAGTAAACTGTCTGAAGGTAGACGTTTGGAGGGAACAGGTCCACCAGCCTTCTTCTGCCTGTCATTTCTGTACTTTAAATTAGTCACACAACTTTCACAGAAAATGAACACTTGTAATTATTGCAATGAAAAGTTAAGAATCACTGTTTATCTGGTTTGAGTGCTGTTTGACAATGATGCTCCAACAGAATTGACTTTCTGGGGCAATATCAGTGGAATTATTCAGTGATGGCTGCATGGTCCCGCTGGGTAAACCATTTATGGTAATTTATTGTGGTGACTCACATATTAGTGTGAAGCAATAATTTACAGGTTTTTTCCCCCCACAGTCTTGAGCTTCATGTGTTTACCAATACAAGGTGGTATATCATCCTCTAGTTCTCTGACTACTGGCACTTCTGTGACATGAAACCGTCCCTAATCTCTTGGGTATGATGGGGGGGGGGGAGAGAAGACCAGTTATTTCCAGTATTTTTGAAACAAACACACACATATAGATTTCTGCTTCCCATCTTGCCCACTGCTGCCATTTTTCATTACTTGTGATAAGTCTAGCGAAAATTCTAATAAGGTATGATGATATAGTAAATAGGCTGAAAGAATTAGCATTTTAAATCTTTAAAGTTTCTCTAAAGTTTCCCCCCCCCCACTTTCAAAACACACAGACAGACCAGGAGGGCTGTATTCAGCATCCACCTAGATACAAATGACACAAAATGCTAATCACATGAAAACCTTTCTGGTGACGATAACCTTTGAGAAATTATTTCACAGCTCCTGTTCTGTGCCAACAAACCTGTCATCTTCAACAGTGTTGTCACTGGATGGCTCCCCTCACTTAACACCATCAGAAGGCATGTGGTAACTTGGAAAAGAGCAGCTCCAATGAAAGGAAGACATGTGAGCATCTAGACCTGCGGTCTTAAATGAGTTGTCAAAGGCAAAAGGCAAACTGCTGATTGAGCACATTCCGGATCATGTCATACTAGCATATTTCTAGACTCAATAATCATGTTGATTTTAGAGACATAAAACTGTACCAAGACTATTAACTTGTTGGTGTGGAGAGACAGAGATACATAAAATAGCAGAAAGGCAAGAAGTACTTTGATACACACATATATTGAATACACAGACAGATACACACAAACACAGCCACTCATGCACACTCAGTGATTCTCAAGCATTTCTGCCTGGGACTCCCTTCTGAGAATGATCATCTGTCCAGAACCCCCCAGAAGTGATGTCATGGCCAGAAATGACATCAAACTGGAAGTTACAGCACTGTGATGCCAGAGCTCCTCCAAGTCTACTCAGGAGTAAATCCCATTGGGTTCAAATGAGAATTACTCCCAGGAAATATGCATGTGCACCCCATTCCAAGATGGCAACACCCACTGCCAGATTCCAAAATGGCAGTGCCCAGCTTTTTGCGACCTCCCTGAAATGAAGATACAACCCACAAAGGGGTCCTAACCCTCATTCTGAGAACCACTGCACAAAAACACTTATCATTTTAAACTGAAGTTTTAGCACTTTATTTTTAAAAGGGTTTTCACGAAAAGTGATTTTGACAGTTTCTCAATATAGTTTCAATAAAATTAAACAATAAAACAGCTGTGTTGGGCAAGGGGTTCTGCTGAAACACTTCAGCATTTCATTTCTGGGTGATGGAATGCAGGTTCAGTTCAATAATTTTTCAAAAAATTTTTTACTGGTGACAGTGGAGGACATAATCTTGTGACCACCTACCATCCATTGGTACTATTATTTTTCCAGATTCCACTTCAGAATGATGCTAGATGTTGCTGATCTGCTATGGAAAAGAAAGAAGGAGTAAGGGTGCAATCCAGAGTAACTACGGGGAGTCCTTGCTCCGGTGTAAGAACAATTTGCTCTGGATTGCAATATGAATTTTCCATAGGTTTTCACTAGTTGGTGCAGTAACTACGGGTACACGTAATGTCTCTTGCGTGCTCCCGTAGTTACTCTGGATTGTAGGGTAAGTTTCTTAATAAGGGGTATCAAACTTGTTTCATAAAGTGGACTGAATAGCTTTTATGTCTGATTAGGATTGGAAGATAAGAAGATCATGACCATAAATAAGCACTTTTTTCAATATTAGGAACTCAGCTGCAAAAGACAGACATAAAATATGCAAATCCTAACAATGTTTTCAAGATATAGGAGACCCAATGTTCATGTGGGCTTCCCTTTCAGCAGTGATAACTCAGCATAGCTCAGCAGCTTATGGTGGTGCTGGGAGAGCTGAAGGGACAGATAAATTGCTTCTGGGGCACCATATCAGGCCACTATATCTGGCCACTGTCCACAAACCTCCTGTCTGACACCCTGATCTAGGCAATGTATAACTCTCCTTCCACTGGTGAATTGGAGCACACAGGTCATGCTTCATTATCAGGAATTTTTTTAAAAAATGGATAAAAATGTATTTTTTATCAGTGGATTTTTTAAAAAATATCAGTGGATTTATAAAAATCAAAGAAAAATAGCTTTAATGACCCACCTCCTGGTTTCTTGTTCCTTTGCTGTTACCCCAGAAGACAGTGGTAGAGATGTTATGCTCTACCTCATTCAGCCACTAAGTGGGGAGAATAATAGAATCTAGTGGAATGAAATTATAATTCTTTAACATCACAAATGTGGGAAATTAGATTTTCAGTGCAATCCTACTAGTGTCTACTCAGAGGTACGTTCCATTGAGTTCAATGGGGCTTACTCCCAGGAAAGTGCTCTTAGGATTGCAGTCTTTGCTTGTTACAGAGGTTGTCCTCAGTATCAGAGGCGAGTCAAATAAATAATAAACCTTTATTACGGTCTTAGACCAGCACAATGAGTCAAATCAGCAGATACCGAGGTACCATCTGTATTTTCGTTTTCCAAATCCACCACCTCTTCTTGTCACATTGCCGGGGGAAACTATTCAGACTCAGGAACTAGTTTTGCAGAGCCAGGTGGAACATTTTGGGTCTCTTGTGTTATGTAATCCTTGTAGGGTTGGTGTTGGCATTGCCACCACATGGTAGTTTGTAACACTGCTGGTCTGCATTTGCTTTCCTTGGCAAGCTGTGTCAGTAATACTGGATTCTGCTACTCGTGTTCTTCATTCAATATCTTTCAATCTAACCTACCCCACAGTGATGAAATTGAGGATAGGCAATATTGTCTTGAGCTTCCTGGAGGAAGGATGACATAAAAGACATTTTTAAACATACAAAAGAAGCCTCTCTCCTCACTGGCACTGAGCTTGAATATCAGAGAAACCAATCGTAGATCATGGCCCTAGTTTGGAAAGTCAGTACTTGACAGGGATGTCTGGCCTTGCAGTGCCCAGGATCGCATAAACCCAAACTGATGAGCACTCAATGAATACAGCAGAACTGCACAAACTGTTTGCTTTTCTTCCTGAACCTGCATGACATGGTGAGGTCGAAATTCAGAAGAAAAAGAGACAGATTATTGGGAACTGACTCACAATATTTCTTTGTCTTGTTTTATAACATCATGTTTAATTAATTGTTTCAAATAACATGGCCCCAGTGCTGTAAAATAGCAGTCGCAGAGCACTCTTTGGCTTTTTTTGCCTTTAGCTCAGTGTTTCTCAAAGTGGGGGTCGCCTAAAGACCCCTGGTGCATGGGGCCAGGTCAGGCTTGCCAGACCTCCGGCTGTAGCTGCGCACGCTCTGGGGCTGACTGACAGCCTCAGGGCCCAATCCTATGCATGCCTACTCTGAAATAAATCCCATTATAGTAAGGGGGGCCTTTACTCCCATGTAAATGTGGATAGGATTGCAGCTTCAGGGCCCAATCCTATGCATGCCTACTCTGAAATAAATCCCATTGTGTTCAGTGTGTGCATAGAACACGCATTTCATTTGTAACAATGAAAATACATCCTGCATATCGGAGATTTACATTACGATTCATAACAGGAGCAAAATTACAGTTATAAAGTAGCAATGAAAATAATTTTATGGTTGGGGGTCCCCACAACATGAGGAACTTATAAAGGGGTCACGGCATTAGGAAGACTGAGAACCACTGCTTTAGCTTATTGTCAACTGTTCATTTAGAAAATCCTCCTTTAAATAATATTATTGTCTTTGTACAGTGCATTTCTGATCTGCAAAGTGGATTAACACTTTGTGTGTTCTGTTGTGCCAATCTAGTATGAAGCCAAACCTTCTTACAAACTGGTCTTATTTGTTTATTTCTTAAATAAGGGCTTCCCACATCTGTATTGCACAAGCTGATATTGTATTTAATCTGAGGCTCAGTTTCCAAAAGGCTATCAGTATGTTAAAAATGCACGAGAAGTCACAGTCCTATCACTTTCAGTCATCCTATTTAACTCCATGAGGAACCAATGAATTTTTGAGCTTAAGAAAACAGACCAATATCTATATTTTCTGTAAAATGTAGATCTACATACAGATTTACATTCAGTACAAAAAATAGTAGAAGACATATCCTTCCCTGAGGGGCTTACAATGTAAACCACTGTAAGAGTCAACTAAAGGAGTAGACGAAGGAAGGGAAGATGGGGGAAAATATGCAGTTAGTTCAAAGCTAATGGCCCAAACTTTCCCTAGTATTCTGCAGGCAAAATGCACACACAAAGAAGTGACATTTTGCTGGTGGGTGCAATGATGCTGCCAGGGTAGTAAATGTGCACATGAGCCAGCATATAAGGAACCTGTTCCTATAAATTGGTGGAATGAATAGGGAGGGGAGAGGGAGGAATGGGGTAGTGTTGGGCTGGGGAGGACAGTGGAGGACAAAAAGGGGCAAGGGGGTGGAAAGGGCACTTAACAGCATTCGTGTACCTGTATTCTTTGTGCCTTCAGTCATGGGCAGGCAAATCTGGGAAACAGAACCAAACTAGAGCTATCTTGTGACCTGTGAGTGCTCTGACCCTAAGAACATTGGAACATTTAGGAGTCCGAGTCACTGGGTCTGTGGGAATGAAACAAGGACTTTGAAGTACAAATACAGTGGTACCTCTCATAACAAGTGCCTCACATAACAAACGTTTCACATAACAAGTATAAATTTCCAAGAAATCTTGCTTCACATAACAAGTTCCGCTTCACTTTACAAGCAAGCATGCTATATGCTCCACGAGGAGGCTCTTAAAAGGGCTGCCTCAATAGTTTCCCTATTAGATGTTGTTTTGATGGACAAGTGAGGATCTGAGATACCCTATTTAAGTTGGACCCGGAGCCCCACCTTGTTGCCAGCCGACCAGCCAACATGCAACACTGAGACATCTGCTTCAAGGACATCACCCACCTCAAAGTACTGTGCTGAGAAATGGGCACAGCAAAATATCTCTCTATGGACTTTTGGCATCAGATGGACTAGCTGTCTGAATCACAATAAGATACTGCAGTAGCTAGATTTCATGCATCAGTTCAGGAGATAGAAGTTGTTATTTTCTTTTTTTTTGAAACTTTGCATATTTACCACTGGTGCTTGAGTTTAACTGTTTTAATTTCCTTTTAATAAACCTACATCATACTTAAGTGGTGTGGTTAAATGCTAGATCTATAGATACCCAAGGATCGAACCTTAAGGGAACATTTTCACTGGTAGTAATGTGTGGTAATCAAGCAGTTCAGGCTTTAAAGCCAAGTGTTTCCTTTAAACCAAATATTCAGGGCTGTGACAAAAGAGGCCAGGAGAGTCTGCTAGTTCACAGCTGAGGTTGGACATACATGACTTCCCAGGAGTGAAGCACAGTGACCAGGTCTCCCCTGAAAGGGGTTGATCATGACTCCTTCCCTCTCCCTTACTCACCTCAGTTGTGTGTCAGCAAAATATGGTTAGCACATATCTGAGGAGAACTATTCAGGAAACACGTTTCCTTACCTCGAAGAGATTCCCATGACTTCTCTCCTACCATAAGATGTTATGTATGACCTTTTGGTGCAGCTACTTCAGTGGCGGTGCATCTCTAGGGCTGGGTTGGAGTAAGGTGGAGGGACTTAACAGCTCTTTTATATGTTTGTGCAATATTTTTTTAAGTTCACATTTTTGTATGCATACTTACAGTAACTTAGGCATGTACCTAAAATGCATAACATGTGGAGAGGCCACTTCCAAGAAGTGAACCCAACAATTACGTGACATTTGAAGATAGTCTGTATGTTGCCATTTGTTTCTGTATTACTAATGCGCTCACTGAAATGGGAACACAGATCATTTTGAGTACCAGAAGAAAGGCAAATGCTTGGATTTCATGGATTCATGTTCAGCATGTTCTTCCCACCAAACCAATTTACCCATTTTCCTAATTATTTAGGTGACATTTCCCTTAGAAATTTCCCAGTCAAACCACCATGGTTAGAATATTTAATTTATCTTTACTTTGCACAGAGCTATTTTCAATAACATTTTCAATACTGCCACTTTCAGAAAGCTCCCTAATATGATTGCTTCCCAAGGGATGTATTTTTTTCTGAGGCTCAGAAGCAGTTGGAGTGATCCTACTGCCATTTTTTTTCCTTTTTCCTGGAGATGTTTGCAGAAGGTTTTATATGTGAAATAGTTTGAATGAATATTGATGGAAACAAATGGTAAAGAAAGAAGGCGTTGGGTAATAATTCTAAATGTAATCTGTCAGGACAGGTTTTGTGGCAAACCACAGTGGTACCATTTATTTTCAGGTCCCGAAGAACTGATTTGTTATTTATGTATTTTTCCGTTTAGATAATAGTTTTTTTCCTCAACGAATACCTTCAGGAATACTATGTCTGAATTGTTTACTCAGTGTGTGAACACTGCATCCCTTTACAGACTTCGGGCAAAATCCATAGCAGTTATGGGTCCACGCAATTACGTCCACTAATTATGGGTCCACTAGTTATGGGTCCACTAATTACGATTAGTGTTATCTTACGGAAAGTCATCTTAACTGCTATGGAGCAAAGGGCTTAATTTCACTTTAGGATATAGGCCTCCAACATTTCTCTTCCCCAGATATCATCCAGAAGACGTATTTCTGATGCAGGCTACCCACAGAGGATAATGTTCTTCTCTGTGTAACTTTTCATTGTGATAGGTTTTGCGAATAGTAGCCTGATGTGGAAAATGGCTTTCCGATCTCAGGATTCAGCTCATCAAAGGAAACGTTCATACTATTATCTGTGAAGCCAAAATGGTAAGCATTTTTGAAGATAGAGTACTCATCATTTGCTCCATCTCTCACCTTCCCTTGCATATTCAGATAAAGGAATATAGTACAGAACTCAGAGAACAGCTTGACTTTCTGACAGAAAAGTCAGGCTCCAGACGCTCAATTCTTTCTTTGAAAACAGCACATATGAATCATTAGCACCTACAAGAAGTTGGAAGATCTCCAAGTCTATTTGGTCAATAATTCTCCACTTCACATGGAAAGCTGCATCAATTTGTCCTCCCAAGATTGTGACGAGGCGATTCTCATCGAACGACGAGGAGAGAGTTCAAGAAAACACTCGAAACGGGTAACATATGGTGCATTTCCTCTTTGTGAACGTCTTCGCTATTAACACTTGCCGGCAGATCTCAAACAGTCTTTGAATGTCGTGTTTATGTGTGGGAAGATCAGTGGATGATGGAGTAGTCTGATGATGAGCTGGCTTTGAGAAATTTCAGGTGTTTAAATCCCATAAACCACATAATTGCTGCATGAAACTCATGCCTGTGTTAGCAAGAATGGATAATTATAACTCTACCATAATTAAAGATAGGCAATTTAGCGGAGAAATGAGATGCATACCTTGCACGTCTCTGCTTCTAGATTCACTTAACCTTTTCTCCCCAGGGGTAGTTTGCTCCAATTTTGTTCCTATGGTAACTTTCATGGTAACAATTTTGTTTTTGTTGTGTCTACATTCTTTAGTAACTTTATATTTGCATCACTGTTTTGTCTACTCTCCTACCATTCATAGTGAGCGTGAAAGGACAACAGTACTTAATGTGAAATAACTGCTATGTTATTTCTGCAATGCTGTGGATATTCTAGAATAATTTAAACATAACCTAATGCTAAGCACTGATGAAATTCAGGACCGAGAATTGGGTAGTAGTTACCCCACCTAGTAGTTCCAGGGCACAATCTTAACATAAAGTATTTTTGCACCTCCTGATGAGTATATCTATACCTGCTCTCTGAGGAGCTGCAAGAGGGCATTTCTGCCCTGGGAACAGGCTCTGGATACAGTGTAGTTGCTCTGCCCTAGGCAATGCTGAACATGCCCTCAACATGCCACTCCTGAGCTGCCCATCAAGGGTCCACCTGTCTTGCCTTTTCCAGAATAACTAGGGTGACCCATCTTGCAATTGGGCCAGCCCAGAGGTAGATAGGGCAACACAAGTGCACTTCTGGATTGTGCCCTAGGCCCTTAAAAGAGTATATATAATAGATATACAATGCTAAAACAATAATATACCTCAACTGGCTTATTCCTAATATCCACTGGAAATTCTAATTCGTAAGCATAGCCAAAGGGTAGCTCTATTACCTTTTGTACCAGCCATGATATATACCATTTCCATGATGACAACAGGAGAAGTCCCATGGTGATGACAACCTCTCAAGCTAATGAATGGACAAACTCCCTCATTGTCCTATCCTATTGTCCTATTGTCCTATTGTCCCAGGCATTCATACCTAAAGGTAACTGCTGACCAGAGGCCATGTTGTCAGACATGCCATGTAGGCAGAGATGGCCAAAGATCTCCTGACATTTGAGACATGCCGAACATTGCCTTCCCTTCCCTGATAATGAATTAACCTCTGCTCCTCTCATTTTCGTTGGCACTCCCCTCCAGATTTTCTCTTCCTATCGGTCCCTCTCCACCTTTTCCAATCCAGGGAGTGAAATCAGCAGTGGAGGCATATAGGCAGGCAAAAATTGGTTGTCGTCCCTCCACCAGTCCACTGAGCCAACTACTTCAATTGGTGTCATGTATGATATGGACTGTTGTGGCACATTTGTGTGCTACAGAATTCCACAGGTGTGCAACCAAGCCCTCTGTTAGATTGAACATGGGAGTTTGGGTACTATTTCTTCACCATAATTGCATATAATTCGCACCAAAAGTCTGTTTACATACCATTGACTCATTTTTCAGTAATGAAAATTTGCTGCCTCAAGTTGCCAAACCTTTCATTTCTTTTTTCTCAATTTGCTCAAAACTGAAAGTTTTGAACCACTCTGTAGATCTCCCAGTGAAACTCAATGAGGGTCTCCCACTGTGACTCAGTTTTGTGACTCACTGTGTGACTCCCAGTGAATTCATACTGAAGAATTTTAATGTTGGCTATTTTTAGATGGGCCATGATATTCAGTTGAAATAAAACACAATACCTTGTATTGTTATCTTTTTAAAGTTCACAGTCTCTTCTCTGACGTATTATTTCATTGCTTCTTGTTCTTGAAGTGTCAAAACAGAATATTCTGCATGCATGTGACTTTTTCTGTCTTTCAAAAGGTTTACAAATCCAAAACCATTTTGTAAAACTATAAATAAACTTTCTCCTCCACTGCCACCCCTTCACACACTTTTGATAATGAACTACATTCACCCCCCACTACACCACCCCACACACTTATTGGACACTGCAGCACCATCCAACAGTGAAAATCATTGAAAAGTGGAACCCAGTTTTTTTTCAGTTTGGAAATGCAAAATCCCCGTCCCCCCAAAAACACATAAATATCTCTTGCAAAAGCCATAATCTCATATATTTAATAAAACATAGCCAAAATACATAATAAATTACAGTAAAATGTACAGACGTGTGAACAATCTTTTTATATATATATATATATATATATATATATATATATATATATATATATATATATATATATGAATGAATGAAGCAAAAATTGTTATTAATACCATTTAATAGAGTGGAAAAAGTTGTACAAATTAACTTAGTTTAATTTGTTTAGAAAAAAACAGCAGAGGAAATATTGGATCCCAAAATTGTCAAAATCTTATAGTACATTGACGTGGTGTGGGGTCAAACAAACCACTATATCTCAATAATGATTCCACATGTGAAGCTATAGCTTTACAAAAATTCATTTGAGACATATAGGACTCTGCATACAAAATTTCATCAAAATCTGTGGAGGCACTTTTCCAAACTAGACCTCTTGACATGGAATGACCCTATGGCAACCCTAACAAAAGGGAGGGGGGACCATTTTCAACTGGTTTTCAACTGGTTCTAACTGGTTCAACCATTTAGAAGAGAAAATGAAGTTGAAGAGAAAATGAAGGAATGACAGAGAATAAGGAACAAGAAGGAAGGAAGGAGAGGGAGAGCGAAGCACAAAGTAATGACCATAACGGCAATGCACAGTGAGAGCCAGGCTTGATTATGAGGTTTGGTGGTACTGGGAGGAAGGGAGGGAGAGAGAGAAAGAGAGAGAGAGTTGTTGTTCTGAGAACTGCAAGTTATACTTTGAAGTGAATTGACATTTTCTGAATGTGGTATGATTGTCATTCCTCCTATTCCATTAAAGCAGCATTTCTTAAGAACAAAAACATAACAATCACAAACCAAAGGGTGCAGTATGAGTACAGCTCCTTTTGGCAAGCTATTGGTGTGAAATAGCTCCCTGTGCAGCCCTGCTAATTTCAACCATGCCATCAAAGCCTAGAAAATGAAATGAGTTGTTGGATGGGTGTGTTTGCAATCTGTAAAAAAGCATGGGGTGGCGCTTCTCTCACATGTCCACATGTTACATTGCAAGCAGCTGCTCATACGGCTAGGTGAGAAACCCACATTTAACACTGGGAGCATCTCATTTCATCCAATAGTTGTATCTGTAGATACAGTACCTATAAGATTAATAATAAGCTTAAGCTTATTTAAATCGTCCTCCACACCAATGCCATCGCCCTAATGAAGAATTCCCCTGCATCTTCACCCTAATGAAGAATCCCCTGCATCTGTAGCAGCTGAAGAGGTCTCCTTGAGGTAAGTATACTTTTGTTTTTTTACCCTGGGGAAAGCTTCCACTACTACCAAGTGTCTCCTTGGCTTGGATCTATGCCTGCTATTTACCCAGGACATCTAAATGATAAGAGACTAGGATGTACACACACACAAGTGCCACCAGTATCATCCCCAGTTCTCATTCCTCCCTCTCTTCTCATGTTATCCTGCTGCTATTGCACGTACCTGATCTGGTTGGTAGACCTCCTGCTCAGTCATCAGTTGTAAGCAGTGCATGGAAAATGGCTGCTAGAAACATGCTGCATATACCACTAAAGGCCATTTCCCTGCATGATCTATTTTGCTCTTCTGTGGAGAGAGAGCGAGAGAGAAAGAGAGAGAGAGAGTTAATGCACTTTCTTTAGTGTCACTCTTTCTTTTTAGGGGGATACCCTTTAAAATGAGAAAAATGAGAACACTGCTATAAAAGTTGTCCTGACAGACCAGAAGTGCCTCCACCTGAAAGGGAAATTGTGTATGTTCATCAGCTACATCTTCTGAATTTTGTCTGGGCAAATGATATTCCCCTTTCATCTTTTGGTTCCATCCTGATGCATTCTTTCTGGCTGCCTCTATGCTAAAATGTCCTGGGGTCACATTTGTTCCAGTGTCTCCTTATTCCAATCTGCTCAGTCTTGCAATGTAGATTGGGCACTGGATAAGAAGGCAGTTCAAACCATCCCATAATTCAACCTTCATTACTTGGGAAAGTGTGGTACATTGGAGTTTTGTGGCAGATCATTATCTTTGCACTGTAAATTTATACATTTGGCATTTCCATTAATGGTGTGCATGCGGTGAAAGATTCATTCACTTTCTAAGTACATAATGAATCAATATAGTGCCATGTAATTTTTTTTTAAAAAATACCCTGTAAGCATTTTTACATACTAAGAACTTATGTGGAAGTGAATTTTTGCAGATAATGTATATTTTGAGAAAAATATGGCATGCAAGGAACAGATTGCCCAACTGTAGGCACATGCTATAATGTGCTCCGAGTCGCTAAAACACTTGAACAATGAGCAAGCTGTCTGTACGGCTGGCTGTTTATGTCTCCTGTATTATATGATTTAACTATATGACTCACATATTCTGCATATCTTTCCTAGTAGACTTTCTGGACGAATGAATACAACTGAATGTGAATCATTCCAATTCTAGCCAAGTGTAGCAGCAGAAAATATGCAGGAAAAATAGCTTTATAGTTTGTCTCCTCTATATAAGAACATCCCAAACGTTATTGCACACCTAATGGTGACTTTGGACTATAGGATATGGATGGCTGGCTACCTGCTCATGGAAACAACTTATATATTTTGTGCTCAAAAGCTGTTCTCTGAACTTTTGAATTCACACCATCTCGTTTTATTGGGGAAGACAGCAAAGCTGCTTGGACCAACAGGGCCTGTGATCCCTGGCTGTTTCCCTTAGGCAGAAACTGGGAGTGTTCGTTTCGATTTGAAAGGCGATTGAACTTTAGTCCTGTTCAGGGTCCAGAAAGAAAAACTAGTGTAGAAGGAAAAATTATATTTTGTTCTAAGGTGATGAGAAATTATTATCTGAACTAGCGCATAGTTTTGCCAGGATTGTTCCCTGATTTGATTTACTACATTTTGCCCAATGACTCTCAGAGCAGTACACCATAGCAATAAACCAGCCTTGCGAAAGAAAGAAAGAAAGAAAGAAAGAAAGAAAGAAAGAAAGAAAGGTGTGTTTGTGTGTGTGTGAGTTGGGTATATATGTATATATATATATGTAGCTGTCACAACCCCTAGTGCTCCAGTCACTATTGGGATCACACTCACCTTCACTTTCCATATCCTTTCTAGTTCCTCCTTCAAACCCTGGTATTTTTCCACCTTTTCATGTTTTTTTTTTCCTGATGTTGCTGCTGTGGGTGGTGCAAGTGGCTAAGACACTGTGCCTGTTAACCAGCAGGCCAGGGTTCGGCCTCACAAGACAGGGTGAGCTCCTGTCCTTAGCCCAGCTCTGCAATGCCAGCTGGATCCAATCGTATTGGCTCTGCCTTTCCATTGGACTATTTCAGTGGTGTGGAGAGGGGGGATTTGCTGCTTGGGTAACAGCCTATCCTCCATAACAATCCAACCTAGGCTTTCGTGCTTCGCATGCAGCGTATGCAGCGCAGAGCACAATACCTTAGTCTTCCAAGACTGATGGAGGCCTGCTTGCTTGCTTGCCATTTGGTATCACTATATCTATCACCAGAGCTGTCTTCTGGGCCTTATCTAGCACCACTATATGTCTGGTTGGTTGGCCAATACCTTTTAATCTGTCTGGATAGGGAAGTCCTTACCCTGTTGGTCTCCACAACCTTCTGAGGGGTCTCCGATCTGGTCTTGGGGGTGGGTGTTAATGCATAGGCTGAAGAGATGTTCCTGTACACAATGCTGGCTACTTGATTGTGTCGTTCAGTGTATGCTGTTCCTACCTACATCTTACATCTTGCCACAATGTGTTGCACAGCCTGCACTTTGGATCTTGTCTTGTATGGTCCCCACTGCTATGGATCTGGTACTTAGTGCTTGTTCTTGCACTGCCATGATTAGGGCTTCATTGCTATCTTCGAAGCCATTTCTATCCAGCCACTTATAGGATATCCCAACGTCAGTGATTTCAGCGATGGTACATCCCACGCAGGGCCTTATCTTGCCAGGGCACTTCCGCAGATTGATCTTCCTTCCATATCTGCTATTGTTGGAGATATTCTCTCAGTAGCTCATCTTTGGGTGCCATCTTTCTGATGTATTCCTGACTATTCTGGGTTTCATTCAGGACAGTTGTTTTAACACTCACCAGACCTCAGCTGCCCTCTTTCCAACTGGTGTATAGTCTCTGGGTGTTAGACTTGGGATGGAAACCCCCGTACATTGTGAGAAGCTTCTGAGTTTTCACATCGGCTGCCTCCATTTCTTTCTTTGGCCAACTCACTAAATTGGCGGGGTATCTGATGACTGGCAGAGCATATGTATTGATGGCGTGTATCTTATTTTTTCCCATTGAACTGGTTCTTCAGAATCTGTCGTATCCTTTGGTGGTACTTGGATGTTGCTGTCTTTTTGCCTCCTTTTCATGATTTCCATGGGATAACTAGATACTTATAGCTGGTCTCAATATCTATTATATTTCATGTTGGTTAGTTCTACTCTATCGGCTATTCTCTCTTGGCTATCATTTGGCTGCACTTATCCAGTCTGAATGACATCCCAATATCTTCACTGTAGATCCTTGTCAGATATATCAATGAATCAGTCACATTCATTCTTAGCATATAGTTTGATGTCATCCATGTAGAGGAGGTGAGAAATGGTAGTTCCATGCTTGAACTTGTATCCATATCCAGTCTTTTCAATTACTTGGCTTAAGGGATTCAGGCCTATGCAGAACAGTAGAGGGGACAGTGTGTCACCTTGGTATATGGCACACTTGATAGATACTTGTGATATTTCATTTGAGTTGACTTCCAGTGTTGTCTTCCATTTCCCAATGGAGTTCTTAAGGAAGATCATTACGGTCCTATTAACTTTGTATAATGCCGGCACTCACAGATCCATGTATGTGGCACTGAGTCGTAGGCTTTCCTATAGACAATCCAAGCTGTGCACAGATTAGTCTGTCTATGAGCACAATCCAGAGCAAGTTCAGCCTGCTCTGCCCTAACTGCTCTCTCCTAACTATTCTGTATCCAGAGCAGAACGTTATGCTGCATCCAGAGAGTCAGGAAGCCTGGGATACCCTAACTGCTCCAGAGCATGCTAAGTAATTGACACATGGGGAGGACTTGCTCCTGAGGAGCCACCCCTCAGATCACACTGAACAAGGAACAGCTGAGGTGCCTACAGTAGTGACACAACTCTGTGCATCACCCGGTGCGGAAGTCTGTGCGTCACCCTTGGATGCGCGCACCCCCCTACCTGGATGCGCGCACCCCCCTACTAAAGTTGGCGCCTGCGCAGTTGTTTCTGAAGCCAACTGGCTTCAGAAAGAGTACCACACAGGAACCATCTCTGACACAGGCACAGTACTTTTCTGAAGACTTTCAGCTTCAGAGGAGACTGTGCAGGCATCAGAGTTGGTGCCTGTGCAGTACTCTTCTGAAGCCATTCGGCTGCCGCTTCGCCTCCTGAGCGAGGCCGAATGGCTGTGCAGAGGCATGGACTTCCTCGACTCTAAGGAAGTCTCCTCTAAAGCTGTTCGGCATGCTCAGTTTGTTTCTGTGCAGGGCACCTCAGCTGGCCTTTTGGGCCAGCTCCGAGGACGAGAGGTAGCTTCTGGCTGCTGCTCTGCCTTGGAGCAGGCCTGAATGGGCGCGCTGACACCCGGGGCCTGCCACAGGACCATAAATCACATCACCCCATACTGAGCGCGTCCAAAGGACCGGTGCATCACCCCATACTGAGCGCGTCTCCCAATGCAGCCCGCACCAGCTGCACCAGTCTGGTGATGCCACTGGGTGCCTGCTTTATAAGGAGTCCCTGATGAGATGCCAGTACATTCTACAGTGAATACAAGGGGCTTCTTGGAGTGGCCTGCTGTATCCTGAGGTTTGTGGGCAGCCATAGTTTGTTCCATATCCTGAGGTTGAGAGGCAGGGGTTGCAGCTAGGCTGGCCAAGAACTCAGATTTTTGGTCAACCCTGCCATTCTTACTCAGGCCTTATCATGGACTGCTATGGGTCTACTCATTACTATACCTGCTCCTGAGGTGGTATATCTCTGATGAACTGGAACAGGGCATTTCTGCCTTGTAAACAGGCTCTGGATACAGAGTAACTGCTCTGCCCTAGGCAATGCTAAACATGCCCTCAACATGCATCTCCTGAACTGCCTAGGGCAGAGCAGCTAGGGCAGAGCGGGTCCACCTCTCTTAGGGCACCCTATGTTGCCTTGCTCTGCCCTAAGCCTTTTCCAGAGTAACTGGGGTGGAGCATCTTGCAGTTGCTCCACCCTAATGATAGATAGTGCAACCCAAGGGCTCTTATGTGGACAGATTAGTTGCTCTGGATTGTGCTGTAAATCTTGAGTCTTGGGCTATAGTACTATCTACGAGCAACCAATGTTTTGAGCTCCTGGTATCCTTCCCAATGTCCTTTTGAGCTGTGCTTGTATATTGGCTCATATGCTTCTGTATTTTAATAGCTATGATGCATGATAGGACTTTCCATGTTGTAGAGAGGCAGGTTATTAGTCAATAATTGGATGGTGTTGTTCCTTTATTTGGGGGGGGTGTCTTGCTGAATCAGTACTGTCTTCCTTGTGTGAAGAAGCTATATTTACACACACACACACACACACACACACACACACACACACACACACACACACACACACACACACACACACACGTTCTATTTTCTTGGCCTTCTCTTGCCTCAGTGGGTGAGAAAGAGAAGAAATACCCCCTCTAGAAAAGCTATTTTCTAACCATTATATATCCCAACACATTTTTACATGTCACTGTCTGTAAAGACCACATACATTCATTGTTATCCTTGGTTTACCTCATAGCAAGTTTGCCTTAGGGGTTCTATACTCCACTTTTCTATACTGTATTATTTTTCACTGAACAGACTTGGCTGGAAAGGGAACCATTACATAAGAAATAAAAGGCAGAAAATAAAAAATATATATATCTGGTCAGTCGCCTGAAGCCATGAGCCATCTATTGGTCAAGTTCAAATAAATTCATAAGCAGCTGTAAAGCTGAACTCCTGGATGTACTTTGCACTTTAGTATACAGCAATTCTTCAAAGATCAAGAAGGAGGGATTTTACATGGTTTCCCAAGCAATGTTCCACTGAATATATTATCTGGAAAAGCATATGTATGATTTATACAGGAAATCTGGCCAGCTATATCTAGTTCCTTGACATATATATATAAAATAAATTGTCTGGACTCACATTATTGGAAATGTATTTTTTTTCCAATTGGCCATAGGGTAAATATTTTTCTTATCTTGTCCAGTAATCTATTATTTTCATATTTAGGTGCTGTAGTGGAACATTTGCCAATCCATTTTCACATTAATTTTGAAATATACAGAAAAAAGAACCTAATTCTAATCCCCTAGTTAAGCGCCATAAGTGGGTGTTTTGCAAAAGTGCCATTAGGAATTTCTACACCACTCCAGTGGGATGGGGGGTTACTCCAGTACACAGACATGCACCAGCCTCTCCATGTCACTGTGGGAACAGGGAGATGGATGATGAGTAATTGGTTTGGATTGTGCCCTAATCCCCAAATCCAGAGTAACTGCGGGAGCATGTAAGAGACTTTACGTGCATCCGTAGTTACTGCACCACCTAGTGAAAACCTATGGGAAATTCATATTGGAATCTTACAAAATGTTCTTACACCGGAGCAAGGACTCCCCATAGTTACTCTGGATTTTTCCCTAAGTACAGTTATGTATGAAACTGGACCTTTAATTTTTATATTTAAGTATTTAAATGGCTTGGGGTGAAATCCAGAGTAACTACAGGGAGTCCTTGCAAGTTACTATGGATTGCAATATGAATTTCCCATAGGTTTTCACTTGGTGGTGCAGTAACTACAGATGCACGTAAAGTCTCTTACATGCTCCCGTAGTTACTCTGGATTGTGCCCTTAATTCAAGTGAGATTTTACATAAAATGCAATCAGTTTTGATTATCACTGAATTTAACATACCAATTATCCTACTGCTCAGCACTGGGAAAACCATCTAAACAAAACAGGAAATATCATTCTGGTCTTGGTGTCCTGTCTGACTGCATCTTTTGACCTTTATGGGATTAGTCTTCTGCTTAGAATGAAATGCATGATTAGTACCTTGTTTGAAGCAGACCATACCTTGCACATGTACTACAGTTACAAGGCGTTAGTCAGTTATAAAATTTCATTTAAAATAACTGCATTCACATCTGAACTAAAACTACATCTCACTGATAACTCCTTAAAAAACCTGACAATATCTAGTACGAATATATCTTCAAAGGTAGCTAACAGCTCTACATTATGTAGCTAGTAACAGTACAATGGAATTCAGAATGATAAAAGATAATTAAAAGCCATTTAAATCTATGTGTCTAGGAAGATGATTACCTATTACTCCATGGGATGATTCCATCATAACATTTTACAACATATAATAATTTTGGAGGGCCCTCATACGAGCATGTATACATGGGGGGAAAATCTGCTTTTGTACAGACAATACATATTAGTCTAACAGATGTAATAAAATGCATAAACATAATTCATAGGAATCTAGACTGCGCCTCTTCAAAAAACAGGTTGCTTGTCAACATGTAGCACTTGAGAGCAGGTTTTGAGTCAATGGTTCCCACAGAGAGAGAGAGAGAGAGAGAGAGAGAGAGAGAGAGAGAGAGAGAGAGAGAGTTTCTTACGTTCTTGCTGTTCCACCAACGGTTGCAAACTGTCTCAAGCTGACCCTTTTCAGGAGTGATGTGAGTTGGAACTGCATGAAGTTGAGAAAACAAACTTTTCAATCCCAGAAATCCATGAAGAGTAAGACTTAAACTGTACCTTCCTGCGATGGCTCATAATGGGGTTTGTGCCTTCAAATTCTGGGTGGTAGAACATGCATTTCTATTTTTTTGTAGAAAAATATGAGATCAATCCTTGCCCCCTTCCCATAAGATTGTTCTCCATTGTCCATCAATCACCATCTATCCAAATGGCCTTTGCTTGAGACACCCATTTTTTGTCAACTTCATGAGAGGGCTTTTTATTTGAAGCAGCCTAGAATTTTGTTTTTGGGAACAATCCTGCAGAAGTTATGTGGATATCCCACCCAGTATGGCATTTTCTGTAGGCCATCCTCCTCCTCCGTCACTGTATACAGTACTTCAAACAGTATGTTGGGATATACCCAGATTTTATAGTGTACAAAATACCCCATTCATCAGCTCAAACTAAATTTGTAAACACACACACACTTTTGCATTGTGTGCACTGTAGATGTGGCTATGAAAATCACTAAGGGCACAATCCAGAGTAACTATGAGGAGTCCTTGCTCCGGTGTAAGAACAATTTACTCTGGATTCCAATATGAATTTCTCATAGGTTTTCACTAGGTGATGCCATAACTACTAGTGCACGTAATGTCTCTTATGTGCTCCTGTAGTTACTCTGGTTTGTAGGGTTACATGTATTACTATGCCTGCATCAGGTTTTGTTGGTCATCAGTCAAACTGAAGTGTCTTTGGAGGACTGGCCTATTAGCCAAGATAGAATTATTGCAGTGAACAGTTTCAGATGCACTAACCCACTTAATGAATCTCACTTGACACGAAACTCAGATAGTATTTGTAAAAACCCACTAAAAACTTGCAGAAAAATAAGTGGAAAAATTATTTAAACCAACCTCTTTCAGAAGGGAACAAGACATGAAATGGAAAAAAGGAACTTTGAATGATAATTGCCTCTATAAAAACACATTTCCCCAAGCTGGTCAAATACACAAAAACACTTCATTGCTTTGTAAAAGGACACTGGAGGTTTTATGCAATCATTGAGCAAACCACTGATATGCCACAGGAGGTGGATGGTTGCTGTGGGAAATGAACAGAGTCCAATTTTGTCCCTCCCTAAAGATAGTGGGAATGTGTGATAATGGACACGGGAAATGAAATATGGGAGTGATCTGAGCTAAACCAGACTTCTGAAGTGGAATAGTGAGTTATAAATAAATATAAGAAAAATGAGAGGCAATGGTTTTACTGCCATGTATATTTTGAGGGAACATGCTTAGAAAAGTCTCTTCGGTGATGTGTAGACATGAAGAATTACATGGAAAGACTCCCCTTCTTGCTCTGACATGGACCATAATCTTTTGTGTTTTTCTATAAAAGCTGCATATTATATAATTGACAACTGTATAATTGACATATCACATCTTTCACATTTTTGTTCCATAGACAGAATCCAAAATATTTGAAACTATTTTTGTGCATGAAAAGGGAAAAGCTTTTCATAAAAAAATCATAGTTTTGTTTCCTTTGATTCTTAAAAAAGTGGTTCGAATTATGTTGACTGGATGTGATTTTAAACAAAGGTACTTTGATCATTTTCCATAAAGTGAGATAGTTTATTCGTCCTTATTGTGCATTTCACTGAGATGCTAGAGCCTGCTGAGCTAACACCTCAAATGAATTAGATCCTTTCTTTTAAATGTTGCAAGTTGAACAGATTAAAAAAAATAGATGGAATATATACAAAAAGTGCTTGTACATTTAAAAGGCTGTCTCTTCCAAACTCTTCAAAGAGCTTAACATGTCTAAATAATTGATGTTTCATTTGAAATTCTCATGGACATGCAGCGCTAATTTTAATATCAAATAGCATCTGTTCGTGTCAGAGGCAGAACATTCTTGCACTATTCTTTTTGTCAAACATGCTGATGGTCTGCTGTGTGATGTTTAATGCCACCAGTGCAGAAAATGTTATAATGCTATCAAAGAACAAAATTGGTATCATTCTTGCCAATACATTCTTTTTATACAATTCATAATTGTAGACTTGATATAACATATGGCCTTTTTTTGGTATTAGGAACTGCAACTCTAAGCACAGCCTCATGTGATGAAATGTTTTTATTTTTTCCTTTCCCACTAATAAAATTCTTCTCTCTCCATACCCATACTCTTCCATACTACCCCATCTCCATACCCATAGTCCTTTCAGCTTACATTCCCTCCCCAACTATCAATGGAGTAGTGTGGGTAGCCCATAGATGTATATGCCCGGGTGAAAAATTCTTAAGAGCATAAATTTCAAAAGAAAAAAGTATTAACAATAAATAAAAATTGCCATTTTCCACAGTGGGATACTTTTCTAAGTGTCCCCTTCCCACCTTTCTTTTGGTTTGGTTGGACTTTCAGTAACAAATAATGAACTTGCAAATCCAGGTGGACCCCTGAGGGATGCAGAGGAGCTCTTTGGAGCCACAGAAAAGGAGTTGTGATGTTGGCAACCTCAGATAGAGAGAGACTGAACCAAATTCAGTCTGACTGGTTCAAACATGCCAAGGCTTCCTTGCATCTCAAATGTGACAAAAGCATCCTGACAACCAAAGGGGCTCTTTGATCCACCATGGCCTGGTGGCTTCTACTTTCCATCTCACTCAGTTTCTCTGTCTGTGTCTACTGGTTTCCTTTTTGGATGGGGTCTCTCCCTCTTTGGCTCAAGGGCCAACTTAGGTTCCCCCACTTTCCAGTGAGGACGCAGACACAGTCCCACCCTAGCCCCAGCACCTGCTTACCATGATGTCCTATCCCATCTGCATAGGGTTGCCATATGTCCCTGAAAACTGGGACAGTCTTGGTTTTCAGGAATTGCATTCACATACTGGCAAGTTTGACAGGGGGTCCTGTCCGGGTTTTGTGAAAGAGAATTATGGCTACCCTACATCTGCAGAGACAACTCAGAGTGCTGATCCAGCAGCTTGTCCACACAGTGATGGCAAAGAAAATTGGCGCATTCACATGGACACCACTTTGATCAAGGACGTCCTTGAGTTGGAGCAGCAGTGGGTGGTGGAGTGGTCCTCAAACTGTCCTTCCCTTCTGTTGCCCTTGCCTCCTGGACTGCAACTTCACAAACATGGAGGAGGACAAGCAGATGCTGTCTTTACTAAACTCTAGGACAGCAGCCAACAGCCAAGGGCGTGCATGATGCTTGACCGTGTTACATGAAGGCAATGTTGTGGTTCCCCTGCAAACCCACTTCAAGCTCACCCTGAAACAGCTTTCGAGATGTCCAAGTGAAAGCCCAATCCTATGCATTTCTACTCAGAAGTAAGTCCCATAAGAGCCAATAGGGCTTACTCCCAGGAAAGGACTGGGCTGAAAATTCTTGTGCCACATTACCGGGTAGAACAACTGTTTTTAACAGAGGAAAGGCAGGATATAATCGTTTAAATAAATAAAATAAATATAAAATCTGCATGCATTTGGTGGATCAATGAGCTATCACAACATGGATCAGAGGTTCCTGCTCCACACTCCTAACAAATAAAATCTCAATTGAGTTAAAGAGAGCTTCCACCAATATAAATTTATTTGAAAGGTTATGGCTAGTTGAGGATGAAGGCTTTTAGGTCATCAGACATTCAGAGGTAGTTCCAAAGGCACACATTGCTTATCTCTAGGTTTCACTCTTTAAAACCGATTTTTCCTTGGAGAGTACGTTTGCTAGAGGTCAGAGGCAAATGGCAATCCTTCTGTTATAATAAGTATCATTCCTCACCCATGGCAGTCAATATTCTGTCTGCTTTGGCGCTGAAACAAAGGCATTAGCTTGAAATTTTCATTCCCAAATGAAGCACAAGGCTCATCAGATTTCTAATTACTCCGTTTAGTTGAAAACATGAGCTGAGAAATTAGGATCTGAAAGCTTTCTTCAATCAATAGTGGAAGATCAAATTCCCATTCCCAAATCTCAGACTGGAACTCTAGCAATGTGTCCTTCATCTCTTGCCCTTTCCTGCTACCCTTGAGCTTTTAGACACTTCGACTGATTAGACCTGTTACTGTTTTATAGCTCAACTTTGTAATGCAGTGTTTGAATGCCTATCTAACTATTTAGTAATCATGGGCAACACAATAATTAACTTCTATTTAGTAATCATGGACACCACAATCTAAACAGCTGCTCTCTAACACAGTGGCACCAAAACAGCATCCCATGGAGGAGTTTTGGACATCATCTTTTACAGATGAATCATAGAATCTTAGAATCATAGAGTTGGAAGGGACCTAGTAGGTCATCTAGTCCAACCCCCTGCCTGCAGCAAGAAATCCCCCTAGAGCATCCCCGACAGGTGCTCGTTGAGCCTCTGCTTGAAGATCCCCAGTGAGGGAGAGTCCACCACCTCCCTTGGCAATCTGTTCCACTGCTGAACCACCCTCCCTGTCAGGAATTTTTTTCCAGATATCCAACCGGAATCTCCTTTCTTGAGTTTGTACCCACTGGTTCTAGTTCTGCTTTCAGAAGCAGCTATGAACAAATGAGCCCCTTCCTCCATATGACAGCCCTTATCTGAAGAGGGCAATCATGTCTCCTCTCATCCTCCTCTTCTCCAGGCTGAACATCCCAAGTTCCCCCAACCTTTCCTTGAAGGGCTTCCCTTCCATCCCACTGATCATTCTTGTCGCTCTCCTCTGGACTTGCTCCAGTTTGGCTGCATCTTTCTTAAAGTGAGGTGCCCAGAACTGAACACAGTACTCAAGGTGAGGTCTAACCAATGAGAGAACATTTGTCCTGGGGTAAGCTCCAGCAGCTACTATTGGGCAACTCAAGGCACAATCCTAACCAATTTAGGCCAGCACAACTCACCCATCAACCCATTCCCGTGGTGGCATTGGAAGGCTGGCGCATATCTGTGCACTTGCCTAACCCCTCAGGAGTGATACAGTAGTGCCATACAGAAGGCAATGTGACACAGGAGTGACACAGAAGTGCAGTTTTGCAATACTCCCAGGTCAGCATTGGACTTGTATCAGTACTTGTGCTAGCCTAACCAGGGTTTATGATAACCAAGGGTTACCAATATTGCTAGTACAAGTCTAAATTGTACCATGGAGGACATCAGGCCTGGGCTGAAAAACAAGTTTCATTGTGCATCTCCACTGCTGATACCAACCCTTTCCTTCCACTCTCCAACACCTACCCTTTCTGCCTATCCGTTCCACCCACCACCACCCCATTCCACCTCTTGTATTGGGCTTACCTGCTCCATCAGGGACTTTAGATGACAATCTGGATTCAAGAAGGCTCTAACTTTTCACTGGTGCACCAACTGCTTACAGTGCCTCAACGCACTTTGTGGTAACCTAGTCCAGTGAATGCACATTCTGCCAACACACTTTTTCCAAAGGTATGGGTTGTTAGTGTCATTAGTGAGTTAACTGTAGTCCAGAGTATGTGCATAGTTTTAAAACAGAGAGGCAGAAAGGGTCATCACATCACACTGTTCTGTATGGAGCTTCCTTCTTTGGCAATGTATATTACCTTCCATTTAGCAAAATGGAAAGTAAACTTGCTTCATAGCAACTTTCTTCAAAATATACTTTCCCTTCATCTTGCAAAAGCATGTCCTAAAACAAAACTGACCTTTTCAGGTATTTCTCAGCGGGTTGAAGTAATGGAACAGGTCCATGGCAGATTAATGTAGATTTGTATGCTTCATTCAAAGCGTGGAGTGTGAGTTCATTTATCACGGGAGAAAGTTTTTCATGATTCTTAGGAAAAAATGCACGCTAAGAAGAATGTTGTGTTAGAAATAAGTTCTTGTCCATGAGGAAAAGAAGCCCCAATATTTCTGTTTGACATTTCCCTATAGGTAGGGACCTGCTAAAGGCAAGGTTATTTTTCCTGAGAAAGGATAACACCCCCTTATCAGGAAAAATAACCTTCTCTTTGCAGGTCCCTACCTATAGGTATATAAGATTCCCACTAAGACGTTTGTTTGGGAATACCATGAGTAATCATGGCAAGACAAATATAGAGTTTTCTAAATTGATTTTAAAAACTGAGCCATATCAGCTTTTTTCTGTAGTGAGCCATTTCTAGAGAGTGACTTTTGTTTCTATCTGATCCTTTGAATCACACGGTTAATTTTTGTGCTGTAACAGATGCAATTTCCTGGTGAGGAAATTCTCCATATGTCAGCCAGCTAAAGGCGACGACAGAGCAGAATAATCACTAGACTTCTAGAGTACAATTTGAGGTAAATTTCGGGGTTTCCACTTAGGTGAAACATCTGAGGAATTTCAGATTGTTTTTATAAGATGGACAACTTGGCATCCATCAGTCTTGAAAGACTATGGTATTGTGTTCGTTGTTGCATGCGAAGCACAAAGGCCTGGGTAGATTGATATGGAGGAAATCCAGTAAAAGTGATTTGCAGGAGATTTATGTGGATGAAAAGTGCTTCGTCAAATCACACATAGTCTGTGGAATGTGCCACCACAAAATGTGGTTCTGACCGCTAATTAGATGGCTTTCAAAGGGGAATATAAAAATTCATGGAAGATAATATTAATGGCAATTATCCATGATGACTATAGGTTCTCCAGGTTGTACAAGAGTGTGCTTCTGAACTGTACCTATATCTCCTGTTTGTGGGTTTCCTAGTTGGACATTTTTGAGAAACAGGATGCTAGCCTAGATGGGCCTTGGACCCATCTTCTTATGTTCTTACTTGGTGCCATTACTACAAATCAAGCTGTGATTGCCATCTGCCTTTCACTGTCTTTGGATGTCCTATTGGGAAATTGGTGCTAATATTCAGAACTCTCCGTATTGGGGGGCAAAATTATGAAAGCCTGGGTATAGAGTTGACACAGCAAAATGTTAAACAACTGTAGAGATTTCTGCAGGGATAACCCTCTGAAGGATGTTGAAGAGGCAATAGGTTCACATGAAATAAGGGAAATTCCTCCAGGGAATTCTGCACTTCCCTACCCCAGGCTTACCGATGCATATTTTCAGTGAAAATGAAAAATGTAATTTTGAATTATGGAAGTTACTTTGTGGTTTTTAAACCGTGTTTTATTGTAATCACTATAACTTATCCCTAAAACTATTATCTTTCCCATTCCCAATGTGTCTCATTTGTCTTTAGCTAGCTAAATCAATTATGCATGTCTTAATCTTTGACATAATCTATGAAGATACTATTTCCCCAGGTACGACATATTTATCTTCATTTCAGAAAGGCACACCCGAAATTTACATTGCCCAGGCTGCTCAGCCTTTGCATTTTTAACCATTTTGTACCTGTCTCTATTCTTGCACTTGTGGAGCCAATACTTCATTCCCACAAAAATCTTCAATATCAGAATAGGAAGAATGATGGGATAATGAAAGAAAAAACTGATGTGGTTCCAGTGGCGTCCCTAGAGTTTGTGCCACCTAGTGCAGGAGGACAGCACAGTGGCATACCTAGGTCATTTGGCTCCTGGGGCCCACAATTTTTTTTGACATCCCGATAATTATTTAATTAATTATTGAATTAATAATTAATATTATTAATTAATCAATATTAATTAATACAATTAATTAGATGTTAATTAATATTTTCATATTTTAAAAATCACCTTACCAATAGACAAACACAATCCTAACCATTTCTATTCAGAAGTGCCATTGTGTTCAATTGGTCTCGCTCGCTGGAAAGTGTGTTTAGGATTGCTGTGTAAGCCTCTGTTTTATTCTTTTTTGGGAAGGAGAACCTTTGATAGGAAGGAGATATTTCAAAGCTTTTTTTGCATTGGATTCTGCTGGAAAATACACATCCAATGGTATATGACATGATTGGGTTATTCAGAAAGATTTTAGTGATTTACAGCCCAATCCAGAGCAACTAATCTGTCCACATAAGAGCCCTTAGGTTGCCCTATCTAACACTAGGTTGGAGCAACTGCAAGATGCTCCAGCCCAGTTACTCTGAAGGAGGCTTAGGGCAGAGCAAGGCAAGATAGGGTGCCCTAAGAGAGGTGGACCTGCTCTGCCCTAACTGGGGCAGCCTAAGCAGCTCAGGAGAGGCAAGTTGAGGGCATGTTTAGCATTGCCTAGGGCAGAGCAGTTACTCTGTATCCAAAGCCTGTTTCCAAGGCAGAAATGCCCTCTTCCAGCCCTCAGAGTTATACCACCTCAGGAGCAGGTATAGTAATGAGTAGACCCATAGGGGTCCATGATAAGGCCCGAGTAAGAATGGCAGTGTTGACCAAAAATCTGAGTTCTTGGCCATCCTAGCTGCAACCCCTTCCTCTCAACCTCAGGATATGGAACAAACTCCGGCTGCCCACAAACCTCAGGATACAGCAGGCCACTCCAAGAAGCCCCTTGTATTCACTGTAGAATGTACTGGCATCTCATCAGGGACTCCTTATAAGGCAGGCACCCAGTGGCGTCACCAGACTGGTGCGGCTGGTGTGGGCTGCATTGAGGATGTGCTCCGTATGGGGTGATGTGCCGGAGGAGTTTGACTGTCCTTTGGCAGGCCCCGGGCGTCAGCACCCCCATTCAGGCCTGCTCCAAGGCGGAGCAGCAGCCAGAAGCTGCCACTTGTCTGAGGAGCTGGCCAGAACGGCCATCTGAGGTGCACTGCGCAGAAACACACTGAGCATGCCGAACAGCTTCAGAGGAGACTTCCTTAGAGCAGAGAAAGTCCGCGCCGCTGCACAGCCATTCGGCCTCACTCAGGAGGCGGAGTGGCAGCCGAATGGCTTCAGAAAGAGCACTGCACAGGCACCAACTCTGACGCCTGCACAGTCTCCCCCGAAGCCAAAAGGCTTCAGAAAAGTACTGAAGCCAGTTGGCTTCAGAAACAACTGCGCAGGCGCCAACTTTGGTGACTGCGCAGTCCAGGTGGGGGGGGGGGGCGCATCCCAGGGATGACGCACAGACTTCCGCACCAGGTGATGTGCAGAATCATGTCACCACTGTAGGCACCACAGCTGTTCCTTGTTCAGTGTGATCTGAGGGGTGTCTCCTCAGGAGCAAGTCTTCCCCTTGTGTCAATTACTTAGCATGCTCTGGAGCAGTTAGGGCAGCCCAGGCTTCCTGACTCTCTGGATTCAGCATAACTTTCTGCTCTGGATACAAAATAGTTAGGAGAGTGCAGTTAGGTCAGAGCAGGCTGAATTTGCTCTGGATTGCAGCCTTAATGATTTTTGTCACCCCAAAAATGACATCCCCCCTCTGGCCCCCCTCTGGTGACATTCAGAAAGATTTTACCCAGTGACCCAGAAAGACATCCAGAAAGATTTTACCCCTCTGATGTCACCCCCTCTGGTGACATCCAGAAAGATTTTAGTGATTTAATGATTTTTCTCACCCCAAAAGTGACATCCCCCCTCTGGCTCCCCAAGAGACACCACTGGGACAACCTTACAATGGATCTCCTTCCATGCAAGGGTGGAGCAATGTCTCAGCTGGTGAGCATGGTGATTTACCATTGCCCTGTCCTATTGGGTTCCTATAACTTTTGATAGAATAGGGGTATTTCACTGTGTATTGTTTCCTAGCATTATACATCATCATATGATATGTAACATGATCGTATCATTCAAAATTACCAAGATTTTATGAATTATGGCTATTAGTGGTATTATATTTCTGTGCTCACATCTCCCAGTAAGGCCACTGTGTATTCTTCCCTTTCTGAATCAGTGATCTGCCTCTAGCCTGACATCATTTACCTTCTGTTCCAGTCTCAGTTTGAACCTAATACATGCACTCTCTTCACTCTTTCCAGGGAGTTATTCATTTAGATTACTTGTGCCCACCTACCACTTTTTTCCAGGACATATCCTGGATTTTAGCCTAGTGTCCTGGAAAAAAACTTCAGTGTCCTCCTTTTCCTTGTGAGCAGGTAGCCTTCTTGCAATTAATGAATTATATGTAATAATTTAATAGTAATAATGTAGTGTTTAAATTAAGTACATGAAAGCAATATATATGAGTGTTTTAAGTTTAGGAAGACAATTTTAAGGTTTGGATCTAAATGTTACCAGTTCATCTAAGCCTATGAGTGCACCCCTAATTCACAGTGCCCTAAAACTTTGTACTTTACAGTCCCCTTTAAAGCAGCAATTATGCTAGTTGCAGTCATTTAGACAATTGGCAGGAGTGTTGTGGCTGAGCAGCATATAGCTTGACACCATCAACCCATCGTGCCTAGGAATTAGGAGCCTTTCACCGTGCTATCAGGAAGAAACAGGAGTCTGAAATACAATAATATTCATTGGGAAATGGCATAGCAAAAATATAGTTTCGGCACTTACACAAGGGAAAGTAGGTCAGGCCATGTGCTGGAATTTAGGGAATAAAATATGCCACATTTAAAAAAAAAAACACTTCATTCATCTTGGGCCTCAGTCACAATAGTAATAAATGTGACCTAAAACGGCCACTAAAGGATTTAAAAGAATTTATGCAAGAATTGTATCCAATTATTTTCTTCTTCCCTACAATATTTATTTATTTAGAATATGTATATAGTACTTTTCATTTTAAAAAATTGCTGTCGAAGGGTTTCTATAATAAAAAGACTGAAATTATAGTTCTTTGTCCCATAAGGACTCATACCCAAAAGTTTGGACAGAGTTGGGTTTTTGAACTCAAAATACACAGTCTGCGATTTTGACCTCCACAGCCTAAGCCCTGGCATGAGACCTGTGCATACCTGGGGGTATTACAAAAGTACTGTACTGAACCACTCCTGGTGGAAGGTTAGGCCAGTATACAGACATGCATCTACCCTGTTCTACCCCAGTGACCGAGCTGCAGGGTGACCATATGACTGGAAATTTCCGGATTTGTCCTCTTTTTTAAGTCTCCTGCCCAGGTGTCCTCCAAAAGGGTTTCATTGTCCTCCATGTTGGCTTCATTTTGGAACTTTGCAATGGTGTGCAGTACCCCATCATGTCATATGTCATTAAATACATATTGAAGAGCAGAATCCAATGCAAAAATCAGTTTTGAAATATCTCCTTCCTATCAAACGTTATGGCCAAAAAAACTAAAAAATGCATTGAGCTCGATAGGAAAGTAAAAGTGCCCAATATTGTGACTTTACTCGTGATTACGCAAATGTGCCATTGTCCACCAGAAAAGCCAGGCTGAGAAATATCCAAGACCTTGTCCTCCTTTTGAGGTTTGGGCATTTGGTCACCCTACTGAGATGACACTTTTCTACATAGAACCAAAGAGGCTGTGAGTGCTCAATATAGGGTAAGGAAACGTGTTCCCTTACTAGGAGAGGACCTCTGGCTGCATCTCTGTCCATGTACAATTCAGAAGCAGCTGTTTCGGTTTCTCTCGATCACACTGTGAGCATCACAGTTAGGAAAGGGCTGTAAATTATGGAAATATGGCAGATGATACTTGTCTACATTAAAGAGCATTGGAAACTGCACATTAGCTGAGATGGATCTATATTCATAAGGAGGAGGCAAACATACCATCTGCAAAAGAAGGTGGCTTCTTCTTGAAGTTCAGCCTCAGTATGATAATTTTTCAAGGAGCATCCACACATCACACAAACTTCCAACACACTGAAGCTGGAATTAGATGCTACAATGAACGTGCCACAGAAAACAGCAATCCTATGCTACGTTTCCTCATCCTCCACTTTAGTTTATTATAGGATGTGTGATATGAAATCGCTATATGATAATTTCCATATCTTCAGCTGCTGTAGGGAGTGGGGGCAAGGGTAGAGAAAGGCTTGAGTACAAGTGATTACTTCTGGTAAAAAAGGATTGTAGCCTAAGGATGCAATCCTAACTTAGACTGGAACAATTTATTTGTCTTCCCATTCCCTTGGGGATGTAGGGCGGCAGACGCATGTCTATGGACTGGCCTAATCCTGGCTTGTAGCCTGTGATGGCCCTTTCTCCTAGGAATTTATCCAAGCCTTTCTTAAAGGCATTAAGGCTAGATGCCATTACCACATCATGTAGCAGAGAGTTCCACAGACCAACCACAGATGAATGGACAAGTGGACGTTTAGGTTTATCAAACTTTGAACAAGTGACTTTTTTCAAGTGATGCCGAATGGATATGTTTAAGGAGATCTGGCAACAATTTTTGTATCTTCTGTAACTTCATAATTGTTTTTCTTGTGTGTTTCCTATAGTTTAGTGTATATTAATATCAAAAAATATTAAAAATATAGCTAAACCCACATTTTATTGGACTGATAGGGTGAAAAGTAGGGTGAAAGTCCTACAGACTTCTATGTTATAAAATCCCTTGGCAGTGCAACTGCAGTCTATGAGAATGTTTAATAAGTACATTTCCATTCCAGAATCTTGAACACTTTGGATTGAATGTGGAAGATGTAAATGTAGGTCCTTATGATCTTAGTAGAAATCAATAGAATTTTGCCTCACCAATACCACAATCCTAAACTTACATTAGGCAGATGCAGCCCTCTCTGCTCCCGCTGTGAGTGTAAAGCACATTTATGTGCTTGCTGGCCCAAATGTTTGCATAGGCCTGCCAGTGCTGGATCTGACCCAATCCAGTTAGCAAAGGTATGTGCGCACTGGGAACTGGGAGTGCAGTCTTGGCCCCCAGTTAGGTTGGCACAAGTCCCAGCATGTCTCGTGCTAACCTGGGAATATCTCAAAGTGTCATAAGGCATTTATGCACCACTCCTCAGAGGATTCGGCCAGTGCTCAGAAATGCACCGACTTCTCCATTCTAAAATGGGAACAGGAAAATGGGTGAGTAGTGCTGGCCTAATTTTGTTAGTAATTTACCCACAATAGCTGGGAGAGGGTGGCAAAAGGACTGGGTGGAGGTAGGGATAGGGCTTTTTGGGTTGTGGAACAAGGTAGCATCAGGACATGAGGGGCAGGATCATCATCAGCAGGGTACATCATTCCCTAATCCCCCTCCTGGAATTATACTGGGGTTCCTGGATTTGGGTAGGTGGCACAGATCCCCCCAAAAATGTCACAGGGACTCAGGACAAGAGGAAAGAAATATCCCCTTGCAACACAGTGACCTCCATCTGCATACAAACCTGTATGGGATAAAGTGCAGGGCCGATTACCGTATACGGCTTCACTGTGCTATCACAGGTTAGGATCGGGCTGCCTGTCTAACCTACCTCCTATTGTTGCTTGAACATTTAACGCTGCAGCAAGCTCCTTTAAGAAAAGGATGGGGTAATAATTTAACCAGTAAATAAACCATGCATTGGACCCTGACTGCAATTGCTTTCAAGACAAAGTAGTTGTCTCTGGAAGTCCTCTGAGGTTCACTGTTTCTCGATTTTATAATCAGTAAAGCCCTATCTTCTTGCACAGATCCTTGTTAGAAGCCTTGTCCATCTCCGGTTTCAGACAATGGCTTCTTTTCTCTCTGTAGAGACTCTGGTTTTTAAAGCATCTACTGCCTTAATAACCTTCCACTCATTCTTTGCCATCAATCAAAAGTGTAAACCGTGCTCCGGGTATCTGTTTCATTTTCATCTTTACACTGGTATTCCATTTCCGATGTTCCACCAGAGGCAGTCGGCTTTGGAGATGAATTCATCTCTCTTTCCCTAGTTACTCTCCACTCTCATCGTTCAGTGTCAAACATTTTTTCCCTCCCTCTCTCTAATCTGCTTTTTCAGTGAGGTTTTATTTTTTTAAAAAAAATAAAATAAAAAACAAAACTCAGCTTGTAGAAAGAAAGTTTCTGCCCATGCTTGGAAACTAGTCAATTAGAAAAGTTTCCCAACATTATCCTACGAACTAGAGCATGATGACATTATCCTATGAACTAGAGCATTATCCTACGAACATGGCTTTTACTTTTTCTTTTGTATAATTTGTATGTAATTTGAAATTGGGCATATTGCTTTAGTGTAATTGAACTCAATTAAATAGGCCTGCAAGACGTGTTGAGTTCACTGTTTTTTTTTCACCTTCACTAGCTTCAAAAAGTGAGTCTGATTTCCAGAAATGCGAAGTTGAGTCAAACTCAAGTTATGAAAAATTTATTTTTCAAGTTACTCCAGAGTCACAGAATGATTAGAAATGCTGAAACACTCAAGTCAGAACCCCCCCCCCCACTTGAGTCACTAAGGGCAAAATCCATAGCGGTTATGGGTCATGCTCAGTTACATCATGCTCTACACACAGTTACATCATGCTCTAGTGTTATCTTATGGAAAGTCATCTTAACTGCTCCAGAGCAAAGGGCTTAATTTCACTTTAGGCTTTAGGCCTAAGGCTACAATCCTAAACACACTTTCCTGGGAGTAAGCCTCACTGTCTATAATGGGATTTACTTCTGAGTAGACAGGAATAGGATTGGGCTGCAAGTATGCTTTATCTGGTGGGGTCCTGCTTATTGTATTTGGGGGTACTTGACTCGAGTCAAGTATACAGTTGAGTTTACTTGAGTTAAGTTGACTCGAGTGCTTTTAACATGAAAATGCCTGACTCAAGGACTTAGTTGACACAACTCATTGGTTTTCCTGTTCCCATGAGGATGTCAGGAGGCAAGTGCATTTCTGTGCACTGGCTTTACACTCCCCCCAGCAGTGGTGCAGAAGTGCTTTACAGCACTTTTGTGACACCCCCAGTCCAGAATGGGACTTATGCTGGAATAACTGGGCTTAGGATTGCAGCCACAGTGGTGAAACCACAGCATCACTTAGCTTGAGTCACGTCACGGGGGTCCAGTGACTACATTTGAACCTGTACTCCCATTATTTTTCCCATCACCGTGGAGTTCTTCTCAGTACTAAATAAGAGTTCAGTCCTATCCAACTTTCCATCTCCGATGCAGCTGTGCCAATTGGGTGTGTGTTCTACATTTGGAATGGGCTGTGGGTGGCGCAAGCGGTTAAGACGCTGTGTGTGTTAACCAGCAGGCCAGGGTTCAAGACCCAGGTTGGCCCCACAAGACAGGGTGAGCTCCTGTCCTTAGCCCAACTCTGCGACGCAGCTGGATCCAATCGTATTGGCTTTGCCTTTCCATTGGACTAATTCAGTGGCGTGGATTTGCTGCTTGGGTAACAGCCTATTCCCATAACAATCCATCTCATGCTTTCGTGCTTTGCATGCAGCGTATGCAGCGCCGAGCACGATACCAAAGTCTTTCAAGACTGACGGAGGCCTGCTACATTCGACAGTGGAGAAGCAGTCACGGAGCCCTCCTCAAGTTACAGGAACATATGGGAGCAACTCTGTACATGATTGTCCAGGGATGATTGAGGCCCATTTAACCAGGACACGATTCTCCAGGATACAAACACTATAGTACCAAAAAGTAGCAAAAAGTCAAAGAGAAGTTCTCGCTCAGTTCTTTTCTTTTTTTCCTGTGGTGGCTTTTTTATATACAAAAATTCAAAACAGTGACAATCAAATCGAATCTGAAGTGACATTATTCATTCTACCTGCTCATTCCGCTGCATGTCTGTGTGGACTCGGATCACAGTATGTTTGTTTGTGACACTTTGGTTGTCCTCAAGGAAAAAAGAGGCTTCCAACTCAGAAACGTGTACCTTGTTCATTGCCTAGTGACAACTCAGAGACAACTAGGCTGTTAAGAAGCTTGTAGTAAACCTACTCCTTTTGCTGTTTTTCATTAAAGCCACACTATGTAGTAAAAATCAGTCGGGTTTTTCTGCACCACAATAAGTACACTTTATGCTCCATATATTCTTGTTATGTATTCTCACTAGAGGGACAAAATTACCTCACAAGGAAAAGCCAACCTCTAGCTGGGAATGTAGATTTCCATAGCCGGACAGGGGTGACCCCTGGCACTGTTTGCATTCTGGTTTTATATGTTTCTCAGCAGTTTTGGTTTTATATGTTTCTGAATCTTTTATTAGATTCAAAAGCATTATATGTTCAGTAGGAAACAGCAGGTGCAAGTGAAAGAACATGGCCGCTTAATTATGCCATTATGGGTGCAATCCAGAGCAACTACGGGGAGTCCTTGCTCCAGTGTACGAACAATTTACTCTGGATTGCAATATGAATTTCCCATAGGTTTTCACTAGGTGGTGCAGTAACTACAGGTACATGTAATGTCTCTTATGTGCTCCCATATTTACTCTGGATTGTAGGGTATGAAAAAATGGCAGAAGGAAGATGGCATATTTTGGATGTTGGAACAGTGTTGTAGGTTGTATGGCAACATCACAATGCTCACTTTGGTTAATGAGTGGGGAGAATTTTTGATGGCCATTTGTTATCAAACAGGGGAGAGAAACTCAGTGGGATCTGTGATTCTTGGAACAATTTCTAGAGAGCCCTTCACTTTTTCAAATAGTTTTAAGAAGTTCATTTTATAAGCAGGAAATGATGTTAGACTGTTGCTGTGGAAGAGATTTTATAAGCAGCCAATTTGTTTCATAAGCTTAAAAACTTATTGGCAGATGTTAAAATAGCAATTAACCATCTATTGTTGATGTTTAAAAGTGTCTCAACTCCTCATGTTAAATTGAAATGGTATGATTTACCATATTTAAATTCCTGCTATCTTTCCTGTACGAAGGGCAAAATCCAGAGTAACTATGGAGAGTCCTTGCTCTGGTGTAAGAACAACTTACTCTGGATTCCAATATGAATTTCCCATAGGTTTTCACTAGATGGTGCAGTAACTATGGGTGCACATAAAGTCTCTTACGTGCTCCCATAGTTACTCTGGATTTGGGGGTTAGTTCCTGCTATCTTTCCTTATTGCCTCATGCTTAGCCACGTTGACTGCTCACTTTGTTGTGTTACTTTCCTCTCTGTTTTTCCAAGCTGGTTAGTTGTGTCTGTGAGAAGCATTTCCTGTTTTGTACTCTTTTACTGGAGCTTCACCTTCAAATCTCCATCGCAAAGAAATTCTCCTAACTGATCCTTCCACTCCTACACTGAATGATCAAAACTTTGAGAATGTCAGTTTTTGCATATGAAGGTTAAATTCCAGATGGACATTCAAAGGGATGAAAATACACTGGTGACAATTGACAGCCACACAAAAATATTCACAGGTACCTTGTATATGTCAGAAGAATATGGCAATATATTTTTAGACATCCCCAAAAGTCACCAGAATTCGACAGCAACAATGTTGATGTTCACCAGCTTTTGGATATTCATTGGAAAGCAACGGGCAGAATTGATTCTTTAATTTTCAGGGATGACATTACAATATTCACAGAGAAAAATGGGGAAAAAAACTAAGAAATGATGCTTTGAATGTTTGAGATTTTTAAAAAATGCAAATTCCTACTCATGAAAGAAAACATAATACTTAATTTTATTCAGTTTTCTTTCTGGGGACAAATAGTGAGAAGATCTGGTCATTATATTAAATTCTCTCTTTTGGTTCTATATTCTTCATGTGTATACATCTAGGAAACTTGTTTTATACCTACATAAACCTAGCAAGGTTGTTTTATACATACACAAGGAAGGAATGAAAATTGGTGTGTCACTGTACTGTGATTTATGTATTGTATAACTGCCTACCCCAAACCAGGAATTCACATGAATAAAGTGCAAATGTTATTTCTATGTATAACCCTATTAAAGCTGTTATTTTTATTCATGAAACAGAGTCTACACCAACAGGCTAATATATCAATACAGTGGAGCATTGGGAAATTTAATTTCTCCCTTCATTCCACTCACCTCCAAACTCATTAATAATTAAATTATTATAGAACATTAAATTATTAATATACTTCAAATGCCAGGGTTTTATATTCATAATATGGGTTGTTCCAAATATCTTTTTAAATAAATGTTGAAAGTCAATTTAGAACAATTTAAACTCAGTAAAGCAACCACTAGTGTAGCTCATCATTCAGTGGCAAACCTGACTTTGTTCCACTGTACTCTTGAATTGATTTGAAGATACTCTCATTGTTGGGATTCACTACCATTTCAGTCATTCTCCAGTAAAAATGTTGCCTTGGAAAAGAAGAAAAAAAATTGTGGGAATGAAACAGAATTCAGATATTTTCTTCCAAGTCTATCTCAAGCTCCAGTTCTTATGATTGGCATTTAAGATTGACTTGTTCAATCAGAAAATAAAGGCTGTGCAAAGTGAGAGTCAAATCCTTACTTTCCAGTATCAAAGTGATTTGGTAATTCTTTACAAATGTTTTGTAAGAGAGAGAAACTCAAAATTTAAACCACTTGTCTCCAGTTAGAAACATGAGGTTAGTATATGGTATTTGCTTTAACATATTATTCCAACCTCTCTTGTTTATGGTTTTTGTTTTTTTAAAAAAAAAATATTGGCAATGGTGTAAAAATATGACTTAAAAGAATAAAGTATGCTGTGATGATAGCCAAACTCTTCAGTTTTCATTCACAAATGTTGTCAGGGTAACATTTGTTCATGAGTAAGTATAGATACTGGGCAATTTCTTGGCAGAGCACTATAAGAGTGTGCTCTCCAGTTTGTTACAGAACATAAAGAAATTGCCACTCTAACAACCCAAGTGTGGAGAAATGCTGTACCAGAGACCAAAATTATGTTTTGTACTGTGCTATTTAGAAACAGAGAGGGCGTTTTGTGTTTTAACCCAGAAAAAAGCTAGAAACTGTTTTTGATCCTGCTGTCATAATATTAATCAGAGAAAGATACAATTACATATTAATGTTATTACATATACATTGACTTTCAGTTTTATTACATTTATATTGACTTGCAATATCTTCTTTGAAAGATAACATTCAAGTATTTTTCTTTTTTTAGAGTGCCCATACATTTGTCGATGGGCATACTGTAAATGAAAGGGCATAATCCTAACCAAATTAGATCAGCACAACTCACCCATCATCCAATTCCTGTGGTAATGTAGAGAAGCTAGTCTGTGCACTGGCCTAACCCCCCAGAAAAGGTGCAGAAGTGCCTTATGGCACTTTCTCAACAACCTCAGGCCAGCACAGGACTTGTGATGAGACATGTGCAGGCCTAACCAGGGATCAAGATTGCACTGCAACCTGCCTCGACAGCCTTTCACAAAGCCTTCTCCCAAGAATATCAGTAACCTTACACTATGACTATTCATGTGGCTTAGAGTTGCCCAACAATGTGGGCAAGTGTGGCTCTTTCCTATGGTCCGGAATCTGGAACAATGATCCACAGCCTCAGTTGACCAATGCTGCATGATTGCCCATTTCACACGGGCAATAATTTGCACAATACAATGTCATCCTTGTAGTGGATGGCACTGTGGTCCTTAGGGATGCTGGTGGGGATACTGGATGGGTTACAACATTCTTCCCTCTATGCTTGGGCGTCAGGGTAAGACAGCCATTGCATTTCCATCAACCTGATGGTGATTTATCTGAATATGGTATGGTGAGAGGAGATGAAAGTCCCCTGGAGAAAAGTGAAATTTCAGGAATTAATGCAAGTCATAGGGCAGTCAGACTCAAGACTTGGTATCTCTGTAATGTTATCTCGGTGTGTACATGGACTTGCTCTCTCTCTCCCTCTGTCTCTCACCCCAAGCTCAGGGACTCAAGGCAACTTATAACATAATAAAAAACAATTCTGTACAATACAATACAATACAGACTGGGCAGCCTGAAAGAGGAACAGAATAACTTTATACATCATGTGATCTGAAACTCAATTGGACAGTTCTTAAGAGGTAATGGTTTTCATCGCATGAAGCTATCTTCCATTTCCAGTTGTAGTTGGTTTCCTCCTGAGATCCTGAACACATCAAAATTGTGCTGCGACCTTGAACATGATGATTCCTAGAAAAAAAGGAATCACAGGAATGATGTTCACACAGCAACTCTCAGACTGCATCACAGGAATGTGATCGTACAGAACTGAGGACTGTCGGTGGGGAAATAGAGAGGAACGAACAGAAAAATGTCCTTTATAGTTGTTTTTCAATGTATTTCCTTCTAACGAAAACCATGAAAGAAAGTGCTGAACAAACCAATTAGCCTGTTTGGCTAGATCGGCTCATATACTGAGTGTGAGGCTCATGATTATATAACTGGGTCCAAAATGTCGCTCTAATTGCCTTCTCATCCAGAGAGAATTTGGTGGGATCTTGTTGTAGTTAGTTGGAAAGGTAAAAAGCAAACACTTCCTTGGTTAAAAATCACTCCTGGCATTCAGAGCTCCCTTTTTCACTTTTACTAAAGAGGAATATCTTGCTTCAACAAGCAAGAAAAACAATTTTATGCAACATCTGTTCCCTGCATTATTCCCCAGTCTTCAGAAGTCACTTTCCAGGGACAGGGTGAGAATGCTAGTAGAGGCTAGTGCATCTTGTAGGCATTTGGAGCTCCTGAAATGCAAACACAATCACAGCCCAATCCTATCTGAATCCCCATGCAGGGATGAAGTGGCTCCAATGTGGCTTCCACTGCATCGCATTGGGGACTTTCAGCTGCTGGAGGTCTCCTCTGGTTAAGTCCCAGTAGATGCTATACGTCAACTCAGACCTGTGCTAACTTAGTCGCTGGCACAATTCCACATTGATTTGTGGTGGTCCATCAGGTCTAGGAAGGAGGTTGAAATACAACATGAGCCACTGCCACTGATTCAACCTTCTCCTAGTTTTGATCCTCCCATTAATCACCTCGTTCCACCCACTTCGTCCCGTTCAATTCTCTTCCCGCTGACCTTGAACTTCCCTCATTAGTTTATCTGGGGATCAATAGCACACAGAACTGGCCACTTACCACATGCAGTGGTGGCCAGCCTTCGCCACTGTACTTGTCACATTCGCAACAGCCATAGAGGAGTTACAGTAGAAAGCGGATTCTATTTCTTCAATAGCATTAGACTGTAAAGCTGCAATTCTTTATACACTTATTTTGCGAGTAAAACTCATTACCCTCAATGGAATTTACTTCATTTACTCTAGATATGTTCTAGAGATAGAGATCAAATCAGAACATCCTCCAGGAAATCAACCCTGACCTGTTCACTGGAAGGACAGATGCTGAAGGATCATTTGTTACAGGACAATCCCCTGCTAACCCAATGGGTCATCTTTGGACTGGCACCAGCAATATCACTGGTCCACATGAACATGATGGCAACTCAAGCCAAGGAAAGGGGTTTGAATTTTGCGGCTAACGCTGAGCCCACCCAATTCCCATTCTTGATCTGCCCCTCCTCTGTTGCAGCCCATTCCACCCACTCGCATGCCAATCCAATCACCTCTTCCCCTCCTAACCACTTAATGTATACATATCATGCTCAGTGGGCATCCTGAGTCCAGTGGCATAAAGAGCCAGCCATTCAACACTTGCAGCAACTGCCAACCCATGTGCTTGGCATGTCACTTGTGACAGCTGGAAAGCACCATAGACCCCTGGAATGCCTTGTCATAGGAATGTGTCATCCGTGGCACATTTTCTTGTGAAGAAATCCCAGTCTAATGAGATGTCCAGCCTTTGGAGCTCTTATCCATAAATTTTAAAAAAAAAAACTACAACAAAAATGAGTGAAAATAGTAAAAGATAGCTTGATTTTTTAAAATTTACCAAATTCTTTTCTGGCCCTTTCCTGGGAAGATGCACTGATTTTTGAAGGACATTCAAATGCTCATCCCATACAACTGAAGCCCCTTGAGCTTTACGCCCTCCTGATCTCCCCTCTGAGTGGCCCTGTTTCTAGGAAAACAAGGAAAGAATAAAATTGCAAGATGCAAAATAAGATTGGACCAAGCACTTATGCATTATGACTTTGCCATAATTGAAATCAGGAACGTTTTTTTTCTCTTGTTGAATTGCTTCATTAATTTGGAGGCTGGAGGGCAAGACTGGGTTAGCTTTCTTACCTGAGTAATCCAGATTTCTCAGTTAACATCTCCTAGGATAATAACTTGTTCTCTCCTTAGACACTAAACTACAGTGGTGCCTTACATAAAGAGCTTAATTCATTCCGGAGGCATGCTCTTTAAGTGAAACACTCTTTAAGTGAAGCAGATTTTTCTATAGGAAATAATGGAAACTCAGACAATTGGTTCCAGAACCCAAAAAATATTCATATAAAAATATTAACTGGATGTAAAAATGACGACAAAACACTGTAATTGTATTCAAAACATGCATTCAATGTGCATGATCCTATGAAGTCTACTTAGGCTGCAATCCTAAAGACACTTTCCTGGGAGTAAGCCCCATTGAACACAATAGGGGTTACTTCTTGGTAGACATGGTTAAGAGGCTGCAATCAAAGACGCTTTCGTGGGAGGCTTACCTGGGCTGCTGCTGGAGGTTCAAGGTGGTCAGCGGGGGTACTTGGGGGCAGTTAGAGGCAACAGTGCTGGCAGGCAGCCCTTTTAAAGAGCCTCCATGTGGAGCGTCAGGGCTGCATAGCACGTGCGCCCATAGCGTGCTTGCTTGCTTGTGAAGTGGAACTTGTTATGTGAAGCAAGATTTCTTGGAAATTTTTGCTTGTTATGTGAAACGCTTGTTAAGCGAGGCGTTTGTTGAGCGAGGTACCACTGAACTAGATTATGTTGGTTGAATGGTGAGACAATGGGGGAATTGGTCTGATGCCCAATTCATATAATTTAGAGACATCCAACTACTGTATATTCTGGGTGTGGGAAGGAATAACTCAATGAAATATTCCTAAAGTTGCCCCCAAAACATATATACAGTTTATTACTTTTGCTGACTCACTGTTCCCAGCTACGGTTCACCCACTGACTACAAGTAGGACAACAACTTGTGCTTGTGTGTGGAATTTGAGAGATTCTGTTATTGTCTGTGTTAAGCCGGAGTCCCTGAGGCGCCCCAGAATAAAATACATAATCAGCTTTCAGTAAGTACTTGCCTCTATTAATAATAAACTGTAGGCAAAATCTGAGCTTACAAATTTATATCCTTTATTGCTGTTCCATGTTAATGATTCTGGTTTCCTTTTTTTCTCCTATTGTTTTCACTCCCTCAGCAACTATGTAGCACAGATGGCTAAATCCCTAGCAGGAAGCTAATCAGCTGCTCTGAATAAGATGTGCTGAAAATAAATGAAAGATGGGAAAACAACAACACTGCGTTGCTGTAGGAATGAGGAAGCAGGAACTACAATGCTGCACGTGAGAATACAGAATACACAAATCATATGCAGTAAAAGGGTCTCATGTTCAACATGTGGGAGGATAGCACTCCCTCTTCTCAAATGGGCGAGGGTTTACTCTGTTTGTTTGATTTCCATATTTGTTAGTGGCCCTTCAGCTTCTAGGCCAGCGTATAATTAAAAAGAGAAAAATGATGCAGTGCAATCAAAATTGTTAGGGCTGTGGGTGGTGCAAGTGGTTAAGACACTGTGCCTGTTAACCAGCAGGCTAGGGTTTGAGACCCGGGTCGGCCCCACAAGACAGGGTGAGCTCCTGTCCTTAGCCCAGCTCTGCAGTCGAATTGGCTCTGCCTTTCCATTGGACTAATTCAGTAGTGTGGAGAGGGGGGATTTGCTGCTTGGGTAACAGCCTATCCTCCATAACAATCTAACCCAGGCTTTCGTGCTTTGCATGCAGTATATGCAGCGCTGAGCACAATACCATAGTCTTTCAAGGCTGATGGAGGCATGCAATTAAAATTGCCAAAATGTCATTGAATGTGAATGTGTCAGTTGTTTTCCCTGCTAGATCACAGAACACATTGTCTCTTATGGAGCGCATGCTGCATGGTATGGAGGGGAGGCACTGGGTGACTAGATGGCCCAGGAAAGGTAAATATTGACCTAAGTCTCTTCAGACCTCCATTTAGCTGACATAAATCCAAGGAGAAGGGCAGCCCAATTCTGACACTAGCTCTGCCAGGTTCTATTGTGTAAAAATGGCTATCGCTGCATCCAACGGCATCACCAGAGCCACTTTGGTAAAGGGAATTTTTGCCTCTTCCCCAGGGAAAAACCCATGCTCCACAATGGGGCTTCTAGACCAGAAGGTATTAAGGTATTATACCTGGTATTAAGGTATTATACCTATTATACATTCTAGACAAGATGGTATTATTAGATGGCATAAGAAGGCATAGTTAAGGTAGTACAGGGGGTGGCAGTTGCACCATGTAGCAAGTATTGGATGGCAACAAGCTGAGCTTGACACTAGTGGTCAAAATTGTGAAGGTATGTATTATACCATATACCTTCTGGTTAAAAGGTCTGGTCGAAAGGGTTGAGCCATTTGTCCGAAGATAATATCTAATGGTCACTGGCTCGAAAACACTGGAAACTGTGTGAGGAGAACCTTAATGCTGGGCTGTGTGGGTGTGTGAAGAAAAGAAAAGCCAGCTGCAGCTGAATCTGATCCAGGAGGCACAACATAAGCCAGAGAAGCGAGATCAGACTAAAGGAACCATCTCAGAATGTTAAAAGTTCATCAAAGATAGAACTTCTCTCTTAATTGTAAAACTCTCCCAAGGGTTAGAAAGACTGCCCATGTAAGGTAAAGGTGTCCCCTACATAACCGAATGTAGGGTGCGGTGCTCATCCCCATTTCTAGAGCCAGCACTGTCTGACATGTGACCCATATATGGAATGCTGTTACCTTCCCACCGAAGTGATACCTATTTATCTACTTGCATTTACATGCTTTTGAACTGCTAGGTTGGCAAGTGCTCACCCTGTCTTGTAGCACCCGGGTCTCGAACCCTGGCCTGGACCTACTTGTGTAATCTGTCTCATCCATTCCCGCTATCACACTATTGAATGAGTCTCCTTGTACAAGCACAATGCTCTTTCCATTCCTGGAAGGCCCTCCTGATGAAGAAAATGCTGGGATCATACTCAATCTCTCTAGCAATTTAAAAAAAATAATTATCTCATGTATTTGAGCCATAGCAATAGAGCCAAAATGAATTGCCTCAAAAACTTAAGCAAAACACTAATTTTCAAGTTAGGTAACAAGTAGGCTTTGTTTTCATAATCACGTTGTTTAGTAATTGAACTTAATTTTGCCTTTGTTCATGTATTTAGCATCTTCTCATATTGAGTGTGATTAAAATGAGTCACTGTGTTCTTTCATTTTCCCAAGTTCTGTTTTTTCTTTAGTTCTTATTACACCAAAGTTAAGTCACAAGCATGGCAACTATTCACTGATTAAAAGAGTGAATTCATCCAAACATGTTCCATTCATCTGAACATCTGTTTCCAACATCCCTCCACCAGATAACCAGTGCTGGCAGTGGGCGCTATGGTAAGGAAACAAACTGCAGATTGTGGATAGCAATATTGTTTCCTCCTCCACCTGGGCCAAGATGAAACAAAGCAATGAAGGGAGCAACTATATCACCAGTTAAATGTTGCTGGTAACGGGGCCTGGAATGGATCGTTCAGATTCCAGTGGTTGGACTCAAAATGTGAACTGTGACTTTCTTTGAATATTCTGGTTATCCTATTTTAATCAGGCATAGGGACTATAATTACAAGCTCAAAATCTCATTTGTACTTATAAATAGTTCCTTTGATAAGCATGCATGCGTTATTAATTGGAATGATCAGATATTTGGCATGTAAATGTGCCTTATAATGCTGACCCCTTAATACACTGTCTCCAGTGGTCACGAAAGGAGGAATACACGCTCATTTCAACTCCCACCATCATACTTATCAGTAAGTAAGTCATTTATGGATAATTACCTTGAATTGCAAGGCACTTGTTGCTAAAGATAATTCATGAATGATTAAATTAATTGTATCCTGACTTCTTTTATCCTTCTATGATTGCACTGTTCACAGTCTAATTAAGTAGGAAGCAAGAGTGCAAGCCCCCAAGCTTTAACTCTTGCTACTGAGAGCAAACCTGACAATTAACAAGGGTTGCATGCCCAGATGATTCTCATCCTGGCTGTCTGGAGTGCTTCATACCAAAGAAAAGATAATTCTAAAAAAAAAAATATCTTAAAGCAGTGATTCTCAAAGTGGGAGTCAGGACCCCCTTGGTGTAGCCACAGGGGGGTCATGAAAAGCTGGGCACTGCCATCTTGGAAGGCTGCACTCGGTCTGCTTTCCTGGGAGTAAGTCTCATTGAACACAATGGATTTACTTCCAAGTAGACATGGAGGAGCTCTCGTACCACAGTGATGTCACTGTGTTGAGAAAATTCCAGGCTACTGGCTCTACTAACTTTTGTACTGAAACTCTGAGGTCCATCAGCAGAAGGCAGGCAGAACATAGTAGCTTGGGATTGTGGTACAGTCCAAAGGAAAATGATAACTCAGAGAGTGGAACCAATTACATACTGTATCCTATGAGCTGTACATTTTCACCAACGGACTTTAACCAAGGCAGCTTACTTGCAGAATGTATGAATGTCTGCGCAATCTTAAGGGACCTCTTAGGATGATACATGTCACTCACACTGGGCCAGGGGTGTCACAAATATGATGTGAAGCATATTTGCAAAACCCTTAGAGGAGGGGAGGCTGGCACAGGGAGTTGTGCTGGCCTCCTTATGCCAACTTGTGCTGCGTGCCGCGGTGAGTTGTATTCACTAATCTTTGCCAGCACAAAGATCAGAGGCAGGCAGAGGACAGAGGGGAGGTGGGTGAGAGTTTTGGAGCATAGGGAGTGTGGATAGAGAGCATTTCCAAGGGTGGATAGGTAGGCAGGGAGCTGGAGGTGGGTATGTGACCCATCACTTGTGCTAGATCTGATCCTCATTCCATGGGAAGTGTGGGACAGCTTTGGTCTGTTTGGATCTGTGCCACCCCTGAGGTAACTCAGATCTAAATAGACCCATTGGGGCTACTACTGCATGAGAGTGAAAACTTTCCCTTTATCCTATGTTAGAGCAGCAGCCCCAAACATGCACTGGATGCAGCACAGGCATGCCAGCCTGCCTGCTATAGCACAGATTAGCATTACATTGTCCATTTTCCCATTGAGAAGTACCCAGGGTGATCAGTCCTGCCTCTCCCAAAGGAAAAATAAAATAGTTCCTTGATTTGGATTGAAATTGTGTATAAATTTTTTATTTTAAAACCTTAAAAAAAAGAAAAAAGAGATTTGCCAACCAAAACAATACCCTTCTGAACATGCACATGCATGTTTGAGTCTCTGCTCATGATGAATATGAGACTTAAGAAGGGGGGGGGGATGGAAAGTGTAAGGAGGGAAGTTGTCACACAAGGAGGGGGGGAGAAGTCCAAACCTTTTATTCTGGTCCCTTTAAAGGATAAGATGGGAAGAGCTTAGTTAGATACAGCAACCCAATAGGAGTGGGCCAAAAATAACATTCAAAATACCTTTGTGGACAGATCTGCATAATCAGGTTCAAATCTACATTTGATTTTTTAGATCAGGGATTCTGGCAAGGGGGGGAATGTTTTCATTGTAATTGTCAACCAATTAGGAGTTAGATAAATCTTTGGTGATCTACTGCAAACCCTACAATGATCTACTTACCACAGTCTGCGCTTTACTGTCTGATACAGACCAGTTTATAAAAACATCTTGGCAAGTACCATGTTTCATTTTCATGTTTGCTCTGAACTAAGCTTGTCACGAACATGGTGTTTGAAAGGTCACTTTCATAAGGGATAAAAAATCTGAAATAAGAATCAGACAAGTCTTGCAAAACCTTTGAAAGGGGTTTCCTACAACCAGTCAATTTCCTTTATCAATAGTGAGAAGTGTTAGTTATAACCTGAATTTTAATGCTTTTCTTAGCATATGTCAAAACTTTCATCTCCCACTTTATTCGCATTAGTGGCACTAAGTCAACCGTTTTTGAAGCTGGCCCTGGAAACATCACAGGATCTATTTTGAGATTTCCCTTTGAGCTTTACTTTGTGTAAGTGGCTTGCATGCAATTTGTCATCATGCAAGTTTGAAGAGGCATAGATGTAACTTTTTATTGCAATTACTTAGCTAAATAGAGAAGGAAGCATGACAGAACAAATTGGTATCCAGGATGCTTCTCAAAAACATAAGAACATAAGAAGAGCCTTCACTACATCAGGCCAAAGGCCCATCTAGTCCAGCTTCCTCTATCATACAGTAGCCCCCCAGATGCCTCAGAAAGTACATACGACACCTGCATCCAGGTGCTCTCCCCTCCATCTGGCATTTTGAAGTTTGCTTACATCTACATCTATCTATGCACATAAGCATGCACACATAGACACAAACCCATTATAGCTTGTACCCTGTGATAGTCTTCCTCCAGGAATTTGTCCAATCCCTTCTTAAAGTCATTGAGGCTAGATGCCATCTACAAAGACGCCACCAACAAAGTGATGAAATCTATCATTTTGCATCTCAGTTTTATACACACCAATGGAGAAGTAAATTTATTATTATTATTTAAATGGGAGTAATTTCCAACTAAGCTTGTATACTTGCAGTTGACTCGTTGAAACAGAATGGCTATATGGAGCCAGACATAAGTACAGGCATGCCCCAGTATCCATGTGGGTCCTTTACTGAAGTTCCTGAAGGTTAATTAAAACTTTGGATAACCTTTGAGCCCAGCAGAGGCTGTGGATATATGTCTGCAGCCTCAGCTGGGTTCAGACTGAGTCCAGTAGTTTTAAAAAAGCTACTTCTGGTTTGTCTGTGAAACTGAAATGACATTTTTAATGCCCAGGGAAGCTGGGAAGAAACACATGGGAGGGTTGGTGGACTCAGTCCAGAGATATGGGATCTACAGATAAACTGTTTTCCCTGTAGAACATTTCAAGACACGTAACATTTGCGGCAAGATCAGATTATATTTGTCCATATTGTTCTTTTTTCACATGATTAGGTCATGCATGTCTTGTGACTGGGCACACTTTGCTATTCTCCTGACATATTGGGCTGATCTTGCCTAATTGCATGTCGACTCATCTTGACAGTGTGTAATATATACACACACATACACCTGTATGTTACCTGTATGTGTCTTGACACTCATGCAGGTGGTTCTGTGGATTCCAAAGTCCCAATATATAGGAAAACTGCAAGTTGAAAGCACCATCTTAAAAGAAAGCATGCAATCCTAAGCCTGTCTACTAAGATTTAAATCCCATGCTGTTCAATAGTACTTTCTCCCAGGAAAGTGTGGTTAGGACTCCAGCCTTATATATGCATGCATAATAAATTAATTCACATGAATTTAAATTTTGGCCAAATACTTAATCTGGTAACATTCTTATATTATTCAGCAAATCTGTAATGCTTTCTTTAAAATGTTCTGCAAAGCACACATTATTCCAGAAGTGCTTACAGCAACCCAGTCAGGCTGCAAGTCTAACTCCTGGTTAGGCTGACATAAGTCCTGGCACAAGTCCCACGCTGACCTGGGATATTAACAGTCTATAAAAATTGATGGATATAAAACAATGAATATTTTTTCCCTTTATGGATAGCAGTGCTTGCTAAGAAATGTCTGCATCCATCTTCAGCAAAGATGCGAGAGAATAGGAGGCATGTTATTTCTAAGGTGGTACCTACCAGTCCCAGGGCGCAATCCTAATCAATTTAGGGCAGCTCAACTCACCTGTCTTTCTGTTCCCATAGTGGTATGAGGAGGCCAGTGTCTGCGCACAGGCCTAACATACTATGGCACTTCACAACACCCCCAGGCCAGCACACGACTTGTGCCTTAAAGGGTGAAACACCTCGGTGACAAATAATTTACTCAAATCTAATGCGCCAAATGAATATAATGTGCACATTCTACTTATAGTCAAAATACTGTATTTACTCAAATCTAATTAATCATCAAACCTAATGCACACTCTGATTTTGGAGACTGAATTCGGCTGAAAAAGGTGAGTGTTCAGTTCTACTTCATAAATACTGGGCAGTATATGTCATCAGGTTCTGCATCCACCTCTCCTATTTCATATTCATAGAAATATTCATTAACAAATTTCAGTGCCATACGATCTTCAGAATAGAAAGACAGGAATATGTAACAACCAATAAACACATTTTAATTGGTGTTTAGCACTTCCCATACTCACTGGGAAGAATTGTCCATTGTTATGGTGGTTAAATGGGCCTATGGGTATATATCAAGGCTGTGGGTGGTGCAAGTGGCTAAGACCACTTAACTTTGCCTGTTAATCAGCAGGCCAGGGTTCAAGACCTGGGTCGACCCCACAAGACAGGGTGAGCTCCTGTCACTAGCCCAGCTCTGTGACGCAGCTGGAACCAATCGTATTGGCTCTGCCTTTCCATTGGACTAATTCAGTGGTGTGGAAAGGGGATTTGCTCTTGGGTAACAGCCTATTCTCCATAACAATTTAACCCAGGCTTTCATGCTTCGCATGCAGCACCAAGCACGATACCATAGTCTTTCAAGACTGACGGAGGCCTGCTGGGTATATATCAAAAGTAGTGAGACTGCAATCCTCACGCCCAGTTAGGCCAGAATAAGTCCTAACACAAGTCTTGCGCTGGCCAGGGGTGTCAAAAAAGTGTAATAAGGCACTCCTGCACCACTCCTGGGCAGGGACAAGCATGTGGGGAGCTCCCACTTGTCTTGGCTGACATGGAACATGGTCATGGGTCAGCAGCTGCAAGACAGGACTGTATGAGGTCTGACAGTAACACTCTGTGCAAGAAATGGCCAGATATCTTTAGCATGGTATGTGGCAAAGAAAAATTGAACACTTTGGTGGCAAGGAAAAAAAAATATTAAGGATAAGGAGTAAAGGAGTAAACACCTTGCTATCTGCTTGGACACGTGCGGAACTGAAATGCTCTCCAGGTGCTTTTAATGAGGGCTATTAATTCTGCATCTTCAAATAACAATAATAAATACATGGCATCTAATGATGCCTCCTCTAAGGGGGATTTTCTAAAATTCAGGCTAGTGGTATAACCTATGGTAATTATCAACAGATTTATCAGCACAAATAAGGTTGGCCCATGAAATTATCAGATAAACATCCCTTTAAGTTTAAAAATAGCCTGCATACCATGATAGCTCAGCAGGCAAACAACCTCCCTCTCTAAGGTTTAGAAGTGCTTTATTTCACCTGGGAGGCAGATCCCTCCCTTCCTCTGCTTGGAGCATGCAACAGAATGCAAAGTGTTTGGAAAGTGATTAGATATTCCAATGCAGTTTGTTTCATTGCATTCTGCATTAAATTTTCTTTCCAACAATATATAATATGATGGTATTATCATTCATACAGATCATGTTTCACAATTTTAGCCACTAGTGTTGCCCCCCTAAAGCTTGTAGTGCAGTACAACTGCACCCCCTGCATATTCCCTAGCTATGCCACTGGGAAGGACCATTGTGTTCCTCTTGGCCTGCCCTTTGAAGTGAACTTAAGGCAATGTCTTATTTCCCTGACCTGTGTGCCTTTAAGCCCCTTGAACCTAGTAAAACATATTGCTGACTAGATTGTGCTGATAGCCATATGTAAACCTTGGATCTTGATCTTAACATATGAAACATTCTTGAAACCCCTAATTGGGCCATACACTTCCCCACATCATGCACTTTTTCTTCCTTGTTCTTTCTGTATGTCTTCTTAGGCTGCAATCCTAGACACACTTTCCTGGGAGCAAGACAGTGATGGGCTTCAGGGGGTTCTCACAGGTTCTATAGAACCCTTTGCTAATGAGCTCCTGTTTCTTCATAATGGGACATAGAACCTGTTGTTAATTTAGGTTATTAGGACACAGAACTTGTTGTTAATTTAGAGATTGTTGGGGGGAGTAGGGACTAGACATTTTCTATGTGAGGCACACAGCATAATTGTCTTTTAGATGCTGCTATGGACAGCCTGAGGTACCCTGTCTCTGCCTAAAAGAAGCTCTGATTTCTGGAATTGCTGCAAATGTTTTCATTAGCTTCTGGGAGTGCATTTTCTTTGAAGGCTCAATTAATTCTAACAGAATCAGTAGCACATTTTCTAATTAATAACTACATCCTCCCTTCAGTTAATAAAAATGCATTTAATGGCTGCTGTTTGGTGTAGAAGTTGCCACACTATCACATATTAATCTGATATAGGATATTCCCAACAGGATTAGTGTTCCATCCATTACATTTACACTCAGTTCTTTCATTGAGGCATTGTGGAGGTCCACCATATCCTGCTGTATTTGGGAGCACCAGACAATGGTTTGTGTCCTGACTTTTGCAGCTCAGCTAAGTTATGTTTGCTGAGTGGGGGAAGACTTTGGAGATGGATACGTCCCTGATCCACCTCTATATATAGAAGGGGAAAAGTTGAGGGAGAGTGAAGATTTTAGACAGAGCACACACACACACACACACACACAGAGAGAGAGAGAGAGAGAGAGACAGACAGACAGACAGACAGACAGAGAGATCTGGTCCAGATTGGAAGATCTGGAAACTGCAGGAAAAAAAGGGACCCACAAGGAAGGAATGAAAAGAGCAAAGGGGAGATATCTGGTCGTGACAATCCCAAAGACCCGGCCCAGAGATAGTCTGAACCAGTGGTACCCGGGCATTTCAGCCCATGACTCCCTTTCAAACTTAAATATTTATCCAGGACCCCCTGTCCAACTTACTGGGAAGTGACATCACTGTGATGCTAGAGCTCCTCCATGTCAACTTGGAAGTAAGTCCCATTGTGTTCAGTGAGAGTTACTCCCAGGAAAGCCCAGTGCCAGATTCCAAGATGGTAAATCCCACCCTCTTGCAACTCCCCTGACCTCAGGTAGCAAACTGTCCTGACCCCCACCCCACTTTGAGTACCACTGGTCTGAATCAGGGTGGCTGGGTAGCGCAATTCAGAAGATAGCTGACCAGATAAATCTTTCCAAAGGAACTTCCTCTGACAGAAGGACCACCACAAAGGAACACCACCTATGTGGTGTTGATCTACCCTCCTGCAAGTGGATGGAACAAGGAAAAACATGTAGCTCTTTAAGGAAGAAAATCCACATCGCAGGAAGCTCTCTCAGCTAATCTCATCTATGCACAGATGACATGGCTCCAAGTACCCCACATTGCTATATATGAATGAGGCATAGAAAATGTTGTTGCACAGATCACACCAGTGGCATAGCTAATGTAGCCCAGTGCAAATGTGGCCTTGAAAGTGATGTCACAACTGGAAATGATGTCATCCCAGGGTACTTAAAAATTTTCCCATGCAAGAACAAAATCAAATTTAATTAAATTTAAAAATTAAAATTGTGACCCTATTTGGCTAGGGAAACTCTTCTGGGGAAAGAGGAATTGTTCTTCTTACCCTGCTAAATATAAGAGGAACACCACTTAGAAGTGCCTGTACACTCAGTATGGGAAACTGTATTATGATATATGTATATGGAAATGATAGCTGATGCATATTAACATCATATTAGTTTCATACAGTATTAGAATTACAACTCATTGGATCTCAGAGCAATCAGTACCATGGGAAGCTTTGATTTTTTTAAAATCCACTTTTTGTTCCATAGACATTTGTATTTTCATTTTCTGGTTAATTGACCATAATTTCTGAAATAATACAGACATTCTAATGCAGTTTGTTTCATTGCATTCTGCATAAAATTACCTTTCCAACGATATATAACATGATGGTATTAACTTTCATACACACCCCATTTTTCACAATTTTAGCCAATCATGGGTGCAATCCAGAGTAACTATGGGGAGTCCTTGCTCCAGTGTAAGAACAATTTACTCTGGATTGCAATATGAATTTCCCATAGGTTTTCACTAGGTGGTGCAGTAACTACAGGTGCACGTAGTGTCTCTTACGTGCTCCCGTAGCTACTCTGGATTGTAGGCCATGTCAAGCTCAGCTGGTAGCCTCTCTAAAGTTTGTATCCCATTGCAACTGCATCCCCTGCACTCCTACCTATGCCACTGGATCACACTATTATTGAGATTCCAGAATCTCAAAAAATTATATGGCTTCCCACAGAAAGGAAGGAGGTGCTGGATGTGCACAAGAGATCAGTCAAAAGCACTATATTGGATTGTGGAGGCTGTTTGTGGAGCCATAAATGAATTTTCTTTGTGGCTCGAGGAAAGATCTTGGTCAGACTCAGTACTTTTTGTTGTAAATGGAATAATAATGTCTACTATTGCTGTCATTTGTTACAATGACAAATGAGAAGGAAAGGCTAAAATGCTTAGCTGCTTAAAAATCTTAAAATAATAATAATAATAAACAGCAACTGCAATTCCATGCACCCTTATTTATTAGTTGCATCTTACTTTTAAGGAAGTAATGGAGGTAGAGGAATTCATGTATTGCCTACTAGTCAGTGGTGGGATTCAAACAAATTAACAACAGGTTCTATGTCCTAATAACCTAAATTAACAACAGGTTCTCAGAACCAGGTGCTCATTAGCAAAGGGTTCTATAGAACCTGTGAGAACCCCTGAAGCCCACCGCTAGTGATGTACAGGTGCAAAAAGGAGCATAATCTATCATGGCTTTCAGATCCCAGCATGAGTATCCAGTCTTGGCAATTAGGGGGGAATTCTTTTTGTCTTAAATCAAATGCGTTGATATAGAAGACATTAGCACAAAGCCATCAAGGCTGATCCAAATGCTCTCTTGGCAGCTATAGAGCAGAATTCTGCACTGAATGATACATTTAATTTTTTTTTGCTAGCATGGGAGAACATGGGAGAAAGCATGGGATAAAGATCAACTGTAGTGCCTTATTCATACTTTTTTAATTTGAAAAGAGGAATATTTCTATGAAATCTTATAAGCCAGTTTAAATTGGTGGAGGGGGAAAAAAGCAAAAGCTAAAGAAGAGATAAGCCTGCAGAGGAGAATTGTGGGCATGGTTGCAGTGTTGCTTTCCACCAAAGCAGTTACCTTTTCACGATTCGAAGGGATTGTTAAAACGGTGCAATAGCTTCTTTCTTCAGCAGTGGGAAGCACAGCAACCAAATCAGAACATTTTAGAAGACATGAAAAGTTCTGCTGGCTCAAGTCAAAAGGTCCATCTAATGCAGCATCCTGGTTTCCTCACTAAACCAGTTGCTCCGTCAGTTGCCCCCTGGAAGCCCGGGCAAAAACGGAGCTTGCAAAAAGTAGTTATAGAGCACAATCTTAACCATGTCTACTCAAAAGTAAACCCCAGTGTATTAAATGGGTCTTACTCCCAGGAAAGTGTCTTTAGGATTGCAGCTACTCCTCTCCTGCCATTGATCTCCTGCAACTGGTTTTCATCTACTGGCAGTAGCCGAAAGCCAGGGTAACCATATCTCCTTTTCCCCCCAACTCTTTTTTATCTTTGAGTACTAAAAAAAAACTTCACTGTCCTCATTTTCCTTGTAGAATAGGCAGCATATCTTGTAATTTAAAAATTACTGTATATGTAAGAGTTTTATATTTAATAATAAGTAATACAGTGTTTAAATTAACCACATAATACCAATGCATATGAGTGGTTTTTTGCTTTTATTTTGTCATGTCCTACATTTTTCTTTGGTGTCTTACCTACATTTGGGGGGGGGGGGGCCCTTGACTTCTTTTGTGGTTATGACATATGGTCATCCCTCCCTTTGCCATCACTGATAGACTTGTTCTCCCTCGATTTGTTTAGCCCCATTTTAAGGTCATTCAAGCTAGTGGCCATCACCACATCTTGTGGCAAGACAAATTATAATAGTATGAAGGAGCAGTTCTGTTTGTCCATCCTAAATATGTCACTAATTAATTGATTCACATTCTACACCGTGAGAGAAGAAAAATCTCTTCCTTTACACAGCACGCAATATTTTATAGGGGTCAGTCATGTCACCCCTTAATAATAATTTTCAAGATAAAAAACGTTATAGCCTTTGCTTGTGAGGTAGAGGCATTAGCCCTCTGATTATTTTGGTTGCCGCTATTTGCATTTTTTCCTACCGTATAATATTCTTATTGAAGTGTGCCAACCAGAACTGCACACAGTATGCTAACTGTGACCTTGCCATAGATAACGGCAGGATTGCCATAATTCTCTTCCACAAAAATTGTGCCACACGGTCCAAAACTAAGACAGCCTTCTGATGCTGAAGCTAGCATGACACATCATTCCATGTAGCTTGGTCTCCGCAAGCGGTGTGAGGCTAGATCAGCATGCAAGCAGTCTGTCCACATTCTCCCAGAGCCAATATGTTAGCAATGGCAAAAAAATTTGAGAGAGGTGGAGAGGGGAAAAACAGGGTGGAGAAGAAGAAGGCTAAGATCCATCTTTCTGGATTCACTTGAACTTTCACAAGCTATATGGCTGTACAGGCATGTCTCCTTATACATCTCGAACCCCACCCGTCAGCAGACCCTTCAGCAGATTTTAGATTGTGAGCCCTTTTGGGACAGGTTTTAGATTGTGAGCCCTTTTGGAACAGCTATTAATTAATAGCTATTAATTAATAGCTAATTAATAGCTATTAATTAGCTATTAATTTTTTCATTTTTTTGTAAACAGCTTTGTGAACTTTTCAGTTGAAAAGTGGTATATAAATACTGTAGCTAAATAGACAGACAGACAGACAGATAGATGAAACCACAAATATAGACAACTGCCCATCATTGCAGTCCTGCAACCTCCCACTGGAGGTGGGGGAAAAAGAGCTCTCCTCACTTCTGGAGGGGCAGGGTAACCATATGACCGTAAAACCTGGATTTGTCCAGATTTTTAGTCTCCTGACCTACATTTTGGCTTCATTTTTGAAATTGTGATGGTGCACAGTACACCATTGGGCCACATGTTGTTGGATTTGTATTGAAGAGCAGAATCCAATGCAAAAATCGGTTTTGAGATATCTTTCCTATCAAAAGTTATGCCCAAAATACCAAAAAACAAAAAAAATACATTTTTGGCAATTTTTTAAGTGAGTAGGAATTTTGGTTTGGGGTGGGAGGTAAGAATTTTGGCCTTGGAGTTCAAGAATTTTGGATTTGGCATCTTGTCATCCTGTGGAGGGGGTGCTTTTGGGACTGTGTATGCTGGGGAGGCTAGACCCAATCTGAATTCAAAGAAATGGGATCCATAGATTTGGGGGCCAGTCTGTAGAAACATTCAGGTAATGTTAACCAATGCAAGGGAACAAATGTTTCATTACCATGAGGAAATATTTAGCCTAAAACTCTCTAGCAGGATAATGTGGGGAATTGTATATGACTGGGTGAGGGTGACCATATGACCAGAAATTTTCAGATTTGTCCTCTTTTTTAGCCTACTGTCCAGGTGTCCTCCAGTAGGACTTCATTGTCCTCCATTTTGGCTTCATTTTGGAACTCTGCAATGGTGTGCAGTACCCCATCATGTCATTTGTCATTGGATTCATATCCAATGCAAAAATTGGTTTTGAAATATCTCCTTCCTATAAAAAGTTATGGCAAAAAAACCCTAAAAATCAAAAATATGCATTGAGCTCTATGGGAAAGTGGAAGTGCCTAATATCTCAGCTTTACTCATGAGTAGGCAAACGTGCCATTGTCTGTCGGAAAGGCCAGGCTGAGAGGAATCCAAGACCTTGTTCTCTTTTTGAGGTTTGGTCATCCTGGTCACCCTGGACTGGGTTGTTCTTTTGAACTCCATCTCTAAAAACCCTTAGAGCACAATCTTACCATGTCTATTCAGAAGTAAGCCTCATTGGGTTCAATGGTTCTTACTCCCAGGAAAGTGTATTTAGGATTGCACTGTGACTGTGGAATTCACCTTCTTCAGCACAAAAGTTATTTTTTTCTATGCATCACAATCCCAAGGTCTCTTTCCTGGTCTTGGTCCTCCACTGGTAGCTCAGATCCTGCCAGTGTAGAGTTAGGATTTTTTTGCCCAGTGTGCATCACTTTGTATTTATCAACATTGAAGCAAATTCACCATTTGGCTGCTCATTCATCCAGTTTGGAAAGAGCAATTCCAGTCTGAAAAGAGTGGTTCCGTGGTGGTATTGCCACAGGTTTATCATTGTTAGAGTCCTAGCATGTCCAAATTCAGTTTTGGAATAATGGATTCTCTTGAATCATATATAAAATGCCCACTTTATATCAGCTGACTTATCACTTTAGAAAGTGTTTTCCCACTGAACCCAAACTTGTGTGTTGGCAAAAATGGTTTCTTTCAAGAGAACAGCTCCATTTCAGTTCTCGCCATGCTTTTGAAAAAAGAATGCTGTAATTAGCACCCTCGGGTTTACTTTTTGTTCTTCCTCTACAGGAGGAAGCATCACTGTGGAAAACTTTCACAAACTTCCCCACAGGGTGCATCAGAGAACAAGACTTCCCCTGGGTGAAGAAACATTTATCTTCCCTCCTCCTTCGCTGGTGTATCTCTCGACTTCTCATTCTGCCACCTTCTCAGTTTGGCAGAGCGCAGAAGCCTCAGGTATGGCAAGAGGAAGTTTAATCTCCCAGCCTTTAAGTTCTGTACTGAATCCTGCCTGAAGGAGTATTTTAGCTGTAATGGAAAACAGGTATCATTAAGAAGAGAGCTACTATCAACCATCCACTACAGAAAGGTTGCTGAATAGCTATTGGTAGAAACAATACTACCTGGAATCAAAGAGTTGCAAAGTAACAAGGAGTTGTTAGAGTAACTAAGGGGGCAGTCTTAACCAGTTTAGGCCAGCATAACTCACTAACTATGCCAGCATAACTAATTGGCACAACTTCCTGCGGTGGTGAGGGGAGGCCAGCACATACCTGTGCAGTGGACTAACACCCTCAGGAGGGGGGCAGAGCATGCACTGGCCTCCCCACACCATGACATGAAATTATACCAGATGAGATAAACTGGCCTAAATTGATTAGGATTGCACCTTCACAGCCCAATCCTATCCTGGTCTTGCACAAGTGGTTAAGACGCTGTGCCTGTTAACCAGCAGGCCAGGGTTCGAGACCCGGGTTGGCTGCACAAGACAGGGTGAGCTCCTGTTCTTAGCCCAGCTCTGCGATGCCAGCTGGATCCAATCGTATTGGCTCTGCCTTTCCATTGGACTAATTCAGTGGCGTGGAGAGGGGGGATTTGCTGCTTGAGTAACAGCCTATCCTCCATAAAAATCCAACCCAGGCTTTCGTGCTTCATATGCAACGTATGCAGCACCGAGCATGATACCATAGTCTTTCAAGACTGACAGAGGCCTGCTTGTCTGTGCTGCATGCTATGGGCCAGGGTGACCATATAGAATGGAGGACAGGGTGCCTCTACCTTTAAGCATTGCATAGTAGAGGGAATTTAGGCAGGTGATGCTTTTTATGTTGAGCTATACCTGCCTAAATTCCCTCTTCTATGCAATGCTTAAAGGTAGAGGCACTATATCCTCCATTCTATATGGTCACCTTGGCTATGGGCATCCTGGGACCATGAAGCCATTGGGAAGTAAGATATTACTTCTAGCACAATCCTATGCCTATCCACTCAGAATTAAGATCTATTATTGTCAATGGCACTTTCTTCCAGGAAAGTGTGGATAGGATTGGGCTATTACTTATCTATTTTCCATGCCATTCTCCCCAAGGTGCCTATACCGGTCTGTACAATGCTTTGGCTGGGACTGGTTTGGCATACCATAGCAGTAATTCCAGGCACAGAATGGGCAGAGGCACACAAGAATCTCAATATATACATGAGAACAAGGGACAAACAGCTGTGACTGATGGTCAAGGTGCACTTCAGATCTTGATTTTAATTCTCCATTTTGCTGCCTACTCATAGAATCATAGAATCATAGAGTTGGAAGGGACCTAGTAGGTCATCTAGTCCAACCCCCTGCCTGCAGCAGGAAATCCCCCTAGAGCATCCCCGACAGGTGCTCGTCGAGCCTCTGCAACGTCTCAACAACGTCTGATATCCTAAAGACACTTTCCTGGGAGTAAGATCCACTGAACACAATGGGACTTACTTTTGAGTAGACATGGTTAGGATTGTGCTCAAAGTATCTCTTTAGGTTTGTCATTTTGAAAACATTCTCTAACAAAAGCTATACAGAGGAAAACATGAAGCATAGATGGAGAGATGTTATAGTCCATTTTTGGAAAAAGCCATTTCATCAAAAGAAGGAAGATGCTTGAGTCTTAAAAGTTATCTGAGCAGCAAATCCACATCATCCGGCATGCTGTGTCCTGGGAAGTGTTTGGTACCAGCTTGTCGTCTCGAGGCAGCTCTGATTATCTCCCAGCAATGCCTTGCTTGTTTGATCTTACTACCATTATTCTCAATATTGTATTACACAGTCAGAGGTTGCTACATGAAAACGGAGGAAAATAAATCTTCTGAGGCTCTTTCTATCCAGCTATTACCTGCCTGATTCTTGCCAGATTAAACGATAGAAAAGAAAAACTTGAAAAAGCGGGTTAAACACATATTAAAATGTACACCAGCTCCAAGGACTCGGAGCCTTGATTTTCAGCAGAACCTCAATCAGAATTTGGTGCCTGGAGACAGTTCCTCAATTAACCACATTGCAAGGGAAGTTTATTTTCATTTATGTCTGCATCCATATTTTCTTGCCAAGTTCTTTAATGTCGTGCATCTTAACAGTTATACTCATTTAACTTATTTTATTGCTTGGAAAGCACTTGGATTTCACTGAGATGTAGGACTGATGCAAGCATGTACCATGAAGGTGCATGTAAGGCTTGTCTTAGGCATGTTCCCCCCATGATAATCTATGAATAGTAAATTTAGTAAGAACTATGCATTTGTGATGAATTTCAGGTGAAGTTTCCTTTTTTCTAGTGTTGGCAAGAGCTCTGGGACCCATGGGGTGACTATATAGAATGGAGGACAGAGTTCCTTTACCTTTAATCATTGCATAGAAGAGGGAATTTAGGCAGGTTTAACATCATAAAAAGCTTTTTATAAGCTGCACCTGCCTTAATTCTACACAATGATTAAAGGTAGAGGCACTCTGTCCTCCATTCTATATGGTCACCCTTTTCTGGGGATACTTACGCACAAGCATGTTTATTATGGGGATGATTTGTTGTGAATTGGAGATTTTCTGGTTATATCTACACTTCCTGGCATAGTATTAATTTTACTCTGAGTTTGAGAGACTTTGAAGCAGTGATTTTCCACTTTTTTCATCTCACGGCACACTTAACAAGGCACTGAAATGGTCAAGGAATACCATCAGTTGTTTTTACCATTGACAAGGCACACAAGACTGTTCAAATCCCCCTGTTTTCCTATTAATGAATGTCAATCTCCTAACTCCTGTGGCACACCTGAGGACTATCCATGACACACCAGTGTGCCATGGCACACTTGTTGAAAATCACTGCTTTGAAGCCATGCCAGTCCCCTTCTGCCCAACTTATCTGATGGGGCTCATAAACTGCCTTTGGGAATTGCAGTCTCTCTAGCTTTTTGACCCAAGGCAGAAATTTTGGAAACCCTACAATTTCCAGTGCTCTTTGCAAACTGTGATGACTGCAAATAAGTACGTCCAGGTACCAACAACACCTGGATCTATCAGATGAAATAATCGAGAAGGCACATGGCACAGCCTGTCCACTACAGCTACCTGCCTATCTGGCAACAACCACATGCACCTTTTGCTTCAATGCTGGCACTGTCAGTTTGGCTATTGGCAGGCTGCCCTTCTTGTGCCCTTGACTTATGTTTTCATCACAATACCTGCTTGCACTATTTTCAAGATGCAGAGAATCTTGCAAGTAATCTGAGGAGACTGGCCAGGGTTCCCCACATCTCCCCAGACCCTGCAAGCACCTCTGTTAGGTTTAAAAGTAGCCTACTTCTCCTGCAGAGGTGTAATACTAAGGATCCCATTGCTCCTCCCCTCTGTTAAAGGGAGTGGGGGATCTTTACACGAACTGGGGAGTTGTGATCCCCAGTTTGAGCAGAATTAGGACAGAGCATGTATTTCCAGTGTTGGGGGTACATCTGAAGGGGTTTAAGATATGACAGGCATCAACTTCTTATCATCCCTCCCATATCATACCCCATTTTCTTCCCTGTTTAAACCTTTCTGCCAGTCAATATGAATGACATCTGAGTTATGGTGGTGCAGCTTCTGGTAATGTGCCGGCTTCCATGGCATGTGCATCAGCAGACAGACATATGTGCTAGCAGGGCTATGATTGCACCAGTGTATGTGGAGATATATAGAGATTACGCTGCCCTATCTAGTGAATAGGATTGAGCCGTAAGAGGAATAAAGAGGGAAGAAGGAAAATTGGTTGAACCATGACAGTTTTTGATGAATGTCATTCTTGTTATGTAACTTGTGGTTACATAACTTTGCAATAAACTTAGCTGGAATATATTTTTCACCTCAATTATCTGACACAACAATAAGCCCTGTTAAGTTCAGTGAGTCTTACAGTCTCTTAAGTATTCTTAAGATAGCAATCTTAGGCTACTGAAGAGCTTCTTAGAGGATAATGTCTAGGAACAGTAAACATGCAATAGAGATTTTGTTTTTATGATAATATAGTGAACACTAAAGCATTTCATTATTATACCGAAATCCAGAAACAGCCACGGAAAAGAGTAGTTCTGTGAATTGTAGACTGAGTATTGCTCCGCTGTGATTAATTATATGTGCAGTCCTATTCAACCAACATTTTCAAATACCGACACTTTAATGTTGAATGCTAGCCTCTCTCACCTGAGCATCGTAATTGGAAAACAAAACAGAAGTTTATCCTTCTTAGGAAGCCACGTAAAGGGTTTGAGCCACTGCAAAGTTTGCTGACTTGGCAAGCATTGGTGTCTGAGACGGTCTGCTGACTTAGAAACCCTCATCCTGACATTCTGGTTCTCATGACTTCTCATGAGTTTGACATCCTGAGTTTGATCCTGACATTCTGGTTCTCATGTTCATCCACCAATCCCTTTACTTTCAAAGTTTGCAGTTCTATTGACTTGCTAATTTTATTCTGAAAAAAAAATGACAGCAAAGGGGGGAACTGTTAAAAAATTGTTCTCTCGTTAACAAGCACAATATTATTCATAACAAAGCAAATTTAGTGCCGTTGTGTCATATCGGCAGAATCTAAAATATGAGAAGCTTGACTCCAAAGAAACCGCCGCACTACAGCTGTCAACAGACTCAACAGGGGTGCCAGCCATATACTCTTCGGCTGGTTGGAGGTTTAAATTTGACTGGGAACTACATGTTTTAAATTTTGAACTTGGGCCAATGAATCAATCATCAATATGCACACTGGCGTCAAACTGAAAATTAGATCTTAAATGAGAAAATTATATTGTAAATTGGTATCATGCCAAGGCTTAAAAAATACTTTCTCAGAATTATTTGAAGATGAAAAAATAATCTAAGGGCCCCCTTTAAAAACTCAAACAAAGCTTAAATTATTTTGAAAAGAGAACTAAGCAGGGTAGGACAGTGTATGGTATCCATTTGCATTGATGTTGAATTCAATCTCTTTTTTTAAATCTTGGAACTATAGAAAGTTGACGATACTTTAGAAGCACAACTTTCAAAGTTCCAGCATAGTATTTTTCTTGCATTAAATTATATACAAATACAGTATTTTCATTTTTTTCTCATTCAGTGCTTAGGATTCATTTTTTCTCGTTCAGCCTTAAGAACATACCTACCCTCAAGAACATACCTTATGTAGATCTTAAGATCTAAATAAGAGCATCAATACTTTGTATTATTGTGTCTGCATGGTGCTTCTCTTCTCAATCCACGATGGCTCCATCTCATTTTGCAATGGTATTATGTAACTATGAAGTAATGTGGCTGGGCCACTTAGGGTGCAGTCCTATCCTTGTCTACTCAGAAGTAAGCCCCATTGTGTTCAGTGGGTCTTACTCCCAGGAAAGTGTCTTTAGAATTGCAGCCTTCAGCTGCACTTCCTTAGAAATAAATCCCCACTGAACAAAATGGTTCTTACTTTTGAGTAAACATGCATAAGAGAGTGATTTAAGGATCCAGCTAGGGTGGTCCAAGTTGGTTCACAATCTGCTAAGATGGGCATCCTTCATCTAATCCAGGATAACATTTTTCCTACTTTGATGAATCAACAAAATCTACAGACTGAAAAATTTGAGAAAAGTTGCAACTTTTCTCAATAGCCATAAGATGCAAAGATCTTTATTAATTTTGGGTGTGGGTGGTTAAAAAAGCTGCTGAAATAAGTGTGAACATCTCCACTTTTGGAAAACTGGCTCATGTCACCAACAGCACCAAAGGATATCCTCCATTGGGGAGATCTGAGGAAAAAAACACTGACTTCTACCTGTGGTGGTGAAGGAAGGGGAATTTATACAGTTGTGCAGAGTGGTGCAAGTGGTTAAGACACTGTGCCTGTTAACCAGCAGGCCAGGGTCGGCCCCACAAGACAGGGTGAGCTCCTGTCCTTAGCCCAGCTCTGTGACGCCAGCTGGATCCAGTTGTATTGGCTCTGCCTTTCCATTGGACTAATTCAGTGGCGTGGAGAGAGGAGATTTGCTGCTTGGGTAACAGCCTATCCTCCATAACAATCCAACCCAGGCTTTCATGCTTCGCATGCAGCTTATGCAGCTTATGCAGCACTGAGCACGATACCATAGTCTTTCAAGACTGACGGAGGCTTACAGAATTCTACAGTTGGGTGTCAGTAAGAATGTCAATCTTAGAAAATATATTTTCTCTCTGAACATCTGGCCACAACAGACTGCTATCCTGACTACTCAAGAGTTAGAATATTCTCTGACCCTTGAATCCAGGATAGATTCTGGAGTGGACTCCTAGTAAGGTTCCTATCCTGAATCAAGGAATAGAACAATCACCATCTCAACAAGTTTATCTATGGGATTCCTTCTAAAAATGTCTTTCGGAGTAACCCATTTACTATAGTGTATTGCAGAGATACCTGATGAGCAAATGAAAGAAGTATTTTTGATATGAGCCTTTGTGCTGATGTTCAAAGCTTGATGTCTCCAATGTGAAAATACAGCTACAATATACTTTTGGTATTGATTTTGTTTTTACAAAGGAAAAAGAAGAGAGGATAAAGCATATTTTTTCCATATAGGCAAGTCTATTGTGACATCTCAAAAAGAGATGTTTGTTATCAATACAACAATCTCTGTCACCGCACAGGAGATAAGTGTGCAGATTCCTGAATTCTGCTCCAATTTCTCCAAATGCTGATGTTTCAAGATCTCACCATTGATCGGAAATCCATATAGCCAGAGAAGTTAATGTACAGGGGAAGAAAAGGGGAGAAAGGCCACAGAGAACACTACAAAGAGGACTTATGGGCTGTTTCTTTAATATGCTTGGTTTTCCCACAGTAAAAGATGTATAAACATAAGTGGCTTTAGTGGCTATAGCAACCAAATATTCTCACTTGGACAAGTTCAAACAATCTTTTAAAATAAAGTAGAGCCTTCACTGACAATCTCCTTTATATTATTTGGAAGTGTAGCGAGAGAATTCCAAGGAGAGGATTTACTCGTAATCCTCTTTATCCATTCATAAGAGTTCAGCAGCCATATACTCACTCCTAAATAACTGCGACAGAAGTATGTTAATCTTTGTTTATGTGAACTGAAGTCTCCAGCAATGAACTAGGTGGACTCTGGTCAACACCGGAAGCAGTGGTGGGATTCAAATAAATTAACAACAGGTTCCATGTCCTAATAACCTAAATTAACAACAGGTTGCATGTCCCATTAGTAGCCAGTTCTCAGAACCAGGCGTTCTATAGCAAAGGGTTCTATAGAACCTGTGAGAACCCCCTCAATCCCACCACTGAAGTATTAAAGAAATAGGAAGAAGGCCAAGGGGATCTAGAAAAACTGTTACGGTGTATCCCAGTACTTGGGGGAAAAGCAGATAAAGGACAATTTTTTCTTTCCTATTTCTTTGACGCTTTCTGATTTGTAGTTCTAGGGGTCAGGTTGGGGCTGTATGCTATATAGCTGCTATATATTTTTATTCTTTTGTACCAAGAGAGATAAGAAGTTGTTCTGAAGTGTGGTAGGAAAGGAGGAAAGTTTTTTTTTCCCTTTGCTGTGTGGTCCAGGGAATGGAGTTTTTTTTTTAATGTAGCACAAAACCTCTCACCGCTCATTGAAAGAGCTCCTAAGATAATTTTGGGATCAGCTCTAGGTTACACAGTTGTGTAAGATGCTCAAGATTTTTCAACATTTGGCTGGGTAAACTAAAATAACAGTTGATTTGGAGGGGAACAACACCACAGGCTTCCCCATCATCCTTTTCCTAGCCCTTGAGTCTCTCACCTGCCCTGAAATTGGGGTATTCTTCATCATAGGACACAATGATTCAGATGCAGGTGAAGTTCCAATTTATGGGGTCCTGATATATCACAATGCTTAGTTCTACCTTGTTGGACATGGAAGGATTACAGTTTTTTAGACTTGGGCATGATACAAGTGACATGGACATGAACTGGGCCAGGAACAGAGCAGGAAACACATTCTGCTATCCCCGCACACAGCATTTATTGGTATGCCTTACTCGTGCCATTTATTGATTGACATTTATTGGATTTACTCATGCCATTTATTGTTTACAAGTTAACTCATATGTAAAGTCTGCATTACCTAATTATAATTTTTTTCAGAGCAATCCTACAAGCAGTGGTTCTCAAACTTTTGGGGAGATGTAGGGTGCAATCCTAACCTAGGCCAGCACAACTCATTGGTCTTCCGGTTTGGGTGGCGATGTAGGGAGGCAAGTGCGTATCTGTGCACTGGCCTAAGTCTCCTCCAGGAGTGCTGCAGAAGTGTCTTTTGTCACTTTTGTGACACCCCCAGGTAATCACAGGACTTGTGCTGGGGTTTAGGCTGGCCTAACTGGAGATTAGGATTGCAGCCTTACTCTCAAAGCCTTTGAGTGGAGGGTTGAGGGCAGCTCATGGGGGTGAAATTGGGGTGTTTTCACTGACTACAAGCTGCTGCCAGTTGCAGGAGGTGCAGGGAGCCCTGTAAATCCCTCCATAAGGCACTCTCAGTCTCAGCATTCAGTATCTCAGAATTGCATCACTGTCCTTGACTCCCTTCCGCACCCTTTAAAAGGACGAGGGGAACATTACATAAGATGGTGGGTTGTGACCCACCAGTTTGTGCATAGGATTGTGCTTTAAAAAATCTGAGCCCCATCTCATAATAACACAAAGGCATTTGCAGTAAGAAAATTCATGTTAGATGCATTCCAAATGTTTCTGTACAGTTCCTTTGTGTGATTGTACATGTGCAAGCGCACGTGGGTGGTGGTGGTGTGTGTGAGTTCTGTAGCATAAGTTTCTCTGCTGAATTTGCTGCACAAAGAAAGCATTATCAACAGATTTAGCAGTAATTGAAATACGGTAATGTTTTGCAAAGTACGTATTTGTGCGAAATTTACCATCAGTAATATGATGACAAACGCCTCAGTGCAGTACCTTTTTTTGAGGAGAGGCAGGGAAGGCAAAGGCTAAGCCTTTTTGGTGGTGGGCAGCAAGCATACCATATTCATGAGCAACTGAAAAAGGAAAAGGGAAAATATATTCTTTGATCCGGACTTAGCTTGAAAAACTGAATACAATCCTCTTTTAAACCCAGAAAGTGTATGAAATCCTAATGCCGCACAGTAGAGGTTTGGATTAATGGCAAAGTGATGGTCATGACAATCTAAAGAATTTAAGTGCTTGGCTTTTCATGAGGAAAATTCTCAGTATCTTAAGCAGTGGGTATTTTAAAGATTTACCTAGCTGGATGGATGCGTCACAGAAAATCTCTAGCAGGAATATGCCGGCAAACGAACAACATAGAATGAAATACAGTGGAAAATAAACAACTGGCCCACGTCAACTTAAGAGTAAAGAAAGCTTTTTCTGCCATCATTGCATCAGGAATGAATCAGCTGGCAAAATTCTGGTGGGCCATGTCCTTTAAATCAAAGCCTGTGTGGAGGACTGGAAAGGTTTAGCACACCAAGGATGCAATCCTAATTAATTTACGCAAGCGCAGCTCACTCATCTCCCTGTTCCTGTGGTGGTGTGCAGAGACTGGCACATGTCCGTGCACAGGCCTAACCCCCCAGCAGTGGCACAGAAGTGCATTGTGACACTTTTGTGACACCCCCCAGGCCAGTACAGGACTTGTGCTAGGACTTGTGCCAATTTAACCAGTGGTGGGCTTCAGCAGGTTCACACCTACTCTATAGAACTGGTTGTTAACGAGAGATAGGACATATAAAGTTTTAAAATAGCCATTTAAAAGTGGATGCCAGATGGGCATAGAACCGGTTGTTAATTTCTTTGAATCTCATCACTGTGTCTAACCAGGAGTTGCGATTGCTCTGTCAGGGCACAATCCTAACCAGTTTAGGCCAGTGCATCGTACCTGACTTCCCATTCCAGTGGTGGTGTGGGGAGGCTGGCCCATGTCTGTAGCACTTACCTAAAACCTCCAGGAGTAGCACAGAAGCATTTTCAGTGTTCAGGGTCATGCTGGTGCCTTTATCACTAGATTGTAGAGAAAAACAAGGCTCCTATATCTTTTGTTAAACTTCTCCAAGGAAGACCTAATTATTGGCAAGTGCAGCATAGCTTGTAATTAAATACTGTGCCATAGATGCCAAAAATCCAATTTTGATGTACCTATTAAAGGGCAAGAGCCCAGTCTAGCACCAGCTAGGACAGTGTAGAGGTTAGGGGACTTGAACTGGAAGATCCAAGTTCAAATCCCTCTTTGGCCTTCAATCTTTCCTGGGTGATCTTTGAGCCAGTCCACAATACTGTTATTCTGCCATTCAGGAAATGGGAAGCAAGTTGTCTATTTTTGCTCTTAATCAGGGTCCTCAATGCAGTGTCAGCAACCCTTTCAGCATTGCTAAAAAGATTAACCCGGTTGACTTGAAACTCTATAATTTCACTTTTTTAGTCCATCCTCTGAGACACGGTGTATAAATATCAGAAACTGCTAAACACAATCTTCACAGATGCTGAGAAAACTTGTCAGAAAAAAAAACAATTAAAAAAATCAGTGGCACATATCACATTTCATTTACAAGTTTACATTTATCTGATTTTTCTCTCTATTCCCATATCGCTTAGACAGACTTTATATCTCCCTCAAATCAGTACATCCCCAAAGGGCTTCTGAAGAGCAAGTTTTAAATCTGGACTTTATTGAGATGTAGTCGAGGGTGCTGAGTTTAATTACTTTGATATGCAGTTTACCGAGACCAATGCTGAAATGTCTTTTTGATGATATTGCTTTCAGGAATAATTTCTTTCCCAAGGTAGAAATAAAAACATTAGCATCGTCTTACTTTTACATATCGAAAAAAGCTACTGAAACTATTAATCTGATGCAGATGTTCAATTAAACAATAAGATCCCACATAAAGATAAATGAAGTCACAAGGCTTTTTAAAGAGAGCTGTCAACAAAAGAGGATTATACATCACAACTCATAAAACGTCCTCTGGATTGACTTTGCATAGGAACTTCTGACTGATTGTAAGGTGCATACGTTTAGCAAACACCTGGCAATAAATCCTGCAAACCAGTGTTAGTGCTATTTTTTTTTTCCTGTGACATTTCCCACCCATGGTAAATACCAGGTCTCACCACAGGAGGGCATATATAAATTAAATAACTACCCCTTGAAAATACTGTAGTGAAGTCTCATCATGACTAAAAACAAAATGCCAATAAAGATTTCTGACATCTGATTAAAAATTTGCTGCCTAAGGCCATCTCATAGGAATATCATAGCAGGATGATGATGAATTGACGGACCTTTGCAGAGAAGGTTGTTGTGAACAACTGATTTGAAAATGGTAAAACAATTCATTCACTGTACTGTTTTGAATGGCCACGATACAGATTGGCTTTAGAAAAAATGGTTTGAAAAATATTCCGGGTATGTGTCAAAGAAATACTTATGACACTAATGAAGCATCAATTTATGGCCCCTTCCTAAACCTGGAAGGGCCCAGAAACGACATTAGTCCTCTTTGCTTAAAAATTTAAGTGGACTTAAAAATTAGTCCACTTTGCTAAAAAATAGTAGTGGCTATTTAAAAAACAAAATGTGCTCGTAAGTTGTGGGAACAGCCCCACTGAAGAAGATAGTGGGTTTCCCAGTGGAATATTCTGAAACCCAGAATAGTGGTTTCCCAGACCTTGTTCCTAATTGTGAAGGAACCTCTCCAGTTCAAGCTTTAGAACCCCAAAATTATAGTTCACACCTGCTTGTGAATCATGTACATGTACATGTACATGTACATGATCTGTTTTGGGATCTGTTTTGGAACCTTCCGTGGATAAAAAAAAGTCTGTGTAGAAAGAAAACAATGGAAAAATAGGTTTAAAAACCCACTTCCAGATTTCTTACTCCTCTGTTGACCCTGATTGAATAAAGGAATGCCTGAATATCTGCAGAGGTCTGATTCTGGGACTGAAAAATGGAATGATCGCTTGCATGACTACAGTAGAAACACAGTTTTGAAAACGGTGATTTGCAGTGGCCATTCATGTTGAGTCAAATCTGTGTATAAAATATCCATGAAAAACTACCTTACCAAAATCCACAAGGCCCCTCTCTGCAAAGAAATATAATGTCCGGATTCTCACATAAAAATAAACTGTGACTTAGCCCAAAGAGACCATTGGAAGTGAGTAAGCATTTGCCTGCATATTGATTATTCAGTATACCCCACAATCTTTCCTTCTCCCCCCCCAAACAGTCATATAAATATTAATCTCAGTGAAAAGAAATCAAGCATGTTGTGCGCGGTGCACCATGTGCGCAGTGCAACCATGCCACACAATGCACACTGCCTGTTGCAACCGATATTAATACTGTAGTGAAAACTTCTCCCAAGAACAACTTTACCAAGTGAATTTATTTTTTCTTCCCTGTTATAAATCACTTTTTGAAAGTGCATAGCCATGTACACTGTGTAGCAGATGGACAGATAAGCAGCATCAGAGCCAGGCCCCCACTGATTCTGTCCTACGCTTGGCTGAATTATGCAGGCTCTACCTCTTTAAAGCAATTACGTGTCCTGACAGGACAAGAGGGTGCTGCCAACTCCATATAGCTTCCTATACCGTATAAAGTCACCTAATTAACAAGTCCCTTTGATTAATTAACCCTGAGAAAAGCATCTGGTGTGTGAGCTAAAGGTAAAACGGAACACCTTGCCATGAAAGATACTGAAGGATGTCACTAGGCAGATTTTTGGAAAGAGTAAATATAAAGATTAATTGCGGCTGAAAGCAACTAATCTGATATGATTGAGCTTTCCAATCAGACGATTTCCCAGCAACCCAACATTTCCAGCAATGTACTAAAGCAGAAATTTCTGGCTTTGATTGCAATTGGCTGAGCTGCTGTGATGTCACAGAGAGATAAGGCTGCAATCCTATGCAGGCTTTCCTGGGAGTAAACAGTATTGAGTTTTCAATATCTACTTCTGAGTAGATATGCATAGGATTAGTCAGCTGGAGGAATTGAGAAATAAAGCAACCAAGGGAAGAAGGAGCATTTTCTTTATACAGTGGTACCTCTCTTATCAAGTGCCTCACATAACAAGTGTTTCACATAACAAGTATAAATTTCCAAGAAATCTTGCTTCACATAACAAGTTCTGCTTTACTTAACAAGCACTTATACAGCCCTGACGCTCTGCGCGGAAGCTGTTTCGAAGAGCTGCTGGCCAGCTCTGCTGCTTCTAACTGCCTCCAACTTGGGGGCAGTTGCCTGGGGGTGCCAGATGCAGCTACCACTAACGGCCCCAAATGCCCCCATCAGCCACCTTGAACCTCCAACAGCAGCCCAGGCAAGCCTCCCAGGAAAGTGTCTTTGATTGCATCCTCCTAACCATGACTACTCAGAAGTTATCCCCATTGTGTTAAATGGGGCTTACTCCCAGGAAAGTGTCTTTGATTGCAGCCTCCTAACCATGCCTACTCAGAAGTAAGCCCCATTGTGTTAAATGGGGCTTACTCCCAGGAAAGTGTCTTTAGGACTGCAACCTATGTAGACTTCTTAGGATCATGCACATTGAATGCATGTTTTGAATTCAATTCCAGTGTTTTGTCATCATTTTTACATAGTTAATATTTTTATAGGAATATTTTTTTGGGTTGTGGAACCAATCGTCTGAGTTTCCATTGTTTCCTATGGGAAAATCCGCTTCACTTAAAAGCATTTCACTTAAAGAGCATGCCTCTGGAACGAATTAAGCTCTTTATGTGAGGTCCCACTGTACCTGATATTTAAATGTCTTTCAACAAGTTTCTTAAGGTAGTTTATAACTGGAGAAATGGAAGACAGTGTAATTGTGGAAAGTCAAAAAGAAAGAGGTGAAGAAAAAACAGTAATGATTGAAGGAAGATGGGCAAAGAGGAATAGATGGAAGTACAGTGGCGCCTCACATAACAAATTTAATCCGTTCCGGAGGCATGTTTGTTACGTGAAACATTCTTTACGTGAAGCGGATTTTCCCATAGGAAATAATGGAAACTCAGAGGATTGGTTCCACAACCCTAAGAATATTCATATAAAAATATTAACTGTATGTAAAAATGATGACAAAACACTGGAATTGAATTCAAAACATGCATTCAGTGTGCATGATCCTATGAAGTCTACTTAGGCTGCAATCCTAAAGACACAAACCTAAAGACACTTAGGAGGCTGCAATCCTTAAGACACTTTCCTGGGAGTAAGACCTATTGAACACAATGGGGCTTACTTCCGAATAGGCATGGCTAGGAATCAGCAATCTTTCCTGTGTTCAGGTAACTACTGAACACAATGGGGCTTACTTCTGAGTAGGCATGTTTAGGAATCAGCAATCCTAGACACTTTTCTGGGAATAAGACCTATTTAACACAATGGGGCTTACTTCTGAGTAGGCATGGTTAGGAATCAACAATCCTAGACACTTTCCTGGGAGTAAGCCCTATTGGGGGTACTGGGGCTCTTCTGGGGGGTGGGAGGGTGTTTGGGGACACGGGGCGGGGGGGAGATACAAGCAGCTGAGAATAGTGGCTGCCACTTTAAAAGCCTGGCTCCCTGCAGAGCAGGCTGGAGGGAGCAGCATCCCCTCCAGCCTGTCCAGCCTCTTCAACCAGCTCCGCGGAGAGCCTGGAGTTGGAATGCAGGCTTTTAATGTGGCAGCCACTATTCGCTGCTGCCTATATCTCCCCCCAACCACCCCCCACACCCCCAGAAGACCCCCCAGTCCTTCCAAGTACCTTCCCACCCACCCCCCAAGGAACGGACCTGCGTTACCTGACCTGTTCATTCAGGTAACATGTGCAGGCTGGCAGCTCTTTAAACTTTAAAGAGCTGCCAGCTGGCCTTCTTCACCCAAATCAGCTTCGCTACCCAAGTCAGAAGCCAAGGGGAACAGTATGTTCTTTACCTGGAACATACTTTATCCAAGGCATTCTTTACCCAAGGTACCACTGTATTTGGATTAAAGATTAGTGAAATTGGGGGGGGGGGCTGTAAAACTATCTGAGATTAATTTATTTCTGGTACAATCCTGTGCAAGTCTACACAGAAGTGCGGGACTGATCCTATCAGACTTTCATTGGTGCTCTGTGCCACAAATGTGCAAGCACTTGGTCGACACCAGCCTAGGGAAAGCCAGTCGGATGGGGAAAGGCCTACCCTTTGCCAGGGAAAGAGTGCCAGGGAAAGACTGCAAAATTGGAAAAGCTTGGGTCCTAAGGCTGCAGTCTTATCCACACTTGGGAGTAAGTTTCATTGACTGTAATAAGACTTAGAGCACCATCCTAACAATGTCTACTCAAAAGTAAGCTCTACTGTGTTCAGTGGGTCTTACTCCCAGGAAATTGTCCTTAAGATTGCAGCATAGGATACAATGCTAAGTAATTTAAGCCAGCACAGCCCACCAATCTCCTTGTCCCTGTGGTGGCGTGGGGAGGCTGGCACATGTCTGTGCATGAGCCTAACCCCCTCTGAAGCAGTGCAGAAGGTGTGGTGCAACCTCCTCAGGCCAGCACAGGACTTGTGCTGGGGCTTGTGTCATCGGATTGCACTTTCACATCTGAATAGACATGCTTACTACTTCTTTAGTGATACTGAATCTAAATCACTAAATCTTAAGTGATACTGACATTTTTTGCTTTTTCACTGGCCAAATGTTGTTCGTTTGGGTAGTACTGAAGTGGAGGCTTCCAAATCAGTTTGCAGAGCAAAAAAGTAAGCTAGTCATATAATTTTCTCAGATGTTACAAAGGCAACAAGCAATCAGTTTGATATCTTGATGCAGGTATTGAATAAATGTGGGACAAAAATGGTTAATTAGCAGAACAGTTCTCAAACTTCATGGGAACAAAAGTTCCAAGGTAAGTCTTAGCTGGGGAGGGGAAAGGCAGCAATGTGATCCCCAGGGTTGTATTGTTGCTGTAGGAATAAAGGGGTGTTTAACTTACTAGGGCTACAATCCTAAACTACAAACCTAGGGCTACAATTCTACAATCCAGTCAGCCCAGTATAAGCACCAGCACAGTCCCATGCTGGCCTGGGAGTGTCACAAAAATGTCGTAAGACACTTGTGTGCCATGCCTGGGGGAGAGTTAGGCCAGTGCAGAAACATGTGCTTGCCTCCCTGCATCCCCATGGGATCAGGAAGACCAATGAATTGTGCCGGCCTTTGTTAGGATTGCACCATAGGTTACACAGTAAATAAAATACCTGGCGCTCAATAGTGGCATGATCCTAGAGATTGCGGTGTTGCATTCCCCTTCCATTAAGAGGCCAAAGGATGAGGCCCCCTGCCTGGGGCATTATAATTCCCTGTCTGAGAACCTCAGCTCTAGGAATTACTATAGGCTGGATGAGCCTGAATGCACAAGCTAACCAAGCATACTTCATTTGTTTTTCTTTATTTTTTCTTTTTCTTCTCCATTAAAAGCAACAGGAGAAAACAGTGCATGAAACTGTGTATCACTGACACAAGTCGTTTGGTCCAAATATGATTTTGGCAGAAACCTGAAAATGCAGAGACAATGACATCATTCTCATTGTGGCCTGAGCCAGTCCTTTTGTTTCATTCAAGCGCTCCTTACATCCCCAAAGAACTTTATTAGATGAATAAGAATATGGGAATTAAATTCCTCGTTCAGCAGCAGAAAGATAGGAATACTAAGCTTTGGACATCTGAAGTGGTACTCCTCATCTTTTCAAGCTAAGACAAAGGAAGGAGCTTGTTGACGTGGAAATTAATTTCCGCAGAATCCGTTCCTTTTCTTTCCTGAAGAGGTACATACACCCTTCATCAAGGATTAAACAAGATTTCCTATATAAATAACTAGCTTGAAACATGAGGCAGAGCCAACACAGGCATGTACACAAACCACATGCAGAAGAAGGAATACCACTCAGATAGATTGTGTTTTCATTGGATTTACACTGCAATCCACTGACTGAAACCCATTGACTGAAGACATTCCCTGATGCCAGATGTGATGACCACATGGTGAAAAGGATTTCATCCAAAAGAGAAGATTTCTACAAGCTGCTTGTAGAACACCCCAGGGATACAACAGTCTACACATATTGGATGCTGGACTTCACAAGGATCTCCCAGCCATAACCTTGAGTTATAAAACTCCAGTGATTCGGGATTTTGGTGCACATGTATTTCATTTGCTGGATTGTGCAAACTCTTCGTAATTTTGACACAGGAACAGAGTGAGCTGTTCCAGCATATTCCAACGTGTGCCACTTCATAAAAGAGTAAATAGCTGTATCAATTATGTGACGAGCAGAAAATGAGCTCGTGGATTATGGCTATGAATCATTTAGTTATGAAATTTTACTTCTTCTCTAGAGATTGTATATCTGACAAAAAGCTGATCTGTTTTCGCAATTAGAATGTGATCGTGGTGGTGTTAATTGGTGTAACTCAGCGGTGCAAAATATCTTGGTTCTCATAGAGAGTGAACAGACATATAAACAATTTGTGTTAGGCTAAAAATTTTGTGCCTAAGGGCACAAGAACTATGCATGTCTACTCAGAAATAAGTCTATTACAGAGTTTCTCGACCAGTGGTAGTACTAACACCAGTGGTACTTGTCTGGTAGTACTCACAAGATCCCTGAACACCTGCTGTCCACAATAACATGATGTTAAAGATCATTGAAAGGAGAAAAGCATGTTTTTTCTGTTTGAAAAGCCATCCTGTTCCTCTCTCACTGATGTTTGCTGTGTTGCATCTGGTAACCCAACCCAGAAGTAATTGACAATGATGTCATCAGCATTTTTTTTCTGATGGTACTTTGAAAAGGTGGAGTGGATCATATAAAGTGGTACAGAAGATGAAAAACTTGCCCTATTGTATTCAGTGGGGCTTGCACCTAGGAAAGTGTGGGTAGCCTTATCCTGATGGGAAACAAGAGTCCTCTGCCAGGTCTAGGTCTACCCGGAATAGGGTGACCAGATGACCGAACCTCAAATGGAAGCCAAGGTCTTGAATTCCTCTCAGCCTGGCCTTTCTGGCATGTTTGCCTATTCATGAGTAAAGCCGTGATATTGGCGGCATTTTCACTTTCCCATAGAGCGCAATGCATATTTTTGATTTTTAGTTTTTTGTCCATAATTTTTGATAGGAAGGAGATATTTCACAACTGATTGTTGCATTTGATTCTGCTCTTCAATATAAATCCAATGACATATGACATGATGGGGGATTGCACACTATTGTAGTAGTATTCCTTTATTACGGTCATTAGACCAGCACAGTGCACACTATTTCAAAGTACCAAAATGAAGCCAAAATGGAGGACATTTTGCAAGACATATAGACAGAAGGCTAAAAAAAAGGACAAATCTGGAAAAATCCAGTCATAAAAATGGAAAGTTCCCTATCTTGTCCTCCTAACAGCCTCTATTGCAATCTTTCTGCTCCCTTTATATAAGATCTGCTTACTTCAATATTTACAAAAAAAACCTAAGCTACCTGCATCTTACTACAAGGCAGTATTGTATCTGCACCATCTGTCTTAGACAGCCTATGTTGACTTATGCTGGCCCAAGCCTTTCTGGTAAACATGGGCTGGCCCATCTTGGAAATGGGCAATCTTGGAACTGGGCCGCCCAAGTGCACTTCTGGATTGTCTAATATTCAAGGGACAAATGCTCTAGTCAATAAAAAGTTTTTTTAATATATCAGAAATATCATACAAAAATGAATGCACAAGATGCAGAGATTTCAAGGAGCTTGGTTTCAAGATTAGTCAGAGTTCAAGGAACATGCCAAAGGAATCTCTAAAATATCTGAACAAGCATTTGGATCAAAGCTAAGGCTGCAATCCTAAAGACACTTTCCTGGGAGTAAGACCCATTGGACACAATGGGGCTTACATCTGAGTAGACATGTTTAGGATAGTGCTCTAAATCTCGTCACAGATCTTAATGCAGCGGTTGATATTTATGGCTGTCAGAGTGGGAATGAAGTATGCTATACGGCTTCACCTCAAAGCAAGATGATGATGATGATTCAAAGCTAAGGGATGACACTAACTGCTCAGGCTTTCTACTGACAAAATGTGAGTTCCATCAGCAGAAGGTCCAGAAAAGATTAGGTCGTAAGTATTACTTAAAACTTGCTGAGTGTTTGTATTATCCTGGTATAATCCTATTCGTTCGTATTATTCTGCTATAATCAAAGGTAAGTATTAATATTCATACATATTGCAACTGGGGTGCAGAGAAAGAGGGGGTAGCTTTGTGCCAGACCTCCCATGGAGATTACATAGTAGAGGTGATATTTGCACTAGGGAAGCTCTGGTTAAGATAAAGAAGATGAGGGAGTAAATGTTTGCGTGTACCAAATGTTGTGTTGGTTATACTGTTGTATGTATGTTGTAATGTTCTACTGGAAGTTCTGGTTAAGATGAAGATGAGGGAGTAAATGTTTGTGTGTACCAAATGTTGTGCTGGTTGTACTATTGTATGTATGTTGTCTGTTCATTGTAATGTTCTACTGGAAGTTCTGGTTAAAATGAAGATGAGGGAGTAAATGTGTTTGTGTGTGTGTTTGTGTGTGTACAAAATGTGCATGTGTAAAAAAATGTTCCTGCATATCAGCACCTAGATGTCATGGGAAGAGTTCTGGCCCAACCACCCCACCATTCAGTGCATCTCATCTGTGAAAATGCTGTCTTGTTTGCTAGCCCTGGAGGCAATGGCTTCCAAGGTAGCTTGTACTGGAGTCAGAGAGTCTCCATTTGTTGTCACATTAACAGTGTGTCTGCTCATTCTTGCTGCAGCCAACACAATTCCTAGCACTGACACATCTGGAGGTTCTGATTCTTTCCATTCATTTTAATCTCACGCTCTCCTAGGAAAACAGAAGTCTTTACAATTCAGCTATGGACCCCTTTCCCCCTTTCTTCTCTCCTATGGTTTTCCTTCTGTGTGGGGCTCCTTTCTTTTTCCAGCAAGCAATGCTGTTTATTGTCTTCCATCTAAATTAGGAGATGCATTTGCAGCTTGTACATCTCTTTTTCTCCCTCCTTTTCTCCTGGAACCTTGCCGCATGTTTTTATCCACATGCAAACATCCCTCTCTATCCCAAAAGGATTTGTGAAAGGCTTCCTAATCAAAATCACTCTGTGTAAATACTTATTAGTTATGGGCTTTGCGATGAAGCCCTCCGAGGCCTATTGTCTTTTTAGCCAGAGACATTTTTGCCTGCTCATCTGTTTTATTGGCCTGCAGAGCTAACCTCATGCCAAAACTGTTATTGCTGCATAAATTAATGGCTACAAGTTATTGCTCAAACTTTGCAAAAACTCCATAATTGCAAACACTAGAGACTTAATTGCAATAACAGTTTTTCTGAAGGTGGGTGGGCCTTCTCCACCCCCACAGTCATTCATTCATGACCAAGAGCTTCCATTTCCCCCCCATAAAATTAATGGTTAGAATAACTTAGGCAGCTGTGTGTATATCTATGAAGAAATGAGTCTAGGCTTGCTCTTGCACATGGGGCTGATATTAATGGTACAGTTAGCAGTGACCTTGTAAACATACTGCTTGGTAAATTAGTTTAGAATAAGAAGGGTTTTAAGATTATTCCATCTCATCTTTGTGGATGGATGAATATTCATAAGTGGTGCATAGCTAGATGCGATCCAAGGGATATGATCCAAAAACCACTGGACAAAGATCTCATGATTCCCCAGTGTAGATACAATTGTGTTGTTATTGACAATACTAAACAACAGAATATGCTGTAGAAGATGCAGGACACAAACTAATCAAAGACTATTAAACCTATGCTGATCTCAGAGGGAGAATTAAGCATAGGCGAAGTCATTTTTACCGTGATATCCATGGGAATTAAAAGTATTTCACTTTTGCTGGATCATGTCCATAGAGGAGCATCTGGAAAATTCAAATCCATGGTTTGTAAATCCAGGAACAAAGGAAAAATAAGGATGGACCCTCTGCCATTCCCATGCCTTCCTTTTCAGGGTAAGTTTTAAATTTTGCGTGTTAGTAATTGTGAGATCACCATGCTGTTGGACAGAAAGATGGGATAGTAATATTTAAATGAATAAGTAAAAGTTTGGGAGTTGGAAAGAAAGCAGGAAACTGGCAGTACAAGGGACAGGCAGCTGGCACTTGGGTGAGCCAATTATGTGCAAAGCTAAATTTGGGAAGGGAATTTCGCCTTTCTTATCTCTGAAGTGGGTTGTCAACTAGAAAAGATTCCCAAGTGCTTCTCTGTCACACAACAGTTCAGAATTTTGTCACTATCCCAATTGATGTCATATATGCTTTGTGAACTGAAGCTGATTTCCTTAGATACATTATAGTTCCAATCCTATGTACATTTCCCTCAGAAAAAGCCCCACTGCACATTTTGGGCCTGAACTACTAAATAGACCTGCGTAGGCTGCTCTGAACTGCATGGAGCTTGATTGACAGCTTGCAAGGCTATGCAACTTACCCATGGTGGAGGGCACTGATATAAAAAGGTGGAGGGCGCTAGTATAAAAAAATCCATTTTCATCATCCAATCAAGTGGAGGGCGCTAGTATAAAAAGTCCATTTTCATCGTTTGACCAGGCTGTATGTACAATTTTCAAGGTCATAACTTAGAGGGCTTCAATATAATCATAAGTTGCATTAACATGCTAGTATGTAAGCACTACTTTAACATTAGCTAACAGCTTTTGCTGAAGAAATTCCAGTGCTACTTCAAATGAAAATGAAAAACACACATTGAAAGACAATTTGATCCCAAAGAAATGAGGCAAGATTGCGTTGTGTATAAATCTGTTATAATTACTATGTATACTTACTTGTCATCTATAGGCAGGAGACAATCCTCTTCCTTATTCCAGGCAATTCCAGTGAGTTCTAGTAAGGAATTATCACCCTCCTTCAGATTTTGAGCCTGCCTTGGATTTCTCAGCTTCTTTAATATTTCACACTCATTTATGAGCTCTGATAATATACTGAAAGAGATTAAAATACAGCCAGCAGTATACTATCAATAAAATTTAAGGGCAACATTTACCCAAATTCACAAAGGTGGCAGACTAATTAGAGCAGTTTACCATCTTAAATGGAAGAGAAGAAATCCATCTTATTCCTGTGATTTTTTTTTTGCTCTCCATTTTATTACAAATTAATCAATGTAAGAGCCCAATTCTATGCAGTTTTTTTTCAGAAGTAGTTCGAGTGGATCTTCTTCAAGGTAATATTGCATGTCTATTGAGTTTATTGGGGCTTACTCCCAAGTAAGTAGTCATAGATTGCAGCCTTCTTCTCTTCTGTCTCCAACTCCCATGAAGAACTAGCTCCAGCCATAGCTAGAACCTTGTTCGCTCCCATACATGTGATCAAGTGATTAAGACACTGTGGCTGTTAACCAGCAGGCCAGGGTTCGAGACCTGGAACCCCACAAGATGAGGCAGGGGGTTGGATTAGATGATCCACTGGGTCCCTTCCAACTCTATGATTCTATGATATATTCTAAATATGTATGGGGGAACCGTGAAAGGGATGCTGGAGATGGGTACCACAAAACTTCAAGCTACAGGTCCCTCACTTTAATGCTCATCCCTTTTCTGTGTAGAGTTGGATGAGGGAACTCTAGACCTTGGGACATTAGATACCAATTGATTAGTAATCCCACTGAGGCAAATGATTCATTCAAAGCTTCCTGTGGTCTAAAAACAGGGAGAGGCACTATGTATGTTAACATTATGCTTCAATATCTGCAGCATCCGAGCAGTATACTTGTCAGCTTTCTATACTATCACTTGCACAATGAATGACACACACCTATTTAGGGAGCTAAGGGTTTGTTTCCATATATCTTTTCCATTTCTTGTACAGACAGTGCTCAGTAGTGGCACCCATCTGTTCAGTGGGCTGATCTGTGAACTTAGCAGGGTGAGAATAGCTGGTAGTTAAGCCAACAGATCACTTGCAAATGACACTTTTAAAATGTACTTTGATATTAAATAACCAAAGATGACGTTGTGTCAGAAAAAAGCAAGAGCAATTCGAGCATCAATTTGAAAATATAGGGGTAAGAAGGCAGAATTAGTGATTGGCTGTTTTAACAGTGATCAGGACGAGTCCTTGTTAGTATCACTGAATGCTTCTAGATTATAGTACAACAAGAATGCACATTGCAATGTTTGCATGAAAGTAGCAGACGATTTATTATATCAACTGCAAATCCTCCACCTACTTTTGCATCAGATGATTGTGGGTGCACATATGAGACCATATTCAATTGAATTGTCTCATCGGTGTAGCTGTAGAAAAACAGCTCCTTGAGTTATATCTGGGTTCCCTGTGAGTTCATGTTGGGCCACTTTTCTGAATTAATATTCTGCCAAAAAGTTATACTCCTTGGCAATTATTTCCTTCACACCCCCTAAAGATTCCTTTCAAGAAAAGTCAATTACAGAGAGTCATAGAGCCATATCAAAAGTGGTATATTAAACAAGGCAGACTGAGTGCTAAAGTTAAAAAAATGAAAATTGTGTCCCTTATTGGTTAGAGAAACTGTGCTGGGGCAAAGAGGAAGCACTACTTAAAGAGGGCAAAGAGGAAGCACTACAAGAGGAGCACTACAAAGAAGTGCCTGTATACCCAGTTAGCATGGGTTAAACGTTTTATGTACTGTATATGATAGATGTACCGAGAACTGATTCATATTAACACCTTATTAGTTCCATACAATATCAGCATTACATCTCATTGGATCTCAGAACAATCAGTATCATGGGAAAGTTGAGTTAAGAATATCTACTTTTTGTTCCATAGGCTTTTGTGTTTTCATTTTCTGGTTAAGAACTTCTGATAGAATAGATATTCTAATGCAGTTTACTGCATTGCATTCTGCATTAAATTACCTTTCCAATGATATATAATACAACAAGTCATTCATACAGATCCTGTTTTTCACAATTTTAGCCTCTTGTGTCAAGCTAAATTTGTAGCCCCCTAAAGTTAGGAGCCTGGTGCAACTGCATCCCCTGCAGTTGCACCCCTTACATCCTTCTAGCTTACACCACTGATCCATGTCACATCATTAGTTGCCATGTGCATAGGATGCAACTTGGAGACACATAGCAAAATGACAAGTTACTTGAACAATTTATATGAAAACCTTGTAGATATTCAATATTCTGATTTTCCTTTACAATTCTGTGGTGCCTCACATAAAGAGCTTAATTCGTTCCAGAGGCATGCTCTTTAAGTGAAACGCTCTTTAAGTGAAGCAGATTTTTCCATAGGAAATAATGGAAACTCAGACAATTGGTTCCACAACTCCCAAAATATTCATACATAAATATTAACTGGATGTAAAAATGATGACAAAATACTGGAATTGAATTCAAAACATGCATTCAATGTGCATGATCCTATGAAGTCTACTTAGGCTGCAATCCTAAAGACACTTTCCTGGGTCTAAGCCCCGTTTAACACAATGGGGCTTTCTTCTGGGTAGAGGTGGTTAGGAAGCTGCAATCAACGACACTTTCCTGGGAGTAAGCCCCATTTAACACAATGGGGCTTACTTCTGAGTAGACATAGTTAGGAGACTGCAATCAAAGATATTTTCCTGGGAGGCTTACCTGGGCTGCTGCTGGAGGTTCAGTGTGGACGGTGGGGGCACGTGGGGCAGTTAGAGGCAGCAGCGCTGGCCGGCAGCCCTTTTAAAGAGCCTCTGTGCAGAGCTGCATAGCACGCGTGGCCGTAGCGTGCTTGCTTGTTAAGTGAAGCAGAACTTGTTATGTGAAGCAAGATTTCTTGAACAGTTTTGCTTGTTATGTGAAACGCTTGTTAAGTGAGGCGCTTGTTAAGCGAGGTACCACTGTAGTATAAATATGCAGTGTCTATCCACATAAAAGACTTTAACGTTTGTGTGTGTACAGCGGAACAAGGTACATGTGGCCTATGCCTCACCACCTAAAACTAGGCACTAAAACCTACATAGACTGCCAGAGGGTACCAAAGTGTACCCATCCACTGTAGCATTCCACCAGCTTCACCAGACTTGACCTGAAAGAGAAGAAACTCCTGTTGGAACCCATAATCCCAACCTAGTGACAGATATATGACTTGCATATGCAAGTCAAAGCACTTGCAGAAATAAACTGCACCAAGGTAGTACCTCACCAAGGTTGCCCTGCTAGGTGTAATTGAGTCTAGGGTGCAATGCTCATCCCATTACAAGGCCAAAGGACCAGTACTGTCCAAAGGCATCTACATGATCATGTGGCTCACATGACTACATTTCAAAGCACATGGAATGCTATTACTTTTCCATTGAATGGTACCTATTTATCTACTTGTATTAACATTCTTTTGAACTGCTAGGTTGGCAGGCGCTGGACGATTAATTGGAGCTCATTCCGTCTTGCAGTACTGGGGTCTTCAACAGTACTGGGGTCATATGACCACTGAGCCATTGCAGCCCAAACCACCCTAAAGCATCATTTGGTGAGCCTGTCTGATTAAGTTGAAAGCGGGTTGACCAGAGAAATAAGCTTGCCATGTTCCAGCTATCAATGATTAGATGGAATAGCCATTGATGGAGTGAGTATTAAATATTAAACAGCACTTAATACTCCTTGATGCGCTGTTACGATTAATCATCATTTAAGCAAAAAAATTATATAAAAGCAATGGATTCAACCCAACTAAACGTAATTTTTTTTTCTCCTGCAGTCCTTAGCATTTTTACTCTGAAGTGGCTGCCCAAACCAATGATGTTACTACCAGTGATCCACTGGCACTAAGTGTCATACAGCACAATTCTAACTTGCACTGGAACAGGCAGGCAGTAACACTTATGCTGCATCCACTGCATGTTTGGGACTGGTACTGCATTACTGCATGGAAGGGTATACTTGTCAGCTTCCCCATGGTAGGGAAATGGCAGCCCAATGGGTCTTCTCAGACTTAGACCACCTCTGGAGTTTGCCTGGGGAGAAAGGAGCAGCCAAAGACCATACCAGCACTTATAAACCCATACAGAAGTCATTTTTACCACACATTCTACATACAGTGGCATCACAAGGATGGTACGGCTGATTCGGGCCACACCGGATGACCCGGTGACATGCCATGGGGGGGTGGGTAACATGCCAGAGGAGTTTGATACTCCTCCAGCCGGCCCTGGGCATCAGTGTGCCCATTTGGCCTGCTATGTGGTGGAGCGGCAGCCTGAATCTCCTGCTTTGTCTCAGAGCAGGCTCTAATTGTTTTAATTGTTCTCAGTTTATTTAATCTAATTGTATTTTAATTGCGTTTTAATCTTTATTTATGATCTATTTTAATGATGTTTTATTGTTTTCCTGATGTTAGCTGCCTTGAGCTCCCTCTTGCAGGGGAGGAGAGGCGGGATAAGATACTGTGCCTGTTAACCAGCAGGCCAGGGTTCGATACCCGGGTCGGCCCCACAAGACAGGGTGAGCTCCTGTCCTTAGGCCAGCTCTGCGACGCAGCTGGATCCAATCGTATTGGCTCTGCCTTTCCATTGGACTAATGCAGTGGCATGGAGAGGGGGGATTTGCTGCTTGGGTAACAGCATATCCTCCAAAACAATCCAACCCAGGCCTTCATGCTTCACATGCAGCTTATGCAGTGCTGAGCATGATACCATAGTCTTCCAAGACTGACTGAGGCCTGCTTTTTTTAAACAAACAAACAAACAAATAAATAAATAACAAAAAATAATGGCCAGCTGAGGTGCGCTGCGCATGTCCAGGCCTCTGGACATGCATATTGGGAGGCTCACACTATGCATGTCCAGAGGCCTGGACATGGACACGTGCAGTCTTGTGCCTCTGCCAGGCCATTTAGGCTTGCTTCGGAGACGGAAGGTTTACAGGAGACTCTGAACTTTCTCTGAGGAGGAGCAGGCTCCTTAGGGATGGAGGAAGTCTCTTTTGAAGCTGTTCGGCTTCAGAAGAGTATTGCACAGGCGCCAACTCTGATGCCTGCAAAGTACTCAGAGTTGGCTCCTGTGCAGTACTCTTCTGAAGCCAGTCAGAGAAGAAAACATTCTCTCCACTGGATTAGAATGATACAAATGTGCAACGTTACTCTGAAATGTGTGGAATTTGTATGTGGTGATCCAAGATTTATGAAAAATAGCTTACAACTAATAAATCACATGTTTCAATCTCATTGATGTTAAATGGTAAGGATATCTCCCAAACACAGTTCTGATTATATTTTCTTCACTTTTTATGTTTATTTCTTTAATTGTTTTCCTTTATCAGGAATTTATAAATGTATATTTTATTCATTTTTATATCAGTATCAAAGAAACAAATTCATGTCATTCTAGAGAGCTGTAAAGCCTGCTAGCAGCTGTCAAGATAATTGTAGCTTTAACAACCTGCTGTGCCAAACCCTGCCAGGAGACACTTTTCAACCGACAGGCCATGGAAGAAATCATTTTTCATTGAGGAGCTTGAAATTATGGGCAGGAGGACCTGAAGTTGAGGTATTACACATTCTTATACTACAGTCAGGGAATCATGCAACACAAGTCTATCTATGTTACTCAAGTCTATCTATGTTACTTTGTTACTATGTAACCAATTTAGGCCGGTGAATCTGATCTGCCCCCAACCCGTTCCTGTGGTTGTTCGGGGAGGCTTGCACATGTCTGTGCACTGGCCTAAATACCCAGGCTTGCACATGTCTGTGCACTGTGAACCACCTAGGAGTGGTACATAAGTATTTTACGGGACTTTTGTGACACTTCTAGGCCAACATGATACTTCTGGCAGTCTATGTGGAGGTTACAATTACAGCCCAGGAAGTAAATCCTATGAGTTCAGAGGAGGTTACTCCCAATGTGTGTAGGATTTCAGGAACCAGAATGAAAGTGCAATCCTAACTGGAGTAGCACTGGTGGAACAACCATGTATGCTGTCACAAATATGCTTGTCACAAATGTGCTGTCACAAATGACAGAGCAAGCAATTGTGCCACTGACGGGAAGGCCTACTTCCTTTCCACTATTAGTGCAAGGCCCAAGTGTGTTGGAGTAGGTACCTGTGCCAGGCAGTGGAGGTGTGGAGAATGGAGGTGACTTTAATTGGACTTGCTTCTGAGTAGACATTGGACTTTGAGTAGACTTTAAGTAGACGTATGTCAGATGCTTACACAGGAAGACCTCCAGAAGCCTCTTTCCCCACCCTGGATACATCAGAGGCCATTCTGGCAATGCTGCCTCAGCATGGACAGGAAGGATTTCTTCAGGGGAAAAAAAGTGTTTCCAGCTCATGTTTCTCCAGGAAAAAAGTGTTTACAACTTTTAAAACGCAGAATATAGTAATTAAACTCCGACTAAAGAAAACTACAGCAAACTTTCCTTTTCTTACTGCAGTGGTTTAAAGCCAATTCATTACAGAGAAGGGCCTTTTTTAATTTTAAAAAAGCTGGCAACTACAAGCTCTTAGTTTCACTGAATGCTCTTGTGGCTTTTAGTTCACACCATGGTCAGGAAGCTTCATTAGAGCTACCCATGTAAAACACTCATAACAGTAGTAAATATAATCACACCATTGTAGGGATCATTTAACCAGACTGTATTTTGCTGCTCCTACACTCAGCAAAGCACTCAAGCGTACACTGAAGTCCATCTCTATTTAGCGTCTCTTTTAAGCATTTGCCTAACTGTATTATCGGCTAAACGGGACCTATATAGCCTGAACTGCAGATGATCCTGCATACTGATAGGAAAACTTTATGAAAAAGTCAAGAACATACTGTACTGTTAAGCAATTTGGTGCATTCATTTAAAAAGTTGGTCTGAGGATACAGTCCTAGGTTTGTACAGTAGGCATAGGCTCCTCTGATGGTGAAAGTGGTTACGACACTGTGCCTGTTAACCAGCAGGCCAGGGTTCAAGACCCAGGTCCCCACAAGATGAGGATTTCCTGCTACAGGCACAGGGTTGGACTAGATGATCCACTGGGTCCCTTCCAACTCTATGATTCTATGTGTTCTGTGTGAATGTGCCAAAGCAGTATATGCTGACCAAGCAACCTTGAACTCACTGGAATTTACTTCTTAGTAAATCGGATTTAACTGGTACCTTAGCTGATTCAGTCTATTCCAACTGAAATCCACCCAGCTGATGTAGCCACACCAACAGAGTCTGTGCTGCATCCATTGGGGGGAGGGAATTGGATATATCTCCTTAGGAATTTGGTTCACATATCTGGAGGAAATCCTTCACTGTTTATAAGGGACCCTTGGATCTAAGCCTGCTGTTTAGCAAGGGTGAACAGGCCCTGTTGTAACCGTGTGGTAAGAGAATGTGTAACTGTGGTGGTCAGAGAAGGAAAGGGATGGGGATAGGACATCAGTACACACGAGTGCTATCTATACTGCCTCTGGTTGATTCCCTCTGTATCACCCTCTCCATGACTATTTTCATTCCACCATCTCTCTTCCCCATTCAGCCTCCTGACAGCATTGTATGTAACTTTTTTGGGCTGGCACATGTGGGTCTGGTGTTGAGTATGAGAAGTATGAGTATGAGAAGTATGTGCAAAATGCCTGCTGGTGGTACACTGCGCACTACCAAAATCCATTCTGCTGTTTAAACCCCGCCATATGCTGGCCCAATCCTGGATACAGTTGGGCCAGCAGCATTTCATTTCTATTACCTGTGCAGCCCAAGCTGAATGTACCGGTTTCATGAACCACTATGTGGTTCTCTGAGAAACAACATCTCAGGTGTCTATGTAGTAACAATTCTTGGATTTTAACAGGAATTCTGAGGCTTAATAGTAAGATCCATTTGGACTTAGAAAAGTGCTGACATAAAAATTCTTCACCATCTTGCTTAAGCCAAAACACTGAGCCTCTTTGGACAGTGGAATAAAATATTTACAATTTGGTATTGCAGCTGAATAGGATGTGCTTGAAAGAGACATAGCCCAATCCTATTCATGTCTACTCAGAAGTAAGTTCCATTATAGTCAATTGAGCTTACTCTCACGTATGTGTGGGCAGGATTGTGGCCTCATTTCTTTTAAATCAATGCAGAACACATCGAATGTTTTATGCCCTTCATGTCTCCTTTATGTAGATTTCTGAACTAAGGAACACAGAACATTAAAACAGAATAATTTACTCTAATTCACCATCTTTTGCAGCCCACTCATCAGTTCATAATTTTTTCATATATATTTACTGTACATTTATACACAGTATTTTTGTGCCAATTTAACATGCTACCAGATATGATCTTTTTACCTTTTTAGTGAACAGCCGCACCGATTTATTATTCCCTTTGTTAAAGAAGCCAAAACTGATTACAGTAATTATTACATAGTTACAGTCTAGAAAGCAAAGGGTACCACAGAATCATTAGATTTGTTGTTTCAATATTGAATAAACATTATCAATTTCTGAATAATTTTTTTGTTGCTTGTTGTCCATTCCATAGTCTGACTTCCAATTAGTAAGCATTGTTATGCCTGCTGTTTGCTGGCATAAAGAAATACTTGGGGAATCCAGCCTCAGAACAATTTCATGTATTTTCCAAAAATTTCTTGTACATCTGGATGTAACATTCTCAATGTTTGATCCATATTCAAAGATTACAAACACAGTGACATTTGACAACTCAGGTGGAACGTATCCACAAATGCTCTATCCATGCTGTATCATGGCGTATGGTGCAGTGGGGCAGGTGCAGTAGGGCAGAGCCTCATGACCCCTATGGGCTATTAGAATGGGCATCAGAATGACCTGCAGATGCAACGGAATATTCAACATACTAGAAGTTGAGTCTGTAACCTAAACTTCTTTGGGGTATTCTGAAGTTTACAGGGGCCAATATAGAGGGGTCCCCCACTTTCCAACAGTTTGTTTTCTGATGGTTCCACTCTTTCAACACCTTTCAATTATACCCAGAACCCATTCATTCAGAACTCTTTCAACCACTCTCTTTTGGTCTAAAGCAGGGGCCTCCAAAGATTTTGGCCGAAGGGCCACATCATCTCTATGACACTGTGTCAGGGGCCAGGGAGGGAATGAATTAATTTGCATGTCTAATTTGAATAAATCTACATAAATTAATGCATTAGAGACAATTTGTATGAATGAATTTTACTTAACATTCATAGCAAAAATTTATTTATAAATTTTTATTTATAAATAAATAAATACAAATTTATAATACAAATAATACATGAAAACTATAATACAAAACACATGAGAACTATTAATCAACCTATGTCCTGACCCCGACAAAAACCATAAAAACAAAGCCAGAAACACATGGAGACATTGGGCACAATGCAGAGTAATTACCGAAGCATGTAAGAGACATTACGTGCACTTGTAGTTACTGTACCACCTAGTGAAAACCTATGGGAAATTCATATTGCAATCCAGAGTAACTTGTTCTTGGGAGCAAGGACTCCCCTTCGTTACTCTGGATTTCATCCATTGACTCTGAGGCAGAATTCCCCTGAATCGCACTACTCTGAAGCAAACCCCATTATAGTCAATGAGGCTTACTCCCTGGAAAATGTGGATAGGATTGCAGCCCCACAGATATTGCTTAGAAATAGGGAGGATGTGCCCAATACACACATTTTTCCAGGAAAGAAAAAGTTACAAAGGCAAGGTACAAATTGGGAAACAAAATCAAGCAGCTTTCCTCCCCATTCAAACAGAACACAATTTCTCCACTTTAGCAGCTGCCCTCATAGGCAGGGTGACCATATGATCTCCTTTTCCAGGACATGTCCTGGATTTTAGCCTTGCGTCATGGAAAAAGATTCACTGTCCTCCTTTTTTTGTGAGCAGGCAGCATATAGCCTTCTCGCAATTAATAAATTACACATAATAAATTATATGTAAAAGTTTTAAATTTAAAAATAAGCAATACAGAGTTTAAATTAACCACATGAAAGCAATATATAGGCATGTTTTTAGCTTTTGTATTGTTGTGCCCTACATTTTTCTTGGATGTCCTACATCTTGTCTTCTTTTTCAGGTTGTGACATATGGCCACTCTGCTCTCAGGATCTTCTCAGCTTTGCATCCCTTTCCCAGGGTGACCATGTGACAATGGCTGTATCCTAAAGTGAAATTAAGCCCCTTGCTGTGGAGGAGTTAAGATGACTTTCCATAAAATAACACTAGAGAGTGACGTAACTGCGTGGACCTGTAATTGTCATGGATTTTGCCCATAACCAAAAAAGAGGATAAGGTCTCCCAAAACGTAGGGCACACAAGAAAAATGTAGGACTTAAAAGAAAAGCTCATATATATTGCTTTTATATGATTAATTTAAACACTGTATGACTTATTATTGAATTTAAAAGTATTGTATATAATTTATGAATTACATGAAGGCTTCATGCTGCCCCCTCACAAGGACCCAAAATCCAGAACATGACCTGAAAAAAGAGGACTGATGATTATCTTGCCCTTACCCCTACTCCTGCAGAACTCTGGGGAACAGGAGGGAACAGGAGGAGCAGGAGCAGGAGATCTCCACTGCATCCTTAAAGCCCAGCAGAGGTTGTGTCACGCCAAGGAGGATCCCAGCAAGACTTGAGGGCCAAATTATAATGAAGACTGCAGGGGTTTGGGGGGACCACACTGAAGGTCACTGGGGGCTGCATCTGGCCTGTGAGCCGTGCTTTGGAGACCTCTGGTCTAAAGGCTAAAATAGTCTTTCCTAATGTTGATTTGTATGTGACATGATAATCAAACTGTTTTTGACATTTCCTTCTGACCTCCTTCAGTAAATATCCAGCACTCAACTGCAGAATAATATATTGCCCACACATGCCTTTGTTCATTTTACTATAATTTTTTATGTATTTAATGGTTATTAATATGACTTATTGAGGATTTTGCAAGAGATATGTCTTTTTTTGGTGACCATTGTTCATTAGGTACAAAGGTAGATATGAATAGAATAAATAAATACATTTGGAAGATGAAAAAGTCTGAGTTCCACTTTTCAATGGTTTTCACTTTTGGATGATTCTCTGGTCCCTAGTCTATCCAATAAGTGGGGGATGCCTGTAGCGGGACAGGGTCCAATGCATCTCAGAAGACACCTCTGCAGTCTCCCAGTAGGGCATTCTAGCAACATCAACATTTTTATTATTGCATGTGTGTATTCTCTAAGGTGGGGGTCTCAACCATTTTTGCAGGAGTGCATATCATCTCTCTGACACTGTGTCGGGGACCAAAAAACTAATTTACATTTCAAATTTGAATAAATTTACATAAATATACATATAAGAATGTATTTGAGTGGCTTACAAGGCTTGCTGAGGACTGGCAAAAGAGGCCCCTGGGTTTGGAGACCCCTGCTCTAGGGGATTCCTTTATGGATACGGCTGAGATAACTGGGGCTGCAATCCTAATCTTCAATGATTATGAAACCTCAGCATAAATCCTATGCTGACCTGGGGGTATCACAAAAGTGCCGCAAGGCACTTCTTCTGCCCCATTCCTGGGACGGTTAGGCCAGTTCACATGCATAAACCGAACACAACACACAGCCATAGGAAGATATGTCAGGTGAGTTGTGCTTGGTTAGGATTGTGCCCTCAGTCTTATATTGGATTTCGTCCTTTCTCAATATTAGATATCCTTGCAAACTATTCCAAGTTACTTATCCCTATGAGATAATATTTGGACAAAGGGCTGCCCTTGCTGGTAACCCATCATTACTCCTTCCGGTAATTTTGCCTCTGTTCCTTCCTGATTGCAGCTTCTCCTCTGTTTTGGATGGGTGTCTGCACATCCTTCATTTCTGGACCCCTGCTAAACTTGTACGGTTTTCTGGTAATAAGGAATCCATCTAGCTTATTGAGAACAAGCAGAGAAATTATTTCTTCTCCATCTCAGGACTAACATCTCATTATTGAAACTGTCATATGCAGATAATGTAGGCATTAAGTACAATGACATCGTACTTGATGCTGACAGCTGTGCATGTCTGTGCAGAATTCTTGGTGACATCTGCACAATTGCTACCTAGTCTAGTCCTCAATTAGTCTAATGAGGAAGGTGTATCATTCCCTCTGCACATGTCATTCAGAAGCGTACCATATTCCCCTCATTTTGACTGCAGCTTATTAAAAGTGTGCTCTGAGCTTTTCCAGACCTTATGCATGATGAATCTGCAGATTGTTTGTGTGGTATCTTTTTTAAGCTAGGAGAATATTCTAATTTTTCACAAATGTCTTTCACAAATGCTGCTGACCACTTTCACGCATTAAATTTCCCTACCCTGCAAATGTATCGTCCTCTTGGATTCAGAGTGGGTACAAGAATATGGATAGTTAAAAGAGTTCCACCAAGAGGAATCATTTCATTTTTATGGAGGTTTTACGTATATACACATTTATAGGGGCATCAAGGCATACCCCTTTGGCATGCTAGGGGTGCAAAAGTCACCAGTTCCATTTTCACTACCTAGCTTGTTTCTGCTCTGGCAGTAATTATAGTATTATTGCCTCTGTGACACCACCTCATCTGCCAAACATCCAGTGTGGAGTTGGGATGATGGAAGAGGCACATTACCATTGCAATAATCAGAGTGTGCACAATTATATTGTGGCTACCAACTTGAGGGAGAAAGAGAGAATATAATACAGAGTCTCAGTGATAAGGTGGAAATTTAGAGGGTGACTTAGGGCACAATCCAGAGTTAGGGCAATGAGCAGAGCCCTGGCTGGGCTGCCCCAACAATTCTGAATCCAGAGCAGAAAGTCAGTGACACCTGGGGAGGGTGTATCCCCAGGTTAGTGGACTGCCGTAGTTGTAGTATATTCACCCTAAGATAACAGTCACTCTCTTTGGCCAGGTGGGAGATCCCTAAAGATAGTAAAATGAGGAGACTCTTGATATCCCACTATTATGGAAAGAAAGCAAGGTGGCAAAAATAGTAATTGTCTTGCTGATCTTATTGACTATATTGGAGAGTAGTGTTCAGAGCCAGAATTAAAGCCATCTTGGGAATGCTTATCATCATCATAATCTGACAATCCTTATAGCCATATGGATTTCAATTTTTTAAAAAATTGATTTCAAGTTTTGAACAAGAGTCCACAGTTTGCCAAAAGATCATTGGACTCCAGACAGCTTAAACAAGAAAAAGAGGGTCCTTGTGGCTTATTGGAGTCAGCAGCTGACCAGTTTCTTCTGAATCTGAGAATATTTCCTGCCATTTCCTTTCTGCATCATTCATTCATTCATTCATTCATTCATTCATTCATTCATTCATTCATTCATTCATTCATTCATTCATTGAGCTTTAGCACCAGTACGGGCATGTTTCTGGCACTCTCTGAGCAGAGACTTCCAATGCCACAATCCAGCACCAGGCAGATGCTTTCCAGAACAAGGGAAGATCTTTGGGGCAAAGTCAAAACATTTGGTGCAGGAGGAGGCATTCTAGATCAGGGGGAGCGGATTGGGAGGGGGGAGAACCAGGTCGGAGGGGCTGAGGCTTTGCAGCTGAACATGAAATGTCTTTTACCTGTGCTGGCAAAATAGCTAACACAGAATTGAGAATCCCCAATGTGGAGCCTGGGGCTTTTTCTCAGGTGAAAGGGATGAAAGTCCTCTTCCATGAGCAGCATCTATCTAATCTGTGACCCTTTATAACATAAGGTGTAGGCTCCACACTAGCTTAATCCAGCCATGATCAGAAAAATAGTTTGGACAATCATAATGAGATTCCTTATCTTATGATGAATTTCACATCTTTGCCCAGTTTTCATTATTCAACATGTTGACGTCTAATGCAGCACCTGACTTTGTCAAGGTTATATCAGGCTTTTTGAGTAGGAAGTCAACTGCACATTTGCTCGGAATACCTCTAGAGACAGGAAACTGTACATGATGAAATACGGTGAAACCTCATTTATTTACATGGCTTCTCTGCATCTAGAATGTTCAGATGATCAACATGTTGGACATCAAAGATGCTGTTTTCATTGATGTGGGCTACGCAGAGGGAATCTATGCTTATTTCAGATAATGAGAAAATCTGGATAATTAAGTTTGAGCTATTGTGATGTTATGCATTTCAAAACAGTTGGAAAGTGAATGAGAATTAGGCCTATTTACATAAAAAAGTTAATCATGTTTGCTGTGATTAGGCCTGGTACGTGTATATGTAGGTTGGCTAGTAAGGTCTCCCCAAATAGTTATAAAAGCTTCCATTTCCAAATGTTGCTATGATTTATCTATTTGTCTAGGTATTTATAACCCATCCATCACTGTATCATCTAAAGGCTGTGTTTTTCTTCTTTTTGGAAATTCCTGTTTGGCTTTGATTGCTTTTGTTTTCCCTTTTCAAAGCTGAGCAATCTTTTCACTATGGAATGTCAAGCATAGATTGAATGAACATTAGTATCAAAGTAATAGCGGTCGGACAAGCTGCAGCAGGAAAATATGCAATAGTTTTGTATTTGCCTCAAATCTGCTGTGTTAAAGTTTTATAGCTGAAAACTTTCTAGAGCAGCGTTTCTCAAAGTGGGGGTCGGGACCCCTTTGGGGGTCGCCTAGAGCTTTCCTGGGGGTCACCTAAAGACCCCTGGTGCAGGGGGCCAGGTCGGGCTTGCCAGACATCCGGCTGCAGCTGCACGTGCACTGGGGCTGACTGACAGCCTCAGGGCCCAATCCTATGCATGCCTTCTCTGAAATAAATCCCATTGTGTTCAATTTGTGCATAGAACACACATTTCATTTGTATCAATGAAAATACATCCTGCATATCAGATATTTACATTACGATTCATAACAGGAGCAAAATTATAGTTATAAAGTAGCAATGAAAATAATTTTATGGTTGGGGGTCCCCACAACATGAGGAACTTATAAAGGGGTAAAGGCGTTAGGAAGATTGAGAATCACTGTTCTAGAGGAATTTGTTGTTCCCCAACTCCAGCTATTTCTTCATTGGAAATACCATCAACACTACCTGATGCTGATATGCTCATAAGTAATGTACATTATTGGAATAAGCTGGTATGATGGGATTTAACCCCACCTTTATTTAAGAAACAAATCCAAATGAATTCAGAATTTAAAATGTGGTGTCAGAACTCGTTATGTTTGGATGTTGCTTTGCTTCTTTGTGGGCTGATTCACATCAGTGCTAGAAAGTTGGATAAGAATGGGCTCTTGGTCATAATCCCACATGGGAATATATGGTTTTTATGCTGGGTCAAGTCCCAGGAGTAAAGATGTTTGGCAAACTGATGTATCCTAATTTTCAGCGCTGTTGACACGCCAACCTTGGGCCCTGAATTTTGAGATCCGCTTACAAGCAAAACAACAACAAACTCCAAAATCAATGCACAATGAAGCAATATCATCCTTTATCCACCTATACACATTGTTGTGCAAAACTGCCACTTCAAACGCATTCAGTGCAATTGAAAGTGCATGTACAATGGCTGCCTATCCAATGTAGTGTCAGGGAATACTTTGCACAATGGGATGGAAAAAGGGAGTCTTCATCAAAACTGAAGCGAAGTGAAGGAAGAAGTCTCAACATTGTGAAGATCAATATATGCTGTGTATTTCTGGACTGGGTTAAATATTTTCTATAGATTTCATAGCATAACACAATTTATTGCAACTTACACATTACAGCTTATTGGCTGATGCTAATGGGAGCTGTAGTCCCCAACATCAATTTGCCACATTGTTTCCGTCATGATTGATTCCATCACTTTCTTCAGTGCGTACTGGCCAACTTCTGAAGTCAACAGACAGCTTGGAGGCAGCCCTCCAGGGTTCTCCGCAGGACCTTTAAAATCCCCGCCTGGCTCATTTGCTTTCAACAAGTTGGCAGATATTTTCACCCGATGAACTGCAGGCATCCCAGGCTCATTAGTGGCACAGATGGTCACATTCCTTCAGGATTACTGGAGGTGGAGGGTCCCTTCCCTGTTCAGCTTGCTTTTTGAGAAAGCAGGAGTTTTTTTAAATCATTTCTTATTTCCTGGAATCATTGATTGCAAAATAATGAAGAGCAGTATTTTTTACCCCCTGGAAACTCGAAGAGTAAGCAAAGTGGAGAAAATTTATTTCAGATTAAAACAATACACTGCTAATTAATTAGTGGAGTGGCAACTTTACGTTTCTGTTTAGTTGGAAAATGAAGCTATAAGCGGATTAAATCAAAACAAAGTGGTTTGGGTTTAATATAAATTTATATTTAGAACTTTTAATGCCTGAATCATTAATCTGCTCTTTTAGCTTATTTTGCAAGTGTGCCACAGTCTGTAGGAAGGTACGGACTTGAATGTGGTGCATTGTGTATGTTTGTTCAGTTTCTCATTTTATTAAGTCTGCAACATTTAATAAGTAAAAGAAATATTTATTTTAGAAGGGCTGAAATCCCATGGAATTCAGTGGATCTGATTTTCAAGTATATTTCTTTGGAAATTGATTTGTTCTATGTTGGGTGCAATCCAGAGTAACTATTTGGAGTCCTTGCTCCAGTGTAAGAACAATTTGCTCTGGATTGCAATATGAATTTCCCATGGGTTTTCACTAGGTGTTGCAGTTACTCAGGGGTGTGGCCTGAGCCCAAGCCGAGCAGCAGCATGAATCAGAGCTCCGCCATGCCCAGTTATTATTATTCTTCTGTTTATCAGTCCAATTGTTTTTAAATCCTTTAGAAGTTTTCCCTTTTTGTTTTCATCCGTCGAACTGTGCTGTGTCTGAGTCATGGACGTTTTGCTGCACTATCTCTAAGCTTTTTCCCACCCAACTGCTGGACCAAGATTTCGACCGCCATTTCCTTGGAACTGTGAGTGGGAGCTTGCAATTTATCTGTTGTTTTTTTTCATTCTGTATCCCCACGAGGAGGAAACGTCAACTCTCTTCTGAGAGCCAAGACCTTGGACTCAGGACCCCTAAACAATGCAGACTCGAGGATTTTGGGGGGCATTTAAAGAGCCAGCCCAGTGCAGCTTCCTTAGAGAGCCGAGCCAATTCTTCAGAGGTGATTGACTACTCCCGACTTTCCCCTCTTACCAGAGCTCTGGTCAGAGATTTGATTGACGACCAGGAGAGGTCACGGCCAAGTGTTGGAGATGCTCCGACAGACCGACACCTTTTAGAACTGATATTGCAGCAATCTTCTTCTACTGCCCAGACTGTTAAACAAATTCTCAACCTTTTAGAGTCAATCTTACCTGTCTTAAAGGGACAATACTTAGACTCCTCGAAGTTTTATCCAGCACATTCTAAGCCAAGCCTCGCTGCCAAATTCTCTGAGCTCCAAGCAACCTCTTCTAATTTCCAACCTGAAGATCCTGCCTTTCCATCTTTTGGAAATACTGTCACCAAGTTAATATATGACCCAAAGAGTGTTGCCGTTACAGTATTACCCCACTTTGGGCAATTTCCCGACTGGACTAAAAAATGGAAGACCAACAAATATTTAGCCAAATTGTTAAGGATAGATTTACATGAGATTGACTTGTATAGACTTCAGAGACTGCCCTCTTCTCAACAGCAGGAACGTGTTTTACTCTACTTTCACTCACATCATGTACCAAGTCAGATATTTTCTCATTCACGTGAATTTAAAGATGCCGGAATCTATCCTCATAGACATTTTAAAAATTTGACCATCACAAAGTTAGTCCCGGTTATTACTGAGAACTCTCGGAAGACAGTCAATGAGCTTCCTCCAACTCACACTACTCCCTCTGGGAGGAACTCCAGCTCCTCTCCATCCCTTTTGGATTTACCTGTTATATCTAATCTACCTCGCCCTTTGTTGACCCCAAACCCGGATTTTAATGACTTAATCGGTGCACGATTAGAGTGTTCTTTTCACCCTTCTTCCAGTTTTTCTCCTCCTTCGGAGACCTTTGATCACAAGGTTTTGAAACATCTATCCTTGTCTACCTCTCCTTGTGATAACCTTGACTTTCCTGTTGGAAGTCTACCTACCTTGCAACCACCTTCATGTCCCTCCAGTGTGTTTTCACCATCTACTTGTGCAGCGGATAGAAGTTTACAAAGTGATGCTCTTATTCTCACTGATGCTCAGACGCTACAAGTCCCCACTTGTAGCCAGCCGGATGTCCCCTTGGAGATTCCTTTAACCACTCCCCTTGGGAGCTGTATCCTGGTCACTCCCTCCAAGCTGATGAACAAGCCGTTTGTGGCTGCAAAGCCTTATACGAATGGTTGTGTTCTCCACAGGTTTTCTCCAGATATTATTGCCGATGACTCTTTTCACTGACTATCAAATCCTCCTCTAAGTCAATACCCTGGAATACCAAAGGTTGGAGTTCAGAAGGATCCTCCAATGCACATCTCAAAGATCAAAGCAGATCCAGATCCATGCCCAATCCAGAACACAAGTTGGACCTCTTTGACGAAGGCCCTTAAAATTAAATGAAGCTCTGTGTGCCTGGATTCCAAGGTCCTGTCTCCTCTCTCTGAGTTTGTATTCCATGTTCCCATCCATTCTCCAGAGACACTCTCCCTTACCTTCTTTATTACATGCACAGAAAATTAATTCTTGTATGGTAGCTACTTGTTAACTTCTCCACTGTTTACTTCCTTTCTGGATCCTCTTTATCTTCAGGACAGTGATGCCATCATTTGGCCCCAGTGTTATCCCTACCCCTCCAGTAAGACTCTATTCCCACTTCAAAGCCCCAAGGAAAGCTTCATTCCAATATCATTCTTGTTCCTGTGTTACACCTATTGCCTGTGCTTTGTAACTGATTTCCTCCCAGAATGCATTTTGGATTGTGGTCTCTTAGCATCTGACTCATAATAGACCCTGGCCGCTTAATTATTCCGTAGGGCTGGTAGCCACTTAGACCTGCTTCTTCTCTGGGATGTTTTAGATTCTGTCTGTGATGAGACCTTTTCCCTGGAGCTGCTTTGAGCCACTTACCAGACTTACAAGTAATAAATCATCTGTTATTGGAAAAGATAAGCACCATGCCACCCAGATTGTAGGGCTCTGATTTTGTTGAGAAGGAGAATGTCAGTGAGTTGGACAGGATGGTTTAATTAACTATCCAACTTTTTTAAGCATATAACCAGTCAGTGATCTTATTTATGTACCTACATACATCTACATTGATGTTAATTCTATTGTTTTGTATGCCAATAAAGGTTTTCAGAATCAGTCAGTAACTATGGGTACATGTAATGTTTCTTACGTGCTCCCGTAGTTACTCTGGATTGTAGGGCACATCAATACCTCTAGCAGTCCATGCACTGCCCTGGCAGTGGCTGTCATACAAGTGCCATAAAACGCTTCAGTGTTGCCAGGACATGAGAGGTGCCAGTGGAGAAAGCAGTGCCACTTGGTGCTGGGAATTTGTGAATGCAGAGAATGCATCCAGTGGGCCTTTGGATGCAGAGAAATGCATCCAGTGGTAAATGTCCAGTGCTGTCTACTGGAAGATGGGAAAAATTTTTGGGGGAGTGTGTAAAGTTCAGTGATTGCAACCTTCTGGATACATTTCACCCAATTCAAGTAAATTCTTTGAATTTATATTTCTTGAATAAGCTTGGAAATATAGTGGCTCTTTGTCACCCAATGTTCTGATTATCACTTTTAGCCCAGTCACACAGGCAGAATTCACATTATTTCAGTGTCAACAGATTTATGGACATTGGCCCCCCAAATCCAGAGTAACTATGGGAGCACATAAGAGACTTTACGTGCACCCGTAGTTACTGCACCACCTAGTGAAAACCTATGGGAAATTCATAATGGAATCCAGAGTAAGTTATTCTTACACCAGAGCAAGGACTCCCCATAGTTACTCTGAATTTTGCCCGGGGTGAGCCTAACCACTGCTATAAGATGCAGTAAGGTCCATGCAAAGATGGACAAGGGAAGTCTGAGTTGATTACCTTGCATACAAATGCATTCTGGGGGGGGGGAGGAGGGCAAAAGGAAATGAATCCCTTTACCTGAGGATGCATCTTTGGATCAAAACTTCCCTATGTGATGCAATGATAGCTAAAAAATGCAGGATTAGTTAGGAATGGACGGTAAAGTTCTGAGTGCTTTGGGATTATTCTCAAAGGTACAACCTAGTTATTCATAATTCTTCTCAACTAATAAGTTATTCTGGGAAGGCTCTGATCTGCGTGTTTCCGCAGCCCAAAATTTTGTAGTGGATCATAATAATTAGATAGTTTTCACATGCAGGAAAGTAGGCAACATTATTCCCAGGAGAGAGGCTGCAAGCCTTAAGATACATTCTTGGGAGCAAGCCCTATTGAAAACAGTGGGGCTTACTTCTGAGCAAATATGCTTAGGAGGCTGCAATACTAAAAACAGTTTCCTGAGGGTAAGCCCCATTCAGCATAGAGCAAAAATGCTTGGGAGGCTGCAATCCTAAAGAAACATTCTTGGGAGCAAGCCCCATTTAACACAGTGGGGCTTGCTTCTGAGCAGACATACTTAGGAGTCTGAAATCCTAAAGACACTTTCCTAGTAGTAAGCCCCATTAAACACAACAGGGCTTACCTCTGAGATGACAAGCTTAGGAGGTTGCAATCCTAAAAACACTCTCCTGGGAGTAAGCCCCATTGAACACAGTGGGGCTTGCTTCTGAGCAGACATGCTAAGGAGGCTGAAATCCTAAAGACACTTTCCTAGGACTAATCCCCATTGAACACAGTGTGGCTTACTTCTGAGCAAATATGCTTGGGAGGCTGCAATCCTAAAAACACTTTCCTGGGAGTAAGCGCCATTGAACACAGTAAGGCTTGCTTCTGAGCTGACAAGCTTAGGAGGCTGCAAAATAAAAAAACACTTTCCTGGGAGTAAACCCCATTGACCACATTGGGGCTTACCTCTGAGCAGACATGCTTAGGATGCTGCAAACCTAAAGACACTTTCCTGGGAGCAAGTCCCATTGAACACAATGGGACTTTGTGTTCCATGGGACCAATGGGACCAATTTTTCATTTTTCCACTTGATCCTATACCCTGATGTACTGTCTTGCATGTGCTAACTGATCTTCAGTATAGTACCTTCAAAATTTGAATTGAAACAATCAAGATCCTAACAAACACAAAACTTAGTAACTGCAAAATTGTTAGCTTGATTCAAAAGCAGATTCAAAAGCAAATTCAAAAGCAGTCTTTTCATTTTATTTACATTGTGACCATATATATACATTCCTATATATCTGATGGTATGTGCTTTGCAGAGCATAGGTTTTTCCTGTTTAACGAATCATAATATATTTGGGTAGTATCTTGAGATCCTGTCTATTTACAGAAGTGATTATATTTCAAAGGCCCAAAAGGCCTTAAATATTTTAAGAAGTTATATATGAATCATTTGTTGAATGGCTGCTTTGAGGCAGTTTTCAAAACCAATTAGTCTGCTCCGTGCACATTAGAATATTTGTCTCAGAAAGATGAGGTTATAGGGAAGCACGACTTTAATTCTAACAGTGAAGCACTTCATAGTGAGAAGACCACTGAACCTGTTTCTCTGCCCCCCTCCAAAGTGCCCACATGCTTTATTGAGGTGGGAGGAACACAAACATCACCCTGCAAAAATGTGTGCTAGGTTAAAAAAAATATCCTCCATGCATAATTATGCATGTCAGTTTTTTTTAGGAATTAACTTGACATTACAAGACAGACATTGCAGACGGCTTTCATAGGCAAACCAGATAGGATCTGAAATTTTAGATTATTCTCAATAACCCTTTAAATGCCTGGATTTGTATCAGTTGCCCTTCCTATTCCAAAATTTTTGTATTGGTCTTGTGCAGACAATATTGAACAGGTGGACACTGCATAAGACAGAGAGCACAATCCTAATCATGCCTACTCAAAAGTAAGTCCCATTGTGTTCAATAGGTCTTACTCTCAGGAAAGTGTCTTTATGATTGCAACCATAATCCCTACTTGCCTTCATGTTGATGCAGGTGAGACCCCCCCCCCCCCCGGCCATGTTTCTGTAATGACATACACTTTAATGGAGAATCCATGATTGTTAAAACCAATTGTGAGGGACCACAAGTGAAAGTGAATGTCCACATCCATTCACAAACATGAGGGCCTCCCCATGCCAAGGAAATGCTGGTGGCCCATGTGCTACTCTACTAACAGCTTTTGCCATCACGCTATAAGGCATCCCTTGTGCCCTTGCCGAGGGAAGAGGCACTGGTGGGGAGGCAAGCACCAGTCAGTGATGGTCCTCTACACCAGTCAACAGCCTAAAGGGAGTCTGTGACAGTAAATATCCTGTCAAGTGACAGGAGGAGAGCAAGGACAAGATGGGAATTGTTGAAACTGGGTGGGAAAGGGCAGCCAAGGGGATGGCAAAAGAGGTTGCTGCCGAATCATAGCTCCCTTTCCATATCTGAAAGCCCCTCATAGGCTACTCAAATCTGCATTGGCTATTTTGCGGGTGCAGATCCAAGTAAAACCACAGGAACAATGTTCTATTAATAAACGAACAATATTCTATTAATCCAAAGATACTTCTAGCTGGTCAACTGGTCCCGTGGGAAATAATGGGGGCCATTTTGGCACTGCCATACCATAGTGCCAGCAGCCACTATAGGCCTAGGGTGTGAAGTATCCTACTCTCTGCCTGAAGCTCTCTGTATTTTATCTAAACATGAAATATCAAGGTGAATTTGGAGGTTCACTGAAGCAAAATGTATATGAGAATTATTAAAAGGAACTGAGATAATACTAGGAAAATTTTTTGGGGAAATTGATATTCTGCTGCAATCAAGTATTGACTGAAAGGAAAATAGTAAGGCAATGTTGTAAGTTCTTTCTTTGGTAAAAAATCTGGAAAATGTAAGGGTAATACCTTACAATTTTAATGATGAAAGGTTTCGTTTCATCATTGATGATAATATCAACAATTTTTTTCCAAGGATAGGTTTTGTACATCACCAATTTGATCTTCTGTAAGGACTGTGTGTATAGGGGTATAGGTGTGATGCTCAGGAAACGTGCCTTATTAGACATTATAAAGAAAATCAGAACTTAAAACATGCATGCTCCTTATAATAGAAAACAGAGGTTACTGTCAGATCTATACATTTCTCTTTTTGATATCCACTGTAAAGTATTAAGGAACAGACGTCATTCATTTTGCATAATTTTGTTTCTCATTGTCTATTCCCTTTCATTTTAACTTAAGCTTATTTTTCAAAAAAAGAAATGTGTTACATTATTTCACAACTGTTCTTCAAATTAGAATCCAAATTAGACCCAAATTAGAAATTAATGCGCATGACTACCTCACCTCAAGAGGTCCACTGTTGGTGGTGACAGCTCTACTCACAGTCTGGACCGCTCCCCAAATGAAGGGGCAAAGTTACAAGTTTCATTTTCATAATGACAAGTAAATTTTTCCCAGATATACCCTTCATAGGTATCAAGCATTCCTCTGATTGTAATCAGCAAGACGTTAGTGGTGTCTGGTGATCTTCTCATGTTTTATGCTGCCCTATTTTATTTCAGTGTCATATTTGCTTCGGAAGCCCACTGGTTTGCTCCTCCGGAGATGGGATTCTTTGAGCCGTTTATTCCAAAGCATTCCAGATCTTCTTGAAATTTTAATATTTTTGTTAAATTAGTTTCTAAAATTATTTCCCGAGGCCATACTCAGAAAAAAGTTTCTTAATTAAAATCCCCTTCTTGATTTAACATGCTTAAATCAAGTGTACAAGCAGATGGGAGAGCAGGATTCACTCACTAGAGAAAAGTGAGATGGCTGTCTTCACTGGACTACATATTCTGCACAAGAGACAATGTTTGGTTTCCTCTCATCTGAAAAAAGAAGTGATACTATAATAACTGTCAGCCATTTGAGGATATTGCTAAGGGAAAGAGTAACTTCACCCCAGTTACAAGTTACAGGGTATTTGTTTGTTTGTTTGTTTGTTTGAAATGTACAGAGTGTTAAAGAGTAACTTTACCCTAGTAGTTTCACTTTCCAAGTTTTCTTGTAAATTGAAGATGCTCTAATGTTGCAATCCTAAAGACACTTTCCTGGGAGAAAGACCCATTGAAAACACTGGAGCTTACTTTTGAGTAGACATGGATAGGATTGTAGTCTAGTGTCTTTTTTCCCCCTTTTACTACTGTAGGGAGCTAATTTGCAAGTGAGCACTTTTAGATGCAGACTGTCATTAGGAGTCCACCTTAAGAACAACATGGAACTGCTCAAGTTCTTGTTTTGGAAAGATAAAGATATTAAAGATAAAGATAAAGAGCTCCAATGTTGCTGAAACTGGGAACATCAGAGACTATTAGTTTATGCCCACTTACTTATTTGGGAACAAGTCCCATTGACTTGGGAACAAGTCCCAGGTTGTAGGAAACAACCTGTAGTTGTTAATGTGATTTATAATGTGTAGGATTCCTACTACTAGTCCACCAGAACACTGACATCCCGATGTGTGGACTGTTGAGAACATCATCCCTGGGGGTCACAGCCCAGAAGGGTGCTAAAAGCCTGGGGCTACCAAAATGTCTCCTCTTGTGCCATTTCAAACTTTACAATGCCAATTCAGCCGTGAATGGTTGCATGTCACAGAGCCCAATCTAGCTGCAGAAGGCAGCCTGGGTCCTCCTGCCCACCCTCTTGCCACTGTCTCTGCCCCTGCCCGCTTCATCCAGGACCTTGGAAGGGCAGCAGGATGGGCATCAGGGAAGCCTCTATAGCACCAGCACCAGAACAGGGAGAAGGGTCAGACACCTACAGTCCATTTTTTGTCTTGTTGCCTGCATCTTTCACACATGTTTGTTTCTTTTCTGGATAAAGGAAAAGAAAACTTATGTAGTATTTTAGCATAAAAAATTAAGCATAAAAAGTTTTGGCATAAAAAATTAAAAATACTTAGCAACTGTTCTCACTTACCATAGCCTGGGCTTAAGTTGTATTATATGCCTCAGAACAGTCTTCTAAATTGCAAGGGCTTTCGTGGTCTCCAGAGGCTTTTTTCCTATGTCTGATCATCCATAATTGGGGGGCTTTTGAAATATAATCACAGAAGGTCACAAGGAAAAGTGTCTATAATTGGCGGCAAGTACAATGAATGCAACAAATATAATGAATTTTTTAATAGGGGCACAGCTCTTACAAAGAGCAAAAGTTAGCCAAATATCTGAGGTATATTAAATAAAAAACACAGTTCAGGCTGCCTCGGCACACGTATCTAAAATTATTCATAAATTGTAGATGCATGTCTTGTCCTACAATGAGCTGTAAGAATTGGAAAAAGAAAAAAGAAAAGAATGGAAAAACTCTTTCCACTCTCAAGGGAACATTTACATCCTCTTTTATAGCCTTTGTTTGAATAAATAGAAAAATAGCCAGGAAGTTTCTCCTCAAAGTTAAATTGCCACTCGCTATTCTTTAAACTAAATATGTGAAACCTTTCAGCCCAAGTACAAATTCTTGGATGGACCCCATATCAGAGCTGTGAAACGTGTGGCCCCCCTGGCTAAACACAGTCTACTAGCTGTGCATGCAGGCCCAACATGAGCAGAATAAAACTTTTATTACTGCTTGTTTGGGAGTGCAAGGGTTGTCAAACACCTGGCAAATACATGGCTCCGGAGCTCAGCTTGGCAGGTACCAAGCTGAGTTGGCCTGCTCAGCTGTTCTGAGGCCATCTCCCATACATTGCCCTAAGGGCATGTTTTTACAGCTGTTGCTGAACAGACATTTCAAGTGTGGTTGGGTAGCTAGAGGCCCATAGGCTACATCTGGCTTACCAAGGCTTTCTTCACAAACTGTGTTACTATCCTCTAGCAAGTCTCTTTTTCTGACTGTAGAGGGAATGAGCAAACATGTTACCAACCTCCTAATCCCTCATCAAATATGGTAGAATGTAGAAAATGTTCTTTCAAAGGCCTTGCTTATGTCTAGTTTAGAAGAGGCAGGGCCAGCCTTGGGATCTTAGAAACCTTTTTTTGGCAGGACCCCAGGTTCTTAGCTAAGTTAAATAAAATAAAATAATATAAGTTAAATAAAATAATAATTTTTATGTACACACACACACACTCACACTATAGGTATAGCAGAGAAAATAGTTGGAGTCAGTCTGCCCTCTATGGAGGATCTATATATCGCTCGGGTCAGGAAGAGAGCCATGAGTATTGCTGCAGACCCTCTTCACCCTGGACACATTTTGTTTGAGCTTCTTCCCTCTGGACGCCGATATAGGACTCTGTACACTAAGTCAAGTAGGCACAAGGACAGTTTTTTTGTGCCATTAAATTGCTGAACCATCAGCTTTGCCGAGGGACTTTTGGAAATACTGAAGTAGTGTTCTATCTGATGTATGCTTTGTATGTATTGTTTGATATTTGTGTGTTGGTATTTGTATGTCTGCAGCCGTTGCCGAAGCCAAATTCCGGGTATGGAGTTCATACTTGGCCAATAAATAAATCTAATCTATCTAATCTAATCTAATTAAATGCTATTTATTTATTTATTTATTTATTTATTTATTTATTTATTTATTTATTTAATCAATTTATATCCCGCCTTTCCTCCCCCGCAAGGGGGAGCCCAAGGCGGCTGACAATAGGAATAAAACATCATTAAAACAGCATATAAATAAAGATTAAAACACTAAAGATTAAATAACACTAAAGATTAAAAAACACTAAAGATTAAAAAACACTAAAAAAATTACTAAAAAACACTAAAAATGATTAAAAAACACTAAAACACTAAAGATAAATAAAGATTAAAACAAAAAATGCTATGAGAGTAAGTTGACCCCATTTTTTCCTTTTCAACAATAAAATACCATGATGTGACAATACAATGGGAAAACTCAGTGGAAATCAGGGAAGGGTAAGGAGTTTGCTCCTGTCATGGTTCTACTGATTGCAGACTCCCTTGCAGATGCCTTGTGAGTGTGGTGTGTGGTATTCTCTCTCTCTCTCTCTCTCTCTCTCTCTCTCTCTGGGTGTGTGTGTGTGCAGTTTCTATTGGTACCCAGTGCTAATTGCTGCTTTGTTCTCCAGTAAATAGTAAATTGTGGTCAGTACAGGACTGCACAATCCAGATCAGAACCACAGTGTACAAAGTTCTAAAACTTCCTTCTGGCTCTCTTCCATAACCCCTGAACTTTATACCACTTAAAAAATACGAGGATAAAGGCAGGCATTTCTTATGCATTTCTTGATGAGGTGGCAATCATTTGTATACTTTCCTGGGAGTAAGTCTCATTGAACAGAATGGGACTTAGACATAAGTACATATACATAAGATTGTGCTGTAAGCATAGTTTGGCATTAAATTTGTGAAGTTCAAAATTACCTACTTTATTTCTTCTGGAAATGGTTTACAGTGGGAGCAAAATAGCTCAACAGGTATTAAAGGTTTAAAGGTTTTGAAATAAATCTCAGCAGGTATACATAATCTCATTAGACAGGAAGGACTGTGCTTCATTGCTAATGGAAGCCCAATACTGAAGCAGATGAATGATTTCTGGGATGTGTTAAAGTTTTCCCAGGTATCTCTAAAGGTAGAAAGGCAAGTTCCTTATCTATCCCCTTTAAGATATGAAAACTTGCTTCCAAAATTAATACAACTTTTTCACTTCCAACGCTAATGGGCTTTTGGGCTTGTACAGTCCTGACTTGAGAAAGGAAATGCAGTAGTCTAAAATTAATAATATGGATGGTTGCATAGGTGGTGCTCTACTGAATGTGGCTTTGACAGAACTGGGACTCTAGTCAGACATTTAATTAAAAGTAATGCAATACTAGACAGGCTGCTAAGACTAATGGGGAGGAAAATTGAGGGGGAACTGGCATGTACTTGGACAACCTGATAAATTAATAAGTAGAGGGCTTGTTGAGTTTTCCTGCAAGTTGCCCTAACTCGAGAATTGCTTTTAAGTGTTCCATCTTCCTCCTCTTCTATTTAGGGTAGCATTCTGATTATTACTTCTGCCCTTGGAAACTCCCTTCACAAATGGAGGCTTCCCGTGTACAGAAGGATTCTTATGGTCCTACAAAACTCATTCCCTTACACAATTTTCCCTTACACAACTTGTTCCCTTCCACAAAAATGAAGCCACTATTTTTTGGACATGGGATGGGGGAAAGGGAAATTCTTTGTAGTCGAAGCACTAGTCAGGATTTTAATATTAAGAGTAGCATTTGATGGTGTCTGTCTTCTCACCATATGAGAAATGTGTATATGTTCAACTATGTACAGAAGTATGCCAGGCACAAAGACTGGGAGAGGTATGAGGATGGAATGGACGTGCAAAGGGTTACTTTGGGGTTGGGAGTTGGTGGAGCATGGTGTGGGATGGGCTCAGGAGTGGGGCAGGAGCAGTTGAGACTTCTGTTTTATCCTCCATCACAGGCCTGGCACTCTTACTCAGGGCTTCTTGGATATCTACCATCTAAAAAACTGGTGGAGATCTGAGCAGCCCCATAAGGTGGTTTGGGCTTTACCTGATGTAAGGTGAATCATATGACTTAACCTGAGTAAACTTCCAACCTCCTCTCTGGTTCAGATTAGGATTGGGCTTCTTATTCCATAAATGTGCGCTTAGAGTTTACCAGGACCAGTTCTCATCTGACCATAGTATGTGGAGTTCATGCTAGATCCTCCAAAATACCTAAATTTGAAATGGGGTCCAGATTGAAATGGAGTTCAGATTCTAGATGTGAATAGACCCAATTTCTGAAATCTACCTAAAAAAAGTGTTGACTGACTATGCAAGCAGAGTTGCCCAAAATCTCCTGGTTAACTCAATGTTGCCTCCTTATTTGGTGAAGAGTATGATCCATCCCCAGCAACTGCTAGAGAAGCTCTCCCTCAGTGGTACTCAAAAATGTGGGTTGGGACCCTCTGGGGAGGTCGCAACCTTGAGTCAGGGGGATCGCAAGAGGGTGGGATCCATCATCTTAGAATCTGGCACTGGGCTTTCCTGGGAGTACATTTCATTTAACACAATGGGACTTCCAAGTAGATACGGAGGAGTTCCGGCATCACAGTGATGTCACATCCAGGGCAGATTTTTAAGTTTGAAAGGGGGCTAACCAGTTAACCGGCCTTTTGACCCAATGGAATTCAGTTTAAATTGTTTGGAGACTGCTACCATTTTATTCTTTTACTTTTCTAGCTAAATAAATTTGTTTGAAATATAGAACAATGCTTTGAAGACGCTTTATTGTTTCTAAAATAAAGCCAGAACTGCTGTGTGCTTTACAAGCTCCATGATGCTATGAATGTCAATGTGGATGCTGTTGATCTTGTCATAGAAATGTAAACAAATCCTTAAGTAGAGGAGTAGAATCTTCTAGAACAGCAAAGGGAAAAAAATTCTATTACCATGCATATATTTATCAAGGCAATTTAGTGGGAAAAGTTACCAGATGGTACATAGGTTATGTCGAATTTTCCACTGAATTAAGATTGTGGGAGCCCAGGAGAGAGGTTGTTAAACGAGGCATCCTGTACATAAACTATGAAATTGAAAGGAGTGAGCAAAAAAATATTCTTGTTGAGGGAATAGTTACAATAGTTACAAGCCACGTTATGGAACTCAAAGGGCCTGATTTTCAAAACATGATCATTAACACAGTCTTGTTAACATGCTGTTTCCAAGAAGATAGTAAATGGAGTTGAAAAATTACCGGCTTTTGCATTAAAGTGCACGCACATACAGAAAGCAAACGCTGCTGTTTGGAGAGCAGGCGGGTCTGATAAAATTGTTTGGGGCTTCTGGTGTTGAAAACTTCCGCCTGGAACTCTTTATTGACAGCATAATGATCCAATGCCACCATCATTTATCTCATTCTCTGAGGTCCCGAGGAGGCCTGCTGCATTTCCCTTTGAACGACAAATGAAATTAAGTATCAGATAATCACATTCATGGAGGAAGAGTTGGTGCGGCAATAAACGGACTGGGCAGCTGATTAAACACAGAAGCAACTAAGGAGCAGAGCAAATTGAGTAATTGAAAGTCTACTGCAAATCCGTATACTCATGAGTAAGGTTCTTTTGGCTTAATTGGGGCACACTCAGATGTAACGAGATGGAGGATTCTTTTTTACCAGCACACATTACTGAAGCCTTGAAATGTGGTAGGGGGTAAACACGTTTGCCTGTTTTCTGTAGTTGTCATTATTATTATTATTATTATTATTATTATTATTATTATTATTATTATTATTATTATTAATATTATCCATAAATACACAGCGAACAATTTCGTGCTGATTTCATTCACATCACCACTCAGACCCTTCCAAAGAGTCTAGGACTGTGTGATGTAGCAGCATATAATTTGTGCTGATCCCAGAAGAGCGGCTTTCTGCAGTTGGCAGAGTGATATTTTGTCAATGCCAATAGTTTTCGGGTGCCTGCCAAGGTCTTTGGGCACTGCACCCAGTGTGCCAATTACCACTGAACCACCTGCACTGGCTTACACCAGATACGCTGTAATTTGATTCTTAGGTCTTGGTAGCGGGAGATCTTTTCCAGTTGTTTCTCCTCAATTCTGCTGTCACCTGGTAGGCGATGTCAACGAGCCACACCTTACTGCTTTCTATGATGGTGATATCTGGAGTATTGTGTTCCAAGACCTTGTCCGTCTGTGTCCTGAAGTCCCACAGAAGCTTGACCTGCTCATTTGCAACCACTTTTCAGGCTTGTGGTCCCACCAGTTTTTTGCCACTGGCAGATGATACTTTTGGCATAGATTCCAGTGGATCATCTGGGCAACAGATTGTGCCTCAGTTTGTAGTCAGTCTGTGCGATCTTCTTGCAGCCACACAGAATGTGGTCGTTGGTTTCATCCACTTCTTTGCAGAGCCGGCATTTGGGGTCATGGGCTGATTTTTCAATTCTGACCTTGATGGCATTTGTCCTGATTGCCTGTTCTTGGGAAGCAAGTATCAGGCGTTCCGTCTCCTTCTTCAGTGTTCCACTCGTGAGCCACAACCAGGTCTTATCCTGATCCACTTTTCCTTCGATCTTGGCAAGGAGTTGGCCATGCAATACTTTATTCTGCCAACTGGCAGTCCGAGCCTGAATTGCACTTTTGTGATATTCATAGTTGGTCTGCTGCACTTTCAACAACTTTCTCTTGCCGACTTCAATCAGAGCAGATTCCTGGCTCTCTCGCACATAATCTGCTAGGGCATGTTTTTCTTCTTCCACCGACTGCTTCACTTGCAAAAGTCCTCTGCCCCCTGATCTTCTAGGCAGGTACAGCCTGTCAACATCACTACTTGGATGTAAAGCATAGTGAATGGTCATTAATTTCCTTGTTTTCCTGTCCAAGTCATCCAGTTCCTTTTGTGTCCAGTTCACAATGCCAGCAGTATACCTGACTACAGGTATATTATTATTATTATTATTATTATTATTATTATTATTATTATTATTATTATTATTATTATTATTATTATTATTGTGGAGATTCAGTGGAAAGCTTCTCCAAGGAGTTCAAGCTACCATATATCTATTTTTCAACACACCACTCACATCAGAGGGCTGTGGGTGGTGCAAGTGGCTAAGACACTGTACCTGTTAACCAGCAGGCCAAGGTTCGAGACCCGGGTCGGCCCCACAAGACAGGGTGAGCTCTTGTCCTTAGTCCAGATCTGCGACACCAGCTGGATCCAATCGTATTGGCTCTGGCTTTCCATTGGACTAATTCAGTGGCATGGAGAGGGGGGATTTGCTGCTTGGGTAACAGCCTATCCTCCATAACAATCCAACCCAGGCTTTCGTGCTTTGCATGCAGCGTATGCAGCGCCAAGCACAATACCATAGTCTTCCAAGACTGATGGAGGCCTGCTTTTTTTTTTAAACTCACATCAGGAAGTAGATTAGTCTGAGAACTCCAGACTGGTTATGTAGCTTCTGAATTAAATGAGGATTTATATCTTTATTTTGACATGAAGACCCAATCCTATCCAACATTCCGGTGCCGATTTGGCCACGATGCATCTGCAAGGGAAGAGACTTCTTTGACTTCTCACCCCATTGTAAGATGCAGCACTGACCGCACTAGCATATCTTCGTTAGTGCTTGAAAGTTGGATAGGATTTGGCCCCAACACTCTTTCCCATATGCCAAGAGTTCTAAGACTTTTCAGCATGAGAGCCACACCATGTGGCTGACACTGAAAAGGACCAGAAAATAAATGATAAATACATGGAAAGCCTATGATTCACTATAATAAATGGGTGGAGTAGAAGGAGGAGGAACGGGGAAGAAGGAGGGAGGGAAAATTGATTTGCACAGGAGGAGGAGGAAAATCAGTTTTGAAAAAGCATCAAGCAACCTACGTTGCAAATTACATACTTTTTTTGGTCTCAGTTTCTGCTCTGTCTTAAGTTATTTTCCTATGTTCCCAGTATCAGTATACAATATATCTTGTTCAGCCCTTAGAGGTGCTAAATGTATTACAATGGAATGGAACTACGTGTATTACTTCAATTCCATTGCATTGCATTCAGTATTTCTAATGGCTGAATATGGTGTATCCCTGGAAGTGTGTCAAGTTATTTTTAGCCCCAAGATGCTGGGGAACGTCATGGGCCAGATCATTCATTCATTCATTTATACCCCCACCTTTCCCATGCTGAAGCAAATGCCCAAGGAGGCATACACAGTTCTTATCCTTTTGTCATCTCAACAACCTTGTGAGGTAGGTGAGGCTGAGAATGACTGGCCCAAGGTCACCTAGGAAGCTTAGGGCTAAGGGGGGATTTGAACCTAGATCTTCAGTTTTCATTCTCATCTTCTTGTCTTAGTTCAGCTCCTTAACCACTGCATCATCTTGGCCTCCAGGCTGGGGTTTGAAGATCCTTGCACTGCTCCGTACCAATTTTCAATATTCTTGATAAGTTTTTATTGGTGGAAGACATTCCGGTCCAGTTCATACACCCATCACAGCCTGTGACAGATGAGCAGAATATCCAGCTTATCAGAATTGGCTGCCATGTTAGGCTGGTGCCCAAACAGTTGTGTATATGTGTTGGTGAAACTAAATTCAGTCTGGGCTCCACCTGTGGCCAGCCACTGGAAAATCACCCTAAAAACTTGTGTTAGCTGAGGAATACCACAACCTAGGCTACAATCCAGAGTAACTACACCGACGTAGTTACGGTGCCATCTATGGGAAACCTATGGGAAATGCATAGAGCAATCCAGTACTGCTTACGTCTTTCCGTAGTTACTCCGGATTATAGGGCTAATCGGCACTCCAGTTTGTGCTTGTCTTGGTACAGAAGTGAAACAGAACAGCCTGGCTTTTTCCTGTGAATGATGATGAGTTGATAAGATCGTGTAAGAAATGGTAGCTGGAAAAAGCCGACTCTTTTGGTTTTAGAAATGCCATTTATTCAAAATCTGTTGGTGATGTTTGTAATATTTTTCATTGTGTGAATGTCTCCAGTCATGAGATACATCTACACCCAGATTATCATTAACAGGGCATCATTTATTATCTATTCAAAATCTTATGAATACACGTGGGAAGCCTCGATTCCTAACCTTATTTGTTCCTTATTGATGACTTTTAGTAATAATCTTGTTGACAGCCCATGTAGGCTTCATGATCAGTCTCATTCTTTATTGGAATGAACGAAATCTGTGTAGCTTTTTGCAGTTTACTGAGGTTGCAGAGATTTATATTCTTCTCTCTTTTTTATGTTTTCTACTTTCTCAATCATTGTTTTTGTATATACACACAGATGCAAGACACTTTTGCAGTTAAAATGTTAGATACTAGCTAGGAAACAAAAACAAAAAAATAAACCTGAATAACATGATGCATTGAACAAAAGATTCATCTGGCTTTTGACTGAGAGTACAATCCTGAGGAATAGATTAGGAAGTGGAACTCTCCTGCACGGGCCCAAGAATTTGTGAATATGCCATAAAGTACATTTCCAGCTACTCTTGAACTGGCTAGTCTGGTGCAAGTATGTGTGCTGATCTATCAGTGCTGGATCTGGATCTGAAAGGGGTATGTTTGTGCTGACCCAAGCAGGCCAGTGCAGGGGTGGGACAGATTGGCTGGTGGGAGCTTTGGGTTGGGTATGGGTGAACCAGGAGGTAAGTCCTCCTGGTCCTAAGCAGGTCTACTCAGAAGTAAGTCCCATTGCGTTCAATAGTACTTACTCCCAGGAAAGTGTGGTTGGATTGCAGCATAAATGCATAAATTCTCAGGGGATAATTTTGAAGCGTTTGCCCACACTCAGACATCCAACACATTTTTGAAAAGTGTAAAAATCATTAGGTTTTGCTTTTGCTGTAAATGATTTCAGAATTTCTTATCTTATTTAGGTTTCAATCCTAACCTGCAGTTAGCCCTGGCACAAATCCTGTGCAGACCTGGAGGTGTCACAAAAGTGCTGTAAGGCACTTATAGATGGACTAGTTGGGCCTTTGGCCTGATCCAGTGGAGCCTCTTCTTATGTTCTTAACTGGAAGACCAATGAGTTGCACTGGAACTAACAGCACAGTCCTAACCATGTCTACTCAAATGTAAGCCCCATTGTATTCAATGAGTCTTACTCCCAGGAAAGTGTCTTTAGGATTGCAGCCTACTTAAAGCCTATCATTACAAATCACATTAGAAGTAGCCTTGATGGTAAAATACTGATTTGAATGAGATAATAAGGCTTATGCATACTACATGCACAATACAATCATATGCTTGTCTTCTGAGAAGTAAGTCCTGTTCATCTGAATGACACCTGCTCCCATTTATGGTTGGATTGCAGCTTGCAAAGCGTGCAGACTCATCTTTGCAGTGCTGCTTATGGAGCATATGCTGCATCCTGCAGTGTGGGTGGCAGGGTAATCATAGAGGTCTCCTCAAAGTAAAGTAATGTTTGGTCTCTTACCTCAGGGCTACATTGTGATTGCATCAGCTCTAGAAAATTGGATTGGATTGGACCCTGAAAATATTTATGTGAACAAGGAAGGAGACCCTGTTGTATGCAAGCAGGGAGCTGTGCATGAAATATACATGCTCTAATATACACTAATATACATGCTTTCCCACAAAGAACTGTAGGCATATTGTGCTTACCTTGATGTTTTTTATGAGAATTTGTAGCTCCTTTAGTGATTCAATGTATGGATTAACAAGGTGGTCCCTGTAAAAAATATGCTTATCTCAGGGAGTGACTCTCAGGAATGAGTCATTCGCCGCTCTTATATCTCCCTCAAGCTGCTCCCTCTTTTCAAGCTCCAGAATTCTTTTTGCTCCTATATCTAGAGCAGTGATTTTCAATCTTTTTCATCTCATGGCACACTAAACAAGACACTGAAACTGTCAAGGCATATCAGTTGCTTTTACCATTGACAAGGCATACCAGACTGTTCAAATCCCCCAATTTTCCTATTCATTGGCATCCTTTCCTATTCATTGGCATCCTTCAAATCCCCCAATTTTCCTATTCATTGGCATTCATTGAAAGACTATGGTATCGTGCTCTGATTGGAGGTCCTGAAACAACATCTAGTGTGACTAAAGAGGCCAATTTGAGAGTGTCCATCCCTTCCACACTGAGGACAAATAAATTCCGTCCCCTGCCCAGGCTCCAGGTTTCGCTGCTTTCGGGTCTGTCTCTTTGCTTCAGCCTGCCAAACAAGTGTCTCTTCCAGTTGGAGAAGGCCATGCTGGGTCTTTTGCCTCCATGCTGAATGATTGGAGGTCAAGGTTTCCCAGCTGTTGATGTCCATTCCCAAGGCCATTAGATACCTCCTGCAGATGTCTTTGTATCGCAGCTGTGGTCTCCCTCTAGGGCGTTTTCCCTGCACTAATTCTCCATATAGGAGATCTTTCGGAATCCGACCATCAGCCATTCTCACGACATGCCCAAGCCAGCGTAGACTCCGCTGCTTCAGAAGTGTGAACATGCTAGAGATTCCAGCACGTTCCAAGACTGCGTCATTTGAAACTTTGTTACGCCAGGTGATTCCAAAAATATGTCGGAGACAGCGCATATGGAAGGTGTTCAGCTTTCTCTCCTGCCATGCATGAAGGGTCCAGGACTCGCTGCAGTACAAGAGTGTGCTCAGGACGCAAGCTCTATAGACCTGGATCTTTGTATGTTCCGTCAGCTTCATGAACTGGAGGTTGTCCACGACTTTGTGTACCTTGGCTCAACTATCTCTGACACTCTCTCCTTAGATAGAGAGCTGAATAAACGTATTGGTAAAGCAGCTACCACATTCTCCAAGCTTACAAAGAGAGTATGGCTTAATTTTCCTATTAATGAATGTCAATCCTGAAATTCCCGTGGCACACCACTGTGCCACAGCACACTGGTTGAAAATCACTGATCTAGAGTCTAGGGATTGCTTGTAGCAGATAACCAGAGGTTTAGGCTGCAATCCTAAAGACACTTTCCTGGGAGTAAGACCCATTGGACACAATGGGGCTTACGTCTGAGTGGACATGGTTAGGATTGTGCTCTAAGCAGATACCAGGGATGTGCTAGAGTCACTATGCCTGAATTGTGAGTTGAGTTGCAAGTTGTTGGTCCATTGACTCAGTTCGACTTGCGAGTCATAACTGGCAATTGTCACGGTTCACCCTTAGCTACTTACAGAGCTATCTGCGGTCAGCAATGTGTTGCATACTGCCAATTTATGTAAACACAAGCTGTGATGTTAATCATGTAGCAGTGCAAAAAAAATGAAAACCAGCGACAATCCCCTTTTTACATCACAATTCCTGACTTCCTTTTCCCTCCATCCTCACCTCCAAACCAGCCTATTCTTTTCCTATCATGTCAGCTGCCACTGCTGGCCTGAATGCCAGTTTCCTTATCACCCAGGACATCTTTGGTGCAAAGTGAAAATGGTATAAAAAAGGAAGCACGCATGTACACACACACGAAACTGAGCACACACAGAAACAAGCCCTGACTTGAGTCGATATCAGGTATGACACTTTTCCAACTTGTGTCTGAGTCAGTGACATTCATGACTCAAGTTGACAAGAGTCATAGAAAACATGTGTTTTCAGGTGTTGAGTCATGAGTCAACTGCTTGTACCTGGAAGATATCGAGCACGATCCTAACCATGTCTTACTCAGCAGTAAGCCCCATTGTGTTCAATGAGTTGTACTTCCAGGAAAGTGTCTCTAGGATTGCAGATTGAGATAATGTCAGGCTCTGTAGTATGCCTACATTGTTTTAGGATAAATGCTGTATTTGCAGGGTGCGTATGATGCTTTCCCACAGACAACTGTAGGCATATTGTGCTTACTTGATGCTTTTTATGAGAATTTGTAGCTCCCTTAGCAATTCATTTTATGGATTAACAAGGTGGTCCCTGTAAAAAACAGGCAACCTGTGACCAAAAACTTTCATGGCTCTAGAGATTGTCTCTGGACAGGTATAAAATGGAACCACGTATAGACAAAAATTTAAGAAAAATCACCATGACAGTCTATCAGTGCTAGCGATCAGTTTTCATTATGGGGACTATCTGTGAAGGCTATTTCATTATGAAGGCTGTTGGTTTCTCCACCATGAAAGGGGGAAAACTCTTTTTGCTCTTTGCTTTTCCTTCTTTTGTCCTTTACTAATGAAAGCTGAGATTCACATAGGTCCGTGGAATATAGAATATATATAAGGATGAGGGCCTGCTGATACTTGGCTATGATATTTACCAAGTAAAGCTTTTAAACAGCAGACAAGTGTTTGAGCAGCATAGCCTTATAAGTGACAGCGGTTCTAATGAACAGTCACTTCTGCACATCAGAAAACACACAAGGCTCCATCTACACATGCCACTGAATGAGAAATTACGCTGTGGCCCCAGTGTAATTGCTACCCTGCTCTGTATAGTTATGCCACTGATCCACAACTTTCTATCTGAAATGGAGCAGTCCAGTACACACAATCTGTATCTCATTCTCCCACACGAATAGATCAAGCTGTAAGGGCCACATGAGGCCATAGGCGGCCACTTTTCTGATCTGTGCAGCATTGTGTTGGTGAGCTTAATTAGTGTGCCACTATAGGAAACAGGATGCTGGACTATGGCTGCAATTCTAAAGACACTTTCCTGGGAGTAAGACTCATTGAACACAATGGGGCTTACCTTTGAGTAGACATGGTTAGGCTTGTGATCGAAATGAGCTTTGGGCCTGATTTTGCAGGGCTTTTCATTTGTGCTTATATGACAACTCCTTCGAGCTGGACTAATATACAGACCAGTGATGTCATCAGGGTGGTGTGGCTTGTTCAGGCCACACCGGGTGATGTGCCACTAGGGGGTGATGCACTGGAAGGAGTTTGACACCCCTCTGGCAGGTCCTGGCCTTTGCGGAGCAGGCACAACTGTGTATGTCCAGGCCTCTGGACACGCGCAGTGGGTGCCTCCCACTGCACATATCCAGAAGCTGGGACATGTGTAGTCCATTCCTCCGCTTTAAGGAGGAGCAGGGTGCTCCTCATTAGAGTAGAGGAAGTCTCCTCTGAAGCTGGCTGGAGAATGTGATCAAGAATGTGAATCTACTCTTTCATTACCAAGAACCCATTGTGGGAGATTTCAGTTAAAGCAGTCTCTTGCAGACCATCTCAGTTTTTCTCATAGAAAACAAAACAAATGAGTTTGTGGCTTTTGTCTCAACTAGGGATACGTTGAAGATGTTATACCTTTATTTTCCACTGAATTTGATTCTTCCCACTCAACAACTGAATAACCGTGGACACTGCTGAAACTGAAGGGACCCTAAATGACCCTGATTCTCCACTTCTTCCAATCCTTGTTCCCTTTAGGGTATGCACCTGCTCTGTTGTGGAGCTCAAAACCCAGCCAAGCCAAAGTCTGCACAGCTTTGAGTTCCTGCATGGCCATGATGTCATCACCATGTATCCAGAAACACTGCTGTGCAGCTAGTTAATATTGCTTGCAGCACTGATGGTTATCCTGCTTGTTCGTAAAGGATTTGTGACAGCAGTACAATGCTAGTGAAATACTAACTTAACAAACTGTTCTCTTACCCAGTATATAAGTGTTCCCTTGTATATATATATACACATACACACATATAAGTGTTCCCATATATATATATATATATATATATATATATATATATATATATATATATATATATATATATATACACACACACACACACACACACACACACACACTTACATAAGAACACTGGATCAGGCCAAAGGCCCATCTAGTCCAGCTTCCTGTATCTCACAGTGGCACACAAGATGTCTCGGGGAGCACATATTGCACCTGTGTCCAGGTACCTTCCCTTGGCACAATCCTAACCAACCTTTCTGCACTGGCATGGTTGTGCTAGTGGGGCATGTGCTACATCCTGAAATTATGAGGCAGTCACAGAGTCCTCGATAAGGTAAGGCATGTTTGTTCCCTTACCTCTGAGTTACTTTGCCCTTACCTTAATGCTGAAAATTTGGTTAGGATTGCAATCTGAGTGACTTAGAGCTAGAGATTTTGAAAATTGTGTTATTATTTGAAAATGTGTTGAACTAAACAGCGTGGCATTTTGCATTTGTATTCACAGCTGAATACACAACTGTAGTGTTATTCATTTAGATTGTGAGCCTTTTGGGACAGGGAGCTATTAGCTATTAGATATGTTATTTTCTTTGTAAACCGCTTTGTGAACCTTTTGTTGAAATGTGATGTATAAATACTGTTGATTGACTGACTGACTGACTGATTGATACCCATGGGTATTTGGTTGATTGATTGATACATCAATGGGTGTTTGGGGGGAGTGGTGTTTTGTGTTTTTATTTAAAAAGAAAATGTGGTGCTTTGTATTTTTATGTAGTTATGAACAAAAACAAATGCTTCTAGTTAGAATTCAAATGGAAAGTGGTCTAGAAATTATTGTATGTCTTCCGATCTATAAACAAGAGAGTTTCACACACCATTTGCTGTGCATGGGTGTGTGACCAATATGACCAAATGTCATAATCTCAAAAGAGGACAAGCTCTCCCACAAAATGTAGGAACACTTAAGAAAAATGTAGAACATGACAAAATAAAAGCTAAAAACACTTTTATATAGAGCTTTCAGGTGGTTAATTAAAACATACTATTATTAAATTTATAGTCTATTATATATAGTTTATTACATATCATTTATTAATAACAAGATAGCTACATGCTGCCTGCTCACAAGGAAAAGGAGGACAATTAAGATTTTATTTTTTCCCCAGGACAAGAAGCTAAAAACGAGGACCTTCCCTGGAAAAAGTGATCATAAGGTAATCCTTCATGGGCTTCTTTTTTTATTGGATGTTGGGTTTTCTGCCTATGCGTGGACATTAATGGAAACGAGAATGCAGAAAATATTTTTCATTTTCCTTTGTACCATCACTCTGCATAACAAATACCCAAGTAAACAGGAGTTCAAACTTTGAAAAGCCTTTGGCAACTACAGCATTTTTCTCCTGGGTCCTCTGTATGCCGAGCATGATGCGGTAAGTTTGTTTTTGATGTTCTTTTAGCCCTGCACATTTTTGTACAGAGACGTGTAGTAAATTGAGTGTCTGACAGTTCTCGAAATCCATGTTCTGTGGCTTTCAGGTTGAATACATTCTGGAATCAATGAAAGAAAATGTACCATTTTTATACATGTTTAATATATTTCTACAAGAAAAGGTCAAATGAAGTGGAACATTTCATTTTCGGCGATCTCATGTTTGTGGTGGCAGCCAGGAATTATGATGATCAGATGAAACTACTGAGCTGAGATATTCTCAGAGCTTATAGAAATTCATATGCTTGGGTGCTACGACAAAAGTAACAGAACAGAGCTTGAAAAGAGGGTCCTATATAAATTTCACAAATGTGACATTTAATGTTTTTAAACATAAGAAAACCCCCAAAGATTTTACAATCAGATATTTTAGTTAATAGCTAAGAGGAGACCCTCACATTTTAACTCATAATAGTTTCATTTCTTAACAGTGGGTCATATGAAAGCTTTCTGAATCTATAGGCAGGCTGTTAACAAATGTGATTAAACACAGGGTGTTGCCCAAACCTCAAAAGGTGGAGAAGGTCTTGGATTCCTCTCAGCCTGACCTTTCCTCAGACAATGGCATGTTTGCCTACTCATGAGTAAAGCTGTGATACTGGGCACTTTTTCTTTCCCATAGAGCTCAAGGCATTTTTTTATTTTTAGGTTTTTTGGCAATAACTTTTGATAGGAAGGAGATATTTCAAAACCAATTTTTGAACTGGATTTGGCTCTTCAATATGAATCCAAGGACATATGACATGATGGGGTACTCACACCACTGCAAAATTCCAAAATGAAGTCAAAATGGAGGACAATGAAATCCTTTTGGAGGACACCCAGACAGGAGACTCTGGCCCCTTGCTCCAGAGCAGTTAAAATGACTTTCCATAAGATAACACTTGATACAGGTAACTGCGTGGACCCGTAACTGCAATGGATTTTGCCCTAAAAAAGAGGACAAATCTAGAAATTTTGGGTCATATGGTCAACCTGATTAGACAATACAGCTAGGAGCTGGATCTCAGGGCACAAATGTTGTGATAGTGGTATAGGTTAGAAGAATAGATTCAAGGTGAGCACTGCGTCTGTGGGGTGAGTACCAGCACACATACACATAGGCAAAAACACACACAGGTGAGTATCTGTGAGTACCAGCAGGAAAATATTAGCACCTATTTTCCAGAAAAATAGCACTGGGAAACACTAGTTCTTGTGACTTATGGGTATAGTTCTACTAACGTGGGTATAGTTCTACTAATTAGAGGACAATCCTAACCATGTCTACTCAAAAGTAAGCCCCATTTTGTTCAATGGGTCTTACTCTCAGGGAAGTGTCTTTAGGTTTGCAGCCTTAATAAGTGTTCTTAGCTAGCTAGCTACATAATGTTGCTGATGCAGGTTCAGCTTGTGTTCCACTGCAACACCAAGATCCCTTTCATATTTTGGGGTATTGCCTTTACCTGTTTTGTGTGTGTGTGTTTTGCATAGGCATAGAACCTTGAATTTACTTTGTTGAATGATATGCTGCAATCCTAAGAACACTTTCCTGGGAGTAAGCCCAATTGAACTCAGTGGGGCTTACTTCAGAGTAGACATGCATAGGATTGCAGTCTATGTTAGTTACTTTCGTCAATGTACTTTTGTCCGGTTAGGGACCAGAACAGAGACAAAAGTAAAAAAAAAAAGATGATTGTCAAATATATTCCACACTTCCTTCATGGGTATGTAAGAACATAAGAAAATGTCCTGCTTGATTCAGGACCTATCAAATCTAGCTTTCTGTATCTCACAGCAGCCCACCAGACGCCTTCGGGAGCACACAGATAAGATACTTGCATCTCACTACCACTCTCCTATGTCTGACACTCTTGCACCCCCACCCCCAATGGAGACACCAGACTTGGGTTTCACTTGACCCACCTTTTTGATCACAAGCGACCAATTTTTAAAACATGAAACCTACTGGACATATCCCTCTCTCAACAGTCTGGGGTAGAAAGAAAATTGGCATTCAACACCAATTCAGATGTGGGGTGCCAAATGCCACTATCTGAAGCCTTTCAGTTGTAGTGTGTGGCAGCCCTTATTTTTCTGCAAAGTTACATTTCCGCTGTGAATCAGGCCCACGCAGTAAGTTGCCTTTGTTATTTGATATTTGTGTATAGATGAGTGGTAGCCAAGGCAATGCTTAAGTGAGCAGCAGTTGCACAGAAATTTTATCTTCCAAAAACATATTGAATTAAGCAAGACAGTCTTCGAGGAACAAAGCAATAATAATTTTAAAATGCCTGCACAAAAGTACAGAAATTAATCAGAGTTAGACAGGTGCAACCACTACTGAGATCAATATTGCTTCAATTTTCTGCAGTTGATCAGTATTTTCAGGCATTTTGGGGATGGAGCACAAAGCCTTTTTTCTAATATCCCAGGCCTAATAGGATAGGAATAAACCTTTGCTGTGTTTTCTTTTTGTCAGATGGTTCTTTCTGAACACTGTGAAGGAACTTAGGGTGCAATCCTAACCATGTCTACTCAAAAGTAAGTCCCATTGTGTTCAATAGGTCTTACTCCCAAGGAAAGTGTCTTTAGGATTGCAGCCATAGTGACTTCCATCTGGATTTGAGAGGTGACTTGTAGGACAGCAGAAATATCCATGCTGTGAAAAAGCATTAGCTGGTGATTCTGTGCTGTTAGCTACTGTTAAAAGGAAGAGCAAGCCGTGTCATTTTTTAGGTTACTTGACAACACAAGTTCCCTGAATCAGTAGCCCTAATTAAATGTTGTGATCTCAGGAATTAGATATGAGACCAATAACCAGGAAACTGAGATAAATAGTATTAGCGTGTGGTAGGAAGACAATGGTTTTCTGCCCTTCATTACAAGAAAATGATAAATGGCGGGATTATTGGGCAATCCATATTTAATATCACCTGGTAAACCACTCCGAGCCACGGCTAGAAGGGGTTCTATGAGGCACTGGACCTCAGCTTTGTTCCTTCTATGCCAGTGTTTCTCAGAACAAATTCACGGGTGCCAGGAGCTTCTTCTTCCAGCTCTCCCAGGAAGAATATTATCTTGGATAATGTGAGATCTCACATGATTCTTGCAAAATTTTGTAAGATCTAAGATGATGGCATTTAGAAAGATAGTTTCTGCCATCTTGGATCATGTGAGATCTCACAATAATCATGAGATCATGCACAATCCAAGATGGATTGTGGAGATCCCAGGAAAGTCAGGAAGAAGAGGCTGCTATGAGAAGGCTGTGATCTTGGTAAGTTTGGAAACCTCTTTACCTCCATTTTTAAGTATGCCTAGGAAATGACACCTCTCATTTTCGCCTTCCCTCCTTGGCAAGGCATCTAATCTATGTCTGAAGCAGCAAAGCAGCAAAACAGGGACTGGTACAAGGGACTTGGGAGAAGCAAATCGCTGCTTTCATCAAATGTAAAAGCATCCTTCTGTACAAGTTTTCCAGTCCATGATCTCCGGCTCTCCTATTAGAAAAATGAAGTGAAACAGAGGGCTTTCCAGGAGTTAGGACATCAAAAAAAATGCGAGGAGTCAAATGGAACTGCGGTGACAAAAGCGAAGGACAACACTTGTGCCTACCCACTCTTTCACTTTGCCTCATGAGTACGCAGAGTCTTTTATAACAGGCCTTCACTCAAAAAGATCCTGATTAAAATCTTCCCTCAGCCATGTCATTCCATGCAGCTACAATCAACCTCTGCATTCCCCTGTCATGCTATATAAAATTAGGATATTGCTGAGCGTGACACCTCATTAGAAATTGCAATCCTTCGGCACAAGAAATCGACAAATGCTTGTTGGATCTAGATTGCGCTGGAAAGTACATGGTGGAAGAGCAGGGTGACTGTATAGAATGGAGGACAGAGTGCCTCTATCTTTAAGCGATGCATTGAAGAGAGAATTTAGGTAGGTGTGGCGCCATATAGAAAGGTTTAAAAAGAAGAACCTGCCTAAATTCTATTATATGCAATCCTTAAAGGTAGAGGCATCCTGTCTTCCATTCTATATGGTCACCCTGCCCTAGGTCATCACGTGAAGACCAATGAGTTGTGAAGGCCTTGGTTGGGATTGTACCCTCTGTCTCTTAGTGGTAGTATTGTGAAGTTTGTTGTATTGTGAAAGGGCTAATCATGCCCTTCCCATAACCACATTTTAACCTCCTTTGGGAGAGAGCTGCTATATGAAACATGCACTATGCTCATTGCACGGACCTCTGATACCACTTGGTTTTGAATATCCAGGATCAAGTCTAGCATGTTTTGACACAGTTGAACTTCAGTGTCATTTGAAGTATGATCACCAGCCCAATCTGATCTGTGTCTATGAAGATGAAAATCCTATAAAGTCAACGGGACTGACTTCCAAGTAAGTATGGATATCATTGCTGCCTAAAAGATGCCAGATAGTCACAATCCAATTTGGTACTTTGGAAAGATTGGATAAGACATACCATTAGTATATAAAACAAAAATGCAATAAATAGCTGTTTAGCATGTCATAGACTTACTTTCAGATCCTATGGAAATTTAGAGGCTATGGAGTTATACCTACTAAAGAGATCTTAATTATTCCTTCATTCAAAGTGAATGACAGGCTGCACAACATAAATAGGGCTGCAATCCTAAGCCCCAGTTAGGCCAGTTTACCCCCTGGCATAAGTCCTGTGCTGACTTGGAGGTGTCACAAAAGTGCCGTAAGACACTCCTGCCCATTCCTGGGATGGTTAGGCCAGCTGGTGTGTGCTGGTATTCACCCACAGAGCTGGTGGTACTTCATATGGGTGTGTACCTCCTCTAAAAGACCCCTAGTGAGGTCTATTATTTCTGAGACAATAGGATTTTAGATCTTGCTTTGCTGATACATTGCTGCTTTCCACCACAGTTCTATGAGAAAAATGCAATATTTTGTCCTCTCATCCAAGCTAGAGTGAGTGTAACCGAGTCCCAAATTTCTGAGAGGAAGCCTGTAGCAATTCATATGATTTGTTGCCCTCCAAAGGCTTTGCTGTTGTTTCGAAGCTTCACACTCAAAACACACCTGCCACCTTTGCTAGTATTTCTTTCGACTTTTCCTTTACGTTTGGGTGACAGGCAGCTTAGGAAAACCAGTGCTTAAAAAAAATGACGGTAAAGTGAAACTCAAATTTCCTTTGAGTTTCCTTTAAAACAAATACAAGGCTCAAGTCACAAAGCAGCACAGTATGTTCAGCGAGATGTTTTTGGTTTCAGTGCAAATAATTCATATTGCCTTTTGGGCAAGAATATTGAGACTATATTATAGAAAAATGAGACCTGTATATTCAGGGCAACAAGAGAAGGGTTGAGTGTACTAGACGAATACCAATACAACATTTAGGAAGTCTTTTGATGTTACGTGCACTATATTTTAGGGCATAACCTTCAGAAGTGTTCTTATCTTTATGGAAGCACGTCAACTAAATCTAAATTAAAATCTAAACAAAGACTTCCCTGGACTTTTGTCCAAGATTGCTGCGAGATAGAGGTAATGCACATACACATCATTTTTCTGAAAACTAATTCAACAGTAATCCATCAGTCATTGTTGCTACAACTTGCTAAATTTACTGATTCCACTTTGGGTCTGCCGCCACTACACAATTTAAAAGCAAAAAAAGAAAGTCATTTATTGCATTCCTTGCTCTTTTATGTGCACGGTCCCTATAAATCAAACCAGAAGTCCTTCATTTCTGCAGTTTTTCAGAAATCATATCAGGATTAAGTCAAGAAAGTGGGTCACCGTTAGCCACTTTCCACTTGTTTCAGGAGTTGGAAACCAGATCTGTGCAGGATGCATCGGCAGCAGGCTGTGGCAGATTCTGGTGAACTATGCACTGCACATTTTGCCGCCCTTTTGCCCTTCTGCTATGTGCTGCACCAACATTATCGAATGGACAGACCGCCCCCGCCATCATTTGTAACTTATTTTCTGCAAAAGGCTTGCACTTTGTAATTCAGTAAGAAGTGAGCATTTTCAGGCTGATAGAAAGTTAGCTTTTGGCAAACATTGCAATGACTTGTGAGAACAGTGACTTGCTGAGTTGTGGTTATTTTCGCCAGCACTTTCCCTTTTCCTTCCAGCTACCAAAGAGTGTTCCTGTCTTGGTCAGCCATGCCTGGGCCAGAATGATTCACATGTATATACGTTATACATCATGGTCTGAAATGGTTTCTGGAGCAGCCTGGGGAAGGCTGGGGAAGAATGACAAAGAGGTGCCAAGTGATGACTTCCTGAGAGGAGATATGCAGATGATCTCTCAATGGGCCATTGGCTACAACTGGGTTCATCTGGCCTGATTGTGCTAGAAAGGACAGGAAAGAGCCAGAAGTTTCTAGACATGGAAGATTCTCAATGGTTCCACACAGCTGGGCAGGCTGGGTGGACACCCAAGGGGTGGAGTAACACACCTTTGAAATCCTTCTTACTGGTCAGACTTTTAATTGATACCTAAGTGTCCTGAAATTTGTATGAGAATTACCTGAAGGCTCAGGCCATGCGGTGTGTGATTCCTTTGTGTGGAGCTGGAAGAAACAGGAGCCTTGGGAGAGGAGGATGGAGCCAATGGAACTGACCACCACTGGCATTAAGCCTGATGTAAGCCCACACTGATGCTATGTTTTGTGTTGCTGTTTAATTAGGGAACTAAGTAGAAAGGGCAGGAGGAAGTTCTTTGTTGTTTTTTTCAGTACTCTGAGATTTTAATGTGCTTACGCTTTTACCTTACTTGTGTGATGATTTGGCTTACAATAAATTTGATTTCTATTCTATAAGACTGTGGTTGTGTCGCTACTTAAGGTAACCCAAACAATGGACCCCTGTTGTGGAAGTTTGACCGGGTGGACTCAGGAAGTAGTCTAAAGTCAACTTCAACTTGCATCTCCATGCCTCTGAGCAAGTGCAGAGTGCTAAGTGATAGACTCTGGCACGTAAAGAGGCTTTCTTGGGCCCTCTGGCTTATTAGGATGAGTACAGAGGCGACCCAGGTCTGAACTGAAATCCAGTCAGACTGGCGCAGTTCCATAGATCATTTGTTTATTATTTGGATGACTATTCCTATTGAACACCCACAAATATTGAGTTAAGAGATGAACCAGTCAACTACCTCCATACTCTTATGAAATTGGGCCTTCCAGGTCTGTTCCCCTCCACTTCACCACCCACTACTGGTACTAGGAGGACAATTTAGCTCAGTATGACACACCCTGAACATGAATTTGGACAGACTTAGGAAGCTGGTGGTGAATAGGGGGGTCTAATGTGCTGCAGTCCACACAATATAAACAACATCAAACAATTTTTACCTGTCTCCCAGTTCCCGTGATGGTGTGGGGAAGCCGGCACATGTCCATCAACTTGCCTAAATCCCCCCCAGCACAGCAGTGCCTTACAGCACTTTTACATGGGACTCCAAGGCCAGCATGGGACTTGTGCCAGGACTTATGCCAGTCTAACTGGGAGTTAGGATCGCAGCTACAGTGTCATAAATGTGACATAAAGTACATTTATAGCACTCTTTTAGGAAGAGACATACCCACAGCATCCACAAGGTGGTGGATCTTGCCCCCTTCACTCCATAAGATGCACAGACATTTCCCCCTCCCCGGGTGGGGGGGACGGGTCTTTTAAGCCAGTTAATACAGTATTCCCCTTTCCCTTCTAAAGGGGTTTTCCAAAATGTTTGTAATTGCCATATTTTAATATTTATTTTGTGTTACATTTATTATGTTACTTTGTTTTATTGTTGTGTTGAGAGCTACTTTGGAGGCATATTGGAGGCAAAAGGGAGGAGAGAAATCTCTAAATAAATAACTACTATAGATCACATTTGCACAAATTCTAGTCTGGGATCCTCTAATTTGAATCTTTTCCCTGCCACATAAGGAAACTGTTGTGCTATTTTCAAGGAAGGCTGAGTGAGGTAATTGATTTCTTTTCCAAAATTGCTTATACTAAATCTATATATATAAAAGAGAAAAGTCACTCACTGACTCACTGACTGACTCACTGACTGACTCATCACCGCCCTGCCAAAACTGCCCACCCTAGAAGCGTGAAATTTGGGGTGGGTGTTCCTTCCATGACGGAGGGGTGCACTAAGAACCAGTTTTCCGAAATTCCAACCGGAAGTGGGTGAAAAGGGGCGCAACGCGTTTTCCTCCCTATACTTTGCATTGAGAATTGCTGACTCATCAACATTCTGCCCCAACTGCTGGGCCTGAAGCATGGAATTCTGGGAGTTCCTTCTGTCACCTGAACACCCACCAAGAACCACCTGGAGAAAGTTAACCCTTCAGGGGCTGAAAAGGGGGCAACGTGTTTCCTTCCTATACTTAACATGGGAGACTGAACAACATCCAGCCCATTTGGTGCTCAGACCCTGGTGCACTGCGGGATGTTTTTGGAGGAAGAGGTTGTGCTGGCGGGGATGCTGCACATGGAGGGAAGTTGCGCATGGGGGGATGATGCGCATGGCGGGATAATGCGCATGGGGAAGTTGTGCATGGGGAAAGTTGCGCATGGGGGGATGATGCGCATGGGGGATGATGTGCATGGGGGGAAGTTGTGCATGGGGGGAAGTTGTGCATGGGGGGAAGTTGTGCATGGGGGGATGATGCGCCTGTAGGAAAGTTGCACATGGGGGGAAGTTGCGCATGGGGATGATGCACATGGGGGGATGATGCACATGTAAGGAAGTTGCGCATGGGGAAAGTTGTGCATGTAGGAAAGTTGCGCATGTAGGAAAGTTGTGCATGGGGAAAGTTGGCATGGGGGATGATGCGCATGGAGGGAAGTTGCGCATGGCGGGATGATGCGCATGGCGGGATAATGCGCATGGGGAAGTTGCGCATGGGGGAAGTTGCGCATGGGGAAAGTTGGCATGGGGGATGATGCGCATGGAGGGAAGTTGCGCATGGCGGGATGATGCGCATGGCGGGATAATGCGCATGGGGAAGTTGCGCATGGGGGACGATGCGCATGTAGGAAAGTTGCGCATGGGTGGAAGTTGCGCATGGGGAGAAGTTGCACATGGGGGGATGATGCACATGGGGGGATGATGCGCATGTAGGGAAGTTGCGCATGGGGAAGTTGCGCATGTAGGAAAGTTGTGCATGTAGGAAAGTTGCGCATGGGAGATGATGCGCATGGCGGGATGATGCGCATGGCGGGATGATGCTCATGGGGGAAGTTGCACATGTAGGAAAGTTGCGCATGGGAGATGATGCGCAAGGGGGAAGTTGCGCATGGGGGAAGTTACGCATGGGGGAAGTTGCGCATGGAGGGAAGTTGTGCATGCGGGGAAGTTGCGCATGGGGAAAGTTGCGCATGTGGGAAAGTTGTGCATGGGGGGAAGTTGCACATGGAAGATGATGTGCATGGGGGAACGATGAACATGGGGAAGTTGCGTATGGCGGGATGATGCGCATGGCGGGATGATGCGCAGGGGGAAGTTGCGCATGGGGGAAGTTGCACATGGGGGGAAGTTGCGCATGTGGGGAAGTTGCGCATGGGAGATGATGCGCATGGGGGACGATGCGCATGGGGGGACGATGCGCATGGCGGGATGATGCGCATGGGGGGAAGCGCATGGGGAAGTTGCGCATGGGGGATGATGCGCATGGGGGATGGTGCGCATGGAGGGAAGTTGCACATGGAGGATGGTGCGCATGGGGGAAGTTGCGCATGGGGAAGTTGCACATGGGAGATGATGCGCACGGGGGACAATACGCATGGGGGAAGTTGCGCATGTAGGAAAGTTGTGCATGTAGGAAAGTTGTTCATGGGGGAAGTTGCGCATGGGAGATGATGTGCATGGGGGAAGTTGTGCATGGAGGGAAGTTGCACATGGGGGGAGGTTGCACATGGGGGAAGTTGCGCATGGGGGAAGTTGCGCATGGAGGGAAGTTGCACATTGGGGGAAGTTGTGCACGGGGGAAGTTGCACGTAGGGAGAAGTTGCGCGTGGGGGGATGATGCACATAGGGAAAGTTGCGCGTGGGGATGATGCGCACAGGGGAATGTTGTACATGGGGGTAGGTTGCGCATGGGTTGTTGATGCACCATGGAGGATGTTGTATGGGGAAGTTACTCCCGCAACGCAGGTACGCCTTTCGCTAGTATCTTATATATTGTTATTTGAGCTGAGTGTTGCTGAACGAATATGCGTATTGTTATCCACTCAGTAAAACAGTAAAAAAATGGTTTGGCATCACAACATTAGATTAAATGTGCGTGGATTGCACAGAAAAAACCAACATACAAGAGTTATGGAAATCTGAATTATATATCTGAGATTCCTTATAAGAGTTATGGAAATTCTCTATTGTTCTGAGGGCATCTTTAGGATATGGAGCAATAGGCATAAGCAAAGTTGTCAAACATTTAAAGAAACAATGCATTATGTATAGAGCACTATTTAATGCAAGCCCAGCAGCGTATATTTTTTTTTCTGAGCATGAGCAGCCCAGGCAATGGATCTTCACTGGCATTCTTGTTCATAAGGTCAAAGCCCTAGCCATTTGTAGTAAATGTAAATCACTACAAGGAGCAGAGGTTCCAAAAATTTCAGGGAGTTTGGGAACTCTCCACACAAGTGCAGGTAGGGAGGAGCGGCAATGCGATTGGAATGATTGTGTTGCTGCCGGGGTAGGAAGATTTTTTTCCAACTTACCTAGAGGTTGTGATGACTCTCCAAAGGATCAAGGGAGCTTGTGACTCAAGGGAGCTTGTGACAGCGTCAAAGTGTAGTATAGGGAGGAGACCATTTCCAGTTTTTCAAAGAAAAGTGGTTTGTTTTCCTTTTTATCAGCACTTTTTAGCTGCTGGCAAAACTGCAGAGGTGGGTGCAGAGTCCCTGACCCCTTTCGACAGCCATAGGAACCCCCAGCAGTATGGTGATCTTTCTGATTGTGTTGCTGGAGTTGTCACCCTGCCTCTTAAGGGGCACCTTAAGTAGACAGCTGCAGAGCTTTCCTGACCGGGGCATTGCACCACCTTTGGAAATTTCTCTTATATTTTTCCAGATGTTCTCCTGTTTTGCTTAAGATGAAGCCTATGTATGATCAGGGATGGCCTGACATCATTGTGCCTATGGCAGTGTGCCACATGCAGTCCCTACCCTTATCACAAGCCTCTGCTCTTTCCACTGGAGAGGGATTGAGGTCTGGGGCTTCTGAGGTCAATTGGCCTCATGGGTGGGCAGGCCCTGAATAAGATGAAGTAGAAAATATGTTTTTTTTAATCATCTTGGTTGCTTTTGGAGGAGAGAACAGGTAAGACTGATTTATCCACAGATGTGCAGCTATAGCACCAAATTAAGGCAACAGCCAGATTCTGGATCATACCAAAGTCAAGATGATTCTCTTGCCTTTTTATTTACTTAATTTTTTAAGATATCTATATCCTGCCTTTCCCAAGAGGAAAAGTATTTCTCTTATGTGCCTATTGGCACAACAAGTAGGCTTCTTGTGCTGTGTCATACATGTCCAAAACAAGAAAATTATAATAGGTTGTATAACGAGGCAAAATATGCTTGGACTACAGCTACAATCCTATACACACTTTCCTGAGATAGTCCCATAAAACACAAAAGTCCCATAGAACATGGGATATACTTCAGAGTAGATATGCTTAGGATTGCACCCTTAGGCTATGAAATTCAGGTATGTGGAATAAGCAATGTGGAAAAATCAGAGTTAGAGGAAATAAGAGTTGGAGGTAAGAGTCAGAGGCCAAAGGAGATGGAGTTCCTACCTTGAATGGTTGTATTTTGCCGGTTCACTCCTCACCACTGGACTGAAGAGTTCCTGCCTCTTTAAATTTGAGGTTTGTACACAGTGTTCTGAGTTTAGTGGCTGTAGTGGCTCAGTGGTTAAGTCGCCATGCCTGTCAACCAGCAGGCTGGGTCATGTAGACCCAGGTGCTACCTGATGGAGAGAGCTCCCATCCCTTGCCCAGCTTCTGCCAACCTAGAAGTTTGAAAGCATGTAAATGCAACTAGATAAATAGGTACCACCTTTGTGGGAAGGTAACAGCGTTCCATGTTTAGTCATGTGTTGCTAGCTGGTTTTTCTTATGTGTTCTGCCTCCTCCTCCTGCTCCGGAGTATATCAGTTTTACTTTAATCTTGGCTGGGCTGGATGAAACAAGGAAGAAAAACCACACTATACCAGGACCTTTTCTCCTCTGCTGTATTTCACAGGCCTAAACTAAACCACAGTGAATCTGTCCTATGGTTGATTTTTCCCATCCTCGCTGCTACAATTCCCTACTGGATTACAGTATGTGCAGCAATACTGCCTGGGTCCCCTGGCAGCTACTTATAGAAATAAAATGAACATTACCTGGACATAAAGTACATATGGCAACCTGCAGCAAGAAATCATGTTCTTTCTCTCAGACAGTAATGGCATTTCCCCAGTGCATATGAACTTTTACAATATTGTACTGATAAAGGGTATTCGCAGTGCTCTGCATCAAGATATGTTTCTTTGGGAAAACAGCTTTTAGCATGTTGCACTGTTTCCTGTCCTTCCTGACCTTTTTAATGTCAATAATAGATTAGCGATCTTGATGGATGGAACTGAACTATTTGCTGCAAGTACGTCTTTGCGCCGTTGAGATACTTAGCTATGGTATACCCTCTTTCCCATTTGCCAGCTGTGGTTTTTGGCCAGGAATGGCCAGAAACACTTATTACTTTTACTTCACAACTGGCAGAGCTATTACATCTATGGCATCTATAATTTTCAGGAGGTATCTGACAGGCCTTTAGATGCACAATCACAGTGAACCGAAGCAGAGGTGGAAATCAATAGTTATAATTTAATAGGCCTGTTACTAAGCACTTTGGCTCACGCTTCAAACTTTCTCGTTACATGAGTATTATTGGATACTGGTGGTAAGGCCAGGATGATTTCACATAGTGATGCCATTACGCTGATGGATGCTGTTGCTACCTGCTGGCCTCATTTTGCAAAATTCAAGGGCTTTGCCATGAAATGTCATTAATGAATACTTGAAAATAATACCCCATTAATAGGCTTTGCAACAAGATGTTGCAGCTCCTCAAACCCACTACCTAATTAATGGAAGCAGGACAATTCTATCTATCTTGTTCCTTTTGTTGCTTTGTTCTGATGTGTTGTTTTCCTCCTATTGTTAATTCAAAATTTCATAGTTGTTGTTATGGGGGGACACTGAGCATGCTTGGTCTGTATCGGGGTTTTTTTGGTATGCACCCCATCTTATATTGAACAAACATATCAGCTTATGCTTATCAAGATAGCTCCTCAATAGTGGAGTGCAGTCATATTCAAACTTTAGCACATGACCCACTATTTAAGAAAGACACTCTGTTGGGACCCACCAGAACTGATGTCATGACTGAAAGTGACATCCTCAAAGTTTTAGCACCTCCATTTGACAAAATCAAATCTAATTGATTAAGTAAATTTAAAAAGAAACTTGCAAGTTTACAATAAGTATAAATTTAAAATAAAGAATCTAATCCTTCCAAGCACTTTTTTGATCTTAAAACAAAAATTCTTCAAACTGGGGAAAGGCTGCAATCCTATCCACACTGATCTGGGAGAAAGCCCCATGGATTATCATTATTAAAGGCATAAAAAGTCTGCTTATATGGAACATTACTCCAGATGCAGTCACATACCATGGTAGCATCAAATCTGTAAAAAATACACATTAAAATGAATGGGGACTCACCTGAAATTGGCTTGTGACATACCAAGTGGGTCCTGATTCATACTTTGAGAAACACTGATGTAGTGATTAATATTGCTCAGATTGCCTCAATTGGGATTCACGTTGACAGCATCAATATGCGTTCTCCGTCTGTTCTATTATCTGAAGTTCTTCTCAGTTTATGGCACTTAATATTATCAATACGTTCTTGGAAACTGCAACTCTCAGTGAAATGTCTTATAACAAATCTAATTTTATTGTAGGCTAATTGATTATACATCAACAAGAATTACGTTCGGACAATATATTTCTGACCACAAAAAAATATATTATTACTGAAATAAAATATTAATCACTGAAATAAATATGAGCTTTATAGAGAAAACCCATAGTCATGGGGGAGAACATGAGATTCCATACTCATAATGGATCAAAGCCAGGAATCACTTTTTTTAGTCAAACTCTGACTTTGAGTGCTTGCTGTGTGTTGCCTGAGGATGTGGACAGGATTCCCTGGAGCATTCATCCTTTTTTCCAGGGCATGTCCTCTTTTTTTAGCCTTTTGTCATGGAAAACAACATAAATGTTCCTGTTTTCCTAGTAAGCTGTCCTCTGTAGACAGCACACAGCCATTTTACTTAAAAAAATTATATGGTATGGATTGAAATTTAATCAGTAATGAATTTAAAATTAACCACATGAAAATGAGAGTCTTTTTTAGTCTTTATTTTGTCATATCCTATATGTTTCTTGTCATGTCCTACATGTTGGGGTGCCATGTCCTATTTTGCAGTTATCACATCTGGTCACCCTGAATATGAGACCTGCTACTTGTTTTCTTGATCCTTACTCAGCATGGCTGTTGAAATCTGTCTGAAGGGGTCTGGCTGAACCGGTATGGATGGCAATGAATATATCTTTTAGGAAGAGGATAGGATACTGCAGAAAGATTTAAAGTCAGTTGTGATTCAACCTCTCCTTTAAACGCTCCCCCTAGATCTGATAGTTTTGGATAATTTATGAATGGGTAATTTATGAACAGAATCCAATCTTCCTTTTTTGGACAGAATCGGTGGTTGCATCTCAGGAACTCATGCAATCTGGACTCCTTTCAATACAGTATCAAGCCAGGGCTTTGGGATGGAAACTATTTTGGTTCAGACAAAAGTGCTTTGGAACGGTAGCACTGAAAGGAAAAATGAAGCATAGACAATTAAAACAAAATCTTCAGCTGGCCATCTGCCAACATCTTTCCATTCTGTGCTGTTATAGCTAAATTTTATCCCATGAAGACAGATTTAAACCATGCAGGCATTTTTATAATGTTGATGAGTTAGGCTTACACAACAACGGCTAGGAGTAAAAAAAAAGTTAGTGGCTTATTTTGATGGCTGATTCACAACAATGAAACTTTATTCCCTTTGATATTTGAAAAGATCCAACCCTGTCCATCTTTCAAAAGGGCACTAAGACCTTCATATCTCAGCTGACTTCCTTTGGAAAGCAAGGTATCCAGTTCCTTGGGAAACAGGAGACTATGCTAATGATTGCTTTACATTTGAGTGCTTATTTATAGACATTAAGTACTTATGGAGATAATTCTTCTTTGATTAAAATGAAAGAAATTGAAATTGCATGTTACTGTGGAATTAAAACTGGAATAATTAACTCGTAAAATTAAAGTTTATGGGAATTTAAATCTCACTTTAATTCAGCTGCCTAAATGGTTTCCAAATGGTTTTCATTTTTCCATCTGAAAATGCTGGGCTTGAACAAAAACTTTGGACCAGGAAGTCATGAAGATGTTCTGATTTTTCTGGGAAACAGAAAGAGGAGGCAGCTCTCAACCTAAGAGAATCCTATGCAGCTTCAATGGTTTGGATAATTCCTTAAAATAAGGGGGAATTCAGCAACCTTGCTGTCAAAATACACATGCAGAACTATCTGTAAGCCAGAAGGGGGGTCAGAAGACAATGCACAGAAACCATTTCCGTGTGCCACGTTTGGCAGACATAATGTTTTTTATTTGCTTTATAAACTGAGTGATATCCTCATAAAAACTGCTTGCCTCTGCAGAGCATCACGCTCTCTAATCCATGCTGCTCTGCCAAAGATTCAGTGCACAAACATTCAGAATGAGATCATGGCGAGTTAATCTCATTGTAAGAAATTCCCTTTAGGTTCCACTGGAACAGTTGGGTCCTATGCGCAAAGCACTCTGAGAGCCATTTCTTTGGCTGCGTGTTTACAACACTGGCTGTGTGTGTTTATAGCACAGCACTGGAGCTACGCTGACCAATGTGAGAAAAAGATCTAGCTCCTCATCTCCAAATGGGTCTTGCAGCCAGTATTTTTAATTGTTTGTTCTAACCTCATTATGAACAGCAGGGAAAAAAATTATACCATGCTTGCTTGCATGTCGGACAAAAGTACATTGCTGAAGTTTGGATAAAATAGAGACTGTCTGCAATTCTAAAGACACTTTCCTGGGAGTAAAACCCACTGAACACAATGGAGTTAACTTTTGAGTAGACATAATTAGGATTGTACTCTGAGGCTGCAATTTTAACCCCCATTTATATTTACATAAGTCCCTGTACAAGTCCCATGCTGGTCTGAAAGTGTCACAAAAGTGCCATAAGGCATTTCTGTACCACTTCTGGGCAGTGCAATGCACAGGCATGCGCCAGCCTCTGTGTCCCACCACAGGAATAGGGATTTGTGCCATCCTGAATTGGTTTGGATTGTGCCCTGCATGAAGGTTTTGATAACAGGGGGATACCCATCAAGCAACTGTTTGACAATAGGATCTCTCAAGCAATAGGGTGACAATGAGGGAAAATGTATGTGGGTAGCTAAGCTTGGAGAATTATACTTATTACTACTAACATAGAAAATTCATATTACTAACTTAGGGTGCAATTCAGAGTAACTATGGGGAGTCCTTGCTCCTGTGTAAGAAAAATGTACTCTGGATTGCAGTATGAATTTCCCATAGGTTTTCACTAGGTGGTGCCATAACTATGGGTGCATGTAATGTCTCTTACATGCTCCCATAGTTACTCTGAATTGTAGGGAAAAAAGACTTTTAATCAAGACATATTTCCTCTCTGTGGGAATATTCATCTGTGCACTAGTATTCAATAATATGAAATACTCATCTCCCTTTTTTTGCAGGGGAATCTGAACTGGTCTCAAAAGACTATCTAGCTCAAAAATGTAGGCTTGGTTTATGATCAGTCCTAAACATACTTTACTGGGAGTAAGACTCATTGAACATAATGGGTAGACATGTTTAGGATTGTGCTCAATGTCTGTCTCAAAGGCTACCTGGCTTGAGATAGATGTTGCAATTTGGTTGCCTTGCTCCCTTTTCTAGGGTTTGCATTATAGGGTTTTCTAGGGTTGGTTTTTAAAAGCTGGAGTAACTGAGGGGCAATCTCAGGTTGGAGCCAGAGAGGTTTAGTTCAAGGGAGAAGTGAGAGTTGCATGCTATCTCTTCCATGTTTGGTGCCTACTTTTAAGGGAAGAGGATCTTTTGCAGTTTCAAATTAGTCAAATTTTATAGAACAATAAAAATAACAAATCTCATGTAGGCATTTTTATACAGTGCTTTATACTTGAGTAGGCATTTTTACACTGTGTTTACTACAGATATCGAATGGAAGTGTTTGGGACAATGAATTCTAATCCTGAAAGTTTTTAGACCAGGGCTGTAAAACTTGATTCAGCCAAAGGTTGGGTTGCATTTTAATTCTCTTCCACAAAATAATTCTCTTCCACAAAATCAGGACAGAACCCTCTGTCCTATTTGCTAGTATGTGAACACAATCCCCAAAATCGGGATTGTTCCTGTTTTCTGGAACATATGGCTACCCTATCCAAAGGTCCAAAGTAGGCATTCTTAGTTAGCATGAATCATGGTTCCAGTGACATCATTAAGCAGAAAACTATATCATTTAGCAAAAGATGGTCAGAAAAAGCACATAGAAATATAAATAGAAAATAGAAATTTGTTAGTGACAAATGACAGAAAAGAATGTGCGAATCTTGTTCATATTTTCAAGTTGTGAGAGAGTCCAATTACCAAGCCGGGAGATGTGACCAGGCGCTATATAATATAAAATAGACCCATATCCTAAAGTAAAATTAAGCCCTTTGTTCTGGAGCAGTTAAGGTGACTTTCCATAAGATAACACTAGAGGGTGATGTAACTGCATGGACCCGTAGCTGCTCTGGATTTTGCTCATAATCTAATCTAATCTAATCTAATCTAATATATATGGGCTGAATAAATTGCTTCCTAGGGTCATATCTGCAGGCCTTATGTTTGATACCCCTGTTCTAGACTTTGGGCACAATCCAGAGTAACTACGGGGAGTCCTTGCTCCGGTGTAAGAACAATTTGCTGTGGATTGCAGTATGAATTTCCCATAGGTTTTCATTAGATGGTGCAGTAACTACGGGTACACGTAATGTCTCTTACGTGCTCCCGTAGTTACTCTGGATTGTAGGGTTTGTCAGGTCTCTGCTTATTTATATTGCATTCATCATAATGGTTTCAAACTCATTTATTTGCCTGTTTGAACCCATACTTTCTTTCTGAAATCTTGGCTTTTAGGGTAGTTAAAACATCTATTTTTTTTTCTTCCAACTTTGTGTATATCTGGGAACATGACTGCTGAATTTTTCTGAAATTCTGCAACACAGGTAATCTTTGAGGAACAGACTACATAGAACAAGATGAGCTTCTCATCAGGAAAAGTTCCAGGTAATTAAGCAACAATGCTTCTCAAGAGCATTTAGCATAACAATGAATCCACTTCTATAGTTGACCAAAAGGACATCACAATCCCTCTCAGTGAACTATTCAGACCATCACAGTCACATAACCATTGTTTTCTTAATGTTCCTTGTCACAATTGGCCTCAATTGGAAACCTGGCACAGGTTTTTTTTTGGTGCTATCTACTAAAAAGGTAAACCAAAATGCTATATAAAATGACTTTGATGAACAGTTCTTCTAAAAGGCAATAAAGCTTTATAATTAACTCCCAATGGATGAATGGGAGTCAGAGTTATAAAGCCAAATAATAGCTATCCAACCACACAAATTACATTCTATTAAAAAGCAATATTGTGCTGCAGCATAAAGATAAAATTAGTTATTTAAACTATTGTTGGAGATAATCTTCCTACTCTTTTTAGGTGCTTAGAGCTGCTGATGTTGACAACACTGATCCACAAAAGGTTACTTACTTAGATTAGATTTTAAATAGAAAATTTCAGCTTACTTTTTTATGTTTCAGGTTACGTATCGGCGCAATTACACTGCAGACTAAGAGTTCAAATTTGAATGGAAAACTCTACTTCACCTATGTATCTAGTTCTTTTGCTTTCTTTTTTTCTTCACAATTTAAAGAAATAGCCTACTATGATTTAAAACTTTCCCTTGATGTGGGAAAATCTGCCTCTTGTTCATGTGTGAAAAGAACAGCTACCATGTTCCAATATATAGGGACATCTGAATATGGAAAGTGAAGGCTTATAGACACAGGCTGCAATCTTAACCACACTTTCCTGAGAGCAAGTAAATTCAGTGGGTCTGACTTTTGTGTAGACCTGCTTAGGATTGCACTGATAATCACAGGTAATGGGGCTGTTTAGAATTGGCACTGACTTTTGACCTGATCTTGAGCCAGAGGCAGTAGGTCAAGACATTCAGGGGTCAAGGGCTGTAGTAGGTATACAATGATTAAAGGAAGTGTGGGTTGGCACAAAGTGTGGGTAGGCTGGGGGGTAGTGAATGAAATGAAACGAGGCAAGGCAAAACAATATCTGCATTGCTTTTCGAAATAAGAGACAGTGCAATCCTAAGCATGTCTACTCAGAAGTAATTTGCATTGTGTTAAATAGTACTTACTCCCAGTACTTACTGTGTTTATTCTGCATTGGTTAGACCTCACCTTGAGTATTGTGTTCAGTTCTGGGCACCTCACTTTAAGAAAGATGCAGCCAAACTGGAGCAAATCCAGAGGAGAGCAACAAGAATGATCAGTGGGATGGAAGGGAAGCCCTACGAGGAAAGGTTGGGAGAAGTTGGGATGTTCAGCCTGGAGAAAAGGAGGCTGAGGGGAGACATGATTGCTCTCTTCTGATACCTGAAGGGGCTCATTTGTTCATAGCTGCTTCTGAAAGCAGAACTAGAACCAATGGGTACAAACTGCAAGAGAGGAGATTCCGGTTGGATATCCGGAAAAAATTCCTGACAGTTCGGGCAGTTCGGCAGAGGAACATATTGCCAAGGGAGGTGGTGCACTCTCCCTCACTAGGGAACTTCAAGCAGAGGCTCGACGAGCACCTGTCAGGGATGCTCTAGGGGGATTTCCTGCTGCAGGCAGGGGGTTGGACTAGATGACCTATCAGGTCCCTTCCAACTCTAGGATTCTAGGATTCTATGATTCTAAGTGTGGTTAGAATTGCAGCCATAGCTAAGAGTGAGGAAATTGGGTCTGCAGGCAACCAAGCTCCTATGGGAGCTTCAGGTCACTTGAGCAAAAGAGCAATAGTACTATGATAATTAAGGGGGGGGGGGTCGGGAGGTAGGACCCTGCAGTGGGTGAAGCACGTACAATACATTCAAATGGCAAAGATAACATGATTTAGGAAAAAAAAATGAAAAGATAGTAGTTTATTAAAACATACTAACAAGGGCCAGTCTTAGAAGCTGTGGGAACGAGTTGGAAATATTTTTTAATAGGATATCAGGTTTGTAGACAAAGGCTGCAATCCTAAAGACACTTTCCTGGGAGTAAGGCCCACTGAATACAATGGGACTTACTTTTGAGTAGACATGGTTAGGATTGTGCTAAAAGTCTGTACTTAGAGATCAAAATTAAATTTATTATAGACTTGATATTTCTATGGAAGAATGGAAACCCATTAGCTATTAATTAGCTATTAATTTTTTTATTTTTTTGTAAACCGCTTTGTGAACTTTTCAGTTGAAAAGCAGTATATAAATACTGTAGATAGAATACTGTACATAGAAAGCAACCAAAACATGCACTTTAAAATTGCATATGAATCAAATGAATTTAATACATTTTAATATAAAATTGCATACAAAACTACAGTAGACTAGTGTCGCGTCCTTTGAATTCTGGTCCTCTTGGTTGAAACACCCAAGTGGAGATGGCATAACCTTGAATTCCATCCATCACCACCACCAGTGTCTGCTATAAGGAAAAAAAAAGTTTCATGTGGTTTCCCCAAATCTTGGACTCAAAGCATGGGTCAGCTAATTTAAAGGGACCACACACAAAAAGAAACTGCTTCATTTGCGCAATCTTTGTAGTTGGGAGTCATGCACTCTGGGTTTGAGAAAACTGTGCCAGGAGCATGGTAGCTGGGTTTCGTCAAGGTTGGGTCATCCATGTTCCGAAATCACAGCTATCAACAGATGTGAAACAAAAGGCTTAACTAGGTCTTCCAAAAAAATGAACATTCAGGATGACCATATGTCATAACAAAAAAAGACAAGGCCCTCCAAAATGTAGGACACCCAAGAAGAATGTAGGACTTGTCAGAATAAAAACTAAGAATGCTCATATATTGCTTTCATGTGGTTAATTTAAACACTATATTACTTATTAATGAAGTGTGTGTGTGTGTGTTTACTCTTTTGTTTCCCCTTCTTCAGCAAAGTACAAATAATTCCAAATACCAATTGAAACATTTCTCATTTTCTAATGCTATGGCTCTGCTTCTCATCCCAATCAAAATTCCAGCATCATACCATGATGCTGATGAATTTTTTCCCAAACTCTTATTAATGCATATGGAGGTGTTTTTTCATTTGTTTGAATGGCAGTTAGTGTCAAAACAGAATTTGTCAGATGCTATTTTATCTTGTAATGATATTTGCAAAGCTATATTTGCTGCATAACCAAGAACATTATGAAAATTAACGACCACACCTGCTCAGTAGTTAATATTCATTTGTTGATGGAAATATCTGCCTCATCCAGAATTACTTCTCAGAATCATTGAAGGGTAGTTTTGCTGTAATGGCAATCATCCTGCTATTCCTGTCTATTTATTTATATTTAATTAACCCCGTTACAAGCAATTTTGCTTTACAAAGCCCTGAAATTGGGTCCCAATTGTGCTTTTTCATTTTTTTTAACATCTTTAAGACTCAAGAGAGCTTAAACTTTTTTGTTTTGTTCAAAAGTGTGCATCCTTCTGATACCTTGTAAATACCACATTTCAGTTTATCAAGGTCAGAAACGGCAGAGATATTTAAACCCTTGAGAAAGGAAAGGAGGAATATAATTTTGCAATGGAAATGCCAATTCAACCTTAACTGTCATAATGCTCTGAAAATAAAGGGTTGCATTTTGATGCTAATGAATCCCCTTTTTTGAATGAGATGTCACTAAGCAGATTTTAAATTTCTCGAATATTGGAGCTAAAATAATTTTTTTGTAGGCATTTTTAATCCCAAACCATGGTTACTCACTGAACACAGAAGATTATACAGCATTTCTAAATAAATATATCTAATCCCTAGAGTCAGTGAAGTTTGCAACACACTACAAGCCATCTTATTAAAGCTTCAGAAACAAACTTCTGCCTACACTTTTGATGCAGTAAACAAAGAGAAGACCAAATTCCTTTGGGGAGATGAGGCAAGTTGGGCTTTTATTATAGAAAACTGAAGAAGCATCTTGAGGAATTGGAATGAGGACTGGAGGCCAAGAAAGTGGGGAAATTTATGGAGTGGATAGAAAGGATAAAGGAAGAACTGGTTAAGACTATGTGTATATATCGAGGTCTAGCCGAACCAAATGTTCATGTTCCTCAAAGATTTTCTCAAGCCAGGGGATACAGTGGTTGAAGACCACTCTAGGTGTGACTTGGGGTGACCATATCACCCTAGCCTTCATTTGGCTATTTTCAGCCCCCTCTGGGCCTTGCCACTTCATGTTCTCACCACTGATGATGTTTTCTTGTAAAAACATGAAGCAATTGGGACCTTCATTGGGTCAAAGATTGGTGAACGAATGTAGTCCAGAGTCAGGATTTTTGCATTAAAAGGAATGCAATAGCAGAGAAGGTCAAAAGTGATGAGATTACATCTTTGATTCCTAATCTTCCAGAATGATGAGATCTTCCCCGTAAGCATGTAGGTGGCACTCATTTCAGGGTGCTCACTCTTGTGTAATGTAGGCTCCATTAAATCCCACCAATTTGTATTTCTATAAACAATAAAGTGATCCATACAAACCATTGATTATAAAATATTATTGCGCCATGTGTACAGTGAGCGTGATAAGAGATGGTGGAAGAACACAGGACTGCACAAAGGAAGGAAGAAAACACCAAGAATGGCAAAGTGCTGATGCTTAAAAGGAGGAGGTGACACAGTGAGCAGCAGAACAGAGTCTGCTGTTCACACAGGGCTTAACATGAAAGGCTTAAAACATAAAGAACTTAAAAAGCAAACCCCATGTTTGCAATTTTGGGGAAAATCATTGATCAAGGTGATCAAGAAATGTGCATGCCAGGAAACTTATGCCTGAAAGACTATGCACCAGGGACTACTGTGGTCACAGGCACACGTAAGTATGATTGGAAAGGATCAAATAAGCAAGCTAATTTAATTAATTCATGCTTCCCCATATTCAATGAAGCTTTTATAAGATCAGTATTAATGTCTTGTGAATAATTCTCATGCCAGTAGCTTAGGTGCCTTCAATAAAATCCATGAGCTGGACTGGATTGGACCTTTATCAGCTTTAAGCCAGCCACTGCATTGTTTGACTGAGCCTGCATAACAGCAGGATTTCATAAAATATATGGAAAATAGTGAGAGAGAAAGAACAGCCATTCCTTCTTTTGCCTTCACCTACCCTTGATGTCATGCCTTATATGAGTGGTTTTCAACAACCATGCTGTGGCACACTGGTATGACATGGACAGTCTGCAGGTGTGCCATGGGACTTTGGGGATGGGCATTTATTAGGGCAATTGGATGATTTGAGTTCCCTACCTGCACCATAGTGTGTTTTATCAATAGTAAAAAAAAGAACTGATGGTGTGCCTTGAAAATTTTAGCACCTTGTAAGTATGCCTTGAGATGAAAAATTTGAAAATCACAGCATTATATGAACTTTGTTTTGGTGCAACAGTCTGTTGAGTCTTGCTATGGAAATAGTGGAAAACCGGGAAGAATATTCCAGCTCTGAATGAATAAGGAGATGATTTCTGGAACTGAATGGAAGGAAAAAAAGATATTTTTGAAAAATCTGTAGAATAGAGATCATTTCAATATTTTTTTTTTTGTAAACTTTCTAACTGCGTTTTTCCCCACCAGTTTTATTAGCGTACGCCAGAACATATTGCTGATTAAAATGTGGGGCTCTCTCAGCATAGCAAATCAACCTAGGTCAAAATATTTTTTGGTGTTTGATCACATCTCAAAGATGTGTTTCAAATACAGCAAAATTTCACTTAGCATAATTTATATGATAAAAATAAATATCACAAAGCTATGGGTTTTTTTTAGAGATACACACACACACACACAAACACACACACACATGTTCTACTGAATTTCTTCCTGGCAACAGAAAGCTAAAATTATCTATAGTTTCATCACAAAGCAACAGATAATGTTAAATTCATATTACATCTGCAAAAAGGGGGAAGAAAACACAAAGAACCAGCCCAGGTTTACTCATATCTTAACCCTAATGTCTCATTAAGCCTGCAGAGGCTTCCAAGCCCAAGAGGTAGGCTGCACTGGAACAGGTAGGCTCATTATCTGGGTTTAAGTGTGGATAGAACAAATGTGAAGTAAAGGGACTTATGTTCCCTTTCCTTGAATATTGCCCTGTCACATCATAAAAACATAAAAAGAGCCTCCATTGGATCAGGCCAAAGGCCCATCTAGTCACGCTTCCTGTATCTTACAATGGCCCATCAGATGCCCATCCACCTACTGCCTACTTGCTACTTTCTTACTCTGTCCCAAAATGACCCTATTTGACCCTCCTCTTGTTTTTCCCAACCTCCCACAGTGGCTGACCCTTGGCCCATGCTTAGTATAGTATTGGCATCCTTCAGTCTCGAAAGACTATGGTATCGTGCTCTGATTGGAGGTCCTGAAACAACATCTAGTGTAACTAAAGAGGCCAATTTGAGAGTGTCCATCCCTTCCACACTGAGGACAAATAAATTCCGTCCCCTGCCCAGGTCCCAGGTTTCGCTGCTTCCGGGTCTGTCTCTTTGCTTCAGCCTGCCGAACAAGTGTCTCTTCCAGTTGGAGAAGGCCATGCTGGGTCTTTTGCCTCCACGCTGAACGGTCAGAGGTCAAGGTTTCCCAGCTGTTGATGTCCATTCCCAAGGCCTTTAGATCCCTCTTGCAGATGTCCTTGTATCGCAGCTGTGGTCTCCCTCTAGGGCGCTTTCCCTGCACTAATTCTCCATATAAGAGATCTTTTGGAATCCGACCATCAGCCATTCTCACGACATGCCCAAGCCAGCGAAGACGCCGCTGTTTCAGAAGTGTGAATATGCTAGAGATTCCAGCACGTTCCAATACTGTGTCATTTGAGACTTTGTCATGCCAGGTGATGCCAAGAATACGTCAGAGACAGCGCATATGGAAGGTGTTCAGCTTTCTCTCCTGCCATGCATAAAGGGTCCAAGACTCGCTGCAGTACAAGAGTGTGCTCAGGACGCAAGCTCTATAGACCTGGCTCTTTGTATGTTCCGTCAGCTTCTTATTAAGCCATACTCTCTTTGTAAGCCTGGAGAATGTAGTAGCTGCTTTACCAATGCGTTTATTCAGCTCAGAGTCTAAGGAGAGAGTGTCAGAGATAGTTGAGCCAAGGTACACAAAGTCATGGAAAACCTCCAGTTCATGTTCAGAGATTGTGATACAGGGAGGTGGATCCACACCCTGACCCATGACTTGTGTTTTCTTCAAGCTGATTGTTAGTCCAAAGTCTTGGCAGGCTTTGCTAAAACGGTCCATAAGTTGTTGAAGGTTTTCGGCAGAGTGAGCACTGTACCATCTCCTTTTCTAAATTGTGCTCTAAGTGGCACACTTCTGATTTTTCATGCACACTTTCTTGGAACCTCAGAACAGCCTCCAGATCCAACTTGCCATATGGAATTGAGCTAAGTTTTGGACCTGCATTGTGTCTAATTCACAGATATAATATCCACAAAGGAAGAAGCAGAACCTGTACCAAATTCCTATGTTTCTGTGTGAACATGAACAGTGTCTTTTTTGAGGTGGGGAGGGAATTACTTTGATATTTTTTGGAACAAGAGAAAACGAAGATGAAGCAGTCCAAATGAAAGAAAGCCAAACGAATCCTGGGCCATATGGACCTGGTAGCATCTGCAGGAGTATAACCAGATTAGGACAGTAGTTGCTCTGCAAATTGGTGGGTTGTTGTAAGGCATGTCCTTTGAATAGAATTAGCTTTTGCTTGAATCAAATTATGAACAGGAAGAATGATTAGAAGCGAGCCTCAAGACTAAAAGAGATTAATTACAGGCATTTCATTAGAAGCTTCTTTTGCATAATCCTATTAGTTTAATCATGTGTTTGCTTCTCCTCCCCCCTCCAATATGTATGGGTTCAATGTTGATTTAATTTATGCAGCACAATGCACTTTTTTCAGTTGGTCAGTGGATTTGATTGGTTTACATTGTGCTATTTATATGATGTCTGTATGCTACTATTAAACTATGCGACTGAATGGACATTGTGTGGAAATATTTGCATGTGAAGCATTGAATCACTACTGATTTTTATGTGGGGCTTCTTGCATTTTAGTCTTTTTTCATTTTTTAAATTTTTTTTTGGCTACACAAAAACAGAGAGTACTTAAAAATGCAATCAACCTACTTGGAATCCAACCCAGTTTGCCTAGGAATAATATCAATAGTAACAAGGAATCACATTTATATAGTCATCCACATATAAGAACTTGGTAATTATTATAACAACCCTGAATGACAGAGGCAGAGGCTGTGTTTATAGTGGTTTCTGCAAGGCTGAATATCATGTATTGCCTTCCCTCCACACTGTTATTCCTGTTTTTCCCCTATTTTGGACATTTCCAACTCCTTGGTTTCTTCAAGTTTGAGTCATCCTGCAATGACTCAATTGCAATCATCCTCATCCTGCAATGACTCAATGTAATGAGGTTGAGTCATCCTGCAGTGGTGATTATCTTAGGATGCTGCAGTCTTGTTTGAGTGTCTTCACTGAGCTGCTTGATCAGTGTACAAAGAACTTGAATTTTGAGCTATCGCATTGGACAGTGAAGTCCACCTGGTTTCTGAGAGCAAGAAATGTAAAAATTGAGATGACCAACCCTAAATGACCAACCTCTCAGGCACAGCATGGGTATTGCCCACAAGTAGGGCTGGCCAAGGACCTCCTGATTACGGATACGACATGTCAAATGCTACCCACCTTACTCAACAATGTGCCACCTTCTGATCCTTCCTCATACACTCCAGTGTTCAGGGTCTGCAATTTCCTCCTCTTCACATTTCTATCTCCTCTCCATTCCCTCTTCCTTTTCCAATGAGAGTGGAATCTGAAGGTGGAACAGTGAAGGAATGTTGGTACTCAGAGAAGGATGCCATACCACCAGTTCAATGGTTGGTGGATACAAGGGTTGGGTTTTAATAGTTGGGGGATACGTAGGCTCGATATGCAGATACATAATTCAGTATCCTCATGGACACATGGGCTTCCTGGATGTCAATCACTACAGAAAAGGACAAAATAACTTCAGAAATTTGCTTGTGTTTAACCAACCAACTTTAAGTCAGCATCAGTCCCAGTGAAGTCCCATGCTGGCCTGGAGGTGTCACAAAAGTGTAAGACATTTCTGTGCCAATCTTGGGAGGATTAGGCTTTGCACAGTCATGTGCTAACCATCCCACATCACCATGGGAATGGGGAGACAAATGTGTCTCCCCATGGGCTGGCCTAAATTGGTTAGGATTGCTCCCCACAAGGCTTTTTGTTGTTTTACCACAACACAGATGAATATGGCTACAGCTTGAAGTATATCAGTATTGACTGTGGGCCTTGGAGATCCTACCTCATGAACTAGTTGGCCCCCAACAAGTCCCCAGAGAAGTCTTCTGCTCAGGGGAAGATGCTATCCATAATCCTTTGCCATGTGGCACATCATAATTCTTTGGCACAGTTCAAAGACAGTTGGACGTTCCTTATGCCAGTAATAATCCTTGTGTAATCACCGAGTGCAAATTATACATATACGTAAACTTTCCCATGGACCAGACCCACATTTTCACACTGTCACTTCCACAGTATCAATCGTTGGTGCACGTGCTGTGACACTTCTCCAGCCTTGCAAAATTCCTCTCATTCATTTCACTAGCATGAACAAAAAGCCATATACTCATGAAGCTGCCCTCTCCATTGAAAAGAATCAAAATGCCTTCTTTAACAATGCTGTAACATGCAGAGTAATGCATTCATTTGACACATTTTGCTGAGATAAATTCAGATTTTCCAACTCACTCAACACTCAACAGGAAGCTGTAGCCAACCATGGCACCCTGATACAAATACCAAGTTGAAATATGTTTCTTGCATTCACAATTTACATTTGAGATATACACAAACTATTTGTGATATCCATAAAATTGTGAAGCATGAAGCAGTACTATACCTCTCTGTATACTTGTCTCTGTATTTTATGTCTTTTATAATCCATGTAGGGTGCCCCCTTATAGGGTGAATGTTGGGATAAAAAGCCCCTTCAATAAATCAATACTTCAGAATCAAGGTTCCTTTTAAAATAACAAATTTTTTTTATTCTTTTCTCCACAATTATATCTTCATAGTTGTTGCAGCATTCCCTGAGCAGTACATTCCTTGTGATCCATATCGCGTAAATCTACTTACTCTCTTACAAATATGCTACAAGGGAAGACTCTCTTTGTTTGCAATAAAAAGGAGTCTTTCAAATTATTAGTTAGAAACCAAGATATAGAGAAAAACTGAGTAGGCAAAACCACACTTGTCTTGAAAGGAAGGAATAATTATAGGTTATAAGCCATGTATGTGTGAGTGTGTGTATGAGTGCATAGATAGATGTAGATGTGGGCAACCTCAAAATGCCAGCTGCAGGGAGGGCACCTGGATGCAGATGTTATATGTGCTCCCTGTGCCATCTGGTGGGCCGATATGCGATACAGGAAGCTGGACTAGATGGGCCTTTGGCCTGATCCAGTGGAGGCTCTTTTTATGTTTTTATGAAAATTGTGCATTCCTTAATAATACATTTCTATAAAACCATAAATAGTAGATATCATCTAATTTCCTATATTTCTGAGCAGACAGTAGAAATTTTGAGTTCAGGGAATTTCAGAGTAGGGATCACTGCATGAATTAGGCTTATAATGCATATACATGTAGCTAATATGCAGTTCCTCCATCTGTACAAAATAGAAATATTGCTATATGCCTGACTTGTTAAGGTGGGATGCCAGAAATCCTGTGTCCCACAGATAGAATGCTTCCCATTGGATTTCCCATAGTATACATCTGCTCCAGGTCTGTTTCCTGTCATTAGCAAATTAGGGTGCAAGCCTATACAAGGCTGGCACAACTCATCCACTTTCACATTCTCATGGTGATGTACAGAGGCAAGCGCGTGTCTGTGCACTGGCCTAACTCTCCCCCAGCAGTGGCACAGTAAAGCCTTACAGCACTTTTGTGACACCCAAAAGCCATCATGGGATTTGTGCTGGGGCTTATGCGGGTCTAACTAGGGGTTAGGATTGCAGCCCAAGAGTAGAAGAAGGGGAAGTTTCAGAGATTCTGATGTCTCTGTGACTGCAAAAATGAGAATCATGGTGCATATTAACCGGCTGTAATAGTGGCATTGTTTAATGTGGGGTGTGTACGCTTGAAGTAGGGCTGAGCTTTTACACATGTTCCAAATAAATGCTGACAAAACCTTCAGACTTTACAAGCATGTGCTTCTAATGCACAAAATTCTTGTGCCTAACACAAAAGCTTGAGACCTTTGTTAATGATCGTATCCCTCTCGAAAGTTCAAATGTCAATCACTTGCTGCTGCAAGCCTCTACCATCTCCCTTCTCCAAAGTGCTTCCCTGTGGATATGAGGAGTGCAGTGTGGATACTTCCAGAGCTCCACCTACGAGAATCAAATATCCATTTCATCGTGTTCACCAAAAATGGTCATGATCAATCTGATTACTCACAAAAATTGGAGCCCTTGTAAGAAAGCCTATTTTCATCCCAATTCTATTTGCAAACATTCAGGTACAACTGCTTGCTTGTTCAAACCACCCTAATCGTATTCACAGTATCTCTAGCATTACTGAAGACAGTCTTAATTTTTAAAGAAATTCCTGCATTTTCAGTGTAGAAATTGGAAGGATGTACTGTGTGTGATGGTGTTCCAACTCCAAGTTCCAAATGAACATCCTTGCCAACATCATGAAATTGTTAAATTAACCTGTGGATCCTTTTTATATCCCACAGGTCAAAGGCCAGAGTGCTGGTCGGAGGCCCTAATATTTATCCTTTTCAGATCTGTCATCCAGGAAGAATAGGAAACACCATAGAATTGTACCTCCAACTCCCAACCAAGTCAAGTGATGCAGAAAAGCACCATGGTTGATGATGTCAAACACTGCTGAGAGATTTAGCAGGATGAACAGGGACTCAGAGCCCAATCCTAAGTTCTTTGGTCTTCGCATGGTCAGTTGAACACACAGACAACAGACTGGAGGAGATGGGCCACTTTATTAAGTGATTATTAATAAATCATCAATAATCCAGTTAATCAATTTAATAATCAAGTTAATAACTGGCAGACCTTAACTTGAACTTGAACTGGGGTTAACCTTAGACCCCCAACGCCTGCCACGTGGCTAGGCGGAGAGAGCTGACAGATCTTTTGGGCCCCCAGGTGAAAACCTGGGTACCAGGGTTGGTGTGCACTGATTTGGGCCCTACCCCTTTAATAGGGTTCTGCCCCCAACTACCCCTCCACCCAACTGGAGGGAGCGGGTCTAATCAACTGTCGCCTAGTTTTCCACTCCCATCCCACCAGGGATTAAAAGCAGCCAACAGGCAGGCACGAGGGTTGATCCTCTGCCCTCATCCTGCCAGGGACTGAGGTTGGTTGTCAGGGTACACCCCCCCCCCCGTGCCTCAGTTGACCATGATTTACGTTAAGCCAAACCCATTTTTTTCGACCTGCTCAAAGTGACCAGGAAAAGAGAAAGGATAGTCTGGAGTAGGCGAAAAAACTGCCATCCACTAGCCAATCAGGATGGCAGCAAAAAATTCCTACTCAGCTCCAAAAGGCAACCAGCAAAGCCCAGACAATTCTCTAGGGTGGGACGGGTGGGTGTTTGCCTTCCCTACGCACAAAGAGGGCAAGCTACCTCTGCTCGGCCCTTAAAAAGCCCACCTTTAGGTTCCACCCTCTCTTGAGGGTCTCACCTGCCCCTGTGTGGGCAGAGCTGTGTTTTTCCATGACCAGAGAGCCAAAATTCGACACCTGCCTATCTGCCTTGTGTCGTCATACCACCAACCCTTCACAATGGGCACAATCCTAACCATGTCTACTCTGAAGTAAGCCCCATTGTGTTCAATGGGTTTTACTCCCAGGAAAGTGTGTTTAGGTTTGCAGCCTAAGACTGAGTGTTGCAAACATGCTATAGCGCACTTTGTGGATGTTCAGTGATGGCCCAGCATCAGGGCAAGCTCAGTGCCAGTCAATGCTGGGCTACTGCTGGTGGAACATCATGCTCCTCCAGCTTGACATGGAAGCTCTTGATTCTATGACAGACCAAGGATTGCTTGCAGAATCAAATAGCCACATTGTGGGACTACTTCCCTTACCAGGGAAAGGGGGAAGTCCTCTTCACCTGAGAAGCCAGTGGTGGTTTCCAGGTTGCAAAAATATAACACAGTAACTATTTTGGCAGCACAGCAACCATTTTGGCACTTTTTTTGTTGAAAAATGGTATATAATCACTGTTGCTTTTGTTGTTGTTCAGCTTATGCAATAATAGTTTGCAAGAGTGATCTCTAAACTAAAAATGTATCATGTGCATTGACTATTGTTTGTCCATGATTGTTGTTGAGTTCCCCCAATTACATTATTTTTCTTTTGTCCAACTGCTTGACTTTTCCTGCAGTGATGTTTGAAATGATGTGAACACTAGAGTTGTGCAAACCATGATGGGGATTAATGATATAGCTATTATATATATAAAATATAATAAGATCAGACCTGCTGGCGGCTCCAGAGCAAAGATCAAACACTTTTGAAAATTTACTAAAATGTCCAAAAGCTCCTATTATTGCCACTGCAGTGAGATAAATCAAAATACAGTAGAAATCATACGGTTTCAAATTATTTGTGAGAACATCAGTCAGATTCTTATGGCTCAAGCAGATAGAAGGCACAGGTCTCCAGTTCTTGAAATTACGAAGATTTCTTAGGGAGCAAAAGTAATAAGTGTTTCCTGTTAGCTCAAGGCCAGTTCATTTCCCGAGTATGCCCTAATATTACTTCCTGTTTTTTTAAATAAAAGAAAAACCTAGGCTTACAATATTTTAAAACGTGTTTTTAGAAAACTCTATTGGTCATCCATCAAACCTAAGGGCATTTCTGCAGCGTTGTTGGCAAACAAAAAGTGATGGTTCATATGCGCAGGTAGTGGAAGGGGAAGAAACTGAGTGAAAGTGAAGGAAAGGAACATCATTCTGAGTGCCAGCCAATAAAATTGCACAGATCCTGATGTAAATCATCTGTTGCCATCTCTTCCCACTTCTCAGCAAGTATAAATTTCTGTAGCCAGAAACTCAGCCAGCAAAAGTGGTACAGTATATAAGAATTCTTTTTAAAGATGCACCTATAAATTTGCTTCTAACTTTTATTTCCAATTTGGCAACTGAAAATAAATTTGTGAATGCAGCAAACAATAAAGAACCATAAAGGAAACTAAATCAAGCCCCTGGTTTTTCTTTTCTATCTATCCACCACTACCGTCCAATAATCCACTTCATGAGGGATCATCTACATAGGAAAAAACCATCAAAACTCTAGGACAGGGAAGGATTTAAACTGACAATTTTGAATATACATAGGATTTTCCAATCCTCTCTTGTGGTCAGTAACCTTTTTGACAGAATGAATGACATCCTTTATGAGTGATATCATAACTGCATGATGTCCGTGTTTTCAGGTATGCTTAGAGGCAGTGGTGGGCTTCAGGGAGTTCTCACAAGTTCTGTAGAACCCTTTGTTAATGAGTGCCTGGTTCTGAGAACCAGTTACTAATGGGACATAGAACCTGTTGTTAGTTTAGGTTATTAGGATATAGAACCTGTTGCTAATTTATTTGAATCACACCACAGCTTAGGGGTGTGTCATAGCAAGGTGAAGGAGCTACAGAGGAACTAAAAGCTCTAACTAAAGTGGAACGGAGGGCAGCAGTCCATCTGGGTGCTCCTGGATAGCCATGACCTCTAAGTCCTTGACCAGTTCCTCGTGTGATTCTAAAATCTACCATACAGTACCTAATGAAGTGAAACTTCTGGCAAAGTCCCAGGTAAAAGCATTTTTATCTATGTACCTCAGTGTTTGTAGGTGACATTTTTGAAACCTCTGCAGTTGCCCAGTTCTCCAAATGAAATTGAAGTTCTTGCAACTTGGAAAAGCAGGCGATAACAGTTCAAGTGACAGAGTCCTGAAAGGAAATATGGATGCTTTAGTGTAACCATGTGACCAGCTTCATTGATCTGAGAGGAGGTTGCTTATATGCTGAAGTGGTTTGCTGGATAAGATCCATTTATGGCTTTCTTGAGCTACAGATCTGAAAATTGGCTGAATACTGATGGCTTTGCTTATCTGAAATTCTACTTTGCTTGTTCAATAAGCCTTCCCTAAAATCAATAGAAATAATTACTCAGCAGGAGTAAGGCCATTGGGAGAAGTCCCTGTGGATATAATCTACAAACTGCTACATTGAAATAGTTCCATTGGCTTCAGTGAGCATGACTGGAAAATAAATGGCAAAGTTGTCAAAAAAATCACATTTCAACAATAACCCAATCTTTCTTTATGGGAGATATGAAGAAACCATTGGACTAGTTTTTAGATTGGCATGATATCCAGAAGAGCAGTGCCACTAAAACTGTGGTGCATGGACTAGGGCACATGGGCTGGTACATGGACTGCACTGATGGTCCGCAGTGCAGCTCCTCTGGCTTCCTGATTTTGGTTTTCGGCATCCCTTTATACTTGTCACTGTACTTAGGTGTGCCTAAAGCCTCATGATACGCTACAAGACACTGGGAAAGAAAGAGGGAAGCAGGAAGGATGTATGTACTATGTGTATGTGTGTTGCAGCCTGCATAAATAAAATATTTTCTATAGCAGTGTTCCTCAACCTGTGGTTTGGGTTCAAAGCCTGTGCGTTGGAGCCAATCCAATAATGATAGAACTCACTACTAAAACTGAGTTTGTGATATAATGACTTGAGATAATCTCCTACCCAGTCTTTCTTGCTTTTTGGTCCACAACTCCTAAGGATATCAACGCTCAGGCTGCTACCTCATGGGGTTGCTGCAAAGACACTAGAGGTAAGGGAAACAAGGCAGGTGAGGGAAGGGACTGGGTGGTGACTTCATTCATTCAGGAGGGTTGTGACACAAAAAATTGAAGACACATGTTAATAGTCTATGTAGACAAAGAGCACAATCCTAACCATGTCTACTCAAAAGTAAGCCCCATTGTATTCAGTGGGTCTTATTCACAGGAAAGTATCTTTAGGATTGCAGCCAAAGTCTATATCTAGAGTTCTAGACAATATATAGAGTTCTAGACAATATAGAGGCACAAAAGGGAGGAAAAAACAAGCAAACAAACAAAAAAAGTATTGTCAATGCTCCACAACTTTTAGAAGCAGTACCCTACTAGATCATCCTATGCTATTAGTCTTTACTACTACATTGCATATATTCAATTCACATTCAATGGACATGTTGTGAGAATGGCCGATGGTCGGATACCAAAAGACCTCCTGTATGGAGAATTGGCACAGGCATAGCACCCTAGAGGGAGACCACAACTGCGATACAAGGACATCTGCAAGAGGGATCTAAAGGCCATGGGAATGGACATCAACAACTGGGAAAACTTGACCTCTGATTGTTCAGCGTGGAGGCAAAAGACGCAGCATGGCCTTCTTCAATTCGAAGAGACACTCATTCAGCAGGCTGAGACAAACAGGCAGTCCCGGAATCAGCGAAATCTGGGGGCTGGGCAGGGGACTGACTCTATCTGCCCTCAGTGTGGAAGGGATTGCCACTCTTGAATTGGCCTGTTCAGTCATAAAAGACAGATGCCAATGAAGGATGCCAATGATGCTGACTACATTGCATATATTCAGTTGATAAAAATAACATAAGACTGTGAGCACAATCCTAACCATGTCTACTCACAAGTATGCTCCATTACATTATATATATTCAATTGATAAAAACAACATAAGATTATGCTACATGTCAGGATAAAAAAAATTAGTCCTTGATGAGAAGAACCAGTCAGTCTGGCTTTCAACACAATCCAGAGTAACTACGGAAGCTCTTACGTCGACGTAAGAGACATTTACGTCAACGTAGTTATGGCGCCATCTAATGGAAACCTATGGGAAATTCATAGAGAAATCCATAGTAAATTTTTCTTATGTTGACGTAAGAGAGCCCATAGTTACTCTGGATTGTGCTGTTTGTGGAACAGTTACTCATTTTCCTGCCCCTTCCCATCATGTTTGTTCACAGGGAAGACATTAAAACATCTGCCTCAGCAGGAAGTACTTAGCTGATGGTTTTGGGTACAATCCTAACTTAGGCCGGCACAACTCATCGGTCTTCCTTTTCCCTTGGTGATGTACGGAGGCAAGTGTATATCTATGCACTGGCCTGACTCTCCCCCAGGAGTGCCACACAAGTGTCTTATGGCACTTTTGTGACACCCCTAGGTCAACACAGGACTTAAACTGGGGCTTAGGCTGGCCTAATTGGAGTTAGGATTGTAGCCTATATGAAAGGCCAGTCCTGTCCTGCAGGGGTTGCTCTGCTTGAAGATGCCATGTCTGCACAGGTTTTTAAGGGGTTTTCTGTATATGGAATGACACTCTGCTTGAATTTGTAAGATAACTGCTGAGAAAGTCTGCTGAAGGATAACTGCTGAGAAAGTCTGTTCCTACATTGGCGGGATTGGGTCCCCTTGGTGTAAATACACAGTTATTCCTTTTCTGCAGGCAACAGAAATCTTCAGCGGAGTCCAGGCTTGAATGCACAAGGGTAATGTCACCAGAATAAACTGCTGTGAAATTGATTTGGACTCAGGATTAACTTTTTTTTTTCCAAATGTCTACTTTCTGTTCAGGGAATTAATCTAGTATATGATTGTGTTGAGGAAGGAATTGCCTGCAGTGAGGATCTGCAAAGTGTTCTGACACCAATACCTTAGTCCAGAGCCTGAAAAGGAGACATTCCACACAACACTAACAACAAAGCCACAACTATGTACCAGTGTGCCTAGAAACCATCCATGTGTTGCTATCTGATGGAAAATGGGGGAGTACCCAGGAAATCATGGTAATAGTCACCAGTCCAAGCTATAAATGTCTGCTTGTCAATGCTGTTTATGTCAGACAGCATTGATATATGTTGTGCTTTTTTAGATAGAGCTCAAATGAACAAGCCATTTCCAAAACTCTTGTTCTTTCTATTTTTTTTATCCCCTCTTGATATGAGGAAGAAGCAGATTCCAGTTCCAGAAAATGCAGCCTGTATTACAAGTTTAAACACTATAAGCTTCCCAAGACAGTTTTCTGGCATTAAGACTTTCTTGAAATGAAAGGACCCAACTGAAGAAACTGAAGGAATAATTTAAAAGCCTTTGGGATTTGAAAGATTACAACAAACTCTTTCAGCAACTTTTTAAAAGTCAGAATGAAAGTAGATGGAAAATAGATGCACAGCATATTTCCAAACTTCTTTTTGTTTCCTGAACAGGATTCAGCACTTTTGCTTTCCTTATGCTTACTTAAAATGTGAGATACATTGATGAGTTATTGGGGAAAAAATGCTTGAAATTGTACTTGCTTTTAGGAAGTCAGGTAGAATACAATATCCTTCTTCTCTAGCTCTATGTTGGGTCCATCATTACAGTTAACTACAGTTTCACAGCCCAATCCTAAGCTTTTCGGCCAGCAAAATGGCAGCAGAGAAAAGAAGCACAAGGTAGTGGAGAGGTGCCAAGAGAGTAGAATAGAGTCAGGAGGGTACACTTCTATATGAGGAGATTGTGAATAGGGGTGGATCAGGCTCTGGATGGAGTCCACAACAGGACTCCACTGTATCCTATGCTCTCCTAGATCTGAACACTTTACACAGGACTGCTGAAATTTCTGCCAGTTAAATAGCGGGTGCAGATCCAAATAGCCCCAGTGGAGAGGCTGAGGTGTTACTCAGGGTAAGGGGAAAAATACCCCCTTTTCCTGAGAAGACTTCCAGCCTCCTCTTAAAGTGCTGGATAAAGCGAAAGCTCTGGAGACCTGCCAAACCAGCACAGGTTAGGCTTGAGCTGCCAATCTCTTAAGTGATTTTTATCCTTGGTGATGATCCAAAAGATCTTTTGAAAATTCACAAAGCAAGGACCAGGTGTGCATGACAAGATTTTCTGATGTTCCTTCCAGTGGTGGATTCTCAAGAAGTTCTGCTTCAACAGGCACAATCCTAACCATTTTAGGCCAGCACACCTCATCCAGATACCCGCACCCATGATAGTGTAGGCAGGCCGATTCACATCTGTTCACTGGCCAGCATGAAACTTGTGCTGAGATTTGGGCAGACCTAACCAGGGATTAGGATTGTGCTGTGAAATTTGTTTTTCAAGTGGGACTGTTAGAGACTTCCAGAGACATGGGGTGGAAGCTGTTAACAGATCAGGAGAACTGAAACTTCCATATATGCACAGAATGGTATGTTCAGCAAATGGGAACCTAGCTTCTGCGTTCACTATTCTAAACTAACAGTTAATATTCTTTGCTTTTTATAGGGACGAAGCTTTCAGAAGATGCAGGATAACGGCAAAGTCGTAGCTGCCTGAACTTGCACCATCACTGCAATGTTTGGGCTGCTGATGTGGTATCTTCTTTGACAGCACATGGGCCAGGGCCACCAGTGCAAGCAGCACCAGGTGTGCACCATTTCAGTAAAATATACGTTTATTTAAACAGTTTTTTAATTGACAGTCAAACATTCCTTAAGTGGTTGGCAGCCCTGCTTCTGCTCTTAATTCACTAGTAAACAAAAGAGAGAGGCAGCAAATTGGACAATCTGTTCAGTGATTGGTTCTTTCCCACATCAATGGAGCTTGAGTATGAACATAGATAAATTCCCAAAACTGGGAGTATATAGTCTGTATATTTTTCCCTGTTACCTGTGTGTAAGTACATGGAGAGTTATGCAAGATGAAGTCAGAGTAATTAAAATAGACATTTGGGCAGGGGTGGATGAAGGATGAAGGTCTCACAGGATGCAATCCTAAACTCCATTTAGGCCAGCCTAAGCCCTGGTTTAGGTCATGTGCTGACTTGAGGATGTCAAAAAAGTGCCATAAGACTAGGGTTGTCATAATTCTCTTCCACAAAATCGGGACAGGACCCTCTGTTCCATTTGTCAGTATGTGAACACAAACCCAAAAAATCGGGATTGTCCCACTTTTTGGGACATATGGTAATCCCACATAAGGCATCTATGCAGCACACCTGAGAGAAGGTTAGGCCAGAGCACAGACATGCACTTGCCTCCCTACATCACCATGGGAATGGGAAGACTGATTAGTTGTACCGGCCTAAGTTAGGATTGCACCCTCAGAGGGCCAATTTGGCCAGGATGACCCTAAGAAGTGTTGCATCATAAAAGGTAGGACAGAGTACATCTTCAAAGGTTAAAGGGGTCATGCCATGAAGGGTGTTCCAGTGCATTAAATTTGCCAGAACCGACAGCAACCTGGTCCTCACTCACTCTTTGAGATCAGATATGTATGAAAGGTTATTGACAGTGCACCCTGGTTAGGCTGGCTCTTTCCCGACACACTTCTGTGCTGGCTGGGAGTGGGGTTGGTGTTGCAAAAGTGCCATAGGCATGAAACAAACTTTGCAAATGGGACTCAACAGCTTTGCTGTCATTGCATGTTCCAAGAATCCTTCACTTTCCCACTGAGATGCATCTCACATTTTCATTTGTTGGAAAATAGTTTGGAAATCTGTGTTGGAATTCAGGTCTCCATGGTACATTCTGCAACTCTCTTTCTCTCCCCCCACCTGTGGGACCTTAACTATCTAGGAAGGAAAACCTGCTGGTCAATACTGAATGGCTTAACAAGCTGTTGTTCGGATGGGTGGATGTCATGTCTGTGATTCAACAAGTTACTTTTAATTAGTTGCAGTGTCATTTTTGAAGGGCAGTTTTGTACAACAGGGGATTTCACAAAGCTGACAGAAAAGCACCTCAGTCAGCTTTTAATGACTTCTTTTAAACCTGACTGACAGCCCAACCATTCTTTCAAAGTAGGTCAAGGTTAGTTTGGCAATCGCTGGGCAGGAGAAATGTAGAACGTGGCCTGAAACAACAAAAACAAAAAAAGGGAAAAATCACCTGGATATTGTTTCTCCCTTTTCCAGTATCATCCAATGCCTGAGCATGACATAGTGATTTTAAAAAAATACAAAAAATAGTCATCATTATGGCAATGTTTATATGTGTCAGGGCATGCATTCAATGAACTTTATGGTCTTCAGAATGCTTTATGGTTGCAACATCTCATAGAATGCTCTATTCCAGCATTTCTAACACTGTGGGTCACAATTCCATGTGTGGTTGGCTATAAGGCAATTTTCCCTGTCCTAATGCACCACAATGTCTTACTGGGAGCCTCTGGAGTCCACTTCCCGATTACACCAGTCTGCCAATTTTTAGTTTAGAGGCAGGACAGTCCATTCCCTCTTCAGAGTGAGGTCCATCTCCTATCATGCTTCATTCTGTGGTATTGCAGACTCATGGGTCCTGGGCCCTCAGTGTGAATATCTGCATACTCTGCATACATTACCTGCATATATCTGTGTATATTAACTCTTTCCTTTCCATCCTGTCAAATAGCACACTCCTCCTGCGCTTCAGAAACGGAGAAACCTCTGTTGTGGGAAACTTGTTGCATACTGGAAATGACATCAAGTGACCTAGATGGGGGAATGTTTTAGTATGGGGGATGAAAGCTCTCTCCACTGCTCACTCACTGCTCACTTCTGGTCACTGAATAAAGGTGAGAATTGGAGAGACTATTGGTGGGGTGTCTCTCTGAACCCTGATGTTAAGAATCTCACCTGGTCTTTTCTGCATTATTCCATCCTAAATTGTACTTACTACTTTCCATAGAATTTGAATGAATGATGAGAAGTGTATTTGATATCACGACACAAAATTTAAATCTCAGTTCTGTCCCCCACCATCTTCTGCCATGCAGCCACATGGCTGGAGCACATGCTGTGTGTAATGTAAGAAGGAGGGTGACTTGGCAGCTGGGGACATAAGACAAGAATATTTTTTAAACTTTCTTTCCATAAACTGTATAGTCATCATTGGGACTCCTCAGACACAAAGCTGTTCCACCCACAGATCATTGAGTCACCCAACAGAAAACACATTTTCTCAGTTAAAAAAGGGACCATTGGACTTGAATTAGGCTGGATCTTTATAGGATGACAGACTTAAGCTGAAATCATATGCACTCTTTCCTGGCAGTTAGCTCTACTGAAGACAGTGGGACTTACTTCTAAGCAGAAAAGTTAAAATTGCATGCACACGCGCAGAGTGAGAGGGAGACAGACAGACAGACAGACAGACAGACCACAGACAGACAGACAAATTAGTGCGCGTGATATTTTGAAAGCAGAATTCACAAATTATCTGATGGCTTGGCATATATTTCCATCATAACACTCTGCTTTAAACCTAATGGAAGTGCATGTACATTAGCAGCTTGGTCATGTTTATCTTTTCTGCTTATCAAAGGTGGATTTGATTAAAATTTTTCTTTAACATAGGACAGCTGTTGTAATTCACTCGAAAATGTCAGGACTGATGAGAGCTTTGTGGTATTTAGGTGCTTCATAGAATTATTACACTCCTAGGAAGTGTCGTGTGTATCTAAGGATATATTTTAATATTTTAGCAGAGGAAAATAAAGTCACCCCAAGTTGAGGCTGCTTTTCAAGTCTTCTAGGCCGCAATCCTAAAGACACTTTCCTGGGAGTAAGACCCATTGAACACAATGAGGCTTACATTTGAGTAGACATGGTGAGGATTTGATCATGAGACTCAGATCCCCTGGCTGGTTCCTCCCCTGCCTCGCCCTCCCCATCCTTTCCCTGCCCCAGAACATCTCCCCCTGTCCCATATCCACCAGCATAAACCATGGGTTATGGCTTTCTGATAATCAGAACACCACACATCACAGAGACCACTTCAAGCTTTAGATGTCTCCTGTAGGTCAGATAATTTTTTAAAGTAATATTAAATTCCAGGTCATGAATGTTCAAAGGGCTCTGAGGGGTGGGTTTCAGAGGACAAAAACAAAGAGAGGTGCATCCTAGCTAGAAATGGGTAGAAAGTTTCTGGTTTTAGGTTGAGAAAGGGAAGAAGAGAAGTCAGATGGGTAAATAAGTAAATTACGTTTCCAAGATGGCAGGTGTGGTGAGGACAATGTGATGGATCAAACACAAGGAGCAAACAATTCTAAAACACACCAAAATTTGACAAACGATTTGGGTGTCTCTATCAAGACTTTTATAGTGATCTGGCTGTAGATTAAAAGGCAATATTTTGTGACTCTGGATTAATTACAAACTAATGTTTTATCCACTGAACACTCTGGATGGTATATCTCTATTTACCCCGCAACAATCCATTTATTTTCAGTCAAATCTGAGTCAGTCACTATGAACTCACCTCTGGTTGAGTTCATATGGAATGACCCTATGACACTTTTGCAACACCCCCATGCCAGGACAGGACTTGTGCCAGCCTAATAGGAAGTTAGGATTGCACACAATCCAATTTTGAACCGCCTAGTGTCCAGAGGATCAACAGCACATGGCTGCTGCTGCATCCTTTGGACTTTGGGCAGCCACTGGAATCTTCTCATGGGAAAGGGTCATTGATCCACATTCCCTGGAGAAGGCTATGAGGTCTGCAATGCACTACTCTGTGATGATTTTGCCAGGATGGAATTGAGATGCTCCATGTCATGCTGGGAGGCCTAAGTTGGGAGTTTGGGATCTCTGGATCCTAACATGGGAGTATCTGTGTGTGCAACATGCTTCACATGTGCAGTCTTAATGGAATACATTCAATGACACTTAAGCATTACTTGTATTCTCCTCATTTTGTAGCTGGGCATCTGAGGATGTGAGGAGCGGATTGCCAACCCCAAACAGTGAGAATCGATGGCAAAGATAAGTTTTGTTCCAGGAAGTCTTGATTTGAAGCTCAGTCTTTTGGCCACAACATTATGCAAATTTATCCAATCAGTTAATGGCTTCAACTCATGCTATTAATCAACAAAGGTTTATTTAATTGTGTAATAGCTCTGAATTTCTGAAGGAAGGCAAAAGAAACATCAATCTACCTACTTAACATAAACTTTCCAAAGACTGTTTTCCAACTATTTTTCTTTTTGGATCTAGTCTCCTGTTTTAGGAAACACATTTTTGGATAACCTATTTTTTAAAAAACTCACATACAAAGTGAGTGAGTGAGTGAGTGAGAGAGAGAGAAAGAGAGACTAAAATCAACCTTTCAATTTGATCATTTGTTTGATGTAGCCCAGTGCCTCAGCTGTACGTATTATAGCATGCAGCATGTGTTAAATTACGGTGAGCAGTGATGGTCACAGTTGGAATTAAAGTTAACAAAAATATATGCATTAAACTCTAACTTTTATGGGTCATCAAAATTGCCTTTGTACAAGTCAATGACTATAGCCATAAAGTGATAAATTGTGTAAAGTGTGCATGTAAAAGAATATTTATATACCATTTTTTTCAGCTTTAAAAGTCCTCAAGGCTCTTTACATAACAAAAGAGGTCGAAGAAGATGGTTCCCTATTCCAAAATGGATCACATTTTAAAGCTATTTTGGGTTCATATACGTGCCCACATTTACATGTGCACACATGCTGTGCTTTGTAAGTCCAAAGAGAAGCTGGTGCAATTTCAAAAAGAAGAAAGGGCAGGGAGGTTGTGAAAAGACAAAATAGGATCTGGTGTATGCTGAATAAACTCTCTTGCAGCTTCTCTCTCCCTTTGCCTTAACTCCCCTCCCAGTATTGACCCCTCTCCATCTAGAGTGATGATATAGAATAAAGGATAGAGTACCTCTACCTAACCATTACATTTAAGAGGGAATTTAGGCAGATGCTGCATTTTAAACTCTTCTATGATGAGCTAAACCTGCCTAAATTCCCTGTTTAAGCTATAATTAAAGGTAGAGGAACTCTATCCTCCATTCTATATGGAGGACACCCTCCATCCCCACCACCCTCCATCCCCAATCACCCTGCCTCCATCCCCACCACTGTATTATCTTTTATGCAGTTTGTACCCAATAGTTCTAGTTCTGCCTTCAGAAGCAGCAAAGAACAAATGAGCCCCTTCCTCCCTATGACAGCCCTTCAGGTATCTGAAGAAGACAATCATGTCTCCTCTCAGCCTTCTCCAGGCTGAACATCCCAAGATCCCCCAAACTTTGCTCATAAGGCTTCCCTTCCATCCCACTGATCATTCTTGTCGCTCTCCTCTGGACTTGCTCCAGTTTGGCTGCATCTTTCTTAAAGTGAGGTGCCCAGAACTAAATACAGTACTCAAGGTGAGGTCTAACCAATGCTGAATAATTAACCAGCAGGCCAGGGTTCAAGACCCGGGTTGACCCCGCAAGACAGGGTGAGCTCCTGTCCTTAGCCCAGCTCTGCAACGCAGCTGGATCCAATTGTATTGGCTCTGCCTTTCCATTGGACTAATTCAGTGGTGTGGAGAGGGGAGATTTGCTGCTTGGGTAACAGCCTATCCTCTATAAGAATCCAACCCAGGCTTTCGTGCTTCGCATGCAGCGTATGCAGTGCCGAGCATGATACCATAGTCTTTCAAGACTGACGGAGGCCTGCTTTATAACTTCTCATGACTTGAAAGTTACAGTCCTCTTAATGCCACCTAAAATTGCCTTCTTCACATATGAATCATACTGCTGACTCATGTTCATCTTGTGATCCACAGCGACTCCAAGATCCTGCTCACATGTTGTGCTGCCAAGCCAAGTATCTCTGATTTTATACCTGTGTTTTTGGTTTTTATGGCCTAAGTGCAGAACCTTGCATTTCTCCCTGTTGAAATTCATTTTATTTATTACAGCCCAGTATTCCAGTTTATCCAAATCTGCCTGAAGGTTTTTCTAGTCATCTCTTGCATTTGCTACTCCTCCCAGAGTGGTGTTGTCCACAAATTTGATGAGGCTCTCCTGTATCCCTTCCTCCAAGTCGTTGATGAAAATATTAAAGAGAACCGGGCCCAAGACAAAGCCCTGGGGCACCCCACTCTAAACCGAGAACCAGGCAGATGCAGAAACCCTTTGAGTGCAGCCATCAAGCCAGTTGCTGATCCACCTAATGATTGCCTTATCTATCCCATATTTTTCCAACTTCCTGATTAAAATGTCGTGCGGGACCTTGTCAAACACTTTGCTGAAGTCAAGATAAATGACACCCACAGCATTACCACTATCAATCAAACAGGTTTGATTGCCAATATGTCAATCAAACAGGTTGAGGAGAGGGAACTGTCAACATTCCAGCAACCATTGAAAATATGGAAAGAAGAAATACTGGAAAGGAGGATAGATTTTTTACTGATGAATGTTGTCATATTGTACCTCCAATTATGATATCTGCAGGCTATTACTAGTAAAATATTTATAATTATTATTTCAGTTTCTCTCTCTCCCTACGTGTGTGTGTGTGTGTTCAGTATTCCATTTATGAATCTACATCTGCTGCGTCACTGCAGAGTGTGTTATTATTTTGTATACCATCACCAGAAAAAATTTGAACAGAATTTGAAAATTCTGAAGCTAAGAAGAAATAGGAACAGGGAAGGCCTCTTTTTTAATGTTACCATTTTCCTGTGGCCATTTTCCTGGTTGATCAAAAATTTCTTCTTTTCACCTTCATCTGTTGCTAGTTGGAAAATACACAAGGGTTAATACAGACCCCTTCATTTCATAAATATTCTAAAAGGACTTATGCAACATCTATTTGAGCAAATATAATATGGTTGAACATTATCTTGAGAAGGATGGGAGATTATTAACTACTATCGGATTTTCTGATTTTAAAAAGCAAGATGCACTGGAACATGTTATGGCCTACATTAATGGGATATTTGTTTCATCAACTGAATTATCTTATACGGTCAGATTTTCTTAAGAAGCCATCATTTTAGGATTTTCTGGATTATGGAAGTAGTTATCATGAAATTAATTTATATTGAGTTATGGGTACTCTTAGGAAAAGGGCTCCATGGTTCCTCCCCCAATTGTCTTGTCTCCTAACCTACCTTAGCACCTTATCTACTTGCACAATATTATAATGTCTACTGAGAAGCAAGTCCCAAAATATTCAAAAGATCTTACACCCAGAAAAGTGTGAACAGTTGGCCCTTGGTATCATCAGGGAATTTCCTATTGCCTTCGGTGCCCTTCAAAAAGCAGGATATAAATTGAATGAATGATTGCATACCATTAAATTACGCTTTGTAACTAGAAATGAATAACTTCTGCTATTTGGGTAAGAAGCACTATTTTGAGAGGGTGTTCCTCTTTTTATTAGCAAGGGGAGAGTAACTGGCCTTTCTCACTCCACTAGTGTCTTTTCTAGTGGTTTCTGCTGGTATTATTTTGTAGATTGTGAGCCCTTTTGGGAAAGAGTGCCAGTAAATTAATTTGATTTTTCTCTGTGAACTGCTTGTGAAGTTCACATTATAAAACTAATACTGATTATAATATAAATAATAATAATTATTATATAATTATAATATTATAGTAATAGTAATAATATCACAAGATTTAGAAAAGAGGGCTTACTCTAAGCTGCTTTTACCCTTCAGACTCTTTAATTTATGTAAGTGGATGAAAAAGTATGACACATAGTGGAGAAATTTCATGTCGACTTTCATCTATTTCATAAAGTTCATGGATGATCTGTATATAAATCATGTGTTGTCACGAAAGTGAAATAAAGTCTGCTAGCTTTGAAAGTGATATATGAAATTGGAAGGGCTTTGAAGTCCAGTATTTGTTTAATAAAAACGAATAATTGCTTCTCTTTATGTATTATTGTCAATAGAGTTTAATGTGGCCATCAGGGGTGTTGCAACAGTGCACGAATCCCAGTGCGGGGGTGAGCACGTAACCCCCGGGATGCGCGCACCCCTTCCAGGTCTGCGCAGGTGTCAGAGTTGGTGCGCAGTACTCGTCTAAAGCCAGTCAGCTTCAGAGGAGCCACTCTGCTCCTCCTTAGTGTGGTGGAATGGACTGTGCACGTCAAGAAGCCTGGATATGCGCAGTCCGCTCCTCTTCCCAGCCATTTCATGATTCATTTTGGCTTGTTTTGGAGGCAGAGCTGCAGGTGACTGAATATGTGCAGTCTGTACCTGTGCAGTCTGGAGCAAGGCTGAATGGCCAGGCAGAGGCGCTGACTGTGCAGAGGAGTATCAGACTCCTCTGGTGCGTCACCCCACAGTGGCATGTCAGCTGGTGCGGCCTGAACCAGCCACACCACCCTGGTGAGGCCACTGGTGGCCATGCTTCTCTGCATTTTGGTGCTAACCCAAGCTGTAGTCTTGGCACCTATAGCTGCAAGCAATCCTCATTAGCAATTATTCTACCGTAGTCACCTTTGCTTTGGTGGAATCCCTTTCTCTGCAGTAAGGCTTTGAGGATTATATTTTTCTGTCACTGACATTTTTAATTAAATATTAAGACACAAAGCAATTTGTAACAGAAGAAAAGATCTGAGACATGATTTATTCACAGTTCAGCACTTTTGCCCTGTTGACTTCAGAAGGAGAGCTTTCAATACACCCTTAACTCATTTGTTGAAATTAATGGATTTTAGGAATGCTTACCATTGCTGGATTAGTCTAAGATCTTCACAGATGCCATCCACATGTAAATTATGCCAATAATTAAATACAGGTGTCCCTTGTTATCCACATGGATTCTGCTCCTTATGGAACAAGATTGTGCCTCAGGATCTGCAGGGGTTTGATTCTGGGACTTAAATAAAAGCAATTAAAGTGTGTTAAAAGTGCATACCATTAATAAAAGCAATTTAAAAAATAAAAAGTTTGTCCCTTTACAATTATATAAAAACAGCTTTTTTACTGTTGTAGAGAGGTAGTCAGCAAAAGCCCCCTCCCTTTGCCTGGCTGAGTTGAAGAATGAAATTATTGCTTCCATGACTATCTTTCTACAACAGTAGAAAATTTTTTAAAAAACTGTTATTTGCAGACACCATTAGTGTTAAATCATATCTGTCTATAAGGAAATAAAGTGTATAACAAGGTTGGCTCTGCAATCCACTTCAGAATAATAAATTTATAATTAGCACCACCCTTATTTTTTTTAAAGACCAACATTGTATCAACACTTATTAGGGAGCAAATATCATTGAAATATGTGAGGCTCCCTTTAAAATAATCATACAAACACATACATACAAACATTAATTTGTATATCTTTTTGTTGGCACACAGGATTTGTTCAGTCAGCTTGAGATTGGGGCAAGAATTTGTGATTTCTCTGGTCGTTTGCTAAAAATTTTCCTTTTGCCAAAATTAATAGCCAGGAGAAATGAATGGAAATGGCTCCTACACTGGCAGAATCCCACTCAAGTAGTTTCCCTCACATACCAAAGAAGCTCCATCCAAGTTCAAGACACCATCCAAGTCAGGGAACAATATTATCCGATTTTCCAGTACTGATGCAGTGGTACCAGTGGGGTGTGCGGTGCATCCTATGGTGGACAGGAAGTCATTGGGGGGTCTTCTCAAGGAATGGGAACATGTGTTCCCTTTCCATATGACTGCATTGTGGCTTCACTGGAGTTGGAAATTTGAATAGGATTAGTTAATGTTTAAGTGGCCACCATGAAAGGAAAGTGTGTACCTCCCTCTGAGCTTAAATGGAAATGCTTTCTTCTTAGACCTGATGTGTGGCTCTAATCCACACAGACTATACCTGTCTCTCAATGCAAGACAAATTTCTTAATTAATTGTCTGAATCTTTTTCGATCAAGTAATCAAATTATCAGTTGCTTAAACTTTCATACATTTGCATCGGCACAATACCAAGGTTTCTGTTAACAAAAATGTTTACCTAGGTTTTTGCACACTTTATTTTTTAGAACATTAACTGATAAAATAACATTTATCCACAGTATCTCGCATTTGTGGTATACTGAGTTGTACCCAGAAGCTCCACCTCATGTACATACCTTTTATGTCCATACCTATTACGTACCTTGCAGGGACAAACCACCAATGAATGTATTGCAGCACTGTCCCGTTCCCAACTGTCCCGTTCCCAATGACCTAAGAACGTCTATTCGTCCACAAAACCACCAATACATATTCCTCTCAAGCTGTGTACTCCCGAGCAGCCAATATTACCCACAATTTACATTGTCTTCATCTAGCTCCCTCCTTTACCTAGGACTGATGCCCAGAGTTATTCATCATAGCCGTATGCACCAAGACAAAATGTGCTGAAGGTTTTTGCATTCATGCTGGGCAGTAAAAACAATAAAAATAAGAATAAGAAAGGTCTCCATTTGACATTACCCTGAATATTTTGGGTATTTGGTTAACGAGGTAATTATTTTATAAATTATTAATACTTCTTTCCATCACATTTATTTCTGCAGTGGCTTTTTGAACAGATGTGCAAATGTACAGCAATATTATGACATGTCCAAATTTAGAGAGAAATGAAAATCATAATTTTTGTTACAACTGCAAACTGTAAGTGTGGCGTTGCAAATGGGGAATCAGCAGGAATGCATTTGTGCCTGGTACAATGTGGGAAAGCTCCAGGCCAAGGAAAGTACGAGGAGCAGTGGAGGCAAGTAAGACGGATGGACAGACAGAGAGACAGACAGTGAGATGGGCACCCCTCGCCCATCAATCTGCTGCCTCAAGCAATCAAGTGGCCTCAAGGATTATCTATTACCAGATGGGTTCCCAGAATTCGGGTGCCATGCCATTACATTGCCACTTTCACAACAGTTTCAAGGAATAACATTGTGACCTAGTTAAAAACTAGCTCTGCCGTGGCTCTCAACCTCCCTTATTCTCTTTTTTGCGTACCTCGCCGGGGGCACGACCACCTTAATAAAATTGCCATCATTCAACTAAATGTGCCACTGCATACACGCGGTTGATCTGAGACTGTTCTTTAATAAATATTTTATTAAAGCTTTATAATAAAAATGTAAGCTTGTGATATGAAGAAGGAAAGAAAGCAATTTCAAAAAAAAACAAAAGAAAACGGAGAAAATGATCTTCAAGGGTGTATTGAATTCTGAAACTGTACTCCTCCTCCTCATTTGTTCTGCTCCAAAACAATGCACAGGGTTGTTCCAGCAACTCTTTTCATGGAACTGTTCTTCCCCTGATCAATGTGTTCAACAGCATTGTATGCTGTCTGTTTAATACCAATGGTAGGTAACTGTTTTTGTATCCAAAGTTTGGTGATAAGATTTCCACAGTAATGAATCAATTTGTAAAGTCATATTTTTGTGCTGGACTGAACCAGCTGAATAACATGAGGAAATGTTTGTACTTGCACCTACTCCTTGCCCCAGTACTGTCTTGCCACTAATCACCTTTGTCTTGCCCAAATCAATGCTTGCTTATTTCAAAGTTTCATGCAACTTTGAGCGCAATCTAAGAGGTGCCCTGGATTGATAATAAGTCCAGTGTTTGACCATATTTACTATTCCACCCATGATGCATAGTTACACCTTCATGCTATATAATCCTTGTCACTTGCAGAGCACACATTGATTAGGTTTGCCATATGTTCCAAAAATAAGGGACAATCCCAGTTTTGGGGGATTGTGTTCACATAATGGCAAATCCCAGTTTTGGGGGATTGTGTTCACATAATGGCAAATGGGAAAGAGGGGCCTGTTCTGATTTTGTGGAAGAGAATTATGGCAACCCTAACATAGATGAAAGTTGATTTTTTTTAATAAAAATTAAATTTGTATCTTTTTAATTTGTAGATTTCTCCCATCCATTTTGCCTTATGTAGCAATCCCTGGACATAAAATCTGGAAACATTATATGAATATCCTGGCAGAGAGTCAAAAGAACTTCAACAATTTTTTTTGCAGCCCTTTACACTCAAATACATAAAACATATCCCTGAATTTAACAAGTGTATCACAACTTACAGATGGCCCTGCTGTTACCAAGAGAGCAGTAAAAATGGGGAAATTAGCTTGTGCTTCTCTTTGGTTACTACAGGATTTAGGCAGGACTCGAAAACAGCATCATGCAGAGAAGATACCCCTTGTTAAAAAGTGAACCACTAAAGAAAACTTATCACAAAGATGCAGATTTTATTGTCATAAAGCATATTACGTACATTCAGTAGCATGAGAGTGGAGTGTACTTGTTTCTTGTGTGGTGCGTACCAAGGAAAAGGGGGAGACAAGGGAAGGGGAAAAGAGGGAGGTAGGAAAGAAAATGGTGGGAGCAATATCTACCTTCTTCAAGCCATGCCAGGATCCAGGAGGAAGAGGGTCCAAGCGAAAAAGAAGGGTCCAAGCAGAAAAAAAGAGACAGAACAACAGAGTGCAGGGTTCTTTATACCCTAGGTCCAGGAAGGACATGCCCACTTAAGTGTGGTTACCTGGGAAAAGGTAAGCCTGGGGAGTGGCTGTTTACCTCACAGGAAGGGGAAGAGAGGGAAGACCACCACCTGAGACTATCACCCAATCAGAAAATAAAGAAGAACCAGCTAAGTGTGGTCAAGGTTTGAAAAGAGAAAGAATGGGGAAGTGACCATGTGGCTGGCATAGAAGACCATGCTTCGCATTAGCATATAAATGACAGTGGCAGAGTAGTTAAAGAATTACTTGCTTGTAAGCTCCAAAGGTGTGTTTAGGAGTGAAAGAGGGGGAAGGGAAGTGGGACTTTGAGCCAACACATTTATATTAAATTAATAAAATGTATTAATATAATAAGGGAGCAATTCTTGTAACACTGCTATCAACGCATTAGCTATTACAGTATTTTTACAGTATTACAGTAGCTTGCTTGCTTGCTTGCTTTCTTTCTTTCTTTCTTTCTTTCTTTCTTTCTTTCTTTCTTTCTTTCTTTCTTTCTTTCTTTCTTTCTTTCTTTCTTTCTTTCTTTCTTTCTTTCTTTCTTTCTTTCTTTCTTTCTTTCTTTCTCTGTCTCTCTCTGTCTCTCTCTCTCTCTCTGTGTGTGTGTGTGTGTGTGTCAGGAAAAAAAGCCCAAGGATTTTGAGGACAAAAAAGAACATCTGTTGTATAGCCTTAATTCTGACTTGCATAGCCTTAATTCTGTCATAGCCTTAATTCTGACTTGCAGTGCAATTTGCTTTTTGTTGTCATATTAATGTGTCACACTTCCCAAAGGGAAAATATTTTATCCTTGAAAAATGAAATAGGAAATAGAAAACAAGTAGGGTAATGCAGATTATTTGCACACAAACATGCACAAGCACATACGTGCGCGCACACAAAAACATACAGAAGGCAGTTATTTGTGTTTCAGTATCATTCCTTACAACTTCAGGTCCTGATTCAGCACTCCTGGTGAAATAATTGATGGAAAAAACAGCTGTGAAAAAGCTGGGTGCAAAATCACAGCTGTTCATCATTAGTGAATAGCAGCAATATGCCACTTTCTTAGATTTCTCTTTAATGTATGTAAAATTGTTTTTTAAAAAAAGTTAGCCCAAAGAGGCTAGCGTTTAACTGCAGCCTCAGCAAAGCTGAGTCTATTGATTGGGAAGTACTTAGAGAAGAAAGCAAAAGAATAATTCAGTTTAGGCCAAGCTTTGAAGAGCAGAAAACTGCATTTAACATAACGTTTTGGAAAGGAATAAGTGCTGTTCGGTCTTCGGTTTGCTTGTGGGTTGGCATCGTTTAGCACATCACAAGATAAAATGAGTTAAATGTATTTGAAATGAGAGTACACTGTATTCACAGTAGCTCAGGCGGGTAATTGCTGCAATCTGTTTATCCTGTTAAGGTCAGATTATGACTTCATGGTGTTTTTATTGTCTAAGCAAATGCTGGTGAGTGGAGAAGACAATAAAAATTAGGGCCTGGGTCAAATGCTTACCTGAAGTTGAGCAGACTGGAGGCTTGTTTGAGAGTAAGTTAACATCTTTTCTCCTTTTACCCATGTAGAGCCCCATATGGGGCTTCTCTCCTTTGTACCACCTAAATTGCTGGTACAAGAAACTCTGCATAGGCCTTTCAAACCTGGCACAGGAGTTAGGGTATGGAAGAGGTATCCTCTGCCAACCACCTTCCCACCTGGGCCTAAACCACCCGCCCCTGCTCTGAAAATACCTTCCCCTCTCTTTCATCTTCCCCCGTATTGTGTAAGGCTGTATTCATTGGTGGTACCCGTGGCTGTTGCTCAAAATTCAGTGATAGCAGGTTGCGGCAGTCCTTCCTGCCAGTACTGCTTACTCATTGGGGAGTGTGGGGGGGGGGGGGGTCAACAAAGTGCTTCATGATGCTCTTATGACATCCAGTGTGGGCACATTGGCCACTGTGCCTGCACTCACCAAGAATAGAATTGGGCAATAAGCCTGTTATGGTGTACCCATGGGCAATGATTACTTCACAGATAAGGGCAAAATATATGACTCACCTACACTCGCATAATAAGATGATGTTCATAATTCTCATATATATTGTGCCCTTCGAGTACAGGTATCCCCACTTTCTGATGGTTCATTTTTTGATGGTTCCACATTTTCAACACATCTCAATTGTACCTGGAAGTCATTCATTCAATGCATACTCCACACTTTCTGCTGTTTCAACATTTTTAGTTGGTCTAAAGGCTAAAATTGCCCTCCATTAAGTTGATTTGCATTTAGCATGAGGTTTCAAGTTGTTTTGGTGTGTGAAAGTGTATATGCATACTAACTTTTCCTCTGGGTCTTTTCTCATTCCTGAAGGCATTAATGAGAGTCAATTTACAGAAATCATTGTGTTACAGCAGGAATTTGTAAAGGAAAAAACGGCATTTGTAAGGTAAAAAAAATAGGAAGCAACATTTGCAAACTAAAAAAAAACCAGGTTCAAATTTTCAACTGTTTCCACTTTTCACCACAATTCTGCTCCCTAACCTGTCAAGTGAGCAGGGGATGCATGTATTTAAAACAATTTAGACACATTGAGCACAATCCTATGCTTGTCTACTCAGATGTAAGTCCCATTGTGCTCAGTGGGACTTAGGGCGCAATCCAGAGTAACCAGGGAGTCTTTGCTCCGACATAAGAACAATTTACTCTGGATTGCAATATGAATTTCCCATAGGTTTTCACTAGGTGGTGCCATAACTACATCAACATAAATGTCTCTTATGTGCTCCCATAATTACTCTGGATTGTAGGGTTACTCCCGGGAAAGTATGTATAGGATTGCATACACAATCACAGTAATCTTAACAGCAACTTTGAAAAACGGCCCAGTATTTTTGATAAGGTCTCCCAGGCCAACAGGCTTACTTTGGTTCTATTAATTAGGACCGTGTCAAACATGTGCAGTATTCATTGTTAAACTGCCTACTGTAGCACATCAAATCAATATTTAGATTTCTTCAGACTTGGCCACATGATAAGATGGAAGGTAAGTCTTGCAGGGAAATTCAAGCTCTTCAACAGTTAAAGGCTAATTTATTCCTACATCAAGTAATTGACTCAGAAGGTCATCAGCACTGAGCTTAGCAGACAGCGTCTTAGAGCAGTTCCTTTTCATTTCTAAGAACAGATATTTTGCTTTGCAGAACAAGCATGAATGGTTGTAGTTTGAGATAGTGAACCAATTATAGAGGAAAAATTACAGTGGTGATTATTCCACCTGGAAGAGAAGAATTGTACAAGCTGCCCATAGAACAATTATTGTAAAATTACATTTGTACTTTACTATAGAGTTTTGTAAGGTGTCTTGGACATTTGCTTCAGCATCGGAAAGACAGGAAATGAATGAATGAATCAGTCAATCCATCCATCCATCAATCAATCAATCTATCTATCTGTATTGGACATTTACCTGGAAGTAAACCCAGCTGAACTCAGTGGGATATCTCTATCTATCTATCTATCTATCTATCTATCTATCTATCTATCTATCTATCTATCTATCTGTCTGTCTGTCTGTCTGTCTGTCTGTCTGTCTGTCTACACATATTGCAGCATTGATTTTGTTGACCTGTAATCTGCTTTGAGAACATTTGCAGTTGTCTCCATTGCATTTCCAATGGTAAATAAGTATTTTAAGGTATAATATAGGGGGAAACAAACCCCTGAGGTTTGGTGATGGGTGTGGGAAACCAATCACAAGCATGGTCTTACACTTCAAGACGGTGCATTATGAGCAAGCATTTTTCATCTGAAAGGATATATGCGTATATCATCAGATGATAATAGTAACATTTTTTATTCATTTTACAGTTCTAGAATAACATTCTTCCATTGTGGGTTACCGTTATTTTAACCCTGTTCAGTGTAAGTGAATTGAGCCTCTTGGGTGGTCAAACAAAGGTGCTGGGCATTTGTGTTGGAAACTGTAAAAAACACTTTAGAGTTTGCCAAGGGCAGAAATTGCTACAGCCATTGGAAAAGATTATAGAGGACAAGGCTCCCTCGGAGGCACTTTATCCCTGTGTGATTCTAAGAGTTGCAACTGATCTTGTCATGGAGAGTTCTGTTTTGCTTGCCGCGTCTTGTTTATTCTTCCTGAAACCTGTCATTTTGTAAATAAAGAGCTTTCTAAAATTATTTGTCTCCACATTGCAGTACTTTTACCTCAAAAGCAAAGTAACCCTTGAAAGATTTTCAGACTTGCTACAATTGCAAAAGAGGGAATAGATAATAAGATTTCACACCAGAACTGAACAAAAGCAACACAAAGGGCAAACTATCATATTCTGTTCACACAAAAAGTGTGATCTATATAACTAGTGCTTCATTGTAGGATTGGGGAGGAGGTAGGCCAAATGGGGGCAGTGCAAGGGGAGGGCAGTGCAAGGGGAGGGCAGTGGATCTTGGTGGAGGTGTTGAACCTTCTCTGTAGAGAGAGTTGAAACAGCTAGTATACGGGCAAAATCCAGAGTAACTACGGGGAGTCCTTGCTCCGGTGTAAGAATAATTTAATCTGGATTGCAATATGAATTTCCCATAGGTTTTCACTAGGTGGTGCAGTAACTACGGGTGCATATAATGTCTCTTACGTGCTCACATAGTTACTCAGGATTTGGCTGCAAGTCTGATAAGATTCATTGGTGACCAGGTAGTCTAACTAAAAGAGTGTACACAATATCATTCCATATTTCTTACTGGCTGTTGATCTGCTCTCCACTGAGCACAATCTCCACTGATGGTGGTGCATGATGTGGAATGGTAGGGGATAGGATTGGTAGGGGATAAGAGTTTAGTGTTATCGTAGCTCACATGCTCCCCCCCCCCCCCAACAAAGCAAACAAATGCCCAGTCTGAATCACAACCAAGGCAATGACAGGGTTGAAGCCCCTTCTTTCTACGCCATCATCCTGATCCAGATCCATACTTTAGCTCCCAATTTTGAAAAGAACAAAACATACCATTTCCAGTTATATGCATAATGCAGTGTGTTGTTTGGATCTCAGCTCAGTTGCTACAAATCTCATGCTGTATTACAACTCTGAATGAGATGCACATGCACAAGAATGACTGTGGTCTAATGTGGAGGTTCTTTCTGTGTTGCTGTAAAATAACTTTGCTCTAAAATAACTCCTTTATTCCTTGATCTAAAAGCAACTCCTTCATGGGCAAATCCTAGACTGGTTTCAGCATACAAGAACTGCATTTTGGAACTGCTATTCTCATTTCCCATTGGTTTCTAGAAAATATTCTAGGTTTATGGCTGTTGATTGCATATTTTGATTTTATGAAAGTCACCTTAGGTACCCATGCATACTGTGGAAAGGCACAGTGTGCTATTTATAAATAAATAGATAAATGCATAAATAATACCCGTTGACATACACTCCAATATTGCCAGAGGTATAGTCAGGGTTTTCCATGCCTATGACACACTCTGATGTTATAACACCATGCAGTAACATTGTGTCCCAGCTAGGGAGGTCACTGAGGCACCTGCATGCTCCTGGGACCACACTAGTGAGGGTCAGTTGCTACAGCACTCTGTGGGTGGTCAGCTACTTGACTGACTATGGAGCAGCTGCAGCTACTGTCCTGGCTGGGGAGGTCTCTGGGGTACCTGAGCAAACCACTGAACTTCTCATTGAGAAAATCACTGAGACACTTTGCAGCTAGCTGGGCAACCTTGCCTGACTGACTGCAGAGTTGGAGTGTAGGTGTGCACTCGCACCCTCGCTCCATTTCACACCTGTGGTATGAAACACCAGGTGCTACATTGGTACTATGGCAGTGGCATACCTAGACTGGGGCTGAGGCACCCCTGGCCCTGGATTCCACAGGGCATGGAGGGGTACCAAATCACCCTATTCCCCAGACTCGTGCCCTGCAACAGCATGGCCAGGCACTGCCCCTGTTACGTGGCCCCTCCTTACTGACTCCCAGCGATGCTAACGTAGAAGGGCTGAATAGGGACCACCTCCCCAGCACATGCACTCACCCATCCTCAGACAAGTGCTCATTCTTGAGCCATGCAGACGGGTGGCTCATGGAGCTTTCCTTGCCTGGGTTTGGGTGGCTGTAGGGATGAAACACCCAAGCCCAGGCAGGGAGTACTCCTCAAGCCACCTACCTGCCTTGCTCAAGAATGAGTGCTTGTCTGAGGGACCTCCCCCAGTGCATGCTCAGGAAGTGGCGGGGAGCAGGGGGCAGCCCTGTAAGCCAGGGGGCATAGTGATGCCACTGTGCTATGGGTGCAATCCTAACCCAGGCTGGCACAACTCAGTGGTTTTCCTTTTCCCATGATGATGTAGGGAAGCAAGCGCATGTCTGTGCAGTGGACTAACCCTCCCCCTAGAGTGGTGCAGCAGTGGCTTCTGGCCTATATGTGATATCCCCCGCTCAGCACAAGACTAATGCCAGGCTTAGGCAGGCCAAAGTGGAGGATAGGATTGCCGTTTATGTCTCTGAATATTGCTCAAACAGTTATATACTTCTTTTGCACAGCCATGAGAATTAGAATCCTTTTTTGTTTTTGTTTTTTAAAAGTACTATATAAAATAAAAGAAGAAATAGAAAAAGTCATGTTTCTTAGGATAACATTTGCCCCAGAATAAAAAGTATCTCATACAACTTTGGGGTATGTAGAGTATACAGAACTCTTGGAATAGTGCAGAGGGCAGACTACTCACCTGAACATCTTGGGAATAAAACAGGAGACTTCTTATACATCTTACTGTGTCCCTGGAAGATTTTCTGCTTTTCATGCATTTAAATAAAATATGTATTGTTTGCATTGATGCTTTCATTCTTGCCACTTCTTTTAAACTTGCATTTCTTCTGCTTTGTGTTTCTGTTTTTGCCTTTGTTCTGATTTGGATACGGCTTTCCATCTTCTGAAGAGAGTCTTGCCTTTTATAGCTTCTGTAACTCCACACATACACTGTGCTGACCTTCTTCTGGACCCGCCGATGCTTTTCCACTTGACATCCTTTTCTTCAGCATTCTTACCCAGCTTTGGTTGTTGTGTTTTTAAATAACTTCCATGCACTTTGGAGAGATTTGACCCTCTTGCCTTTCCTTTTCAGATTCTTTCTGCTCAGCTTCTTTTGATGAAATTACTGAAATTGATTCAAAGATATTCAAAGATTTCATTGTCCATTATTAACTAAACGAGTAGGCATATGTAAGAGAAAACAGATGTTTTCTGTATATATAGAGAAAACAGATGTTATGGCAAATTTATGACACCTGCGCCAGAGCTCAGTGCTGGTACTGCAACCCTTTAAGATTGGACCTGCACGTATAGTGACTGAGGGTGCAATCCTAACTAGTGCAATGCACCCATCACCCCCTTCCCATGGTGGAGTGGGGAGCATGTCTGTGCAGTGTTCTAACCAGCACCCACAGAAGTGCCTTATGACACTTATGCACCCCCAGGCCAGCATTTATGGTGCTGTGATTTATGCTGTCCTAACTGGGAGATAGGATTGCAACCACATTCTTTAGCTACTTTCTCCTGATTACATACAACATGCTCCAGCTCCAGATAGGACCATCCCTGAAGACCCTTCAGAAATTTTAATTATTACTCTACAGTAGCTGTGAAACTATTGACAAGACTATTCATTTCGGTCATGCATCTGTTATTTTGGCTGCTTTAGCTTCTTGCTTGTTTTGGGTCTGAGTCAAGATTCTGGTTATTATTTTTTTAACTCTTAGGGTGCAATCCTGACTTGGGCCAGAGAGAATGGCCCAGCTAAGCTGATCTAAGTTAGGCACTTTCTCAATGGCTGTCCTCATTATGTGGATTTGTCTATTGTGTGAGGTCCCTGAAGGCAATTTCATTTCAGTAGACGTCTTTAGCCTACTGTAAATAAGTCTGCCCTGTTTACAGAATACAGACAATCCCTCTGCATCCACCAGGGAGATGTTCTTGTTTTTACTATGGATACCCAAAATTGTGGATAGTACTTAAATTTCCCCATCACATTCATTACTTGTCATTGCAAATGTTTTGCAAAAGGAAACAATCATACAGAGGACCAAAATTAGCATTAATGGTATCTCCCGAGGGCCAGAGTCCAATTCTATGCATGTCTACTCAGAAGTTAGTCCCAATATAGTCAATGGGGCTTAGAGCACCCATGTCTACTCAAAAGTAAGCCCCATTATATTCAGTGGGTCTTATTCCCAGGAAAGTGTCTTTAGGATTGCGGCCTCATTCCCAGGAAAGTGTGGCGGAGGAAGCTCTCAGGGGTCATACGCAATGGCAAGCCGGGCTGCATTCAGCCCGCAGGACTTGTGTTTGACACCTGTGATCCACACTCATATTTGCTACAGGAATATTAAGGGAAGCAACAGCGGGAACACTAACAATAAGTGAAAGAGAAAATAGTGAGACTCCACTTCATGTTAGCATTCTTGCTGTTGCCTTCTCTAGCATCACTCTAGAAGTTATTAAGTTAGGTTTTCTCTGTCTGCTTCCTTTTCCAAAAAGTGTCCTTTTGCAAAGTGTCTGCAAAGAGATAAGTCATGAGTTTAGTGGGGAATTTGAGGACCATAGGTAAGTAAAATAGCACATATGGGATCCTCATATATGGAAAGTTTACACTACTTTGAAAAAAGTCTTTCCTATGTAGTTTTGTGTTTTTACTTGTTCATTGTAAATCATCTTGAATTTTTTTTTTAAATTCCATTTTGTCATTGCTTTCATCTGAGCTTAGATATTTCTTTATCTGTCCTCTGTTACTAAGGAACTGTTCTGAAATACATCGGATGTGATTGCATGTGTCAGTCCTGAATTGCCACATCTCTTCATTTGCTTCTCATGGTTGATATATAATCTTGTACTATTGCCAGACAACCAATGGCAAATTGCCTATGGGATAGCCCCTTCTCCAACAATCTATTAACTAGAGGGTCCTCAAACCAGATTTCATAGCAAAGTAGGCAGATGACTATATGTCTTTATATATTTTACAAAACAAAAGCTCTTCCCATGCCTCATTAGCAAACATTACTAGTCTATCATGATGTCTGAGTACCTGCTACCCAATGAATAACAGATCTCCCATGAGTTGATTTTTAAAAAAACCAGCTTTCCTCTTGGTATTATAGTAATAATGAGGCTTGGCAGCCATGTTGAATTATAATACAAAAGCCAGGAGTGCAGGGGATATTCAGAAAGAACATTCTGTGTACAGATTCTTCTCTCTATCAGGCCATCTCCAATGGGGATCCCTTGCCAGATATGCACAGATACGCGCAAGTCTCCGAGCTGTGAATTATTAGTTCCTGTCATATAGTCTGAAAGAAGCACTCCAGGGGGTTAGAGTGACTCTGATAAAAATGCTAATTCATTATGTGGTGAAAGTCGGAGAAGGATGGATTTGAGAGTTTAAAAAAAAATAAAACCCCAAACCTTCTGCAGTTAAGACAGAAGAGTTAAGGTACTTTGGGAAGCCACCAGGTAACACTTTTCACATCGCCTTTAAGGCAGAAAAGAGAGGAATGATTTGTCTCGCTGGTGGTTTCATCTCTGTGAATATTTAAGCTGGGGATTGGCAAACATTTTTACAGTAAGCTTGTTTGGTTGTTAAGATTTCTTTGCAGTCGGAAAGGATAAGAATGTGTTAAGGGCTGGCTTTGTGTGTACCTGTGCTTGGAAGGGTAGCAGATTTTTCCCAGCTAGTAATGCACGTGACAGCAGCATTGACTGTTTTGCTGGTCTTTGAAGTGTCAGTTCTACTTGCTCCCGAATCTTGATGTATTCATAGTGTGCCCGTCTGTGGAAGCCTTTGTATCCTTTGGCTTGCATGTTGTTTGTGTTCTGACAGGCTTGTATTTCCTTGCGTGGTTCAGCATGCAAGAGGTGTCTGGTCACCCAGCCTACAGTGGCAATCCCTGTCGGTAAGAATTTAAAATGCTAGAAAGGGGCATGTTGCTTTATTGCTGAACGTGTACACACACTCACACACAGTGTAAAATGCATTCATATAGGAATTTGAGAGTTATGCTCCTAAAAAAAAAAATTCATCTGATACACTCTGCAGTAAGTCTTGCACAATGCGTAAGAAAGACAGGATAATAACGGATAAACAAGTATAACTATAATTATGCGGGAAAACCGACAGTGCAATCCTAATCCCTTGTTGGGCTTGTATAAGTGTCAGCATAAGTCCCATGCTGGTCGGAGATGTTGTGAAAGGCACTTCTGAACCACTCCTAGGGAGTTAGTCCAGTTTACAGATATGTGCCGGCATCCCCAAGCCATTGCAGAAATAGGGAAATGTGTGAGTTGCACTGGCCTAAATTGGTTAGGATTGCACCCTGACTGGTATGCAATTAATGTGGACAAATACATCTTTGAATGGTGGATCACCATTATGTTTTCCAGTTTTCACCCTTATATTCTGCAATTTTTGACATTTTGAAACAAGGGATAACAATGATTTATTCTCATTTCTGAATATCTTTATATATCATGTCATGATTATGGTTAATATTGCACATGAAGCATTTCCTTTCAGTGTATCCACAATTTAAAAAAAATCAATTAATCAATTTGTATTGCAGTCCTATGGACGCTTACCTAGAAGAAAACCCACTTGAACGAAGTGAGACTTCTGAATGGATATCCATATTGCAGTGATAATTATTTTTAAAAGTACCCGATCCTTTCAGGAATAAACAGAGGAAGGTTTTGCATAGTGCAGTTCAATGTGATGTTAAATTGCTAATGACTTTTTTGTCAAAATGTGTTTTACACACAGCTGTGTCTCAAGTCAAACATGAACCCTGACCAATATATATTGCCCATTACTTATTAATATAATCAATTGATAGAGTCAATGATGAGGAAAAATAGGGGTAAATCTTTCTTTAAACAGCAAGTCACGTGTAATTAAATTTTAGGACTTCATAAAAATGTTGAATATCGAGGGAAATACAATTTTAATTGAATAATCATTAAATCAAAGCACTCGTGCATAATGCTGATAGTAGCACATGAATCACAGATATCTATGCTCTGAATGCTATGTCATTTTTAATTACTACTCAGATGAAGCATTCTTTAATGATTACCCTCTTTCTTTCCCTGACTATTTCTAACAAATTCTAAATACTGTAGATAGATAGATAGATAGATAGATAGATAGATAGATAGATAGATAGATAGATAGATAGATAGATAATGTGCCCACATTGAGAAAAATGCAAGAACTTAACCTTACAGCTCCACCTTAGAACTAAGATGCAGAAAACATGTCAATAAAAATGTTTCCCAGACGAGATCATTCATTCATTCATTCATTCATTCATTCATTCATTCATTTATTCATTCATTCAATACCTTCGCATCCTGCCTTTCCACTGTTCAGATGTTCAGAGAAGAAATTTCTGGGGATACTTTTTAGTCTACAAATAAGAAGGATCAAGATGTCATCCAAACAAGCAACTGTTGAAAAGACCCATATTTAAATCTTCTCTGCAGTTCACGTATGCATTCATAACAGAAACAGCTCAATCCTATATTTCCCCTCTCCCTTTTGATGTGGCAGTACCAAAATGGCTACTGCTGCAGCGTGCAGGGAGGCAATCATAAGGATCTCCTTTGGATAAGGGAAGATTTGTTCCCTTAACCAGAGGTAAACCTCAGCAGTGCAGAGGAGGTCTACTTGGACATGTACTAGCAAATTCGCTCACCTAGGTTTTTGTGAAACTGTGCTGTGGGACTGGGTTCAGAAAAGATGCTGGGATTCAAAGGCCACTGATGCCACCATACCTGTTCTCTTCCTGGACCTGATCCACCCTGCCCTTTTCACCACCCCAATCCCCTGCAGGGGAACAAGAAGCACAGAAGTAAGTAAGGTTTTACTAACTTCTTCACATGTATCCTGGTTCTCTGTGGTCTCCTCCAATCTCTGGCTGGCAAATGTCGAAGAACCTTCTGGGATGGGTCTAGCCTAGGACAGGAGGCTTATGATTTGAGGTGCACTGGTGCGGCCAAGATCCACTCTCCTTCCATCTCAGTCGACGCTTGCCACCAGTTTACTTATGGTGCTGGTTAACCTACAGGCTGCTGTCACTCATGCACAGATTTCTGGACCTTATACTGGTGGCAGCTCTCCACAGAATAGTGGAGTGGCAGACCATGCAATATAATAGCATATCACAATATCTACCATCATATTGCATGGATAGAATTGGGCCATTTAAGTAATTAAAGTTAAAAGTAATTAAAATTAAAAGAATTTATTGAGAACAGTGCTCCAGTTCAATCACCACCACCCCAGAACTCTTCTTATGTGAGGTTGGCGCATTCATTCATTCATTCATTCATTCATTCATTCATTCATTCATTCATTCATTCAATACTCCTCCTTTACCAAAATAATGCAATTCCCAAGACAGCTTACATAGCTCTTTAATCATTTTTGTCTACACAACAACCCTGTGAGGTAGGTAATTGTTCTGCAGGCATCTCATAGAATTCTTCTTGTCCAGGTGGAATCCTTCACAGCATGGTCATCATCATATCTGACATCAGGGAATGTCTTCTAAGCTTCAAGCAGGAGCAGTTTTCACGTCAGCCAAGCTGTAAACAGTGATACCTCTGGCTCTGTTGTCTCATGACATCTTTATCAAATTTCAGTCTCCCATCCACGAATTACCCAGGTCTTTTTCTGCTTAGCATTCTTTGGCAGCCCTTTGCTCAATCACCAGATCACATGTTTCTGCTACCAATACCAATTACTATCAGTACCAATTAATATCAGTACCAATTTATCATAATTGGCTGAGCCTCTTTCCTTGTCCTTCCTGTTCCATAACTGCCCTTTGCCCACATCTGTCAGAACCACATCAACTTCTTTAGCCAAAGGAATAGCAAAAACAACACTTTGCTGCCCATTTCCTGGGCCGTACTGGGAAATCCCTTCCGATAAATGGAAAGGCAGAGGGATCAACTGGGATCAGAGCTTTTACTGTTCCTTGATGTGATTTGAGGTGCAAGATCAAAAAAGGATTTTTAAAGTTTAAGTGCTAAATTGGCTGTCTTGGCTAAGACAGGCGGGGCATGTTGCCAGCATCAGTCTGGCATGGGAGGCTTGACAAAAAGGCTTCCTGAGATGGAGGGCAGAATGGAGCAGTTTATATATAGTTTCCCTTTCTGGCTTGAGTTTGTGGCTGAGTGTACAATACATACTAATGTAGCTGGCATGACAACAAGCAAATGACACTCAGCCAATGCAGAATGTGAAAAGAGCTGTCACCAATTTCCTGTCCAAGTGGAAATCATTGCAGAAGAGGAATTCCACATAATTTGCACACAATACTGTGTTTTACAATCCTTTTTGAAATATAGTGTTGATGCAGCCACGATGCAACCCAGAGGTGAAGGAACAAACATTACCTAACTTTGAGGAGGCCTATGTGATTGTTTTATCACACAGCAGGAGACTGCGTATGCCCCATTGGCATAGCATTAGAAAGTTCCATTGGATTGGGCCCTGTGATGTCCAGCTGAGAGTAAACTGACCCTACTATAAGGCAATATTAATATTTGTTTTCTTGCCTTGTAAGAATTCAGGATTGTAATTTTTTAAAAGCTCAGTATTTTTTTACAGTGCCTTTTAAAAACCACAGAACATAAATTTTTCCATCCAATCAAAATAGAATCTGGACTGAAATAGGGTAGAGCATGTCATCGTACTGTGCTTCAGGGTTTTTTCCTAATTAATTTGAAACAGGAAATCAAATGGTCTGTGCCTATTAGGTATGAATAAATTTACTGCATGCACTTAAGATCAATTAAACTAAACAACTTTCAAATCAACCTGGCATAAATTATCTATAATGGAATATTAACCTGATGATTTATTGGTGAGGCATTGCTACCACACACGATTGTAGATGCACATGCTATAGAAAGGCATATGATACTATCTAATTCATGAACTGCAGTGTACTTGATCTTTGTTTCTACAATGGTGGTTTTAATTTCCTTACAATGGTGGCTCAAATTAAAAAGTCAGTTACTTCTGAGATACCATGTGCTTATAATGAAGAGCATCTTGTCAAAGCAGCAATCAGTTTCTAAAAATCAATTTCTTCTGCTACAGCAAAATTGCCACCTTTGTTTTGTTCTACCCACTTTCATCTAATACAATGTGCACATTTTGTGTGTGCGTGCGCGATCTTCCTAATAATTGAGAGTGAGCGCCACCTCTTCCTCTAGTACTATTGGAAGTATAAGAGAGAGAAAAGGGCCAATGCTGACCTTAATTCGTCTGCTTAGTTATCCCCACCAACCTGCTTAGGAAGGCAAGGAATTTGATGATCCAGTTTGCCCATCCTTTCCATACCTACTACTCCAGCACTGCTCTAGCACAGCTTCCTTCTTCTGCACTGTCCATGTGACATAAATAGCACATCTGAACATAATGAGAGTACACCATGTCAAACAGGATGGAGCAAAGGAAGGTAACAGAAAGGGGCACATGCTTGAGGTTTTAGGTGGCTCCATATTACCAGGGGTGGCATCATTGGAATCCATCAGTCTTGAAAGACTATGGTATTGTGCTCGATGCTGTATGCAAAGCACGAAGGCCTGGGTAGATTAATATGGAGGATAGGCTGTTACCTAAGCAGCAAATCCCCCCTCTCCACGCCACTGAAATAGTCCAATGGAAAGGCAGAGCTGATATGATTAGTTCCAGCTTAACCGCAGAACTGGGCTAAGAACAGGAGCTCACCCTGTCTTGTGGGGACCCAGGTCTCGAACCCTGACCTTCTGGTAAACAGGCACAGTATCTTAACCACTTGCGCCACTGCCCTAATTAAGGCCGCAGAATTCTCAACTCACATATTAGAAGAGTCTGGCTTGATTAATGTTTTGGACATACAAGTTGAGCTACAGCCACACATAAAACCTTGGCTTTTGATTCAAAACGGCCTCAAACGTTATTTCTCAGGGATGCGGATTCCACCAGGCTTTAGAAGGAATTACTCTGACAAGATGAATTATTTCTAAGACAGAGTGTCTGAGACAGAGGAAAATGCTGTTTTCTTTTCAGGGTCTAAGCATAAATAGCAGCCAGTCTTTGAATGCCCCATAGATACAGACCCCAGCAAAGGTGCAGGAGGATTTAACCCCTTGTTGAACCCCAAAGATGTGTTTCGACAGTGTTGGCTCTTTGGCCTTGTAGTAGGAATGAGCATTGCTTTTAGAGTCAGTCATGACTAGCAGAGTAACCTGTGGGGGAACATCTTTACTGTTACTTTTTATTCTCAAACACATGTAGACTGTTTTGCAAAGACAGTCTTTGTTATGTTATCTTTGTTATGATTTCCTCCACTTGACTTTTTGTGATTAACAGATAAGGTTGATATTTTGAACAGACTGGACATGCAATTTACAGCTCACTGCAGTCATTTCTGCCCAGTTGCTGTGCATCATCTTGGTTTATTATTAGTATTTTTTATCAGGCAGAAAGCTGGAAGGCGTTGGGATGGGTGCCTGATGATATACAGCTCCACATCCCAACTTTTGACTCTGAATCATTACTGTGTGAAACTAGACATGGTTAGGATTGTGCTCCTAAGGTACCATTTTCTGTCTTTATTTTTGCCCCCTCCAAAGACAAGAGATGGCCATCGAATGTTTTATTGTTTTATTGCTGGTAATGATTTTGTTTTACAGCACTTCTCTCTTGTTTGCTGTCAGCATCTTGATAACAGGTGCTCCTCCTTCCTCCAGGATCTCCTTGTTGAACTGTAGCACATTAATATTGATAACTGCGGCAGAGAAAGTCAAAGGAAGTGGTATTTATCTTCTTTAGCTGCACACCTTCTCTCCCCTAATAGAGAGATGCATGTTTTGCAGAGAAATTTCCCCTATTTCTGTCAAATGTAAATAACAAATGGCTAGTGATGGTCATAGAGAGGACACCATTGTCAATGCCAGAATGCATGCTGTTCTTGCAGAAAGTGACTAGTATCAATGGTAAAAATATAAGTTTGTGTAGTGGTGCCTCTGGCTGCTCCTGTCTGCCTGGATCTGAGCCACTTTAGGAGATGGCTTAATTCCAAGTACAGGCATGCCTCACTTATTGGATGGGATAGGGACCTTAGTAGCATCCAAAAATAAAAAACCAGAGAAGTGGAACCCAGTCTTTTTCAGCTTGCATATGCAAAATGGTGACAAAAAGACAGACATAGGGCAAAATCCAGAGTAACTACAGGGAGTTCTTGCTCCAGTGTAAGAACAACTTACTCGGGATTCCAATATGAATTTCCCATAGGTTTTAACTAGGTGGTACAGTAACTACGGGTGCATGTAAAGTCTCTTATGTGCTCCCGTAGTAACTCTGGATTTGGGGGATACTGTGTTTACTCAAATATAACATTTTTCAGCTGAATTCAATCTCTAAAATTAGGGTGCGCATTATATTTGATGTTAATTAGAATGGAGTAAACAGTATTTTGATTATAAGTGCAGGGTGCGCATTATATCTTATGGTGCATTATATTTGAGTAAATATGGTATCACTTGCAAAAAACACATATTTATTAAGCAGGCCTCCGTCAGTCTTGAAAGACTATGGTATTGTGCTCAGCGTTGCCTACCCTGCATGCAAAGCACGAAAGCCTGGGTTGGATTGTTATGGAGGATAGGCTGTTACCCAAGCAGCAAATCCCCCCCTCCACGCCACTGAATTAGTCCAATGGAAAGGCAGAGCCAATACGATTGGATCCAGCTGGCATCACAGAGCTGGGCTAAGGACAGGAGCTCACCCTGTCTTGCAGGGCCGACCCGGGTCTCGAACCCTGGCATGCTGGTTAACAGGCACAGCGTCTTAACCTCTTTGTTAGCACATAGCTAAAATACATAACAAATTACAGTAAAATGAACAAAGGCATGTGTGGGCAATGAATGTTTTATGTATTTGAATGATTATTATTTACTGAAGAAATTCAGTAAATAACCAAATGCCAAAACATTTGATCACCATGGAATATGGAAATCAACATCAGGGATGATAATTTTAGCCTTTAGACTGGCAGAGAGAGAGAGACTGAAAGAATGAAGCATGTGTCGCATATGTTGAATGAATGAGTCGTGAGTATAATTGAAAGGTCTTGAAAGAGTGGAACCATCAGAAAACAAACTGTCAGAAGATGGAAGACACCTGTGGACCCATCAGGGCTGTGCTTGCCTTACTATGGGGAAGGTGATATGCTCCCACTTCCCTGCAGTAGCACAACAGCGGCCGCAATCCATGCACTGGATACAGTGCAGGAAAGCCACCCTGCCTGTTCCAGCGTAAGTGGGGATTGCATTGCCCGCCACTCAAATTTCTTATTGCAGCCAATATACAATATGCACATCTTATGCACATCCTAACGGATGTTGAACAAAGCAGCAAGTAGCCCTTTACAGAGTTCTGCATGTATGCCAGATGGGACTAAGGGAGCTCAATAAACACAAAAGGAAGACTTTCCTCTCCACAAACTCTTTTCATGTGCAGAGCTGCCACACTAGAGCAACATCTATACAAGTAAAAGGACCTGCTAAAAAAAAACGTCAAAGGACTCAGCAATAAAGGACATTTGCAATAAAGACACAACTTTCAGAAACTTCAGGCTGCTATTAAGAGCTAAAAGGCAATTGATAGGCAAGGCAGAAATTCAGAACATATGAAGTTTTTATAAATAACATCTAAGGGTAACACTGTCATTCTGTTATCTTAAAAAGTGTTCATCTGTTTTAATGGACTTTTTCACAAACTACTCCATTTTCTGTACTGTTCCTTTGTGAAGAAAAAAAACACCATGATTTTTTCCCCCAACAAATCCTGTACATATTGTACATGATTTGTACTTCCTTTGTGAAAAAAGTAGCATGTATCAAATACAGCAAGTACTCCAGAGTCCACACTTCTAGATACAAAAGTGTTCTTGTGCTGTGATCTCTCAGAATAGTTTTATGATGTCCCTTTATTAGTTGATTGAAGAGGTTTGGAAATGCCAGGCAGGGGATGGTTCTTTTTTGCCTGCCACCATTAAACCAATCAAAGAACTTATAAAATTTACGTTCTGCCTTGAGAAAAAGGTAGTTGTGTGACAAATTCCTTCTGATCGTTATACCCCATTCTGAACAAGATTATTTTTTTAATGATAAATCGATGCTAAGTTATAGGAAACGGGCAAAGGAGACTTTTCTCAGTGATTCACTCTTGTGAAGGTCTGTTTGACATAAGGATCAATCAGGAGTCAAATGTCAGCAGAGGGACCCAGCAAGGCATCAGCTGGTTATTCATGCTCAAGTGACTCAATGCAACATAACAATATTGGGAAGTGAAATGCTGCTTTTATTTTAGACACTCACACACATAGCTTTCTTTCAGCAGCTGTGACCCAGATCAAGTGAGGTCACTTCTTGATCAGGAAGAGCCCCGGTGGGATACAAAACATGTTGGCTTCTGAATCCTTTGAAACAAAATTGAAACATCAAGAACACAGGGTAGAAATGTTACACAATTGTCCTACTTTCTAAAAAACATACAATTTATCCATTTTTTAAAATAAAGATGTTCAAATATGGTAATCCCATTTTGATATAGATCTCAGGCAACAAGAGGGAAAGGTTGAGATGCCAAAGCGAAGTGTGGCAGAGAAATTCAGAAGGGGCGATGCAATTAATACTTAGCATTGTTACACAGTATAAAAATGAACGACGTTTCCAAGCAGAGTCAGAACCCTGTTCCTAAGATACCAATATGGTTACTGTTAGGAGAGCTGCAGTTGATTTTAAGACAAAGAAAGATTTGACGTTTTAGGATTTAGGCTGCAATCCTAACAACATTTTCCTGGGAGTAAGTACTATTGAAGACAATGATGGAGCCCATTTTGGTATGTAGGTCGATGTTTTATATCCCATCACTAGTAAAAAACAATAAAGCATCTTGGAAGCATGTAGTACACAAAAAGGTTGATAACACTGGTTAATTAAAAGAAACAACAATAAAGCTATAATTGGTTTCACAATGAAGACTGTAGAGATGCTGGAAAAGTCGTCATGAAAATATATCTGGTTTTCATCCAAAGATGGCCAGAAACAGAGCTTGCCTAACCGTCTGCGGAGAGAGAGAGAGAGAGAGAGAGAGAGAGAGAGAGAGAGAGAGAGAGAGAGAGAGAGAGAGAGAGAGAGAGAGAGAGCAGGCTTGGTCCAAGAGGAAGGGGTGCTTGAATATGAGATTGGACAAACCTATAAATAAAAGACCATCATGGGTTACAAGCCATGATAGACATGTGAACAATTCTTTTTTATTTCTATTTTTTGCTTTTTAAAAATGTAGGCAGTTCAGAATGCAAGATGCAGGGATGGGCCCAAGGTTGCACATCTCTTGATGTCTTGTGTGCTCCCTAAGGCATTTGGTGGGCCATTGTGAGATACACAAAGTTGAACTACATGGGCCTTTGGCCTGAACCTGTGGGGTCTGTTCTTATCAGGGTGACTGTATTTCCCCCTTTTCCAGGACATGTTCTTGATTTCAGCCTTGTGTGAAAAAAATCTTCATTGTCCTCCGTTTCCTTGTGAGCAGGCAGCATGTAGCTTTCATAATACATTATGTAATAAATTATATTTATTTAAATATAGACTTAAAGGTAATAATATGTGATATACAGCCCAATACTATTCATTTCTCCTTAGAAGTAAGTCCCATTGTATTCAGTTGAGCTTACTCCCAGGAAACCATGCATAGGATTGCACCCATAATGTTTAAATTAATGCCATGAAAGCAAAATACCTGAGTGTTTTTAGGTTTTATTTTATCATGTTCTACCTTTCTCTTGGGTGTCCTACATTTTGGGAGTTCTTGTCTCTTTTTTGAATTATGACATATGGGCTGCAATCCTCACTCTGAGTTAGGCCAGCTCAAGCCCTGGCACAAGTCCCATGCTGGACTGGGAGTGTGACAAAAGTGCCATAAAACACTTCTGCGCCACTCCTGGGGAGGGTTAGGGCAGTGCATAGACATGCACTTGCCTCCCTACATCACCACAGGAACTGGAAGACCCATGAGTTGTGCCAGCCTATGTTAGGATTGCATCCATGATAATCCAGATTCCTATATTCTGTGATGCTTTAAGATCTGGTTCCAAAACTAAATTTGAAGGGTTTGCCTCTCCGTAGTGGAGAGGAATTCAGACCTCCATTTCATTTCAATTTCCAAACCTAGAACAGCACTTCTTTTTAGAAGCATGCAGAACAATTACTATAAAAACCGATTTCTATCTATCTTTAAACTACAAGTTCTGTTTAACATGATGTTTCCATTGAGCTTCCAGTAAAGTGGAATGCTTTGCCTTGGCTGTTGTGTTTTGCCAAATACCAAAGTTAAATTTCCCCAGAAAGCCAAACTTGTCAATATGGCAATTTTAACTGATAATGTCATCCTATTGAATATGTCAGTGCCTAAAGCTATTTTGGGGATTGAGCTTCAGTGGCCTCTGTTGGTTATGAGACTGCATTATGGTAATTTAATTCATAGATTGGCTTCCTGGAATCCTGTACATTGTGTGCAAACTCGGCCATTCAATTTGTGGCTTTGCAGCAATGTCGAAGATTTATGCGGCTTATTGATCTTGATCAAACTGACCATATTTTTAGATCCACCTTTCCTGCAGTTTCTTGAAGATGGCACTAGAATTGTGCACAAGGAATAACATCACTAAAAGAGTAATATATTAGATATAATTTTCTTGCCAGGTTAACTGGGATCCCTTATCTTGGACCAGTCTACTCCATTTTCCCAGTTTCCAACTCTCTCTCTCTCTGTCTCTGTCTCTCTCTCTCTCTGTCTCTGTCTCTCTCTCTCTGTCTCTCTCTCTCAACTTCAACTACCTCACAGGCTTGTTGTGAGGACAAGGAGGCAAGAAACTCTGTTCACCACCCTGAGCTCCTAGGAAGAATGTTGGTATCATAAAAATGTGGAAAAGTCCCATACCTCCACTAACAGTGGTCTACACATACAGTTTTATCACCTGGTACATTTTCAATATAAAGGAAATGTTTTATCATTCATATTTCCCCAATGTTGTGGAAGAGCCATGTTTAAATTAGGATACAGAGAAAAGAGTAATTTCTTTATAATATAGAAAATATAAACTTATAATGGCTGATGAAGCTAATACTTTAGTATTAATGTAGAAACTGTAATGGACAAGTATACCCCTATACTTTTATACTGTTTTAATTGTGTTTTATAGTTTTAGTTGTATTTTATTGTCATTGTTTTGTTGATTGTTAGCTGCCTTGGGTGCCCTTTGGGGAGAAAGGTGGAATACAAAGCTAATCAATCAATCAATCAATCATTCAATCAATCAATCAATTGGTGGGGATTCCATTCTGGAATCTCCCCATAGATATATTAATCTGTAGATATGAGGGGATACCCACACTCTCCAGAGGAGAGGGAAACTGTGCTCTCCTCACCACCAGAGGGTATTCTGAACCCAAAAGAGTCCCTGCACATCACCCTGAGATCCGTACAAAGCTCAGAATTACTGTAGGTAGCAATTTTTGGATAATTATAATCAGACATATAATTATATATGTCTTTTAAGGCATAAGGAGGCTCAGGAAAGCCTTCCGGGGCATACATGCAGAGAGCCTCAGACCCAACCTGTTGTTAACTAAAACCTTAGATATGGAACCTGTGGATATGGGGGCACCCCTTTAGTCAAAAGATGAGCATGCACATCACAATATCAACAGCTCATATTCTGAACCTGAGATAGTTCTGGATCATCACACTCATTCCTGGAGTGTAAATCTGGAGCTTGTCACATGGAGCACGTCATACACTTTTCTAATCAGGAATTGAAAAAATATTTTGTAATGAATTGAATACAAATTGGCTTTAATCCAGAAAATCTGGATAAATCTCAGGATATCCTGCAAACTAAGAAAATATATTTTTTCAGTCTTTAGCAGAAATCATAATGCAATTGTTCCAGGGTTCATGCTGGGAAGCTGATAGATATGGTGGCTCCCCTTTTCTATTATAAAATATCATGTTGGGAGTGGAAGATGAGCAGCAGAACTGTGGCAAGGACAAAATTCTTACACCCCAACCTGTCATTGCTGTACTTCACATTGAAATGCATTCCTGTGCCAGACAAAATTGCATGCAAAGCAGTAGGTTTATGCGTGTTTTGAATCCATAGAGGAGAAGAAAATGGTTTTTAAACTGACAAAGAAGCTGAATATTTTTCACGGCAATGGCAAAAAGTTATTCTTTTAATCTGGTCAAACAGGATGTGCCTGTAAAATGCAAAATATATATACTGGCTTAGAGCAACAAATATTGAGCTTTTATGGTTTTATGATTGAAGTTTCTCTGACAGCCATTAAAGTGAATGTTAATATATCTCTAGTATTCATATGTTCTGCCATTGTCTACAAAAATGCATCTGGACTGTCGGTGCATTATAAAAAGTGCTGGCAAATTTATAATGTGAATACCTTTTACCAGTAAAATCTAAATTTAAATGAAGGTAGTTATACAATAGAGGGGGAGAATGTGAAGAATTTATGTCTCTAGGACACAGAATATATATGGTAAAGTACTAGCAATTTGTCTCTGATACTCAAATTGAAATTACACTATCCTGTATTTTAACATTACATGACTAGTGATTTGGGGCATAATCCAAAACAGAGCCAGAGTCTGCACTAGGTGTTGTAAAAGTGCAGGGTGACCATATAGAATGGAGAATGGAGTGACTCTACCTTTTACCATTGCATGGAAGAGGGAAATTTAGGTAGGTGCTGCTTTTTAAGCCCTTCTATGTTGAGCTACACCTGGCTAAATTCACTCTTCTATGCAGTGCTAAAAGGTAGATGCATTCTGTCCTTTCTATATGGTCATCCTGCAAGTGTGCCGTAATGCATGTCTGAAACACCCTGCAAAGAGTCAGCATTGGTTTTGGCCCAGGATCAGTTGGCGATGAACCAGCACCAGCTGGATGCCACTCGGAAACAGCTCTGGGAAACATTGAAGGGAAGCGATGGATCTTGGGTTTCTGGACTGGGGAGAGGGCAGGGTGAAGGCAGGGAGTGGAGGAAGTAGGGCAGAAGTGGGGATGGGTGGAGCTCTGTTATGCTGGATCTGGGGGTTTTGGAGATACCTGATGACGTTACTATAGGCCAAAAGGTCATAATTTTTACAAATAATTCTATCATATTATATATCATTTATGCATAATTCACAAAAGAATAGAATAAAAAAGTATTGAAATATATCAAAAGTCATAGCAAAAAAAAAGCAATTAGGTTGTGGATGAGGCATTGCCATACGCACCCATCTGGTGTGTTGCCATTCATATGGCATAGGAGGTGGTCATAACGGAAGTGGCACACTGGCCTCCTGCACCAGGTAACACAGACTACAGTGACATAACTGCCCATCATCCCAGTCTATCACCCCTGATGATTGCTTCCTCAACAGTAACATGTAGAGAGACCGCAAGAGTACTTCAACTTACACTCTCTCATATCACTGCATTGCAATGTGTTTACTCTTTTAATGCTTACATTCCTCAGTTTGGTCCCCTCTCTCCTTTCCATTCCTCATCCCACCACCCCACAGCAGGTAAAGTCAATATCTAGAATCAGAGTGAACATTTTTCACAAGTAATTGAGGCTATTGCAGAAAGGGTGAGCTATTTTTAACCTTCAAACACGGGTGGTGGCATAGTTAGGTTAAAGAAGGATGATTTCAGTTTGCATATATCCATTATTTGAATGGAAAATCTACAGCAGTTCAATAGAGCCCAAAATTATACCACAGTGATAATCGTTTCAAATTTGATTTAAATCAACAACAAATAGAGTGAAAAATTAGTTTCTTAATATTGACATGATCTCTACCTCCCCTATTTTATCTATTTCTACCCCCCTGGAGATTTGCCTTCATATTGACTTAGAGCACAATCCTAATCATGTCTACTCAAAAATAAGCCCCATTGTGTTCAATGGTGTTACTCAGTGATGGGCTTCAAAGAAATTAACAACCGGTTCTCTGCCCATCTGGTAGCCACTTTTAAATGGCTATTTTTAAACTTTATATGTACTATCTCTTGTTAACAACCGGTTCTATAGAGTAGGTGCGAACCTGCTGGCACCCACCACTGGTCTTACTCCCAGGAAAGTGTCTTTAGGATTGCAGCCTAAGGGTGCAATCCTAACCCAGGTCAGCACAACACATCGGTCTTCCCATTCCCATGGAGATGTAGGGAGGCAAGCACTTGTCTATACACTAGCCTAACCCTCCTTCAGCGCTTTTGTGACATTCCCAGGCAAGCATAGGACTTGTACTTGGATCTATACAGTCCTGAGTGGAGGTTAGGATTGCATCCTAAATTGTATATGTGAAATAAACACCATGGATCTCATGCAAAGAATAATATGGCAAGTTAAAATAATCCCTTCATAGCTCTCTAATCTTCATTAGGCTGTAATCTTTCTTCCACCCTTTCTGCATATCACTTGCGTCATTCAATTAACCATAGTTCAGAAACGTCCGTAACAGCTCTGTGAATGCTTCCTTTTTTGGCTGAGGGCATAATACAGTATTTTATCAGGACACTTAAATTAAATATGAACTTTCAAGTGTTAAATTCATGGAGGTGAGATCTATCAGCGTTTGATAACTGCTGTGGCGTCTTTATATGTGATGGCCATGTTTGCAAGCTGCGTACATCCCAATTGCTAAGAATTAGGATGGCTGTCAGAATTAGGTTGGCTGTCTCCATGTTATGCTATATGCTTGAGTGCTCCCTAGAAAGAACTTGCTGGTCACTGAAGTAGTCCTCCACTAGCAGCTCAGTTTGAATGGGTGTGCTGTATTCAGTAGCTGGGAGATGGATCTGGTGGCTACAGCAGGGAAAAAAGTACTTAAATCCTCTGTTCTGCAATGGACATGTGCTAATGATTTTGCTGGTGCAAATCTGAGGAGAAAAAGGAGTGGCAGACTGCTGCATAAGGGCAAAGAAATTGGTCCACTCCTTTGGCAATGGCTTTACCCAGTGGTGAGCTTCAGGAGGTTCTCACAGGTTCTATATAACCCTTTGCTAATGAGCGCCTGGTTCTGAGAACCTGTCACTAATGAGACATAGAACCTGTTGTTAATTTAGGTTATTAGGACATAGAACCTGTGGTTAATTTATTTGAAGCCCACCACTGGCTTTACCCCTTCCTGCATCCTGTCCACTCCCATTATGTCCCACACCACCCAGGATTGCCCCTTCTTAATTTCACCGGCCCTTGCCCTTTCCTCACTTCTCCCACCATTATACTGTCCCTTGACCTTTCCTCACTTCTCCCACCATTCTCCCACTTATCCCACCAACTACCTTCAGAGGGTTGTTTTAATTCCCCTGAAGTGGGTTAGCATATAAAGTTACCGTGTTCTTGGAAAGTTTATTTCTAAGGCTGCAATCCTAATCTCCAGTTAGGCTGGCTTAAGCCCTGGCATAAGTCCTGTGCTGACCTGCGGGTGTCACAAAAATGCCCTAAGTCACTTCTACACCACTCCCAGGTAGTATTAGGCCAGTGCACAGACATGCGCTTGCCTCCCTACATCACCATCACCTACATCATCGGAAGACCGATGAGTTGTGCCTGCCCAGGTTAGGATTGTGTGACTGTGTACAGTTGTCGCAAAAAACACAAATCTCATTTCCCCTACAATCCAGAGTAACTACGTGCACCTGTAAGAGACATTACGTGCACCTGTAGTTACTGCACAACCTAGTGAAAATCTAGGGGAAATTCATATTGCAATCCAGAGTAAACTGTTCTTACACTGGAGCAAGGACTCCCCAGAGTTACTTTGGATTTCATTTCTTTATACTTATACTTCTGATTTCTTTGCACAACACTTCAATGTTTTTTCTTCCTGTTGTTTGCCGGGTGCACTTGCAGTTCACTCCAAATTATGTGCTTCATTTGTCTGCAGTTTATACCATTCTCCAGATCACTAGTTTCACCATCAATTAATTTAATGGAAATATGTGATATGTCCTTTTAAATTGTACTTTCTTGCACCTCATAATATCATCTAGTACTGGATACTGAAAATTACATGCGCCAGGTCAAATGGATGAAAAGTGCCAAGTCAGGCTTTGAAAAGGATTCACTTGGAGATGTTTCTGCTTTATTCTTATAGTTAAGGAAGCTCTTGCCTACAGGCTTTGTAGAACTCCTCAAAATAATGACTCTTCTTTTAATTAATATTTCTGTTTATTTCAGGTTCTCTGGATCAAGCTGATGCCCTGCAAAAGGAACTCAGACTTATCTATGCTGCTGACCTACCAAACATAAACTGTATTTGGATAAAATTAATTGGATATATTCTTAATTGGATAAATTCTGTTTTAAAATGTCTTCAAAGAGGATCTGTATTTGATTGAAATCATATCACTGTGTTAAAACATGGCACATGAAAAAAGGGTTAACCCTTTCTTTCATGAGCCATGTTTTTCCTGTGGAAATTTCCACCCCTAAACTACAAAGAAGAGTTCCACCAGGTGAGGCTTAAGACTTATGTAGCCCAGGTTTCTATTCTTCACAGAGGCACAACAGGTGCCTCAGGTACCCATATTCTCTTTCATGTGGCATTGATATTTCCTACTTCTAGAATCAGGCTACATTTAACTAAGGTTTGTAACATGTGACAGATTCAGATATCTCCTACGTCTCGAAGCAGTAGGTTACATATACTCATTAAGACTTGTAACTTGTGATGGACATTTCCTCCAAAAATGTGTCCGATCCCTTTTAAAATGCATATAGGCTAGGTGCCATCTTCACATCCTGTGGCAAAGAGTTCTACAGATTAATTCCTAGGTAAAGAAAAATTTTCTTTTATCTGTGTCTCCCAACACAGCTTTTGTAATCATTTGGTTCTGGAGTTGTGAGAGGAATATAATTCCCTCTTTCCATCCAATGCATAACTTTATCTCACGGTGCAATCCTAATCCTTGGTTAGGATGGTACAAATCCAGCAGCACAAATCCCAGGCTGCCCTAGGAATGGATGGGTAGATCACATACACAAGGAATATTTATCATCAGGTGTAGTAGGCGAAATAGTTTCCTGTTTGAAATAAGAAAAAAAAATTATTTACGGTACCTCATCCTCTGTGATACTAAGAAAACTCAGAATATGCTCATACTGTAAACTGAAAATTTTTTTAAAACCTCAAAAACTTACCATTCTTTTTATTAAATGATCCAATATATGATCTTAATATACGATCTTAATTATCTTAATATATTGGATCATTTAATAAACAAAGTGATCAGTGGAAGAATATTTTCAGTGTTTATTAAGAAAATACTCTCTGGCTTCAATCTTAACTCCCAGGTATGCTGGCATATGTCCCGGCACTGGGACTTGATTGCAAAAGTGCTATAAGGCACCTCTGCGCCACTCGTGGGAAGGATCAGGTAAATGCACAGACATGTGCCAGTCTTCCCATTCCACCATGGGAATAAGGAATGGTTGAGCTGTGCCAGTCTAAATTGGTTAGGATTGCATACACAGTTTACAATTATAAACAACTTTTGAGTTCTCTTAGTGCCATAGAGGACAAAGTAAATGGTGAACATTTGGTGCATGTTAGGCAGCTGAACAATACACTGACTTCTAGAGTCAAAGTCCAACAGTTTTGTAGAGTTGGTGGTTTAAAACATCCCTATTCTCTAAATTAGATCTAAAAATAATTTGTATACTCTATAAATTTTTTAAGGATTCAAACAGGATATATGAGTTAATCAATGTTAGTTCGGTTGTCAGCTGTGATATATACACAGCACATTTACTGTTGAGTGGCTGCACAATGATGTGACATTACAAGACAAAGTGCCTGTCCATACCTGGGGTATATTATCATTAATCTCACATTGCTACTGTGGAGGAATACTTAACTACAAACTTTTCTTTTCCCATGAAATATACGTAAGTTTCATCCCTCTTATCTCTCAGTGTGTTCCTCTTTTATGGTAATTAATTACTTCCCTGTAAAACATTTTATTAAAATCTTTATTTTACAATAAATATAATTAGAGTCCCATATGTTCTTCAATATGCTATACAAGTCAACATCTCCCTTTCAGTTTTACATGTTTCACAACACAGTAACATAGCTAGGGGGGACAGAATGGTATGTACTGCAAGTGCCATAAGGCACTGTGTAAGTGGCTATCCCATTGCTGTCTGAGACATTTTGGGCAGCAGCAGCAACATGTAGGTGCTCACGGAACAGTGTCTTCTGCACATTGCTGTCACTGCTCAAAATGGCTCCAATGAGGGCACAATGTATGGGAGGGGGCTCATATATGGTGCCTTAGGGAGACTGAAGCAGTTACCATTTTGTCTCCCTCTAGCAAGCTGCATCACCAGGGTAGTGCGGCTGGTGTGGTCCACAACAGGTGATGCGCCTGCTAGGGGTGAAGCGCTGGAGGAGTTTGACACTGGTCCCAGGCATCATCCAGTCATTCCGGTTGGCTGAGGCCGCTGTGCGCAAAGATTTCAGACATGCAAAACGTGTCTCTGCACAACCATTGGGCAGAGCCAGCTGCAGAATTATGTACACAGAACTCACTGGCATGTGGCTCGTGTTGCTGCAAACTGCTTTGAGAGCATCTTACATATATGTATATGTCAGAATCACGTATGTAAAAAGGTTTAAAAGTGTTGAAATTTAGTACAGGACACCAATACGAGAATTTTTGCTTTATTTTAACATGTCCTATATTTTTGGGTGTCCTACATTTTTTTTAACCGGATAGGAATTTTGGCTGGGAGGTAGGAATTTCAGTCTTGGGGTTCAGGAATTTTGGGTTTGCCATCTGGTCACACTGGTCCCAGACAGATTTTTTAGTTTGAAAGGGGGTCCTAGGCTGAAATGCCCGAATACCACTGGTTTAAAGGCTGTCTGCTTACCATTGAAATGTGTCAGGCAATTAAGCTTATCTTAGAAAAGTTCACAAAGGAGTCAATTTCATTTCTGTTAGTTTCAATAAAGCTGCAAAAGTGAAGATCTCAAGAAATGTGGCCATCTTCTGTGTGTATGTGTGTGTGTGTGTGTGTGTGTGTGTACAGCCATTCTCTGAGCACTTATCCCCCCCCCCCGTGAGTTTTGAAATCCTTTAAATTGGGCATAAATAAATAAAATATTCCTAGTTATACCATATGATACAGTAGATTTGCGAGGCTGTTCTTGCTGCTGAACACTTATCAGGCATAAAGGTGGGGTGTGGAAGAGAGGTTTCCTAAGACCAGATTGTTGGAACCGAAAGGGAGAGGGAACAGTGTAGGTATTAAAGGTCACAGCAAGCAATCAGTGACACACAGTTCACGTTGTGATTTTTGTCTTCCCAAAGGAGGAGAAAATCTGTGTATCAGCTCCAGACTGAAAATCTCAAACGCTGCAAAGATTATAGGATTGCAGCATGCTAAGTAATACCCTGTTTTAAAAAGTACTCTGATGACTTATCCTTGGAAACTCCTATAAACTCATGTGCTTTTCTTTCCATAAGCTATTTTTCGGTCATACCAAAATTGGATGCTAATGCATTATTAACCTAAGATATCAAAGGTTTTTGAAACATCCAGGTTTTTGAAAACAGTCTCAAATAATAAAAGAATATTGAATAATTGGTGCATAATGCTTTGCTGTGCTTGTGAAATGTGTGTGTATATTATCATATTACATATCTCCATATTATATAGGAGTTCCCTGATGAATCATATTTTCTTCTTGTAAAAGCAGCTGTGAGCTGTGTCTCCCCAGGTAGCTGTGGAAATCTGCCAAAGGAGCCATGGAGTAACCACAAAACTCTCATCATATACAATATATAGCATTGTAGCCCTAATGGGTGGCTACACCCAATAGTTGCAGTGGTGGGCTTCAGGGGGCTCTCACAGGTTCTATAGAATCCTTTGCTAACATGCACCTGGTTCTGAGAACTAGTTACTAATGGGACATAGAACCTGTTGTTAATTTTGGTTATCAGGACATAGAACCTGTTGTTAATTTATTTGAATCCCACCACTGTCTGTATGTCATGGGAGATGTTAGTCAAAAACGTTTGAGAAACACTGAGGATTGTTAAGTGTCAGCTTCCTCAAAGTCATAACTTTATTTTTAACTTTAGGCATCCCCTGCTTTCTGACAGTTCATTTTCTGATGGTTCTGCTCTTTCAACACATTTCAGTTATACCCATACGTTATTCATTTAATGCATGTTGTGCTCTTTCAACCTCTTTCGGTTGGCCTGCTCTAGAGGCTAAAATTGCTTTCCCCCATGTTGATTTGCATGTGACATGATGACTTCAACTGTTCTTGTGCATGTGTGTGTGTGTGTGTGTGTGTGTGTGTGTGAGAGAGAGAGAGAGAGAGAGAGAGAGAGAGAGAGAGAGAGAGAGAGAGAGAGCACCAACACTAAGTTTAACTCCTGGGTTTATTTCCATTCCCAAAGTCACTGAGAATCTATTTACACAACATTTTGTGTAACAGCAGGAATTTGCAAGATTAAAAAGTCATTTGGAGTTTGCTATCTAAAAAAGCATTTGACGCAACATTTGTAAACCAAAAAAAAGATCAAGTTCCACTTTCAACTGTTATTCGCTTTTTACCACAGCTCCAGTCCATAACCCATCAAATAAGTAGGGGATGCATATATAGATCGAAAGCAATCTATAAAGTGATCCGTACATACTAATGATATTACTAAACAGACCAACATCAAGGAAAGCTCATTGTATCTCCAATGCCACTGGGTCTGTCCTGTAGTACATGAGTTAAGATGTAGGGACTGCTGCTTATCTCTTTATTCTAAGTGATTCACACATATCTTAATGCAAAATGCTGCTTTGTCCCCAGTGTTAATTAAGGATATCCATATGTTAACAGATATTTCTAAGAACTGTCATTAATTTCACTTCCTTAATACAGAAGTACTTTTAACAAGCTCAATTTCAGCTGTGTGTTTTCGGGGGCAAAAAATACCAACTCAAACATATATCTTGTTCTTTTCCTCCTATGTTCTCCTCACTCCCTTCTCCAGGATGACGGGCATTACAAATTAGTTATGAGCCTCAAACCAGCAAGGAAAAGGAATGTCAGTCAAACACTTTACTCTGATTTCGCCTAACATATTAAGTGCGAAGTCCAAAGAGACGAAAAGTATTCCCAGTGGAAAAGCAGGCTTGGATGAGTTTGACTTTTAGTTGCCCAGGATAATTCTGATGGCAAGAAATGAGGCAAGCAGTGCGCTTACTCATTTGTCCATCACTTTTGACAATGGCCCGGGAAGAGTATTCCCACAGCGAAAGAACTATTCAGTCTAAACTACCTGATTTGAACAGCAGATTCATCATTTGAAAACAGGGGAAAGAAGAGAAACCATCAGCACCATAAATAAAACATTGTCCACTGGTTCATTTTCCCTAGCCTAAGTTGTCTTATGCAGATCAGGGCCTCTTGTGGACAACATGAAGGCATCTGCCTGTCAGTATTAGCTACTTAGCATATGTCAAGCATTTTAACAATGCACTGATGCAATATTTAGATGGGTCCTGCCATTTTTTTGTTCTTGTTGATGATTACACCCTTGATGAGTCTTGATGAGATGCCCATTGAGATGGCATCTAATGGTTCCTGGTGGTAAGTAGGTGTCAGGACTGCTCATGGCAGGAGGGAGGATGGGAGGGAGGAGGTAGAAAAGAGTAGGGTGAGGTTGGGGAGATGGAGTGGGGCTGGGGGCAGGATGACAGCAGGCTCTGTTACTGTATCCTGACCCATCCTGGGCTGGAAATCCAACTTAATTCTCCTTGAATCTGTGTCCAATCAATAGAGGGTACAGATCAAAAGTTAGCCTTGGGTGAATGATTTACATAGGGGATGGTGTGCATGGGGCAGGGTGCACATGGGGGAAGTTGTACAGGGGTATTGCGCTTGGGGGGATGATGTGCATGGGGGTGTTGCACATGGGGGATATGTGCATGGGAGGTGCACATGGGTGGACGGTGTGCATGGATGGATGGTATGCATGGGGACAGTGCGCATGGTGAGATGTTGTACAGGGGTATTGTGCATGGGGGATGATGTGCATGGGAAATGTTGCACATGGGAGGTTGATGCACATGGGGAGATGTTGTATGGGCATATTGCACATGGGGGGATGATGCACATGAGGATGATGTGCATGGGGGACAGTGCGCATGGGGGACAATGCTCATGGGGGACAGTGCTCATGCAGGAATGATGCACATGTGTGGACAGTGCACATGGGGAGTCGATGCGCAGTGTGAGGATGGCATATGGGGGAAATTTTACGCTACGAAATGGGTACGCTACAAATCAAATGTAGAATACAATGTTGAATGTGCATCTTTAAATTCCTCATTACAACACTTCTGTAAGACAATCCAGTCAGCTCATTCTTTTGCTCTCTCATTTGAATTTTGCTCTCAAAATGATCACACAAGTGATCCATGTTTTCATTTGCATCTTTTAATGGGTAAATATCAGGAACTTCATCACACCAAAGCCAATGAGCAATAAACTGTCATATTTCATTTCAGGAACACTTAGAGATGGGAATGGACAGACTAAAGTTTACAATATTAATTTTTCCTTGCTGTACTCATAAATAAATTGTCATGCATAACAAAACTTTATTTTGCTATTTTTAGGCTGCAGTCCTAAGCCCCAGTTAGACCAACATAAGCCCCAGCACAAGTACCGTGCTGGCCTTGGAGTGGCACAAAAGTGCCATAAAACACTTCTATAGGAGGGTTAGGCCAGCAAGCAGACATGTGCTGCCTCCCTACATCACCACAGGAAAGAAAACTGATGAGTTCTGCCAACCTAGGTTAGGACAGCACCCTTAGTGTAGGAATTTCCCATTTAAAAAATAAGGTAAGTGTACATGGAGGGAGATATGCAGATGAACATAATATGTTGAAGTCAGAAAGTGCAATGAAACATCCCATTTCCTTTTAATAGTGTGAAATTTCATTACTAGATAAAGCTTTTAAAAAACAAAAACCATAAGGCAGCTTGATAATTTGTACTTCTCAGATGTATTTAAGAGTACTGTACCTGGCACAGGTCTAAGAGCTTCCACATATTGCCTGGGATTGCTTTGTGCACCAACCCTACAAGTTAATGTGCAAGAAGTCAGCGAGAGCATGCAGATTATCAGATCTAAACCATGAAGGAGACATTAGCATTCCTCACATTTTGTCCCCTGACATATAAGTGCAACCCAGGTCACATCTGCATCTGTTTGAAAGGTGCAAACACAGAGGAAGAATCTGTTAAAGCAAAGGACAGGTAGGTACTCTTCGGCTGGTTCACAAAGACAGTGGAGCCCAACAACAGAATTAAGCTCTCTGTAACAAAACAACAACACCAATACCAAAAAACCCTGATAAAGTTTCATCCCCAAGCAGAGTGTGGCAACCCAGTGCAGCTTGTTCCCTCCTCATCTCGTGCAAAACCTGGAATGGCTGCATTCAATTTATTTCAAACCAGGTTGCTAGTTGATTTCAGTGGATCTTAAATGATTTTCCCTGAACAGGACTCAGGCTACAATCCTATCCACACTTACCTGGAAGTAATCCCCACTGACTGCAATGGGACATACTTCTGAATATTATAGATAGGGTTGGACTCTCCATTTATTCCTTAATTAACATGTTCATCATCATTTTGCATTAATCTTTGTCTTCATCATTTACATTTGATTTGAATTCATAACTTATTTATACCAGCTATCTCCTGTGTATATGTGAAGGACTATATTCTAATATTCAGTTGGTTCCATGAAATGCCCAAACCCAATGATATTGTGCATCTTAGTAAACCCGCTTTGTGAACTTTTTAGTTGAAAAGGGACAGACTGACTGACTGACCGACCGACTGATTGACTGATTTTAGGAAGCCTGTAATCAAACAAGATGATTCAAAGAGTTTTAATCTACAATACCAAAGAAGCCAGTATGAAAAAGGATTGCGAAGCCAGTATTGTGTTTGGAGAATTCCAGTCAACTGTCATCCAACCCAAAGTTTAAAGTATTGTCCCACCTTTGTTTCCAACATGAAGAAAAGCTGATGCTATTGAACTGAGTGGCAAATTTTTGATATTATCAATAGAAATTATAATTCCGAGTGTCAACGTGATTACAGAGTTTTTTAAAATACAGATGAGAAAGTTGTCTGGAAAAATAAAGTGTGAAGAAGCACATCTGATGGACAGCTTTTCCTCTATATACTATATAGCTGTGCAGGCGGACTCAGAGCCAGAAGCAAGCATGAAAACTTCTTTCAATTGCAATGAATGTATTTCAGTTTGCAGTCCAAAATATATTGTTTTTATAATTGTAATATATAGTTTTATAATTATAAATTGAATTGCATTTTATTGTTACTGTTTTATTGATTGTTAGCCACCTTGGGTTTCCTTTGGGGAGAAATCAAATAATAATAAATAAAATAAATAAAAGGACAGCAAGGAGGGAGGCAAGGAGATGGACAATGGAATAAGTAAACAATAGCCAAAGGGCTTTAATAATTTTTTTGTCCTATATAATCCTATGAAGATAGCATATCAGAGAGACCTGAAATTTCTCGAATCCCCCCCTTTTTTAAAGTCGCTATTTCTGACATTCATCACAGCATCTTGTGGAACGAACTTCCTATGGGATTCTTAAGTGGGATGACTCAATCAGGAGGTCATCTGCTGCTAGTCAAGGGTTCTAATTTTGTTTTTTCACCCAGCTGTGGGAGCAGTAGCAAGGGTGGCAGATGGATTAATTCCTAGATTGAACTTAATTGCTGAGGTTTCAGTCAGTGAAACTCATCCTTTGTTTCAGGGGTGTGCTGTGTCTTCTTATGCTAGTGACACTAGTTAAGGCTGGCTTAACTGGAGATTAGGATTGCAGCCTTACCTATTTGCAACCTTTGAAATTCATGGCATATTTTCAGTCAAGTAATATAACCAGATTCTCTGCAATATTTGCTTCTGGCAAAATTCAGTGATGACTCAGGTTTGCACTGTGTGTAAATAAAAGCACAGCTTTCATCTATTTTGGAAATACAAGAATAACCTCAATGGATGATATTACTAGCAATGTTGTATCTAGCAGTGTTTCAGAGATTCAAGCATCTCTGTTAGAAAATAGATCATGAAAAAATGCCTAGAGCACAGAGGAATTTGAGCTGCCCAATCACCTCCTACAAATAATTTATTTCCTCATTTAATTCAGGAAGACACCTCATTGCAATAATTTAACAACTATGATTCACCCTGCACAGCAGATTTATATAACACACACCCGCAACTTTCAGGCTGATTACATGAACAGGTATTACATCTTTCCGTTCTCCCCTGAATGTACCTATTTTACTGGCATGGCTGGTTTTACAAAACGCATCAACATACAGGGATGGCCAGGTGAAATTGTAATGAGATTGACAAGGTTTCTTTGGTGTGTTTTCCACACAACTGTGTGTGGCATGGCTGACATGTTAGACAATTTTCATTCTTGGCCTCTTCCAACTTAATTTTTTGCCCGGAAAAAAACAGTGTTTAGGTTGCAGAGGAGGCAAAGTTAAAAAACCAAACAAAACACTCCTATCATTTCTGACCACACATTCAACCTATAATGTTATCTGACAGTAAATACCTAGCCTCATCAAATCACTTATCTCCTCACGCTTCAGCAATAATATTGAGGGAATCTGAATAAATTACATCTCAAATGGTACAGCTGCTCTCAAACAGCAGAACTAATGAATTGCCATGACTGGGGAAGAGCAAGAGAGCAATGAGGAAGATGGAAATGGCTTGCATACATAATCCAGCACAGCTGACAAGCTGATGCCTGATTCACATCAGTCACCATAACTAATTACAACCCGAGAAATTATTGCCACTTTTAAGTTAATGGTTAGTAAACACCTACTAACAATTTATAACTGGGATTTTTTTTTCAGCCACACTGATAAAGTAATGCATTAGTTGAACAAAACAGACCACAAGTGTTTAGTATTATCTTGGAAATATTTTTGGTTGTTTCTGTTGATTGATGGCAGTATTTTTGGTCTGCTGACAACGGTCTGATTTCTACATTCACAAGGACAATAAATTGTACTGTATATACTATAGCTACAATGGAAAATAAAATACAGTGTACACCCCAGTGCATAGCTCAGTGACCATGAGTCAGAAGACATTCTAAAACAGCTCCTCATAATGAAGATATTGAGGTGAAGTTATGAGCCAGTCAGCATAGATGTGATAAACAAGAGCTTTGGAGGGCAGGTATATACCTTCTACATGCAACAACATGGATAAAGAACTACTTTAAAGTTGTTCTTGTGGTGGGTTTCACAATGTGGGGAACTAGCCATGTATAGAGCTAATCTTTCAGAGCAGCATTCGTTTGTGTCACTTCGAGCACAATCCTGACCATGTCTACTCAAAAGTAAGCTCCATTGTGTTCAGTGGGACTTACTCCCAGGAAAGTGTCTTCAGGATTGCCACATATATTTAGCTCTACCTTGTCTTTGACCTATTTAGAGTGTTATGTTTTGGTACCTGTGGGTGGCGCAAGTGGTTAAGACGCTGTGCCTATTAATCAGCAGGCCAGAGTTTGAGACCCCTGTCGGCCCCACAAGACAGGGTGAGCTCCTGTCCTTAGCCCAGCTCTGCAACACCAGCTGGATCCAATTGTATTGGCTCTGCCTTTCCTTTGGACTAATTCAGTGGCGTGGAGAGGGGGGATTTGCTGCTTGGGTAACAGCCTATCCTCCATAACAATCTAACCCAGGCTTTTGTGCTTTGCATGCAGCTCCGAGCACGATACCATAGTCTTTCAAGACTGATGGAGGCCTGCTGTATTTTATCAGTCTGCTGAAAATGCTGTCTAACTGCAGACAATGCATTGTTCTGGGATATTGTCATAGGTATTCTTATATACATTTTACCTTGTGAATATGACACAATTGTTGCAACAGAACAACTTTGTTGCCTGAAGCCAGAGCAAATTACTCCAAATTCAGCTTTCCAGTTAAACTCAGTCTTCATTCAGATAGGAGATATGCATCTTTTATGTCTTTCCAATAGCTATAAGTATTGCTTGTTATGGTGAAGACTACTGCTCTACTCCAGTGTTGCACAACAAGTGTTTCAGGTGCCACCAGTTGTGCTTGATGTAGTGTCTGGTGGTACTTGCAGGACTCCTAGATACCTGCCACCAAGGCGCAAAACCAGGAACACAACACAAATAGTAGGAGGCTCCAAAGTATACTTCAAAAAGCCCCGCAGTACACCCTGAGCTTCTTACTGGTGTTTGTTGCATTGCAGCTGGCCTCCCAAACCAGAAGTAACCAGCAATCATCAGTTACTTCCAGTGGTACTTTGAAAAGGTGGACCACACATGAAGTCTTACAGAGGAGAACAAATGTTGGGAAACACTGCTATTTAGGCTGCAGTCCTAAAGACACTTTCCTGGGAGTAAGACCCATTGAACATGATGAGGCTTACTTTTGAGGAAACATGGTTAGGGTTGTGATTGTCCATCTAGCATGGCCTTTATTTAATCTCTCTTACTGAACCTTACAAATATTGATCAACATTTTTGATTTGCTTTCCATAGGGCTGCCATCCTTAGTCAATTAAGAAGATAAATTAATAGGCTAAAACATTTTGATCAAACAAATGATGTTCCAGTTAAACAGGCCGCAAGTTTCAGTGTTGACTGCATATAGTGCTCATTGGGGGTGATGTGATGCAGCTGTTTTGCAGCATCTAAGCTGCAGGAATAGGAACCTGAGTCTGTCCCAGTCACACAAACATACAACACACACACACAAAACACATTTTTGCTGATTTATATACACTCGAGTCACCTGTGCCAATGACTCTATCATTGACTTAACTCTGAGCCCACTGATTTGGCAGCAGGTCCCCACTCACACGGACCTATCATTTGGGCCTGACTGGATCTGCATGCTTACTTTTTTGCGGCATGGAGAGTTCATGGAGCCATCATTCAGACAAGGAGAGCAGCAGGGTAGTTCCAGCCATGGGGCAGGGAAGTATTTTGCTTTGGCATCAAGCAGGACAGGGAGGTTGAGAGTAGGAACAGGCTCTCTTGTCAATCTCTGAAAGAACCAACAACCTTGGGCTCCCTCTTGTAGGGGAGGAAAGGCAGGGCATAAATTGGGAAAATAAATAAAAATAAATAAATCTCTGCACAATGTGTGGTCTGATTTTTTTTTTCCTTTGGATAAGACATGGCAGAAAGAGGAACCCAGTATTTTGTGCCTTAGAATTCTCTTAAAATGACCCAAGGAGGCAAAAGGATAACAGGAAGGGGGGCGGGAACGGTTTGTAGCAATCATGCTTTCCAACCACATGGCTTTGGTGGGATCCATTGTTACTTGGGAGGAGGAAAACACATTGAATGACTGGCACAAATGGGACTCCTTCGGAGTAGAGATGCAAAGGATTGGCTCATACTGGTAAGCCTCCGAGCGGTTACCTGTGACCCTCCACTCTCTTATCACTTCTGTCCCTCCTCTCATGCAGTCTGTCCCAATTTCTTCTGCCTTGTTTACAGATAGGATGGGACAGCAAAGGAGTGCGCTCTCTCTCTCTCTCTCTCTCTCTCTCTCTCTCTCTCTCACACACACACACACACACACACACACACACCAGCAGCAGCTTTTTCCTCCTCTGTGGCTGATTTTTTTCATTGAAAAACTAATGACTCAAGTCTTTTTGAGTTGCTAAATGCTCTGCACAACTTGAAAAGTTTGCCTGTTAGGGCTTGCTTTATACTCAAATCATGGGGGCAGAGACTCATAAGCTGTGCTGGACTTACCCAACCTGCTAAGCATTCTGAAACTGGCCAGTGCCTGGATGGGAGACCAGCTGGGGACCCTAACTCTTCTACCAAGAATTCTATTAGGTAAGTTATTTAAGTTATTTATTCTACCAAGAATTCTATTGGATAAGTTATTTATGATATTTAAGTTAATGATAAAAATGAAAATAGGCAAATGATTAGCTGCATATTAGAAGTGTTCTCTGTGTAAGAGAAGAGAAATGGTCTCAAATATAATGAGTGCTGCAATAAGTTTGCACATCTGAACACAAAAGACATTAATAAATTGATCACTCCATTTAAATATGTACAGTTAATGATTTTTATCATTGGGTGATGGCTGATCTTTTTTACTCTATGCAGAAATATATCCCAAAAATTTTAACCAACTGTTGTCTTGGTGCAACAGTGCTCATACACAGCAACAAGAGTTACACATCTGTCAAACCATCAGCAATTACATTTATCAATTGTTTGGCAAAGAGAGTATAGATAGCAGTGCAAGACTTACAGCACAGTCCTAACAAAGTCTCCTCAAAAGTAAGCCCCACTGGGCTCAATGGGTCTTACTCCCAGGAAAATGTCTTAAGGATTGCAGCCCGGCAGCACAATCCAGAGCAACTAATCTGTCCACATAAGAGCCCTTGGGTTGCCCTATCTATCACTAGGGTGGAGCAACTGCAAGATGCTCCACCCCAGTTACTCTGGAAGAGGCTTAGAGCAGAGCAAGGCAACATAGGGTGCCCTAAGAGAGGTGGACCTGCTCTGCCCTAACTGCTCTGCCCTAAGCAGTTCAGGAGAGGCATGTTGAGGGCATCTTTAGCATTGCCTAGGGCAGAGCAGTTACTCTGTATCCAGAGCCAGTTTCTGGATACTCTGTATCCAGAAATGCCCTCTTCCAGCCCTCAGAGTTATACCACCTCAGGAGCAGGTATAGTAATGAGTAGACCCATAGGGGTCCATGATAAGGCCTGAGTAAGAATGGCAGTATTGACCAAAAATCTGAGTTCTTGGCCATCCTAGCTGCAACCCCTTCCTCTCAACCTCAGGATATGGAACAAACTACGGCTGCCCACAAACCTCAGGATACAGCAGGCCACTCCAAGAAGCCCCTTGTATTCACTGTAGAATGTACTGGCATCTCATCAGGGACTCCTTATAAGGCAGGCACCCAGTGGCGTCACCAGACTGCTGCGGCTGGTGTGGGCTGCATTGGGTGATGCGCTCCGTATGGGGTATGTGCCGGAGGAGTTTGACTGTCCTTTGGCAGGCCCCGGGTGTCAGCACCCCCATTCAGGCCTGCTCCAAGGCGGAGCAGCAGCCAGAAGCTGCCACTTGTCTGAGGAGCTGGCCTGAACGGCCATCTGAGGTGCACTGCGCAGAAACACACTGAGCATGCCGCACAGCTTCAGAGGAGACTTCCTTAGAGCAGAGAAAGTCCGCGCCTCTGCACAGCCATTCGGCCTCACTCAGGAGGCGGAGCGGCAGCTGAATGGCTTCAGAAAGAGTACTGCACAGGCACCAACTCTGACGCCTGCACAGTCTCCCCCGAAGCCAAAAGGCTTCAGAAAAGTACTTCGCAGGTGTCAGAGATGGTGCCTGCGCAGTACTCTTTCAGAAGCCAGTTGGCTTCAGAAACAACTGCGCAGGCGCCAACTTTGGCGACTGCGCAGTCCAGGTAGGGGGGTGCGCGCATCCCAGGGGTGACACACAGACTTCTGCACCGGGTGATGCGCAGAGTTGTGTCAATACTGTAGGCACCACATCTGTTCCTTGTTCAGTGTGATCTGAGGGGTGTCTCCTCAGGAGCAAGTCCACCCCATGTGTCAATTACTTAATATACTATGGAGCAGATAGGGCAGCCCAGGTTTCCTGACTCTCTGGATGCAGCATAACTTTCTGCTCTGGATACAGAATAGTTAGGAGAGAGCAGTTATGGCAGAGCAGGCTGAACTTGCTCTGGATTGTGCCCTTAGAGTGCAAATCTGCTCGATGGTGCTTACTCTTGGGAAAGTGTACTTGGGATACTTGCAAATTGCAAAGTATTTACAACCTAAATTCAGCTCATACATCTCTCTTTCATGATCAGTCTGAAACTAATGCTGAATTTTTAAAAATAATTTTAAGTATGTGCTGGCCTTGGAGTTTTGTCCTTAGCCACATGTATAGTACCATGCATAAACCATGCTTTCAGACCAGACATACATGTACTTCCATGCGCATATGTCCCCTAGCCAGATCAGGGCTCATTACTTTAAGAGTTCTTTGTTCCATTTCTGAACACTAAATTAGCAAAGAGTAAAACATCAGGGGCCCTTCATCTGAAGGAAGCTACTTACATGATGCTCATTTCCTCTGATGAGTACTTGAATAATTATGTGATTATTAATTTGCTAACCATAAACTCTAAATATTGCCATGATCATTCTCCTGAATCGCTAACGAAGTGTAGAGTAATCCCTACAGACTTGATAGTGTGCCTTGGCAGTGATAAATAGGGATCTTGAAACCTTGTCGAACAATGTCCTTCTACTGACAATGTCACATCTTTAATTTTTTTTTTCTAAATTTGATCTGAAAAGAATTTTACATGAGTTGCCTTTGAGATCACTGCTAGCTGAAATCTGCATTCGTGTTCTTTTTTTCTCTCTTGGGCAAAAAGCATCAGTGAATAATAAATAATCAGCAATGGCAAAAGACTACTTGTTCAGAACAAGGGTCCATCATCTCACGCTCTGCAACAAGAGCTTTCAATTACTATTTTGTTTCATAAAGCTAGTCGTTTGCAGACATGGTGGTGCACACAGATGTATGAAATTCTTTTTGAAAACTGAGTATGTCCAAACAAGAGGGAAAAAATGTAATGCTTGAAGAGGTCCTTAGAGCTCAAAGGCCTGTAGAGACCAGGACTGGATTAACTAGCATATGCTATGGGCTGCGCATTGACCGCAATCTGGCAACCCTGTGTCAAGGGAACTGCATGGTACATAATCATTTTGGACATACTTAATAACGTGTTAATAAATAATTTTGTTCAAATTTAATTCTACTGTGGGCACAATCCAACTGTGCCTTGGCGCTGGCAGAACGTGGCTCCACCAATGTGGAAGAGTTTAAGGCACCAGCAAAGGCCGGCACTTCCTGAACATAGCACATTCTGAAGTAGGCTCCACATGGGCTGGTGGTGAAAGGGTGAGAGAGGGTGGATTGGGCGCTGAGAGGGGAGAACAAGGGTGGGTAGGAGGCCCTTTATAAGAAATCCTAAAAGACACCACTAGCTTAATCTGGCCCTAATAGAGTCATACAATTTTTCTCAACTTGACAGGGAATTATCATTCTCAGGTCTGTGGTTCAGTTGAGGACAATTGCTAAGGAATGAAATATGAACCCTACCTAAATCTTTTGATGCAGCACCTCCATCAGAACATGTGCAGCACACCTCTAAAGTGTGTGCTGCATTCTGTGTGTATATGGGGGGCAGTCTCCTAGGTATCCTGCAAGTAAGCCACCATTTATTCACTTGTCCTGGGATAGGGTAAGCTCTTGCTGTCTGATTGGGTCTACTTGGACCTACCCCATTGATTTAGGGTGCAATCTCATTGGTTTTCCCACTCAGGGCACAATTCATTGGTTTTCCCACTCCCATGGTGATAAAGGGAGGAAAGTGCATGTTTCCGCAGTGGCCTATTCTTCCCCCAGGAGTGATGCCATTCTCCAACCCAATCTTTCCCCTCTACTTCTACCCCCACTTCCCCCATGCCCCCTACACTGACTTATTGGCACCATGGGTCATAGCAAGAAGGTTGAAATGCAACCAAATGGTGTGAATAATGGTGTGTTGCCTTTTCCAGTAACCATAAAGGACCTTGTGCTAGAGCAGGAGTGTGCAAATCTTTGGGGGGGGGGGCATTTGCAGACCTTGGGAACCCCCAGTTTGGCCCACAGAGAACTCAGATTCCACTGAGCCTCTGTCTCATCTGAGACTGTCAGAGCCTGTGTTGGCTTGCAACTGCCAGTCGCAACCATAAGATGCAAACCATGGGCCGAGTTAGAGCAAAGCTTTTAATAGACTTTGTGCAAAAGGAAAACAGTTAATAGTCCACATACGATTCTACATGCCTTATAGGACTCATGTGTATTATAAATAAGATCAGTAAAATTCATTCATATACATTCTTTCTCTAAAGTATTAATTTATATTCATTCAAATTTGAAATGTAAATTAATTCTTTTTTTCCTGATGCTCACCCTGGTGTCAGAGAGATAATGTAGTCCCCTTGCCAATATGTTTGCCCATCCTATGCTAGGCCCTGGTAGAGACCTGCTCTGGTAGTGACAAGGTGGTGATGGACAAGTTCACAGTGGCTTTGGATCTCAGACGACTGTCCTACAAGAAAATAAAATTGTCCTTTAGAAAGCATGTGGATAATGACATAATTAAAATGTTCACTTCCCATTTATTCTGAGTAGAGGGAGGTACAATGCCCCATGTTCTATACTACTGCTCCTTTCAATTTATTCTTCGAACTTGTTCTCCGTGGATAAACATCTTCAGTGTTTCATAGCACATTGATCATGTATCCTCCACCAGCTCTGTTATAATGTCAGTGGTTCAAAGACCATCTGTGTTGATGTGTTTTGCCGCAACTGATGTGCTGCTGCTGTTTGGAACATTTCTCCCACCATCAGCCAAGTGATCAAACACCTGTTTCCTTCAGCATCCGTGTAAAATTTTTAATGCATCTGCAGATGGCAAAGTATCACCCTCCTTTTTAGAGGTCCATGTTAAGTATTATAGTAGTGCCTGTTTAGGAGCTATGAGTGATGAATGAAAACATGTTGCTGATGTACTGGGGTCGAACTGTGGAGATAGACTGGGAGTGATTACAAACTTCAAAGCCGGCCCGGGTCCATTCAAAATGAGGATAAAATCCATGCCTGCAAATAAACCTCCTGTGCTTGTTCCCTGCTATTTTTCACTGCTAAAAGAAGAGCTCTATAATGTGAATGGGAAAGAGCTTATTCAGACAATAACACTTTAGTGTTTTTGGCAGGGATTGGTGGTTCATCATTTGGACACATCAGGTACTTACTTTTCAGCTATCATATAATTTAAAATGTCCCTTTAAAAAAATGACAAAGCACGGATCGCTGGTGCAAAGTTAGAATAGTTAGATTCATCTTATGTCTATTTGCTTCATATAGAGTGGAAAAAAACCTTGGATGGTTGTTTCCTAATGTTAATTTTCTGCAGTACTTAGACCGCCTTCAGTTTCCAAGCCACTCGGCACTTTTCATCTTACTATCAGAGTTGTAGGTGTTGTTTTTCCTTTAATTGATATTTTTGTTTTCTCTCAGTTTTGCTTTACAACATCCATTTCCTTCATAGTTCTGCATTTGACTTTACCACAGGAAATGGTTCTTTGCTTATATATTGATAGGGGGAGCAAGGAAAAAATAAAATAAAATAAAAATGAAATAAAAAATAAAAATGAATACAATTTGTTAGTGCTCATCTGAAACTTAGGGCAAAATCCAGAACAACTTACTCTGGATTCCAATATAAATTTCCCATAGGTTTTCACTAGGTGGTGCAGTAACTACAGGTTCATGTAAAGTCTCTTATGTGCTCCTATAGTTACTCTGGATTTGGGGGTTAGAGAATTTTTTTTACTAGCTTATTGTAAGCTGCTCGTATAGGTCCTTAAATGGGATAAAAATGTGCATTAAAAAAAATAATCATAAAAAGTCGAGGGAAAGGGACAATTTAGAGAACTTTCCTCTGAAACACCGAACTAGGATCATCCATATTTCCTGTCCAACATTTTTGTTAAAAGCATTATTTCCCTCAGTGTTCATACTACCAATTTTTGTGAGATACAAAATAGGGCTCAATATTATCCAACTTTCCATAATAGATGCAGTCACCATGCAGTTCCATGTAAGGGAATCTTTCCAAGATGCCCCATTGACACACCTGCATCAGCATTGGATACTTGGATAGAACATGATCCTTAATGTTTCATTTACCTCAGAATTAGCACATTGCAATGTACCAGCTGTGAATTAAAATGGTTTCTTCAACAGGTTCTCCTTACTAAACCAGAATGCAGAAGTTATGGACATAACAAACCAGAGGAATAACTTACCGGTATTCAAATTTATTGCATTTTAAAGATTTATATCTCTTTATTCCTCTTAAGTACTAAGAACAAATTGTCAAAGGAATTATGCAAGTCACTTGGTCAGCACTCAGATTTATCACACTTCTCCATCATACCAAGTTATCTTCAGTGGCAGTCAACTGATTGTTTTAGCTCTTTGGTGAATTCATAATTAATATTTCATTCTTTTAGAAAAAGAACATTTTTTTCTTCCTACTAGAAAAATCCATTATTTTCAGAATATTACACTGAATATAAGGGTGTGATTAATAAGGCTGAGGAACACAATAAAGGCAGTCATAAACACAGCTTGGTTCAAGAACTCAGAACATTTGTGGGCAATCAATGGAAATATATTTATTACCCATGGAGATCTCAAATGACTAGATCCATACTGGATTATGAAAAAGACATAGTACCAGCCAGTTGGTATTGATAGCTCTGAGCAGCAATGGACTCCAGGCTCTGCTAAATTTACTGCTGACTCCCTTTTAGCACAGTATATTTGAATTTTTGATTCATAAATAAGAATGTATTGAATTCAGTATAGGGTAGATTGTTAAAATGCCTGCCAGTACTGCTGATGATAAATCCCTTACTTCCAACTGCTTTTGGAGACTCTAAAGGTCTTGAGAATAAAAGTTGCACATCTGTTTCAGTACTGTACAGATCATAGTTGGATTAAAAAATAAAAAGACACTCTGCTGAATTAAATTATATACTCACCTACATATTACCAAGGACAAAGGTATTTCTGGCAGGTGTCCCCAGCAGGTAAAGGTGTCCCTGGCATGACCAACTCCAGGGAATGATGCTCATCCCCAAAGCATTGTCCAAAGAGACCTCCATGGTCATAAGCGGGCAAAGCATGGTCTAAGCATTCATAACGCTGTTACCTTCCCACTGAAGTGTTACCTATTTATCTACTTGCATTTACATGCTTATGAACTGCTAGGTTACCTTGCTGCCACTGTCCTTGGTAATATGTGGGTGAGCATATAATTTAATTTAGCAGAATGTCTTTTTATTTTTTTATCCAACCATTTCCTTCTCTATACAACTGTTAAAGGTCCAGGAACCCTGAATTTGAAAGATTGGAGACCCCTCTACTAAGCACAGTGGTACTATAACTGTTGGTATTAAGATTTCTCAGCAGTTTGACATTGCACTAGTACAGGGGGTTCTCAAATGTTTTTGCCAAAGGGCCTCATCAAATATCTGGCATGTGGTCGAGGGCTGAAAAATTTAAATATACAATTTAAATAAACATATTTGAGATGGAACTCTAATTCTGAGCCTCTCAGAACACCATCTGGATGCAAACAGCACAGCCCTGGTTGTGTTCTCTTGAGTGGGCCAGAAGCTCTCAGTGTACCAGAGGCTGGCTCAGGGCCGGGTAGAGACTGACTGTGGGCTGCATCTGGCCCCCACACCAGGGTTTGGAGACCCCTGCACTAGATTGGCAGCTCAGTCCTATCAACTGAATCGTCTACTGTTGTAAAATGACTGCCGATTGTGGAGTGCTCAGTCGGCAGCATTTTGAGCCAGCTCCCACAACAGCCACAGCACTCCAACTCTATGGCTGTTCACAACTTCCAGACCTGTTTAGGTAGATGGGTGGGGAGGGAAGCAAAATGCAGCAGGGAGGGGGGAAGTTGGGCAAGGAGGTAGCCAAAAGGGCTGGATATCATGCTGCACTATATGCTGGACTCTATTCCCCTTTTTCAAGCATTCCCCCCTTCTTTTTGGACCTGCACCAGCTTGCAGAACTGCACCAGCTTGCAGAAGACAATTTCCTCTGAAGTCACTTATCTTGTCATCATCCTCCAGTGTTGAATATGGTACACACCTTTGTGATGTGACTGCATTAAGAGGAAATGGATAGGATTGGGCTCTCAGTATTGCAGTAATTATAAGATGCATAGATAATCACAGGGAGAAAGTCAGAGTTGGTCGTCTTTTGGGTCCTTTCCCTCTTTCTTGATGCTGTCCCTTTGACAACTCCCCTTGATGCTGCCCTTTGACAGCAGGATCACCCATGTCAATTTATTATTTCCTACATATAAAGAACATGTGAAATATATTCCAGTGTAAGAATTTGGCAGCTCGGCATGATGAGCCAATATGTCCTTATTCCAACTGCCTCAAAGACTTGTTCATCTCCAGAGGCAGTTGTTTTTCCCTAATCAGAAAAATTCTTTGAATCATGGCTCTGGTTTCTCTCTTTCAGAGTCTTCTTGTCTCCTCCAGAACAGAGCTTGGGTGCAATCCAGAGTAACTATGGGAAGGCCTTGCTCCAGTGTAACAACGATTTACTCTGGATTGCAATATGATTTCCCATAGGTTTTCACTAGGTGGTGCCATAATTATGGGTGCACATAATGTCTCTTATGTACTCCTGTAGTAACTCTGGATTGTAGGGCTTTATTGTATTCAACAACCTCACTAAAGCCACCATCAGTAGCACCACCTGTTTTCCTGTCCCCTTTTATTTCAAAATTGTCTGATGGGTTGTTTTCAGGATCACAAATGCCATGTTTTCACTCCAAGTCCTGCCACACTGATACCATCCTGAAATAGATTTACACATTGTCTTTTGAAGGAGGACCTATGCGCTCTCAAGTAGAACTTTGCCTGTTTGGGAATGTGGAAGAAAGAGTCAGTCCCCTTTGCCCATGACATAAGCAAGCAGTGGCAGTGGACTGTAAGATCGGTTGCCTTGAAGTCAAAGGCACAAAAAGGGGCAACCACACACCAACATCTGTTCTTAGCGTGAGCGCCTAGTTTTTTAAAAGGCAACTCTGAGTGGGAGAAAAATCACTGCAAGTGTGAGAACAATTCAATTTGATTCAACTTTATTATGATCTCAGACCACAATAAAAGTACAGTCCTTGTACATATCAATCACACTGCACGTGTGAGAACATCACACTTACGAGAACATCACAAGGTACTGCTGTGTGGCTCGAGGCAAGTTCCATAAGCACTGAGCGGGATGAGGAATCTATGTCTCTAGCTTGTTCTGATTGCTAGGGAAAGCAGTGCGATGGATCCCTTCTTTCAGTTTTAAAATGGGAAGAAAAGAACTAGAAAAATACATATTAACAGCACAATCCTAACCATATCTACTCAGATGTCCCATTGATTTCAATGGGAATTACTCCCAGGCAAGTGTGTATAGGACTGCACTGTCTGAGCTGTATGTGTGAATGGGTGCATAGTATGGGTGTGTGAATGGGTGTATGAATGGGTGTGTGAATGGGTGCATAGAGACATAGCTTTATTAAATGATCAGTAAAAGCTTCTACCAAACAAGATCTATCACTAACTGCTCTCATTTGAACCCTGCAGATGTAGACCTGGAGCAGGACCCCATCACTAACTGCTCTCATGTGAACCCTGCAGATATAGACCTGGAGCACAAACCTAACCATATCTACTCAAAAGTAAGCCCCCTTCTGTTCAGTGGGTCTTTCTCCCAGGAAAGTGACTTTAGGATTGCAGCCCTGGACTCAGAGCATGAAGAGAAGCCAGAAGCAAAAAAAAAGTGCCTACACAGCAGACTACCAAATGACACAACAACTAGGAGCTGTTCTTTTGTGTACAAGTCTTTTGTGTAACAGTCTTATCTTTTGTGTACCAGTTTGCTGTCTACTACTACTACTACTACTACTACTACTACTACTACTTCATCTTCTTGCAGTTTCATCATTTGTATACTGATATTTTCTCTTTCAGCTCCGTCCAACCCAAGCCTCTGATTCTTGTGCTCATTGGGGGACGCCTGTATTAAGAAGTGGTCAACTCAAGGGCAATTTAGTGTTCTCTTTCCTGTCAAATAACTGGTGGCAAAGTAGGGAAAAGAGAGTCCTCTATCCTTTGTATTATTTTTCTTTTTTTGCACAGGACTGAATTCCAAATCTTACTGAGAGAACACTAATAGGACTTTGTAACAATCTACCTGTCAACTGAATATTGTCACTATATGCTGGATGCCTAAGGCTACACATGTATACATACTTATCCAAGAATAAGCTCCATAAAACTCACTATAACTTACTTTTGAGTACATTATTTTTGTAGAACTGCACTGATATTAGCTCCATTGCCAGAAAACTTGTAGAACATAGCAGCCATGTCTATCATACAAGTATATGTCTGTTTTACATTACTTTAACTGTCATGGCTTCTACCAAAAAATCATGAAAATTGTTGGACAAAGTAATATGATGGAGTGTTCCCTGTTAGTAAAATAACATTTGCTGCACTCTTCAGCAGAGAAAACTATCATTCTTCAGACTCCTGGAAAGTCATCAAACTTTCAGCATTCATTTTGTGTTCTATATAATTATGTGTTGTAGGTATGCTCTCACAACAGCAGAGTAGCACAGTTATGGCCTGACTCAGGTCCTATAGGGATCCATTATAGGGAGAAGAGCAGCACAGTGACACTTGGTCTATATCCAAATTAGGGAGGTGGCAGAATTGTCAATCTGACCATTGGTGGTTGAGAAGGTGCCATATCTGGAGCTGGCGGTGGCATTGCAACCAGAACTTTCAAAAGTCCAGTCCTGTACTCATAACCAGTGGTACAGTGGAGGGGCACACTGGCAGCAAGGAGAAAGCAGGTCTTAAGGACTCTTCATACAGCAGAAATGGTGATGTCATCAGCAGAAGTGCTTTTTTTGCCTTTACAATTTTTTTTCCAGGGGATTTCAGCCAAGATGTAGCATCAGACACACAATGTGGCAAACTGAGAAATTTGCTAGGCAAGGTAATCCTTCTCTTGTGCAGGAATTGAGACTGATGCTGTGCTGGCAAGTCTGAGTAGACCCAACGAGGCTACTGGAGCCTTAACCTGGGAAAGGGACAAGCTTCCCCTCCTTAGAGCAGCATGGCTCCTCAGAAACTTGAAATGGATACAGAGCAAACACGTCAGTGCCTTTTCTAGCACAAGTTAGGATTATGCTGTAAGACTAACAACTCTTTCCCCACAACTCTTTCCCCACAGAGAAGCCCCACAGAACAGGAGCTGCATGTACAAGCGTTCTAATACAGTGGTATCTTGGATTGCGAGTAACCTGGATTGCAAGTGTTTTGCAAGATGAGCAAAGATTGAACAGCCCTGGGATACGTCAGGCTGCCTCATCGAACAAGTCATGTGGCAGCCTGGCATCTCAGGGTAGTGGAATAAATTGTCTGTGTTTCCATTATTTCTTAAGGGAAATTTGCTTTGATATATGAGCATTTTAGATTACGAGCATGTTTTAGAATGGATTATGCTTGTCTTGTAAACCAAGGTACCACTTTATACTCTAGATTTATTTGAGACTTGTTCCCACCCCATATTTCCATTTTTATACATTTGTACTAAAACCATTACAACCCACCTCAAGGAATTGAGATAAAATTAAATAGATCAGTAAACAAAGCAGGCAGTTTCAAAGCAGGAATCATTGTTCCAACCATAAAATACTTCAATGAAGATATTTCAAGTTGATTTGTTGTTGTTGTTGTTGTTGTTGTTGTTGTTGTTGTTGTTGTTGTTATTGTTGTTGTTGTTGTTGTTGTACAGTCTCAGTGGAGCACATGTACAGGATGGGTGTCATGATGAGAACATGCACTTCAAAATTTAGCACCACATCATTAGAGCAGCCTTTCCATTTCACTTGTTTCCCACTACAGTGGTGCCTTGGTTGACTAGCATAATTTGTTCCGAAGCATGTTTGTAATCCAAAATGCTTGTAATCCAAAGCAAATTTTCCCATAGGAAATAATGGAAACTCAGATGATTGGTTCCATAGTCCAAAAATATTTATATAAAATATTTACTGTATATAAAAATGATTACAAAACACTGTAATAAAGAAAATACTGTACAGTACTAAACTGTACTGTACCTTTGAAAACCTTCATGGCAGGTGTGAGGGAGACAAGAGGGAGGAGGGTGATTTCACTGTCACTAAAGGAGTCACATCTTTTGTGGCATCTTTTTCTTTTTGTGCAACTTTAACATTCCAGTGCTGCTGATGGAGAGTAGTACTGTAACACTGAAAAGGCACACCTTCCATGCTGCCACACACAGATCCCATTCACACAAACACACCACACACACCTTCCACACTGCCAACAGATCCCACAAATACATGGCTCAGTTTGCTCCCCTCCAGTGAGTCCCCTGGCTATGGATATCTGTTCTAACTTTGCCAAGAGCCTCACCCCAGCTCAAGCCCCCCACCCGGTCCACCCTGTGAGATCCCTGGTAATGAAAACATTTTCCATACTTCCTCAGAAGTGCTCTTTTTCCAAGACAGTGCTCTTTAAGTCAAAATTTATGTGGAAAATGCTGCTCTTAATCCAAAACAATCTTAATCTGTCTGCACAATCCAGAGTAACTATGGGACCTCTTACGTCGACGTAAGAGGCATTTACTCTAGATTGCTCTATGTATTTCCCATAGGATTCCCATAGGTGGCGCTGTAACTATGTTGACGTAAGAGGTCCTGTAGTTACTCTGGATCGTGCCTTAAGTCACTCTTAAACCAAGATATCACTATATCTACAAAATATTCAGATGTGGTGGTAATGGGGAATCAGAGCAAGCAAGCAGAAAGAGCAGTTAAAAACACTGTTAATTCCACGCTAGTGACACATATAGATGTGGGGCAACATCCAACTTCTGAGCAGCACTCAACTCTCAAAGGAGGCATTTCAGGCTCTGAGTCCTATTGGATTTGCTCTTGCCCATTTGTTAGGACCCTATAAGCCATCATTGGTGAATACATGACACAACATAATTTGATATGCTGTTTACAAACTTAAGGCATCTCTATATGATGAATCTCACTTTGGGACGCAGTGAGACATGGAAAGAAGTCTCCTAATTCTTTGTGCCACCGTGAAACTACATTTGATTTCTGAAAGAGGTCCAGTCAGTCTGATTATCCTACATGGAATGTACACCTGCATACAAACTGTCGGAGGCTTGAGCCGTCTCAAAGTATTTTTGAAGGCAGACTGGAATTAGTTGAGCTGTGCTGACCTCTTGGTTGACCTTCTACACGCCCTCCAAGGGAATATGAAAAAATGCACATTGTCTTCATCTTTTAGCCCATTCTTAAAATAACTATAATCAGACCACTGAATCTTCTTTTTCGGCAGGATCACAGGTGATGTGTTTGAGAGCAAGTTCAGGCTGGGGGAAGATGGAGCAAGTCAAGACAAAATCAAATTGAAAGATCAAATGCTTTGCTTCAGTTAACTATCTTTGGCCTTTCAAATCAGTCTGTATTTTTCTCCCCTGTTCTCCAAAAGAAGAGACAGCTCTCTTTGAGACAACTTTGTTCAGACACATATTTTTCTTATATTTTTTTAACTGCCTTTTCATCTCTCTTCTTCCTTTTTGGCTATTAAATATTTCAACATTCAGTTTGGCTGCCTCCCACCCACTTCCTGTTTTACACCCACTGCAAAATCTAAAAAAGAATCTTTAATTTTGATGTAATTGGCTCTGCAGACAGAAATAAACATTTGATTGAATCCTACAACAAAGTCCCAAGAGTACTGGTTCCTCTTCCAGCTGAAATTATGTTTTATATTCAGAAAGAAAAGAGTGCAGTTGCTCATTGTAAGACCACCACATGGTAGAAGTCATGGGGATGGAGCCTATACTGGTAATTTCTGCATCTGTTATGAAAGTTTTCTGCTGTCTGGCCTGTGAGACCATCACTAAGGGCTTTCTTCTGGTTATTCGTGCCAACACAATTGTGCTGCAATTACAATTTGAAACAGAAAAGAGCATCCTAATTTATGGCCCATGCCACGAAAGCTTCCTGTCTCACCAGTGGCATCACTAGTGTTTGTATCACCCACTATAGGAGGCCTGTGCATCACCCCCATGATAAATTTCCTCCTATGGAGTGGGTAAAGCAACAACCTTGTGGTGGATATGGAGATGTACCATTGCCCTGCCCCCATTTTTTGGCTGTACTTAGCTAAGCCTCTCTTTTATTTTTTTTATGGGCTAGTGAACTGCCTCTGGAATATTTGAAGAGCTTCATTCTCATCTGTGGCACTCTGGTGGCTTTGTATTCCTCTTTGCTAAACATGAACATGAGCCAAGGCATTTTGGTAACTCACAAGTAAATGTCAACGTGTAGCTTACTTTTGTTTTCCATAGGACTCAATACATTCATCAATTTGGGGGAACTTCTCAGGTGTTTTGAGGATGCTGTATTCATCAGTTCAGGATCATTCTTGAGGATGCTGTATTCATCAGTTCAGGATCATTCTGCTGTTGGATTCATTTCAGTCAGCCCTTTCCAATTGCCTAAAGCATGTTCACCTACTTATGAGTAAACACAAGATACAGCTCAGTTTCACATTCCATAGGACTCCATGCATTTTATTCTTTTCCTTTTTTGGCCATAATTTTTGATAGAAAGGAGGTGTTTCATCCAGTGGTACATAGCAAGATGGTTATATAGTGCTGTATATAGAATTATTCATAACCATTTTGATTTTAGTGTGCTGCCCCCCCTCCGTGCGGATCATCCAGTGTGGGCCACACTGTCCTGTATGCCCCTAGTGACACCATTAACTCTCACCCACCAACCTCACTGGGAATTCTGAATCTGTAGGCTGAATTGCTCCTTAATATTTACTCAAATCTAATTTACTCAAATCTAATGTGCTATCGAATCTAATGCACACCCTATACTTATAATCAAACTCCACATTTACTCAAATCTAATTAACCATCAAATATAATGCGCACCCTGATTTTGGAGACTAAATTCTGCTAGAAAAGGTAATTTGATTTTAGATTTGAGTAAATACAGTATATCTGTGAAGCAAGAAAGACACATGCATTCAGTGCAGTTGGAAGCAAAAGAGGCACAGTGCCTAGTAGTCTCTCCCAACAGTGCTTTCCCTCTCCCAACAGTTTATCTGTGCGGTATTGGGGGAATTGATATGTATCTGTTGTCACCACTAAGACAAGCAGAAAAAGGTCATCTTGGAAATCTTCCTCTCCAGTCTGGGGCTTTCAACATTCAGGAGCTACCCCTAAAAACAGTAAAAATGAAGCAGTCTGTATAATGTAGCCACCCGCCAGCCTAATAAGCCCCAGACTTTTTAAAGGTGACTGAGAAACACACACTAAAGGTGATGCAATCCTAGGTATACTTTCCTGGGAGTAAGACCCATTAAAGACCCATTGTGTTTTCTTTTGAATAGACATGGTTAGGATTGTGCTCTAGCTGCACAATCCAGAGTAACGATGGGAGCCCTTACGTCAACGTAAGAAAAATTTACTCTGGATGAATTTCCAATAAGTTTCCACTTCGTGGCACTGTAACTACATCAACATAAATGTCTCTTAAGAGCTCCCATAGTTACTCTGGATTGTGCACTAGGTCTTATTTGAGGGAAATCAAAATGAAGGATACAAATTAAACAATACAACAGTGGTATAGCTATGGGGCACAGCAGGGTAAGTACTGCAGGTGCCACATCATGGTGTGCCAGCAGGCCCTTCCACTTGCTGTCAGAAGTACTCCAGGTACAGAATGCCCATTATTGCTTCAGCAAGTAGCCTCCCCTTTAGCTATGCACTGTAATACCAAATAAAAAACAAAAAAGCACCTTTTTGTAATACAAAACACCAAAAAATGTTCAGGTGAGTCTTGATGCAATAAGGAGGATGGCATTCTACAAATCATCCCTGCAGAAATAAAGCAGATGAATTAGGCTTATCTGTAGGCATGCCATTTCATGTGTAAGTATATCTTACTGCTGGTCTCGGCACTGGTTCTCTTTAGTTGGTGGATAAGAGAAGAAGATTGCTGCTCCAGGCTAGTTCCAACTTTCAGGCTGAAATCCTATCCACCCTTTCCTAGGAGTACATCCCATTGACTATAATGGGACTTTATTCTGAGTATACCAGAATAGGATTGGCCTGCCTGTCTCATCAGCCTCTCTGCCTTCTCAAAATCCAATAACTCTCAGAATCTTCCTCTCTTGGACCTCTAACAGTCTCCTCAGGATTGCCTTAGGCCTCCAGTAGTGGGGCTACACTCACTCCATGGGACTACATGTGTTTCTCAGTTGGCCTCACTAGCCCAGAGCATCAGCAGAAATAAATTTCATTTGGGGAAACCATCTGTGTCTTTCTGCTGCCTTGTCCTTCCAGCAATCCATCTCAGTAAGGAGGAAATTCACTGACTACTTTAACCGAATAGCTCTATTGACTTCACAATAACGTCTAATGCAGTCAGTTGATTTCTCCTATTAAAAAAATCCTGAACAAGTGCTACGCAAAGCATTCTACTGATTCTAAATATGATTTATAATCATACATCAGATTAGAAGTGTAAATGTCAAGATGTAAATGCCTTTAAGGTCTAAGGAGGTTGTCCTGGCTGATCAGATTACAATATATCATCTCTCTTGCCATTACTCAGGCTTGAAATGAATTAATATATTGTTATTATTCTCAAAGGGGATTTAATTTATTTGAAATGACACTTTTTATAAGAGACATAAAATTTTGTTTCGGTATTACTAACAAATATAATTATGTGAGACAAAGCATAATTATAAGAGATGAAAATTAAAACCCCACAGGTTTATAGGAAAGTTATTTTCTTGACTGCTATTGATTGTCTTGAAGAAGAAAAAAGTGATACAGCGGATACACTATGTACATGCCTGGATTCTCCGACTACAAAGAAAGCAGCTGCCATTCTTACAACTGACAGGGTAGCCCAATCCTAAACTACGCTGGAGTAAGCAGGTCAACTCTGTTAGTGCAGTGCAGGTTAGTGCAGTGCAGACTTGCGCTGATTGTTGCTTAGTTGTAAGTCGTGTCAGACCCTGTTCGTGTCAGCCCCATGGACTGCAGCACACCTGGTGCCTATATACGCCCCCAGAGTTTGTCTAAATTCATCTTCATGGCTTCTAACCATCTCATTCTCTGCTTTCCCCTTCTTTTTTGGATGCTGTATTAGGTAACAGGATTTTTTTTACCTGTTATGCTGTATCATGTGCCAATAACACCAATAGGCCTAATTTGATTCAGCAATCTCACTAGCTCACTTTCAAGTAGCCTACAGTATGTGAGGCTGACTGGGTTTGGGGTTAGGATCCAGCCAAATGTGCCAAGGTAAGTATCACCCCTTCCTTGCCCCGGGTTGCAATCCAGAGTAACTACGGGAGCATTTAAGAGACATTACGTGCACCCGTAGTTACTGCACCATCTAGTGAAAACCTATGGGAAATTTCAATTGCAATCCAGAGTAACTTGTTCTTACTCCAGAACAAGGACTCCCCATAGTTGCTCTGGATTGCGCCCCCAGTCTGCCCACCAGCTCATTCTCCTTCGCCACCCCCATACAAAAACACCCAGGTTCTGTCCTCCTGCCACCTTCTCCAACTCCTTGCACGAACTGCTCTAGGCTGGTGCAAACATACCAGTTCTGGGTGGTGTGGCCTGGACCTGGCGTCCAAGAGTCAGCTCCAAAGGAAGCACAAACATGGAACATAAGGGAAACTCTTAGGTTGACACAAGGGACTCCTCTGCCTTGTGTCCTTATTTTGCCATGCTATCATAGCATTTCCAAATTGTATTGGCTATTCATTGAGTAGGATGCATCATATTATGTGATATCATATTATGAGATCCTTGATTGGCTGGGAGGACCCATCTGCCTAATGCAGAATTGAAAAGGAAGCAGAAAACGGGGAAAATTTACCAAAAACTATAGCATCAAAGGAATAAAATGGAAATAACACAGAAAAAGATGATATGCACAGAAATAAAAACTAAGTAAATATTTCCCCATCTCCTAAATTGCTATGTTGAGCCTGAAAATTAAACCAGGAGAATATTTTATGCAATCCTCCACCCACAGTGTGAGATTGGATGGATGCATGTTTCCAGTACAGTGTTTTGCATATCAGACCCTTCCTAAATGATGAATCATATATATTCAGAAGTGGTAGCCAGATTCTGACATAAATAGCATCGCTCTGGCGATGCAGTTCGTTTACTCTTTGAAGACATATGCAATGAATAAATTAAGTCAATAAATTGAACGTGTCATGTGTAATCCATGTTGAGGTTCCCAAGCTCCTTTGAAATATGGTAATCACTTATAGCCTCACTTATGCTGAATGCCATTCTTATGAATTGTGTGTGTTGAAATCTTAAATATTTGGCAAGACACTGCCAATGTATTCCCATCACAACGTTGCCTTTCCAATCAACGTGCAGATCCAATCTCAGATGTCTTACCTATATATGAGTAATGGATATATTTAGGAATCTTTTATGACTATGAACTGTAAACCTTCCAAGATCAGGGAATGAAAGTTATCCTCTGAACCCTCTTCAAGTTTTTGATGGTGGAATAATCAATAGAGCCCTTGGTGCAGATTACGGACAAGTTAGACAACTGCCTTAAAACAGGCTATTCACTCCATGTTGTAATTAGACCTACATTTCATTTTGTGTGATATAACTTCAGAGAAGGAAAATTTGATTCAGAGACAAAGGAAGGGTGTTTCATAGTGATTAGCATAAATGGTGTGTAGGTAGGTGTAGTAAAAGTCTTGATAATTGATTCCAATAATATTTGAAAACTGTCACTCATAACTAAGATGTTCAGTTACAGAGCTGAAAACAATGACTTTTTTCTTTAATTTCTTTATTTGCTTAGACCATGTAGTATCACTAGAATTTTTGTTACTGGAAAGATAGAATTACATTTTTTGACTTACTGAACACATTAGGCCTACTTCTGAATAAGATAAAAATAACACCATTTTCAAATACCTCTAGGTATCCCTCTTGAGACACCTCCAGCACAATCATATGAATCACTAAAAAAAAAAGCAGGCTCCCGTAAGTCTTGAGAGACTATGGTATCGTGCGCGGTGCTGCATACGCTGCATGCGAAGCACAAAAGCCTGGGTTGGATTGTTATGGAGGATAGGCTGTTACCCAAGCAGCAGATGCCCCCTCTCCATGCCACTGAATTAGTCCAATGGAAAGGCAGAGCCAATACAATTGGATCCAGCTGGCGTCGCAGAGCTTGGCTAAGGACAGGAGCTCACCCTGTCTTGTGCGGCCAGCCCGGGTCTCGAACCCTGGCCTGCTGGTTAAAAGGCATAGCGTCTTAACCGCTTGAGTCGCTACTCAGAAGCTATATTCTATTGAGTTCAATGGAACTTACTCCCAGGTCAGTATGTATAGGACTGCAGCCTTCTGTTGATTTCCTGACTCCACTTTCCTCATATACCATAAAATTCTATTACTTGTAAAAAAAATTCCATTGTCCATTCCCTATCCAAACTTATGCTTATTTTGTATGTTCGCAACAGTCTTCATTCCACCAATTTTACCATTCAACATCCAAAAAGTTTTTATTCCCTAAATCATCTAAGAGTAGTGGCTCTCTCTCTCTCTCTCTCTCTCTCTCTCTCTCTCTCTCTCTCTCTCTCTCTCTCCCCACACACATGCACTGATCCACTTTTCTATGAAGTCTTTAGCAGTCTTTTGAACCTAACGGTGAATTTTTTTTTCAGAAAAAACATCTGAAATCAAGAAATCAAGAAATCAAGAAACATCTAGATCTGGTTCAGATCAAGTTAAACCTTCAACTGTGATATGGATGTATGCTAAAACATCATGAAGTATTCCAAAACATCCATTCGTTTCTGAAAAAAAAAATAAACTGTATGCAATGTTTTCATGGGTGTTTTTAAAAAATTTTTTCGTAAGTTTAAAAGAACAAGTCAGGCTATTGCAAGATATAGCACACAGCAGGCAGTAGAGAGCTATCCACAAAGTGTAATAATGTGTGGGGAGACATGCTTCATGCAGAGAACTTAGTGTAGGAATAGTGTTAACAAGTGCACAACAGCACAGTTCATTTTCTCCTGTGAAAACACTGAGTGTGAGAGGCTCCAAAGACAGGATAAATATGACACTTCTGACGCTTTTCTGCATTCACGATACAGAAAAAGGCAGCATTCTTTGTTCTTTTTTCCCTTTGCTGTTTTCCTTTCCTCCCAGAAATACCGCCAGTAGCAGTTTTTAAAGGAACAAGCCGTTTCACAAAGGTCAGGGAGTATTGTAAAGATCGTAATTACCTAAAGGCTTCATTAACCTTTACAAAAGTGTGCTTGCTGGATTGTACAACATAGGATTAAATGACCATTAACATCCAGAGCAATTAATGAAAGTAGCACCCACAAGGTACTACAAATGACACATAAACCACACAGTACTGCACCCCAAATAAAAAGCCGACTCCCAGCAGTCAGGCATGAAACAATGGTACCTGCAAAGAATGTGCTGGATAATCTCACATCACCACACCTCTGTGGATTTTGCAGGTTTATATCACAGTTGCATACAATGTCTGTTAACAATTGCTTTATTTTTGCCCCTCAGTGAGCCTCGCTAAAATAATAAAATATTATAAATAGCCCATTTCAAGCTGTTGCATTTTTGTTTGACAATAGACCATATGCACATGCATGTTTCAATAGACAGGTTCTGAATCACTGCTTCTCTAACATTGGGACCCATTTAAAAAAAAACATAAAAAACAATTTGTCATGATCCACCAGACTAGAAATTCTCAGCCACTGTGCCATGGCACACTGGTGTGCAATGAATGGTCTGCAAGAATGCCATAGGATTTTGGGAATGTCATTTATTAGTTGGCCAACTGGGGGATTTGAGCCCCCTGTCAGCAGCATGATGTGCCTTGTCAATTTTTTTAAAAAAAACTTCAAGGTGTGCCTTGAGATGAAAAAAGTTGAAAAATGTGCTCATGAGGCTGCTAGCTACCTTACATAATTGTGTGTGTGTGTGTGTGTGTTGTGTGTGTGTGTGTAGACATGTGCTAGGCTCTCCCTAGAAAGGACTGTTCAAGGACTTTCTCATTTATAGTCATTCCAGGCAGAATCCTATAGGGCAGGTCAGTGGGAGCCAGGGGATCCACATGCCACCTGTGAGTATCGAAGAGTCTCTGGCAGCCATGCCTCCCATGCCCTTACTTGCCTACCGCACACTTGGCCACTGTCTGCCCTGTCTGCGACATGGGAGGGCGCAGAGGAGCTTCAGTGTACAGACAGAAGGCTGAAATTGGATTCACATTTGATCTATGGCATGCCAATTACTAGAGAAAGTAGGAAACTGTGGGTGCAATCCTTTGTTTGTTTACTCTGAAGTAATTCCTATTGTGTTCAATGGGGCTTACTCGCAGGAAAGTATGGTTAGGATTGCAGCCCGTGACATTTTAATTTAGGGGAATGAAGATTACCTCATCCCAGCTAACAATTTTCTAATCAAATTGGGCTTGCAAAATGGTTTTATAAATATTTTTAAAATGTTTTGTGACCCACCCAAAATCAGCTCGTTACTCACTGATGGGTCCTGATCCTCAGTTTGGGGAACACTGCTCTATATTATAATAAATAATTTCATAGCAATGTTGGAAGTCTCTTACAGCCCGGTTTAGGGATGGGCATTTGATTTTTGGTGTCTCAAGATCCCCCCAAAATGTGTTTTTGAATGACTTGTGTCAATTTGAGCTATGAACATTGCTGACAGCGACTCAACTTGAGACTCAGGGCCAGTGGCTCTTGGAATGAGAAGGGACTTGAAAGGATTGGTGCATCAGTGGTGGGCTTCAGGGGATCTCACCGATTCTATAGAACCCTTTGCTAATGAGTGCCTGGTTCTGAGAACCGGTTATTAACGGGAATAGAACCTGTTATTAATTTAGGTTATTAGGACATAGAACATGTTGTTAATTTGGGTTATTAGGACATGGAACCTGTTGTTAATTTATTTGAATCCCAGCACTGGCTAACTTAGGCTAGGACAATTCACTGGTTAATTGACAATTCATTGTTCCCATCGTTGTACTACAACTACTCATGGTGATGTAGGGAGAAAAACTCATGTCTGTGCTCTAGCCTAATCTTCCCCCAGGAGTGGTGCAGAAAGTGCTTTACAGCACTTTTGTGACATCCCCAGATCAGCATGGTACTTGTGCTGGCGCCTAGGCTAGCCTAACTGGGATTAGGATTGCAGCTTTAGGGCAAAATCCAGAGTAACTATGAGGAGTCCTTGCTCCGGTGTAAGAACAATTTACTCTAGATTCCAATATGAATTTCCCATAGTTTTTCACTAGGAGATGCAGTAATTACAGGTGCACGTAATGTCTCTTATGTGCTCCCGTAGTTACTCTGGATTTGGGGGGTAGTCCATTTCTTATGTCCCTATCTTGTTTGTGTGTTCTTCTTGCTGACCTTACTTTTTTTATCTCTTCCTCATCATATCATAAAAGCATGTGGGTAATCCGGAAGCTGTGGTAGTCAAGTTTGGACAGCTATCTGGACCAATATTTTAACCTGGTATAAGAGAGCTCTGTATCTATAAAGTAATCCAGCATTCATAATATCTGGCACTTTCCTTGCCTGAGTGTTAAATTTTTTTTATCCAAACTTTGCAAGTCTCATGAGTCCCATAAAACCCCATATAAGGAGGCTGCGAGAATAAGATACTCCCTTAGGAAGATACTTCCAGCTTCCTGAAATGCAAACACTTTTAGATAACTGCTGTTAGGTTTTTTGCACTGAGTCTTGCGTTAGGCATGCAGGATAGGCAAAAACTAGTTCAGCATTTATATTGTGGCAATGGTACTCTGTTGTTTGTTTCTCTGAGCATCAGTGTTCACATGTGTGATTTGTGTAGATACTACACCATTTATTTCACTGTCACCTGTTAATTTTTTTCCCTTCTGTGAAATTTTGCAGACTATTTCAGCTGAGTGAAGCAGTATTGTACCACACAGTCTGCAAGTCTCCGTATGTATGTTTGTGTGGTGTGTGTGTGTGTGTGTGTGTGTGTGTGTGTGTGTGTGTGTGTGTGAAGCCAACTCCTATAATTAAAAAAAGAAAAAGAAAATAAGAAGGTGAAATCGTTGCTGGGAAACAGCACCTGTAACCAATTAAGCACTTTCAGGCATTATGAGGAAAGGTTTTTAAAGCACATGTTTTGAACAAGCTTGAGTAAAATTATAGTCCAGCTTCATGTTTTCGAAGTGAATAATTTTGTAGCCTTTGTGGAAACAGGAGTTCCCATAGGAACCTTGATGTAAAAGGAAAGATTATCAGATTGGACGTTGAGGTCACTTTGGCTTTTAAAGTTATTTGCTACCTTGCACTGAAAAGGTGGTGGGTGGTGTTTCTTTCCCACCAATTGTTCTCTGTTTGCCCTGCAGCTTTTCACGATATGTTAAACCAGTATTTTTCAACCTTTTTCAAATCACAGCACATTGCATTGCATTGGCATCCATCAGTCTCGAAAAACGATGGTATCGTGCTCAACGATGCATGTGAAGCATGAAGGCCTGGGTAGATGGATATGGAGGATAGGCTGTTACCCAAGCAGCAAATCCCCCCTCTCCACGCCACTGAAATAGTCCAGTGGAATAGCAGAGCCGATACAATTGGTTCCAGCTGCATCGCAGAGCTGGGCTAAGGACAGGAGCTCACTCTGTCTTGTGGGGCTGACCCAGGTCTCAAACCCTGGCCTGCTGGTTAACAGGCACAGTGTCTTAACCACTTGTGCCACCCACAGCATGTTGACAGGGTGCTAAAATACTCAAGGCACACCATCAGTTTATTGACCATTGACATGGCACACCATGTTGCTGGTAGGAGCTTCAAATTCACAATCACCCTACAAATTATCCTCTCCATATAACCACATCACATCCAAAGAAAATCTGTGGCACACCAGTGAGCCACAGCGCAGTGGATGAAAATTGCTGTGTCAAGACAATATGATTGTATTAAGGATAGAATAATGACCTGCTTCCCCGGATTGTTCTGCAGTGATCGCCAGAGATGTTTGAGGGCTGGTTCATAGCGATCAAACGCATAAAGGATTTTTTTTTTGCCTTTCCCATAGACTGCTAGAAGAGACTATTTAGATTCAAAAGAGCTCACCTTATGGCTCCCCTTTGCTCCCTAAATGACTGGTTGAAATCTTTTCTAATGTTCTTTCCAAAACTGATTAGGGTCCATAAGGACTTTGCCTACAAATCCAAAATATGGTTTAATCCACAATGCCAAAAAAAGTGATAAGTCAGAGTGGAAATGCAATCTGTCACAAAATGTGACACAGATATGAGATGTGTTTTTTTTAAAAAAACAATTTTCTCAGGAAGAACAATTTAAATCAGAGTTAAAAAGAACTGCCTTTGGCTGTCAGTTACTGCACAAAATAGTCTGTGCCCAATCAGTTCCTGGAATGTGCTGAAAGGGCAGGCAGAGAACTATGAAAATCTCTTCCTAATCACAGCTTCTATAAAAATCAAAGGAATGCAGAGTAGCATCATTGCAGATACTGATGGGAAGAAACTTTGCTAACCTGTGAAAGTTTCTCTCTGAATATATATGTAATGGCCTGAAGAATGTCTTCTGCATAGAAGAACCCAAATTTTGCAGTTGTCCTGTCCTCCAACTCTTCCCATTTGATCTGTTCATCCCTTGTTAATCTAAGTACAGGTATGCATCACTTAATGATGGGAATATGTTCTCCAATTACTGTTGTTAGAATCCTAGAGTTGGAAGGGATCTAGCAGGTCATCTAGTCCAGCTCCCTGCCTGTAGCAAGAAATCCTCCCAGAGACCTAAAGCATCCCTAACAAGGGCTTGTCAAACTTCTGCTTGAAGATCCCCAGTGAGGGAGAGTCCACCACCTCCTTCGGCAATCAGTTCCACTGGCTGAACTGCCCTCACTGTCAGGAATTTTTGCTGGATATCCAACCAGAATCTCCTTTCTTGCAATTTGTACCCATTGGTTCTTGTTCTGCTTTCAAAGGTAGTTATGTGATTAGGTTGTTAAGCAAACGTTCAGCCCAATCTAGTGTTTTTGATTTGTGAACAGGCAATCCTTGCTCAAAAAATAGCTGGCTGCACAGGTTACTAAAGATAGATTGCCTCTTCTTTTCATTAAGAGCCTCTTTGTTGTATAAACCAGGAGACTCTAAACTTTTTGGCAGGAGGGCCACTCCATCTTTCTGATACTGTGTATAAGGCCAGAAGAAAAAAAGGAACTAATTTACATTTCAAATTTGAATAAATCTACATGAATGAATATGTTAGTGTTAGAACTTGTGAATGAATGAAAGAATGAATTCAAATCAGTTCATAAACGCTTTCCAACACAAAAAAGGGTGATCTTTGAACAAGTTCACCAGCACTTTCATACACACAAAGAGAGAGAGAAGGTGTTTGCAGCTTTCCTAGTCCTAAAAATACCCTCCATAGGTATAGAGAGCAGAGCTCCCCTCACTCTGGAGGACTACAAGCCTTGCCTGAGAGCCAGATGGAGGGGGTTTGCCGATGGCCAGATGGAGGCTCGCAAAGGACCACATTCACCCCCAGGGCCAGGGTTTGGAGACCTCTGGTCTAAACAGACACTGCTTCTGGCTGTCGGAGTCATGACTGCTGCTTTAAGAGCATATATGACCACTGACATATATGTAGTCCGTCATTAAGTGGAAGGTTGTTAAGCAGTGCACACCTGTATCTCATTGCAACCACTAATTCAGTATAAATCAACAGTACCCATAAATCTACAGTCCAGTTCATCAGATGCATCTGATCTTCAGAGGCAATGGGCAGAAGTTGGTGTTTAAGATCAGGCCAAGATATTGTGTTGCCCGGGGCAAAAGGTAAGATGGCATCTTCTTGCTTTACATAAAACAAACACCATAAAAACCCAATAGTTTTTTTAAGCATTAGATTAATTCAGAACTTTGTATTTCTTCCCAGTTCAAGAAGCACAAACATGGTGCCAACAATAAAATTGTCAACCGCCAACCTAGCAGTAAGAGAGCATGTACATCAAAGTAGGTTCCACTTTGGTGGGAAGGTAACATGATCGTGGAGATGATTTGGACAGTGTGGGGTTGTATTAGAGATAAGCATCACCATTAAGTCTTGACTAGCACAGCAACGTGCTGAGGACATCTTTTTCTTTTCAATGAACAGATAGAACCGAAATCAACAATAATATTCTCCATTGTCATCATATAGTTTGGGGTCTCTTTCATTCTTATGGGCCTTCATTTGGTCTTAATTGTAATCTGCTGAATTGTGGAAATTGTGGAAATAAAAATGGTATTTGTCAGTTTCGGAGTCATGTATAGAACTCAGTAAATGACAGAGAGCTCTGCATAACTTTTTTGGTGACAGATGGAGTGGAAAGAAGCTCAAATAGGTTAGGGTTGTCCTCCCCCCATGTTTCAGTTTCAATGCAGGAGAGAGCTTGTGGGCAGTAAACTTTGGTGAGCACACTGAAGCAATCTCCAGAAGCTGCTCAGTTCAGGGATACTGAATGAGACCTCATTGAAACACAGTAACAAAGTCAACTTCAAAAGCCAAATAGCTTGATTGACATTCCCTAGATCCTTTATAGGGATAATGGTGATAAACTGGGAGTGTCATGAGATGATTTGCAGCTTGGTGCAATAGCGTGAAAAAGGAGGAGGCCATGGAGATTGGGTCTGAAACATCTCCCTGAAAGCAGGAGACTGGACTGAAAGGAGGGAGGCACATTAGGCACAGAAGTTAGGATCTGTTGCAGTACATTTTGGATGCTTACTAAAGTTGTGACCCTTTTATAATCCAAACTCTTTTTCTTCACTTGTGTGCTATGTGCTAGTTTTCTATGGGATGTTTTGATTTCTGTAAAGGGGACAGCTTGTGGTCCTGCATCTAAATGCATTTTATCAGCATGTTAAGGTTGTACAGACATATTTATGAATCACCAGAAGTTGTTGCAATATGGGGTATAGTATAGCAGACTTTTCTAATATTACCTTGCCTTAGTTTCCCCCAGAGGCACTGTTGTCCATAATTAATTGTAACATAGTAATGTTCACACTCTGGATACGTCTAAGTTTGGAGGTGTGAGAAATAGAGGATTAATTATGTTCCTGATTTTTTGTGCTGCCAAGTAGAAAATTAATACAGTTGAACTTGCACTGACATCTTGCTATTGTGTGTGCCTATTAATAAAATCTGTCTATAAAAATTAACAATAATTCTGCTGTTAATATTATGCTTAAAATTCTAGTGCCTCTACAACAGACCTTACACCCAAATGATGCAGGAAAGGACATAATTACATGCACTAATAATCTGTAGCTTCTGTTGATGGAGAGAAAAATGCAGACCAGGAGAGACAGGTTCATGGAAAAGTCACCAGTACAGATATTATATGATGTTTCAGCTAATGATGAGGGTATCGCTTCTGAAAATAATAATAATAATAATAGCAAGAAGATACCTAAAGACTAAGCAGGGAGATGTGGACTTCCTTTTACACATACATACACACATGTATACTCACTTTACATTCATAGATCGCAGCGTGAAAGTCAACAAAAAATGAACTATAGTAGTAATAGCTGCAATCTTAACCAAACTTACCTGGGAGTAAATACTACTGAACACAAATAAGACTTACTTCTGAGTAGACATTCTTAGGATTGCACTGATAAAATCATGATTTGCTACATACTACTATAGAAAACCTGATTTTCTTTTCAATGTTTCATGTGCTAAACTTAAAGGCATGTGACAATGTATTATTCCAATCCCATTGAGATGTCTGGCAAATGTATGCCATTTTCACAGTTTAAAGTAAGTGACTTTCAATATTTCCATGTAACGTTTTCTGACTTTCTTTTAAAGAGAAGATTCAAGAGACTGTGATCTTAAGGAGCAAATTGTGATACTTCCCCATAGGGTTGATAACACCAACCCAAACCTGGAAAGTCAGCAGAATCCCTGGAGTTTCCCCCCCACCCCAACAGCAGGCATCATTACTGTGTGATCCCAAAAGGAAAGGAGCAGGGAGGAAGTCTAAGAGAAAAGAAAGGGTTTTTTTTTCTCTAAATAAACCATGATCCTTAAAATTTCCTGTTTGGAAAACTGTCCAATGACCCAGTCAGTATCTCCCTATGCAAGTGTGAGACCCTTTTGTTTCTAGCAGTTACAGCTGCTGCTTTCTGTAGCATCTGAAACATGTTCTGTATGTGCTAATGACTAGTTAGTGCATTGCAAAGATAAAATATTGAGTTTCTTAAGTTAGCAGCTCACTTACATAAGCAAAGGCAACAGCTTTTTAGCGTGAAGACTTAATGAATGCTGTTCAGGCATGTGTTATGATTATTACACCAGTGTAATGGAATATTATCTTCTCTAATTAATCTCTGGTTCCATTGTATCACTGTGGAGAGTCAATGTGGAAAAATCTCAGCCTATGGAATAAGTGGGCTGGTATATTCTCAGAAGATTTAAAATAAAAGAGGTTTTGAAAAATGAGCATAAAATTGGGCATTAATTGCTTATCCTGATTATTCTAACTTCGTAAGAACATAATAGCAGATAGATTTTTAAAGTTGGATATACTCAGTCGAGGAGCAAGCCTTCAATGTGATGACTCCTAAGCAGGTGAGGGTAGAAAACCACCCTGGTCTGGTGCGCTGGTCTTATAGTTGAGTGAAGGGCTGCTGAAAAATGCTAAGTAGGGAAAGAACTATGTAACTTTTGGATGGGAGACTGAAAGCTGATGAAGATTCATAGATGTTAAAGCCAAGAGATGTCACTGCTTAATTGCTTGGTTGATCTAAAACTGCTTGTTTTGGAAGTTTGGAAGGCATTCCCTGATACCAGATGTGATGACCACACAGTGAAGGATTCAATTCAGAAGAGAAGAGTTCTACGAGTTGCCCACAGAAAAATTACCTACAGAAAGTAAGACAAAAACTATAAGAAAAGCTATGAAAGCTGCCTTGGGCACTTGCTTCTGCATGGCAGAGGTGAGGTGCAAATCCCTGAAATGGGCAATAGCTAGCTGTCAGGGCAATAGCTAGCTGTCACATCCATTTCCAATTGGAAGTACCATTTCCCCAAGGAAGTACCGACTCCTACTTAGAGAAGCACTGTTCTTGGGCTTGCAAAATGTTTGGGAACCACTGATCTTAGAGTATAAAAAGCAGGCATCTTCCACTGATTGGATGGGTTAGGCATCAAAGGCATGATGAAAAGTGGAAACTGTTGAAAATTGGAACCTGGTCTTTTTTTAAGTTTACAAATGTTGCTTCTAAATGTTGCTTTTTTAGCTAGCAAACTGCAAATTACATTTTTATCTTGCAAATTCCTGCTGCTACTCAAAGATTTCTTACTAATAGACTCTTACTAATGTCTTACTAATGTCTTACTAATAGACTCTTACTAATGCTACTCAATAGACTCTTACTAATGTCTTGGAATTGAAGGAGAGTTCTGGGTAACTGAAAGGTGTTGAAGGAACAGAAAAGTAAAAAAACAAACTGTCAGAAAGTGGGAGACGCCTGTATTTCTGGTTGTGGACGCATTTTACAGCATACTTACAGAGGCATACCCAGCATACCCTCACAGAGGCAACGCCTGATGACATGATGGTGCCCACGACAATGCCTGATGACATGATGCCATACAGTGCCATGATGTCATCAGTGCGCTCACAAGGAATGAGCAAGAACACTGAAAAGCACAAGGACAAAATTATTTGATAGAAAGGTAAAGCAGTATATCAGCTCTATGCCCTTGGATGATTTTTGCAAAGGTCAACTTATTAAGCAAAGAACAGTTTGTTGCAGGCCCATAACTATGATATCCAAGAGTAGATACAGTATGTATTATATATAAAAGTGATCTCATTGACCACCATGAAAAACTCAGCATGAAGAAAAATATAACAACAGATAGAAAAAATATTGCTGAGCATATATTTGAAATATAGACTGGCATATACAGCTGGATAAGCTGTAACTAAAGTATCATACAGCACTTGTGGAGAATCTACAGAAGTTGGTAAATGCAAAAAAAAATTTAAACAAGGAATCTTTGAAGTAGCAAATAGTTTTTAAAAGGCCATATTTTTGAAGTTTGCTCACATCATAGAGAGAATGACTTATAAGAACTGAAAATGCATTTTTCATTTCAAATACCCTGTAATTGAATAGAATACTTGTTGCTGATATAGAAAGATAAGAGGCCTGGGGTGCAATTGTGTTTTAAAACTCTGAGCCGTTGTTCATTGAGTTTCTATTCAGTGACTCATGGTTTACAGCACTGTCAGTGAGAACCGGCAAGTAGTTAAAGACTGTTGATCAGCAAAAGAGCTGATCTTAAGCTGCAGCTGAGCCATGAATCAAAGCTCTATGGGAAGAAACAAAAAGTACATTTTCCATGCAATCCATTACTAGCTAGAGAGAGAAACCGACGGCCTAATCCTGTGGGCTATTTATGACAACAGATCACACAACTCATTGTTCTCAATGTTGCAGCAATGTTGAAAAAGGCACACCACTGTTGTGCACTTCAGGGCTGTTGGGGCAACTGGCTGGAAGCCCTTGAGTGCGACAATAGCAGCTGGTCAGTCCGTCAAAGCAAGTAAGTTGGTGGAGGGGGCAGTTCAGGGGAAGATCAGAGCAGTGCACTCAGGGAGTGTTTTGAGTGTGGTAGGGCATGAATCATAATGGCAATCACACATCCAATCAATGGCGTACTGTGTAAATGGCATGAAGTGTCACATGCCGTGGGCACATACATGCTGGTAAGTGCAAGTGCATGCACCCATCTATCATTTCTTCTCACCCTCAGCACCCTTCTATGCCAGCTGGAGAACACTCCCTGGCTGGCTCAAAAGGGTATATGTGTGGCTCCAGCCGACCTGCTCCAGTCGGGTTTTTCTGGCCAGACAATTTTTCTGACTAGCTGTGAAGAGCCACATGGCATCATGATGTTACACATGCCATGGGCCCATGTCGACATTGGTACGCCCCTGCATCCAATCTATCAATAAATTGTAGTTAGGTAAGTTGGTACGTAGTGTGGCAGCTTGGAACCTTGGACCACCGGCAACGGGATGCAAGTTGCCCTCAAGAGAAAATAAGTTGAGAGGGCAGTTCAGTATGGGGAATGGGCCAGATAGGATATGGGAGGAGTGGCACATATAGGAATTCAGCACACACCAAGATCCTATTCCATTTCCTGTCCAGGCTCCAATGTCTGGGTTTTCCCATATGTGCGACAGCAAAAGAACTGGTACAAGTCCAAAGAGACACACAGAAGGCCAGGCAGCAATTTTCCTGGGCCACCTAGTTGTCCACCGCAACCACAGCATGAAACCTGTACTCCATCACTGCCATGGCATGTTACTAGCTGGCATGGGATTGGATTGGGCTGCTTGTAAAGTTTCTCAGACAGAGTAAGATATAGTTTTAGATGAAAAGGGGAGAATTACATTTCTGCATCTAGAAAGAGCCTGCCTTTATATTGTCTAAAATATGATGGCAAGAATGAGATGGGAAGAGGAATACTATCAAATCAAGATATCAATTCCACTTTGCTTTTGACTGGTGAATTGTCTTTTGATTTCCATTCCAATCAAGCTGGACTTCTAAACTCTCACCAGTGTCTCTTTAAAGAGCATCTCATTAGAAAAACAAAATTGGCCTTAATTATATTAATGATAATAGCTGTGAACTGTGCACAATTAATTTTGTTACTGTACAAATCTGTAATATTAACTGCTCACTCTCTGCTTGGTAAGTGGATATTAATGGAAGGGAAGAGACAACTCAGTCTACAATGATATATGACAAATTAAATGTAACAATGTAGCATTTCTTACCTCAGTGGATTTATTGTTAAAGCTATTCTGTACGGGACAATGTAACTTCTATGAAAACCATGTTAATTGGAGATTGCTAGATCAGAGGGACTTTAATTGAATATTCCCTCTGTATGGCTTTTTATACTGTTTCATCACTCATGGTAATGAAAAGTAATTTTGTATTAATGCACGCAACACATTTGCTGATATTCCTGAACTAAGTGAATGTTATTCAATCATTTACATCTATTGCCAGATGTTATTCAATCCTTTACACCAGTGCCACTCAATCTTTAGCATAATGTGATGCCCCCATGCACTACAAACACATGACTTTCAGAAAAGGATGGTGAATACATCTTCGCTAGTAATGTTCATGTTCAGATACCACCTTGAATATTACAAACAAAGGTAAGAGGCTCAGGGCAGGTAGGTCTTTCTCAGCGCACAAAATCTGTCCATAGGAGCTCAATGCACCTGGCAGAACCTCTTACCATCATTTGTAGTGTCCTGCATGATGGATAGGGATGCTTCATTTGCAATGCCTCATGAGTCACAGTTTAGGAATCCTGGCTTTATGCACTTGTGTACTAACAGTTGTGAACCAACACTTGTTGGGGCCCTATTCATTCATTCATTCATTCATTCATTCATTCATTCATTCATTCATTACATGGCCTTATATGAAACCAGATGTCAATGTCCAGTCCATCCAGCTACTCCAAGGACTGAGTGGCCTACAATGGAAAAAAATCAGACACTTAACCCGTGGAAGCTCTTGATGGACAGTTGGAGACAACATGAGGAATAGTTTGTTGAGGAGCACCACAGTAACGCTGAGGAATAATTATAGTACCCATTTGAACAGTTGAATCCTGCCAGATCCAGTATTGAATGTTGGGACCCTGATTTTATAACTGGCCCTCATTACCCCATCACCCTCATCACTCCAGCAATGTCTGTTATAGTGGCTTCTGCTGGTGTTCTTTTGTATTTTAGATTGTGATCCCTTTTGGGAAAAAGTCCCATTAGCCATAAATTTTCTCATCCTCTTTGTAAACTGCTTTGTGAACATTTTAGTTGAAAAGCAGTAGCTAGCTAGCTAAGATTAGATTAGATTAGATTAGATTAGGATAGATAGATAGATAGATAGATAGATAGATAGATAGATAGATAGATAGATAGATAGATGTTATGGGGCAGTGCACTGGTCACCAGTACTGACCTAGCACTGGAATGGGCCCACAGTCCATTGACATGTTCTCAATCAGTGATTAGTTTTAAGTGGCCATAAAGTGGCCACTATAAGATCAATCATGTGCACCAGTTGTTTGAGAACTAGCAGTTTTCTGATTAAGTTAAAGGGATTGCATACACTAGGAATCAGTTTTCTCAAAAGCAACACACACAAAAACAACAAAAAAACTCTGAGTATTGTCCAAAACCACAACAATGTTTTTGATACAAGATTATTGCTCCAGCAACACTCAGAAATTGTGAGCTGAAGGAGTCAGGCAAACAGCTCTTGTAATATTCTGTTTTGTCTTCAGCAAGACCTCCCTCACAATTTGAGTAAATGTGGAAGAATTTTTTTATTTTCAAAAAACTTCTTGATCTGTGGCTTTAAAGAAATGCTCACACTTCAGAGACACTTTAATGGGTAAGTTATGATTGCCATAATAGTGGCTGTTTCCTTCCCTATCAAGAAGATCTGAGGAGTAATGTATCCATTTGTGAATGACTAGTGCCAGTCTTCCACAGTCTCTCTTCTGTCAGAGTTCATTTATGTCAACCACAAGGAAGAAAAAAAAGCTATCAAAGTTTCACAAAACATATTTCTTTTCTTCCTGAGTAAAAAGAAAAAGCTTCACACAGGAGTGACATGTTTTATTGAGGTATTAATACTGAAACACACAAACTGCGTATGATATATGTGGAAATTGGTTGAATAAATCACCAAAACAATCTGCATTCCATGAGACACTTTTATTAGGTATTTTGTAAGGTGTCGACATAAATATTCTGGATGAAATGATAATGTCACAATTTTTCTTGTATGAGGATGTATCTAAACCTGGCACAGTATATCCTCCTGAAGCAATTTGAGTTGACATTAAGGGTACAGTGTTGATAACTGTTCAAATGAGGTGTACAGTTTTTATTTTGGGTGAAAAACAAGACTGCAACCTTAAAGACACTCTCCTGGGAGTAAGACCCAAAAGAACACGAGAAGATCTCTCAGTGTAAGGACCTACAGATAGAAATTCAGAGGGAAAAAAAGCCACTATGATTCCAAAAATAATAGGTGCTCTTGGAACGATTCCATTAAGTCTCCAGGAAAATCTCAATTTAATGGGCTTCCAGAAGATCATAACTGCCCAGCTACAAAAAGTCGCACTCCTGGGAACTTCACACATATTGGATAGGAATTGAATCACAATAAAGCCAATTCCAGTCAAACATCTGGTCACTGTGAAATAGTAGTAGTAGTAGTAGTAGTAGTAGTAGTAGTAGTAGCAATAGTACTAGTAGTAATAGATATACTGCTAGATATACTGCTGGCATCGTGAATTGGACACAGGTGGAGCTGGATGACTTGGATAGGAAACAAGGAAATTAATGACCATTCACTATCCTTTACATCCACATAGTGATGTTGACAGGCTGTACCTGCCTAGAAAATCAGGAGGCAGAGGACATTTGCAAGTGAAGCAGTCAGTTGAAGAAGAAAAGCATGCCCAAGCACAGGGGTGTCAAACTCATTTCATACAGAGGGCCACGTTAGCATTAACTGTGTCTCCCGAAGACTGCATTCCAATATTTTGCCTGTCTGCTCAGAAGTGCCCTTCTTCCTCCTGGGCTCTTTCTCCAGCTCAAAATCAAGTGTGCTGCCACCACTACTGAGCTAATTCTATGGGTGGGGAGATCACTGGAGGGCCACATGGGTGCCTGCAAAGGGCCACTTGCAGCCCTTGGGCCCAGCAGTTTCACACGCATGCCCTAGCAGATTATGTGTGAGAGAGCCAGGAATGTGCTCTGATTGAAGTCAGCAAGCGAAAGTTGCTGAAAGTGCAGAAGACTAACTATGAATATTGCAAAAGTGTAATTCAGGCTCGGACTGCCAGTTGGCATAATAAAGTATTGGATGGCCAATTCCTCGCCAAGATTGTTGCTTTAAAAAAATAGTTGCTTTAGGTAGTTGCTTTAAGTTGCTCGCCCTTAAAAAAATTGTTGCCTTAAGTTACAGTTCATGCATACCCTAAGAAATACAAAATTGCTATGTTTAACTAGTTTAATGCACACTCAGAATTTTTTCCCCACTATAGAATGTCATAATGAAATATGAGATCTCTTTAAAAAGTGTGTAGGTTAATTGTTACCAACATAATGAAAATATATTTCTATTGTATTCCTAAAAACTAATTTCCACTATAAACAGGAAAGGCTACTGTCCTCTTAAGTTATCCAAAAAGTTTATAATTATTTATAACTAGTTTAAAGCATACCTGTGTTGTAGGAGTAAAATTCCCCCATACACCATCCCCACACAGTGCAACATCCCCCCATGCACAACATCCCTCCATGCGCAACAACCCCCCATGCACATCAGTGCCCCATGTGCATCAAGTCCCCTATGCGCATCAACCCCCCTGCGCATCGACCCCCCCTGCGCATCAATCCCCCATGCACATAAGTCCCCTATGTGCATAAATTCCTATGCACATCATCTCTCCTATGTGCATTATCTCCCCATGTGCATCAACCCACCATGTGCATCAACCCTCCATTTGCATAAGTCCCCAATGTGCATAAGTCCCCTATGCGCATCATCTCCCCATGCACAACAACACCCTGTGCGCATCATCCCCCGTGCACATCAACCCCCATGTGTATCAACCCCCCATGCGCATAATCTCTCCATGCTCATATCTCCATGTGCATCTCCCCCATGTGCAGCATCCTCCTTATTGCAACCCCTCCCTCCGAACAACATTCCCCCCGTGCACCAGGCACTGAGCACCAAATTGGCTGGATGTTGTTCAGTCTCCCATGTTAAGTATAGGACAGAAACACGTTGCCCCCTTTTCAGCCCCTGAAGGGTTAATTTCTCCAGATGGTTCTTGGTGGGAGTTCAGGTGACAGAAGGAACTCCCAGAATTCCATGCTTCAGGCCCAGCAGTTGGGGAGGAATGTTGCTGAGTCAGCAATTCTCAATGCAAAGTATAGGGAGGAAAACGCGTTGCGCCCCTTTTCACCCCCTTCCGGTTAGAATTTCTGAAAACCAGTTCTTAGTGCGTCATGGACGGTTCTTCCCTCCGTCATGGAAGGAACACCCAACCCAAATTTCACGCTTCGATGCCTAGCGGTTTTGGCAGGGCGTTGATTAGTCAATGAATGAGTGAGTCAGTGAGTGACTTTTCTCTTTTATATATATAGAAGATGGGGAAGGTGGGAAAAGACCCCCCCTCAGTCACCACCCCCACAGGAGCCCCGGGAAAGAAGAGCACCCAGGCTTGGGTAGCTGAGGGAGCACAAAGAGCCCCAAGCCAACCTCCCCGCTCTGCCAGGGCTTCCAGAGAAGTGCCTTCTTCCTCCTTCCCATGGTTTGTTTGTGCGCATGTGTATGTGTGTTTGAGTGCATGGTGTGTGTGTGAGTGCCTGTTTATGTGTGTCTGAGCACATAGTTTGTATGTGAATGCTTTGAGCCACCTTCATTTGTTTGGGTGCAGGAAACAGGTATTGGGACTGGAGTGTATGCAGGGATGCTGTCTCCTTACAGGAAAGCAATACAAGTGTTTTTAGCCTTTATTTTAACATGTCCTATATTTGTCCTACATTTTTGGGGTGTCTGACATTTTTTTTTTAACATCAGGAATTTTTGCTTGGATGTCAGGAATTTTGGGGGAACATGTCCTCTTTTTCGGGTTCAGCATCTGGTCACCCTGCATACGCCAGGTCATCCTCTCAACTTAGGGACTTCAGCCAGCCCAAGCGCTACCTTCTGCTGGCACAACTTTGCTTGCACCAGCAGAATTAGACTGATGCACGCTGGTGCGTCAGCATAAAGTGGTGCAAAAGTGCTTTATGACAACTTGTGCCATTGAGGATTGCTCCCATATTTTATTAATTACAAGGTGGCTATGTGTTGCATGCTTACAAGGAAAATAAATTCAAGATTTTCCAGGACACAAGGTTAACATGTCCTGGAAAAACAGAACATATGGTCACATTGGCTGTCCTTGTACAGCTTACAGAGAAATGGTAGATGTCGTTAGGTATGTGTTCTTAACTCCAGACATAATGTTAAGTGAGGAAGGGGAAACATTTCCCATAACTATGAGGGCATTTGTGTGATAAATGCCCAGTTTTTCCTCTGTATATTTTCTTCATAATGCTAATCATATATTTGAAGCAAAATAATGAAGTCACTCAAATCTGATATTTAGGCCAGAAAAAAGAGTTTTGTCTACATCACTATTTCCAGGTAAAACTGGTTTTTTTTAAAAGCATGTGGATTTGTTGATATCATTGGATCACAAGGGGCTGCAATTGAGTCAGTGTTTTAGCAATCAAAATTATTGACATTTTGCAGCCAGATTTGTTTTTCAGGGACAAACAGCCACGAGAGAAATGGAGTGAGTTATTTAAATTTTCTTATTTCAATTATGGTCTGCTTAGCATGGAGGACTTTACCTGAAATTTGCTCATGTCCATGTCTGCTATGGATGTGCCATTTAATTTATTTTTATTTTGCTCTGCCTGGGTGCCTGTGAAAATTGTTGAGACAGCTTGTCATGGTACATTTTGAGCCGGGAATTGAGCTAGCCAGGATTAATGGTCAAAGTCATTAGGTGTTTGTGTTTTATGCTCATCTTTGGCAGGAGGCCCTTGTGACATCTTTGGCTCTTCAGTCAGGAATGTCCAAAGTCAGGGGTCTCCAAACTCTTGCTCAGGGGCCCAATCCAACTAGATTTCATGAGGCCTGCAGCAATCTATATTTTATCATAGCATTTGCTAATGTTTGACATTTTTCTCATTATATCTATATCTTACTTTCTATATATCTATTTATATCTATGGGCAAAATCTATAGCAGTTAAGGGTCCACGCAGTTATGTCACCCTCTAGTGTTATCATATGGAAAGTCATTCTTAACTGCATCTTAAAATATGGAAAGTCATCTTAACTGCTCCGGAGCAAAGGGCTTAATTTCACTTTAGGATGCCTGCCTGCCTGCCTGCCTGCCTGCAATTTCTCAGTTTAAGTATCACATTTTTTCTTTAGAATTGTCACATTTCTTTTTTGTTCTGAATCATATTATGCTGATTATAAAAACTTTTTAAGTAAAACCTATTCATTTCTGTCATTCAGTTATAAAACTGACAGTGCAGTAATACCTTGTACTGGAATAGAAAGGCCAGCATACCTATGCTGCATGCAGGAGAAGACTGGGGCTGCTGCTGAACTACCGTGATGCAAGGAGAAACTTTCCCCTTACTCCAGGTAGTGCTGCAGGACTCCCAATGGGTATACTCAGGACTGTGCCAATGACTTCAGTTGCAGAATTCTGAACAGATCAGAGCAGCCTCCAGACAGGGAGACTAGATGCTCAGACCTCAAAAGAAGGACAAGGTTTTGGATTCCTCTCAACCTGGCCTTTCCAGTGGACAATGGCACATTTGCTTACTCACAAGTAAAGCCACAATATTGGGCACTTTCACTTTCCCATAGAGCTTAATGCATATTTTTGATTTTTAGTTTTTTTGGCCATAACCTTTGATAGGAAGGAGGTATTTCAAAACTGATTTTTGCATTGGTTCTGCTCTTCAATAAGAGTCCAACGACATATGACATGATGGGGGTAGTGCACACCATTGCAAAGTTCCAGAATGAAGCAAAAATGGAGGACAATGAAGTCTCCTGTCCTTTTGGAGGACACCCGGATAGGAGACTAAAAAAGAGGGCAAATCCAGAAATTTCCAGTCATATGATCACCCTGCCTCCAAATGCTCCACACTGTCTCAGGAATAGGGCTTGGATCTTACAGAATCGCTGGGTCCTAGCCCTGATTTCTGCTCTCTGTCTAATTGCCCCTGAAACACCCTCCCCACACCTTCCCACACCCATACCATCTCCCTCCTGCCCCTTCCTCCCCATCCCCAGACCTTTGCAGTGTTTCTGATAAGCCAATGCAACTCACTGTTGCATGTGGCATGCATTGGCATAGGGAGAACAGTGCAGGTCTCTGCATCTGCCTCCCCTCCTCATTTGGCTGTGCAGACTTGCCTTATGACACGCTTGCAACTCCCTTGCGTCACTACAAGTGACTTGAGCTGATCCAAATGGGTAGCTAGGATTGCACTTGATTTTTTATTTGACATGCAAAAATATGTAAAATATGCTATGTGGTCCTCATACTGAAATGTTTGGAACCTGTTCTGATTACAAAGACTTCTAAGTAGTTAAGCAAAAGTTTATTTAGAGGAAGGGGAATTATATACTAAGAAGGTCATTCATTAAAATAATGGGAGTCTTCTGTTCACAAGGGCTGCTTAAGAGGAGGGCTGGAGTGTAGCATCTTTTCTGGAGACAGCAACACCAATGGTAATGAATTGGCAATTTTCCTGGTGGTGTCTCTTATGGAATCCCTGCTGCTTTGGTCAGCTTGGACCATGGATTCCTACACCACTGTAAATTGATCGATGCCAGTGCAAGAAATATGGAGAAGAATACCCACAATTATGTGCCATTATTCCATTGCATAGCTTGATCTCAATTATTTTGTTCTTGACTGTAATCCATTTTCTCCATGTCCATGCAGATGCATATATAAAACAGCTCATTTGTATGCCATGTTGCAGAGTCTTCGGAGATAAATGCAGAAAGAAGAATTAATTCTAAATTGAATCACAAAGGCTTCATTGAATCAGCAATTTTCAATAGCTAGATAGAACCACATTGTATCTTATTTATGCTAATTAAATATATTGGATGGGCCCAAATCCACATATGATACAGGGACATGTGGTGAGAATGAGATTGAAGCCAGGTGAGCTATCACACATTTATTTTTCCCTTTGCCCTGGAAATAGAAGTCGGTCTCTGGCATATGTACTCTCTCCCGCTCCTCAATAATTTTTCTTGGAAAAACTCTTGCAAGCCACAATAATGATTGCTCTTCTTATTCCCTCCATGTTTTAAATTTTTTTTAAATGTATATGTGTTGCTTTAAAAAGGCTAGGTGCTACAGTAGTGAGATTGAGAATCAGTTTGGGAAATGCAAAAGATACTGTATTTATTCGAATATAAAGCTCACCTTTATATACTCACAAATATAAGCTCACGAATATATCAGCCAAATTCAGTCTCCAAAATCAGGGTGCATATTAGATTTGATGGTTAATTAGATTTGAGCAAATATGGTATTTTGATTATAAGTATAGGGTGTGCATTAGATTCAGTGACGCATTAGATCTGAGTAAATATGTTATTTCTTTTTTCTCAACTTATAGGGTCTTTTTTGTACTTGCTGGGTCAAATGAGGTACTAACTTGTATTCTTTGACCACACACTACTGAGATCCCATTACAGAACAAAGAGTAAGAAGCAAGAAGTTTTTCTTTTTTACTTGCTTTCTGCTTGACAGGTGCCACTGTCTACTTTCTTTCCATTTGCTTTAATCCTGCACCACTTAATTCAAACAAAACTGTTGATAAACGATAATCCATTTCTAATACCATGATGAAATATTCATATAAGCTTATATGGTCGTTAAAATTGAAGCAACTACACAATCTTATTTCTATGGTATTTTTTTAAAGCAGGAAAAGCGTGAAATGCCTTAAGAAGAAAACCCAAAATCAAGGTGATTCCAACAACAACTGTTTTGACTGTCAGTGTCTAAAACAGAATAAAGTTATCCATTCATATTCTCACCATTTTTAATTAGTAGATAATGAAGCTCATTACAATAATTACATCATTAATCCTCACAGACCTCTCCTAGCATGAAGGTCAGTATTATTAAGCCTACTGTGGATCTGAAATGAATGTTCAGGACTCCAACATTTAGAGAGATTTCTAACTGTGAGCTTAAAGATTAAAAAGAAAATGTTTCTCATCAAATTAGATTGGGGGGGGGGGATGAATCTAGTATTGATGAATTTGTTCACAATCTTTTTCCCACCAACATTTCTAGTCTCCCTATGGAACAGTGTGTCCCAATCTCATATAGTTCTCTCTACTGTTCAAAACAAAATCAAGTTGGAGCTACACAGATGAAAACTGTAACATGCAAACACAGTGGTGTCACTAGGGTTTGCATCATGTTGGAAACCAGCATGTGACCCCCTGAAGGACCTCTTTCTATGCAATGAGTGGGGCAACAATCCAGGTGGTGGGCATCGTGATGTACCATCTCCCAGTCCGGTCAGGTATTTTAGCCATTCCTTGTGATAGAATAAGTGGTTTGTTTCATTGCATTCTACTATAAATTATGCATCAAATAGTATAAAACATATTATTCCTACAAAACCATGATTTTGGTCACTATGGAGTCACCCCCCCCCCCAAGGTATTACAAATTAACACCTTATTGGTTCCATGTTGTGTCATAATAACATCTCATTGGCTTTTTGAACAGTTTTATTGTCCATTTTAAATTAAGGAAATGCACTTTTTAATTAATGCAAGCTGCAATCCTAACCTCCTATTAGTCCTGGCACAGGTCCTGTGCTGGTCTGGGAGTGTCACAAAAGTGCTGGTAAGTCACTTCTGCACAACTCTGGGGCTGGGGGTTAGGCCTTCACAAGAATGGGGAGTGTGTGAGTTGTGAAAGTCTAAACTGGTTAGAATTGAACCTACAATAGTTTTCATTTTGTTTTCTTTTTTATGCCATAACTTATAACAGAATTGAGATATTTCACTCTGTTTTTTTCCTTTGCAGTCTTCTGTAAATAACATATAAAATGGTATTTAACATGATGGTATTATTCCTACATATCACAATTTTAGCTATTTTGGTCACTAGTGGTCACAACATATCTGGAGATACTGGCAAAGTTCTCCACAATCAGACCCAGAGAAACATTCTGGGGGGTCCCTCAAACATTCCTCTAAAGAAAAAGGTGTAAAGGTAAAGTTGTCCCCAGCATGTTGCCAGCTTATAGTGACCGACTTGAGAGTGCAGTGCTCATCCCCATTTTTAGAGCCATAGAGCGAGCATTGTCTGAAGACACCTCTGTGGACATGTGGCCTGCATTCTTTTTCTCAAAAGAAAAGTGAATGTTAAAAGATCTCAAATTTAATCTCAGTTTTAAATTAGAGCAGGGAAGAATTTCTGGTTTCTGTTTTGGCATATTTAATGAACCCTACAATCCAGAGGGCTGTGGGTGGCACAAGCGGTTAAGGCAATGTGCCTGTTAACCAGCAGGCCAGGGTTCAAGATCCGGGTCAGCCCCACAGGACAGGGTGAGCTCCTGTCCTTAGCCCAGCTCTGCGACACCAGCTGGATCCAATCGTATTGGCTCTTCTTTTCCATTGGACTAATTCAGTGGCGTGGAGAGGGGGGATTTGCTGCTTGGGTAACAGCCTATCCTCCATAACAATCCAACCCAGGCTTTCGTGCTTCGCATGCAGTGTATGCAGTGCCGAGAACGATACCGTAGTCTTTCAAGACTGATGGAGGCCTGCTTTTTTTCAATCCAGAGTAACTATGGGAGCACATAAAAGACATTATGTGCTCCCGTAGTTACTGCACCACCTAGTAAAAACATATGGGAAATTCATATTGCAATCCAGAGTAAATTATTCTTACACTGGAGCAAGGACTCCCCGTAGTTACTCTGAATTGCGCCCATAGTGGAATTCTCTTAGGGTAGATCAGGACAAATGCAATGGTGCAATGCTCTCTGCTCTGAGCCGCATAATATTTGTCAGTTGCTCTGTTTCTGAAAACACAATTAGGCAACAATAACAAATCAATAAAGATCCCCAGCATCATCTTGAAAGGTCAAAACAATATAACACTGTTGATGTATTTGAAAACCACCATCATTAAAATATACATCATCTTTATGTGAAAGCTGATAATAAGGTGAGAGAACAATACAGCCTTGTCTCCATTCTCGGGCTGATGAAAACTAATGAAAATGGGCAATATTACAAGCTGCCTAATCTCATTTAGAGTTCGTGTGGTTGAACTCAAAAATAATCACCGTCTCAGTAATGAGTCTGCATCTTCATCTTGATTTGACATCCAATGGGACACAGAGTGCTCAGGGAAGTGGAAATATGGGGTAATGCACTGGATACTGTTACAATTTGGCATTGTTTTCAGTACTGTCTTGGTGAGGAAGAACCCTTTCCTAGCATGCTCCAAAGGCATATTATGGATGTGCATTTTTAATCCATCAGCATGTATACAACCTTTTGTAGTGTACTGCACAGAGAAACAGATTGGGTTCTTAGCGCACAAATAGTGTAGGAGGACTTGGTACAGGCTGCTCTTAATGCTGCCAGGAATTATGTTGATGTTAGTTCAGAAAGATGCTGCAGCTCCATACTTTATAAAATGAGAGACATTCTGCAATGGTGTCAAATAAAGCAAGCAAGAATCTGGCTGTTTAAAGAAAGATATATGTATGGAGATGAAGGCATTTCAGAAAGCAGCTCCTGCATTTTTCCATTCCGACCAATTTATATTGCCTGATCATTTCTGGTTGGGAAGGTTTTTGTAACATTTCACCTGTAAGTTATTGTAAACCACAACTGAAGCCCACATTTTTTATTATTTATCTCTTGTGATGAAGGGAGCTGTTTCGATGATGAAGAACTATTTCAACAATGACAGGCAGCCCAATCCCACTCAACTCTCTACCCAATGATGCAGCTATGCCAATGGGCCATGGAGGCGTTCCAGGCCCCAGAGGTCTATTTCTGGTAAAGGAACATTTGTTCCCTTTTGTGGATGTAAGTCTCCAACACATTGCTGGGTCTACTAAGATTGTTGCTGTTTTGCTGGTATAAATCTTTCTTAGCTTGGGAAGGCAGATCAAGGTGGACAGGATATCCATGATGCTGCTGTCACTGATATTTGAAGAGCCAATGAGATGTCAATATGGCACAACATGGAATCAATAAAATGTCTGTACGGTGATAGCCTCTGATGCATTGAAACCACTAGTGACCAAAATTGTGGTTTGTAGGAATAATACAGTCATGTTATATACTGTGTTGTTTATACCAGAAAATATATTTTCTTTAAAAAAATGAATGAAATACATCATTAAATCAAAAGGTAAGGCAAAAAACCCCCAATGAGAACAGAGCATTGGAACACCATGCCCACCACCTACATTGTTGCCCCACCCACAGGTTCATCATGGGGTGGCATACTGGTCTCCCATACCAGGTGACACAAACCCTAATGATGCCACCATACCTGAGAACTCTTCTATAAGTTCAGTCTCATCCTTTCAAAAATATTATCAGGCTGCACCTACCAAAAAATATCAAAAGTAGCCTGCAAAGTTTCCTCAACAATGATCTTTTAAGATCTTTTCCAAACAAAGAAATCAAAGCTTCAAGCCAGAGAAAGATTAACTGGGTGAAAGAAAAGGAGGGTAAAGACACATGCTAGAAAACTGGTTTCAGGATACAATAATAGTAGCCTGGATAACACCTTTCCCATCGATTTGATTGTTTTGTGTTAAAGCACAATGACTGTATTCAGTGTGTTCACGATTTCCTGTAAAAACAAATGATTACAATCCATTTTCTAGTAGATCAGACTTGAACTACCATTGTCAAAGGGCTGGTTTTTTATCTAACACCAATAGTAGATTGATTTTAGTAAAATTTATCTTTACATTTAGTAAAATATTGTTTATTTTGATTTCAGTAAAATATAGATTGGGCTTTGGGATTCCATGGGTTACATCCTTGAAGGAATTTTTCCAACCCCTGGTCCCTTTAGTAGCATTCAATGATTCCTCAAAAATCCACAAGATAGGAGGACCCACTGATATCACAGGGGAACTCACTAGAATGAGGAGGGAAACAGCATAGGAGTCTGATGCAAACAAAAGTACCTTCTCAGAAGATCTCTCTGCCCTGTGCAAAACAAAAGTACCTTTTGTATGCGCAAAACCAGCTTATGACCATATATTTCAATCTCTGTGCCTCTGGATAGCTTTTTATCAATTTGTGGGACTGGCTAAAAACTGCTTCTAATTAACATGTAACTGTGATTTCCCAGTTCCACCCCCAAACCACTTACATTTTTGTGCATCATAAAATACTCATTTGTAGATTTATTAATTATGCATGTCAGCAGGTGAGTATAGGATTGCAAAAATTATGAGCACGTTTGTAGTAGGAATTAGGATTTTTTAAATCTGGCTGAAAAATAGGGCAACTTTACACATGGAGTGAATAAGTATAGCTTTTCAACACTTATTATTTGCCAGTTGTGGCCTGTCACATAGGCTTGATTTATAAATTCACCAACAGAGCAAAATTGGATTGGATCTGGCATGCGCTAGGCCACTGATATCCATCCCTTCCCACCCCTGAAATACTCCCCCAAACCTCCTATGGCCCATTCATGGCTTGCTCCTGCCTCTATCTTACGTACTCTAGTGTCATTGGTGGCAGGAACTCAGAGATGCTTGCCCTTTGCACCGGTTATACATGATGATGCTGTAGCATTTATGACAGTGGAATGTCATTTCTGTCAGTTCTTATCATAAATAGCCCATCAGACTAGGTGATATAGCTGGAAAGTGGGCAAAAGTTTTGTCTGGAGAAGTAATGCCTGTTTAAAACGTTACACTCCCTTGCCTTCAGAGCCAGTCACAGCATTGAAAACTGAGAGTTTTGCCCCTCTCTAAGAACATCACTGGTCTGGAACATTAATGTGTTAGTGGGACAGACATATCTTTCCCCCTCTCTTAGAAGGCATACATTCAGGTGTTCTATTTAAGCACCTGCAGCACAATCCTAATCCCCAGTTAGGCCAGTACAGGTCCTGGCACATATCCTGTGCTGGTTGAGAGTTAGGATTGCACCATCATAAGGAACTTTTGCACCATTCCCCGGGAGTTAGGCCAGTGCACGATGCGTTGGTCTCTTCTTGCCACTGCAGGAAGGGGGAACACAGGTGAGTTATGCTGGACTAAATTGGTTAGGATTGTGTCATCACATACTTATGTTGAAATGTTTGTTTCCAGTAAGTAAGACTGGATTTCAACCCAAGTCTTACTGAACACAATGGGCTGAGTTAGATAAATAATACAATTTTCAAACACCTCTAATATGGGTGTTAAGATATATGGGATGCTCCTTCTCCTTTACTGCATCAAGACTCTTACTGGCATCATGAGTACATGATGAATGAGTCTTATTCAGCTCTTTTCACAGTTCTTGCTGCCTTGTGAGATTTTCTAATGGCTGAATGTTGAATCTTTTTTAAATGAAATGAGACAGGCATACATACCTTAAATCGGGTAACTGTTAGTTGCAGGAAAACATGGTGATGATGGACTTGGTCAACCTGTATGAAATATTATATTGTTTCTCATCAGTCTTCCTGTTCAGTGCTGTTGGGAATTAATGTAAAATAATTATCCTGAAAGGATGTGATTATTTGAGAAACAGATTACATCCATGCGACATCCTGTTTTCTGCATGACACTGATTTTCCTTGCAGCTGTGATAAGTGACTGCACAGCTTTGCCAATAACCAGCTTAGTTTTAAGCACATCATTTATCTAAATCTTGATAACATGTTATCCATTATAAGAGTTCCCCAAAGTTAGATCATATTAAGTTAGTTGTTAGTTAAGCTCAGCTATTATGCAGAATTTTGGATGCAATCCAGAGAAGTAATTAATGGAGAGAGAGAGAGAGAGAGAGAGAGAGAGAGATGTAAGGATAAGTGAATCTGTAGGATCAGAGGCTCCAGTTAACAAGAATGATCTCTCTCTCTCTCTCTCTCTCTCTCTCTCTCTCTCTCTGTGTGTGTGTGTGTGTGTGTGTGTAAAACAGATCCCTCATATTAACTTCCTATTTCATCAGATTTCAAAATGAAATAAATAGGTTGCAGCCAGAAGAGTGTGATAAAATGACACCTACTTAAAGATAATGCAGTGAAATGTTTTCTGATATTAAATGTGGAAATATCAACTAGGAGCTGTTATCAATCCAGAGTAACTACAGGGAGTCTTTGCTCCAATCTAAGAACAATTTACTCTGGATTGCAATATGAATTTCCCATAGGTTTTCACTAGGTGTTGCCGTAACTACATGTTACGTAACTATCCCTATAATCCAGAGTAACTACGGGAGCACGTAAGAGATATTACGTGTACCCGTAGTTACTGCAGCACCAAGTGTAAATCTATGGGAAATTCATAATGCAATCCAGAGCAAATTGTTCTTACACCGGAGCAAGGACTCCCCATAGTTACTCTGGATTGTGCCCTAAGTTGACGTAAATGTCTCTTACGTTCTCCTGTAGTTACTCTAGATTGAAGGGTAGGAATTGGTGGGAAAAAATTTGATAGATTTGCTGCCTGCTCTCTACATACAATAATGATATTTAGGTGGTGGCAGTGATGGAATTATAAAGATATATAGATCCAAAGCAGACGAGAAGCTCCCTTCAGTGCAGGTTTCAAAATCTAGGTTGCACTGGTTTGGCCACATATTGCACATGAATAACTCTCATCTAGTCAAGCAAACAAATGATGCCAAAAGTACTGGGAAAGGATCAAGAGGAAGAGAAAAAGATGGCTTACTCGCATCCTAGAGCAGGAATTTTTAACTTTTTCCTCTCATGCTACACTGAGAAGGTGCTCTAATTGTCAAGATACATCATCAGTTGTCTGACAGTTGACAAGGCACACGATGCTACTTATGAGGGACTCACATTCCCCATTATCCTTATTAATAATATCCACCTTTAAACTTCCATGGCACATTTGTGGACCACCATCCTGGAGGATTTGAAAAATGCAAAATGCAGTTTACCAACTGACACTTAATTCTGTCCTTCTTCCACAGGATGGCTTAATACCATCAAGGAAACCACTACATTTTTTAATGGGAACTACATTGTTTGAATGGGGGCCCCTTTCTCTTTGCATATCATCTTCTCCCCCATACCTAAGTCCTGTTAATCTTTCAGGTTCCTGAGAAACTTTTATAATTTTTTTTTGTTTACAAATATTTTGTAACATATTTAACATATTTACTCTGCACTTCTATGCTGAAGGAAAGTCTCACTGCAATAAAGTCCACTTTTATTATGCCTGCAAGGAGCACAATCCTAGTGTCTACTCAAAAGAAAGCCCCATTGTGTTCAGTGGGTCTTACTCCCAGGAAAGTGTCTTTAGGATTGCAGCCCAAGTCTCATTTATATTCATGCTCAAAACACTTAATGCACATTTGTGCTTTGCATGAAGGCAGATTGCTTTGCTGCCTCCTTTCTCTCCTTTTCCCCAAGAATCAGCTCACTTGCTATAGCATTTCCTCTTTTTTGTTTCTGCTTCTCTAGCAAGATGAGTGTTTTGAACCTCCAGCCATATTGAGCTTCATTCAGCTGGAAAAGAGGGAGAAGAATTCAGTCTTAGAGGAACTTCATTCTCTTCTTTTGAATCTAGGGCTCAAGAACTGTAGGGAAAAGGAACAATATACATATATAGTACCCAAGAAATTCCTCCTTGTACATACAATTGACTTTTAGAATTTCTGTTTTGCTTCTCAATAATTATTAATCACGTCTATTATGTGTTAATCACATCTTTTTAAGTATGATGTTTAAAAGAAACCTGATGAAAACCAAACTAGCACAGAACAAAGAATCAATATTGGGAATAACTAAAGCCCTCCAGCTAAGACCATTGGAGTTAAAAAAGTGTCAAAACCAAGAGATTAGAAAAGACATGATAAAAATAGAATGTTTTCTGATAATCATAGAAAAAAAACTAACCAAAGGTTAGGTTCATTACTAAAGAAAGCACTGAGCTGCAAACACATTAGGGGCCCAATCCTATGGTTGGCTGGTGCTATGTGGTACAGTAGCACTGAAATGGCTGCCACTGTATCCTGTCGGGCCAAATAAGCAACCAGAGGTCTTTTCAAGGTAAGGAAACATCACTTCCATACCCCATGTAGAGCCCTGATAACTGGTGCAGAAATGAGGAGAGTTGTATAGGGTTCAGAGGACAGGATTCAGCAGTGGCCTCTGTTGCTCTGTTCCTAACCCAGCCACTGCCCAGTCTGCCACCTACTCCCTTCCCTCCCCACTACTGCTCAGCAGGAGATGTACTGTCCATTTGTCTCCCCCCCTAGCATGGAGGCCCAATGTTGGCGGGCAATGGCCTCTCTGACAATGTCACTCATTACCCAGCCACTGGAACATGCCTTATTAAACATTTGTGTCCACCACTGCTAGGAGAACACATAGGCTGCAGGAGCTGCTCTGGTGTTGGATTGGGTCACCCACTTGCAATTCTATGCAACTTTATTTTGTAGCAAGTCCTTTTAAAGGACACAAAGGAATTACTTATAAGTAGATCCATATGCATACCTACTTTGCCTGCACCAAAGAGGTGGGACAGGCTTGAAGAAACAGGAATATGATTCTGGAGCACACTGTTCCCACTGAGATGTGCCCCCTCCAGTCCCTGAATAACCCCATACCCTCCTCATTCCTGCCCTGAATCTCCCCTAACAGCATATGGCCTGCCTCTGCCACCACCTTTTTTGTTATGGTGCAGGTCAAGTCTGTCAGCTGTGAACATGTGCAGCTTCTGGTTGTTTTCACTGATTGTTGTTATGTGCATGGACACGTTGCACCATTTAGAGCAGTACTGTGGTCTTTATGAAGGTGTAATGCATGATTCACTGTTGTACATGCCTGATTGGGCCATCAATTTTTGATATTTGCACCTGCATCTTTCCAACTAACCCCAAAAATATTTCTTCAATCTGATGATCCTACAAAATAAGTACGGAAATTTTTGCAAAGTACTGTATATAACTGATTAATTCTCAAATCTACCTGGTGACTTAGATATTGCCATTTAGAAAGGAAACAGATATCTGGAAAACGTTTGTTTCAAATTAATTATCTCTTGCTGAAGGGAAATAACTAATCTGTCTATGGCTGCAACCTTAAAGACACTTTCCTGGGAGTAAGACCCATTGAACATAATGGGGCTTACTTTTAAGTAGACATGGTTGGGATTGTGCTCATAGTCACTAGTCACTTTACAGTCCAGCAACCTTCAACCTGAAGCAAACTGTGTTCAAATACCCGATATTGTGTATATTACAAAAGAACTTATTGAAAATGCAGCACTTTCACACTAAGAAGACAGAAAGCCTAAACAATTATCTTGAATTTTAAAGTATCCCGATTTTCATATTTTACTCATACATGTCCAGTAATAAAATGATTTTATAAGGCATTTATTAAAAAATTATATTTATATGTTTGCAAAAGGAATATATGTTTATATATTGAGATGTTGCAGATTAAGAGAGAGGGAGAGAGAAACCAAGATAGATAGATAGATAGATAGATAGATAGATAGATAGATAGATAGATAGATAGATAGATAGATAGATAGATAGATAGATAGATAGATAGATAGATACGTACATATGTATGTATGCTTCTGAATGGTCTCAGTGGTTCTCAAGAATTTCAGCCCAGGACCCCCTTCTGAGATTGACAGTCTGTCCAGGATCCCAACCCTGAGAGAACCGATGTCACAGCTGGAACAGGAAGAGTCATCACTGTTATACCAGAGGTCCTCCATATACACCTGGAAGTAAATCCCATTGTGTTCAATGAGACTTACTCTTAGGAAAGCAGCCTGAAAGCCCCATTCCAAGATGGCAGTACCCAGTGCCAGATTCCGAGATGATAGTCCCCAGCTTTTCACCATGCTCCCTGAAATGAAGTCACATCCCCGAAGGGGGTCCCAACACCTACTTTGAAAATCACTGGTCTAAATGGAGACTCCTAAGTTTTTCTCAGAGTCTGATCCAATCCAGAGTCTGATCCAAACACTCTGGCCCCAGGGGCATCACTAGGGTTCACATCACCCAGTTTGGGAGGCCAGCGCATCACCCTGATGCATAGGGCAGGGCAACAATATGAATGGTGGGTGCGGTTATATGTTATTGCCCCACCTCCACTGGATTTTTAGCCATACATTTTAATAAAATAAAGATATTTCAAAGTGGTTTGCTTCACTGCATTCTACTGTAAATTACACCTTCAAAGGTGTATAAAATGATGGCATTATTTCTATAAACCATGATTTTAGCCATTTAGGTCACAAGGTCCTGATCGGGACCATTTTGTGAGTCTTGTCCTTTCCTGGACTGACCTTCCACTCCAGCCAAGGCATACCTGCTTACTCACCAGTAAACACAGCTGTGCAGTTCACATCCATTTTCAATGAATTTCAATGCAATCATCAGGGACCTCCTTCTGGAGTGATTTGTGGGGGCTGCGTTCATTGGATCAGGACAATTCCTGTGTCCTTAGATTCCTCTCAGGCTTCCCTTTCCAATGAACTATGGCACATTTGCCTACTAACAAGTAAAGCCACATATGGGTCACTTTTCCTTTCCATAGAGTTCAATGCATACTTTGGTTTTATAGTTTTTTGGCCATAACGTTTGACAGGAAGGTGCTTTTTCAAAACAAATTTTTGCATTTGATTCTGCTCTTTAATACAAATCCAGTGATATATGGCATGATGAGATTTGACAAACCATCACAAAAGTTGCAATTTTAGGTCCCCCAGTGTGCATCACCCCCCTTGGGCACATTGCCACCCTAGTGACACCACTGTCTGACCCACTGCTGGCAGATGCACACTCTTACAAATATGCAATACAACATGCTTGTGGAGGTCAGTGCTGGCCCAATGCTGGACTATTCTGGGCCAGTGCCAGTCACAGGCTGGCTGGTTGCCACCCAACACTGTGTTGGGCAGTGGAATGGAAAGTTGGGGCAGGGAAGGAGGCATTCCAGGGTGGGGGAAGCAGTGGGGAAGTCTTGGAGGGAAGGATCAAGACTTAGAGAAGGCGGCAGACATGGTGGCAGACTCAACAGCAGGTACAAATCCAAAGAAATCCATGCTTGGGGTTTACATGGGGTAAGGGAGCTCCAAGAGAATTTGCAGAATAAAGTAACCCCATTGCAGAGTTACTTCCCTTACTTGGGGAAAGCGGATGAACATCCCCTTCGCCTGAGGAGATTGTAGCAGCTGCACAGTGGCACCTGTTTTAAGTGCCGCAGTAGCCTTGCACTCCGTGTAGGGCAGAACTGGGCAGCTAATCATTTTTACATTAATATTTTAGGATTGTTTTAATTTAATTTTACTATTCACACAGTTGTCATTAGGATCAACTCAATGGTGATAAAAAGTAATAAAGAAAAACTCTCATTTATTTTAACGTAAGGATTAAACTTGATTTGATTGTCTCATCAAAATAAAGAGATTAAAAAAATGATTTAACTTTTTGCCTAATTGTTCCTCCACAAACTGTACAGCAGCTCATTCATCCTTTAAAGCACTAGTTACATTTCCAAACACCACTAGGTTTGGAGCCACTGTGAATTAGCTTGATCAGAATTTGCTTTGAGATTTTCAGCTCATATAACAACCAGTGCTTTGCATAAGCCATCATGAGGATTTAGCTAAAGGGACTTTTAATAAAAAAAGTATGATGATAAATACAAACATTTGCTTTAAACCTTCCCCAGCTATTTAATACCTTTTGCAGATACCAGTAGATACCTTTATCACACTAGCGAAGGATAAACTGATGTAAATGAGGATTCTCTATGGGATGTTGTTACTATTTTAAGTTCTTCCAGCTGTGTTCCTCATATGGTGGATTTTAACAAGAGAAACTTATTTACAAATGTATTTGCACAGAGCTCAATGTAACTGAAATGTTTCTCCAAGGAGAATGGGAGGGCAATCCAGAGGAGACCTTAGGTCAGTGCAAGTCCAGGATAGGGTAGGAGAAGAAGGAGGGCAAACCTGGGGTTGAAGGGACAGGGAGAGAGAGTTTGGGCTCAGATCCAGCAGTTATACCAGATCCTATCCGCACTTCCCCCATCTAGATTTAAGCCACCTCCTAAGCAACCTTGTAGTCCCATTAGTCTTAGTAGTCCCACTGGGGCTGTTGTAATCCTAGTGTAGGGAAGTTCAAGTGTTTGGGTTGGATACAGTTAGGCAAGCCAACCTACCTGTTCCAGCACAAGTTAAGATTGGGCTTAAGATTGGTCAAGCCTATTAATAACAGCAATTGGGTCCAGACATAATTGCTGATGGAAAGAAACATGCTTTATGAAATAGTCTGTTTTTTTTTGGGGGGGGGGGACTTTTCTTACCCAATGCAGGACCTGCAGAGGACCTGCAGAGATTGCACAGGGTCTCCTTAGTTGCCTGATCAACTGCTGCTCACTTCTTCATTCTCCCTCCCTCTTACACTCTATCATTCCTTCCCCTCCCTTCTCTCACACTCACACTCACTCACTCACACACACGCAAGCCAAAAGACCAAGCTTTCCTCCACCCAGTCTTCCTAGTCCCACAGTTTGGGATCTGCTGCCCAAAAGGATGAAAACTTAAAGTTTCATCTCTTCACATCTGAAATCTCTTGGCGTCTGAAGTTGCCCTCTTTTGATTTCATATACTTATGGAACATTCATAGTGAGCAAAAGTTGATAACAAACACTAACCGATGCTGCTACGTCTATGTCAGCCACAATCTGAAGCATTTACGGACCAACTCCTCCGCCTTAAAATAAATAGAAATTCTCAGAGGGGAGGAAGCAGAGACATTACCATTCTACAGGCTGCCAATTGAATTATACTGTTCAGCTCATGTCGTATAATGAGACTTGACACTCTCAATTTCAAGAGGAAAAGGGGAACATGAATATGGTGCTTTGAATCTACATGGGCAAAATGCCTGTCTAGTTTATAACAAGCCCAATTTTGAAGATGTGTGGGGAGGTTAGTTACATGTCGATGGTTTAGTGGGTGGGTGGATTAAGTATCTAGTAAAATGCTGGGCTTGCTGTTTTGTTTCCTGCTGTTCTGGGAAATCATTTGCAAGCACATTCTTAAAAAGGGACTGGTTCTATAATGCCACCACCATTTATTGATTTCTCATCGTATCTGTTCATCAGGATTTTATAATTGTATTTCCAGACTTAATATGGTGCATAAGACTCAAAAAACTTCTAACATGCCATTTTTGTTCCAAGCAGTACCTCTTCAGAGTATGTTTGTAAAGTTCAGGGTATGAGCAAGCTCTTAAAGCAAGTCTCGGCTTCCTGATGTGAAGTCATTATTCTTCTCTGAAGCTGTTATTGTCATTGTCACACTATAAATCCTCACTGCAGTTTATAATTTGTGCCGGAGCAAGCGTTTACAGCATGGCATTGAAGGGGTAATAGGAAAGATGTTTATCTTTAGCTCCCTGGTCTTTGCAGAATGTCAACGACTGCAGCACAAGTGTGCGACTTTCTGGATAATGTTGTGAGCTGGTGAGAACTGGTGTCAAATGGGAAGGGGAAAAACAGATGTGTGTGGTCCAGTCCAATTCCATTTGCAAAGAACTGATAGCACAATCAAAAGTTGTGCTGGAACAGGCAGGCTAGTAAACCCCCAAATCCAGAGCAACTATGGGAACATGTTAGAGACTTTACATGCACCTGTAGTTACTGCACCACCTAGTGAAAACCTATGGAAAATTCATATTGGAATCCAGAGTAAGTTGTTCTTACACCGGAGCAAGGACTCCCCATAGTTACTCTGGATTTTGCCCTTAGCCATGGCTGCATCCAGGATGGTTGTGCTACTGTGATTGCTGTAGCACTACTGTGGGGAAGAGGAAACTTGTCCCCATCCCAAGGGTAGGGCTGAATGAGATCATTGCCACTATAAATCTCCATATGTATGGAGATTATAGTGATAGTTCAATAATGGCAATTAGAGTAGTGACAATGATTTTTCTCATACTCCTTTGCTAAATAAGTTTGAAAGCCTGAAATATGAAAATATATATGATATATTTTGTTCTGATCTTATAATTTGATTTTTCTTTCAGTGTAACTCAAATCATGTTTATTATATACCAGACATTCTCACTTTATTGCGTGCATTGATTAAATTGGCAGCAGTTTACAAAATCTCATACTACACAATAATTGGTGCCAATTTAAATGTAGGGTTGCCAACATTTTATTTTAGATCTTCTTAATACTTCCATAAAAGCCCGGCAATGAGGGGACAAGATCTGTCTGCTGTCCTGAAACCCCGAACAGGGAGCCTGGGTGGAAACCACTGAGGCTGAAATGTAAGCACAGTGCAGCCTCAAAGGTTAGAAAGCATGTCAAAATATTGTCACAGTTCATTCTATACAAAACTAGCAATAATAACAATTCAGAAAATTTGCAACTGCTCAGTATACATGAAGTTTATCACTTCTGGAAGTGATGTCACACCCAGATTTTTTAAAAAGTGAAAAATGGAGTAGGTCAGAGGAGACTACTTGAGGTCAAAGAAGACTGAGGAGCATGTTCACTGTCCACAAAGAATTCCAATTTAATTTATAATTAAATAAATAAAACATTCTCAGGGAAATATGCCATAATGTTTGATAGAATACAGATATTCTAGTGCTGTTCTTTCTATTATATTTAGTATTAAGTTACTCGTCCAATGATCTAACATGATAATATATGTACACACTGAAGATTTTCACAATTTTGCCTCCTGGTATCAAGCTCAGGTTGTTGCCCTCTAAAGCTTGTGGTTCTTACCTCACTGTTCCATCCCTTACCTTACATCCTTACATCCCTTGCTTACCTTACATGGCTTACCTTACATCCCTGGCTCTACAAATAAATGGTTTTCTCCCAGATTGTGGCACACCAATGTGCTGCAGTACACTCATTGAAAACTGCTACAATAGAAATCAATTCACATTTTTAAAAATATTGTTTGTAAGGGTGCAATCCAGAGTTAGGGCAGTGAGTAGTGCCCTTGCTGAGCTGCCCCAACTATTCTGAATCAAGAGGAGAAAGTTATGCTGAATCCAGAGAATCAGCAAGCCTGGGCATGCTCAGTAGGCACCAAGTCAGTGGCACCTGGGGAATCTTGCTCCCAAGAAGACCCTCTTCAGATCACACTGAACAAGGAAGGAACATCTGTTGCGCCTGCCTTAGAAGGAAGCTCAGGAGTCCCTGACAACCAGTCACAGCTGCAGCATAAGATAGCAGTACAGTGGTACTTTTCGTGGAGGGTGGATGCAAGGAGATTGTTTGGACTTGTCCTGTATCCAGAGGTTAGTGGTGCCATATCCCAAGGTTGAGAGTCAGGGGTTGCTATCCAAGAACTCAGACTTTTTGTCAACACTCCCATACTTACTTTTCCTTATCATGGACTCCTATGGGTCTACTCAGATTTATACCTGCTTCTGAGGTGGTATAACTTTGAGGAGCTGGAAGAGGGCATTTCTGTCCTGGAAACAGGCTCTGGATACAGAGTAGCTGCTCTCCCCTAGGCAATGCTGAACATGCCCTCAATATGCCTCTCCTGAACTGCCTAGGCTGACACAGCTCGGGCAGCCCAGGTCCATCAGCTTTTCTGGTATAACTGGGGTGGCCCATCTTGGAACTCGGCCACCCTAGTGATAGATAGGGTAGCCCAAGTGCACTTCAGGATTGCAGCCTTATGTTATCAATTATACATGAATTCATAACATTGTAAAATAGGCTAGAAAATTATCTCTCTTTTGGCATCTTACCTGTTTCAGCACATCAGGTAGACAGAATTCTTCCTCAATAAGTCTCATGCTCCAAAACAAATCAAATAATATACCAAAACATCCTCAGGAAGTCAACCCAATGCTGCTGCCATTTCCAATCTTAAATCATGTGATTTATTTACTGTGCTCATGAGAAAAAGAATAGAATGTGGATTCCACTAATAATATAGAATAGAGATACTAAGGAAAGAGAACCGCAGTTGCATCATTACCATTTAAGAAAATGTTTCCCTGAGTAATTTCTTCTGTCGCTATCGTTTTGTTTTTGACATATGAAAGACCTTGCTCTAAGTAATTTGTGGTTTTTGACATCAAACCGGATCAGTTAAATTTTAATCTTTTTAAATCTTTTTTCCCTCTTGAAAGAATTATAATATATCTTTTAGGCAGGTATAGAATTCCCATGCAATGATGCAGTAGTGCTAACACAGGCTACACTGCAGCCCCGTGAAGGGGGAATTTTGGGTTACAGGGATCTGCTTGGGGTAAACCCAAGCAGTTACAATGGGGCAATTTGGACCTGTGTCAGCAATACTGCTGGCACAACTCTGTGTTGAGTTGTTAAGGCAGATCAGGTTCAGCTCATCATAGAAGGATTTTAAAAAGCAGCATCTGCTTAAATTCCCTCTTCTTTGCAGTGGTTAAAGGTAGAAGAACTCTGTCCTTCATTCTAGATGTTCACCCTGCAGATAAGGAAATAGGATACAGTGAGGATAGTGGATGATCATCCATGAACAATCACCATCACAAATTAAGAGCTCTCCAATGACATCATTAAAAAAATGTTCTAAACAGTTTGAGAAACTTTTAATGATGACATTATAATTGGTTGAAATGAGTCTCCCGGCTGCCCCAGATCAAGATAACAACTCAGGTAGTTAATGTTTTTGAGTTAAACCAACTCCATTTGGTCTTGATTGCCATAGGCATCCACTTTTGCTGTGTGTGAATGAGGACCATGTTCTCAGGATTGCTGAGAGGAACCTTCTGAAGACATTGGCCCATATGCTAAAGTCAAATAAAGTCCTTTGCTCCAGAGCAATTAAGGTGAATTTCCATTAGATAACACTAGAGGGTGATGCAACTGCGTGGACCCATAACTGCTCTGGATTTTGCCCATTGTGTCCATCTCATTGGCTCATCTTGATTTTGATTGCACCACTCTTGCACATCTGGATCCATTTGCTGCACATCTGGATCCATCTGGTCTGTTGAGAAAGGGGTGGAATTTGTACACTGAGAAGAGCAGTGGGGCAGTAGAGCTCTCTCTCTCTCTCTTTCACACACACACACACACACACACACACCCAGGCAGGTGTAGCTCATTGAGGCCTCTTTCTGATTCCAGGGTTTGCTGCTTCAGTCTGTAGGTGGTGGCTCACATGAGTGAATGTTCCTCCATAAAAGACCATTTATCTTGATTGTCCTAAGAAAGTGAGCTGGCTTTTTAAAAAATTAAACTGAAGAGAATTTGGTGAAGCTGGCTGAAAATAATGCAAAGGCATTTTTTAAAAGTTCAATAAAGAATTTTAAAATCCATGACTAGAGGTACTTAGAGGCCAGGCCACTAGCTTTATTTGCTTTATATCTTTATGTATAATTTTATATCTTTATGAAAGGAAGAGACAAATGTTTTGACAAGTGCTTGTCAATGGTTTCCATTGTCAATGGCTTGTCAATGGCTAATCCAAGCTATGATGGTTGAATGATTTCTGCATTCACATTAGCAGTATGCTTTCAAGTTCTAGGTGCTCCAGAATGCTGTAGCACGTCAGTGGTTAAGATGCCATGTCTGACAACCAGCAGGCTGGGGTTGAAGATCCGGGTGCTACAAGATGGAATGAGTTCCTGTCCTTTGCCCAGCCCCTGCCAACCCAGCAGTTTGAAAGCATGTGAATGAAAGTAGACAAATAGGTACCACTTATATGGGAAGGTAACAGCATTCTGTGCATCTAGTCATGCCGGCCTCATGACCGTGGAGACATCTTTGGACAGTGCTGGCTCTTCAGCATAGAAATAGGGATGAGCACTGCACCCTAGAGTCGGTCTATCTATCTATCTATCTGCCTGCCTGCCTGCAGTATTTATATACCGCTTTTCAACTGAAAAGTTCACAAAGCGGTTTACAAGAAAATGAAAAAATTAATAGCCAATTAATAGCTAATGGGTCATGACTAGTGGTACAACTTGCAGGGGACACTTAGTAGGTGCTGCAAAGAGATAACGGTATGGCTGTAGCCTTCATGCCCTGCCTGTGAGCTTCCCAGATGCAGCTGACAACTGTACTAATACTGCAACAATGTGGACCTTTTGAGCTAATCCAAACAAGGCACTTCTCCAAAGATCCTCCTGGCCCCAGCCATAGTAGAGACTTCAAAAGGATTGCCTTTTCTTCTGCACTTGTGCTTTCCTGGTATTCTGCCATGCTCTCACAGTCAGAATTGCAACAGCTTTTCACCTCTATAAAGGGGAGCATTTTTTATCATTCTCTTTCTTCTAAGTATGTTAGCTTCAGAAACACCTTTTCTTTTGTTGGTAATTAAATGTGGAGAAAAGAAACTGTTACTCAAGTGGCTTTTCGAGCCAGCTGTGCACCTCTCACACTTCCTTTTCTTACTTAGTGGAAAGATTTCATCCTTTTTTTTCATCACGAAAAGTGGAGTTGCAGAATACCAAGTGTTTCTCATTCACCCCAAACATTCACCCTAATTTGTACATATTGGGCCAGATGGAAAATCGGATGTGCTTGGTTTCAAGAGATCATACAAATGTTCCAAATTAAAAACTAACAAAAGCAACAACAATCCTTTATGATACCATATTTACCTGATTGTAATGCACCTGCGAATCTAATGCCCAGGCCTATTTTGAATAAGTCAAATAAATAAATAATATATTGTTTTATAAAGTTTTAATTAATTTTATCTGAACTGAAGAAGTTGCCTGTTTTGTATCTTCTATGTGCTGTTTTTAATTGCTGTAAACCATAGTGGGTATCTTTTTTAAGTAGAAAGGCAGGGTATAACTCAAATAAATAAATAATACATTTTGGAGACTAAAATTGGCTGAAAAAGCTCTGTGCATTAGCATAAATATGGTAATTATGGCCCAACGCTATTCCTGCGATCCATTGCAGAATAAGTGTTGTGGAGGCATAATGTACTTTAAGATGTGGTATTTACAAACAGAGCCATCAGAGATGCCATAGGAGCTCCAGGGTGAAGAAGGACTTCCAAAACTAGAAAGTCGGCAGGGTTAATGGGTAACAGAATGAGGATGAGAGTGCAGGCGGGATGGCACCTGGCACAGGTCACTTGCACCTTATGCTGTCCCTTCCAGAATGAGTCTTCAGCCTCCTTTATCTCCTGGGATTTGTACTAGCTAAAGAGATGGTTCAGGTACAAGGAGACCCATTGGCCATTGATGGGCTTACCAAGGGGCAAGGGAAAATATTTTACTCCTGGTCCCAATTCCCGATCCTCTCTATCAGCCCCACTCCATCAAGGAATGTAGCATAGCCCATTTTGGTAGAACAGAATATTATGCTGGGGTTATGATAGGATTGGGCTGTTAGTGCCCCAGTCATATTTGAGGCTTATGCTGGTGGATCTTGGAATCTACTGCCATAAGTCCCAGTCCCACAATGTGAAAGCTGCACCACCATCATGCACTTAGGGGATGCTGCCTCAAATGGCTAGATGTCCCATGCATGTGGGAGCAACTCCAAAACACTCTGCCAGAGCAGAGAAGGTGACAGTAGAAGTTCATGGGAGGATTTTAGGTGGAACAGAGTAAACAGGAGAAGGTTTGAATGCAGGAAGGGGTGGATCTCTGTGGCAGCAATGAATGCCAAGATCTTATCCACTTTTTCAGCCCAATGTGCTCCCTGAAGCTATGTATGAGCCAGATTTGCACTGATGTACACTAAAACTGTAAGGCTTACTGGAATCTTGGAGCACCTTGGGGGTCCTAAATAGACCTTGCTGCATTTACTGGTTGCCTATCTGATGTTATTATCAATAAACATGGTCCTACTTTTCAAGGACCCTCCTTTTCTCATTTACCCCCAAACAGTTTCGAAGTGCTTGTATTTGTGGATACTTATGCAATGGCTGATCAACTAGAACTTGGTACTGAATTAACTGTTGGTTTTCATTTACAGGTATAAACCTAATTATCAGTAATTTTTTACCTGCAATTTTATCTCAATGTGAATGGTCAGCCCTTTAAATTAAAAGATATACATCCTTTAAGTATCAATTAATGGCTTTAAAACAGGCTGCTTATTATGTTAATGTGGCAGGCAATTATTTTTTCCCTCCAGGGCTGGAAAAGGCTTCAGCTTCAGTTTGTTTTCAGCTGGGAGGCAGATCCCTCCCTTCCCTCTGGGCATGAATACAGAGTGCAATCTTTAGAATATGCCCAATATCCCTGCACTGCATACAGTGCAGGTTGGGGCTGCTGCCACACTATTTTAGGGCAAGGGAAAACTGGTTTTAAAATGGGTCTTGTTTCTGCACCACCTCCAGAGATTGGACAGAACCAAGCAGACATGAATCTGTGTTGGGCCTGGTTCTCTTTAACATTTTCATCAATGACTTGGAGGAAGGGATACGGGGGAGCCTGATCAAATTTGCGGAAGATACCAAGCTGGGAAGAGTAGCAAACACAACAGAAGACAGGAGAAAACTCCAGGAGGATCTGGATAAACCTGAATACTGGGCTGTAACAGAATGAATTTCAACAGGGAGAAGTGCAAGGTTCTGCACTTAGGCAATAAAAACCAAAAACACAGGTATAAAATGGGGGATACTTGGCTTGGCAGCACAACATGTGAGCGGGAGCTTGGAGTCACCGTGGATCACAAGCTGAACATGAATCAGCAATGTGATGTGTCTGCAAAAAAGGCAAATGCCATTTTAGGCTGCATTAAGAGGTCTGTATCTTCCAAGTCGTGAGAAGTTCTAGTTCCTCTTTATTCTGCATTGGTCAGACCTCACCTTGAGTACTGTGTTCAGTTCTGGGCACCTCACTTTAAGAAAGATGCAGCCAAACTGGAGCAAGTCCAGAGGAGAGCGACAAGAATGATCAGTGGGATGGAAGGGAAGCCCTACGAGGAAAGGTTGGGGGAACTTGGGATGTTCAGCCTGGAGAAAAGGAGGCTGAGGGGAGACATGACTGCCCTCTTCAGATACCTGAAGGGCTGTCATAAGGAGGAAGGGGCTCATTTGCTGCTTCTGAAAGCAGAACTAGAACCAATGGGTACAAACTGCAAGAAAGGTGATTCAGGTTGGATATCAGGAAAAAATTCCTGACGGTGAGGGCGGTTCGGCAGTGGAACAGATTGCCAACGGAGGTGGCGGACTCTCCCTCACTGGGGATCTTCAAGCAGAGGCTCGACAAGCACTTGTTGGGGATGCTCTAGGAGGATTTCCTGCTACAGGTAGGGGTTGGACTAGGTGACCTACTAGGTCCCTTCAACTCTATGATTCTATGATTCTATGAATCACCAAAGGCTGCTCTGTGCCACCAGGGGAATGGGATTGGGATCTGACATATCTGCTGGATTCAAGCCCTGCCTCCTACCCCCTTCACCTTCAAGTCTGCCCTCTGCTTCCTCTCCTATGCCCTCTCCCTCATCCTCCCTTTTTCAGACTTCTTTATTGGCCGAGCTTGGCTGACATTGCGGTCCTTCGCTTTACTTCTGCAGATGCTGGATGCAGCCCCTGTGGGCTAGCAAACCTACAAGTGCCAACATGGTTTACTCATAGAATGGCATAAATGATCTTAATATCATGTCTGTATACTTCCTAGGCCAATGCAAGGGACTTGCATTAATCAGGATAGTCTCAGGATTGTGCCCTTACAAGCTTAGCCACCCTTATTAAAAAAAAACCCACTCAGAAAACTGAAAAGGGCAAACTCTTCTGTTTAAGATCACTCATGATTACCTGTAAGATTTTAAAAAATGTACTTTAATCAATTAATCACACACTCTAATCGATTAAAGCTTGCTGCTCTAATTTATAAATGAGCACATGGAGCTAAGACCAGGACTGCCTCACCTTGAAATGATCTTTTATCTGTCTTCCCATCAAAGCACCAATTTGAATATCACAATGAATACTCCTTCCCTAGTTTTTCTTAAGGATTATCTGCAATCTACTGCAGATGATGATAATACAAAATGAGTGGGAATCAGGTTCAAATTCTAGGTACTAAATCTAAATTAATGTACTGTGTGGGTTTTTTTAAAGTTGAAAATGTAAGGTCAAGCAGTGAAAGAATCTCCTGTGACAATAAAATTATTCAAACAGATCTTCCAGAATGTCTTTTAAATCTAGGAACTTGTTTAAAAGATGCTTCAGCATGAGCCAACCAATGTTTATTCAGAAGTAAGACACAGGTGGAGCATAATTATCTGTAGATTTCATATGTGGTTCAGTGTGGGTCTCCCAGACCTATGTTGAGTCAGACTTAGAGCACAATCCTAACCATGGCTACTCAAAAGTTTTGTGTTGTTTAAAGGAACAAGAATTACATTAGGCACATGAAGAGGTGCATCATGCCTCAGCCTCCTCTGCCCCGACTGTGCCTCCCATTTTGTCACATCCTGCATACCCTGCATTGTTAAATTTACAATCAAATTATGGGGAATTAAAAGGGAAGTGCCATTTAAGTCAGTCATAAAGACACTGCATGCTTCTAGGATAATTATGTTATGTAAGATGAGAGGAGTGAGATAATTTGGCTCTCTGGGAGGTGCAGTCAAAAGCCATTGGGAGCCCCTAACTCTTAAATTATCATATCATAACATGATCTAGTGTCCCTTTTGGGACATATGAAAAGGGGATATATGAAATGGGCAATGTGAATTTGGCTGTAGACTGAGGCTGCCACACTGTTTGCATACACAAATAGAGAAGTGGCCCCTGACCTCAAAAATGGTTCTAAGGACACAAATCAAAAGTGCACTTGGGTTACCCTCTCTATCAACCTCTCTATCACTGCAAGATGCCACCTTTGTTATTCTGGAAAAGTCTTGGGGCAGCCTAAGGCAACATAGTCTGGCCTAAGACGGATGGACCTGTCCTAGCTGGGGCAGCCTAGGCAGTTCAGGAGAGGCATGTCGAGGGCATGTTTAGCATTGCCTAGGGCAGAGCAGTTACTCTGTTTCCAGAGCCTGTTTCCAAGACAGAAATTCCCTCTTCCAGCTCCTCAGAGTTATGCCACCTCGGGAGCAGATATAGCAATGATTAGTAGACCCAAAGGGGTCCGTAATATAATAATATGTTTTAATCTATATTTATAATTCTATTTTAATGGTGTCTTATTTTTCTGATTGATGTTAGCTGCCTTGAGCTCCCTCTTGCAGGTGAGAAAAGGCAGGATATAAATTAATTAAATAATAATAAATAATAATAAGGCCTGAGTAAGTGTTGACCAAAAATCTGAGTTCTTGTCTGGCCTAGCTGCAACCCCTGCCTCTCAACCTCAGGATATGGAACAACTATGGCAGCCCACTAATCTGGGGATACAGCAGGCCACTCCAAGAAGCCCCTTGTATTCACTGTAGACTGTACTGGCATCTCATCAGGGACTCCTTCTAAGGCAGGCACCACGATCAGTGTGATCTGTGGGGGCCTCCTCAGGAGCAAGCCCTCCCCAAGTGTCACTGACTTGGTACCTACTGATATTGCTCCGGAGCAGCTAGGGCAGTCCAGGCTTCCTGACTCTCTGGATTCAGCAGAACCTTTTGCTATGGATTCAGAATAGTTGGGGCAGCCCAGCTAGGGCACTCCTTATTGATCTAACTCTGGATTGTGCTCTTATTCTCTCACACCCTAAATCAGCTTGCATATATATCCCAGAGTTCACGATCAATGTATCTACTTTCATTCCTAGTGAATTACAGGTTTAATTCCTATTTTTGGCTATTCAAAACATTGTTATTTCATTGTTAACTTTTGGGTCAATGAATCAAGAGCTCCTACATTTATTTCACTTTCTCCAGGTCACTTGCTCATTAGCTCTGCACCAATGTAAGTCCCCAGCTGAAGTTCCAAATCATTTATTATTACAGAGAAATCAGTTCAAATGAGAAAATTTAGTAATTTGCCAAGATGAAATATATTTGACCTACCTAAACCAAATTAGTGCAGGTTATAATCAGAACATTTGTTACAGTAGTTTTGTTATTCTATTCATCTTCGTTTGTACTCTTTCATCATTTGCCCTTGAGAAAGATGTTCACTCTTGGCATGAGGAATTACAAAGGTAATTACAAATTAATAATTCCACTTTTGAATTCTTTTGATGAATATTTTTATTTACGATTTTTTTTCTTCAACCGTGAAATTTACTTTTTTGTGTTTTTATATTGTTTTTGAAATGTATTATGTTGGGCTCATGATCTTTAGTTTCACATTGCAGCAATGTTTAAATAAGGCTGCACAATTACCTAGGAGTAAGCCCCATTGACTACAATAGGACTCACTTCTGAGTAAATATGGATAGGATTGGTCTCTCAAAGAAGGATATAGATCCAGTATTTCAAATAGCCATTAGAGGACCAAAGGTAACACAAAATGAAATGTTTGCAGTTTGGTAAATCCTTGAACACCATTCAAATTCTGATCAAAAATTTCAAACTGAACCAGATTTTGAATGTGGAGAGAGAGAGAGAGAGAGAGAGAGAGAGAGAGAGAGAGAGAGAGAGAGAGAGAGCGCTTTACAGCACAATCCTATCAGGCACCTTGTGCGAGTGGAGTTCAGATATCCTAAGAGGCCATATGATAGCATACATATTATTTCACCAGTGGTTATTTTACAACCTCTGCCACAAACATCTGTGATAGCATGTAGTAGAACTGCCACATCTGACAACCTACACCAGATCAAGTAAGCTGGCAGAAGATGGCACATTATGGGCAGGGGGTGCAGTATGGCTTTCTGAGCGAGGAACAGAGGCCAGACAATTAGGCAGCAATTCTAAACACGCTTTATGTGGGAGTAACTCCCATTGAACACAATGAGGCTTACTAATGAGTAGACATGGATAGGATTGTGCTTGTAGTTAATTACAGACTCCGAGCCCAATGCAATGCATGCCTACTCAGAAGTGGTCCCATTATTGTCAATTGGGTGTGGACAGGAACACATCCTACGTCTGTATTCTCCATGCATCTTTGCCGAATATGGAATAGGCTGAGTCTGTGACTGCATGGGGAAAAATTCTACTCGTGTACATGTAGTAGCACATGAAGTTCTTTTGAGGAACATGTTTATGGGACAAAAATTTGAACATACAGTATTAATGTGATTTCATCCTTGAAATGGCACTGAACAGAAATTTTAGAAAGTTGAATGGTCACAGAACATGTTTTTAAGGTAATATTTTTATCCCAATATAACCAGTATTTTTTATTTGGATAGCCATTCTAAAGACATTTACTTCAGCCTTGAATGCATCCAAAAGTAAAAGATTTTAGCAACGTGATGGATTTATTTAATAGAAAGGATATACAGTATTTGCAAAATAGTGAGATAGTGAGAGAGTACTTGTGCTGGGAGGAAATATGTTTACAGTATTTATCTATCTACAGTATTTATACTGTAATGGCTGAAGTAGGTATAGGCATGGTAACAAAATGATTTGAAAAGATTTGTTTTAATCATTTTGACAGTGCAATCCTAACCCCTGGTTAGGCCAGCACAAGTCCCATGCTGTCCTGGTAGTGTCACAAAATTACCATTAGGAACTTCTGCTCCACTCCTGGGGATGGTTAGGCCAGTGCATTTCCCTGCTTTGGTCCCCATGATGATCTGTTGAAGTTGATGCAGCCCACCTTTCTGGGATTGGGAAAGGAGCATACCCAGCCCATGCTGTTCACCCTCTCATGCACCTCCAAATAACTTCTGGGGTGTCTCAGTTCAGACTGGACATTCCCTGCAGCTGCCATATATGGAACAGAAGACTGCTACCGGCTGATCTTTAATACACTAAAGATTTCTCCTTGTGTGTGCGCCTCACACTGTGTGCAGCTTGCAGGGTATCTCATTTCAGGGTGACCCCTGGGACACTTTCACAGGTGCTCCAGGAAATGGGAAGACAGAGTTGCCCTAAAAAACCAGGATGGTGTTAGTGGCACATGATATGGCTACTTCTATTGTCAAAGCTGATCAATGGTCCATGTGAGTTTGGTTCCATCACGTCAGTGTATCTGCATGCACTGATACGATGGTGCTAGTGCCTGGCAAAGGAACTCAAGTGTGTCAACTGACTTATCAGCTTTGCAACTGGTATAGATTTAGTTGTAGTAAAAAAAGAAAGAAACAGTGATCTAGCTATCTTCTGAATATCAAGTGTAAATTCATAAATTTTTAAAATGTCTTCTTCTACCATAAAAACCCAAGTGCTTAAGGCTTTCCTTGCAGGGTAGAGGTTCCAAGCCCTGGAGCATGTGGCCAACCCTTTTCTGCACCTATTCATAAATAAATATTTCCAGTATATGAATTTTAAGAACCAGGAATCAGTTTGTATCTTGTGGGTTTTTATCCAAATATTGAAATTAGAAAATGTAAAGTTACATAGTGTGCAATGGTTTCCTACTATTGAGTGTTGGGAGGATTTTGTGATATGTCCAACCTTAAGTGGTTTGAAAGCTTCATTCAGTAATCAACCTCAACCTCTTTCCCTTTCTTCCACACACAAAGTTGAATTTATTGCACTCGACAAATGCTGGCTGGACATCTAAAATTGTCAAATTAAAATGATTTATCTATGTATTAATACAAACAGAAATCCAGTTCCAACCTTGCACACACTGCTTACTTCCTCTGACTGCAATGAGATTCAGATAGCTTAACAAACTGCCTGAGAACCCAATCCTATGCATGTCTACTCAGAAGTAAGTCCCATTATTGTTAACGTGGCTTTCTTCCAGGAAAATATGCATAGGATTGCATATCCCTACATCCATTGTGGAAAATCTATAACTTTCCATGCAGTGTTAATATGCATGGCAGATGGTACATCCCAGAGAAAGAATAAGGATTCGGTAGCTCTAAAATGGAATCAAGATAAAAGGCTATTATTTTGGCCACTGCATTTTACAGTGGAAAGTGGGACTGGTGTTGCTGTACCTTCCATAATTTAAAATGACAGCTCACTTCAAGTCACACCAGTGCTGATCAGCAGTTTCAGGCACATCAGAGAGTCGCTTCTCCTGGACTGAGCTTGACAAATTAGATTTAGAAACTTTTATCAATATTAAGACATGATGGAGCTACTTAACCCTTTTAAGCCTGGGGAAACAAAGTGCTGAGTGGGGGCAAGGCCTTCTTTGTCTCCAGCACATAACTTTTTTCAGATTCAGACAAATAATATTTTCTGCTATGAGACAGGATTACATTCTAGGAAGCTGCTATACATGTTCCTCCATGACTCGTTCTTCTTTAGCACAATATCTCCAGATAGCCCTAAAAAACATACTCGCCTGACAGTATTAGATGAGCTTTACTCGATATGGGTTATTCTTTTCAGTACATAGGCCAATGCAGTGGTGGTTCTAGTACATAAGCAGCTCAACCAGTCTTCTGTTGTGCAAGGAGAAGGGAAAGAAAGAAAGAAAGAAAGAAAGAAAGAAAGAAAGAAAGAAAGAAAGAAAGAAAGAAAAAGAAAAAGAAAAAAAGACAGACAGACTTCATTCTGTCTCATAGAACTGGCAGCAGCTTGTCTTTTACCACCTATAGAGAGGGGAGGAGTAGCCGTTGTCTCTCGGGCAGCCATAGATACAGGTGCCACAGGAAACCACATCCACCTTAGCAGGCCAAGGAAGATATTATGGGTGGCACTGATGATTGCTTCTCCTCCATATAGGTTGCCAGTGGGTCCTGCTGGGGAACTGGTTCATCAGCAGGTAAGATCTAAAGATTCAGTCACGTAACAGCTCTGACCCCTGATGCTTGTTCTATATAACCAGGGAGACCATATAGAATGGACATCAGAGTGCTTCTACCTTTAGGCATTGCATAGAAAAGGGAATTCAGGCAGGTGCGGCTTTTTAAACCCTTCTATGATGAGCTAAACCTGCCTGAATTCCCTCTTCTATGCAACGGTGAAAGGTAGAGGCACTCTGTCCTCCATTCTATATGGTCACCCTGCATACTTGTCATGAGCAGTCAAGTTAAACGTGGAAGTTAAATAAATATGGTCACCCTGCATACTTGTCATGAGCAGTCAAGTTAAACGTGGAAGTTAAATAAATTGCAAGATTGGGAATTGGATAAAGAGTGGTGTTTGTGTGCATGTGTATTGATCCTAGGGTTTTCAGCAAGTGACTTGAGTCATTTATGCATCTAGAGTTAAAAACAAAAACAAACAAAAAAACCCTTTGTTTCTGACACACATAACTCAGACTCTGATGAAAAGCATACTGAACAAGAATGGACTTACTTAAAAACAAATATTTCCTAATTGAAACCTGGTTTTTTCAATTACAGCATATTTATTTTTAAATAGATCAATAGATTTTGGAGTTTCTTTAGTGTTTGTGATATCTCACCTATCTTAAATGATGACTGAAATTGGATCTGTATCTGAGTAACCCTATAATGTGAAACCAGACTAGCTGTTTGACCTATGACTAATCTCATTAACACATAACCTGTGCTTCTTATACCGAGGGTACTACATCTCCTCAAATCAATGACTGAAATAAATGACTATCACCAATTTATCTTAATGACTCGTGCTCGTACCCAAGGCCCCTTGTTATTGCCTGAGGGTCAGTTTTTATTTGTAAATCAGTTTTTCTGTTCTGGGTTTTTGTTTTTTGTCTTTCACGTGATCTTTCTTGACCTGGAATCCACTGGATCAATGTAACATGTACATTCAGTAAACATTTATGAGACTCTGGTGCAAACTCCTGGTCTGCTGGAGTGCAAGATCATCACATTTTTAAAAATCCTGGCAGATTACATTTTCAGCAGTTGTTCACCACCTGCTCAAACATTGGACATGGTAAGTAACACGGACATGGGATATGGGGTAATAAATGGACACATGACCATTTGAGGTGAGCAACGGCTGAAGGGTAAATAATTGTTGTTGTACCCCCCCCCCGGCCCCAAGCATGTTTTTTTGGCCTGCCTCGAAGGTATTCTTCTAGATTAACAGACTCATCTCCATATTTGAATGCTCAGTTCTTCTCAAGCAGCGGTCATGGAAAGGGCATTCCATCTATTTCTTTCCATTTTCTCAGTTCTTTCCTTACACGTGTCATTTTTGCTTCTAGTTCCAAGGTACATGAGAGGTGAATTCATGCAAAGCCTTTCTCCCGTGTTCATTTGAGGAGTTCCTTAAATAATCTGAGTATTGGTTCATATGATAGGAAGCACAAGGAATAAAGGGTTGCCATTGGCATAAGGAGCTATTATGTTGACTATACTAGGATCTGAGGCCTCCAGTTGTCTATCCCTATTCAGTGTAGGCACTTGCCTACCCAGAGATGTCAGCCCAAAAACTGTGTTGAGATGGAGAAAGAGCTGGTAGCATTTATGTGCGTGAACCAACCTCTTCTCTTTCCTCGACTCCAATCACAACTTGTCCCACATAATAACTCATCTTTTATTATAACTAAATAGGCATATCCATCAGATCAACTTCACACAATGGTAAAGGCTAAAAGGTACCTGTGGAATTCAGCCCTATCTATCTTCGGTTCAGCTTCTGTCCAGTGACAAAGAGCTTTTCAAAGTTTGGGAATAAAGAGGAACTTCTGGCCCTGTGTACAGATCTAAGCTGTTAACGTTCATCAAAGAGGTTTAAAGATACAAAGCAAAAAAGCGCGATAATATGTTCACTTGGGAATTTCCAAAGGCATGGAACATATGAAAGGAGAAAGCTTAGAGCCAGTGACACCATTCAGCGAAAGAAAGATAAGAGGGAACACTTTATAAAGTTTCAGTTTGAATGATTCATCTAAAATAACTTGGATCATAAGTGTTGCCAAAGGTTATTTCAGGTACAGTGAAGACTTTTTTTTTGAAAGTTCACCCCGTTGACTCGGATCTGCCTTCAAACTGGCATTATGTTCCATTGCCATTCTCAAGCATAGGAGGGATAATGGGATTTGCATAGGCTAATCAGGTGGGGAGGGAGAAACAGGAAATGGACAGTAGATTGGCTGGTTTGAAGCTGGTCTACCCAGACCCATGGAACCAACGGAACCCCACCTCACCTACTAATAGAGTCCAATGGAGCACATGGAACCAATGGAAACCCACCTCACCAAGCAAGTTAGGAGGATGCTTTTAAGACTTACTGGTCCTGCACCCACAAAAATCTAAATTTCTTTGAACTGTTGCCTTAATGATCCAGGGTTGTGTCTTTGTAGCTTGGAACCATCTGAGAAAAACAAATTCCATTTGTCTTCTCTTCTGTCCTATCTATTCTCTCCTTTCAAAATTTCCCTTATATGGGAAAAAACCCATGTTTGGGATGCAGTCCATAGATTCAGGGAGAGATTTCTTGCAATAGGAATTGTGTTCAGCAATAGGTAATTATTCAAGGTTGTCCTAAAGTAGTGGTGCAGAGTAGGAAGCTGTTTCTTCTTCCCCAGCCCATCTTAGACTCATAGCACATGAAATTTTGTTGCTGGAGAGGATTAAAGACACCCCCTGCCACTTTGATGAAATAGCCTGGAAATCTTGCCATAAAGTATGTTTGTGACATGTTAGGGTTCCATAATTCCCTTCCATGAAAACTGGACAGAAGCTCTGTCAAACTTGCAGGGATGTGAACATGCAATGACATCACTCCGGAAGTGACACCACTGTCGCATCCCGGTTTGTTTGACAGTGTGAGAGCCACTTCCATGCCTCCTCTGAAGTAAATCCCATGGTATTCAATGAGACTTACTCCCGAGAAGGTGGGGATGGGGTGCTTTGTGGTGGGGAGGGCTGGGAGCAGGAGGTTCAGGCTCAGCAGTCAACAAAGGCAGTGAAGCAGGCCTCCATATTATCCCATACCCTTCCTTGGGCCTAAAAAGTCCTACACAGGGCTGCTCAGATATTTGCCAGAGATTCAGCTGGCATAGATCCCAGTAGATCCGTTGGTCAGGATGGAGCGTTACATAGGGTAAAGGGGAAAAAAATCTCCTTAACCCAAGTAGACCTCCACATTTCTCCCCCCAGTGCTGGATATAGTGTAGGCCATTCCACCACGCTGCACCAGAGCAGGTTAGGATTGTGTTGCTCTGCACTCTTACTGTGTTATTCTCCCAACATCACCATGTTAGTATTTCTTCTCAAAACTCTGACCCATAGTTGTCTTCTTTCCCAACTCATAGAACAACTGTTTTTTTTCAAACCTGGTAAGCTCACCCAGTGCATTTTACCCTCCATGCCATTCCTTCTGAGTCACAGGGTGGCATGGGGAGATTGGTACATATCTGTGTGCTTACCTAAATCTCACAGTGAGGTATAGAACTGCCACATAGCTGTTTTATGACACCCCCTACCTCGCTCGAATAACTTGCATTGGCCTAAGAGTGCCTCTGGATTGCGCTCTGAGTCAAGAAGCACAATCCTAACCATGTCTACTCAAAAGTAAGTTATTATAACTATAAAAGTTATTATATATATATATATATATATATATATATATATATATATATATATATATATATATATATATATAGTAGTCAAAGGTTCTCACTCCCAGGATCTTCTCTACATGTCTACTCAAATGTAAGTCCCATTGTATTCAAAGGTTCTCACTCCCAGGAAAGTGTCTTTAGGATTGCAGCCTTGATTTTATTAAAAAATATAAAAACTTTGCCAAAACAAAGTCTGAATCCGAGGTTATTCCTACAATTGTGCACAGTGGGCAGAGTTCAGATTTGAATTAATGGTCAAAAGTGTTGAATTTGAATTAATTAATTTGAAGTGTCGGATTTGAATTAATGGTCAAAAGTGTTTTGCTTGCAGATATTAGATCAATGTTTCTGCACTGCAAACCTGTTGGATTTGATGAGCTCTTCACCAAAGGTTATCAAGCACTCAGAAACGGTGTGTTTAGCCAGAATGCAACACCACCATTGACTAATGGAGGGTACCATTACATGGAGTAAATGACAAATCATGTTCACTGAATAACCTCAGAAAACTTCCAATATTTACTTGAGACATCAGCAGTGGCAGCAGTGGATTTTTTAATTTTAACTACAATAGAATTAGCCTTCAAATCCACTGATTCATTACCAGATTTGTAGGAAATAGAATGTTCTAGAAATACAGTAGTAAAACATGCATATTGAGCAGATGTAAGAAAAGAGATGACATTTTGATAACTGTCAGTCTTTTAAAAGTCATCCATTATGTTGTTGTAAAATTATTCTGGATAAAAGTATTTAATCCAGAGTTTTTTATTTGTTTAGTTTTGATGTGCAAACATAAAAGAATTGTGATCACATTAAATTGTGTAAATGGATATGTAATTTAAAAATATTTTCAAAAAGTTTTGAAAATATTATTAAGTAATTTTAAAATATTTTAAAAATGTAAATATTACTTCCAGGTAAGTGCGGATAGGATTGCAGCCTGTGTATGTGTGTGAGCCCAATCCTCTCCACGCCTACTCAGAAGTACGTCCCGTTATAGTCAATTGGTCTTATTCCCAGGAAAGAGTGGAGAGGATTGTGCCCAGAGTTGCTTGTACTGACTACATAATGTAACTGTTAACTGAGCAAATTAACAATAACATGAACATGGTCCAGGGATATGGTATACATGGAGAACAATGTGCAACTGGGATGTATACATCTTGTTCTACTTGTTCTAATCAGTGGAATAGGATGGAGACTAGCCCCCAAATCCAGAGCAACTATGGGAGCACGAAAGAGACTTTATGTGCACCCATAGTTACTGCACCTCCTAGTGAAAACCTATGGGAAATTCATATTGGAATCCAGAGTAAATTGTCCTTACACCAGAGCAAGGACTACCCATAGTTACTCTGGATTTTGCCCTAGGTAGGCAATGCTTCTGTGTTCTTTTTCTGCACTCCCCCCAGGATCTGGGATTTGAGCAGACAGAGACTCAGAGGTTTTCACTACTTGAAAATATATGTCTGTGCATATGTCAAATTTACCTTGAAATATGAGCCAGTGCAAAGTTGTGGTTATTTATGTTTGCGCTTGAACATGCTGCTCTTGCCAGCTGTATGTCTATGCCCTACTCTGAGTGTTGCTGGAAGTTAATTTTTCTGCAGTAAGGAGAACAAAGCTTTATAGGTGCAAAATATTTAAGGTAAAGGTATGTATCCTACCAGAGTCAGCTCACTCCTTTAGCCAGGAGGACAGATACATTGAATCTAACTATTGTTATGCATCTGTTGGACCCTCACAGGAAAGTATATATTTTGTATACAAAAACCCATCCTTGAAATATATAATTGCCCGTTGGCCCTATACAACAGCCTCACCAGCTACCGTATTTTCCATTTGTTTGGTGGTTCATGAAATTTCATTTATAGACTACATATCTCCCAGCCTACAGAAATTTACAAGATCAGTTTCATCTGTACAACATACACTGCAATTCAGTTTTACCATAATTCACTTTAATTGTGTGCAAATGCAGCATTCAAAGCCCCTCATATATTTTTTGGGCTGCCCCTCTCTTTTTCTAAGGCAGGGGACTCCAAAGCTTTTGGCACAAGGGCCTCATCTTATATCTGAGATGGTGCTGAAAAATAATTAAATAATAAATATCTGGGAAACCTTTGATTGAATAAAATAGATGGGTGATGTATAAAGAGAAGAGGAGCAAAAGGCAAAATTGATTTGCATAGGCAGGGGGAGGAAGGGATTCTTAAAAAGCAACCAGCAATCTATGATGCAAATCTCAAACTTTTGTCTTAGTTTCTGCTCTAAGTTTGATGAACATTATATTTTATATTCCAGATCTCTTAGCATCATTATGTATCCTTGGGCAAAATCCATAGCTGTTACGGGTCCATGCAGTTACGTCACCCTCTAGTGTTATTTTATGGAACGTCATCTGAACTGCTCTGGAGCAAAGGGCTTAATTTCACTTTAGAATATAGGCCTAAGGCTGCAACCTTAAAGACACTTTCCTGGGAGTAGGATCCATTGAATACAATGGGATTTACTTTTGAGTGGATATTTTTAGGATTGTGCTTTAACTCGGCAGCTAGAGGTGCCAAATGCAGTATACTGTATATCCAAAAGAGCAACTTCAAGTTATTTTTAGCACTGGGAGGTTGGAGAACCTTGGGGGCCATATAAAAATCTTCTGGAGGGCAGGATTTGGCCCCAGGGCTGGAGTTTGGAGACTCCCTGCTCCAAGGCTTATAATTTCCCCATCGCCGCCTTTTCTTTTTGTCCCTATTCACACGTGGAAAGCCTGGCTCAGATGGCAGCATTCAAACTGGCCAAGGATAGAAGTGATCCTATGGAAATGTTTGCATTCATTTCAGTGGAGTAGTAGTAAAGCAGATGCATGCAGAGGTGTCTCTCCCTACATTCACAAATATGGGAAAGTCATAATTTTCAACATTCAAACTGCAGAGTGATGGGCACGATCCACTAAGTATGTTTAGTACATTTTTAAAAATTGTACCTGAAGCAGGAATAAGATTCTGGGTCCTAAATCTAATTTTTTTTAATATAATAACTTACTTTAAAGTAGCCCTTTCTGTCCAATGTTAATCCTTAAAGATCTGTGACTGATTAAGCATTCACATTTTCATTCCACTCAAATAACGTATTAGTAGAAAAGTGAGCGTGAATACTGTAGTGAAATTGTCCTTTGTTGTATCTTTGTGCCAGATAATTACTCTATTTAGTTCTCCAGATCTGCTTAAGGCACACTATTGATCTAGAATGCATTATAAAAATGCTGTCAATCACAATTTTGCTGACACCAGAGGCAATTTATCACTCTTCCCGTTATGGCTTTCCAAGATTGTTTCATCCAGAAAAATTCACAACATAATGCTTTAGACAGATTCAGAGACAGTGTGAAGCCCTGGGTATGAATTGATAGTTATGCATTTTCATCCCGGCACACTGCCATGAGCTCTGATAATATATGGCTATAATTTGTGGTTCATTTTGTGAAAAAGGCCATTATTGTTGGGCTTTGGAAACCTGCATTAAGAAACACACACTCATACACAACCATGTATAAACCTTATAACACCTCAAACTCCGATCCTAATTTAGGATTTTTTTTTTTTACTAGATCTTGGAGTCCTCATATCTTCCATCACATGGTACTCACTGAAGACTTTTAGAAAGGAAGACATTCCCAATCCCAGTCCCTAGTTAGTTGAGCCTAAGCATTGGAATAAATCCTGTGCTGACCTGGGGATGTCACAAAAGTGCCGCAAGACACTTCTGCACCACTCCTAGGGGAGGGTTCGGCCAGTGCACAGACATAGGCTTGCCTCCCTACATCATTATGAGAATGGGAAGACCAATGAGTTGTGCTGGCTGAGATTAGGATTGCAATCTTAGAAACTAGAACAAGCAAGTCTGAATCATGCCAATGATCACTTTTGCCATTGTGAACCCAGAAGATCCTTGAAGGGGATCCTTGAGCAGAAAAGTCAGAATTCCAGACCCAGCAGTGGCATAGCTAAAAGGGTGCAGGGGAAAGAACTGCACCTGGCAAAAAGCTTTAGGAAGGAAACAACATAAGCTTGACCCTAGTGGCCAAAATTGTGAAAACCTTCTCTTTTTAAAATAATACTGTCATATTATACTCCATTTGATGCAGAATTTAATGCAGAATCCAATTAAAAAAAAAAATGTCAAAATGTCTAAATTCTATCAAAAGTTAAAAACAAATAACCAGAAAATTAAAACCCAACTGCATTATGTAACAAAAACATTTTAAAACTCAAAACTGCACAATGAGACTAATCGTTCAGAGAATTTATTATGATAAAGCACAAAACATATTGTGTAGTGGGCTTCAGTAGGTAAGAGGCAGACCAGCATAGCTACTGGTCATCTACAGGTTAGTTTCATTTTAGCATGGCTTAACACAACTATACGTATTCAATACATAACAAAACTATTAAGATATCTTCAAGGACAATTGCGGGAAGGGGAGACAAAAGCCAGGGAGGAGACGACAGAGAATGGGGGCAGCAAGATGCTGAGAGAAGGAAGTGGATTTTTCATCCCATTTTCCCTTTCTATCAACGCTTGGCATGATGCCACTTCCAAGGAATCATTTTGAATTTCGCACTGGGCCACAAGATCATTAATTACAATATGACCAGGAGTGCTTTCTGACAGTTTGTGAAATCCACTCTTTCAAAACGTTTCAATTGTACCTGGAAGTAACTCATTCAATGCACATCTGCTCTTTCAACCTCTCTCAACTATTGAATTTGGATTAAAATTGATATTAAAATTTAATATTGGAAGAGTTAGGATGGACAAGAGAAAATATTTCTTTACCCAGCATGTGGTTGGTCTGTGGAACTCCCTGCCACAGGATGTGGTGATGGAATTTGGCCTTAATGCTTTTAGGAAGGGTTTGGATAAATTCCTAGGGGAAAGGGCCATCACAGGCTGTAAGCCATGAGGGATGTGTGTACATGTGGACAACCTAAAAATGCCTGATGCAGGGGGGCACCTGGATAAAGGTGTCATATGTGCTCCCTGAGGCATCTGGTGGACCGCTGTAAGATACAGGATGCTGGACTAGATGGGCCTTTGGCCTGATCCAGTGGAGGCTCTTCTTACGTTCTTATTCTAAAGACTAAAATTGCTCACCCCTATGTGGATTTGCTGATGACATGGTGATTCAGACTGTTTTGGTTTCTGCATGTGAAAGAAAGAGAGAGTATGCACCAACTTTTGGTCAGAGTCGACTGTATTCCCATTTCCAAAGGTGTTAATGAGAGTCCACTTTCAGAAATCTTTGTGAACTTTGCAATCACTTTGGAAATCACCAGGACTTTGCAAGATAAAAAGACATTTGCTATTTGTTAGCTTAAAAAAAATTAGAAGCGACATTTGTAAACTAAAAAAAGACCAGATTACGCTTTTCAACCATTTCCACTTTCCACCACTGCTCTGGTCCTTATCCTGTCAAATGAGTGAAGGATGCCTGTAGTAGGGTAGAAATGGACAGCTAGTTTTTTCAGATGTCCAACATATTTAAGGAAGAGCCCATTTTTGTATAACTTGCCAGCTTCAAAGCGACCCATAATTTGTTTTTCCCATTTCCATCGTTTAGCTGTTTTTCTTATTTTGGTATATTAGCATCAACAGATGTCCTCCTCAGGTTCCTAGAGTGATCTGACCAAATTGGGGAGCTTCCTATAGGAAATGCTGAATTTGTTGAATTAATGCACGCTGGTGTTGTGGGACTATTGCTTTCTGGCTCGCCTATAGCCCAAGCAGTACCCTGCAACCAACTTATCAGGTGGGACTTCTGCCATTCAAACAGATGGCTGGCATTGCAGGCAGCCAAGAGACCATGTTTGTTCATCAACTGTGGGTGTTTGACAGAATTTCCAAAGCTCAGATCCAAATGGTTGTCAGTCCTGAGCTCCTCTTCTCAAGGAATGATGCGACATGGTACTCCTCTACCCCTTGATGCATCAATGTGCAGAGCAGAGAATAATTCATTCCTCAAGTTGGTTTCCTACAAGTAATGTGTATGAACACTTACCCAGTTTATTACACAAGAATAGTTAGTTTCTAGATATTATCAATAATAATGTTTAATATAAGGATTCCACTTTCTTAGCGTACAAGACACTTTGTGTTATATTGATGTTTTCCTCTAAGTTAAAAAGTACTATTATCTCACATTAGTGGCTGAGTGGCTTGTTGAAGGCCTTTTAGTGTAGTATTTTTCAAACTGAGCATCAGAACCTACTAGGTGGATCGCGAACCAGTTTGTTCGCGATCCCGTTCATGTCATTATTTTATTTTTAATACATCAGAAAATACCATAGTATGTGACTGCACTTGAGGAAATGTTACAGTTCTGTACTTTTAATAGGCTACTATATCCATGCTTTTCACAATAATAGGGTGCAATCCAGAGTAACTACGGGGAGTCCTTGCTCCGGTGTAAGAACAATTTGCTGTGGATAGCAATATGAATTTCCCATAGGTTTTCACTAGGTGGTGCAGTAACTACGGGTACACGTAATGTCTCTTATGTGTTCCCGTAGTTACTCTGGATTGTAGGGATAGTCTCAATAATAGTGGGACTTACTCCTAGATAAGTGTGGGTAGGATTGTTAAAAATTTTCCTGCTTGATGATGCCATTTCTAGTCATGGCATCCTTTCTGGTGGTTCTCAACAGATTTTCTTGCTAGAAAGGGGTTAGAAAGCAAAAAATTTGAGAACCACTGTGCTAGTGAATTCATAGCAGAGGTAAAACTAGAACCAGAGAAGTCCTGACTCCTAGGGAAGGACTCCTCCTTCTTCATTTAATTACCTTCCCAGTCATATATGACATGATAATATTCTTCCAATATATCCCATTTTTCACAATTTTAGCTTTAGTGTCAAGCTCAACTTGTTCCCCTATAGCTTCCTACCTGGTGCAACTGCTACCCCCTGCAGCCTCTTAGTTATGCCACTGTCATATGGCATGAGAAAATTTGTTATCTGATCCTTCCATCAGCCTTTGGCAACCCCCAAAATCAAGCCGTGACCTACCAGTGGGTCTCAACTCACATTTTGGGAGCCATTGATCTGATTTATCATATCTCTGATTTATCTGATTTATCATTTATCTGATTTATCGTATATCTTCTCTAATCTGCCTTTGGGTTTACACTAAGCCAATATATGTGCACATGGTATGAGAAAAACTCTAAGAACAAATGACCTCATAGCACTCTGTGCCCATTCCCTTGTTCAACCCATGAAGGTGGGAAAAGCAATCCCAATTTCATAGCTCTTTTCTGGATATGTTAATGTGCTTATTTTAAACAGGAGGCACATGTGACCGATGGAGAAATGTTCACTTTTATGTGTATGACAGTTGTGCCTATTAAGTGGCACAAAGAGAATCATCTTCCTTTTCTCCCCTATGAAGTCCTAATGTTCCTTACCGGCCTCAAAGGAATAGCATTTGGCTTACAGGCTCATTATCTTATGTTCCTGTGAAGCATCCCTTGACGGAGACTTCATTTATTGGAGGAAGCAATCATTCTGAAAAATGCAATCTTGGCTTGGATTTCTGCCTGCTGAACTGACTCAAGAAACCAGCAGCTGCTTCTGCCTTCCCCCCCCCCCCCAAAAAAAAAAAAAAAAAAAAGGGACAAACTTTGTGGGATGTTTTTCTCTCCTCCAGGAAGTGATCCAAGAGTCTGATGTTTCACTGCACAAGAACACAACGCAATGTGGGAACGTTCCCAGAAGCACCTCAAGTGGAACCGCCATATTGTTCTCAGATCTTCCCGGACAATCGCTTGCCTTCTTTTCTGGTGCACGTTCCAACGAAAGGTGTACGGGCTCCAGTTTTGACATGAAAAAGGAGTCTCTTTCGCCCAGATTATCATCAACCATGCACAATCTGCTCATTTGAAATTCTTCCTTAATTGTAAAGGCCCCCTTGAGAAGAATAAATAAGCCCCGCCATGTCTCCTAATCTCTCTGCACTGGTTGAAGAGTGCGTCGTTTGCTCCTAATGATGACACAAAAGCTTCTGTAAGCTTTTCTTTTGTGTCTCCACTGCACAAATCAGCTGTTATTCAGTTATGCAGTCCTAACAGGGTGGAATCATTTTTGTGCTCTTCATTCCTTCCTCCCAGAGGGCAACAGATGTAATAACTTATTCCCTGTCTAACACATTAAGGCTTGAAAAATTAATGCGGCGCTGCAGTGTTCTCTGCTTTTCCACTATACTTAGAATTTAGGTGAAAATATATTAAGTAATAAAAAGCTTATTTTAAAATTGTTAATGCACTTGTCTGTTTTAATGCCACCTTGGATTTTTCTGCAAAAAAAAGAATTTTCAGCTGCTGATCTTCAAGAATTTCTTCTGCTCACTTGTTCCTGCAGCCACCTTCTTTTCCTGCTCTTCCTTTTCTCTGTTCTGTCAACATGATAAAGGCGTAAAATGAGAAGATTTTCATCTGATGAGTGACACGGAAATTTATTACTATAGGTACCATGTGTCCAAAGTGATGCCTCTGTAAGTGCCATTGATTTCCATGGAATGTGGAAGGTCTCTCCTGCCGAAGTCAATTGGGATTCACTTTCATCTCAGCAAAGAGAGACATGGCAGGACGAGCACTGCAGGAATATGTAACTTACAAATCTCACAGGATAGCAGCCTATGGTGTTTGAGAAAGCAAATGTGAGGAGACCAGAGGCTCATGGAGCTCATTGGCATGCATGATTAAAAAATTAGGATTAATTTCTCTGATGCCATATCTTTTAGTATGCATAATAATGTGAGATTTCCTACAGTGATCACCCTATGTGGTACCTCTGTGGTCATCCACATCTGAGGGTTTATCCTAGATACTATGTCCAGGGAGGAGAATGTCCCTTGGAACCATTGTGCAAGGTGGGGGAGGACAGACAGGAGGAAATAGGGCAGAGTGGGTGGATTGAGAGAGAAGTAGCACACACCAAATCCTAACCCCTTCCTAGACCTGAACTGCCTGCACAAATCAATGTGAACTTGTGCCAGTGATATCTCTGGCACTAGTCTGACACATTGTCAGTGCAATTCTTAACCCCTCGTTAGGTTGGCATAAGTCCTGGCACAAGTCCTATGCTGGTCTGAACATGTCGCTCAAGTGCCATAAGGTTTCTACGCCACTCCTGGGGAAGTTAGGCCAGTGCACAGACACGCACTGGCCTTCCATGCGACTGCTGGTATAGGTGAGTTGTGCCAGCCTAAATTGGTTAGTAAAATGTCAAAGGGGCAGAGGAAGGGTGGAAAGGAAATATTTGAAGAAAGTGTATGGGTGCAGGCAAGGTCAAGGAGGCTACTTGCACTAGAGCTCTAGCAGACCTGAATAGCCTCATTAGGCAAGCCAGAACACTTCATGGAATAAGGAAACAAATGTCCCCTTACTCCAAGAATACCTCCAGTTTGCCCAGTTCCAGAAGTGGCTACAGTGTGGGCCACACATTCCTTCTTTGCCAGCACTTGTTAGAATTGTAGTGAGATACTATCACCAGTGCTTGGAATCAATAGTTACAAATTCTGTAGTTAATTATGTATAATTCATTTGAAATGCCATCCCAAATAAAATTGTCAATACCTCAGGCTATTACCATAGAATAAATTTTAATATTAATTTGGTTTTCAGGAAAAAAAATTCCCAAACGTATCCATTTATCAATAGTTAATAAAAATTTCATCATATGATGAATGTTAATTAACCAGTTCAGTAATGTAAATGAATTTCATTCACAATTTGTTCCTCTATGAAAAATACTCATCAAATTATTAGGTACTGAGATACTTTAGCATGTCAATAGCCAATAATGGATAAGTATGTTTTAATAGCAACTCTATGAAAGAAACCCTATTAAATTCATTTTCCCCAATAGTCTAATGCTAGTTTAATGCAAAATTCATTTAAATAATTCATTAGATTCTCCCACATGATTAGAAAATAATCAAACTTTTGTTTCTCATCTTATTAGCCAAGGCAGACAAAACTAATGTCTAATGATAGATAAGCTTCAGAATACATCATAATTACTTAACAATGAAATCAGATTTGAAAGTATCATCAAGTGATCAGAACCAGAGCCATAATTTGCTCTTTAGAAAGTTGGGGATAATTCATTAATAGAAAGGGACACTGGCATCCCTAGGGTAATGCCAGCTTTGTGGCCCACACGAGGTGACTCAACGGGGGGGGGGGCTGATGTGCAGTGGGGGGATGTGGCACCCCAAAAAAGCAACTTCACAATGGTGCACTTTACCCCATCATGAAATACGTCGTTGGATTTGTCTTGGAGAGCAGAGTCCAATGCAACAATCCATTGTTACAGCCAAAAAAGTATGGAAGCCCCAAAATTTGTATATCACGGCTTTAATGGTGAGTAAGCGAATGCACCTTAGTCTGCCGAAAAGGGCAGGCTGAGAGGAAGCCAAGGACACCCAACGGGTCCTGATCCAAGGAACAGAGCCCGCAAAATCATCTGAGGAGGATTTTCCCTCCTAAAAAGCTCCCCTTTGCATTGTTTACTCATTAGTAATCAGATTTGCTTTGACTGGTGTGGAAGACACAAGTCTTCCAGAATGGTCCTGATCCCAGGCACCTGGAGCTTGAAAGTACTCCAGAAGGCAGACCCCCAAACACTGAAACTGGGTCAGCAGGTAAAGGGAATTTGTAAAGTCCAAACTTTAGCTTTACTCCCTCTACTCAAACTCAAACTTTACTCCCTCTACTCAAGCATTACTCCCTCTACTCAAACTTTAGCTTTACTCCCTCTACTCAAGCTTCATCTGGATCTCCAGCCCTCTTCTCTCTGGGGTTTAATGCCTTTTTTGGAGGGGTGGGGCCTTCATAAAGGCAGTTTTGACTTTGAGAGTGAGAGAAAGAACGAGAGAGAGAGAGAGAGAGAGAGACAGACAGACAGACAGACAGACAGACAGAGAGCAAGAGCTCTGTCATCACATATTCTTTCAGCCTAGATTTGATCAGCTTGGAGTCGTAATTGATAATTGTCTGATCCAAGTGGTAAGAGAATGTGTGACTGTGTTTGTGGATTTATTAGGGACTCTAGTTACTTCTTGATGCAGATCAATACAGTGAATTTCTGTTTATTGCAACGGACTTGACCTGAATTCCTCCTTACAAGAGGGATAAGTCCCACTACCACTCTTGAATTAGGGTTTCCCCTTTGGGATTTGGGAATTGGCATTCAAAGCTCCTCGGAACAGCCTCCTCTTAGACGGCAACTCCAATTCTGCACTTAATGATACATTTACCAGTTTGGATCAAGACTTTGGCTTTGGATCAAGACTACTTGTCAACTTGGGTTGCTTGCTGAATTGAATCTCCAGCGTCCCATTGCTGAATAAGCAAACTGTTTTGAACATGGGACAGATTAAAGTATAGCACGGCTGGAATGGGCAGGAAACGCTGTTTTGAAACTGTCAATGAAAACAACCAGCTGCTTGGGCAACTGCTCAATAGGAACACAGTGAATCACTGTCAGTGGAGATGGTATCATAGGACGATTTTATATGCCTTATAAGTGGTACTCAAGTTCCCAAAGTGGGAAGCAGGAAGAGGCAAGTATCTCATTTCCCCATGTGCCTAATGTAAGAAATATACATTGAGTCACAAGGTCTTCCTTCAATTTCAGATGAGGAAAATCACACAGATTTTCACACAGGCTCATGTTCAATTTCAGGCATCTATGTGAAGTGCTCATATTGCCAAACACCCTCTGCAAATCACAAAATACAAGGTAATATTACTTTGCAAAAAACAATTTAGCTGCTTTCTTAACAAATGAAAGTCTTTGGGCAAAATCCAGAGTAACTATGGGGAGTCCTTGCTCTGGTATAAGAACAACTTACTCTGGATTCCAATATGAATTTCCCAGAGGTTTTCACTAGGTGGTGCACGTAAAGTCTCTTAGGTGCTCCCGTAGTTACTCTGGATTTGGGGGTTCATCTATTTCAGCCCCAGTGCTGTTTAGTGTTAAGACTTCTGTTCACATAATTTAACTTTCTGACATATAAACCACATAAGTAAAATCCAGCAGCCCCTAGGAAGTTCATCATTTACAGCGCAAGAATATGCATTGATTTCAGAAGAAATTTTTTCAAAAGCCCAAACACTGAACTGAGCCCATTTGGTTCAGTTTTAGATGGACGGATGGACGGACGGAGGAAGGGAGGGAGGGAGGGACAGACAGATATTTGTACCCTATTATGGGCATTTGTAAGCTACCTAGGTCAATTGCTTCAGCATAGGAAAGGTGGGATATAAAAGCTTCAAATAAATAAATGTACAGTAAGTTTTACAGGCCAGAGAAAATATAGGCTAGAGAAAAAAAAACTTTACAGGCCAGAGAAAACGCAGGCATAGCAGAACATGCAAATTCCACACAAATGCAGGAATCAGTTTTCCCCTCTGTATGACTGAGGACTTGCTGTAATGCTCTCACATTAAATATATATATATTTTACTGTAGGAACATAAATATGAGAGGGGGAGCAGCGAGGGAGATAGAGAAGGTGCATATGACATAATTTATAAAAGTGACCCAGTTTTTAAAGCTAATAAAATGCAAACGCTGGAGATAAAAATATTGCACTGTTCCTGCGTTTTGCTGCAGCTTGCATTCCACCAATTTGTTGATGCAAACGTATGCATCATGCCGAGCATTAAGAAATAATTGTCTTGGCATTGCATTTTCTGGGAGGATGCTGCGAAGCACTGTTTTCATCCAGAGAGCGTTACTTCAGGAGTGATTTAACCAGAGAAATCCTTCCGTGTGGCCCAGAGGAGTGAAAGGTTAATGGCATAATGAATTCCAATAAAACAAATACTAGATTTTTACTATCCTTCAACCAGCAGGTGGTAAATTAGTGGGTAATAAAGTGTCCATGTAATCTGCATCCACAGGCCAATAAATAATATTTGGAGGCTTGTTTAACCTGCTGGCATTTGACTGGGCATTGTTGTATCTCTTCAGTTTCTCTAACACAGGGGTCTCCAAACTTTTCGGCAGGAAGGCCACATCATCTCTCTAATGCTGTGTCAGGAGCCAGTAAACTAATTTACATTTCAAATTTAAATAAAATTACATAAATTTTCATATAAGAATGTATTGCCCCCAAATCCAGAGTAACTATGGGAGCACGTAAGAGACATTACATGCACTCATAGTAACTGCACCACCTAGTGAAAACCTATGGGAAATTCATATTAGAATCCAGAGTAAGTTGTTCTTACACCGGAGCAAGGACTCCCCGTATTTACTCCGGATTTTGCCCTTGGAGTGGATTACAAGGCTTGCCCTTGAGCTGGATAGAAGAGTTTTGCCAGGAGCCACATTGAGGCTCGCTGAGGGCTACATTTGCCCCCCTCGGGCTGGGGTTTGGAGACACAAGAGGAAAGTTTCAACAAATGGATGACCATAGTACCCTGAATGCATCTGATCTCAGAAGCTAGGCAGGATGAAACCTGGCTAGTACTTGGATGGGAGACCACTGGGAACATGCACTCACCTCCCTACATCACCATAAGAATGGGAAGACCAATGAGTTGTGTTACTGAGTTATTCAAGCCTGTGTTAACATCCGTACTAGCTATAGAAAGTATAGTTACTTCCTGGGTGCAGTGCAAGAATTAGAGCCAAGTGAATCATTTGCAAAGGAAAGGGACAAACCTCTTACAGCTGTACTAGCCAAGAAGGGAATGATTGGAAAGTGCTTCCTGACAATACTGTTTAGTATTAACACTGTTATTCTTCAACTCCGACTCTGCAATTCTCAGGAGCTGCAAACACATTCGGTGCTTTTGTCCTCCACTCTTTGTTGTAAGCCTCATTCTATACCACTCCACTCTGAACAACTGAATTATCTACCGGAGGCACTTATCGGGCCCATTTTACTGGAGGATCCAAGCACTTCATAATCTTTAATTCAGTTATCTATTAGGTAGTTTGGTGAGGAAATGCAGGACAATTGCTTCTGTTTTATAGATCTGGTATGGAAGCACAAAGCCCTTCCCCCATTCAAAGTCATTCATGCGCTTTCAGAATCAGCTGGAGAAGAAACTTCCCCATGGCCGTGTAATTCGTCTGAATGAATTGTTTGCAGTCCTATCTCTGCAAAAATACATGGACCAAAAAAAATCTGGTCCATAACTATGATAAGTGTATAACTAGGAATAAGACTGGACCTGAGTAATGGACTTGTCCATCACTGTGCTATGACATATCTAGGACTAGGATTTGACATGTGTAAGTTTGCTAGAAGCGTTTAAATACCAGACTATGGGCAAAATCCAAGTAACTATGGGGAGTCCTTGCTTCAGTGTAAGAACAACTTACTCGGGATTCCAATATAAATTTCCCATAGGTTTTCACTTGGTGGTGCAATAACTATGGGTGCTCATAAAGGCTCTTACATGCTCCCGTAGATACTCTGGATTTGGGGGTAAGGTTGCAATCCTAAAATACTTTCCTGGGAGCAAAACCCATTGAACACAATGGGGCTTACTTTTGAGTAGACAGGGTTAGGATTGTGCTCTATGGCTGCAATCCTAAAGACACATTCCTGGGAGTGAGGCTGCAATCCTAAAGACAGTTTCCTGGAAATAAGACCCATTGAACACAGTGGGGCTTACTTTTGAGTAGACAGGGTTAGGATTGTGATCACAAACCATTAAACCCTTGCAAACTTATTTCTGAGTAAACTATTTATAAAGGATCCTATCACTTCCTGTTATGCCACACTAAAAGTCCCATTGAAATAAGTGAAAACTATTTTTCTGATTTCAATGAAATTTCAAGTTAATTCAGTGTTCTGGAACAGATCAGAGGCAGGTCTCGTTCAGCATCTTCTTTCTCAGTGGCCAAATGGAGGCTTCTGGGAAGCCCTCAAGCCTGGAGATGACCTACAGACAGAGGCTTTGCTTCTACATGTAGATCCTCCAGGTATGTTACAAATCAAATAAAGGACTTTTCCTCATGAACATTTTATCTTCCCCTCCATAGGAGCCTCAGAGGGTATTGTTAGAAATTTAAGGTGACATTTTAAAAGCATTTGGACAACATCTACTTAGGTCTCTCAGGACACAGCATTTAAAAAGAAGCACCTCAACATGTTGCCATTTTCATCTGATGACAAGAACTTAAAAGCAGTATTTTTCCGGAATTGCAAGACAGGTGCACAACACCTGACAGTCTGCGTGGTAATCTCGAAAATGCACTATCCTTCTTGTTTGTCTCTCGAAAGATACTAAATACTAAATACTGACCTATGCTTATAATTGAAACACCTGTATTTACTTGAATCTAATGTGCAATCAGATCTAATGCACACCTCGAGTTTGGACACTAAACTTGGCTGAAAAGGGTGAGTGTTAGATTTGAGTAAATAGTTTATTTCTTTTGTCTTTCCTAGCTCTACCAATGCTCAATTTTAGTGTCTGTCCCCTGATTCTGGTATGTGCGAGTGGGAAAAGAGCATCCTTCTAATTACCCTACCCATCCCATGAATAATTGTAAACAGGTCTGACCTTGTTATACACCAATTTTTTATAGACGTATTTGACACAACATGAAAGTCAGTTTCAAAAACTGCTTTTGTACTGTTGTAGAGAACGAGGTAAGCAATCATTCCATTCTTCAGTTGAGCCTCTCTACAACAAGAAGAAAAGCTGTTTTAAAATAATTGTAAAGGGACAGACACTTTTAATTTTTTAATTGTTTTTATTTAACAGATCTTGTGCTTTAGCAGGAAGTCACAGAATCAAACCCCTGCAGATACTGAACCACAACTTCATTCCATTAGGAAAAATGAAGGAGCAAGAAACCTGGAAGAGGGTCTTTAATACATTTATTTTTCCACTGTTTTTTACCCATGGATTTTTTTAATCCATGGAAAGTTTTGGAACAGAACCCTAGTGGATACTGAGTGACCCCTGTATATCTCAGTCATGTTTCCCTCAAGTGCCTTTTTATTAGAGAGCCCCAAATGCTGTAACCTTTTGTCTTAATATGTGTTGATGCTCTGCCGAACTCAAAGCAAACATTTGGGATTATAGTACATTCTCAAGGCATTCTTCCTTCTCCATCTTCCCCTGCTCTGATGGAGCCTCATTCTTGTTGATTCCTTATTTTATACTTTCTATACCAAAAAGGCACAAGCAAAAGCAACATGAGAGTCTTTTGATGCCTCCGATAAAGTTCCACTTATCGTTATTATGAGACTGTTATTGCATTGCACTGATAATATCTGAACACCATGCATACACACATACATACACACACACCATACACACATTTTGTTGCGATAGATTTGTGACCTGTGTAGCTTGTTCATATCAGCAGGAATAGAAAAACCCTCCACTTTCCCTTGTGCAACCATGAATTTTTAAAAGGTATCACACAGCCTCTTAAATTAGATACAGGAGCTCAGTGCATAGTGCTGTTCCAACTCTCCTGGCTTGGAAACCTGCACTTGACAAACGTGCATGATGCTTATACATGGTCTCCTGGATGCCTGCGCTCATCCCCATCTGTTTCAATGGCGCCATGCCTGCTCACAGGATGTGATGCCAGATATGCTCGGGTGCCAAACAAAATGAGTTTAGATACGTAGCTTGCAAACGGCACAAACGGCAAGGTGACCACAAACATCTCTTGCTAAAAGCAACAAATGGAGGGAAAAAAATTGAAAGGAAGAAGAGGTTTCTTCAAGAAACACGTCAGAGGAATTTGGAGGGCTGCTTCCAGAATTTTCTGTTCACTAGCAAAATTCTCAGTGCATGCAAGTTCTTGTGTGCTCTCATCCTTGACTTGGATTTTGCCAAAATCCAAATTGAATGCAAATTTGTAGGCTGTTGCTCAAGGGAAAATGTGGAGAAATTTAAAGGAAAGCCCCAAAGAGCTTCTGATAACAAAACACATCAGTGATATTTCCCAGAGGGGGATTAACACATCTGTAGTGTGGAGTGTATTAATAGTTAGGATCGGAGGGACTGTTAACATTCCTGTGAGTCGTACTGACAGCGGTCCATTGCCACAGTTATGGCGTATAAGGTAATAGACTCAAAATGATTTGGCTCTAAGTAGAAGATCTGTGGAGCAGATGGCTGGGAGCATCAGATAGCAAGCATGTCATACAGGAGCCTACCCTTCAAATTGCTAAGCTGCATTCACAGACTGACACATTTAAAAAAAATGAAGAGGCAACAAAGCCCGAAGAATGAATTATTTTCTACACTGATCCTTTTTATTAACAGTCAAAATTCTGAATGCATTGTGTTTGCCTAACTTGGCTGAATACAAATTGCCACTGTCATCGTCTCCCCATTATGGCACTGGACATTCCTGGTTGTCACTGGTATCACCACCAAGAGGATGCTCTCTGTGATACTACAGTCCACTCAGAAAATGGTCCTAAATTTTACAGCCATAGTACAAATAGATTTATAGGTATTCCCCCACTTTCTGAGGGTTCGTTTTTTGACAATCCACTCTTTCAACACCTTTCAACCATACCCAGAACTCATTCATTCAATGCATGTTACGCTCTTTCCATCCTTCTCTGCTGTTCTAAAGGATCCCTTCCCACATGTGTTGGCTCCTGATCCAATCACATTCCCAAATGAGTTAATGAGAATCCATTTGCAGAAATCTTTGTGTGGCAGCGAGAATTTGCAAGATAAATGGAGCATTGGAAATCTGCTAGCTAAAGAAGCATTGGAAGCAACATTTATAAACTAAAAAAATATTGGTTTCTCTAAGATAGTGCTCCATTCCCTAACCCGGTGATTTTCAACCAGATAGTCCCCAGGTGTGCCATGGAAATTTGGAGATTGGCATTCATTAATAGGAAAATTGGGAGATTTGAACAGTCTGGTGTGTCTTGTCAATGATAAAAAAACAACTGATGGTTGTTGACAATTTCATTGTCTTGCTAAATGTGCCGTGAGATTAAAAAGGTTGAAAATCACTGCCCTAAGCAATCCAGTAAGTGGGGATGCCTTTACCAAGATTTGGTAAATTAGAGTTGGCAAGAATCTATTTCTTTATAGCTTTGAGAAGAGCTATAATTGGGTTTTTTAGGTATTTTGTTACATATTACACAAGTGCGCTCACTCTCGCTCTCTCTCTCTCTCTCTCTCTCTCTCTCTCTCTCAGATTTGGCTTTATTGAGTCCTAGATTTAATTGACTTAATGCCCATATGATTTCATTATGCTGTATATCTATGATCTTTGATTGACTAGAATTGCACGGGCAAGAAGCATATTTATACGTGCATTTTTAAATTGCACCTAAGCAGCAAATTTGGGAAAGCAATTAGTATGTACAGCTTTATGGAACTATCAGTATACGTAAATTTTAAAAGATATAATCAAAGGTTATTTTAATGAATCTTTTTGCTGATCCTTTCACTCTGAAAAAATGTCACTAAAGTAGTTCCAATTTAGTGTAGCCTTAACTTCGCCCTTACTAGTACTGCTTGTTAGTTCCGAACCCTCTCCCTTGGCAATAGTGGGAATAATTATAGCTTAGCTTTGGTGGCGGATCATCTTTGCTACCTTGCAGAACTGTGCGTAATCGTAGGCTTTGAAGGCCACCGCCAAATGAAATCTCTGACCTCATTTAATCTTTCCACTGACTTGTGTATGTTTTTATAACCTGCATCCTGAGCAGAGAACACATAATCAAAAGTTGACATATTAAAAATGTTAAAACTCTGGAGCTCATTGGAAGCTGTTTTTTATAAGATCATTTGGGATGATCCTTTTCTACTTACACAAAACATTGGTGTTGCACAGAATATTGAATATTTAAGCATTGAGTTCTTTCCCAATCTTAGTGCTTATGTGAGTAGCAAGCCTTTGATATTAGATTCCTTACAGCCCTATTCTGTGCTTTACTGAGCAATGGGTAACAGAACATATTGGAAAGTGTTGAACATACTGGAAAGGCTGATGTATGGAGATACATCATTGGTTTCACATCACATCCGTTTGTGACAAATCTCAGGAACGGGCGCCGCTGTGTCAGTGCTGAGTAAAAGATCCTGTAGGAGCACTCCCACTTCCGAAGTTGTGTGGACAAAGGGTGAAGGAGAAACATAATCATAGTTCCTGACTGCTGCCAGTCTCCTGTGATCGGTCTCACTTTGCTGGAGATGAACCTCAGAAGATGGTTGCATACAACTTCCTTCACCACTGGCCACTGCAATGTCCATTCCAGGGTTAGGGATCTGTAAGTCAGGCAAGATGCAGGTTCCTTCTACCCTCAAGAGCCCACTTTTAAGCCTCTGCCAGGCCACTTATGGTCTATATGTTCTACCATGGACAACATCTTATCTTGGCAACTCCAACCAAACCACAACTAAGGGCTCAAAGTACTTTTGACCTTGCATTTTTGCTCTATTCATCGCTCCCCCTTTTTGCCTTGCCATTCCTAACCCATTGTTTCTCTACCCAGCACCCACCACCACCTTCTGATCCATTTCCTTTGCAGCTAGCTGAGCTGGTGTGAATCCTGTCCTTGCATCAAGGTCAGGGTCACTAAATATGACTACGGTGATCTGCTCTCAGGGCAGGCTTCCTTAGTACAATGGTTAGCTGTATGCCATCCACAAGGCCTGGAACCCCATAGAAAGGCAGCAGGGGAGCCTTCTGCTAGACATAGGGCACAGTATGGCTATAGGTGTCTCCAAACATTTTGGCAGGAGTGCCACATTGTCTGTCTGACAATGAACCAGCGGCCAGAATAATGATTTACATTTCAAATTTGAATAAATTTATATAAATTTACGTATAAGAGTGCATTAGAACATATCTGGATGATTACAAAGCTTGTTGTGGGCCAGATTGATGAGTCTTGGCATGGGCAACACTGAGCCTTGGAATGAGCCGCATCTAACCCCTGGGCTGGGGTTTGGACACCTCTCTATAGAAGAAGGTGGAAAAAAGGAAGCAGAATTTTGCACAAGCCTTTCAATTGCTCAACTTCACAAACACCAAAATGGCTGAGCTATTTTCAGTGCCATTCAAAAGCTGTTGCCAGCTAGCAAGAAATTTCAAGCATTTGCCCCATTTGATTGCAACTATGAATTGCTCTTGTCAGGCAACTGCTTTTCTTTCTGCAGATAAAGTGGGAGTATGATCAAGCTTAGAAAAGCATTTAAGAAGCTTATGGTGTTTTGACATATTGCTCATAAGTGATAAGAATGCAATAATATTACTCTGTAATGGTAGTTCAATGTTCAGGAACGCATTTGTGTTTTCTCTGTAAATTCAGTTGTGCGGGCATATTTTTTAAAAGATCACTCCTGCAGCAGTGTGGGAGAACTGCTACTGGACTGAGCATGGCATTTCTGTTCAGGGATGGGAAAAGTGAGGAGGGGGTGAATTGAGGCTGGGAAGGGTCTTTCAGCACCATCACTATATATTCTATACACTTTCCTAGCCTTGATTTGCTATTCTGAACCCACTCAGATTTGCACCAGTCAAGTAGCTAGTGCAGATCCAATAAGAGCCATGCAGATGATGGAGACTTACCCCCAGACAAGGGAATAAATGTTCCCTTACCTTTTCTGGAGGTCAATGTTGGCACTATGGAATAAAATATTCATCCATTGGCATGGCTTCTTTGCAGTATAAGGTGTTAGATAGGGCTGCCAGACTGGTAGCTTGAAACTTTCCAACAGGTCTCCTACCGAAGATTTCTTGTTGCCTAAGTTGTTCCAATCAATTCAACGTTTGCTTGATAATCTTATCTGGCTTTTCCTGGTTCCCTGAAAAATCTTACAATCATCTGTGAGATTCTGTTCCATTCCACTATGGTCCGAGTGCTGGAAAACTTTTTCTTTGCCTCATCAAAGTTTTTTTTTTCCCCCTCGGGAATCATATAACTATAGAGTTACAGATACTTGTTGAGCCTCTGCTTGAAGATCCCCAGTGAGGAAGATCCCAAGAAATGGCACAAACTGATTTTACAGCCTGTTTTCTCCATAGCTGATTCAGAAGTGAGTCCAATTAATTATGTTGATAAGGTATTTCCAGTAAGCAACTTTAGAGTCCAATTTTATCCAGCTTTCCAGCACCAATTCAGTCATGCCAATGAGGTGCACGTGGAATTCTGTATTGGAAACATAGGGTGAAATCCAGAGTAACTACGGGGAGTCCTTACTCTAGAGTAAGAACAAGTTACTCTGGATTGCAATATGAATTTCCCATAGGTTTTCATTAGGTGGTGCAGTAACTACTGGTGCACGTAATGTCTCTTATGTGCTCACGTAGTTACTCTGGATTGCGCCCATAGTCATGGAGGCCTTCTCAAAGACAAGGAATAGTTGTTCTCAGGGCTCAGGACTCATTGTTCTAAGGACTCATTGCTCATGGAAAGTTGGATAGGATTAGGCCTTCATATATGCCCCCTTTGTTAAATATTGTACAAGCCATTGTGTTGCAAGTCCTACATGGTACTCAGCATGATGCTCATTAAATGCAAGTTTAAAAGAGTTAAAAACTCAGCAGGCAGAGCTCCAGCATGTATTTTAGTTTGTGTACTTGATGTTTGCCCTGAACTTCTTATTTGTGTTTGTTATGTTTTTTTCTGGTCTCCCTACCTGAATTTACAGATGATTACATCATCAGCAATTTCTTCTGGTGATACTTCCAATAGGTACACCATGCCCAAGTGGTTCAGTGGTGGATAAACTTTGAGAAATGCTGTGCTGAGTTATAGGTCATCACCACATTCTGGGATGGAAAATTCCACCACATTTTGTGGAAACCAATATTTTCTTTTGTTTGTCCTGAACTTGCTGTCAGTTTTGATTATATGATTCCAAGAGAGGGAGAAACATTTCCAACTCACTAATCAATTAACCAAATTTGATTAACCAAACCTAAAGCGCCACGCAGATCCTCTTTCCATATAGCCACAACACGACAGGAAAAGAAATGGAGAAGGAAACATTTTAATTATCTATGTTACGTGTTCTAATGATTCTACTGTTGACTCTTTTGTTTGAAGAAACAAAAAAAATTATATGCCAAATATTTAAACAAAGCAAAAACTAGAAGCAATTAACAGGAATGTAATAAGGTAATGTAGCAATTTTTTACTTCACTTGCCTGAGAAAGTTAGGATGGTAAAAAGGAAACTGATACATTTTTTTCTTGTGCAGAATCATATACCCCAGTGCTTGATGTATGTAATCAAAATGAATACATCAATTTGTTATGTATGTAGCTGGAGGAATCTTGGGCATATGGAAGTCATGGCTCCAGGGAGGAGATTCTTACTCACCTGAAAAAAGTGTGTTAATAGTGTAATTTGTTAATTACAAATTCTAAAATGTCCACCAAAGCTATTTATTTCTAAATTATCGCTTTCTAGATTCTAACAAGATCCTGGGCTAAAAAAAAATGTAATTAAAGGAGCTCTTTTTTGCCTATGTCTCAGTTGTTTTTGAGAGCAATCATTTTGACAAGTATCCCAAGAGCTACCTCAGCAGCAGATGGTCTCTACACTTCGCTCTATCAGCACGGAGCACCAAAAACACAAAAGATAAAACAATTTCACGCTTGTCATTAAGGCTCCGAGATACAGTGCTCTGCTGCATTATTTTCAAATTAAGTTCCTTACCTTCTGTGGAACACAGCATAGGGAAAATATCAGAAAGCATTCATTCATTGAGAGCATTCTGAGAACTGAATGTATTGCAAAAAAAATATATAATAATACACACACCACACTAACAGGGGAGTATTATTTGGGAGCCAACGTGAACCAAATTCCCAAGTGGCAATATAGTGATGCCAAAGTGGGCACGCTACATACACTGGGGAATTTTGACTTCTTCAGTTCTCCCCTGGGAAGGGGCCATTTGTCCCTTTACCACTAAGCCCTCCCAGTTTCTATAAGTCATTTGGACCTATACCAGCTATATTATTGGTGCAAGTCTGAGCTGATCCATGCTGACAGATGGGAGGATTCACACTGGATTAGGATAAGGTACTTTATGGTTTTGCAACAGCTTACACTGGTGGAATGCACATCTGCTGGCTCAGTGATTGATTAGGATTGGGACATCCCTTTGGGGATCATGACTCCATTTCATGTTCATGAAAGGATCATGACAGATTCATAATAGGGGAGTCACAAAAAGCTGACTTTTGGAAGTCTTATTTCCTTTTATATTTGTCATAACTGTTCATTTAGCTCTTTTTTATGAATGGAAATTACAAAGATTGTGGATATTTTGTTCATAATATTGTACATATTTTGTACATAAATGTCCAGGGAACCCATGCAGGCTTGTCCAACAAGGGCCGCATCTATGGGTTTTCTAAGCCAAATGAGGCCCTTGAGCCTCTTGTTGGACAAGACTTTCAGTCACAGAACTGAACTGCTGAACTTCCCATCAGCGACTCAGAGTGACTCTACTGTACCTATATTTCCAGTTCAGCTCATAATTAATGCTCATATGTCTTTCTTTTTCATGAAAACATAAGGCAATGTGGAGGCGGGTATTAATTTTCAGTGATTTTGGTTTTACTTGCTGTATGATTAATAAATGAGGATTTTTTAAAATCAGGATTTCGAATATTGTCTCTTTGTACATCCTAATGAATGTCATTTAACACTTTAAGAGTGTTACAATTGAGTTAATTAGGTGCTTATGACAGTTTTCTAACAGTGTTCTAAAAGGCGCACTTCGACTAAAAGGGGCGTAACAGAGCTTCGACTGACGAAATTAAGTACTTCTAGTGGTACCCATACCACTGATTGAGAAACATTGTCCTAGCCCAGATCTTTCAGGTTAATGGAGATAGAAACACAATGCAGGTGCCAGATTGCTGAGGCAAAGCCCAGTGGGTGTTAGAATTGAAATTATTTGGAAAATTTAGGTGGAGGAGTTTCATTCAGCATAACCCTTAGATGACCAACCAGATCCATTGACCAGCAATTATAATTTATGCAAATTAGGCTATTTTTAAATGGTCAAAGTTAAAATATAGTATCCAACTTTAAATATTTTCATGGTGGTTTTGCATATTTTGCACCTTTGACACAGTATTAAATGAAAATTATCATCTCTGCAACCAGAAGCAGAAAGTTCTTTCTTCCAGATAGTTACGTTTACTGAATAGGGCCCAGTTTCTCGGATCCCTTCACTTGTATTTTATCTTTCTTCATTCTGCACCAACCTTGGGACATTATGGCAAAAGGATAGTAATCCTGGCCAGTGTACTACATTAGCAACCTTGGGTTGTCTTTTGTTTTATCTCTTTTTAATGGTTTTTTAGGAAACATAATCGAGCCTGTGATAAGAAAGCAAAAAAAGGTTGTGGAGCTGATAGGAAAATAAATGGAACTAGACAATGAACCAACTCACAGTGGCTTCTCTCATTTTTTCTGAAGGGAGCCCTGGTCACTATTGCCTATGTAATTCTGGGTGGTTATCTCATTCGTGAATTCAATCAAAGAAGTCTCAAGTCCTGATCAGACAAGTGTAAGGGGAAAAGTTGTGATCACAATGCAGAGGCAGAGACTGACAAGCTTTGCTTACTCAAATCAGCATGCTGTTAAGCTGGTATCACAGCTCACTGCCTGTACTTCTAGTATTGGTTTTCATATACTAGTCACTAGCGGAAAGATACTTCTTGTGATCAGCAATGCTAGTAGGACTCACTGCATGTTGACCATAAGTCATAACCAGAAAAAGGACAAACCCCCTGCCACCCCCAAATGTAAAACACCCAAGAAAAATGTCAGACATGACAAAATCAAAGCTAAAAACATTCATATATATTGCTTTCATGTGGATAATTTAAACACTACATTGCTTGTTATTAAATTGAAAGCCATTGCACATAATTTACTGCATGTAATTTATTAATTAAGCTACATGTTGTCTGCTCACAAGGTAAAGGAGGACAATGAACTTTTTCCAGGCTATAAAAGAGAATACAACCTGGAAAAATTGGACATATGGTTACCCTGACTCACTGGTGCACTTCTGATTCTCTAGACTACTTGTGCTTCCTACACAATAAGGTCTTACTCCCCAATCCTATGCATGTCTACTCAGGAGTAAGTACCCTTCTGTTCAGTGACTTTCTCCTAGGAAAGTATGGAATTTTAGATAAAATTTGCCCTAATTAATAGATGAATAATGCTCTTGGGACTCATTAATAATTAAGCTATTAGTTTACTGCAATCCTAAACACACTATCCTGGGAGTAGGCCCCATTGAACAATGATAACAGGGTGACCAGATGCCCAAACCTCAAAAGGAGGACAAGGTCTTGGATTCCTCTCAGCCTGGCCTTTCCACCAGACAATGGCATGTTTGCTTACTCACAAGTAAAGCTACAATATTGGGCACCTTCACTTTCCCACAGAGCTTAAAGCATATTTTTAGTTTTTTTATAAAAACCATTGATTGATTGATTGATTGATTGATTGATTGACTGACTGACTGACTGATTGATTGATTGATTGATTGATTGATTGGACACTTGCCGCTCAGCAGCAAGACCAGCAGCAAGACCAGCATGCCGCTCAGCATGACACAACAGTGGCAGAAGGCTCTAAAGCATGCTTTTCTGCACTCAAAAAGAGGCTCACCATGAGTTACTTACTGGGGTTTGTTGTGTTTCATCTGGTCACCCAATCCAGAAGTAACTGGTAGTGCTGTTAGTTGCTTTCTATGGTACTTTAAATTGACCAGGTGAATTGGTAAAGTGGAGGATAAATGTTGAGAAACACTGCTCTAGTGGAAATGCAGCCCAGGTCTTATCCGTTAGTACTAACAGAAAGTGCTAAGTGAAACTTAACTTCAGAGCTGAAGAAGTAGGCCCCAGCAGTGAGTTCACCCAGTTCAGTTCATAGAATTCCCAGGCTCCAATAGTCAGCTCCAACCCTGCAACTTTAGATCTAGAATGCCAGCCTAACCATGTCTACTCAAAAGTAAGCTCCATTGTGTTCAATGGTTCTTACTCCCAGGAAAGTGTCTTTAGGATTGCAGCCCTAGTCTAGAACTCAAGGCACTTGATCATGGCTACATATGTTTTGGCACTGTCTGAAGGTGAAATTAGCAGTATAGAGTAAAAAAGAAAAAGAGCACAGAAGAAAAAACAAGAGGAAAAAAAGAAAAATCTAAAAAGGCTGGGCAACTTTATTTCACCTTCAAAATCATCACATTTTGAAACATTGCTTCAAAATGCATCACATTTGGGCATTGCTTCAAAATCATCACGTGGGAATCAGGCAAGATAGTGAAAACCTGTCCTTGGATGCTTGTGCAAATGAATAAAACGCCACAAAGAGGACTTTGCCGGGGAAAAAGGAAAGAAGCACAACAGTACTACTCAAAGTAAGAAGATCATCCCATTTTGATAAATATTTTCCTTAATGTTTCGGTTTCAAGTGGTTTAATGTGCTAATTTAAGACTGTAAATCAAAAACTTTTTTAAAAATGTAGTATCTTCTGGTTTGTAGGAATATGTAGGAAGAGTTGTCCCAAAAAGGCATCTTACCCTAAGGCCAATGCCAGCTCTTGGTGGTCCAAATTCAGTCTCCAAAATCAGGGTGCACATTAGATTTGATGTTAATTAAAGCAGGCCTCCGTCAGTCTTGAAAGACTATGGTATCGTGCTGCATACGCTGCATGCGAAGCACGAAAGCCTGGGTTGGATTGTTATGGAGGATAGGCTGTTACCCAAGCAGCAAATCCCCCCTCTCCACGCCACTGAATTAGTCCAAAGGAAAGGCAGAGCCAATACAATTGGATCCAGCTGGCGTCACAGAGCTGGGCTAAGGACAGGAGCTCACCCTGTCTTGTGGGGCCGACCCGGGTCTCGAACCCTGGCCTGCTGGTTAACAGGCACAGCGTCTTAACCGCTTGCGCCACCCACAGCCACAATTCAATTAGAATTGAGTAAATACATTTTGCTTTGTAAATACATTATACAGTGACACCTCACGTAACAAACACCTCACGTAAAGTATGTTTCATGTAACAAGCAAAAATTTCTCCAGGATTCTGCTTCACATAATAAACTGTGCTTCACGTAGAGAACACATTCGTTGACAGATGGGGCAGATGTGCTGGCCAGCAGCCCTTTTAAAAAGTGTCAGGGCTGCCTAGCATGCCTGCCCATAGCGAAAGCAACACTTCCATGCTGTTCCTCCTGTGGCCGGGCGTCCGCTGGGCAGAGGGAGAGAACAGCAGTGGAGAAGGGAGCCAGAAGGGAGCAGGGGAGAGAGAGGCTCAGGGTGAAGAGAAGGAGAAAGTGAGGAGACACTTTGAAAGCCTCCTAACCATGTCTACCCAGAAGTAAGACCCATTGTGTTCAACGGGGCTTAGTCCCAGGAAAGTGTCTTTGATTGCAGCCTCCTAACCACATCTACCCAGATGTAAGCCCCATTGTTTTAAATGGGTCTTACTCCCAGGAAAGTGTCTTTAGGATTGCAGCCTAAGTAGACTTCATAGGATTATGCACATTGAATGCATGTTTTGAATTCAGTTCTAGTGTTTTGTAATCATTTTTATAAACAGTATTTTTCTATGAATATTTTTGGGGTGTGGAACCAATTGTCTGAGTTTCCATTATTTCCTATGGGAAAATCCGCTTCACGTAAAGAATGTTTCACGTAACAAACATGCCTCTGGAATGAATTAAATTTGTTACGTGAGGCGCCACTGTAATTACAAATTATCATACATTTTGATTATAACTGTAGGGTGTGCATTATATTTGATGGTACATTATATTCGAGTAAATAAGGTAGATCTTATTCAATCAAGTGCTTTATTTTTGCTTTGTGGTTTTATCTCTTGTTTCTGTGTTTTTATTCTTACTCTTCCTTTGTTTTACTGTTGTGCTTTTCTGATTTCCATTTCAGATGAAGTTGGTTGCGTTCTCTTTCCTAACTGTCCGCTCTCAATACTGTTCAGCTTCCAAGGGAACTCTCTGGAATTTGAGGGATTCCCAAGTCTCTTTCGGAGTAGCTTTCTCACTTCCTTCCTTCCTTCCTTCCTTCCTTACTTCCTTCCATCAAACAATCCCCTCTTTTTGAATATTCAAAGTGGTGTTCAACGAGAAGATAAAACATACAAAAAACATACAGTGAAGATCGAATGGATTGGGAGCATGCATTAGTTGCCATTTCCCCCTGCATCAGTCCACCTAACTACCAAAAAATTAAAATAAAATTAATAAGTTCTAATAGGGAAAGGGAATACATATTAAATGAATAAGGAATCATATTTTATTCTAGATGGTCCAGCGAACACACTGGGGAAAACATTCTAAAATTTAATTTATGCGTTGGAAATCAAGGGACCGATTTTAGCCCCTCTCCACTTTCCAAATTCTTTCCAAAGGTGAAAGCTAAATCTCTCTGATAGGGAAAATGATTATCATATGTGTACATACAGCTCACTGCTACAGACTCAGAATCTCTGGACTGCTGCCAGGGTGTTGGATTGTTGTGTAGTGTGAAATGTGTAAACAAGTGACTTGATGTGTCCTTTTCACAGAAACTGACTCCCTGTTGTGCCCTGGTCTTAAATGGCATAGCATTTTCTGGAAGAAGATTTCTTCCTTAATTTTTTTTTTTTTAGGCAAAAGTTTCATGTGGAGGAAGAATTGCTGCTGGGAATATTGCTCTCCAAGCTGTCATTCTGCATTTCAAACAAAATAACCACTCTTTTGAATACAGCAGCACACAATAGACTGGAAGGAGCATTGCTGATTTTCGCAGATGAAGCCAGGTGTGTTTTTTTTCTCTTGTCTGCATTTCTGAACCAGTGACATTCTCATTTAAGTCCAATCCCCCATGCCTAGAGCTTCCCAAATTAATTCTTCTATTATCACATAATGTGGTTTGTGACCAGTGCTTCTTATCTACTATAAAATCATATTAAACTACCCTCCCCCCTGAAAAAAGGGAAAGAAGAAAATATTCTGGTACCATAAAACTAGCTATTAGAACAGTGGTTGTCAAATTTTAAGGGAGTGTTACTCTAAGTATGCCTTTCCAGGGAAGCAGAATGACCATATGTCCTTTTTTTCCAGGACATGAACTGGATTATAGCCTTGTGTCCTGGAAAAATCTTCATTGTCTTCATTTTCCCTGTGAGCAGGCAGCATGCAGCCTTCTTGAAATACATAAATTATATGTAACAAACTATATACTGTATAATAGTTTAAATTTAAAAATAAGCAATAGTGAGTTTAAATTAACCACATTAAAGCAATATATATGAATGTGTTTAGCTTTTATATTGTCATGTCCTACATTTTTTGGGTGCCCTATATTTTGGGGGATCTTGTCCTCTTTTTTGGTTATGACATATGGTCACCCAGTGGAGGAAGGGCTAGGGGAGGAAGGGCCAGGGGAGTGATGCAATCTCCAGGATAACACTGGCTATTTTTAAACCTAAGTGGGGAGCCATGGGAAATGCATCAGTACCTCCTTTTTAGTCTCAGGAAAGGGCCTCCGAGCAATTGATTATCTTGATGCTGAAGTGCTTTCAGTTCAAACAATAAAGATAGTTGCTGGAGAAACTCCAGGCAAAATACACCCCTACCCTAGTGCTTTTTTTCTGGAATGAAAAAAGAGGTGCACAAGGCAACAGATGTGCATCATTCCCTTGAGAAGTATCAGTACTCTTTGCAAAATTTTTTATATCCTTCAGCATTCCCACAGATGCTTTGTCTCAGCAGAACTTCCCTGTTTCAAAATTCGGCATTGCCTCAAGCAAAAAATGTTGTGGTGCATCAGGGACCTGAAGGAGTATCATCCAGAGTCCAGGTCATTAAGTCCTCCCTAGTATGGTGTTGATATTGACTTTTTTGGACTTGGAAATCTAGGTCTTGGGTGCTTGCAATGTTTTCATAAATACAAGAAATGAATTCTAACTAATCAAATATCTCTTTGGCTTCTACTGGAAACTAAACAGGGGTAGATTCAGTGTTTGTGCTGGGGAGGGCCACGAGGTCAAACAGATGGGGAGACTGGTCAAACTCCAGGTCAAACGCCAGGTCAAACAGATGGGTAGACCTGGGCTCCCAGTTGAACCTAATGACCTCCATGGCCATAATTCTCTGGGCAGGTAGACCTGATTTCCTGCCAGGACTTGGGGCCCAGATGTACCTGCCTGGTACACCTGGGTTCCCAATTGAACTTGTGGCCTGCATGGATGAGGTTCATTGGACAGGTTGGGTAGACTTGAGCTCCCATTCCAGGCAATCTTACCTGTGCTCCACCCAGTGGGCATTCCTCTGGTGCCTGATTTTGCTCCCCATCCTGGCTGGCAACCATTCCCACTGACACAACAGTTTGGGGAAAGCTTATGTACCCATAAGATCTACCCCTGAAACCAAACCAACAAAGACTTTTCTCCACAAAAACAGCTCACTCCCACCACTCAGACCCTCCAGGAATCCTTGATCTTCTCTGCCTTTCTCTCGTGTCACATATATTCTGAAGTTCTGGCATTAAACAAGAGAAAGAAAGGGAACAGAGTGTCTCTCGACAAATAGACCCCAAGAAATATAGTTTTCCAAAGACAGAAATGATTTCCCAAGTTCATGAACCAGAGGCAAATGGGGAAATCTTTCAATCTGAATTGAGTTTGCGTGAAAAAATGGCATTATTTTTCAATATGGGGAGTAAATTTTTTTGGCTTACTTTGAAACACAGACAGAGCTAAGAGAATCCGTCCATAACTATTCCCTAATGATGGTCAAAACATCACTCCTCCACTTTGTGGTTTAACCTATTGTATCTGATATTGCATATTGAGTTGGTGGTGAAACTTACTGCCTCTTTCAATAAAGTCTCCCAGTACTATTAAAAAGCAGGCAAACAAAACACTCTAGCGAAGAAATCTCTCATGTAGAAATTTAGTGGAGTAGGCTATGGAGATGTTACTCTTTATTGTCATGCTCCTGCACATCAAAATTGACCACTACACCACAGAACATGTACTGTATAATTTTTCTTCGGAAAACAGCTGCATAATAGGTGACATATTTTTCAAAACTGTTCACACATCTTCATTTTGTTTGTACAGTACAGTTCTTATGTAAAAACAAAGGCTTTCATAGTCTCAGTAACTTTCTCAAAATGTTATATTGATTTTGAAGCTCTTGCACTTCAGCAAGGGAACATCCTATATTCTGAACTAGCTACAAAGGGCCAACCATTTGCAAATGCCTAGGGATCAACTTACAGGAAATCACAGTGCCCAAGTTAGTCCCAAAGAGCCAACCAGCGAAGCTGTTATGACTTTGGAAACAGACCTCCAAAGCAGTTTCCTGGCCATCAGCATCAAGAGCATAATCAGATCTGATCTATTTATCTCAAGACTCTCCAGATGCTATCCTGAGGTCAGATATAGCTCTCAGGCTTTTCCTTCCCCTGCATTAACGGCACTTAACCATTCTGTGGGGAAGCTACTCTTCCTTACCACTTATGTCCCCCAAACTGAGCTCTGGCCTTCCGCTTTCAGATTCAGTCACCACTGAAGCCACAGCCCTGGTAATCCTGGGCAGGCACAGAAGGATGGAGCTCAGTTTGGGGGGGGGGTGATCAGTGGCAGGAAAGGATAGCTCCCCAGCGGAGCAGTAAGCACCAGTCTTGCTTCCAGTGCCTTTGCTATTATGCAGTGATCTCCAGTTTGCAGATGGCTGAGATATCTGTGAGCATCACATCTCTGAAAAAGAATACTTCTCCAAAGTGATGAGAACATAATCCTTTCATACAGAACAGGAGTTAGATGTTTATTTTTTACTGTTTTCACTTTGTACACTGTCTCTGTTGTTTTTATCCTTTTTCTTGCTTTGATTCTCTTCTGGGAACTTGCCGGCTCTTGTCCCTTTGGGGCTAGCTCCAGGACTGTGCACCACACTCTCCAAACAAGCATAAAAAAAAACAAAAGAAATATAGTTTTCCCCCTACAACTGGTCTTCTTTTTGGATTAAAAGCTTGGCATTGTCAAAGGGTACTTTACCTTATGCTAAGCTGAACTATTCATCCATCTAGCTAACCTGCAGCATCTCTCTTAGGTCAGGGTTATTCCCAGTTCCACTTAAAGGTTCCAGAGATTCTTGAACTGGGAACCTTCTACATAAAAAATATGTTTTGTGACTGACCTACAGCCCCATCTAAAACAGTGTCTGTAGGCTGGAGGCAAAAGGGGAGAACCACAACAATTAAACTCCAACCACTTTTTAAATGCTTAGCAGGGAACTCAACTAAGCCCAAAGTTACTGTCTCTGGTATGAATAATGGGATATTACACTGTTAGTTCTCCTTTCTGTAGATATATAGCCTTTTCAAATGCTGTTCTACAGTCTAGGAGGGCCAGTACAAGCATGGAAAGCATTGTCAGTCTGTGAGCTAAGCTATACTCTTCACATCTACTCTAGTTATTATTCACAATCCCTGATAGAAGAGGTATATTAACCAAAGGTCTATAATTATTTCATAATAGTGGGGCTTGTCCCTATTTTAAATAAAATTATAGCCGTGTCTATTTTTACAATTGTCTAACGTTCCATGATATTTCAAGTAAATGTGGAGCAGCAACAATTTTAGTACAGGTTTAGTGTGATTTGTGGAATAATACAGATGGTCTAATAATTGCATAGTGCAGTGATAAAATCATATTGTTCTTAGATAATCTCTGAGTGTTTTATTTCTTCAGTGAAGTTAAATAATATGAGATCATGCACAGTCAGGCTTATCCTAATGCCCATTGCTTCTAGCTGTTCTGCTTTGTCTTTATAACAATTTTTAAAGCATTGATAAATAGTATGCTAGAAGTAGATATACAATAGCCCTTTATAACCAACCACCGTGTTATAAGAGCTCTAATTGTCAAAAATATTTTGATTTGGGAAGAGCTATAGCTTAATTATAAAGTTCCTGCTTTGCATATAAAAGGTCCTCTGTTCAGACCCCAACACTTTCAGGTTGGGCTGGCCAAGTCTCCTCTGTGAAATTCTGGAGCACAAACATAAGACCCATGGGATAGACACAGCCAAATGAATATCTTTTTCTGGTGAGTTCTTAACTCCTGATGAGTTCTTACAAGAGAACAAAGTGCTTATTTATGACCATCTTCTACACCATGATGTCACTTCCTCAGTGGTGTACAGTGAACTTGAGCTATGGTGCCAGTGACCCCACCTGCTAGAGTGGGTGCCAGTGAACCCACCTGCTCCCTGAACTTCCACAACTGTGGAAGTTCAGGGAGCATGTAGGTGCCTCTGTAGGTGGTCAGGCTCTCCTGGCCAGCAGAGTGTGGAGGGTGTATGCGCCCAGGCTGCGCCATCTGGAGCCGCCCAGGAGCTTTTCCCCATCTGACAGTGGGCATATAGGAATAATCAGTGGTGAGCCCTGGAACAGATAAAGCCTTCTCCTTTCAAGTTATCAACGCCAGCAGTCAAACAGATTGAGAATCACTCATTTAGGAGATTTTTTAAAATCTCTTTTTGAAGAGAAGTTATGAGAGGCATTTTTTTTTAAAAAAATTGTGGTTAGGATTCTAGTTTTTGAGAAAGCCATTTTCAGGTTGTCCTGCTGACGCAACTGCTTATGATATGTCAAATCAAATCCATCATCCATGTTCAGCTTCATGGCGCCTCATGATAATGAAAGATGATGGGAAGAACGCACGTCGACACAGCGCATCACAGCATGACATCGCAGTGAGAGAAATTTGAAACGTTTAGATCTCCAACACAAGTTCCTGAGGCCTTCAGAGGCAGCGAGACTGGGCAGCCCTCATTCAGGCAGTTGTGACTTGCTGCGAAAAAGAAACCCTTCTAGTAGGTGTTTTCTTCTTGAAGCTCTGCAGGTAATTAATCTCTTTGGTGACTGAGGTTTCCAAGAGCAGCAGTTGCTATTAGTGTGAATGTCACACTGCACTGTGGCAGGAAATTCCATCTCCTTTTAACCACAGGTTAAAAAGAGGCAAAAAAGAGTCCTAATGAGAAATAATAATAGGAGGAGGTGCGCTTTTGTCGAGTTGTTATCATTTGTTTTTGCAGATCCTGCTACAGTTGAGACCTAACCATTGAGTTATTGTGTGGATTTCATAAAAGATGCAAGCCATTTCCTCCATTTCCTCCCTTTGTGCATTTCCCCCATCTTTATTTATTTCTATTTATATCACACCCTTAGCTTAGCACAAGGCACCGAAATGTGCAGAATCTGTCTCTCTCTTCTCAAATGGCTCATAAAAGAATCCTAAAGACACTTTCCTGGGTGTAAGATCCATTGAACACAATGGGGCTTACTTCTGAGTAGACAGGCTTAGGATTGTCCCCTTTGTCAGGCCTGTAGGTAGAATTTTCACGCAATGATAGACAATTTTCATTATCATGAGAATTATGAAGCTGAACAGAACACCATCTTCTCAGCTATTCATGTGCATTCTGTGCACATGAATACAGAGCCACTGAACAGAAGGACCAAGACTTTTGGGAGAATAAAGAGGGAAAGGAGAGTGAGAATGAGAAGAAGCAGAGGAGCCCAGGAGAAAGAAGAAGAAAGGATAGAGTGTCAAAAAGAAGAAGAAAAGTAGCTGCAAAGAAGGAGGAAGAAACCTAAACGTTGAAAGAACCAAAAGTAAACATGTTATTGAACCAGAACTGGTTATCTTACATCATGCTACATCACTAAGGCTATAATCTATCTTTTCCTTCCCTACTGATGCAGCTGCACCACCAGTGCATGTGTTGCATCCTGCTGTGGGAAAGCAGTCCCAGATGTCTCCACCAGGCAAAGGAACAAATGTAAGCCTTCAGCACTGGAATGGGTCCAGTTGGACCTGTGCAGTGATTTCCTTGGTGCAAGTTGAAATGGATCCAGGAAGACAGATTAAGAATTAGAAAGAGGATAGGATATTGGTGGCAGTTCTGCCATCAATACCACCTCTTTTAAGCTCTCTTTCTGTCCCCACTTCTATCCCTTCTCCTTCCTGTGGAGGACTTGGATGATCCACTGAATACAGTTATCCACTGCTATGAGGAGGAAAAGGCAGGTTTCCCACCTATTTTAAAAAGACCCAGGATAACATCACTTCCATTTGTGACGTCGCTTCCAAGGAAACATTTTGAGCTTTGAATTGGGCTACATGATAATTAGTTCCGCCACTGGGTGTCATCTTTAGCTGAAGGGAGATCATCTCCCCTCTTTCTGGTAGCTCCAGGTTGGAGAAGTCGGGATCAACAATGGACTATCATTTAAACAATATTCATCTGTATGAGATTTTGTTTATATTTATAATACTTGGTCATCATTGCTAATTTGCCTCTTGCAGCGGACCCCATCACTGTGTGGGATAAACGCTAAAGAAAAAGAAGATTGCAAATTTGCCTGTTCTCCTCCACTGTCAGTTTATGGGAGTTGCACATGTACCTAAATTCAGGGCGTACAAATACCTGCTGAGATAGTTTGCTAAGGTTCCAGACATTCACAAGTCAGGAAGAAGCTTTGGATTTGGCTGTTAATAACATTCAGTGTCAATCCCATGCAATGAACACCCTGATGATCACCTATTTTCCCATCTCATAGCCAAAGAAAATTTGATTTGTTCCCTAAACACACTTACTAGGGAGTTTTTAAAAAAAACCCCTGGAGACAGTTATACCTGCTTGCAAGGAAATATTCATAGGCATGTGCTGAAAATTCTAAGTTTTCTGCAATTCACCTTGAGTTTATAAGCTGTGATTCTCAGCCATTATTTCCAATGGCTGCGGTCACTTCAGGCAGAAATTACAGTAGTGTCAAATTTAATCAACTGAGTCCTAGCCATTCAATTATATTTAAATTATCTAGCTGCAACATACACCCTCATCTGCAGCATATCCCATTCTTGCCAATCCTTCCATCACAGATTTTTCACAGGCTGAACTATAGTGATGCTAAGGTGTAGACGCTAGGTTGTTTTAAAATAGCACTCATTACAATCTGCATGCAATCTACATACAATCTGCATACAGTCTACAAAATAACACTCATTACAATTTAAATAGCACTCATCACAACCAAAACAGATGGTCGTTGTCGTTCAGGGTGTCCCATAAGTTTCCATAAATAGAAAAAATAAACATTTTATTTTTATTTAACATTTTATTTTACCCCTGCTAACTGAGCAAGAGGCACTCTTTCAAGTGGGTGCTCCTCTTTTATTTAGCAGGGGAGAGTAACTGGCCCTACAAACCCAGCAATGTCTGTTCAAGTGGTTTCTGCTGGTGTTCTTTATTGGATTTTAGATTGTGAGCCTTTTTGGGACAGGGACCCATTAGCTTTTAATTAGCTATTATTTTTCCATTTTCTTGTAAACCGCTTTGTGAACTATTTAGTTGAAAAGCGGTATATAAATACTGTAGACTGGATTTTAAATGCTTATACTTCTTCAGCAGTGGAGGATATGCATCAAAATGTGTTTTCAAAACAATTGTAGTCATGTAGAGCATATTATATATAAATAAAAATAGTTTTCATTAAAAAATTTATTTTTCCTATGTATGGAAACTTATGGGACACACTGTATAGTAATATTCACACTTACAAACTTAGAGCAAGGATACATGGATAAATATTACTTTGTGAATAGCAACCCAGATCTTCCTGTTTAGAAAGAAAGCTGGAAGGGGAGGCACACTTGCTCAGTTAATCTTCTGTGCACTTTCCTCCCTCCTATTAAAATAAGATTAAGCTAATGGAAGAGTGCAAGGAAAATAAAATGCTCAGCAATCTTATGAGCTGGACTTATGTTTTCTATTTTCTGGAAGTTCAGGCTAAGACACTAGCTGAGTTAGCAGGTGCTTCAAACCCCTAAATGGCTGAAACCTATAGAGAGAGTTTCTTCAAGATTTCACATGCCAAGATGGGTGATTTTCCATTAGGTAAGTGTAACATGTAGCTCAGCTATAAAAAAGTGTCAATTTTTGAAAAGATCTAAGAGAAACTGTGTGGACTTGACACATCTTGCTTCCTTGGTTGAAGAGCAGGCCCCAATCAGTCTTGAAAGACTATGGTATCATGCTCAGCGCTGCATACATTGCATGCGAAGCACGAAAGCCTGGGTTGGATTGTTATGGAGGATAGGCTGTTACCCAAGCAGCAATCCCCCTCTCCACACCACTGAATTAGTCCAATGGAAAGGCAGAGCCAATACGATTGGATCCAGCTGCATCGCAGAGCTGGGCTAAGGACAGGAGCTCACCCTGTCTTGTGGGGCTGACCTGGGTCTTGAACCTTGGCCTGCTGGTTAACAGGCACAGCATCTTAACCGCTTGCCCAACCACAGGTTGAAGAACAGAACTGCAAAATGTGTTGTTTGTTTGGGGAATGTGGGGAAAGGTTTCCTTGTGAATGTATGGAATCTGTATGGAATCTGTATAGAATCACAATATTTGTCCAAACCAATAAGTTTCCTGTCCTCAGGGGATCAAAACCTCAAGAGGAAACTCACACTAATTTGGTGGGCAAGAAATCTTGAGATTTCTGCAGACCTAGGAAGCCTGCCAAGGGATGATTAACGTTGCAGTATGAATGACTGGTGGGGCTTTTGCCATGAAGTAAGCTCTGGATGGCAGTGAATGTGTCCATGTAAATCCCACATAAGTTGAAACCTGCAGATGTGAATCACCGATGTATTTTACTCAAGGAATAGCTGCACATTTGAAGTATGCCCGTGTCACGGTAGCCAAGAAAAACAAAACTAATATGGTTCTTCTTGGCTATCTTGAGTGAGCAGAAAGACATATTTCCAAGTATAGTGTCAGTTTATAATTAGAAACATTAGGTTATCCTTAATCATATTAAGATAAAGCAAACTTATGGACAAATCCTATCATATGAGGATGTGATGCAGTCTGTATGAAATTATACTCAGTCTGTATAAAATTATACTGTTTTCAGTATAATTTTCTCTGAAAGCAGGCTAATAAGGTCAATACAGGTTAAAAGCGGATCAATCACACTGTACTGACCACAATGCAAATGTTGCAAAGTTATGGGCAACCCAATCCAGAGGTGCCCTTCTGTCGACACAAGTGACTTTGTGTCGATGCAAGAGGCAGTTGCACTGGTGCAGTTACACTGAAGAGCCTCTGTGTCGCAGCAGTGTGAGAAAATTTGGCAACGCAATGGTGTCACCAGTAGCAATTTGGAAGGGGCGTAATGGGTGTGATGGGGGAGTAGTACCCACTGACGCAGCTACTCATTATCCAGAGCACTATCTTGTTTCAGAGGGGTCACAGGCACTCTCCCATGCCTTCCCACTTATACCATCTCAGGAGGTGGTATAGGAGCTAGTAGACCCACAAGGGTCAATTTTAAGCCAGAGTAAGGGCTGGGGACTTTGAAAAATTTTTCAGCCCTCTGGCTGGCCTTTGCTCAGCTGACTCTGGATATAGAATACTTAGGGCACATCTGTGACCATCCAATCACCTTGCACCTACCCTCCAATAATAAGCCCAGCCCCTGTACCCACCTTTCCCCTTCAGAGAACAGGGTGCATGGCACGAGGCTATGCCACTCTGCTCTCTCTTTGGGCATTTCGATCTTGGGGAGCACTCTCCCCACACAGAAACACCCCTCACCAGGCACAGATACAAAGGGGCTTGCACATTACACATGAGGGGCATATGATATGTGATATGGAAATAATGATAGCGTGTGGACTTGGCAACTTTTCTGTCTCTCTCACCACAGGTCCTCCAACCAGGCAACTGGTTGGGGGGGCAGCACTGTTTGCATTCACAAACACCCCCTCCCCAATGAAGGGGCTCACATGTGATGATGATACAATGATGATGATAGCCAGACCAGTTTTATGCCTGTGCAAGTTGTTTGTCTCTCCCAACTGGTACTCCAAGCAGATACTCCACCCAGCCCACCCAAGTACCCCCGGCCCCAGAACACCCCCCCCCACCATCAGTAGAGCCTCCAGGAGTCAGCTGCAATGTCATTGCTGAAACAGTAATGAGCCATGTCAGCAAATAACGACGCAGTCATGAACTCTGACAGAAATAATGACGCAGATAGGCCCCTGGTCTTGCAGACCTTCCCCTCGTGTCTGCAATAGCGTTGCGTAATGACTTCATTGCTGGGTGCCCTGGGAAGCGTCATGGGAATTCAGCGGTGGCTGTGATGACTGCTGCAAGGAGGAAGTAGAGCCATGAGGCCACCAGAGCCCTCCTCAGGGATGTTGCTGTCCACTCAAATGTGGGTCCCAGTGCGATCATTGGGTCTTGCTCTCAGGAAAGTGTGATGGACATGCTGTTGCACTGTTGCACATTTATCTGACACAAATCCCCCCAGTGACCCTAAGAATGAGCAAAAGCAACCACCAAGCATATGAGCAGGTGAACATGTGAACCAAACTCCATTTGTGTCTGCCTCTTCCTGGATGCATTGTTCCCATGGGAGGGGGGAACTATCCCAGGCCACTGGGGTGGGCCACAGTAGGGTTCCTGGGACACGGTGCCATCCTTCAGACCTGTGAGGGTGGAGGTTTGGGTTGGCAGGGGCCCCACGAGTAGATGATCAGACGCTATACGCTCCCCCCTTCCGTGACCCACCACTGGGGCGGTCTCACCTGAGGCTCCCGGCCAAGGTATACATTCGTGACGTGTTGTCAGATGAATGTGCCTTTTGGATCCTGCCCTGGTTGGCTTCAGGTCTCCCCCTTCTCATCGGGGGGATTTTCATGTGGTCCTGGCTGTCTCCCACATGTTATGCGAGGCGCATGTTGTGCAGCATTGCAAATACCACAATGATTCTTGGGGCCTGGAGTGCTGCTCTGGAGGTGGGCAGCTGGCCTTGTCAGAGTGCCCCTCCACAGGGGTCCAGATGCAGTTACTGTTGTCAGGGGTGCCCTGGGAAGGTTGGTGGGGCAAAGGGGGAGCTCCCTGCCTGGGAGTGGGTGGCAGAGCCCCCCTGCCCTTGTGTAGAAGCCCCAGGTCCCCTCTGCTCCAGGAAGTAGTTTGCTCCCTGGCAGACACAGGTGGGCTCCTGTTCTCTCTTCCAGCCTTCCCCACAAAAGCCCCTGGAAGCCCCCCTCACCTCTCCCTCCCCCCTGCAGCCTCCTTCATGTGCCTTCCCCCTCCCACCTGCAAGGGTTGCTCTGGAGAACATTGCCTCTCCCCTTTCTGAGCCAGCAGGGGGGTCCTTTTTTCCTGGGCCTGGTGCCCCCTGGGTGGGGTCTTTATGGACCCCTTTGAGGACACTGTGGCATCCTTGTGGGGTTGTCTCCCTGGGTCTGCTGTGCTGTTCCATTAAGTTTTGGGGTTCTCTCCTGAATGCTGCAATGTTGCCACAGAGCACATGACACTCGTGACTGTTTTTTATACATTTTATTGACAATGAACGTATCTATCTTTGCAATCCTGTTTCTGTTGGTGTCTGGGCTTTTCCTGGGCCACCTTGCATGGTTTTTTTGGGGGGGGGCAGGGAGTGGGACCCCTTCCCTTGGCTGACTGTTCCCATGCCTCCTGACAGCTTTTGTCATGGACAGCTTTGCCTGTCCATCATGCTGTGGTTGCCACACACCCCCCTGTTAGCTTGACAGCTGGTTGTTACAGACTCCGGGCTTGCCCATCTGAGCAGGATGGTAGGGGCAGTGCAGGTGTTGGTTGTTCAGGTTGATATGAGGGAGGGTCACCTGAACAACTCCAGCCCAGGTGCTGCTTACAGGGTGCCTACTGAGCATGTCTGGAATAGCAGACTTATTTTGGTCACTGCTCTGGAGTAGCTACGGGCAGCCCAGGCTTCCTTCTTCTCTGAAAGCAGCATAACTCTCTGCTCTGGATACAGAATAGTTGGGGCAGCATAACTATGGCTCTCCTCACTGCACGTAGTTTGGATTGTGCCCCCAGCTGGGCAAGAAACGATACTTAAGACTTCTTGCAGAAAGTAGGAATCTAACTGAGAAGTCTCAGGAATTGAACGTTACAGCCCACATCTAGTTTAATATGTATGCTTTGAATAATATATTCAATGTATACCCAATCATATGATGTTAAAATGTTTATTAAGACTTTTTCTTTGAGGTATAAAACCATACGTCAATTCCTGTTTGATTGTCTCCTCTGATTTGGACTTGCATGTTCCGGAAAGACCTAGATGTGCATGCTGAATAAATGCTGTGCTTCTGAGCCACTAAGCAGCCTGAGCCAGGTTTTCCTTTAAGATGGACACACTGCAACAGATGTAAAGCTCTGAAGACCTTAAATTGTGTTTTCAAATAGACTTCATTCATCGCGACCATATTTATAGATCTCTGAAGAGCCTGAACTGTGTTTTCATATTCCATTCATCGCGAACATATTTATAGACCTAACACTGTACAAGAAGCACATTAGCCAGGTGATATCCTGAGGAGAGGGGAGGTGTCAGGTCAGTGAGATGAAACCTTCAAGGAAAATTACCTGCATATGTCAAGCAGCTGAGACGATGATGTGTTATTATCTAAGCAAACTTTCAAAATGGCTGCAATTTTATCCAGTTGCCCTAGTGCCAATGGTATTAGGCTGTAACCCTAACCCCCCAGTCAGGCTGGCATCAATCCCAGCACAAGTCCTGTGTCGGTCTGGGAGTGTCACAGAAGTGCCTGTGCCACTCCGGGGGCGGGGGGGGGGGGGAGGTTAGGCCAGTGCACAGATATGCACTGGCTTCGCCCCACCACCACCAAACAAAAGAGTTATGCCAGCATACCTTAATCCTATGGTTAATCCTTAATCCTATTCTGCCCTGCAATCCTAACCCCCTTGTTAGGTCCCAGCACAAGTCTTGTGCTGACCTGGGGATGTTGCAAAGCACTTTTGCTCAGTATTGGCGGGGTGGGGGAGTGATTAGGCCAGTGCATAGACGTGCTCTTGCCTTCCCAGGCCACTGCAGAGGAAGGTGGGTGGTGATGTCCTATATTAGTTAGGATTTCATCCTCTAATTTCTGAAGAAAAACATTTGTATTATACCCAACAGGCAAGCATATGCTATACTGCTAAACTAAAAGTTATTACTGTAAAATGGGGGACAGTTGGTGGATAAAAAAATTAATTTGCACTAAAGAAGATATTGTGGTATTGTTTCCAGCGGTTATGTTTCCAGCAATAATGAGAACTCAAAAAGTTTGAGAGAGAAAACCTTCAGAGAAAAAAAAGGTTTTGTTTCATGCATACTCAGGACAATTTACTGGTCATTATCCTGTCTACTATTGACAAGGATAGATTGGAGGACAGGCTAAGAGAAAACATCTTCAGTGATGGGAGAAAAATGTGATTTAAGAGGAAAATGCAAAAATCAAAACACTTATCCAATTCTTCACACAGTATTGAGATGATTGAGAGGCTCGATGAGCACCTGTTGGGGATGCTCTAGGGGGATTTCCTGCTGCAGGCAGGGGGTTGGACTAGATGACCTACTAGGTCCCTTCCAACTCTAGGATTCTATGATTTCAGTGGATGGGCTAAAAGTGTAATTGCAGTGGCATTTTTTTCAGCCACAACACATGGGAAGATTAATGATTATCTGGTTCACATGCTGTTGATCCTCAGTTCACTTCAGATATGCACGTGAAGCAAATGGTACTTGATGAGTTGCCGTTGTTCACGGACTCCATTGCACTACTGAAGTGCATTAAGTTGGTACATAAAAGAGGAAATTCTGCCTGTGGCTTTTAATCTGTCATGGCTCATTAACATGTGAAGGAAGTCATCATTCAATATTTACAGTCCATTTGATTATTCCTACCCATGCCTTATATTGGCAGATCTCACAATCTTTGGTGGGGCTGATGCAGTCTCTCCATTACTCTACATTTCTCTGGTGATGGTGTGAAAGCCAAGAAGACCCATGTTGGCAGCAGCTGATTGCAGATTCTTTGCCAGGACAGGTGTGATTGGATATAGTATGGGTCAGGATGGGCATTAAACCAGGCTTGGGAGGAGGGCGGTGGAAGATTGATGAATATTGGCAACAGTTGCTCATGCAAGATTTTATCCTCCCCTCTTGGCTCAGTTTTGTTTCCAGATGTCTGTTCTGATGGGCAGCATGCCTGCACTATATGGAGGACAAGTTTGGAGCTACTGCTGCACTATCCTGAGGCAAGTAGTTAATCCTGCATGCAGCCCCAGTGGGTCTACTCGGATCTGCATTAATTTTGGTGGTATAGATCTGAGCAGCTTGAGACCTGCCTTGGAAGGGAGCTTGGATCCTGCTTCCTGGCTGCCCACCCAAAGTCCTGCCTGCCTCCCCCTGCTCAAAATATAGGTGCCTACCACTCGATCACACTATAATGGTATGGCAAGTAGTTCTAAGTTGTGATTTAAATGGAAACTTTAAAAAATACAGGTATGCCCTCCAACTGCTGATTTGGAACCCACATTGGGTCAAATCCATGGGTTCTGAACTTATAGATAAAGACCCCACTTTAAATAAATTAAATAAATAAAACTCAATATGTGATGCTAGAACTTCCAAAAGCATTTTTCATGATTGACCTTAACTCTTTACTGTTGCTATGTAATGTTATTGCCACAGAACTCTGATGCTATAGAGTCAGTGTTTCTCAACCAGTGGTATTGGTGACCACAAGTGGTACTAGATGTGATATCTGGTGATAACTCACTCATCTCCTGAACCCCTATTGCTTGTCATTGAGACCAAGAATGTAACACAACAGTGATAAGAAGCTCCAAAACATGATTTTTTTCCCCCCTGTACTCAAAGCTTTCCCATACTCTCATCTTCTTATTGGTGTTTGTCACATCAACCTCGGGCTTCACAACCCATCAAATTACTGGCAATGAGGTAATCACCAGATACTTCTGGTTGTACCTTAAATAGGTGGTAGTACAGTAGTGGACAAATGCTGAGAAATACTGCCATAAATGCCTTAAACTCTATAAGGAAATATTTTAGGGTGATTTGGGGGTAAACTTGGAATGGCTTTGGAACAAGTTAGCATTTTCCTCATTGAAATTATTGTACTAATTGTACTCACTGTTTTTGTAATTGTTATAATTGAACTCATTGTTTATTTGTGAATGAATTAGGTGTGGACAAATGAGAGGAGAGTGTGCTTTGTGAGTGGCCATTGCTCAATGGTAGAGTACTTGTCTATATAAGGATACATGTCCAGTCTTGATCTCTTAGTTAAAATGTCTACAAGCTTGGAAATATTTTAAGTATAAAAATACCAAATGATCTACTGTCAATCTGGGTAGACAATCCTTGCATAGTGAACCAAAGTTCTGCTCAGTAAAAAACACCTACAAATGTTTATGAATGATCTCAACTATGGATATTGATGGAATGATCTCAGTAGTTTTCAAGGAAGGTCTGTCTGTTTTAGAAAGTTTCCAAAAACAAGAACGCCCTAAAAATCCCAATGCTGGCTATTGAACCATTGAGGTATGCAGGTTAGCCAGAAATTTTTGATAGCAGCTTAAGGAAAGCCCACTTTGTGGTCAGGGTTCCTCTCCATTGGATTATGGTGATGATCTATCATTTAGACTCCAAGCAGTAAGTAAATTTGAATTTTCAGCACTGGAGGAAAGAATATAAAAGCCTGAACAAGAAGTCATGTTGTTCTTACAGCAGATACATTTATTTTTACAAATGAAAGTACAAAAGAAGCCCTAGTTCTTATTTGCAAATATAAATCCTAAGAAACTTGAAAGGTGTCGCTAGCTGACAAAGGAGAGAGGATTAAATCTTTATAAAGTATAGCCAGAGCAAAAAAAGGGAGAATGAAAACTATCGAGGAAAAAGAAATTAAGCATCTAACTGCTGTATACATAAATCCAGAATGCTCTACAAAATAGTTATATACATATTGTATAGCAAGTCACATTAATTAATTAATTGGGTAAATAAAATAATTTATTGTACAGTTAATGACATTTTTACACAACCTGCTTTATTTTGCTTTATAAAAATTTTCTCTAAATTCAATAGAAAAGAGTTAAAATAATATGGTAAAACTATACATTTGGGGAACGCATACTGTGTGCATGGGTTGTTCTCCTTATATACAGATACTAGTTTTGGAACAATATACAGCAGTGCAGGTCATATGGATGTATCTTGGACATAGGTTCAGACCAGTGATTCAGTGTGTGTTGGGACACATGTGTGTAACAACTAAAACTTACATAGATATTAAAAAAACATAACCTCCTTGTTGGATGTACCCAACACCCACTGCCCATCCAAGCTGGAAGGCTCACAAAACATTTTTTTTTCCTAGCTACCTATTTATGGGCAGTGACATAAATCTCAGTAAATGAAAATTCCCTGATGCAGTGCACACTACACATTTTTTTCTGGGTTCTTATAGAAAAAGAAAGTATCTTTTGGTGTAAAAACTAAGTGTGCCTCTTATTTTAGCAGAAAATAACTGGGTCCTTGTGTCAGAAAGTTTGGGAAGCACCAGAGTAAACAATAACTAAAAAATTATAAGCACCAGGTACAGGCAAAAAACAACAACCAGAGAAGCACTTTTGTTGATCTTTGACTTTTCTATAGAAGGTTCCCTATGTCCCTATGCCTGGAATTGCCCCATCTTGTCCCTAACCTAAAATCTTTACTGCAACACTTCCCACCCCAATGGCAAATTGTTCATATGAGCCCAAATCCCCAGCGATGCAAGCCTATTATAGGCTGTCTGCTGTAACAGTAGGGAAGACTGTAATAAATTTATTGATTTCTGTTATCAAGAAATAATTACTTATCACTGGGCAGGATGCAGTGGTTCCAGTGTGTGACCATTTAAATGCCTATTGATAAGCTATCTGAAGAGAATATGATCATGATCTTCTGTGCGAATGCATATCCTATTTAGAAGACCATTATTTTATGGTTCACATTCCCTGAGAAATTATATACCTCCTGGACATTTGATCAGGTTGCTTCTTTCCAAGGTCAGGGAGAAAAAATATCCTATGTTTCTCATTTGGGTGGAATGTATTAACTTTTCAGTCACTTCTCTGTATAGCTGTTTTGGGAATGGGAAGAAATCTAACAAAATCTATAACCTAATTTAGGTTTATCATTGCGATCTGAAGATTAATTAATTCTACAGACCCAGGGGATTTAAAGAAATAGCAGCTTTTAAAAAAGCATTACAGTTCTTACTAAACTACGCTATGTGCTGACAGCATGAACTGGAGTGAAATTATATTGAGAAGTCTACATGCATGGACAGATCTGGATTTGTTGTTGTATTGTATAGAAAAATTGGATATTATTCTAGATTTTGGTTTGGTCCGATAACATTGCTAATTTTAGTCATCTGTTTTTCAAATCTAGTGTAATCAGTAAATATGCCAATGTTTCTTGTTTAAATAAAAATAAAGTCCAAACTGGATGATAGCCTTATTACCTGACTGTGCCTTGATTTTTGAAATTTAAATAGCAGCTGTCAGGGTCCCATATCTAGATTGATAGTGCAATTTGGGGAGAATGTGTTTGTAATTCTTAATTCCTCTTAACTCCCACCCTGTAGCCATTATTTCTCAAAGATAATGGTTTTCATTAGACCCAAAGAGAGCTTTATTACTTTGCCATATAATAGGTTTGGGGATATAGGTATAAAGGTCATGGTGAGGGAGCCTGCGTTAACTTCCCCATCCCACTGCACTGTGATCTTGATATGGATTAGGGCCCCATGGGCTGATATTTGAAAAATTGAGTATGCTGGTCCCCACCACAAAGTATGCATAATGTCTCATTTGGGTTTCAGATATTTTTTCTTAGTATGGCTATTTATTAAATTCTGAAAAATGAAATAATTTAACTTTTGTTTCCCATTTGATTTTACAATTTTTTTTGGTTCTAGGGTAGTAGGAGTTGTAGAGTATTGCTAACCTGGCCACAGAATTTGCAGTGTTGTCAGAAGATCTGTCCAGAGTGTCCTCCTCACACAAAGACTCTGTATGGAAAATTCCTGGGACCAGATAGAGCTTGCAACAATGACTTGAGCTCCAGCAACCAACTCCATATAACACTATGACCGCTGGAAAGAACTTGGTCAGAAGACCTCCCCCACAAGGAGGAGAACCCCTTTATCTCAGATGCCAAGTCACAATCCAGGTCAAAGCCTAGGGTACACTTCCTGCTGGCTTGGAAGTCAAAGACAATAATGTTCAAGGACCATACAGCAGCCATCCCGAGCCTCTTGCTGTCATCTCCAGAATAGGGAGAGGGGATTCTAGGAGGTGGTTTTCTTTTCAGGTGGACTTCTTCCAGAATTAAGAAAAAAGTTAAGAAAAACTCTTGGGATTGCATATTATATGAGGGGCAACCTGCAGAATCAACCCCTTATCTGTACTTTTGACCTGCCTGGTGCCTCAATCAGGCACTTGGTTTCTCAGCACTTGCTGACTGACAGCTGAATGTCACAAAAACCTTGTGTTTGCAGCTCAAGGAGAATTGTGTGTGTGGTACTGTGGCCAATGCAAGTCATTGGTTGATGTTAACAGTGATCATGTGATGAACATGCATTTGTACCAAGACTGAAAATTCTGCAGAACCAAAAACCACATCCCGTGCATGTGTTTGTGCATTAGGTTTCCATTTGCCACACACAGTTGTCATCATGCCTATGGCACACTGTTTCAGCAGTGGCATGTCATCTTCAAAAAACCACATCGTTCTTTTTTCAAACAAGGAGCTGAGCCAAACGTGAGTCTCCCATGAATACAACTCACACCAGATCCTTTCTATCTCCATGCAACCACTTGGCTCCCTTGTTACTGCCCAAACTAGGAATAAATCCCTTGAGACTCCTAACAGGCTATCCACTCACCCATTTCTTCATCTTTTCTCATGACGTGAACACCTTCTTTCCACCCCTTTCACAGCCAAAGAGATATGGCAGATACAGGACCAACCTTGTTATACACTGATTTTTTATACATGGATTTGAGCCACTGCCAGAAATGGCCACTGCAAATTGCAATTTTAAAAATTGTTTTTCTACTATTGTAGAGAGATAGACATGCAAGCAATCATTCCATTTTTCCGTTGAGCCCAGAAAAGTTAGATGTTCCTTTGCATTTCTAATTGCTGACTGCCTCTCAATAATGGGAAGAAAAGCTGCTGTAAAGCTTGAAGTGGGTTTTTAAAATGTATTTTGCCACCGATTTTTTATCCACTGAATTTTTTATCATTGGGAATTTCTGAAACAGAACCCCAGTGGATAATGAGGGACACATGTATTATAACTACGATAGGCTTGTTGGTACAAAAGGCCTGGTGGCATCCACACAGAGACAATTGCCAGCATCACATCAGGAGTTTTCCTTCTCTATCCCCCAAATCCAGAGTATCTATGGGAGCGTGTAAGAGACTTTATGTGCACCCATAGTTACTGCACCATCTAGTGAAAATCTATGGGAAACTCATATTGGAATCCAGAGTAAGTCGTTCTTACACTGGAGCAAGGACTCCCCGTAGTCACTCTGGATTTTGCCCTATGTCATAAACAGGTGATCAAATTACTTTGCAGTACATGGTGAGCATACCCAAGCAATATGAAGGGCAGGGACAGACTATATGGAGATGGTTCTTGTTTACCTCTCCATGGCGTATGTAGCACCTGGCTGCCACTCACAGCTATCGATGCACTGAATGCAATATAAGCCAGCATAACACACCTGGCATAATTTCCCATAGAGATGTAGGGGGCCAACACATACCTGTGCACTGGACTAACCCCCCCAGGTTAGGCACCTTATGGCACTTTTGTGACACTCCCCGCCGAGAACGTGACTTATGCCATGTTCCGGGTTATACTGTGGGTTTGGATTGCAGCCATAATGACTTAGAAGTAAGAAGTAAGCAGACATCAGTGAGTAGAGGTGAACTTTCAGTAGGACTGTTTTGTAGTGGTGGGTGGAAAGGTGTTGCAGCAACTCTTCTCTTGGTAGTAAGTTTACAGAGTGCTTTGCATTATGGAGAGGTGGCATTGGGCTCCTTGATCATTAGTCAGGAATCACTGAAAAAATGGGTATTTTTTCAGCCATACAAAAAAATGATGTGGAACAGAAACTACAGAGACTGTAGCCTGCTGAAAATGTGGTTTAGAAGAGTTCCCTTGTGCTTGTTTTCCCACCTCATGTCTTTTGTTTCGAGTCAGCAGTTTGGACTCGTGCTGCAAGCAGGCAATATTTGTCTCCACAACATCAAGCTGCTAATATAATCAGATCTATTACCCTTTGTCCTTCTCGCTGTAAGATTGTTCCCCTTAAGGCTTCAGCCTCTGAGCCGGGATGATAAATCACGGAAGGCCAGGATACGTGATTACCAAAACAAAGTAAAGCCTAGTATTTAAATGGCAGAAAACAACTACATCTGTCAGCCTAACAGTAAATGATATATTTTGTTAGTTCTGTTAAATCCATAACAACAAGAACAACAAGAAAAAAAATTATTGCAAGAGAGAGTTTCCCTCTCGTTTTATGGTTAGAAGGAATGTTATACAAAACAGTGCATCAGCTTTGTCTAAACATTACTTAAGTGCAAATACACAAATATAATTAAAAATGAACCCAGGAGCATACCTTACAACTAGCTTACAATACTGTAAATATATTTTATATACATGTTTACGTATTGTAAGGTGATCTTCATACATACATACATATATATAGATATATATAATTATTAACATTAGACTATTCAGTGCTTTAATTTTATTATGAATCTGCAATTTACATGTAAATATCTGCTTTGCTTTGCCAACAGCAAAATCATTGTCAGATAAGGTGGCTCTTAAACCCCCTTCATTTCCATCCTCTCAAAGTATTTGACAAATGTGGCCCAAAATATATACATATAGTCAGTTGAAGGCTCCCATAAAGAGCCATTTTATTTCTAAAGGGATTTATACTCCACCCCTCCCATGCCAGCGTAAATGCCCAAGATGGCTTACAAAGTTTTAATTCCTCCCCTCCTGCTGTCCTCACAACAACCCTGTGAGGTAGGTGAGGCTTGGAGTGAGTGACTTGCTCGAGGCCAGCTGGAAAGTTTCATGAGGCCTAGAAGAGTGGCTGCAATTGAATGACAGTGGGGTGTGGAGACAGGAGAGAAGGGAACAATGTGTGTGGCAAAGGGGGGAAAGCCAAGTGGTTTGGATGGAGAACTGAAGCTGGGATGAATGGCAACTGGGGTGGACCAACAATGGTCGTGTGGCCTGCAGGACACAGTCTTGGCCCGACTGAAAGGTGGGGTAAAGGTGTTCGTGAAAGAGGTGGAACTTGGGAAAGGAACTGCTGGTGAGGCTGAAGGACCTTAAACGTACTTGCGGCCGCTGCAGCAGCAGCAGCCGCTGCATGCTGTTGCAAAACAGTGTGGTGGATCGTGGTGACGGAGGTAGAACACAGTGGCTGCTGCAAAGGCAAAGGTTGCAGAGGAGCATTTGAAGGCAGGATTGCAGGGGGAGGAAACGTCAGCTTCATCTTGCTAGCGAGCATGTTCTGCTGAAAGATTTGGTGGTAGGCCTCACATTGCAGGTCTTTGAATTTGTCATGGTTTTCCGGGGGCAAGAGCAAGGTGTGTTCAGGCAAGGTGAACGGTGAGAGGATTTGCTCTGTTGTTAAGAAAGTGTGACTGTTTATATGTGCTTCTTTAAAGGGCAAAGGAGGGGGGTTATTAAAGGTACCTGTGTTATATCGTAGCCACTCATTGGTTGACGGGACTATTTTTTCCTGCGGGATGGACTCAGCCACTTCATAATGACACAAGTATGCTTTCGGGAGAGGGTGGTCGAGGTTGTTTTCAATAGGGGGCACTTTTGGAGGAGTTTGAATTTCTGCAATACTCACATTGTCATGTTTTTCTCCCTGTTCCGGCATGTTGCTGGGTTTCGTTGTTGCCAGAACAATGTGTTCAGTAACAGGAGAAGCAGAATGCGTGAATTCTTCCAGAGCTGGAGTGTTCTCTGTAACAGAACAGTTTGATCCTTGAATATTTTCTGGTGAAAGTAAATGTTCAGATTGTGGGGCTGTTTGGCTTTCCTCTGGCGGTATCGTTTTTTCCGTATTCTTTGCATAATCTGTGACAGAAGAAGCTTGGGTTTGCTCTGTGTTATCATCAGATGATACTTTGGGAGAATTACTGAATGTAGAGACCTCTTTGGGAGACTTGACGCTGCTGTCTTTCCTTGGATTTCTCTCTTTAACTGTATGGTGAATTCTTGCTCTCTTCCTTCTCCGTTTCCGTTTAGGCTTACAAGACACTGCTGACTTCCGTGTTTGTCTCAGATTCTCTTCTGAGAAGCAGGACTGTGCATATGAACTTTCGTCTGATGAACAGGAATGCATATGATGTCTCCGCTTTCTATGGGATCTTTCTGCCTCATCTGTAAGAGAATGATAAGCTCTTTTTAAAGAGTGTGTTTGATGTGTACATTTTTCATCAGAATGATGGCCTACATGTTTATTTTCTGGGCTACTACTCGATCTTCTCATGCTCCAACTACAAAATGCTCTAGACTGCATCGAGTTGAATCTTTCAGAATCCAATCCTGATTTATTTGATTGGCTGTGAGAAAACATCTTGCTCCTTATCCACAGATTGTTAGAGATAATGCAACAGTCCCCATAATCTTTCGTGTTGCAAGCTGGGTTTGGACTTTGGTTTTCATGCGCCTGTGCGGGCATTGATGTTCTTTCATTGTGATCACTGCTCTCAAGCACAAGAGTTTCAGACGACTGCTGTAATTGTTCTGCAACCGAACAACCCAGTCCATGTTCACCCATATCTTTTTCTAGTACATTATGAAGCTTTTGATGTTTATCATCAGCCAAATTATGCTCAACAACTGGAGAAATTTCGGTATCTGCCTCAACAGATTTCCTATAGTGGTGATGATGGCATAGCTTTCTCCTCCTTTTCCTCTTCCTGTTTTTATGAAACCACTTATCACATGTTCTTTTGAACCAACCACAGTGATGTTGTTCATCTGTAGATGAACTTTCTTGCATGCAGTTTTGGGGATTGTGATATTTTCCCATTTTTTCAGCCCTGCGCAACGAATCCAAGCCTAATTCATCTGGTTTTTTGTCAGGGTTACAACTTTCTATCACAGAAACATCTGTTGTTACTGACATTGAACGGTTGCACGGATGTGCATTAATGTTATTTGACTGTGGCTTATTTTTCTCCAGGCATTCACTTGATCTTGCTGATCTGAAGTCAAAACATAAGGGATTGCAGCTATATGAGATAGATGGTTCCGTGTTTGTGTAAATCAACATTTCAGATGGCCACTGAAGAATGGTTGATCCATGTTTGTTAAGCACAGGGACAAATGGCTCACAGAGTCTTTTTTGTGAATCTTGTTTACAAGGCAAAGCTATTGTTTCCCCTTCAGGATTTGCTGGAATCAGTCCATCACAGGAGGATTTTTTAATTTCAACTTCAGTAGTGGTTGAATCGCTGTTAATGATCTGATCATTTTCTTCCTGGACATCCTCCTGGGGTAGACAGTCTTCATTGATAGGGGGACATGTACTTTTCTTTCCCACATGTTCATCGATATTGCTTTCTGCAGAGAGGGCTTGGTTCCCAAGGGCAATACCAGACTGTGTTCCATCCAGTGATACAGCAGAATCCACATCCACACAGAAGTCATCCAAATCATTAAGCCCAGGTTCTTTCAAATGAGCTACAGGACTTAATGCAATGTCCTCCTGTATCACCTTTTCCTCACTTGGTGGTTCCTTTGAATCCTGTATTAGAATTACCTCTGTTTTGTCAGTGTGTTTTTCTACCTGTGGATCAACAATGTTAGGCTTATCTTCAGAACATGAAACAGTTTCTTCATCTGATGAAGCCTGAAGATTGCAAGGCCCAGGAACAAACCTACTTCTTCTGCCAAGACCATGTTCTCCTGAAGTTTCATCACTGTACTCATAGAAAGCTGCAGCTGAGGATTCTAGTTTAACAGATGCTTTTTTGGGGAAAGCAAAAGAGAATGCCACTTTATGCCCATGGAATCCCTGCATTTGATCTCCAAGTTTGCTAATGTCTGGCTTCGTGCTATGTGCCGTGTTAGGCGATAAGGAATCAATAGATGCCACATTGCCAGCAACCATTGGACTATGCAGTAATGCCAAGTCAAATTCATGCTCTTTTTTTGCAGAATCGAGAAGAGTACTTTGTGGAATTTCACTGAAATTATCTCGGACTGTGACTGTTGTGGATCTGAACATCGGACCACTTCCAGGAGCACTATAACAAAAACAGAAAGAAACTGTTTATGAATGTGATTCAGAAACAGTGCAGGACCATTTGAAATGTGCAGCTAGTTTGTGCAACCACAGCACGTCCCCTTAAAATCAACAGAATCCTGACAGTTTAAGGAATAAAGAATCTTTGGGATATTGCAGAACTGATTCCAAAACATTTTTTTGAGCTCATGTGAACACTGGCTGTTATAGAAAGATTTTTATCAAGACGTAACGTTTATTGTGTTTGCTGTTTGGTGGAATATCTGCTATCTGCTGTGAGATATCCTCTTTTCCTGTGCTTTCCTGACCTTTCCTAATGTTGGGTCTATACCTGTTTTGTGTGATTGGTTGGAACTCAGGGACATATCTACTGCTTTCCTGCCTCTGCCATCTCTGCCTCTCCTGCCTCTGCCACATATCACATTGTTTGCTTCATGGCTAGCCTAGCCTTCTTGTTTATTCTCTTAAGAGGAAGTTAATAGTCAGTTGAATAACTAACAGCCCAATCCTAATTGGGATTCATGAAAGCTCAATCCTAATTGGGATTCATGAATAGTGGTTTCATTGGTTGTTACTGGTGGCCATGAAATTTCCTGAATGTCCTTGGGCCAGTCACTCACTTTCAGTCTCATCTACTTCATAAGACTGTGAGGATACCAGGAGGTAATAAACATAGGGTGCAATCCTAACCTCGGCAGGTACAACTCATTAGTTTTCCCTATCCCATGGTGATGTAGGGAGGCAAGCTTATGACTGTGCACTGGCCTAACCCACCCTCAGGAGTGGTGCAGAAGTGCCTTATAGCACTTTTGTGACATTCCCAGTCCAGCCTAACTGGGGATTAGGATTGCAGCCTAAAGCTTTGTAAGCCTTTGTACATTTGGGCATTTGTGTTGGTAAGGGAAAGGCAGGGAATAAACTAATTTATTATTAATAATTTATTTATTTATTATAAATAAGTAAATAAATAAAAACTGGTTGCATCATACATAAGACATACATGTAAATCCCTCCTCCCATCCTAATATTTTCTTTTGTACTGTAAATATAGTGTAGACATATAATTCATCTTCCTTTGTCTACCTTCCAATTGCAGAGGAGCAATGAAGGGAATCATGAGCTTGCAAAATTAAAGAGAGCAGTAACACTCTACAACAGTGGTCCTAAGGCTGCAATCCTAAAGACACTTTCCTGGGAATAAGACCTACTGAACACAATGGAGTTTACTTTTGAGTAGACATGGTTAGGATTGCGGCTCTTAATCTTCTTGGCACAGACCTGTTCTGTGGAAAATTCACTCTCAGCTCTTTCTGGGCTGGGAGTGAACTGCACAGCCCACCAGAAAGTTTGGGGCATCACCTAGCTAGATGCAGCATGGCTCAAGCCTTTGGTCCCAGTGCTGCCCAGCTACTAGGGACCTGCAGACTGCAACTGGGTTACGGACCATGGATTGAAGTCCCCCCGCCCTACATGATTGTGAAATTTCACTAATTTAAAGCTTCAGTCCCAGGAACCACTTGCCTGGGCATTAAGTCCCATTGAATTCAATAGGACATACTTCTGAACAGCCATGACTTGCTGTATAAATAAGAAAAATTGTGTTATCTTCCCTGGAAGCTTCCAGTGAAGCCATTTTGTGTGAAAAGGATCCTCCAGCTATCCCTGAAATCTTACTTTGTGTGTTGTTTGGTCATAGCTCTAGAATATTGATTGTCGGCATCAGTTCTAGGTCTCTTGGAAAGAGCCAGGCTACACTTTACAGAATTTTACAAATTATTAAAATTTACAGAAAATGCCTCCCATTAACCTTGGAACCTCATGCGTTCCTCAGATGTATTTTGTCACTGTTCCTCACACCCTTTCCTTGTGTTTATAAACTACATTTTTGGAATGCATATTGCGCTAGCAATTTGTGAATGACTTTTAAACACACTGTATTTGAAACAGACATTGTCAAACAAAGATAAGTAACGGACTCCTGTGAATATTTTAAATAGCTGCTTTCCAACAAGCGTAGCTATCAGACAGGTTTGCATTTTCTCTGATGTAGCATGTCGAGCTCCTTTGCTGTATTCCTAAATAAAACATTTATAGCAGTAGCTAAATGTATACAGTACCCCAGGGGTCTTGCTTGCAATTTCAGATATGTATGTGCATAGGTTGATCCATTGTCCTTCACCCCTCTCTACAGAACCACCATTAATAAATATACGATTAGGTATAATGTGATCATTAGCACAACATGGGGAGTTGGCTATGGACCTCTAGCTGTGAGTTATTTAAAGGTTACAAAAGCCTGAGGTAAAGAGGAAAGAAATAATCACCTACATGCCAGTTTGCAGTGAACTAAATCAGAGTTTTTTTATTTAACTGGATTTATTGACATTGAAGCCAACAGAGTTAAGTTGTTTAATTTACAAGCCAGGGCCACAAAATCTCAATTCAAGAAAGGGAACTGAAGGTCTTTCAGTGCCAGGTTGCTGTCATTGCTGGGGCAAAGTCTGCCCCAGTATATCATCGGTGTACTGATGATGACAGTTAGTATAACATCCTGACCACTCTTATTGGCAGACAGAAGGTCTCATTGGCCTTGGCAGCATCTCCCTCCCAATGGGAACATATACTGGATGTAGTGATTTCTGGAAGATGCTCTCATTTGTAGCTGGGACACTATGCAGTAGCAGTGCTAGTCAGAAGGAGAGGCAGGAAGGATGGGGTGGAATGGGGCAAGGAATAAACTGGAGAGAGGGAGGGGGGAATCAGATCCAGGAAGGGGACAGATGTGGTGACACAGTTAGCCACTAAATCCTAATCTGCTTCTCAGGTCCAAACATGCTGTGCAGATCCATTGCATGTGCAGATCCAAATGCTATCCCCCTCAATCAGTGTTGTAAAACACAAAGCAGTTCTTGCCATTCCAAGCCACTGAACTAAGAATTATGAGAATTATTAAAAACTAGAGTTGCCATAATTCTCTTCCACAAAAATCTCCCAAAACTAGGACAGTCCTGATTTTTCAGGGACATAAAGCAACCCTATTTAAAAGGGATGCTCTCACTCAGGAAAGAGGTTCACCACATGTTACTTATTTGAAATATGTACATAGGTGTGCCTCTGTATTTGTGAGGGTTAATTCTGGAACCCCTGCAGTTAAGTAAAACCTCATATATGACCAAATGCATCCCCCACCCTCTAGGACTGGAGATCTCTGCTTCCTTTGCCTCCAGTGGCTCCTTTGAGCCCAGCAGAGGCTACAGATGGGCGCAATCCAGAGCAAGTTCAGCCTGCTCTGCCCTAACTGCTCTCTCCTAACCATTCTGTATCCAGAGCAGAAAGTTATGCTGCATCCAGAGACTCAGGAAGTCTGGGCTGCCCTAACTGCTCCATAGCATGTTAAGTAATTGACACATGGGGAGGACTTGCTCCTGAGGAGACCCCCTCAGATCACACTGAACAAGGAACAGCTGTGATGACTGCCTTATAAGGAAGCCCAGAAGTTCCTGACAACTGCTAACAGCTGCAGCTTGAGACTCCATTACAACAAACCTCTAGTGCAGGATGGATGCAAGGGGCTTGTTGGAGTGGCCTGCTGTATCCCCAGGTTTGTGGGCAGCCGTAGTTTGTTCCATATCCTGAGGTTGAGAGGCAGGGGTTGCAGCTAGGCTGGCCAAGAACTTAGATTTTTGGTCAACACTGTCATTCTTACTCAGACCTTATCATGGATCCTTATGAGTCTGCTCATTACTATACCTGCTCCTGAGGTGGTATAACTCTGAGGGCTGGAAGAGGGCATTTCTGCCTTGAAAACAGGCTCTGGATACAGAGTAACTGCTCTGCCCTAAGCAATGCTAAAGATGCCCTCAACATGCCTCTCCTGAACTGCTTAGGGCAGAGCAGTTAGGGCAGAGCAGGTCCACCTCTCTTAGGGCACCCTATATTGCCTTGCTCTGCCCTAAGCCTCTTCCAGAGTAACTGGGGTGGAGCATCTTGCAGTTGCTCCACCCTAGTGATAGATAGGGCAACCCAAGGGCTCTTATGTGGACAGATTAGTTGCTCTGGATTGTACTGCCTGTCTATCTGTGGCCTCTGCCAGACTGAGACGGCAAAAAATATGGCTTCTGATTTCTCCATAAAACCAGATGTGATTTTTTAAATGTCTTATAAGTCATTTAACACTTTATAAGACATTAGGTGGCCTATTTTTCCCTACTCTCACACAGTCTGAGCCAGCAGATGCCATAGGCTGATTCCCAAAGGACCCTCTGGAGACAATGGGAGGCATTGCGGGGAGGCATCTGTAGGAGGCATTTGCGGGGAAAGAAAACCGAATCCACTTGAAAGTGAATCTGCAGATACAGGATCCATGGCTACAGGGGCATGTATCCCCCACCCTTTAGAAGAAAAAGCTCTCAAAATGACAAATGCATAAAATTTAAAAATGCAACTGAAAAGCATTGGGATGGTGGAGGGATGCCTTGACCACTTCTTTCTGCCTCTTCCTCTTCATTTTCCTTCTCACAGTTGGCATTTTTAAAGCCAATGTGAGGGAAGAGTGTCACAATTATGGATGCAAATTTTTCTTCACTGATGTCTACTCTTCTTCCCAACGAGTAGGATGGTTGCGTAGCCACTGCGAGGTGGAAGGGGCACAGACCAAGCTTGCAGTCTTTAAAGACTTCTGACTTTACCAGGTCAAACAGTGACTGAACCGTTCACCTTCACATACCTGTTGACTGTCAATACTTGAGTCAAATGCCTTCAAAGGACAACCAATTGATTTCAAAAAGTGCTAAGAGCCTATGATTTGTGGTGTTTAGGTAACTGCTACTAGCAGTTTGAATGTGTGAATGCACATTATGGTAAAAGTTGTGAAATATACATTGCAGCTGAAGTGCTATTTACATCAGTTGTCATAAGGTGACCCTGTGGACATTTTCAACACTATTTATGGTCTCTAGCACAGATGAGCTGCAGCGTGACAGGCTAATTGAAATTAGTAGGACAGTGAAAGGAACATTACGATTGACCAAGGAATCAGTTGAGGTATCTTGATTAGAAATGGAGAAATTGCACCAATTAGCCCAGATGATTCATCTCTTTCCCTTTCACTATAGATCAAGCCACACTACTGAAGAAAGAGGGAAATGGAGCACAAATGGATATCTTTTTTAAAACAATCTATTCCCCCATTCAATCTAAGTGGATCTGCATTTTGTCTTGAAGCAACCTGCTCCTTGTAACCCTAAATTCTTATGCATGCATACAAATGTCTCTGAAAGGTTTAAAGTGTAATCCTCAGAATGTCTATTCAAAAGTAAGTCCCATTGTGTACAATATTACTTAATCCTCAGGAAAGTGTGGTCAGGATTGTAGCCTTAAAGGATACTCCTAACCATGTCTACTCAAAAGTAAGCCTCATTATGTTCAATGTGTCGTTCTTCCAGGAAAGTGTCTGTAGGATTGCAGCCTTAGAGTGCCTTTTCATCACATACACATATGTATGTGTTATGTTTTCACCATGCCCTTCTTCTAAGTTCAATACAATATAGATGGGTTCTCAGATGACCTTCTATCCAAGTAGTTACTACAGCAAGATATTTTAAGGTTCAGATACCATCGGATATCTCATAGAAAGGAGACTTATTAGCATATGATGTCTTATTAGCATATGATGGTAAACCCAGTTTGATTTCTTTTTTTACAAAGTATGCAACAAAAATCATAACTCTAAATGACCAACTATAAATATTGCTCTTCCCTCGACCAAATGCCTCGTACAGGAAATTCCTGCACCAGCCAGAATTCATTTCAAGTTGAAGGTTATCATCCATAAATCTCATACAGTGCAATCATATCTACTCAGAAGTAATTCCCACTGAGTTCAATGGGACTTACTCCCAAGAAAGTGGTCTTAGGATGGCAGCTGATAAGCACATTCCTAACCATGTCTACTCAAAAGGAAGCAGCATTGTATTCAATGGGTCTTACTCCCAAGAAAGTGTCTTTAGGATTGCAGCAATAATCAGTTCTGGTGCCCAGGCTGCTGGGAGTTCTGGGTCCAAGACCTATACTGGGTCAATGCATTAGGCCTCCATCCCCTTATGGTACATAGGGATCATACCCCTTGATCTGAAGGATCAGGAGTTAGCCTGGTCCAACTGGCCTTATGATGGATCTGGTCCCAAAGGTAGTGGATGCAGTGTTGGAGTTGGAGACATGGATCCTAGCCTTACTCAGCCACCAATCCTATTGGGTGATCTTAGACCAGTTATTCTCTGTCAGACAGGCTGAAATCCAGAAATGCACTTGGGCTGCCCTATCTCTCACTGGGGTGACCCAATTCCAAGATGGGGCAGCCCATTTATGCCCCATAACTGGGGCATAAGAAAAGGCTTGGGGTAGCCTAAGTCAATACAGGCTGGCCCAAGACAGATGGACCTGGGCTGCCCTAGCTATGCCATCCTAGGCAGTTCAGGAGAGGCATGTTGAGGGCATGTTCAGCATTGCCTAGGGCAGAGCAGGTATGCTTGATCCAGATCCTGTTTTCAGAGTATAAATGCCCTTTTCCAGCTCCTCAAAGTTATACCACCGTAGGAGCAGGAATAAAGCTGAGTAGACCCACAGGGGTCCATGATAAGGCAAAGCAAGAATGGCAGTGTTGACCAAAAATCTGAATTCTTGGCCAGCCCATCTGCAACACCTGCCTCTCAACCTCAGAATAAGGCACAACTATGGTAGCCCACTAACTTGGGGATACAGCAGCCCACTCCAACAAGCCTCTTTCATCCACTGTAGACTGTACTATAGCCTCATGCTGCAGCTGTTACTGGTTGTCAAGGTCTCCTTATCAGGGAGGCACCACAGCTGTTCCTTGTTTCCTTGCCCTTCCCAGGTGTCACTGACTTGGTGTGTACTTAGCATGCTCTGGAGCAGCAAGGGCAGCCCAGGCTTTCTGACTCTGGATCCAGCATAACCGTCTACTCTGGATTCAGAATAGTTGGGGCACTCCTCACTGCCCTCACTCTGGATTGCAGCCTAATTCACCTTGCAGGGCTATTGTGAGGTTAAAAGAAGAGGATCAGGGTTAACCCAGTTGAAGTACTTACTTTATGTGGGGAATGTGGTAAATCTGCACACCTGCTTAGACAACATGAATAAAGAGGATGGTGAGGTTTACCACCTCTTTCTCTAGAACCATTTTTTTGCCAATGTCAGGAAGCAGAAAGATCCTCTTTGAAGCCAGTGTAGAAGAAGTGACACCTGAGGAAAACAAGGATGATGGATGCTGGTTGGAGCAGAAGTGTTGAATAGAGCTCCTACTGTGATGTTGAGGGGGTATCAAGGCAGCAAAATTTAGATAGATAGATAGATAGATAGATAGATAGATAGATAGATAGATAGATAGATAGATTGATTGATTGATTGATTGATTGATTGATTGATTGATTGATTGATTGATTGATTGATTGGCCAAGTATGAACTCCATACCCGGAATTTGGCTTCGGCAATGGCTGCAGACATACAAACACCAACACAAAAAAAATTTAGTGGGGGATATGAAGTGGAATTGGTTTTGCCTCAGGCAGCAGATCATTTGTGGTCACTCCTGGATCCTGGGAAGGTATCCACACACAGGCGCAAGGAGATCTCTGCCATGAGAACTTTGCAGGAAGGATGGGTTCAATATTTCATGAATGAATCCTATTTTTCAGTAAAAATACTTTGGGGGAAAAAGCGGTTTGGGAAATGTCAAACAGTTCAGCTCCAGCCTCATATATTCCTAGCTGCATTGCTGATGTCCTGCCAGGCTTCATATGCTGACCTAGTTCCCTAATGTTTTCCATTATTATACTTCCCTTTATTAAATACACATGGAACATATTTTTAATAAAAATACTTCACTTTTTAAGTCTGATAAAAATGTAACGTTTAAACATTTATTTCTTCTCATCATGTCAGATCTAGTTGTTGCAGATAGCTCAGAGAGTGCCATAAAAACAGATCCACTTTCTGCAGGGTCAAGATTTTAACAGTTACGGGCTGTCTGCCAGATCATGTGGCCTGGTATATTGTTACTCTCTGGTCTTTTTTTTCCTTTTCAATAACTTTTCACTCACCATGCGGCTTCTTTTCTGAGTTCTGCCAACTTGTGTAATCGTTGCAGGGCCTTTTCTTGTTTCCTTTCATCTTTTCTTGATTTGGAAGCTACATTGCGTGCAAACTCCCTCTGTTTTAACTCCTTGAGTCTCTATAAGAAATAATTGGAAGTAAGAAAAAAGAGAAACATTTAAGGAAGAGGAAAAAACTTCATGGGCGCACTCAAAAAATAACATATTAGGAGACTATTATTCTCTATTCCGAAGAAAGCATTTGATTTCTAGATTTATAAAACAGGAGCATCTGAATTCATAGCGACATCAATACTGCCAGCATGCTAACTTGCTCAATTCTCCAGAAACTTTGGCTACCTTTCCCTCCTCTCAGTGATTTATGCATTTTTGTTAATAAAATGCATTAGTAAATTACATTACAAAATTATTAGCTCTGAGCTTATTTGGATGGGTATTCCCCATAAACATTCTGGATTATAAATCTGCCATTAGCTGTGGTTTCTATTATGGATGACTTTATCTGAAATGAAATATTAAGCTAGTTGATTTGAACATTAACATCTAAATTTCCCCTTTCTTTCTTTCTTTCTTTCTTTCTTTCTTTCTTTCTTTCTTTCTTTCTTTCTTTCTTTCTTTCTTTCTACTCTGCTTTAAAGTAAAAATATAAATTAAAAGCAGATGGAGACAAGAATTCTAAGTAAATTTATCCAGGAATAACAGAACTCAACAGAATTTACTTCTAATTAGACATGCATAGAATTGTGCTGTAAAACTGGTCATTAAACAGATTGGATCTCAAAAAAGGAAAAAAAAATCATACACTATCTAAGCAGCATTTACTACATTAAAATAAGCTTAGAAACAAATGACCAGAAGACTTATAGTCCAAGTGCTGAAAAGATATAATCCATTACTATCCCAAATAAAAGGATTCTTATAGATCTTAACAATTAGGAAAGTACATATGACACAATTCCTAAGATAATACAATGATTTCAAATCTTCTAGTAAAGGCATCTTGAAAAATTAAGCAGTCACAATCTACAATTAATACCAGGTAAAATATTTTATATAGACAGTTATTGCCATGATGGAATTAGACCAGACATAGAAAAGCATACTGATAAGGACATATTATTTGTATGGTAGTGTTGCCCAAGGGGATGCACAATAAGACCCTCACTGTCACTGTCACTGGGGGCAGCGAAGGCAGTGCACAAATGCTCACTGATGGGTTAGACAAGAGTCTGTGGATTGCCATTGCTGTCTTAAATTGCTCCAATAGTGAATGGGTTGCTTGCACAACTCGTTGCAGCTTTTGCTGTTCTTACCATGCACCCTCCTCTGACTATGCTACTGCATCTGTTGATGGGCCTATTGTTGGCAAAATATGTGGCATTTTGAGTTTTAGTGACTTTCGTACGAGGTAGATAGGAAAGATATTCAGGGATTGTTTCCCTCATTATGTGGGTTTTCATAAGTCACTAAAACAATATTTTGAGCAACAGTATTTATATATAGACAATATTCCCATAGCCTACAGACCCAATGTTTGGGATTATTTCCCATCAAGAGGATAAAAAACAAGTGTAATTTCAGTGACATGGAAAAGTACATCTCACTTAGTCACAATCTTAAGATTGTCAAAGATCAAACTTTCCAATCTAACCCACATCTAACTCATTCCAAAAATTCAGACCAATTACATTTTCAGTCTTAAAAGATAAACACAATCCACTGGTGTGGTTAAAATGAACACACAAACGAATCAAACACTGAGCTACATTAAGAATAATCTTTAAAATAAATATTTACAGTATGGCTAACAACAGCAGCCTTGTCCACAGCTCCCCACTGGATTGTCTCAGAATACCTGCCAACTGACTCCATAAGGAAACATTGGCAAATCAACAGGCATAAGACTAGACAACTTCAGTTCTGGAGGATGTTGTAGTAGAGCATGAGGAAAGTTCATGGTACAGTCCCATCATGGTTGGGGCTAGCAATGGAAGTGGTTGAGTTCCATCAGTGGAAAGTCTGGATAAGACTGGGTCATAAAAATAGCAAAATTCACAGGTAGCTCCACTCAACGTAATTTTCTACATAATGAAGGCATAATGATACAAATCATAGGCTGCGTTAGGGTCAGGATCCCTAGTACTCTTAAGAATTGTCTTGAATCTTCTTCCCAGTATTCTGTCTCAAGGACCAACTGGGAAACTTAATCTATACTAATAAAAGGCTAATTCTGTCTGTCCATCAGTCCATCCGTCCATCAGATAACTCTCTAGCTCCACCCATGAGTGTTCTACATAGGCATACTATACCTCTTTGGAATCGGGGTATCCTGGGATTAACCCCCACACACAACTGAACCCCACACCTCACCCCTCTAGGTCCGTCAAGACCTTCTATACATAGACATGTTCTATTGGAATCGGGATGATCCCGGGATTAAACCCCCACACAACCGAACCCCACACCTCCACACCCCATACCTCCATATCCACAATTACACACACATCCTAAACCCCTCTAGATCAGCCCATACCTGCTCTACATAGATATATTATACTTTTTTTGAATCGGGACAATCCTGGGATTAACCCCCACACACAAACCAACCCCACACTCCACACACACACATGCAACACAACTCAACACACATCCTCTAGCTCCACCCACACATGCTCTACATAGACATAACATCCAGCATGGGGATTTGTGGCCGAATGAGGAAGGAACAGTTAAGAATTCAAATTTGAAAATAACTGACAAAACCTACAATAAGGTTTTCAACTTCAATAACATACAAATGGCTGGCAGATGACCAGTGCATGATGGTGAGCAGGGGTGGATTCCACATATGTAGGGTTCTCCCACCCATCTGATGATGGAGCCAGTGAGCCAGTGATGATGGTCACAGTATTGGCCTTTAATACACGCACACACGCACACACACACACAACTTTTGGGCAGTACTAGCTTTCTGCCATCTGCCTGCTCAGATGCTGTCGTAAACCTTAAAAATATGCTGAGAAAGAGTACAAGGAAATATTGTGCTTGCAGCTTAATGGGTATTACATATCACTTCAGTAGCTGTGTGTAGCTTTTTAAAGAAATTCTTGATGGGTGCACATTAATGTTTTGAAAGTGAAACTAATCATGACCTCTATCCAAGAGTGCCTCTGAAGCAAGTTACAGAAACCATAAAGGCTCTTACAGGTGAGAATCACAGAAGGTGTATGCATTATAGACAAGATTGGGATTTTATATTGGAATGCCAAGTACTGAGGCTTCTTTGCAGAATATCCACTTCTCCTACGGATTACTTTCTTTGACAAATTATGCATGATGACCCCAGAACGCACTTGGCATCCCTCATCTCTTTTGAAATTCAGGGTGGCTGGTTCATAAACACATCCTGTTCCCTTAGCAATTATGAATGTTTCATGGGGAAAAAGGATAATTTTTACCAGGAGAAAGTTTTTCTCTTATGAAGCTATAAAATTCTTTAAAAGGCACATCTGTATATACTGTCCAGGTCAGAGGTGTCCAAACGTTTTGGCAGGAGAGCCACATGATCTCTCTGATAATGTGTTGGGGACAGGGGGGAAATGAATTAATTTACATTTCAAATTTGAGGAAATTTACCTAAACTTACATAAATGAATACATTAGAGACAGAACTTGGCTGAGTAAATTCAAATCAGTTTGTAAACATTTTCTAACAAAGTGGGGTGGTGATCGTCAAACCAGTTCATAAACTGACACACATACAGTAGACAGGAGGTACATGGAGCCTTCCCAGCCATCAGGTAGATAAGGTCGATAGGATATTTGCCAATAAATGTCCTTTCCCCCTTTAAAATATCCTCTGCCCTCTCCATACCCTGCTCCAACCAGTTCCTGCCCACTACTCACTCTCCATGCCAACTTGCTGGCATTGCTGAAGAGACCCTGGGGGAAACAGCTGCTCTTCCTGACTGGCCTTGCCCTTTTCTCTTCAGGTACATAAACCTTGGGCTTCTGAGGGGAGAAGAGCCTGGCCTGCATTGCTGAAGAGACCCTGGGGGAAAAATAGCTACTCCTCACTCTCTGACTGGCCAGCGACTTTTGCTACTGAACTGTGTTCCTCCCTACTGAGGGATAAAATCTGCCTCTAGCTGCTTGGCTCCGCCTGTTGCTCTGTAGTAATGTGTTTATCATCTCGGGGGAGCTCAGGGGAGGGGAAGTCAGCTGGGAGTGCTGCCACTATTAGTAGAGTGACGGGTCATGGAAGATATGGTGGGAGGGGCCGTGTAGGCCATAACAGGAGAAGGAGGGTCAGTCGTAGACAGACTGTCCCTCTTTCTGGCCCTCCCCTCAACCCTCTGACCTTAGGCAGCCTGAGCAGCAGCCCCCTGAGTCTGAACCTGCTGCTTCTCAATACCAGGTCAGTAAACAAGAAGACCTGTCTGGTTCAGGACCTGATCCTGGACCAGAAAGCTGACCTGGCCTGCATCACGGAGACCTGGCTGGATGAGGCCGGAGGTGTGGGCCTCTCTCAGATCTGTCCGCCAGGTTTCCGGGTGCTGCAGCAGCCAAGACTTCAGGGGCGGGGAGGTGGGGTTGCGATAGTCTATCGTGATTCTATCCCTCTTACCAGGTCCCCTGTCCAGCAGTTCACAGGGTTTGAGTGCCTCCGTGTTGTGTTGGAGGGGCGAGACAGAATAGGGATTCTGTTGGTGTACCGCCCGCTGTGCTGCCCAACAGTCTCCCTGCCTGAGCTGACCGGGGTGATCTCGCCTCCTAGTGCTGGGGGACTTCAATGTCCATGCCGAGGCACCCCAAACATCTGCAGCTCAGGATTTCATGGCCTCCATGGCAACCATGGGTCTGTCTCAAAGAATAGCTGCCCCTACTCATGATGCGGGGCACACGCTGGACCTTGTGTTCACTGCTGGGCAGGTTGATGGTGATCTGGATGTGAAGGACATCTCCATCACTCCGTTGCCATGGACAGATCACTACCTGGTGGGATTTAGGCTTATCACAGCTGGTAGCCTCTGCACAGGCAGGGGACCGCATTGCATGGTCCGCCCCCGGAGACTGATGGATCCAGATGGCTTCCTGAGGGCTCTGGGGGATTTTCCTGCTGCCAGAGCTGGCGACTCACCCAGCTCCTTGGTCAATCTTTGGAACACGGAGATGACTAGGGCCTTGGATGAGATCGCTCCTGAGCGACCTCGGCCCTGCCATAGATCAAATGCAGCTCCTTGGTTTACTGGGGAGCTGTGGGCTTTGAAACAGCAAGGTCGACGTTTAGAGCGACGTTGGCGAAAAACTCATGTCGTTTCTGATCGGGCAGAGGCCAGGGCTCACTGGCATGCCTACTCGGCTGCGGTGGTGGTGGCTAAAAAGTTATACTTTGCTAACACCATCGCATCCGCAGAGAACTGCCCAGCAGAGCTTTTCTGTGTGGTCCGGGGCCTACTCAATCTGGCCCCCCACAATGATGTGGTAGAGCACATGGAGGCTTTCTGTGGCGAGTTCGCCCAACACTTTGCAGACAAGGTTGATCAGATCCATCATGACTTGGACGCCACTTTAATAACATCCAACGATGTCCCTGGGGCACTTGTCCATCTTTTGGGATTCTTTTCAGCTTGTAGAACATGAGGATGTGGACAGGATTCTCTGTAGCATGAGACCATCTGCTTGCCCGCTGGACCCTTGCCCAGCCTGGCTAATTAGATTGGCCCAGGATGGACTGGCCAAATGGACAGGGAGGGTGGTGAATTCCTCTCTGAGGGAGGGGGTGCTCCCTTCTGAATTAAAGCAGGCAGTGGTTTGCCCCCTCCTGAAGAAACCCTCCCTGGACCCTAAAAATCTGAACAACTATCGGCCAGTCTCAAATATCCCATTTCTGGGCAAAGTGGTTGAGCGGGTGGTAGCGTCCCAGCTTCAGAGGGTCCTGGATTTAGCTGATTAACTGGATCCCTTCCAATCTGGTTTCAGGCCGGGGTTTGGGACAGAGACTGCCTTGGTCGCCGTGGTGGATGACCTACGCTGGGGAATGGACAGGGGGAGTGCAACCCTGTTGGTCCTGCTGGACCTCTCAGCGGCCTTCGACACCATCGACCATGGTGTCCTTCTGGGTCGATTGGCCGGGTTGGGGATTGGAGGCACTGTTTTGCAGTGGTTCCGCTCCTTCCTGGCTGACCGGTCCCAGAAGGTGGTGCTGGGGGATGCTTGCTCAGCACCCTTGCCTCTTCGGTGCAGGGTGCCACAAGGTTCCATTCTATCCCCCATGCTATTTAACATCTACATGAAGCCGCTGGGAGAGGTCATCCGGAGGTTTGGAGTGAGGTGTCATCAGTATGCTGATGATACCCAGCTCTCTCTCTCTCCTTTCCTCCTGAATCCGAGGAGGCAGTTGAAGTCCTGAATCGTTGTCTGGAGGCAGTGGGGGACTGGATGAGGGTGAACAAGCTGAGATTAAATCCTGATACGACAGAGGTTCTCCTGGTCAGGAAGTCCTCGACTCGGGTATTGGAATATCATCCTGTTCTGGATGGGGTTGCACTCCCTCTGAAGGAGCAGGTTCACAGCTTGGGGGTTCTCCTGGACTCGCAGCTGCTCCTGGAGTCCCAGGTGGCGGCTGTGGCCAGGGGAGCCTTTGCTCAGCTTCGGCTGAACCGCCAGCTGCAACTATACCTGAGTCGCTTGGATCTGGCCACGGTGACCCATACCCTAGTGACATCGAGACTAGATTATTGTAACGTGCTCTACGTGGGGCCGCCTCTGAAGACGGTCCAGAAGCTGCAATTAGTTCAGAATGTGGCGGCCCGTGTGGTTGCAAGGGCTTGTCGGTTCGACTCTGTCGGGCCACTGCTTCAGCGACTACACTAGCTGCCCATTCGTTTCCGGGCTGAATTCAAAGTGCTGGTCCTGACCTTTAAAGCCCTAAATGGCTTGGGTCCAGGATATCTGAGGGACCGCCTTCTTCCGTACAATCCGACCTGTCACCTAAGGTCATCTGAGGAGGCCCTACTGATTGTGCCGCCACTTAGAGATGTGAGGGGTGTGGCGGCCAGAGATAGGGCCTTCTCCATGGTGGCACCCCAGCTTTGGAACTCCCTCCCCTTTGAACTGAGAAAAGCTCCCTCATTACAGAGCTTCAGGCGGAGCCTCAAAACCTTCTATTTTAAGAAAGCATTTTAATGGGGCAGAGGTGGGGGGACTGTTGTTTTTATTGTTTTTACTGTTTTTAACAAATATTTTAATCTGCATGTTTTCTACTTCAATTTAATTGTATTTTAATTATATTTTAATGGTGTTTTAATTTCTGTTTATGTTCTATTTTAATGATGTTTTATCCTTTGATGTTAGCCGCCTTGAGCTCCCTCTTGCAGGGGAGGAAAGACGGGATATAAATCAATTAAATAAATAAATAAATAAACTTACTGGTACTGGGGCCTAGTCACTGCCACTCATTATTTGCAGCAGAAGCCACATAGAATCTGCGTTGTACGATATGTCATGTTTTCTGATGGCCTAAAGCACATTGTACCAACAGAATACACATTTTGGCCACACAGTAGCAGCGTAGGGTTGGGCTGTAAAGCTGCAATCCAGTACATACATTCCTGGACTAAGCCCCACTGAATCCAATAGACAGATTTCAGAACAGGGATGGAAAGTTGGATAGGATTTGGCCCTTAGAATCCATCATTTGAACTGTGGGTTTAAATTTGTACAGTGGGATTTCACAGACATTACCATATTGGATGTATATTGGCTGGACGTCATGTGTATGGATGGGATCTTTTTTCTTCATGTTCTATGTCAAACAGCCAGACACAGTAGCTTGAAGCGGCAGTTTAACAATTAATAATGTACTTCATTTGCTTTTGATATTGAAACTAATTAATAATGTACTTTAGTTCCTTTTAATATTGAGAACCTGCAGTTTTGGCTGGATAAAATAGTGACTTGTGAAAGTCCATATTTTATCCAGTCACAATTGAGCAACATGCAATTAAGTCACCAATTGAGGGGCATCAGATTGAGGAAGAGACCCATCTAATATTAAAGTTTGTTTCTAACACTGTAAACATTCATGGTTCCAAACGGAGCCAGGCCAGAAGGCTACTGCATGAAAAAAAGTTTCTACAACTTCATGACATGCCAAAATGAAACTGGCAAATGAGTGTAAGAGTAGCTCAGCCCCATCCTGCCCATTCATTCTCCTTCTTGTGATCACTGAGGTTCCTCTTCCTCTGCTGGTTGGAAGAAGCTAACGATGCATAATGAATCCAGATGCCTAAGATGGGAGGAGGATGCATAGTTAGCCTCTCAGGCAGCCAGATGGGCAATACTTTTCTCAAGGTGTAGGGGGAGGAGAAAGTGGAAGAGGTGGGAGAACAGCAAAACAGAGGAGGAGGGGGGGAGGAGAAGATGATGACAACAATGACTGCTTGACCAAATATCCATTTACAAAGTGAGCCTATGGCTCCGTTCCCCCCCCCCCCAATTTGGAATGGCTCCAAAGGGAAAAGACTCCCTCCAAGACTGACTACTCCATCCCTGTCTAGCTATGCCACCAGCATGGGGCCTCATGTGGCATTCAGCATGGGGCCTCATGGGGCATTCAGAACTGTTCTGTAAACCTTTCGAGGCTTCTGACATGATATTAAAAAGTACTTCTGGTAACCCAGAAATCCTGCATAAGTTTGAGTTGGAAACCTCAGAAGGCTTTCGGAGCAGTCCCAAATATCGTGTGGGGTTTCTCCTGTCTCAGGAATGGTTCCTCTAGGCATGTGGAGGCAGTGAGGCAGGAGTGTCATGGCAGGCACAAAGGTATTGCCCCCACAGGACCCACGGTCACAGCGCCTGCAGCTTTTACACACCTGTTGAAGAAGTAAGCTGAAGCCACAGTTCAGAATGTATAATCGTGCGCAAGACTGTAGCCAGATTTTAAAAAAGGGAGAAAGGTTTCCTTTCATTTGGATGTCTCAGATTGAGCCTAAGTGCTTTTCATACATTATTTTGACAGCTCACTAGCAAAATTCTACTCTAATTCAAGATTTAAGCACTTGTAACAGAGCAGTAGACTTCAAAACACGCAACACCTATAAATTAATAACAATACTGAAACACGTAACATTTCTGAAGACTAGGAATGGATGTGCAATGCATTTGAGGTTCCCTTATGACAGAGGCGAGTGAGCCATATGTATACATACATACATACATACATACATACATGTGTGTATATATATATATATATATATATATATATATATATAAAATTGTTTTCTCACCCTCCATGGGTGCTGTATGTATGTTATCCTCAATCTCGGGTCCTCTACCAGAGGCCTGGGAGTTTGAGGGTTCTGCGCAGAATCTTAGCTGTTCCTAGCAATGCGCTTTTTTTGGATCGAGTGTTCTGATGTACTTCCTGGAATCTGTTGGAGCCATTCTTCCAGCTTGGGTGTCACAGCCCCTAGTGCTCCAATCACTATTGGGATCACATTCACCAGTCACTATTGGGATCACTATTGGGATCACAGTCTTTCTAATTCCTCCTTCAAACCCTTCAAATGGACGAGAAAAAGAGAACCTGGAGAGAGAGATATATATATATATATATACACACACACACAGGGATTTGAACCCTGATCCTTCAGCACTCTGGCTTTCCACACCAGAGGCAGTGCTCTTAACCACTACACTACACTACCCAGCTGCCCTAATTACTGCCTGGATTACTCAATCCAGAAAAGTTTGGATCTGCAAACTCGAAAATGCAAAGATGTTGTGCACAGCACTTAAAAATCACGTGATCCTCCACTGCATACAAAATATTTGTAATAAAGCAGATACAGATCAATGGATTATTTTTAGAAAGGAAGAGATGCAAAGTAGATGTACTGAACTTTTCAAGGACAGCCGGTTTCTTTCATCGTTCTTATATTGAACTTGCTTTTGGCTTCTCATGAATTCACCTCCCTGAAATTTGCATTGACATCATGTGTCAGAGGCATGTGGTGAAGAAAACAGAGCTAAAATGTGCTTTTATGCTTGCATGCTTTAATACAAGGTTGTGTTAAGGGATTTTTTTAATTGTTCATTTCAGAGGCAAATGAAAGAAATAGTGCTGCAAACAGTGAGGTTACAGAAAGTTCAACTGAAATGTACACTTTCTGTTAATTGATTTTTTTTTGGGGGGGGGGACTGTCTCCTTTGCTTTGTTAAAATGAAGATCAAATATGGAATGGGTTAATCAAACTATTTTAAAATCCACAGATCACAATGAATAATTTCCATGCCAGTTTTGCACTGCTCCGATATATGCCTACTGCAATTAGCAAGAATCATAGATTCATATACTGCATATTAGTTTGGGCTGATTAACATAACTCAATTTTTTAGAGCTAATCAGCTCAAATTGCATATTGAAGTGTTATTTAATGCCATGCTTAAATACTGCAATAATGGATATGATACAAGAACCTGAATAGAATTTGACGAGAGTACAACTGAACATTAATTTGGGATATTAATTTTGAGTTTGATAGCAATTATCCCACTATCCTAGTAGAGAATCATGGGCATTACTAATTTTTTTTTAAACAAAATATAGGGTTGCTAAAGAGAAGTAATATTCAGTACGTTATAATTGTGTCCAAACATATTTTTAAAAAGATAAATGGAAATTGTGTACTTATACCAACATTTGCCCAGTGAGTATTTGAAAGCATTTAACACCCTGAGTCAGTTTAGGGGTCATAATTCCTCTTGATCCAATTGCCTGAGGTCTCTGGGGCTTTCACAAAAGTACCATAAGGCACTTCTATGGAACTCCTACGGAAGATTATGCCAGTTCCCAGGCATGCACTGGCCTTCTCACACCACCACAGGAACTGAGAGACAGATGAGTTATGCTGCCCTAAACTGATTAGGATTACATCCTCAAAAACACAAATGATATGTAGCACATAAATTAAAAAAGCTTAATGTTAGAAAACAAACATGAAAGAAAATAAAAATAAAATGTTGATGAACCTTCATGGAAGGTTGGATGGAATTGGTCAGAAGAGGAAAGCACTTGAATGAAATCTGAAATGTGGTTATAATTTTAAATAGTTGAAAGTGCAAAGCACTGAAAAAGTAGTGTTGTGAAGTTCTTTGCTCTGCTTTGAGATGAAAATGGAAATATTTCCCCTTTATCCTGAATAAGCCCTTGACTGCCAACGAGTCTCCTCAAATCTGCACCAGTTTTTTCACTGATGCAAGTCCAAGGAAACAAAGGGAGAGTTTGGGAGAGAGGAGACAGCATCTAGCACAAGTTGCCCATGATAGATTTCATCCCTTTCCACTTCCAACATGCCCCCAGTCTTTCTCTGTTTCATCCTGATCCTCTTATCCTACTCTGGTGACTTCCTGGCTTCAGCGGTGCTCCTTTTTGCTGCTACCACACCAGCACTCTCTGCCATATGCAATGGCAGCCCAGAAGCATATGGTTCTGTGTTCTTTTGGCAGGCATTTTACGATTGCCTTTGGTAGACTGATATGACCCAATAAGGGCACAATTCTAACAAATTTAGGCAAGCCTAATACACTTGACATATCTTCCTGTGGTAGTGTGGGGAGACTGGCATATGCCTTTGCAGTGGCCCAATTCCCCACTTACCCCGGAGTTGTGCAGAGGTATCTTACGACACTTTTGTGACACCCCCATACCAGGACAGGAATTATGCTGGGTCTTATGCCGGTTTAGCTGAAGGTTAGGATTGCAGACCAAGTTTGTTCATAAACATGGCTTAGGGGTCCGATGTATGGGTTCTGAAGCAAAGCCAAACTCCATCCCCCCAACTTTGAGGATGGAAAATCATTTTACTGATGTTGAATATTTCTCTTATGACTGTTTTATTTAATTGTTTTGAAAAACAAGGACTGTTGCTTCAGTGAAGGTTAAATCCTCTATCCAATTCAACTTTGTTGATTTGGCATCTCTCCCTATTTCCTTCTCTTGAAGTTTGCTCTTTTTAATCACTAAGGCATTTGCATGCTTTTGCTCTTTTCTTACCCTTTTCCTGCTGAGCTATCTCCCTTCCAGATTCACACCACCAAGAGTTCATTCTTATCAAATCAATTCAATAAAATATAGATAATAGGAAAATGAAGGAGGAGGGAGGGAAAGATAGAGAGAAAGAGCACCAATTATGGAATGATGCATTTCCCACGCATAGGAAAGGAGCCCCATCTGCTGGCAGCCTGCCTAGCCTCCCCATCTCCTTTCTGATCATTAGATCTGCAGAAGTGCATGTTAGCTCTCACAGTTCTTGGTAGGGCAGCAATGTACCCTTTAAATGTTAGTGTTGTAGGAACTGAATGGAGATAGTGGTTAGAGTGCTACAGCAACCAGGGAACTCGTAATTCAAAGCCCAGAGACATGGGTATGTGAAAAGATATGGTCTGAAAGTCATGCATCTTTTACTTATTTATTATTAAGTAATTTCTTGACAATTAAGATCATTATTAAGCTTAATAATGATTTATTATTAATAATGGCCCTGTGGTGACACAAAAGATGTGGTACTATTGGTAAAATGGAGCTAGTAGTGGAAATGATTGACAGTTCCATTTTCAAGGCAGAATCGCTTCAACACTCCATTAACCCTGATAAGGTAAAGGAGCAGTGTCAGGATTTTTTAACTTGGGGTGGGGGGAGTTTTAAGAAGTGGATCTCAGCAGCAAATATGTACACTGGATCCTACCCCAGGTTTTCCAACTATCCTGCCCCTTTGCTCTCCTCAAACCTATGCCAATCAATGCTATATATATCCCCCCCCCCCCCAAAGGGACAATCCTGATTTGGGCAGGGGGATTGTGTTCACATACTAGCAAATGGGACAGAGAGACCTGATTTTGTGGAAGAGAATTCTAGCAGCCCCAATCAAAGGAGAGCTGATACCCCTAAGCTGTGTTGGCACAACTGCTTGCTATGGGTGAATAGCGCATGAGCTGTTAATAACATGAAGCCATGGACTTCTAAAACCTGGACTCTTGGAAATTTCTGAAAGTGAGTACATCCTAAAAAACATGTTACATTTTGTGTCTAAATGTTTATCTAAGCTTTTGTGTTTTTGTGTGTTGTTTTTTAATGAGCAGAATTGCTGAGGGAAGCATACGGAATATTTCACAGCCTTCCTGGTAAAGTAGCCATGTGTTGCAAAGCAGTCTGGCCAATCAGAAAAGTGTTATGGGATTTTTTTTGCACGCTTCAGCAACATCCTCAAGAACACCTCATAAATATTACTGATGGGAGGACCCACGGAAACACCATAAAAGCAAAATTAGCATCCTACCTTTCAAATTAATTTAAATGTATCATCAAAGAATCGTAAAAGTGGAGGCCATTTGTATATCCACAGAGTGGATGCATGTAGCATTGCCTTGAAGTTGGAAGGTAATTATTTATAATTATTTTTTAAGGGGCTGCAGCCTGCCTGCGCTGAAGCCAATGGCAAAACACGCGCTGACTTCTACTGGAGACAGAACAAGCTTTCTAATTACAAAGATAAATTTGCAGTAACACCTTCAAGAGCTTTCCTCCACCAAGAAAATTAAAGACAAGTTGGAGTCGTTTTTCTCTCTTTACTTTAAATTTCACTTGACATTTCAATTCCATTTCTGTATCGCGCTGGCCTACCGTTTCAAATCTTGTCCAAAAGCAAATATGTGAGAGCTTATTCCAAGCACAGTCAAGACACATAGATGATTACCTTCTGGCACAAGCAATCTTTAACACACCAAAGTGAGTAATGCAGCTGCCTCGGGGGTTAAATCAGAGCAGCCACCCTGTGGACAGCTGCCTGCAGGTAGCAGCAAAAGGACATGCAGAAGATTACTAACAGTTTCAGGCTTTTCGTGGGCTGATAGTCTTCCCATCCCCGATCACAAGAGTGAAGTTGTTGAGAGAACAAATATTTCCTTGCTAGACCAGCTAGACCAGTCTAGCTGTGTCATTGCTGTGTTAAACAAAGCAAGGTCGTGGTGGCATCCCATGCTGTTTACTCCCAACACCTGATAATCAAGCTATATTGCAAAGGAATTGCAACCATGAGGCGGGTGAGGGACCACACAGGGGAAGCTGCATGGCCACGAGGAGGATGGAGGAGAGAGCTCTTTCTAGGTGCTCTAGGGGTACTGGGGGCTGTAGTGGCCATGGGGACACCAGAGGAGAATCAAAGTGGTGGCCTCTAGTGCCCATGCAAAAAGCATCCTGCCCTACACCCTCATTATGCCATCATGGATCTTTTTGAGTCTCTATTCTGCAGATTTTTGCAACCAAAGACTTCTGACTACTGTGTTAAATATGGTCATTTAAAATCCATCTTTCTTTCTAAACTTGAATTGTGGAGAAAATCCACTTGGCTAATTGCAGTACTGATTTATAAGACCTGGAGTTCACCCTTATATCACCCTTACGGCATCGCTGTCTCTTTTCTAAAGATATAGGCACGCAAGCAGCTTGAGATTAAAAATTTAGGGCTGCTGATGTTGTTTTATGCTTGCTGTGTGAGGTGACCATTCTTAAAAAAATGGGAGACATTTGAATCTCCAAGAGGACAGTTTCTTAGACAAGTGTGACTCCCCTTTTGGGAAGGGAAAATGCTGCCGGCTTATCCTAGGAACTGACCTTTGCAGCACATAAAGAAGGTGAACTGAAGTCAAAGCAATATTTCACAGAGCGACTGTCTATTCTTTCTGCAAAAGACAAGAGTTCATAATTAAGGGAAAATGGCACCATTTTGGGACATGAGAAGGTGCCCATTCCACTTTTGCAATGAATTACTGTACCTTAATCATCTCCATGATCTTTTTGAAGTATTTTCTCTACTACCTCCCTAGTTCTGGGTTGGTATAATTTAAGTTGATTTCCTGAAGTTGATAGTGGGAGCTGTGATTTTCACACAGTTCAGTTTACCCCTTATCCAGGAGAAAATTGATTCATTTGGTCTAAAAGGTTTAAAGTACAGAACCAAAGAAGTCCCCAAAAATCTCGATCAAAATCTTTGGCTTTCTTTTGAATGGTCTCAGATGACATGTCATTCCTCTAAATTCACACAGTTACACAGATTCCTCATTAGATGTCAAATGACAATTCATAGATATGTAGAACTCCTGTGTGTAGATGTGTAGAACGCCTGAAGAAGTTTGTCAAAATATACAATTCTAGCAAATTTCAGTTTAAAGTGTCACAAGATAACATTTTACTTTTTTTTCTGGGATGGAACCATTGAGTTTTCATCATATTTTGCTTTATATGAACTTTTGATGTTCAATCTTATTCCATGAGGATATGCAGATGCACGGTCATATGAATAGACTATTCAGTAAGAGTTTTGGGATCCTCCAGTGATATCACCAACCAAAAGAAGCCTAGTACTGGTACTATAAACCATGTTTGGCTGAAGGGGTTAATAGGCAATCCAATCCTGATTAAATGCCCACACAGCATAGGGTCCTAACTAAACACTTATTTTGCCTGCTAACTGGGCAAGAGGCACTTGTTCAAGAGGGTGTTCCTCTTTTATTTAGACAACGAAGAACAAGGCCCTCCTCACCCAAGGAGTGTCTTTTATAGTGGCTTCTGCTAGTATTTGTTTGCATCTTAGATTGTGAGCCATTTTGGGACAGGGACCCATTAGCCATTTATTATTTTATTTTGTCTGTAAACCACTTTGTGGACATTGTTGAAAAGCAGTATATAAATAATGTTGATTGACTGATTGATTGATTGATTGATTGATCGATCGATCGGCCGATTGGTTGGTTGATGTGGTAATTCAGTGTTACTAACACAGATTTTGCTGTATCCTTTGGGGGACTTTTGGCCACTGGAGGCCACTTTAGGATAAGGGAGCATTACTTCATTGGGGTAACCACAGCAGCTGCTATGAGTCCACGCAGATCTGCACCAGCTCCATTGCTGGCACATGTCTTCATTGACCCAGGAAGGTGGATCAATGGGAGGAAGGAGGCAGGATTCAGCATATGTAGCTGCCTTTTTGCCCCAGTCAACACTCAGTTTCACCAACCCATCAACTACTCTGCCCTCCCTCCCTCTGTTTGACCTTGTGTAGCCTTTTCTGCTCCAATGGATCTTGGGTCATCTGCTGGCCTATGGAATGCCACTCAGGCCTCCCTGCTGGCAGCTGGCATCATGCACCAGCATAGGCTGCTTTGCAATTACTATAAAGCATCACAATGTGCAGTATGCCAGCACCCAGCTGGCATAGGACTGGGCCATAAGAATGTCTTCACTGGGCAAGTGAAGCTATCATAAAGGCAGGCTCATAAAACTACGGCTGTAAACAAAGCTGAAATGGAGAGCCACCACAATCATCTCAGCAAAACAAAAATGGCTGTGGAGAAGACTATGAAACCGTGGATGAACACATTTGGTGGGAGAGCTGCCTGGGATGCTGCTGTGGGAACGATGCCATGTCCTTGAAAAGCTGGGAGGCAGTGGAGCAGCAGCTACAGTCAGCAGAACGGACCTGATAGCATCCCATTTAAGGGAAATTGTCTCTGCAAGGTGCTGCATGACTCATTTTCTTCTTAAGGGCTCCTGAGGTGCTGGCCACGAACACTGTCCTCCAGCTGCTTACAAGCAAAATAAGTAGACCTTAGTAAAGTCTATATAGGAACTCCAGCTCTAATGAGACACACTTCTCTTGATACGGGAAGCCTTTTCACCCTGCTCCTTATATTTTCCTTTCTCAGCTACAAGCTCTGAAAGGCAGAATGACCAAGAAGCAAACCTAATGAAAGAGGTCTTGAGAGAGGGCAACAAATCTCTACCCACTCTCTTCACACCATTCAGAATAATGAAAGCTATACTGTCATTATTGTTTAGTCAATAAGTTGTGTCCAACTCTTTCTGATCCCATGGACTACAGCCCGCCAGGCCCTCCATCCTGCATCAGCTTCCAAAGTGTGTCCCAGTTCATCTAAGTGTGTCCAAATTCATGTTCATTGCCTCGGTTACACTATTTAATCATCTCATCCTCAACTTCACCTTTTCCGACCGTATCCCATTTTAATTGCTTTTTCTACACAAAAAAATCTTCCTCACTCCCTGGCGTTTCCTTATAGAGAAAGGACCACACTTTTTGGGCCCTTGGTCATATACCGTAAACCACCTGAAAGCCATATTGTTTTCAGGTGTTTAATTTAAACACTCATATAATTTATTAATTACAAGAATTCTACATACTGCCTGCTCACAAGGAAAAGGAGGACAATGAAGATTATTTTTCCAGGACACAAGGCTAAAAAAGAGACTCAAAAAAGGCTAAAAAAGAGGCTAAAACAGAGGTCCTGGAAAAGAGGACATATGATCACCGTGCCATCTCTGTAATACCCTTATTGAGATGATTTGACCCATAATCTAAGGCAAGAGTCTTCAAACCCTGGCCCGGGGAGTCTCAGTGTGCCCTCCCCCAGCAAGACTCCTCTATCCAACCCTTGGGCAAGGCTTGTAATCCACTCCAATACATTCTTATATGTAAATTTATGAAAATGTATTCAAATTTAAAATGTAAATTAGTTTTCCGGCCCCGACACAGTGTCAGAGAGATGATGTGGCCTCCTGCCAAAAACTTTGGAGGCCCCTGGCCTAAGGCAATATGAGAAACACACCCACCTTTTCAAATAGTATGCCATCCTCTACTCCTTCCTCTCTCCAATGTTCTCACTCAGCACTCCCCTCCCCTTCATAGTTTTTCTCCCTTTCTTTCCCCTTCCTTTTCCAATTCAGGAAATGGAAGGGGTGAATCTATGTACTACCAACTAGTTGATTGAGGTGCAATCCTAATCAATATTCTATTACTGATATAGCTGTGCCAGTGGGGCTGCATCCTGAAATTGGGGGATAGTCATGAAGGCCTCCTCGAGGTGAAGCAACATTTTTTTCCCTTATCACAGAGTTGCTTTGCCCTTCCTTCAGTGCTGGAAAGTTGGCTAGGATTGTGTTCTGAGTATGTGAGGCTAGAAGATGGCACATGTAAACTATGAGACCTATGAAAGAAGCAGGTGCTCTTAACCTACATCTGTTTGCAGATTTTAATGTGGGTTCAATCTTATATGACCAGAAAAACAGAGTGCTGAGAGCTATACCCTTAGCACCATCATTACCTTAAGAAAAATAGATTGATTCCTATCTTATCTTTTAGCCTGCCCAGTATTAATCTTACTAATGTTCACCGTTTAGCACATTAAGCTCCCCTCGTCACATCACAGTGAAAGTCCAGAATGAACAGTCAACATTACTCCCATGTCTCTTTGAGAATGGAGATACAGCTGTGACAATCACCAGTGAAATTATCAGCATTCACTTCATGGGGTGATTGGCATTCACTGGTGTATGTCCAAGAAGTGGGTAAATCTTGAACTAGTTTTGCACATCCATACTATCTCTCAGTTTGCATTTATACATATGAATAGTAACTTTGCCAGTTCGGTGACATATCATGTCACATGCACACAGTCTACAAGGCCAATATACTGCAGGTGGTGGTATTTTTGGACCGATAACACAATTTGATCATGGGTTGGGATATCTACCTTTCATTTTGTTGATGCAGATCAGCAATGATATTATGAACTATGGAGATATTTTTCTACCCACAATCTATCTACATAAAATCCTTAATTTGAACATGGGTGTTCGTGTATCCGATGCTATACCGCGTCCAGCCACTAGATGGGGTGAATAATGGAATCTTAACTATGAGGAAGGCAAAGAAAAGAGGTTAGGAAGCCAAATTAGGAGAGCCATTGAGGAGAGAAGTGGCAAAAGGGCAGTTGAGGGGTGCAATGAGGAGAGACATTGAAAAGAAAGGTGGCAAAAGGGCAGTTTTGATGCTGGAAAAGGGGATTTTTTTTTAAATTGATGAATGCATCTCCACAAGTGACAACTGTGGGCAATTATTAGTATATAATACTAGAATATCAACCATGCTTCTTTTTGCTTATTCTCCAAGATGTTTAAAGACATCTGTGCAATACCAGTATGCCCATTCAGGTGTTCTAGATCAGAGGTCTCCAAACCCCGGCCCTGGGACCAAATGTGGCCCTTGGTAAGCCTCAAGATCCCTCTGTCTGGTGCCTGGGCAAGCCCTCTAATCCACTCCAATATTTTCTTATATGTAAATTTATTCCAATTTGAAATGTAAAATAGTTTTTTTTGGCTCTGACACAGTATCAGAGAGATGAAGTGGCCCTCCTGCCAAAAAGTTTTGAGACCCCTATTCTAGATAAAGGAAATGCCAAGCACCCCTTTACAAGTGAAAAAAGGGTAATTGCTTTATATCGCATCCCCATTTGACAATGCACGGTTTAGAAAAGTAAAGCAAAAGAGGACACTGTAATCAGTTAGCACCACAGGGGAGAATTAATAGAGAGGGTGTTTAATTACCTGACTTGGAATTTGGCTAGTGCATGAGGGTTGACACCCCTGGTCTTAAGAAAAGTGTAACGGGAGTTTAATTATCACAAGCCATCAGGGGCTCTGTTTTATGTCTCAAAAATGGCAGCTGCAGCAGCACAGTGACATACTGTTTTAGGAAGGACTTGCAGGGGGCAGGAGCTCAGTGCCACCTCTTTGGACGGATCAGCACTTCTCACAGTGTAAAGCAGTCTTTCTGCTGCAACTTTACCCCCAAGCTGGCTCAGCTGGTGAAATCAAAGCAGGATGGGACACAGCTTGAAGAATTGGAGAATTTAATTCCATTAGTCAGGAGCAAAGGCAAAAACTATGGTTTATGTGTTGAAACATTGGGCTTACTGGGTGCAAACCAAATAATAAGGAGCCAGTTCTCACATTACGAAGTACACAGGAATGCCTTCGTAAATCACACCATGTCTCCTTACCCCAAGTAACACAGCGGCAGATCCAATGGGTCTCAAATGGCAGCACAAATCTGAGCAGCCTGGGACTGCTACAGGTTGCCCAGGAATGGTGCTGGATTTGGCACAAATGCCAGATCTTGGTCCAACCTCCTGCTTTCCACCTCCACTGACCACCTCTTCCACATCTCAAAATGTATCCCAGGCAGACCACAGTCTCCCATCCTGACCTGACTTGGCTAGCACAAGAATTCCTCTTGTGCCAGCACAACACTACTCATGTGAGGTCCTGAGGGTGGTGCATGTTTGTGCAGCAGCCTCCCTTCCACAGGCGTAAAAGTGCTTTAGGACCATTGTGTAAAGGAAATTGCACCAGCATAACACGATGTTGGTACTACAGCCTAAAATGCACTAGTGTAGCAGTGATGCTAGAGAATGCTCCCTTCTCTTGAAGAAGGCTTCCTTCTCAACTTCTACCACAGGATGCAGCATCTCCCCATCTTCACAGCTGCATCCTTGAATGAAAGTTGGATAGCACTGGGATATAACCCTTACAAGAATGTGCATCTCTTGAATGTTTTCTCCCTTTTAGCTTTTAATTTCTTTTCACCTGGTGCACAGAACTGGATTTCTTTTTCAAGAATCTAAGAATAGTTTGCAAGATTCATACATGCTCACCTGATCTGACATTTAGGGGTGAATTTGGAAAGTCCTATTTGGACAAAATCTTTCCACAATGTCGATGGAAAAAAAGAAAGAAAAAAAGTAATAGGATTAGCAAAACCCACATGGGAAAGGAAGGCTTCCACACATCTCTACATTACTGCTGAGTTTTGTCTTACGGGGCAAATTTTGATGTTTCTGCTTGGTCAAAGCTCGGAGGATTTGTGAAGGAAGTAAAAAGAATTTTGATCGGATTAGCAACATTTCTCATAAAGGGTGACAGTGGGAGGTTGTGCCACACGTCCCTAATTGGTGCAAGGGATATTTTGTGCAAAGGAAACTGCTGTGGAACTGCACATGCTATTTTCCCCTGAGTTTCTCTTTAAACAGCTCTTATGCCGAACCCTGAAGGACTTTTTAAATCTGAGAAGCACCTTGTGAGCATGAGTATCTTTCCTACCCAGAGTCTGAGAGCCACCTCTGTGTCTTTAAATTGCAAGCTGCAGCCCTGAGCTATTTTGGCTCACAGGAGAGGCATGCGAACACCCCGAGTAGAGGTACAACACTACAAAGTGCCCAATTCTTAAAAGCTGACAAGGGCTGTCAAGGTGTCAGAACCAGAGAAAAGCGTGCGCAATTAAACTAACTCATAATGCATTCTTTTGAGAGGAAAAATGCCGAGAATTTTGTTTTGGGGCAATTGTGTTTAATAAATAGATATGTCACAAGCTGTATGGTTACTTTCTAAAGCACCCCATTAAAGCATACTAAAGGCCAAAACCTCTCATACTCCCTGTCACATTAAGCCACACGCTGCCATTATTTCATATTTCAAGCAATTTTATTGTCAGTGATAGCACTTAGAATGGGGAAAGAAAATGGGCTTCTCAGCAGTGCACTGCACAGTTTTCGTGGCAGAAATCATCAAAGCTGCCTCCTCACACAGTCAACCATTATTTTATATATCTACTGTTTCTCCTACAATACACAGACACACAATATAAAATTGATCCAAATTGCCAACTTCAAAATCTATTCATCCTCCTCTGTGTTGTAAAAGTAGTACTCTTTCTTTTTTTACCACGGATCCATTGTTTTCATTATTATTGTTATATATTTTAACCTATGTGTGTTTAGATTGCTTCAAGGTGGTGTATTGGCTTTCCTCATCTCCATTTTTTTCTCACAGTATCCCCATTCTTCTCTCACTTCTTATCTATGAAACGAGTTGAGGTTAGGCTGAGAGGGAGTCAGGAAACACACACAGGCTGCAATCCCAAAGACACTTTCCTGGGACTAAGCCCCATTGAACATAATGGGGCTAACTTTTGAGTAGACCTGGTTAGGATTGTGCTAATAATCAATTTTGTGCATGTTTAAGTTAAAAGTCCCATTGTGTTCAATGGAAGAGTGCCTAGGATTACAGTGAACTTCACAGAAAAATGTGACTTTTTAAGACAAGGTTCCAAAATTAGATTCTGTCCTTGAGGTTCTTCCTCATAAATGTGCAAGGGAAGTTCAAGTTGGTCATTAGTATTGTGTAGTGGGCTTCAGTAGGCAAGAAGCAGACCAGCAAAGCTATAACAGCATTTATTGACTCAAACTGGAACTGAGGAACAGCAGGCAAAAGCCTGTAATTAATACTCTTGGCCCACAGGGCCTTAATCAATCATAATAATTGAAAAAGTCTTCCCAAATATGAATATTCGAAGTTTCCCTCCAAAACATTTGAAGTTAACAGTTGGGGTCTTCTAACAGTTTCACTTTACAGGGCTTAACACAACTATATGTATTCAATACATAACAATTGGTATCAACAAAGGCTGGACAGAGATCCTCCTTGAAATCAAGGGATAATACTCTTCACTTTTGTAATGAAAGAATCATTACTTCCTATTCCAAGATGTACTTTCTAATGAACATTAGTGTCTTGAAGACTGGATGTATATATGCACCTTGTCTTTTCCTGGGTAATACAATGATCCTGATTCAAATCTTCATGTGAAGTGTTTCTCTGGACCTTCTGATTGATTACTACAGCACTGACAACTTCTGAAAGTGCCAAAGACTGGATGGGGCCCCGTCTGCATGCAAAACTCATGCTCTACCAGTGACCAAGGACAGGCCAGAGTGAGTTGGTGTCTGTTCTTTAAAGGTATCACTATGCATGGGTACAAAACACAAACATCACAAACATGATTAATAGTTAACATCAATTCAAAACCAAAATTGGAAAAATAAATTCCAGTCCGGTTTCCTTCCTTCCTTGCCATTCATTTTGTGTCAACACCCATGTGGGATTTTAGTGATGGACAATGCTGGCTGATCTATTTGCAATGCCAACATTTCAGAGGAGCTGTTTGCCAGCATAAGCAAAAAGATGAATCAGACTGGCCTCTGCACAGCCGCTGGGCATTTTAATGTAGCTGCATTAATCATTAATGAACTGGAATTAATATTATTATTTATTATTCATTATTTGTAATGCAGAGGTGCCTAGGAGGCCCGGTCAGATCTAATTGAGGCTGAGAGAACAAGAGGATGGTGTAACACAGAAGCAGAAGAAAGCAGAAAAATAGAGGCAGGAAGCCATGTCAGCTTATATTATTTATGTGAAAAGAGGTTGCTAGAGTCGATACAGGATCTGCTATGGGCCGGAGCGTAAGTGGAAGGTTCAGGCACCTATACTCCAGAGAAATCATAATTCAGAGCTTACTACTGCAACCCTGAAGCAATACTTTTCCTGAGTAAGGAGTTTTGGGGATTCTTGGTAATGACTGCAGTACTCAAGCAATCTGGTTAATTTGAATCGGAACTCACTTGGTACAGCCCCAACATTTATTTTTCAGTTTTCAGACTCAGCTCAGGGAATTGGGAGGTAATAATAAGGAAGACACACAAGCAGATCACCTTGTTCCTGCCATAGAACAATAATAACAACTATATTCTGTGGCACTGATAACTGAAAAGTGTAGTTTAAAGTTTGTTAGATAACACTGAGAGCCAGCATATCACAGTGGATGGAATATCAGACCAGACTCAAAATCTTATAAAGCCACTAAGTTTATTGCTTAATTTTGGCTCAGCTACCAACTTTCAGGTTTACATATGAGGGAAAAATCCACAGTGGAGGACTGCATGTTTGAAAGTGTAATTCTCAATCGGTAATATTTCCAAAACTCGCAACAACCTAATTCGGAATACAAATTAGCCTAGCTGAGAAGCATTATCTGTCAAACACTGTATCCCAAAGTCCTTCTGTGGCTTGGAATGAGAAAATGATTGACAGCTTCATCCTATCTTCTGCCAACCACATCAATGCAGCACACTATTTCCTATTCCCCTTCCTGGGCCTGATCCACCAACATGAATCAACACAACCTTGTGCCAGTGATAATGTAGTGAGATTGATTCAGATAAATTGGACTTTTGATAAGATTGGGCTGTTGTTTAAGTTGTTGATCCTAATTGCTGCTCACATACAGTTTAATGCTGACTTTCAAGGCTCTAAAATGTTTCCAATGATGCTCCTGAGCCTTGGGGAAAACAGGCATTTGTGCAACCCCAGAATTTGTTAACCAAGTTCTGGGATATTTCCTAAACTCTCTGTCAGCTGCAATTAGGGATCTCCCCAGTTCAGGCGCATTGGTCTGACAGGCCCCTGTTAGAAAACTGTCATTAACACCTAATTTACTCAATTCTAATGCTCATATAGTGATCAATGACCTTCAGTAGGACGTACAAAGAGAATATTTGAAATCTGATTTTAAAAACTCTCATTTATTAACCTTAAACAAGTAATTTGAAATTTGTCAGGTACAGTCAAGCACAACTAGCCTGACAGGCCCTATACAAACCTATGAAGTTCTGCAAATATCAAGTTCAAGAGCAATGGGCCTGAAAGGTGAAGAGGGTCACTACTGCACCCCAGGCAGGCAGTGGGAAAACAGCAGGAAAACTGCACTCCAGGCAGGCAGTGGGTTTCGAACAGCACCTATAGATAGGAAGGTACTAGGCCACCTCTTGGCCACCTTGGTGCAGAGAGGGAGCAAGAACAAAATTTCAGGGCCTGTCAGGCCAGTTGCGTCTAACAGAGAGTAAACCAAGCAACTAATAGAATAAAAACAAGGGCTTTCATTATAGGCTGTCTTTAGCTTACAGAGAAACAAGCTAGATACAGCTGTTTCCAACTACCTTGGTCAATCCCCAAAACAAACTGAAGAGAGCTTTGCCTATCCTTATGACCAATGAATGACCAATGAATCCTTTGTGGGTTTTGCAGCATGGACCACCAAAACTCCATATGTATTTCTATAAAAAAAAACTACTTTTAGGCAGTAGTGCTGAATTCAGACACTCTGCCATGAAGCATTATTGCTGAAAAAAGGCCACTGGCCCAAAGACGGCTTGCTTATTTACCGTATTTGTTTGTTTTTCACCTTTCTATGCTGAAGCAACTGACCACGGTGCCTTCCAAAGCTCCATAGTAGAGTACAAATGAATTTTTACAATAAGTCTTGTCCTTGGGTAGCTCATATACCCCTTCTTTTTCCAGATGGAATCCTTCAAGGTATGGTTATCACACCTGGCATCTGGATATGCCTACTGAGCTTCCAGCAGGAATAGTTTCAGGTGGGTCAAGCTGAAAACAGCAACTGTTCCTTGCTCTGTTGTCTCATTGACAGCTTTACCAGCTTTCAGTCTCCCATCCAAAATTCAGCATGGACCATTCCTGCTTAGAGTTCTTCAGGCAGCCTTCCACTCAGCCACCAGACCAATCTCCTGCATGTTCTAGTCACATGCAATGTAATTGATGTCCTTTATTTTCCACTTCGTTCCTTCCATAGAATATAATGAAAATCTCTGATTTCTTATATACAATAACCATATTGCTTCACCAACTCTGATTCAGGATCAGAGTTTATGACCTCACAAAGGCACATACAACTTGGAGTCCTAAAACCTAAATTTCAGAACTGAAGAAAAATCAATGCAGCTTCTCACCTCCTTCCTACAGCAATTCCAGCACATCAAAGTTTCAAGAAAGACTAACTGCAAAGGTGCAATGCCTGTTTTGTGAAGCATTGTCCAGCTGACATTTTTAAATGATCTGAAATGGGGATCAGAAATATCTAACTAGAGAACAGGAGCCTGTAGAGAGAGATAGCATTAGTTGCTACAAACAGTAGTGTTAGGAGTTTCATGTCTGAACACTCATTTAATCAGTAAGAGCACAATCCTAACCATGTCTACTCATAAGTAAGCCCCATTGTGTTCAATGGATCTTACTCCCAGGAAAGTGTCTTTAGAATTACAGAATAAGGCTGCAGTCCTAACACCCAGTTAGGGTGGCACAATCACAGCGCAAGTCCCGTTTTGGCCCTGGGGAGTGTCATAAAAGTGTCTAAGACACTTCTGTACCATTCCTGGGAAAGTTGGGCCTAGGCCAGTGAACAGATATGTGCTGGCCTCCCAACACCACCATGGAAATGGGGATAAAGATGAGTTGTGCTGGCCTAAATTGGTTAGGATTGCACCCTGAGCACAGAAAAGTAGCTTCTCAAGAAGGCATCTAAACATAGAAAGTAACATCTCAGGGAAAAATAATTTAGCATTTTTTTGCTAAATCAGAGAATGTTAAAACACATAACCCTGAGATCTACCTTTTTTAATCTGCAGGCAAGTATGTTTAATATGGAGGAACAGCTTGAAGTAGTACACTTGGTACAGACTAAGCCACAATACTGTATTTTGGGAAGGACTAGTAGATTTGGGGCCCCATCAAGCAATTAATACTGGTATTGTGGATTTTTTTTTCTGTTTCTAATTTTTAATCCACTTCCATTGTTATTTAGGAGTATAAGGGAATAAGAAAATTCTATAAAATAAGGATTTCCTCCAAATATGCCAAAACAACTACAAAAGCACTGAACCAAGACCTTCATCTCTACATACTCCCTGTGGGTGATGCCATCCAACAAAAACTTTGATAAGGGTGGAATGCAGTTTTGACAACCCCATGATCTTGTGTTTTCTTGCCTGTTTTAGAGTGTGGAGTCACAGTTTCAGTCACAATTTGGGGATATCATGCCTGAAGAGAGAATTAGAAGCTTTCCAGTGTGGTGCACCCTCTGAGCTTCAAGAGCTATACATCAGCCTTTAATTTTCAATCTGCTGTGCAGAAGTAAAACCAATTTCTTAAGGCCGTTCTTCTGTCTGTCATCTAAACAACCCCCTCCCCTCAAAAAAAATTTCCTTTTGAACTTAGTGCTCCAGTCACATTTTCAGATTTGGAAGAGATGTAAGTGGGGATTTCTGTTTTTCAGCTTCTCCATGGTCCACTGCATCCTGTTGTTTTGGCAATCTCACCTTACCCAAGGGAACGGTAATGTCAGCAGTTTTAAAACACTGTGGAGGGAAAGTAAGAGAGGCCTCTCGCAGCAGTTCTGTCCCTCATGACTGGGGCTATGAATACCAACAGACCTCAAACTACAGTATCTTACAGAACTCTGGTAATAATTAATTCAGACAGGGCTGCTTTGCAAAAAAGCCATTACACAAATCAAAGCATGCTTCAAACATTCTTCAGGATAACATGTGAATATATTCTGAATATAGGTTATAAGCAGTGGTGGGACTCAGATAAATTAACTACAGGTTCTATGCCCCAATAACCTAAATTAACTACAGGTTCTATGTCCCATTCGTAACCGGGTCTCAGAACCAGGCGCTCATTAGCAAAGGGTTCTGTAGAACCTGTGAGAACCCCTGAAGCCCTCCACTGGTTATAAGTGTTCAGGTTTGTTTTTGGAAGAAGCATGGAAGCTATCAGGAATGGGATTGTGTAATGATTGAGTGACCTTTGGGGAGAAAGACTGACTACAAATCTAATTATTTAATTAGTTAATTAATTAATTAATGATGAGGGGTGCAATTCTAAGCATGTCTACTCAGACATAAATCCCATTCTGTTCTATGGGACTTACTCTCAGGAAAGTGTGTTTAGGACTGCAGCCAAGGTCACTAATGACAGAAAAGCTGTAAAACAGCTTATCTATCACTATTGAAGCAAGAGGGGCCCGCTTATATGGTGTGTTGCAGTGCCTGTAGTACTTCCTATTTTGCCCCCCTTTACTTACACTACCTCTAGGGCTGTGGTGGCTCAGTGGTTAAAGATGCTGTGGTTGTCAACCTGAAGGTCAGTGGTTTGTTACCGGAGTACTGCAAGACAGAATGAGCTCCTGTTACTTGTCCAGCTCCTGCCAACCTTGCAGTTTGAAAGCATGCACATGCAAATTTCTCTGTGTGTGTACATAACATTTTGGTGGGGACATCACACCATTTAGTCATGCTTGCCATATGACCACGGAGACATCTTCAGACAATGTGGTCTCTTCGGCCTTTTAATGGGGGTAAGCAGCAACCTTACAGTTGGTCACAATTAGGAGGGAAACCTGTGGGGACATCTTTACCTTTTAACCTAGCTACACTACTGGCCTTCGATGAATGGCCACCACTTTTCAAGATCTGAGAGTACAACGTGCAACACTTTCCAAAATGCTCTGTAACATACTAGCCCTACAATCCAGAGTAACTACGGGAGCACATAAGAGACATTACGTGCACCCATAGTTACTGCACTACCTAGTGAAAATTTCCTAGTAGGAAATTCATATTGCAATCCAGAGTAAATCGTACTTACACCGGAGCAAGGACTTCCCGTAGTTACTCTGAATTGCACCCTAAGTTTCCATAGTCACAATGTACATGTTCTTTAATGTTATGTGGGATGGGTTCCTGAACCCAGAAAGTTTGAAGAACCTGGCATGCGATGATAATTTCTCTTTAACCTTTCAAATGAAAAGTAGAGATTTTGTAAAAGACTATGCAAAATTACATTTCTGAATAGAAACTTTCAGGAAATATGAAGAAGTGCCGCTTAGGTATCAATTTAAACAGAAGGCTTTCATTTATTTAAATATCTGGAAAATGAAGGGCCAGCAATCTATTGAGTAAGTAAAAATAGCTTGTCCCCAATGAGAAAATGAATTGCTAGTAATTCTCCACTAGTGGTATGTAGACAGGTGGTATGTATTTTCCCCTGTCTAAAGGTTGTTTCAATTTTCCCCCATTGTGGTAGTAATTCAAAGCAATTGTTCACACAAGGGAGCAGAAATGAAACTCAAAGTCATATGAAACCACAGTTGTCAATGCACAGAGGAATACAGTATATGTCAGAAAGCGTGCTCAAAAGTGTCCAGAAAATTCAGTAAAGTGAAATATATAAAACTCAATCTTTTATTCCAATCCTTTTGCTGGAGATGTCTCTTTTCCCACATAACACTTCTGTTGAATTTTCTCTTCTGAAAAACATGGTTTATTTAAACAGGTCATCAATGAATACACATAGTTGGGACAGAGCATCAAATGCAGAATCTAAACTGCAGTACCACAGTGCTAGAGACCTGCAGTTTCATGCTAAATTCTTTGAATACCAGACTTTCTAGGACCATGGTCTATTTCACCAATTTTCAGCCAGGGTGCATGGCATCTTGGTGTACTGAGGATGGTCCACAAGTGTGCGCCTGCCTGCAACACTCTGTGTTGTGTCAATTGTCAAAAATCTGATGATGTGCATTGATAAATTTTACACCTTGTCGATGTGCTGTGAGATGGAAAAGTCTGAAAATTACTAGTCTAGCTTCAAGTACCAGAAGCTTACTGTAGTGTTATTCCTTTAGAACATGGGTCTCCAAACTTTTTGGCAGGAGAGCCACATCATCTCTGTGACACTGTGTCAAGAGCCAACAAAACTATTTTACATCACAAATTTGAATAAATTTACATGAATTTACATATAAGAACGTTTTGGAGTGGATTACAGCCAGATAGAGGGATCTTGAGGTTTGCTGTGGACCATATCTGGCCCCAGGGTCGGGGTTTGGAGACCTCCGCATTAGAAAATCAGTAAGAGCGGACAAGCTTCCCAGAACAAGAGCTTATCCATCATTATTAACTTTCCTCTGCAACACATAGCCACACAGGAGTGTTGGATGTATCCTAGTGTTGGTAACACAAGGATCCAGTCTCAGTTGATACAAGGCAATGAGGTCCAATTGTTCTGGTCAACCATGCCAACCATTCCCTCGCATGACTATGTTTATGTGTCATAATTACTTTGAGCACAGCTCAACTGATAAGTAATCCTGAGGAGAAGAGTTGAAGTGCCTGAGTTCCCTGAAGGTCAAGAGTTTTAAATCCATTTCTTCAGTAAAATACACTTCATATGGCATTTCATAAGCGATGCTAAAACTGAAATTGAAATTTCCAGCATGTGTTAATCAAATAAAGCAGCCCCAATGAACTGAATGTAGTTTTGATTTACCAATTGTCCTCTTCAATATTGCATTATCAATATTCAAGAAGTGATGCCTTCCAGATTACAGTGTGTTTTTAGTATCGTTTGCAAATCATCCTGACAAAGAATATGATTGCTCTAGATAAATACATCAGAATTCTTAATGCAACAGAGGGGCAGAAATGTTTAACTTCAAGGCATACATAAAAGAACTAATAATGTAAATCTTCCTTTGGTCAGGGAAAGCTTTCTAACAAAAGTACTGAAACAATCTGCTTAAATGGGATCCAGTCCTATTCCACCTTCCAGTGCTGATGCAGCCACAATGCAACCCCAAGCTTTCTTTACCTTGAGAATGTAGCCACATCCCAGGGCCTTTTGGCATCTGGGGCAGGATGGGTGGGATAATGTTGTGGAAATGTGACCCCATACATTGTGTCGCTCTGTCTGTATGCGGCTGCTCATAACTGAAATGGTTGCATTTCAGAGCCAAATAGATCTTCACAAGGGCAGAAGATGTGCCCAACTACACAATACCACCGTGGAGAGACTGTGGTAGAGAGACTGAGAGCCTCTTAAGAGTCTGGGAGCCATGGAAGACAGGCGTGCTACAGCTACCACTTGACACCTAGTAAGTCTACACCTAGTATCCTCCCTTAGTGTTGCCCTGGGCCAATGACTTTAAGTATACCACACCATATATATATGTCCCTGTTCTCATGCTGCCCCCCTACCATAGGACATTGTGCACACCCTTTTGGCATTGGCTGTATTAGTGTTAAAAATTTGGATTGGAATTCAGCCCTTTGTATCTTTTTAGTTGGATGTTTTACCTGTTGAGGACAGGAAGATATTTCTGTTTTACATTAGATAAGAGTTTGATTTTGCTTCATCATTCAGCATTACACGTTACAATTGTAGGGCATGCCTTTAAGGGTTAATCAGGTGATGTGATGTGAAGGCTCAATGTTTGAATTTTCTAGATGATTTATTTTTTTCCTTTACATAAGCAGCTGAAGAATCCTGATGTCATCTCATTTAAGAGAAGGCTCAATGTTCATATTAATTATTCATGTTAATCTGTGTTGAAGCCAAATCACCTTCTCCACATGTTAGTTCTGCTGTAGAGTTCCAGACAGCTTCTCCCATGGAAATGGTGCCACATCTACAATCTACACCTACTTCAACTACTACAATTCTTGAAGTATCTTTAACAGGCATTGAAAAATGCTGTCCAGGTAGAACCAGAGTTTAAAACGGAATTGGGTGTTTGGATCTACTGCTTTGCCTCAAAGCCAGCAGTTTCCCCAGAGTCTGTTGTCTGTAGAACAAAGGTGAGAAAAGAGAGACAAGGGGAAGACGGACGGACAGCGCCTGTTGGATGCAAGAAAGGTTATTCTTACATTGCTTCAGCAAATCCATTAGCCTCCATTGCTGTTTCCTGGTGATTAGGTAGAAGCATCCCACTGATGCAATCTTGTACAGCAAGAAAAACTGGGCTAAGCTGCAGAAAATTATAGTCAGCTGTGTTCTAAGGAGTTCCTAAATGGAGCCGTGTTAGCTGCTGACGGGTACAAAGGCACAGGTACTCTGATCTACTACTACTACTACTACTACTACTACTACTACCACCACCACCACCACCACCACCACCACCACCACCAATAATAATAATAATAATAATAATAATAATAATAATAATAATAATAATAATAATTATTATTATTATTATTATTATTATTATTATTATTATTATTATTATTTATTTATTTATTTATTTATTTATTTATTTATTTATTTATTTATTTATTTATACCCCACCTTTCCTCCCCCATAAGGGGGAGCCCAAGGCGGCTAACATTAAAGAATAAAACATCATTAAAATTGCTAATAAATACAAATTAAAACATCATTAAAATACAATTAAAATACAGTTAGAATTATAAAACTAGGAACAATTAAAAACAAGCTAAAAACATTTGTTAAAACAATAAAATACAACACTAACGCACTGCCCCCCACCCTCTGCCCCGTTTAAAACGCTTTTTTAAAATAAAAGTTCTTAAGGCTCCGCCTGAAGCTCTGTATTGAGGGAGCTTTCCTAAGTTCTATGGGGAGGGAGTTCCAAAGCCGGGGTGCCAGCACCGAGAAGGCCCTATCTTTGGCCACCACACCTCTCACATCTTTTAGTGGCGGCACAGTCAGTAGGGTCCCCTCAGATGACCTTAGGTGACGAGTCGGATTGTACAGAAGAAGGTGGTCCCTCAGGTACCCAGGACCTGAGCTGTTTAGGGCTTTAAAGGTCAGAACCAGCACTTTGAATTCAGACCGGAAACAAATGGGCAGCCAGTGTAGTCGCTGAAGCAGTGGCCCGACAGAGTCGAACTGACGAGCCCCAGCAACCACACGGGCCGCCGTGTATTATAATAATAATAATAATAATAATAATAATAATAATAATAATAATAATAATAATAATAATAATTGCAGAAATTCTGCCAACTGCAGAAAGCTGCTCTTCTGGGATCAGCACAAATTATACGCCGCTACATCACACAGTCCTAGACTCTTGGGAAGGGTCTGACTGGTGAAGTGAATGAAACCAGCACGAAATTGTTTGCGGTGCATTTATGTTTGATTTTCAATAATAATAATAATAATAATAATAATAATAATAATAATAATAATAATAATAATAATAATTGCAGAAATTCTGCCAACTGCAGAAAGCCGCTCTTCTGGGATCAGCACGAATTATACGCCGCTACATCACACAGTCCTAGACTCTTGGGAAGGGTCTGACTGGTGAAGTGAATGAAACCAGCACGAAATTGTTTGCGGTGCATTTATGTTTGATTTTCAATAATAATAATAATAATAATAATAATAATAATAATAATAATAATAATAATAATAATAATAATAATAATACTTGGCATTTCCCTAAGTGTCTGGGGTGTTGCATTTCTTCCATCAGCTTTCTACCCAGCTGGCCTTATATTCTGTCCTAGTGCCATTTCTGCAGTATAGGCTCTCTATAGTAACACTATAGCAAACCTAAAATGTGGAGAAAATGCCTCCACTTCAGCAAGGTTTAAACCTGTACATGAAGTGGTGGAGTTGAGCTGGGAATAAAGTGCCTCCAGTGATGGATGGAGTATGGGGAAGATTTAGTGGGGCAGGATTAGGATCCTGTCATCCACACACCTCTTCTGTTGCAAAAATGGGGTCATCAGCCCACCCTCCACGTTACAGGCATCTCCCCAGTTTCTGAGGGGAATAGGTTCCTGCTGTTAATGTCGAAACCCAAAAACACAGAGAGTAGTGAATCCTACTCAAACTCCTCCTGATGTGCTCATGACTTACCTCTCTTCATTTGCAAATGATTTGAAAAGGGACCTTTTTCTTCCTTTCTTATTGGAAGTAGGTGGTGATAAGCTAGGGTGAAATCCTAATCAATTTAGGCTGGCACAGCTCATCCACTCTGTGTGTGTGAGGAGGAAGGCATATAGCTATGCACTAGCCAAACTTCCCCAGGAGTGGTGCAGAAGGGCTTTACAGCACTTGTGTGGGATTTATGCAGGTCTAATTGGGGATTAGGATTGCAGCCCTAGACTCCTAGCTATTAGAGGAACAATAGAGAAGGTGATAGTGAGAAGGCTAACAGGAAATCCTCTGCTTTCCATTTCCTTTTAGGGGAATTTCAGAACTACAGATAACTATGGATGTCGGAGGTTGCTTGTAAATATGAATGGGGTAGAGATATTAATAACATTTCTATCGGACATTCTAATGTGCAATGCCCTCCAAAAGTATATTACAAGTAGGATATAATGTAATATAATATCTCTATATATAAAATTGAAGTCACTGAATGAATGACTCACTCACCGACTCACTCATCAATACCCAGCCTACAAAACATCAACATCAAAACCGCTGGGCCTAGAAATGTGAAATTTGGGGGGGTGGAGTGTTCCTTCCATGATGGAGGCACACACTAAGAGCCGGTAAGAACAATCATGGAAGGAACACTCCACCCCCCCCCCCCCAAATTTCACATTTCTAGGCCCAGCGGTTTTGATGTTGATGTTTTGTAGGCTGGGTGTTGATGAGTGAGTCGGTGAGTGAGTCATTCATTCAGTGACTTCAATTCTATATATAGAGATATTATATTACATTATCAGAAGACATTATCAGAAGACAGAAGAAAACTCCAGGAGGATCTGGATAAACTGGAATCCTGGGCTGTAACAAATAGAATGAATTTCAACAGGGAGAAGTGCAAGGTTCTGCACTTAGGAAATAAAAACCAAAAATACAGGTATAAAATGGGGGATACTTGGCTTGGCTCCACAACATGTGAGCGGGATCTTGGAGTCGCCGTGGATCACAAGCTGAACATGAGTCAGCAGTGTGATGTGTCTGCAAAGAAGGCAAATGTCATTTTAGGCTGCATTAAGAGGACTGTAGCTTCCAAGTCGTGAGAAGTTCGAGTTCCTCTTTATTCAGCATTGGTCAGACCTCACCTTGAGTACTGTGTTCAGTTCTGGGCTCCTCACTTTAAGAAAGATGCAGCCAAACCGGAGCAAGTCCAGAGGAGAGCGACAAGAATGATCAGTGGGATGGAAGGGAAGCCCTATGAGGTAAGGGTGGGGGAACTTGGGATGTTCAGCCTGGAGAAAAGGAGGCTGAGGGAAGACATGATTGCCCTCTTCAGATACCTGAAGGGCTGTCACAGGGAGGAAGGGGCTCATTTGTTCATAGCTGCTTCTGAAAGCAGGACTAGAACCGATAGGTACAAACTGCAAGAAAAGAGATTCCGGTTGGATATCCAAAAAAAATCCTGATGGTTCGGGCAGTTCAGCAGTGGAACTGATTGCCAAGGGAGGTGGTGGACTCTCCCTCACTGGGGATCTTCAAGCAGAGGCTCGACGAGCACCTGTCGGGGATGCTCTAGGGGGATTTCTTGCTGCAGGCAGGGGGTTGGACTAGATGACCTACTAGGTCCCTTCCAACTCTATGATTCTGTGTATAAAACTGCAAAGTCACTGACTCACTGACACACTCATTCACTGACTGACTAACTGACTGACTCACTCACTCACTCACCTACTGTTCACACAATGTCAGCTATATGCTCCATAGCTGAAACTCTGGAATAGCCTGAGGTCTTCTAGCATCACCAGTCTCAACCTCCTCTAACGTTTCACCCTTTATGAGAACAACAGCAAGAACTCAGCTAAATTGACTATTATTGACAGGTGGCTAACAGAAAGAAGATAACACAAGGCACCGACAGTCCCTTTGAGACTTGGCAGAGATCTGGGGAAAAAAAAATCAGACCCTTCCAGAACTGTTACTGCAGCATTTTCCCATGATGCAGAATTTATGTTGAAGAGCTGTAAAAGTGTCCTATTTTTACTGAGGTGCTGAACACCCAACAGTTCAAATGACATATAGTAGATTAAGAAAAATATTGCCCAGCCATCCAACTAGCATATAACATCAGAGGGAACAAATATAGTACCTCCCCCAGGGGAAAAAAAATAATAAAAAGTGCAGGGTACCAACAGGGGGAGAAAGATAGGATCAAAAATGCAGCAAAAAAATAAGAATAAAAGTCACAACTGCACAAAGTATGACCAACAAAACTGGGCAGGAAGCTCCAGGAATTTGTGACATTCCAGCACACAGTCAATAAATTCTGATTTTATAAATTGCTCCTTTTGAAGCTAAACCCAGCACTTTCAATATACCTACATCAAACTTTGAGAACAAACACCAACATTGCTTTGACCTGGATATTTTTTCATCCATGGCTAGGAGGCCATGAGGTTCACACCCAAATAGGTTCCAGTATGGTTTCAGTATGATACAAAAACGATCACAAGAAAAAGCCGTTTCATTCACAAACACAATATAACCCCATCACAGACTTATATATCAAAACATTATTCTTCACTGCTGTCGAGCATCGCTATTAGCTCCGAAATGCTCCTATTTGTGCTGTCCAATTCTAGGCATGTTTATGCAATAATAAGCCACATTAATTTTGTGGGATTTACTTCTAAGCAAATGTGCTTAGGTTTGTAGTCTGTAAGCCAGTTTATACAATCTACAGACTCGGAGAGCAGATAAACCTCTTCAGGATACAAGTGTAAAGAATGCAGACGAATGCATATTTGAATGCTCCCTTCAAAGAACAAACATGTCAAGCAGAAGTGTTCACAGTGGCCTTCTTCCTTGCACATACACTTCCTTATGTACATGGTTTTGCTTTTGTTTTAATCCCGGGAATACATTCAAATATGCATTCCCCATCTATAGCCTGACATGGTACAGTCCAGAAAAAAACCTAACAGCTTGATGCTGCTGATTGTATAATTGGCTGACAGCCATTTTCAGTTGCTATGGATCAGTAGATCGAAGCATGAGAATATCCTACTCACAAAGTAGCATACATAACATATCAAATATGTATGGTTCATTCATGATGTTTAAATGATTGTATCTAAGCTACCATCCTACTTAGCTGTTTTCTCTCTAAAGTGATGGGGAGCCCAGTCTTACCGAAGTTCCCTTACATCGATGCAGTGGTACTGATGTTGCTTCCACTGCATCCCATAGAGGAATTTTGCTGGCAGGCGGTTACAGTGATGGCTTCAGGGGGTTCTCACAGGTTCTATAGAACCCTTTGCTAATGAGCGCCTGGTTCTGAGAACCGGTTACCAATGGGACATAGAACCTGTTGTTAATTTAGGTTATTAGGACATAGACCCTGTTGTTAATTTATTGAACCCCACCATTGCACTTGCCCCAGGGTACGCCTCAGCCGCCAGAAAAGCTCATGCAAGTACACATTGATCCATGTTAGCAGATCAGGCCAGGAAGGGGGAAAGGATACATGTGGGCCAGTGGCACTGATAACACTCCTTTCCCAAGCCTGATCCATCCATCAAACACCCCACCATCATTCTCCTTGGTCCTATTTTCCACCAGCCTATTTGTAGGTGTGCTGTCCCAAAGTGCTTTGTGTCACTTTGTGACAGGTTGTGAGGGCAGAGTGTGTGCTTACACAGAACTAGTAATAATTAAGATTGGGCTCTAAAAATATTTGAAACCAAACTGTGATCTATGAGTAACTAAGAATAAGCTATATTCTCTTCTAGATTTATGTCACTGCCAAATTTATACAATTACACCCAAAACAGGTGCCTCTACTAAAGAGGCATCTGAATTTACTTTTGTCTATTATTTTCTGCTATTCTGAAACTAATATGGAAATAACTCCCTATACCAGGCTGGTTCAGATATCCAGGGCATTCATAGTTCCTCTAGATGTAATTGATAAGAAATCAGATCAAAGGAGCACTAGGGATGCAATCACTCATATGTAGGCCTGCAAGCTTTAATTAGTAGATTAATCCATTAAAGCTTCAGTTGATTAATAGGTGAGAAGCATCAGTGCAAGGAAATTTTAATCAATGGGGTTCAGAGTTAAAAAAACACAGTTGCTAATTTTATGAAGCTTTTTTGATCCTGGCGCATTAGGAATAGAGAATAAAATATTAAAGATGGAGCCATGAGTGGGTAGCACTTGTTTATTGAGGGTTCTCTTGAACTTCCTTTATTATCTCAAAAGGTTATTATATTTGATTTCATAACAGAGAAGTATTCTGACATTTTAAAAAATAATTAACTCATTAATTGGGAAAAAGGGAGCTGATTCACCAAATAGGATGTTTTCATTCACGCTGATCTGAATGTTTGTGAATTTTATGACTTTGATATGGAAATCTGACTTAATAATAGGGTGGATTATATAGATGGTGCATATACGAAAAGTAGTGTCTATGAGCACAGTCCTAACTTTGTTTACTCAAATGTAAGCCCTATTGTGTTCAATGGGACTTACTCCCAGGAAAGCATCTTTAGGACTGCAGCCCTAGTCTTTGTGTTCATTGTGATGCAGGGTGATAACAAATTACTTCTCATTAGGGTTGCCATAATTCTCTTCCACAAAATTGGGGCAGGACCCTCTGTCCTATTTGCCAGTATGTTAACACAATCCAAAAAATTGGGATTGTCCCTGTTTTTTGGAACATGCTGCAACCCTACTTCTAAAATAAAAGCAGCAAAACTTTGCCATGTATACATCCTCTTGGCCATAACCAAAATGTACATGATAAGGCTTACCTGTTTGTGAGCATGGTCATAGGAATTAATGTGATTGTCAAACTCTTGATGCTTGTAATATTGTTTATCACAAAGTTCACAATAGAAGTTGGCTTTAAGATCTTCTAAAGCTTTGGCTATTGTATTCTCCTTTTCAGCATAATCCTGTGGATGAAGAAAGTAGGAGAGTTATTTATTTAGGATTTATTTATGTATATCTCATATTTTTTACATGTTGGAATTCAAGATAGCACACAAGGACTTTATCACTTGATCAGACATCCAGGACATAACCAAGTAAAGATGTTCAGAGTAAGGTAGATGTATGAAACACCCTCTGGCTCACAACTGGGTTTTCTTTTCTATTCTGTTAATTTAATAATATCTGTCTCCATGTACTGTAGACAAGACCTCAGTATCTGTGGTGGATCCATTCTCAGACCCATGAGGATACCAAAAATTGCAAATAAACAAATCCAAATTTTGTGGGACCCTTTGATCCTCTAAAGAGGAATGGAGTGCAGCTCCAGTCCCATCTGGAGGGCTTTCTGACTTGCACAGCTCCAGTCCCCTTTAGAGTGTTCATATGGCCCAAGGCTGAAATCCCATGTTGAGTGAAATCCATGAATGTAACATTCGTGGATAATTAGGCCTCCACCTGTACAACTATAACAAAAAGCCTACCTACATTTTTTTCTATCAGCAGAGAAGCTCAGCATTCATTGCACTCCAACATACAGTCCAAATGACAGTTACCTCTAGGGCTTTCCACAAGACACAAGGGTAAGGAACCACATGTTTCATCTTACTGAATAGTAAATAAACAAAATGAATATTTATCTTGCTTAAGGCTGTGTTAATTTGCAGGATAAAAAGTCTAACAGTGGTCAGAACCTTCAGCAAAGAAATTCATTTCAGCAGCACACATATGGAGATGAAAACACTCATTTAATTTGGTTCCAGGGCTGTTTCAGTGAACAGCAATAAGCGGTTTGATGCTAAGATGGGGGGGGGGGATGTTGGAGGATGATTATGACCACAACTGAATTATTATTTACATTAGAAACTGCATAGCTTTCCATGTCTGAAAGTTTGTGTATGGATTAAATAAAGGAACAATGAAAGTAAGATGACACCTGTTGTCACTGTAGCATTTGAGATGCTGCTTTTTAGAATTCTTCTATGCTGAGCTAAACGAACCTGCCTAAATTCTCTCTTCTATGCATTGGTTAAAGGTACAGGCAATCTCTCCTCCATGTATGGTCACCCTGCTAACTGGCGCAGGCCTAACTCTGGCACACTTTACTCGCTGTGTGCCATAAATGTGCTTCATGGCATGTTGATGACATGTGGAAGAAGAGCTCAGCATTAGGACTAAGAATCTTTAGGATTAGGTCCTACTTGTCCATTGTCTTCTTAAGTATATCCAGTCTCCAGATGTTTTTTTCTCTTTCATCCTAGGAGAAACCCTGCTACAGAATTTGCTGGGGAACTATACAGTATTTGGCTTTGATTAATAAGCATCTGCTAGATACTTCTTGGTAACGTGAATAGAGTAATCACAGCTGAACAGACAAGAGTCACTGAAGTAATAATTGCTAGAACTATTCCCTTATCAATGCCCCCTTTTATCATGAAGTCTGCAGGCTGTATATTAAAACAATTCTAAATTCCAATTGCCAGATTTCCTTGCTAAATATATGCTACAGTAGAGTTACTCACTGGGTAATTTTGCTGGGTCAAAAAAAATATGCATGCTAATTAAAATGCAAATCTCTGCTCTGGCACATTCCTCCCAATCAATCACAAAAGGACTAAAAGTCCAGTCCTATCCTTTGACCCTTGTTGCTGGTGCAGCTGTACCAAAAATGGAAATACTGTATCCATTGGACAGGAGGGAATGGAAGGCTTCAGCAGAGAAAATGGATTTAAATCCTCTTCCCCCTACAAAGCCTCTGGCAAAGGTCCTGGAGAGCTGCTGCCTTGCATGGCATCACTCTTAAAATGGCCACAATGTGCTGTGTGCTCCATTAGTGACCATTTTGTGGCATCAGAAGTGTCACTGTCACAATGGCTCTGAGCACTGACCCGATCCTCAATAGGATTGGGCCAAAATGCACAACTGTCACTTTTTTCTTGTAATAGGAATTTTGGCTGCAATCCTCAACACATGTTCCTGGAAGCAGGCCCCACTGAATACTAGAGGACTTAGTTCTGAGTAGACATGCTTAGGATTGCACTGTAAGAGTTAATTCTCAGGGCTGCTTGGGTTAAATTGAGTGCTACTAAAAGAAGCCCTGCTGAACAGAGATAAGGCTCCAAACTCAGCACTGTACACAGAACAAATTGATCTAGTAATAAAGGTGGTGTAATCAACTTACAGTGCAATCCTATCCTGCACTGAAACAGGGAAGCAGGCATTGCAGTATGACATACCTGTATCATATCCAGTACAAGACAGCGAGTCCTGCTGCTCTACCATGGGGCAAGGGGAAACTTTTCCCTTACCCCAGGTAGTACCACAGCACTCCAAATACATTTACTTGCACCTGCTTTACTAATTTTGGTGGCATAGCTCTGAGCAGACTTGGATCACCTGAATATCCTAGGCCTGAAACCAGCATAACAACTGGGTCCCAGTCTCACCTCCTGAACTCCAGCCATCCATCCACAGTCCTGGCCACTGCCTGCCCTCCACTGCCTCAAAATGCTTCCTTCCCACCTCCTCCCCACCCCTCTCAACCACTGGACTGGCCAAGATCAGCCAGCACAACATACCCCTTTCCCCATTTCCATGACAGCCTCATGAGACCAGCATATGTTCTGACCTAACATCCCCCAAAGTGGCGCAGGAGTCCCTTAGGACACTATCACAACACGCGTAAGTTGGCGCAAAGAACTTTTGCAGTTCATCTTTTCTGAATTGTGCTGTTACTTTAATAAAATAGCCACATATAAACATACAGCTGAAACTGGATAAAACTTCTATGGTCAGTAAAAAAACTGCAAATGTAAACAATATTTGAAGCAAGAATTTCAAAAGAAAAAATAGATATGAGACGATATTTTTCTGAATACAAGAGACAGTTGCCGTTCAAGTGTAAGTCTCCTTTTCTTCCCACATCCCTTAATTTCCACAGAGGCTTTGCTCTCCTAAGGCAGGACAAACTTCTACTGGATAACCTTCTACTAGAGAGAGAACTTGTTTCCAGAGGAAGCAAAACGAAGGATTTAATTATTTATTAAATATTAATTAAATTAATATTTAATTAATTATAACCAAGGAATTAATAATTTATTTAATTATTTATATATAATTATTTATTTAGTTATTTATAAACTCAATGTATTTTAATTCTTTAAATTATCCTTTTATTATACATCTACTCAGAAGTAATTCCTGTTGAATTCAAGGTGTACCAATAAGTACAAGACTGAACCCTATGAGTATATTTTTAGCTGAGCCGTATCAATATTTTTCCTATGTATAAAACAGTAGTAAAAATTACAATTAAAACATATATTTATGTTCCATTTTCTTTCCACCCAAAGGGATCTGGAGGCTTTCTAACATGAATGCCAGCTGCCACTGAAACTTCATCTAAATATCACATAAAGAAAATTATAAGTAACTTCAAGGACTGTCCTGAAACTAAACCTCTGAACAAAGCTGAAGACTTCACTCACATCTGCATTCTGAGTGCTTCACCTAATTCTGCCTACACTGAAATTCAGGCAGAAGACCCATGTTCCTGCACAAAACTGAAGAGCTTTAAGGTCAGCCAAAAGAATATTGATATGACAATAACATGCTTTGATAAGGCTATGTAAAGATGCTTTATGCTGCAACAGTCTAAATGTTCATTTATGGCACAAGCCTAACCATGTCTACTCAAAAGTTAGCCTCATTGTGTTCAATGGCTCTTGCTCCTAGGAAACTGTCTTTAGTATTGCAGCTTCAGTCCTTTTTCAACCAAACCTTATGGGAAGATCAGATCACCTTCTCCCCTGGGTACTTCTTGGGACTCGGTAGTAACTGGGCAACCAGTCTGCTTACTGATGACATTTCCTCAGGAAGTTCTGCATATCCTTGAATGAACACTGGTTTTTTTGTCATACTGGTAGCAAAGAACACAAAAAGAGCCCTGCTGGATCAAACCAAAAGCCCATCTAGTCCAGCTTCCTGTATCTCATGGTGGCCCACCAGATGCTTCAGTGAGCACCCAAGACAGGAGGACATCTGTGAATCAGTCTAAATAATGTTAAGAGTCAGCTAGATTCCTTCCAAGAGAGTGATGGAGGAACTGTCTGTCCCTTGTCTTCTGTGTGATTGAAATAAGCTCAAACTATTTGCAACTGCAAAATTACCTTTTAAAAAAAGCGGCTCATAAAATCGCTTGATTAAGTTTTTAAATGTTAGGCAAGCTGTTATGCATGGAGATGTGGTTATTATTTATTATTTATGATGCTCTTCTAGTGCTTCACAACGAAAGAAGTAAATCAAAGGGATAATATTATTTCATGTGGGCAGGCAAATGCAAATACTAGCTGCTATTAGACAGTGCTTGCAGACCCTTCCTTGCTTTTATTAAATCATGGGGTGTGACACATTATTCCTTATTGAGTATACTCTGTTAGGATTGGGAGGCCCGGATTAGCAAATGCTGTTATAACTAGTATTCCATCCAACCAAGTGGTAAGCAGGAGAAAAGAAAGCCTTCGAAGCTATAGGGCCCAATTAAAAACATATTTTTGCAGCCTGTAGAATCTTAGAGATTTGTAGACTTTATATAGCAATGACAGAATGGAACACGATCAAAAATTGTGCTTAAAACATGCATGTGAATTAATGGACCAAATAGATCTAAGCACATTTTAATATTAAATTGCAGACGTGTGAGCTTACAAGTAAACAAATAAAATATGAGAAGTTAATAATTACATTGTCATTAATTACAAGGTTAATAATTACATTGTGTTCAGTGACGTTTATTTCCAAAAATAGTGTATGCAGGATGGCAGCCTTAGGGCAAAATCCAGAGTAACAACTTACTCTGGATTGCAATATGAATTTCCCATGGGTTTTCACTAGGTGGTGCAGTAACTGCGTGTGAACGTAATGTCTCTTATGTGCTCCCGTTCTTACTCTGGATTTGGGGGATAGTAAAAAGATAGGTGGAACTAAAAGAGATGGGGCGGGCGCAAGTGGCTTTACCCTATTGCTGCCTACCATAAATTACGGAGTTCCTGAGATAATTTAAGAGGAAAGGTACTTTTCACATAGTGACTTATGACATCTGGTTGTAAGTTGAAGTTATGGAACACTGAAGAGGAACCAAACTGATGTAGCAAGGTCCCTAATAGATAGAAATGTTGAAAAACACTGTCTCTCCTTTCCCCTCTCAAAACCACACCAGACTACACCATAAAAGTGTTATCCTAAAGGTATTAGTTACAGGAGGAGTACAAGAAGATTATCTCTGGAAAGGTAACAAAGCCCATTCAGAGCTCTCAAAGACCAATTGGGGCTGTCTGTTGGCTCTCATCACTGCAATCAGGGCTATTTCTCCAAGATCAATCAGGGCTATTTGTCATCCAGCAGTTAATAGGCTCTCTGAGCTGATATCATTAGCGTCTCAAGAGCATCTCATGTGCCTGTAGGCTGCAAGTGGAGTGCTTTAACAGATGGGTGGGCTGAAATGTGGGATGCATGAGAGCTGCCCATTTACTTCCAATGATTAATCTTACGCTGTGTGTTGAACGCAGCAGAATGAGGGCAGCAGCAGCACTAGCACAGGAAGCGGTATTATTTTTTCTTTTTGTCTTATATATCTGAGAGATGGAAAAGCCTTATGGAAATATGGATCATTATCAGATCTGGCACCACCTGAACTGACCATCTATCAAACCCGTTTCATACAGAGGGACAAAGTTAGCATTAATGGTGTTTCTATGGGCCGGAGTCCAATCTTATGCATGTCTACTCAGAAGTAAGTTCCATTATATTCAATGGAGCTTTCTCCCAGGAGAGTGTGAAGGAGAAGTTCTGGGGGTGGGGGGCACTTAAAATGGCGAGATGGGCTGCATTCGGCATGTGGGCCTTGTGCTTGACACCTGTGGTCTAACTCTACATGGTTGAGCAGATTTAAGTTCATAGTAGAACTAAAGGAAAGGAACTAACATATCTCTTGAGTTATGTGGGTGGCGCAAGTGGCTAAGACGCTGTGCCTGTTAACAAGCAGGCCAGGGTTCAAGACCCGGGTCAGCCCCACAAGACAGGGTGAGCTCCTGTCCTTAGCCCAGCTCTGCGACGCCAGCTGGATCCAATCGTATTGGCTCTGCCTTTCCATTGGACTAATTCAGTGGCGTGGAGAGGGGGGATTTGCTGCTTGGGTAACAGCCTAACCTCCATAACAATCTAACCCAGGCTTTCATGCTTCGCATGCAGCGTATGCAGCGCCAAGCACGATACCATAGTCTTCCAAGACTGACAGAGGCCTGCTTTTTTATATATATGAATACACTTTCCCATCTGAATATGCACAGATAAAGTACCCCTTTCCAAGTATAGGATTCCCCGACTTTCAAATACTTCATTTTTTGATGATCCACTCTTTCACCACATTCCAAATATACCCTGATGTCATTCATGTTTTGTTCTTTCAACCTCTCTCTCTGCTATTTTAAAGGCAAGAATTGCCCACTCCATGTTGATTTGCAAATGGAATGCATACCTCACCCTGCTTTCCATTTTACAATGGCTTTCCATTTTGTTAAATCTTTTTGTAGAAATTTACTTCTGTCCTTATATTACATTAGGGTACCTCACTACTATCCATGCTCTATGTATTATGAAGTTATAGTTATAACTTATAGAACTTATGAACTCTTTCACCACAAGAGAGACTTGTCTGCACATACTGATTTGTTTCTCAATTCAAGAGTTCATTTCAGCTGAAACACACTTCTAGAAGCATATGTTTGACACACTTCTAGAAGATTATTGCCCAGAATCTATCTATCTATCTATCTATCTATCTATCTATCTATCTATCTATCTATCTATCTATCTATCTATCTGTCTGTCTGTCTGTCTGTCTGTCTGTCTGTCTGTCTGTTTAATCACATTTATATATCGCTTTTCAACTGAAAAGTTCACAAAATAGTTTACAAGAAAATGAAAAAAAATAATAGCTAATTAATAGCTAATGGGTCCCTGTCCCAAAAGGGCTCACAATCTAAAATGCAAAAAAGAACACCAGCAGAAGCCATTAGAACAGACGTTGCTGGGATGTGTAGGGCCAGTTACTCCCCCTGCTAATTAAAGGAGAACACCTACTTAAAAGAGTACCTCTTTCCCAGTTAGCAGGGGTAAAGGCCTACTTTTCTACCTCCCTCATTGTGAAGAAAACATTTTCCACTAAAGATGTTCTGTGTTTTTCTGCCATAAACCAATGCACAGCTGAAGTCTAAATTTGCCAACTGCCCATTAACAAGGGATTCCTTAAGAGCAAACTAGTGTCTGTTAGTATTATCCTATTTCCCCTTATTAAGGCTGCAATCCTAATCTTCATTTAGGCTGGCCTAATCCCCGGCATAAATCCTATGCTGACCTGGGGGTGTCACAAGACTCTTCTACCCCACTCCGGGGGACTCTTAGGCCAATGTACAGGCATACACTAACCTCCCTATACCGTCACAGAAAGGTAGGCCAGGTGAGTTAGGCCGGCCTAAATTTCTTAGGATTCCCTAAGGCTACAATCCAACCCATACTTTCCTTGGCGTAAGCCCCATTGATTATAAGGGAACTTTACTTCTGAGTAGATATGCATAGGATTGGGCTCTGATTCTCCTTATACAGCACTGATGGAAAACTGCAATCCACATAATTGGTCAAATCACAACCTGGTTGAAATCAAGTTCTTGCATTCAGCAGAGCTGAAGTTCTTGTGTCTGGATACAACTAAGATTTTGTTGCAATATTCCTTTACTTTAGAAAATACAGCTGAAATCAAACTGCCTTTCCAGTTTCACAACAGTCTAAAAGTACTCAGTTTAGTTGTCTTAGAGCAGAAGCCTATCCATGTCTACTCAGAAGTAAGCCCCATTGGGTTCAATGGATCTTACTCTCTGGATAATGTACTTAAGATTGCAACCTAAAATTTGTTTTCATGGGCAGCTTTTAAAAATTAAAATAATATTTTCTTGATTGCCTATCAATAATATTCCTGTTGGTTTTTATTACCACAGATGAGAAAAACATGCTCAGTGTGAACATTTTGTTCTCGCACTCTGATTCAGCAGTTTATCCTGTGGTGTCATTAATTTGTTACAAACTAAATCTTCTTGTAACAACTGCCAAAACCAAAAGGTCAGACAGAAAATCAATACTGGCACCTCTTGTTGCCCTGCAATATCTGGATTCTGCATATGTTTATTCTGCTATGTTGCTAAAATTATTGCTTATTTATATAGTGCTTCAGTGTACATGGTACTTTACCTAAAGAAAAATGGTAGATTCTTTCCCTGTGGGACTTACAAGCTGCAGTCCTATGAAACACATTCCTGAGAGTAAGAGCACAGTCCTAACCATGTCTACTCTAAAGTAAGTCCCATTGTGTTCAATGGATCTTACTCCCAGGAAAGTGTCTTTAGGATTGCAGCCTAAGTCCCATTGAACATAGTGGGACTTGCTTATGACTAGACATGTATAGGTCTTGGTACTGACACAAAGGAGACAAAAGGCAGAGGGATGGGGATGGAGGCAGGGATAAACAAGGGAAGCATATGCAGTTATTTCAATTAAACATACAGTGCAAGCCTAGGTAACCACCTTTTCCATGAAACGTTCAACATCATGCCTTAGTCCCATTGTGTTCAGTGCGGCTTACATGACGTTCAACATCATGCCTTAGTCCCATTGTGTTCAGTGCGGCTTACACATTTACTCCTAGGAAATGTGGATAGGATTTATGTGGATAGCCTTAACCCGAATCCTATTCCCTCCACATCTCCTGGAAGACCTGAAGCAGTGTTTCCCAAATGTTTTCAACTGGTAGCTCCCTTGACCTATTGGTAGGGTTGCCATAATTCTCTTCTACAAAATCGGGACAGGATCCTCTATCCCATTTGCCAGTATGTGAACACAATCCCCAGAAATTGGGATTGCCTCGGTTTTTTGGGACATATGGAAACCCTATCTATTGGGCCATTGGCTCTGGCTCCCCATTAGATTACAATCCTATACATTTATAGGGCAGTGGGTTTTTTGTGAGGATTCCATGGAACCCTTGGCTGGTTTACATGGCTGGTTTCAGTGGCCACAACAGAAGGCCTCTGCTATGTGATGTTGCATTAGGAATAGAGATGTGTAGCATGCATTAGCAACAGCTGGTTTACAACACTGGGATAACATCCTGTTGCCATAAGACCCAGGATAGGATGAGGTACATAGTGAACTTATTGTCCATTTCTATTCTCCCCTATGTTACAGCAACTGCATCAATGGAGGCTACAGGAGATAAATAAAAATATTATTTAAGTAGTATGTTTAACTTATATCCCCTCCACAACCTGCTTGATCAAATATGGGTGTCCTTGGACTCATACCAGCCATTTTGTAGACATTAATCTGAGGAGAGTAAAGAGGCAGAAATGTTTCAAAAGAGAAGATCTGGCACCTGCTAGATCCCATCAAAAGAAGGATGAGTTTTGCCTGGGCCATGCTTACTTGGTATGCACACAGGGAAGCATGCATGCATTGAGCAACAGAAGGGGTGTGAAGGTCTCTCTTGGTCTGTTTCTCGACGGAAAAGTTGGTGCTGGATCATTGATGACGCTACAAAATTGATCCTTTAAACTAGATCTCGAAGGAACCTTCTCCGAGCACTCCAAATTAAGAGTGGGTCACAAGTACATACTTCTTAAAATTACCTTTTCCACCCGCTCTGATTTTCCTGGTGTCAAATTACTGCTGTTACAATTTCCCCCCCTCTAAAACCACACAAACTGGGACTGCATTATTGTAAGCAAATGCCTATGATCTTTTCGAAGAGAGCCAAATTCCACCTGCTAACTACAGGGGGGAAACCAGCATTTTCTTATAACACAAAATTGCAGAAGACTATTCTGCTGATTGTTGTCACTGCCCTTTACTGAGGGGTAAAGCTTTGCTTTTATGTTAAATGGCATCTCATAGTACAAAATTTACCAAATATGAGACTTTCATTGCTGACCTTTCATGTTCAATCTTCGACATAATGAAAACAGCACACTTAAATAGAAATTCATTTACCTTTCCGGAAGCTTTCTTGCAACATTTTTCTCTCCCAAATTGGTTAAATATTTGCAGGCAGGCACATTCTGTTTTTTTCCAATAAATAAACACTTTCCTCCCCTGGCAATTTCATTTCTGGTTCTAATCAATTTGTTTACGGCACCATAACTACAACTGCCACCCCTTCCACACATACACACACACACACACTTCTGGGAGGGAAAGTGTAAGAATTATTTCTGAGCAGCGGGATAGAACCACAGTCACTGAAGACATGTAAACACTAAATTAAAATTAGAGACGGATAGGTATTAGGGCAAAAACATGTAAATTGTGTTAATGTGCATCTAATGGCTACTTACTGCTGAAGAACAGTTTCCACAAAATTGCTGCAGCATCATAAGGCATGGTATGCTGAATTTTTAACAAAAAGCCAGGAATGGGAAATCCTTGTTGAAAATGAAACATATTTTTCTATCATGCCCACAGAATTATTTATCCGGTCATGTGGAAGATATTCATAACCCTTAATACATGGAAGATATTCCCAATACTGAAGCTTGTGTTATTCCATCAAATAGCATTGAATAGGGAATTCCTTCAAATTTCCCAAAATATCTAAGGGCCCAACCTTATCCAGTTTCCCAGCACCGATCAATCTAAGCCTATGGCGTGTGTGGTACAACCAACTGGAGGGGGATGCAAAGTGGTCTCCTCAAGAGAGTGGAACATTTGTTCCCTTACCAGGGGGCTGCATCTGAGCTGGAAAATTGGATAGGATAAGGCCCATAAGAACATAAGATGAAGAGCCTTGCCGTAGGTCCATTTAATCTAGCTTCCTATATCTCACACAGAGGTGTACCTGTGAGATATCAGGCTGCTCCACCTTCTGCTACGATAAGTATGCTCCAACTTCAGCTACTATCTCTCCCTTCATCTCTGCAGTCAGGTCAACAGTTTTTTTCCCTTTTTTGCCTTTGAAAGCAAAAGATACCCAATGTCTTGAAATGCTGTCACTTATCATAACTCTTAAGCATGAAATATAATCTCAACTTTATTTTTTTGTTTATATTTCCACATACACAAGGTCCCAGGATATGTTTCTGGGATTTCATTTTAAAGGATCTGAAGTAGTGTGGCTGGAAATTATCTCCACCTGGAGAAATTCCAAGGACATGCCAGTAAGAGAGAAGGCAGAACTAAGCTACATGGACTAATGGGCTGATTCACACCACACAAACAGTTTCATTTGTTCAGTGTGATAAGTCAATGTTAAGTCTAGATACCCGTTTTCCAGATCAACAACCAACCACAACCTCAGGTTCCACTCTTGCAATCTTCCACAGGCCTCCAAAACACTTTTAAATGTAACCAAAAATTGTATCTCTGAAACCATTAAGTGACCCAGACATCACATCAGAGGCTCTCTGATGCCCACAATGTAGGACATCTCAAACCTTGCACAACATGGAAGTGGCCTGCAGAGGTGGGGCATGATCCAGAAATGGTCCTTTTCACTCCAATTTCCAGGCCTTGCATGACAAGGAAGTGGCCTCCAGAGTCTGATCACAATCCAGAAATGGTCTCCAGTTGCATAAATTTGGCTCCAATTTGAAGCCAAACGGAGACAAGGGCAGGCAGGCCCAAATCATTACCCATCTCATTCTGGGCCAACTGGGTCATAACCCAAGCATCTCATGATGGAGGTGGTGTGATCCAGAACACTGGCTGATGGAATCTCAGGTCCATTGTTTAACCTCTGCCCCATTTTAAAAGAGGGACAGTATGAATTAAAGAGTTCCTTCATTCATGCTGTCTCTGTAAGTCCCATCCTCTGGGTTTGACAAAAGTGCCCAAGAAGCACAATAAGGATAAGAATGATCTGTTCCTTCTTGAATGTGCATAAAGGAGATCTATAGGCCTGCAGCAACCACTTGTTAGAGCAGTGGTTCTCAATCTTCCTAAGGCCATGACCCCTTTATAAGTTCCTCATGTTGTGGGGACCCCCAACCATAAAATTATTTTCATTGCTACTTTATAACTGTAATTTTGCTACTGTTATGAATCGTAATGTAAATATCCGGTATGCAGGATGTATTTTCATTGTTACAAATGAAATGTGTGTTCTATGCACACGCTGAACACAATGGGATTTATTTCAGAGTAGGCATGCATAGGACTGGGCCCTGAGGCTGTAATCCTATCCACATTTACATGGGAGTAAAGCCCCCCCCCCAACAATAAAGGGATTTATTTCAAAGTAGGCATGCATAGGATTGGGCCTTGAGGCTGTCAGTCAGCCCCAGTGCATGTGTAGCTACAGCTGGAGCTCTGGCAAGCCTGACCTGGCCCCCTGCACCAGGAGTCTTTAGGCGACCACCAGGAAACCTCTAGACGACCCGCAAAGGGGTCCCTACCCCCACTTTGAGAAACGCTGTGTTAGAGGAAGGCGGCAGAAACAGACTCAGGGTGAAAAACACAGAATTCACCACCCACTCAGATCCCTCACCATCTAGCAACCCCCATCAGCTGGTTTCATGGATGGCCTGGCCTTTTGGACCAGCTAAGAAAGTCTGGGTCCATAGGTTCCATAGGGTTGAACTGAGAAGTCCAACTATTCTGTGATTGAATTTTGAGTATGAATAAATATAATCATGGGAAGACAGTTGAAGGGCATAGATGAAAACTATCAGGACTAACTATCAGAACTCCTCCATTCAGTTTGTGTGATGTATCTCTCCACATTCTTTGTTTGTATTATATTCAATCTCATCGAATAATCTGTTTTCCTAGCTGAATTGATTTCAACCTCTCAAGATAGGTGCACGATAAGAGTCTGTGGATACATCTAAAGAACGAGTCACATTAGCAAGTTAACTTACTCTCTTTATGGACGATCAACACACACTAAATTGTTTCCTCCGCCCTGCAATTTATCACTTCTTTGCAGATTTTTGTCTTAATGTTGTTCTGTTCCTCAACAGAAAAGCAGCCAGTGGCTGCTGATAAAAACAAACATACGCAGCAAGACTTTAATAATGGAGCTGATCCTGACATCTTCGTCTCAGTGGCCTTTGCTCACATGATAAATCTCAAACAGGTAATCAGCCAAGTTATCAACCTGCAGACAAGAATCCTTTCGAGGCCTGGAGAAGAGATTTGGCTAATGTGTGCCAATGAGGGGCTGACTTTATATTTCCATGCTTTCAGATTGCCCTGTATAGTCTGCCTCCTCTTTTATTTAAATTAAAGCAATTTTCTTGCTGTGTCCAAGTAGAAAATCACTGTAGGTTCTCTCTCTCTCTCTCTCTCTCTCTCTCTCTCTCTCTCTCTCTCTAACACTAACACACACATACACACACAAACCCTACAATCCAGAGTAACTATGGGAGCACATAAGAGACATTATGCGCACCTGCAGTTACTGCATCACCTAGTGAAAACCTATGGGAAATTCATATTGCAAGTCAGAGCAAATTGTTCTTACACCAGAGCAAGGACTCCCTGAAGTTACTCTGGATCGCGCTCTAATATAAAGAAAGCAGCAATAACTTTGGAGGTATTTTCAGATGAAAAGCCTAAATACCACCACAATGAATCTAAAAGCAGCCTGTTTAATCATCCTTGTCACATGAAGCTAAATCAAAAAGATTCTACAAATTGTTGCCACTTTCATTCTTAATATACTGCAAATAACCAAACCCCTTTGGTAAAAATAAGTCCACAATCAAAATTATCCATGTTAGGAACAAGAGCATGGTTAACTGCAACTGATGAAGGACAGTAGGGCTAATTCCTAGTGGTTAGCCCATAATACCTTCTTGTTCCCTTCTCTCCTGTTTGGACACACAGTTGAATGGTATCTATCTTGGTAGAGTAAATTTAGTTCCCATTTTAGGAGATCAGGCTAGCCAGATGGGCTCTTTGGACAGAGTCTCCTCCCCCCACCCAATCAATATTGAATCTCAGGTGCTCCTATCCAAAGTACTTTCAAAGTAGCATTTACAGACCAAAGAGATGTGACAGTCCACTGTACTCCCCAAACCAGGAATCAGGCAGATTCAGTGTAAAATGTAAAAAGAAGGGGGGATTTGAAGAAAAAAACCAAATGTGCAAGAAAAAGTAGAGTATTTATTTTGGCACCAAACTATAAATCCACCCATCAGTGAAATAACACAGATGGGCTACAGATGGCAATGAGGCACTGCAGAATCTCACACTTGTGTTGTAACCAAGAGCTTGTCAAGTCAGCTAGGAAGCTTGAACACACAGCTAGAAAAGAGAAACTCTAAAACAAGTCACAATGCTCATGATTTTCTACCTACACAGTTTCTTATCTGATCTTCCTGAGATGGTGGAACTATCACATCTTTAGACTTGTATCTAGTAATGGGCCTCACTTCCTGGGAACAAATGGAACATATCACCAGGCCACTCAGCGGACATATCCATAACTCAAGAAAAATCCCACCGAAAGTAATAAAACACACTAAAAATGTAGTGACGGTATGACAATATTCCTGAAAGAAACACATTCTAGATATATATTGCTTGATCAATATTATGTCACTGATCTTTGCACACTTCTTTATGACAAAGATTTTAACATTCAGTATTTGTATGTGATTTTTAAATCTTTATATTCCAAATGTAGTTAAAAGTAAAAGAATCCAATTAGAAATTCATTCTGACAATTTAAGGCATCAGTATTCAATTTAGCAGTACCATGTAAAACCACTCGAATGAGCAGAAGTGTGTTCAAGGCCAAGCTTGGATATAAGCTAAGGGCAAAATCCAGAGTAACTACGGGGAGTCCTTGCTCCGGTGTAAGAACAACTTACTCTGGATTCCAATATGAATTTCCCATAGGTTTTCACTAGGTGGTACAGTAACTACGGGTGCACGTAAAGTCTCTTACATGCTCCCGTAGTTACTCTGGATTTGGGGGTAAAAGGGAAAAAATCTTGATAGCCTGATTAACAACAGCAAGTACCAGGGCCTGACACATTTTAAAACACAGAGTAGAAAGGGACCTAATAGGGAATCTAAATCAACCCCCTATCCGTAGCAGAAAATCCTCCAACCTTGAGCATCTCCAACAGGGAAATGAGGGAGTGAGCATTTCCAGTGAGGGAGAGTCCACCACTTTCCTTGGTGATCTGTTCCACTTTTGAACTGCCCTTTTTCAGGAATTATTTTTCCTGATATCCAACCATATTCTATTCTCTGACAGTTTGTACCCATTGATTCTAGTCCTGCAGCTCTGGTTCCACAACAGAAAAGCTTCCTGAGAAATGTATCTGCAAAGCTGGCAAACCGGAGGGTGGAACCAGAGAGCTTGGAAAAGTCTCAGGACTTTGAAAAGTCTACATGGCTGCAGGTGGTCTAAGATATTTTGGTCCAAGGCCGGATATGTACCGGTATTTATTTTGGATATTTTTATCCTGACTTTAAGCCTCCAAAGAGATTCTCAAGGATGGCTTACACCAAAGCAAAAAGGGCTATACATCTTTCTTAGTTTCACATAGCTCACAAAGAGCAATATGTCTTTAACTATATGTCTTTGACTCTAGTGACTGTGATGTCACAACACAAAGATAACTTCACCTAGCTGTCCCTGTGCATAGTTCTTTCTTCGAGTTTCCACAAACATCTAAAAAGGCTACCAGTTTTCCTACAAGAAATTTTTAAAACACATTGACTGCTCTCATATATGAGACTAGCTCCACAATTTGTTGTTATGGATAAGATATACACAGGATATGCATTTCCATAGTTTCTCAAATCACCCTTTGATAGGCAGCAGCTGGTGATATTTCCAGTGTGAGGCCAGCTGAAATTTCACTGCCGTTACTAAAAGACCTTATGTGTGGAATACCTTCCACAGAAGCTTAAGTTGCCCCGCAACGCTGTGAGTTGAAAAATGTACAGTATAAGACCAGCAACATTTGGTAAAAGATGATTTTTTAAAAAGTGTTAGTTGCACTTTTAGGGGATTAACTTCTGAGTCAGTTTGTTTAGGATTAAGATAGTACTTCATAACTCTAGTTAATGTGCTCGAGTTTTCCCACACAGCCACTGTTGAGCATTAGCAACATAGCATTCATAATTGCTATATAGTAAATGAAGTTAATGTACTGATTTTTCAGGGGGAAAAAACTAGCACAGCAAACAATTGGAGCAAGCTACACTTCTCGGAACATCAAGCATTGTATGATGATATCTCACCAATTCTTGGTGTAAACTCTTGAATAAACCCCATTCATGCGGGCTGGGACACCATTGATAACAACTATATTCAGCTATTGAGAGATATCTCCAGAAGACTTACAAGCATAAAGGTCCACTAAATAATAACCAATGTGCAGATATGTGTTGTCCAACTAATTAGACTTTCTTCTGAGAAGACATGCACAGATGGTGCATTAAAGAATATTAAGAAGGTTTGTTCTTTCAGCCTCTTGCAGCCATATGCATTTGCAAGATAGTACAACTATGTTCCTTCAGGTTCTTTGGATCTGACTCAGAAGACAGTCAGACAGGCTGGCAGGCAAGGAGGGAGGCAGGCAGGCAGATATACAGTCAGTTTCTAGTAGTTTCTATTACTAATAGCAGTAGTTTCTATTACTAATAGTAGTTTCTATCAAGCTGTTTAAAAGTCCACCAGAAACAGTGCAGGAGATTCCAAGGATTTTCACACCACAGGAAACACTCTCCACATGTCTCTCACTTCTTTTGTTAAGTCTGATTTCACTTTTAAAAAAATAAATCAGCAGAACATTATATCACTCAAAAATCATGTCAGTATGTACAAATTGCTGAATGCTACCACATAAAAATAATTTCTTTTTCTGACTTGTAAAGTTGGGAAGAAAAAAAACCTATGAAGTCTTTCACATCTGTCTTAGTGCAACTTCCAAAGAGGTGTGACTTTGCCTTGTCCCAAACCATGCTCAATTAAACACATTTGCTGACAATCATTTATTTCCCAGCTACTCAGTTTGATGTATACTAAAAAATAGTTTCACTCTTCTTCATATAAGTTTTATAGGTTGGACTGACTCCTGATCCCATTATGCTGGTTTCAGGACACGTCTTGAGTGTACATCTTTAGTTTTAACAAAAAGCAAGAAGATATAATTTCCAGCTACCTGATGTAGAATAATATTTAAAAAAAACATTTAAAACATTCAAACTCAGAATGAAAATATTCAGTACAGAGAAGAAGCACAACAAAGCAACAAAAACACACACATCATATTATTGTATAAACATCAAAACAGCATTGACTCTCTAGTACAATATGTATATGGTATGCATTGCATTTCTCATTAAAACCAGAAAGCTGTCAGTTTGGAAGAATGAAAACAGCTGTCATTGCAACCATCATTTTTTTAGGATCAACCACTGTTCAAATGGCAGTTAGCTGATGTTTCCTCTTACCCAAACAGGCTGGATGTTCAAGGGAATTGTTCATTTGCAAAGAGGCATTACCCAGGCTTGTCTGCTTGAGTTTTAAGCTTGAATCCTATGCGGGATCTTTGCTGCCAAAACTAGCATTTCAGCAGTGCAAATTCTTAGTTCTTGTCACAAACGTTTTGCACTGCCAAAGGAATACTATGAAATAGCATTCACCACATCCCAGCAGCCTATCAATGCCCCTGGTGCTGGTACATCTGTGCAAGGGTAAGAGGGAGGTGGGGTGGGTGTAATATGGCAGAAAGAAGGGTGATTGAGGTAGGGAAGGGATGGTATCAACAGCAGTGGCACTGACAGCATCCTATTCCCCTTCCTGATTTTGATCCACCTTGTGTCCACTCAGACATGGACCAAAACCTTGGGCAGGTCCAAGTAGATCCAGCTGGGCAGCAAGGGTTTACCCTTGTCTGGGTCTGCCCTTATCCATGGGGTGCCCTCATCATCAGCAAGGTGAATGGATAGGGAAGTGAATGCCGTTTTTTGGGGTGCAGGTAACAGTGATTCATTTTCCTATCCCCTTTTTTAGCTCCACATATATAGTCTCATTAAATGAATCAGAAGATGCATATCCAGATTTGTTGAAAGGAGCAAGGTGAAGGGTAGGGAAACAGATCAATGTGGCTGCAACAAGCTGGAGAAAGGCAGTGACAGATTGAGGGTGCATGTCAGTAACATCATTCATTTCTTGGATAGGTTGTGAATACCATATATCAAGGAGACAAAAAATCCAGAACCATCCTTCCTTCATTCCCTTTTCAATAGTCAAATGAAGGATTTCCTTACTTGCAGTCTAACAATGGTAGGCTATTTATTTATTGCAAGGAATTATATCCCACCCTCCTTTTTAAAAATCAATCAAAGGTGACATTTACTCTGATTTAAGCTATACGAAGATCATGGAATCCCAGCTAATATGTGCTTGGGTTTGGGTGATGCAATAAATTATGGAGGCTCGCAGCCCAATCATTTGCATGTCTACTCAGAAGAAAGTTCCATTAGAGTCTTACTCCCAGGTAAATAGGGGTAGGGTTGCAGCCTCCACTGGCTGAACTGCCTCTCTGAGAGCAAATTACTCATTATTTCAAGATGATATAATGCATCTCTGGCCTCCTGTGGTCAGATGCGGCCCTCAGTAAGCATCAAGATCCCTTTATCTGGCCCCTGGGCAAGTCTTGTAATCCACTCTAAAATTGCATATGTACCTTTATGTACATATGTACATACATATTTGTATATGTAAATTTATTCAAATTTGAAATGTAAATTAGTTGTGTTTTTTTGGCCCTTTACACAGTGTCAGAGAGCTGATGTGGCCCCCCCTGTCAAAAAGTTTGGAGACCCCTCATCTAGACCATTTCTAATCTGACATACAGCTAGTACATTATCGGGTGATAAGAGCTGGGGAGAAACTCAGCACCTCGTTCTTCCTACTTTTTCTGAACTCAGTCATTCATATTCATTTACCTTAATTTCCCCAGATGAAAACAACATTAATATCATTATCAGAACTGCAGAGCCATGTCAACATACATTTCATTCTTATTGCTGGAAGCTCTCAGAAATCCCTGCCTGTGCTCGTTATTTACTTTCCAGAATGGGCAAACCGGTAGGCAGTTCTGTCTCCAGTAAGACGTTCATTATTCAAAGCCTATGATTTGATTGTACAAATTGTACTTAATTTATTCTACCGCTTCTGCTAAGAACTTGATTTTTTTCCCTTCCTGTATGTGTGCATTGCATTTTGATGGGGGTGGCAGGAGGTGGGGGAGACCTTTGAGAATAACTTGCAAATATACAGGCTTCTTCCCCTTCCCTTCTCTGCCTCCTCCTCTCTCTCCCCCACTCTGAAAGTGGTGAGCAATTAAACCAGGTTGCTATCTTTGGAGTATCTAAACTTCACAATTTGATGGCATAATGATTTTAATAACTACTTTAAATGTAACATGTTGACAAGTTGACACCTGAGGTTTGTGTCCTGCAATCTTATTTTTCCCCACATTCTATTATTCTGCTCCAGGCATAGCAATATGATTAGAAACAATTTTGGGAGACATCTCTTGCTCCTTCTTCTTGTTTATAATTATGCAGGAGTTTATTTTCTACCTTTTCGTTTAGAACTAAAAAGATTAAAAAGATAAAGCCTTTTCTCTGACACAAATGTCACGGTTGCTTCCCGTCCCCACAACATCCAGATGTGTCGTGCTGTTCATGATAGAGCTGATCCAACATGGCTTGAGATGCAAAAACTTCTGTAGGTCTCTTGATACCTGCCTTGCCAAAGCATACAGGTATCATACACAATCTGGGGATCTCCAGTGCTCAGACAACAGTGAAACTACAAATAGATAATGTTAAGCAGCAATAATGAATAGCCTCAGTTTATGTTTAGGGAACAAAAGACCTTGGGTTTTCTGCTGAGGAAGAGATTAAAAGTCTATAAATTGTGATTTTATATTGTTTTGGTAACCATTCTGTATTGGTACCCATTTTGGCAATGCTGCACCCGACGTAGACAGCAAGGATATGACTGGGCTGTCTGTTTCCATTTTTAATGCAATGATTCCTCCCAGCTCTCATGCCACTGCTGTCTTCTTCATCATCCCAATCTACAGACACAATAAATTCTTGGAATTTGGAAAAAAGTCAATAATTATTCTCTGTGATTCCCAGTGATGGTGAGTAGCAAATAGGAGTCATAACTGTGATGTCAATGCCCAGCAGCTGCCTACTGATGAACATATGAAGTGATGTTCCACGGAGCCAAATCCTTGGTCCACAGATTTCCATACTATCTTCCCTTTCCAAGAAACACATGGAGTTATGCTTACAAAACTAGTGTGTACAAACTAGTGTATGTACAATTCTCATACATACATACTCTCATGAATATAAACACATATGTACATAAGTCTCATGAAAAGTCATGATGTTTGGAGAACCTTGGCAGTACCAAGGGATGTGGTGCAGAGGGGGCGATGATTGACAATAAATGGGAAGGGGAACTACAGTGGAGCATGGTCATAACTCCAAATGTTACCTATTTGTAGCAACTCTCCAGGATTTCAGAAAGCAATCTGGCCAGCTCTGCCTAGGGATGCCAAGAGCTGGACCTGAGACCTTCAACATCTAAATTATGTGCTCCAATACTGAGCTACAGCCCCTTCCCAAAAACTGTTGACTTCCTTGATGACAGTCAACATAAACCTTCGGAGAAATCACAGAAAGACAACATGGAGCAGAAAAGGAAACACTCATTAGCATCTGAAAGTAATGTCAAATATTAGGAGGTTCCAAGGTATGAATGGAAGCTCAAATAGACAGTAAAGGCTGCATTTCATCTGAATAAGTAATCTAGCTACAGCACTTCCAGGTAATTGCACTCCATTTAGACCAACATATTTCAGTTCAATAGCAAGACATAGTAATTAAGACTATAGCATCGATCACATCTCTGAAAAGCCTCAAACATATCAAGCCCAATTCTGTAAACAGCTTACTGCCAAAAATCAATGTGATCGCTCCTACCGTTATGACTGGCATTACTTAAGAGTTAAAGTGTTTGAAAGACTAGGGGCAAAATCCAGAGTAACTATGGGGAGTCCTTACTCCAGTGTAAGAACAATTTACTCTGGATTGCAATATGAGTTTCCCATAGGTTTTCACTAGGTGGTGCAGTAACTACGGGTGCAGTAACTCCCATAGTTACTCTGGATTGTAGGGTAGGTTTGTAGCCAGGATCAAGGCTTCCAGTTGACAGCAAGTGTTTCACTTTAAAATATAAGAGGTTGCCTCTCCTTACTGCAAACTGTTATATTGCCAATTATGTACAATGTATACATTGTAGAGCTACAGAGTCAGAATGCTATTGTCTTTAATTTTACTGTGCTACACAAATGCAGGTGCAATCTTACCCAATTTAGGGCTGCCAACTTGCCCATCTTCCCATTACTGGATAGGCATGAGGAGGCCAGGGCACATCTGTGTGCAATCCTAATCTTGCTAGGAGTGGTGCAAAAGTGCCTTATGCCACCTAACACCACCTGGCCATCGTGACCATATTCCCTAAAGAGGACACGGTCCCCTAAAATGTAGACCACCCAAGAAAAATGTAGGACATGATAAAATAAAAGCTAAAACACTCATATACATATATTACTTCCATGTGCTTAACCCAGAGATTGGCTTCAGGGGGTTCTCACAGGTTCTATAGAACCCTTTGCTAATGAGTGCCTGGTTCTGAGAACCAGTTATTAATGTCACATAGAACCTGTTGTTAATTTATTTGAATCCCACCACTGGCTTAACCCTATTAAACACTATTACTTATTATTAAATTTGAAACCTTTACATATAATTTATTACATATGCTGTAATCTATTAATTATAAGAAGGCTACATGCTGTCCACTCACAAGGAAAAGGTGGACAGTGAAGTTTTTCCAGGACACAAGGCTGGAAAGAATACATGTCTGGTAAAAGAGGGCATATGGTCTCCCTGCTCCAGGCAAAATGAACAAGATATGTTCTCATAAGTTTATTGCATGTGCATCCTGGCTGATTGGAAATTACATCTCAAGAATTTGCTCTCATCACCTACAGTAAAAGTCTAAGCATATTTTTGCAGAAAACAGTCCCACTGAATTTAATAAGTTGTCCTCCCAAATAAGTATGGATGGCAGCCTCAGAAGTAATGGCCTCATAGATCAACTCCCATAGTAATATTATTTTGTTTAACTGAGAATTTCTAGTCACTGAGTGCCCTTTAGAGATATCAAATGTTACAAAAACAAAAAATAGCATTTTTTGTAGTGTGTGATTTGACAAAACATTTGAATGAAATTTGATATTAAATTGTTTTTGGTAGAAATTCTAAGCTCCATTTAGGCAAGCATAAGCACCGGCATAAGTCCTTGCTGGGCTGTAGGTGTCTCAAAATTGCTGTAAGGCACTTCTGCCCCATTCCTGGGGAGGTTAGTGCACAGACATGCCCTGACCTCCCCACACCACCATGAAGAGATAGGAGAATTAGGCCAGCCTATATTGGTCAGCTGTGTTACATGTGTTGTGTTACATGTGCATCTCTTATTTACCCAAACTTGTTGAAAGAGCAAGTGCTGCTGTTTGTTCTGTTCACACAGTGGCCAAAATTGATAAGACCAGAGATTAGAGTTACTGCTGAATTTTGCTAGGAGAAAAATTGAGGCATGTTTGGAGATCAAGAAACACATCCAAGACTTCCGAAGGATAGAAAGAAGAGTTTTAAGAACAGTAAAAGTTTCCTTAAGAGTTGGATGGGACAGTATACCAACACTCATGTATAAGACATCGGACACAATCCAGAGCAAATTCAGCCTGCTCTGACCTAACTGCACTCTCCTAACTATTCTGTATCCAGAGCAGAAAGTTATGCTGAATCCAGAGAGTCAGGAAGCCTGGGCTGCCCTAACTGCTCCAGAGCATGCTAAGTAATTGACACAAGGGGAAGACTTGATCCTGAGGAGACACCCCTCAGATCACACTGAACAAGGAACAGTTGTGGTGCCTACAGTGGTGACATGACTCTGCACATCACCTGGTGCGGAAGTCTGTGCGTCATCCCTGGGATGCGCGCCCCCCCTACCTGGACTGCGCAGTCACCAAAGTTGGCGCCTGCACAGTTGTTTCTGAAGCCAACTGGCTTCGGAAAGAGTACTGCGCAGGCACCATCTCTGACACCTGCGCAGTACTTTTCTGAAGCCTTTTGGCTTTGGGGAGACTGTGCAGGCGTCAAAGTTGGTGCCTGTGCAGTACTCTTTCTGAAGCCATTCGGCTGCCGCTCCGCCTCCTGAGTGAGGCCAAATGGCAGTGCAGAGGCGCGGACTTTCTCTGCTCTAAGGAAGTCTCCTCTGAAGCTGTTCGGCATGCTCAGTGTGTTTCTGCGCAGTGCACCTCAGGCCAGCTCCTCAGACAAGTGGCAGCTTCTGGCTGCTGCTCCGCCTTGGAGCAGGCCTGAATGGGGGTGCTGACGCCCGGGGCCTGCCAAAGGACAGTCAAACTCCTCCAGCATATCACCTCATACGGAGCACATCACCCAATGCAGCCCACACCAGCCGCACCAGTCTGGTGACGCCACTGGGTGCCTGCCTTATAAGGAGTCCCTGATGAGATGCCAGTACATTCTACAGTGAATACAAGGGGCTTCTTGGAGTGGCCTGCTGTATCCTGAGGTTTGTGGGCAGCCGTAGTTTGTTCCATATCCTGAGGTTGAGAGGCAGGGGTTGCAGCTAGGCTGGCCAAGAACTCAGATTTTTGGTCAACACTGCCATTCTTACTCGGGCCTTATCATGGACCCCTATGGGTCTACTCATTACTAAACCTGCTCCTGAAGTGGTATAACTCTGAGGGCTGGAAGAGGGCATTTCTGCCTTGGAAACAGGCTCTGGATTCAGAATAACTGCTCTGCCCTAGGCAATGCTAAACATGCCCTCAACTTGCCTCTCCTGAGCTGCTTAGGCTGCCCCAGTTAGGGCAGAGCAGGTCCACCTCTCTTAGGGCACCCTATCTTGCCTTGCTCTGCCCTAAGCCTCTTCCAGAGTAACTGGGCTGGAGCATCTTGCAGTTGCTCCAACCTAGTGTTAGATAGGGCAACCTAAGGGCTCTTATGTGGACAGATTAGTTGCTCTGGATTGTCCTGATCTACTAGAAGGCATGAATGTCACATCCACACATCCACTTTTGCAGGTTTCACTGAATAATATTCCAAATTAAAATCTAAATAATGTTAGATAATGTGAACATAATATAATACAAGTGTGCATCACTAACATAGACCACTCTCATTAAATAATGACATTGGTTACTATGAACACAATCCTAACCATGTCTACTCAAAAGTAAGCCCCACTATGTTCAATGGTCTGACTCTCAGGAAAGAGACTTTAGGATTGCAGCCTATGACACTACGTGACTACGATATTGTCACTACGACATTGGTTTATTGTTCAGAAATTGAAACTCTTCACTTTTTTGTTGTTGCTGCTGCCATTAGGAGGGCCCAAAGGCCTCATAATGGGCAACAGAAGCCTCTGACATCTATTTCTGATTTTTTGAAAACTTCCAGTTTGCTTCGGAAAATTGGAAGTAGAGTTCTAAGATCTGCGGAGTCCCACCACAACCCAGAAAAGGCCTATGGAGTCTCCTTATGACAACTCTGAAAGAAACTGTAAGGATCGCATAATGACAAATTCACTTAACAACATTGTTCAGAGAGTGTACTCCCAGTGTTTGGTTATGCATGCCCATATACAAGTAAAACAGCAATAATAATAATACCTCCACCACCACTAATACTAATGGCAATAACATAAAAAATCAAGTTAATCTTTGCACATTTGTGACTCAAATTACAAACATGCTAATTTTTCAGTATTTTTAAAGTCTTTTTACTGAGAGTTAGAATTTAATATTTATAAAACACCAACAATAATGAATTTTTACCACCCCCATTCTACCATGTCATTGGTTAATTTGAGAAAAGGACATAGTGCAAGCTAGTATGGAAATTCCATTTGCTTCTGCACGGGAAAGCTGATTAATTTATTAAAAATTCATGTTTACTGTCTGGAAAAGGACTTGCATTTTTGTGTATCCTGTTGAATGCCTTAATTACAATGGCATTCTGGGGAGATAATCACTTTGAACATTTTCAAATGTGAATGTTTAAATAATGTTTAAATAATAGCCTCAAATTGCTTTCTGTTTATGTATTTTTCTCAGGCCTGGGCAAACTTAAGGTGAAGTTCAGCTCTGTAGTTTATGAAAAGTCAACTTCCTCCCTTAGTAAATCCCTTAGGCTTGCAATCCTATACACACTTTCCTGAGAGTAAGTCCCATAGATCATAACTGGGCTTAATTCTGAGTAGACATGCTTAGGATTACATCCTAACTTATGAACATTCGAGATGCAAACTTTCATACATACAAACATACCTTCAAGTACAACTTTCAAAACATACAAACATAACAATCTGCTGCATATAATGTACAGTAACAGTATTTTAACAGCAAATAGTTTTGTAAAAATATTTCAACAGTAAACAGTTACCAATATTAATGGTAAAAAAGTAAGTAAAGCAAATTGACTTACAAAGGAGTTTCTGGAACGGAACCCATTCCTAAGCAGGGGACTTACTGTATTTCAGTACTAATATTTGACTAAATTTGGAAATGTACTAAACATCTACATCTTGGAATAGCTCTGCCTATCAAAGCTCTGATACTGAACATCAGAAATCTCATTAACTGCCCTTGTTAGATTCAAAGGCCGATCCTATCTAAATCCTGCCCCATCAATTAAGTGGCTCCACTGGACTATGCACTCTATTCTATGGGAGGCTGTGCATGGAACTCCAGTAGGGAAAGGGAAAGTGGGGTGGGAAAAATTGGAGGGGGTGGGGGTCTTGCCACATATTCATATAATTGCTCAAGCTCTTAGTGTGGACTTTCCAGAGCATAATAATATTAGTCCTGTTAATTTCAAACAAAACCTGCACAGAGAAGAGGCCACAAAAAGACTTAAAGAGAGACAGGTGATGTCTATCTTCCTCACGGGTTTCAAGTCTGCTTCCTAGTTGACCTGACCACATGGCCTTCCTCCTCATCTAGGGAGGTATGCATGAAAGTGAGCAGTGGTGCAACAAAATAGGATTCAGGTGGCATTGGGTTACACTGTCTTGCAATTTTAAAAAAATATGAATAGCAGATGTTTAGTGGGAGGCACAGTCTGGACAATATTTTTGAATACTGGTGTCCATTCAACATTCATTAACAGTTTTTACCATTTTTGTTTTGGTGCATTTGTAAATCTTTGCAGACTGGAAATTTTTACAATTTTTTTTTATGATTGTTAGTTGCTTTTACTATCTTGAAACAAAATATGGAGAGTTAACCCCATCTCCTTCTCTTATAGCAGTGTTTCTCAAAGTGGGGGTCGGGACCCCATTGGGGGTCACCTAGAGTTTTTCTGGGGATCGCCTTGCCTGTAGCTGTACGCACACTGGGGCTGACTGACAGCCTCAGGGCCCAATCCTATGTATGCCTGCTCTGAAATAAATACCATTATAGTCAGGGGGGCCTTTACTCCCATGCAAATGTGGATAGGACTGCAGCCTCAGGGCCCAATCCTATGCATGCCTATTCTAAAATAAATCCCATTGTGTTCAGTGTGTGCACAGAACACACATTTCATTTGTAACAGTGAAAATACATCCTGCATATCAGATATTTACATTACGATTCATAACAGTAGCAAAATTACAGTTATAGAGTCGCAACGAAAATAATTTTATGGTTGGGGTTCCCCACAACATGAGGAACTTATAAAGGGGTCACAGTGTTAGGAAGATTGAGAACCACTGTCTTATTGTTTCTCAATTTGGATTCTGCACATTGAGAGCCGCTTATGCTCTGTAAGAAAAATCACACAGGCACAATATTGGTACTCGTAAATTTTCTTTACATATTTTCTTGTAAGGTTACTTTACAAATTTGTATGTGTAAATTTTCCCAGTAGGACAAACAAAAGTTGGGTAGCAGTCTGGTTCAGTCGAAGTCATGGAGAAGAGTTAAAGTCTCCTTTTTCTGCAATGTTTCTGATTCAAATTTCATCCTTCCATGTGCTCTTAACAGTTTTTTTTTCAGAGTGACAGTGCCATCCTAACCCTTGTTTATCTACCTACAGTATTTTTATACTGCTTTTCAACTAAAAAGTGCACAGTTTACAAATTAAACCAAATTAAAAACAAATAAATTAAATTGCAGATTAAGCTGACACAAGTCCCATGCTGGCCTGGGGTGTCACAAAAGTGCTATAAGACATCTTTTGGCAGCACTCCTGGCGGGGGAGGGGGGGAGTGGTTAGGCCAGTACACAGAGATGCACCAGTATTCCCAAACCACTGCATAAATGTGGAGATAGGTGGGATGTACTGATCTAAATTGGTTTGGATTGCACTCGGAGAGATCTAACTACAGATCTCCAAGCATCATGTCCATTTTAGCTTTTTATTTAATCCATATACACAGACTTGTGGACTGTGGGTGGCGCAAGCGGTTAAGACGCTGTGCCTGTTAATCAGCAGGCCAGGGTTCGAGACCCAGGTCGGCCCCACAAGACAAGATGAGCTCCTGTCCTTAGCCCAGCTCTGCGACGCAGCTGGATCCAATCGTACTGGCTCTGCCTTTCCATTGGACTAATTCAGTGGTGTGGAGAGGGGGGATTTGCTGCTTGGGTAACAGCCTATCCTCCATAACAATTCAACCTAGGCTTTCATGCTTCACATGCAGCGTATGCAGCACCGAGCACGATACCATCTTTAGTTTTAATCTTTATTTATGTGCTATTTTAATGATGTTTTATTCCCTGATGTCAGCCACCTTGGGCTCCCCCTTGCGGGGGAGGAAAGGTGGGATATAAATTGATTAAATAAATAAATAAATACCATAGTCTTTCAAGACTGACGGAGGCCTGCTTTTTTATACACAGACTTGTATTTATTAAACATTTAATTTTAATTTTGAGGTATTCACCTTTTATACACACACTTAGAATATATTGTATTGTCTGAACATTGTGTAGGGTACCACACCTGTCACTGGAGTTACGCAGATTCAGATGAATTTTACTTCATCAATCTCTTCACTGTTCTTAGCGTAATAATAATAATTGCCATTTTTTATTCATGTCATATTTAAACTGGTTGGACAAAATTGGCATGCCATTTCCTCCCCTTTAATTTAATGTCACAATTAGAGCCCTTCTTAGCTTTTTGTTTTGTTTTTGTTAAAAAAAGAAATGTAATAATGGGTTTTCTCAAATGTCTATCATTTTTAGAGTGTCTCCTGATTTGATTGACTTTTGTGGTATGCTGCTGCTGCTGCTACTACTACTACTACTACTACTACTACTACTACTACTACTACTACTACTGTGGTGCCTCACATAAAGAGCTTAATTCGTTCTGGAGTCATACTCTTTAAGTGAAACGCTCTTTAAGTGAAGCATATTTTTCCATAGGAAATAATAGAAACTGAGACAATTGGTTCCACAACCCCAAAAATACTCTCATAAAAATATTAACTGGATGTAAAAATGATGACAAAACACTGGAATTGAATTCAAAACATGCATTCAATGTGCATGATCTTATGAAGTCTACTTGGGCTGCAGTCCTAAAGACATTTTCCTGGGAGTAAGACCCATTTAACACAATGGGGCTTACTTCTGGTTAGACATGGTTAGGAGGCTGCAATCAAAGACACTTTCCTGGGAGTAAGCCCCATTTCACACAATTGGGCTTACTTCTGAGTAGACATAGTTAGGAGACTGCAATCCTAGGAGGTTTACCTGGGCTGCTGCTGGAGGTTCAAGGTGGTTGGTGGGGGCACTTGGAGCAGATAGGGGCAGCTGCCTCTGGCACCTCCAAGCAACTGCCCCCATATTGGGGGCAGTTAGAGGCAGCAGCGCTGGCTGGCAGCCTTTTTAAAGAGCCTCCATGCGGAGCATCAGGGCTGCATAGCATGCATGCCCATAGAGCGCTTGCTTGTTAAGTGAAGCGGAACTTGTTATGTGAAGCAAGATTTCTTGGAAATTTTTGCTTGTTATGTGAAATGCTTGTTAAGCGAGGCACTTGTTAAGTGAGGTACTACTACTACTACTACTGCAGTAAAATGAAATTCATCATTAGTGCTGCAGTTTGGGACTGCTGGAATTACTATAATACACATCCATACTACCGAATGATGTACAAAGAAACATTGGAGCAATATTGGAGGTTAGAGGGTACTATCAAGTGTTGAAATATGAGTCCATTGTCATAGGATCAGAAAAGGTTGTTTTTGGAAAAAAATGTCAGAGGATTAATGAAGGACTGATGGCAAATAAATAATTGTACATGGGGTGGTGGCTCTCTTTCATATTGAGCTGTTTTTCACTTTAAAAAATCACATAGCGAAGAAGCATGAAGACTTTTGTACTTTCACCATACCAGCACAAAAAAAATTATCCTTTATAACATTATCTTTCTCCTTTTATGCAAAATTGAGATTAGGGGTGAAGTACAGATCATCCAGATGTAGGGCCAGGTCATATTCATGCTTGGCAGGAATGCATGAGTGATTACATTTGCCACCTGATTATGGTGCAGTTGGTCCTTAGATTGTTTTACATAATGACTAGACTTGTGAATATTGATGCACAATCCCTAGCCTGATCCACATGGTATGTATGAGGAATTAAGGCCTAACAATGTCCCATTCCGCTAGCAACTTTTCAGTGAAACTGCAAACAGTGAAAGTGCAGTACTACGGCTAATAAAATTTATAGTTTGTGGAGTTGCAGACTTTGTTTCTGAAGGCTGCAATCCTAAACACACTTTCCTGTGAGTAAGCCCCATTGAATATAATGGGACTTTCTTCTGAGTATACAGTCTTAGGATTGCACCATGTCAATGTAGTCTGCTTTGGGTCAAAACATTTGGCCATGAAACAGCTGTTTCATTCCAGCTGTTTCTTGAAAACTGAACTGTGAAATGCATACTTACTGTGATGTATTTTACCTATTATTAAATAACAATTGATTTTTTTATTTTTCTTCTTGATTTTGATATTTCTTCTCACCAGGCTGAACACACTATACCTGCACAAAATTTAAAATAAGTAGCCAACAAATTTGCCTTTTATAGTTCGTGTTTGCGGCATAAATCATTGTTGCTTTTCTTAAGAAATACAATAACAATGATAATGTCTATACGCAAGCGAAACAACCCCAATTCCAGCTTAACGATGGATTTTTATATCCAGTTTTCCAACAGATATTTGAACAGGGATAAAAAAAATTCTGCAAAAGAAACTTATGGCTTAGAAGCCAAAGCCTCTATCAACATATGCAAATATTCATTTCAACTGCAGTAATTGGCATATGCAAATACATAATCAAAGAGATACAAACTTAGCTAAATTTAGTGAATTGTACAACTGCAGGAGTCAATTTTCTTCCACTGATTGTAAAATTGCTGATTTTTCTCCATATCATATAAGAACATTGATATATCTAAAAACACATTTTTAACTGGTGACATTAAAAAATAATACAGTGGCGCATCACTTAAAGAGCTTAATTCGTTCCGGAGGCATGCTCTTTAAGTGAAACGCTCTTTAAGTGAAGCAGATTTTCCCTTAGAAAATAATGGAAACTCAGACGATTGGTTCCACGACCCAAAAAATATTCATATAAAAATATTAACTGTTTATAAAAATGATTACAAAACACTGCAATACAACACTGTATAAAGCACGGTAATATACAGCAACACACAACACTGCAATAAAGAAAATACTGTACAGTGCTGAACCTTTGAAAACCTTCATTGATGGTGTGAGGGTTACAGAAAGGGGATGACTTTGGCTGCAATCCTAAAGACACTTTCCTGGGAGGAAGACCCATTGGACACAATGGGGCTTACATCTGAGTAGACATGGTTAGGATTGTGCTCTTTCACAATCACTAATGGAGTCACTGCTATCCATTGGCTCAATGGAATCTATTGTCTTTTTGTGCAACTTTTGACATGCCAAAGCTGCTGACGGGGAGCAGCACTAGAACATTGATAAGGAACACCTTCCGTGCTGCCACACACAGATCCCACACACAAACCTGGCTCAGGCTTCTCCCCATGAACCCCCCATGAGTTCCCTGGCTGTGGAAGCCTATTCCAAACTTTGCCCAGGGCCCCCCTGTAATTTAAGCTAGTCCCCTCATCTCCCTGTGGGTTCCCTTGCCATGGAATCCTGTTCCAAACTTCCTCAGAAGTGTTCTTTACTCAAGACAGTGCTCTTTACACAAGTCAAAATTTCTGAGAAAATTTTGCTCGTTATACAAAACGCTCTTTACTCAAGGTACCACTGTATTATTTTAAAATTCCCAAATTGGTAAAACCAGTGGAAAAACTGCAAAAAGCAGACAATGCATGGATTCCAAAATAGTCGTTTTCAGCTTTATATAGCATCGGAAAACATTCACACATAAATGGTTCCACACTAAACACTGAGCATAGCAATTAGCCTAAAACATAGTAAAATTCAATGTAAAATGTAAATATTAAAGGTACTGTATATGCAAGCATATACCGCTTTTCAACAAAATAAAGTTCACACATTTTTTAATAAAGGAAGTCAAATGAATAAATTGCTCCTTGCCCCAAAGTGCTCTCAATATAAAAAAGATACAGAACAAACACCAGCAAAAAACACTAGAAAGGACACTGCACCAGAGTGAAAAGGGGCAGACAGGGCTTTCCTTTGGGCAACTGGGCCGATTTAGCCAAATCAGACTCTGAACTTTGGTGAGAACTTACACTGCCACCAGTACTACCCCAGCACAGAGTCAACTCAAGCCAAGGTGTTGCAAATGGAGGACTGTGTTGGCCTTTTTGGTCGCCATCACCTCCATGTGGCCAAAAAGGGGTCCTGTACGAATTCCCATATTGGCTCCCACACTCCTTGGGCCAGTGCTGAGCAAATATACTCTAAGGGCGCAATCCAGAGTAACTACAGGAGCACGTAAGAGACATTACGTGTACACGTAGTTACTGCACAATATAGTGAAAACCTATGGGAAATTCATATTGCAATCCAGAGCAAATTGTTCTTACACCGGAGCAAGGACTCCCTGTAGTTACTCTGGATTGCGCCCTAACTCTGCTAAATATAAATCAGACTATACCATCCACATTGTTGTGGTTCCAGGAACCTTTGTGGTTACCCATTTTCATGTTATACAATTGTTTCCCAAATGAGTACCAATTGAAAAGTATCAATTGAAAAGCAATTGTTGACCATGGAAATGAGGCAGGCAATGAATCAAAACAAATCAAGTTCCCTTTAAAGCTGTTTAGCTTCAGCTCAGATGGAGAAGCTTCCTCTTGCAAAGCAATTTAGAAGTGATTAAGATTTTGTATTGATGTGGTAATCACATGGCGGAAGGGAGGGGTCTCCATCCCAGCTGAAACAGAAAAGAAATTTAACTCTTTATGAACACTTTGTAAGGGAAGTTTAATTGCCTGCCATGTTACCATGGTTAGCATGCTTTTATGGCATTAACTGCTATTTAAAGGATGTTTATCTTTTTTTATTTAAAGAGCCAATCTCATGTCCACTGAGACAAATTAGATGATAAATAAAACATTAGCTTACATCTGTATATTAGATGATTAATTAGATAATTAGATGGTAAATAAAACATCAGCTTGCATCACTTGAAAAAGTATCTCTTGCTCAGTTAGCAGGGGTCGTAGATAATATTGGGCTTCAGGGGGTTCTCACAGGTTCTATAGAATCCTTTGCTAATGAGCACCTGGTTCTGATAATCGGCTACTAATGGACATATAATCTGTTGTTAATTTAGGTTATTAGGACATAGAACCTGTTGTTAATATATTTGAATCCCACCATTCAGTAGAGAAAGACATGATAATTGATTCCTTGAATGATGCCCATCATTGAGGGACAAGCTGTCCAATGTGACAGTGCAATCCTAAACCCCAGTTTAGGAAACTCACAGATTCCTTGCCTGTGGTTGTCCCTAGGCTAGGGATGTAGCAAAAATGCTGTGAGTTACTTCTATGCCACTCTGATGAGGTTAGGTCTGTTCATGCACATGTGCCAGCCTGTCCATGCCACCGTAGGAACGTGAAAACGAGTTGCACTGGCCTAAATTGGTTAGGATTGTGCCCTTAGCACAACAGCAGCTTCATATTTTCACCACAAAGTGTCCACAACAGCAGGACTGTACTCTGTATAGTAGTTGTTTGCTTATATGAGATGCAGTAAAGGCCTACCCTCAGGAACACTGATCACATTAGCATTTAGTCTGGCACTGAGGATCAAACCTCCATGTATCTGTATAGTCTCACCTCTTCTATAGTCTCACCTCACTGATAGCCCCATTCAGCCTTCCTTTCTTGATCATGCTGGGAACTGACTGAACGTTAGAAACAGACTTTTTAATATATGGGTAGACAGATATGAAATTATAGTTAGAGAAGTATAATGTTCCTAGGCATTTTAAAATAGCAAACACTTTGAAAACATCAGATTTCCCTAGGTTAATTAAAAAGGCATGCTGGCATTTTCAAGCCTCTGTTTTGACAGTTACACCAAATAAAGGAGTGGACATGATAAAAACCATCTTAGCTTTGCTAAGAAAGAATTGAAAGGATTTTTTTAAATTTGTCACATGTGCATTCCTCCCTTCATCCAAAGCCTAAGTGAACTCAATTATATCCTTATTCCTCATGTATCCATACATAATATCAGATGATGACTCATTCCTTTTTGGGTAAAATATTTTGATCTAGGCAGATGATCTCACTATCAAAGCGTAATGCATGTCTATATTTTGAGACAAAGTTCTTTGGTAACAGTGACAATCAGCCTTTTAAAATCACGTTGGGGGAGAGAAAAGTAGCACTTACTGCAATTTCCTCCATTAAAAGAACAAGAGTTGGGGGCCTCTTATGCTTACGCTACCTACATTCTGCAGGACTAAAACATTGGAGCCTAGATTTTTGCACTATTTAACATTCATTGAAGTCTTGTGGTCTTGTCTCAATTACCAAACAGGTGCAATCATCACACCAGACACAGGCTTGGAGTAAAATTGGGTCACTTTATTAACTATTTAATTTACAACAAAAACAGCAAGCCATGCTAATCTTATTTGACTAAGGTATGACCATCTACCTTCCCAATATTAATGGGTGTACAGTCTGACTCATGGCCCCACTCAATCACAGACTTGCCCCCAAATCCAGAGTACTATGGGAGCATGTAAGAGACTTTATGTGCATCCGTAGTTACTGTACCACTTAGGCTGCAATCCTAAAGACACTTTCCCAGGAGTAAGACCCATTGAACACAATGGGGCTTACTTTTGAGTAGACATGGTTAGGATTGTCCCCTTAGTGAAAACCTATGGGAAATTCATATTGGAATCCAAAGTAAGTTGCTCTTACACCGGAGCAAGGACTCCCCGTAGTTACTCTGGATTTTGCCCTAAGTAACCCTCATCAACCGATGAGGGTTGAGGCAGCTGGATAGTCATCATCCCACTGGTCAATCAAGGAAGGCTTTGACTAATCCAGACCAGGGGCTATCCAGGTGGCCTTTTGGAACCTGTTAGGCATCATAGGTTCAGTCCTGGCTTACTCCTGGCACTTGCTTACCTCAGACCTATGGACGACCTTCCAAAACTGCATACCTACAAAGTGACCAAAACATAACATTAACCTCTTACCCCTTAAAAGTTTGGGGTAGGTGAAAAATCATCAGTCATGATGAAAGCCAGAAAAATTCTTACTCAACCTCCACAAGAGTAGCCAGCTATTCTTGAATTATGTATAGAGTGGGCAAGTGGGCAGGACACTGTTAGCCAGACTGAACTAGTCAGAAATGACCATATCTGATCAGCCCAGCCAGTCATGCCCCAAAGGCCCAAAGCAGCTAGCTGACCCTGTGCCTGGCTACTCAGGGTATGGTAAAAACTGTTGGTGTGCACATGTGTGCCAATACATTTATTTTCTTTTGCCACTACTATTTGCCCAAAAGCTTCTCAACCACCAAAATGAGGTCAAAATAAAGGATTTATTTCTAGAAATTCAACCAATGGGGTGGTAATTTATTTTATTTCCCACCTTTCTTCTCAAAATCAACCATTCCAACCCTCAGGATGTTCTTCTGTCATCGCCAGACCACACAGGATGGCATGATAGGAATGGTCTCTACATTCCCAAACACATGCAACTCCCCACAGATCATATGGGAAAATGAGGAAAACCCAACGTAACTTTCCATTTTGACTGCACAACTACTGCTTTCCATTGGACCTACTCACAACTTTTTCCTTATCTTCAATTGCTTCAGGCTGGTAGTACAGTTCACCTCAGGCACAGCTCTTCTTAATTTGAAAATAAATGGAAAATAGTAGTAGATTTTCCAGGGCATAAAAAAAACTGCCATTGACGAAGGAAAAAAAAAACTAGTCAACATAAGCGAGACTAGTGTTCCTGAATACAAATGACTTTATTATATCTTGATGTGTGTGAAGAAGATGACTGATCTTTTCTCCCTAACAGAAGCAACAACTTAAAAAAAATGTAATAAAGTCTGATAATTATCATGGATAAGAAGCAGCTGAAACGTGGTAGTTCAGCAAAGAATCCTGTCGCTTATTACGAAGAAGCACACAGGGTGGTACATTATTATAGCGTGAACAAGCTGAAGTAACAGGGCCACTGAATTAAGAGAAATGAAACATTTGTTCCTCGCAAGGAATATTAGACAATTATTAAATGAGAGGTAGGAGAAACTGCATTGCAGCATTTGTTTCAGACGTCTTTACAGAAAGTGCAACAGTTGGCATTGTTCTTATCGGAACATTTTTTCCCCTTGGCAGAAAGAAATTTCATTTCACATGCATTCTCATACATTCTCAGACCACTCCTTCTTTAAACGTTTTTATCTAGCAACGATAAGATATGCAAATTTTCCAGCAGAAAACCAGGTTTAAGTGATTCGTGTGATTCGTGTAATGGTTTAAAAACATTTAAAAAAAAACCAAAAAAATCCCCAGCAATTTGGTTTGTAAATTAAGAGTGACATTCAGCACAAAGAATGGTATGAGGACTGCAGGACTTCAATTTCCAAGACGCTTCTTGCTCCATTAATACAAAAGTATTTAACTGTATGCCATTTAACAGATAGGGGGTGTGCTCATTACTCTTTAGTGCATTATTGTTGCGTCCCACAAGGGCCAAGAAAGCAAGACTAGGCAATTGTAAAATGGGAGGGTAATAATAGACTGAGGTAATACTTTCCCCTTTATGAACTCTACCTCCCTGCCTGAAAAATAGAGATCTTTCTTGTCTGGAGTTTTATACTTCCTGTGCCATATCTTAGAGTTGTGCAAAACATTTTTGTGCCCCCATTTTTGTGCCCCAACAGAATAAGTGGTAGCATTGAGGCACATGTAGGTTGATCATATGTCTTCTTTTTCCAGGACATGTACTCTTTGTTAGCAGCTGAGCAAGAAATTGGCTGTAGTGGTGGTCACTCTGCTTGCCACCCCAGTGCAGAGTCCCTCAAGACCATAGGCCCAACGTGGCCAAACTGGTATAAGGGCATGCCTGTACACTTCATTTTGTCCTAGTCACTCTTCACCTGGTGCACTTAAGAGAGCATGAGGTTTCTCACATGGGAGGTTCTATAGGCACGTCAGGAACTCAAGTTATGTGAATATTGCCTTTGAGGGCTCTCATTGTGAGGGTTCTTCAGGCGCTGGCATTATCCAGTTCTTCCTCACATTAGGACTCAGTGACTGGGACTGTTGACCAACGTGATGACATGAGAACTCTAGCATGACATTAATGAGATACATGAGAATTCCTTTTGTATATTTCAAAGTTGTGTATGAGAATGTGTTGACATTTTCAAGCTGAGCACTTCCATTATGACCTGGAGAGCTGATCAGGTTGCTTGTTTCAAGCTCTCCTTTTCCTTTTCCTCTTAATGTCTGCATGTTTGCATATTAAGATCTCCTTGGAGAGGCCTGGCTTTCAGAGCAGATGCATAATGCACCAAGATTCTCCATTTCCTGCCATGAGTGATGTTCAAGCCTTCCCTCCACAGCAGAGTATTATTTTTTTAAAACTTCTCCCACAGTCTGGCAGGCATTCTGAGAGTCAGCCCAAACTCGTCAGCTTCTGACATGGAAATTGACAATCAATGTGAAAGAAACGCAACACAGCAGGGATCTACTGCTTCAAAAAAGTCCTGAAGTTTTCATAATCTAGCCAAGTGAGTCACATGAAACTCAAGTGAGCCAGAAGAGTCAAGATGGAAGCTTTTGACTGTTCTGTTCCTAAGCTTTCAGAATTTTTTTCCCCTAAAGTCCCAAACTATCTGGCCAAGTCAATTTCATTTATTCTCTTTCCAAAGACAAATGGGATTTGGCTGGGATAACCGGAGCAAAACCAGCCAGACCAAGGAAGTCTGCAATCACAGCAAGATACTCCTTTTTTCTTGAAGGGTTAAAGGGAAGTTTTGTTGAATTTCTCTTCAAGTGGATTGACATTCTTCAACTGAGATTGTTGCTTGTTTCACAGCAAGGCTAATTTTAAAATTTCATGTTCTATCTTGTATATAAAGGAAAGCATCCTAGTGGGATAATAACTCTTTAGCAATCAATTGATTGCATATAGTTGCTGTTTTTTTTCCAGCTACAAGCCGCTTTAAGGCAATTGCAAAATAAGAAAATAATAGCCCTCATGATAACAGATCATGTATATTTTCACAACAACATTGACATCAGGACAGTCAGGCCTCAGGAATTTGGCACAGATGGGCCAAATCTCTGGGGTTCAGGCCTCCAGAGGATCAAGGCCATGACAAAGTAAACTATAAGAGCAGAAAAAAGTGATTACAAAATAAATGTGGGGGCTTCAATCTCATCCTATCCTACAGCCTTAATTCACTTTTGGTGTACAAGTGTCCCTCGTTATCTACTAGGGTTTTGTTCTATAACCTCTCATGGATAAAACTATATGTGGATAAAAATGTGGAAAAATAGATTTAAATACCCACTTCCAGGTTTTTTGCTCCTCAATCGCATCAAATGGAATAAGGTTATTTCTCAGTATATTTGGGATTTGATTCTGGGACTCCCAGCTGATTCCAAAATATTTGTTTAAAAAAAGCTATAAGCTGTTTAAAATATAAAAGAGTGTAACTTTACAAAGGTTTAAAAACAGATTTTCTTACTATTGTAGAAAGGTAGTCAGCAATTAGAAATGTAAAAGACCCCTTGCTTTTCACTGGCTCCACTAAAAAAGTAGAATGATTGCTTGCATGACTGCCACAGTAGAAAAGCAGTTTATAAAACAGAGATTTATAGTGGCCATTGGTGTTGAGTCAAATCCGCACATTAAAAAATCCATGTATAATAATAAGGTTGGACCTATATTTCTATTCCCCCAATACACTCTAGAGACAGTATTTTATTAAGGGTAACTCCAACAACTCCCAGATTCCTTAACAAACTATGGGTCCCTCAGAAAATTCTTCTTCTTTAAATAACAGCCTTAGGGGTACAATCTATATTGCAACTCTGGTATGGGGGACAGGCTGCTTTAGCTCTTAGCTTCCAGAGCAATCCCAGTCTAAGGGCGCAATCCAGAGTAACTATGGGGGAGTTCTTGCTCCGGTGTAAGAGCAATTAACTCTGGATTGCAATATTAATTTCCCATAGGTTTTCACTAAGTGGTGCAGTAACTACGGGTGCACCTAATGTCTCTTACGTGCTCCCATAGTTACTCTGGATTGTTCCAAATGTCCTTCATGGTTGCTGTTTGTCCTGGGAGGAAAGCTTCCATCAGGGTCAATCTCAGATCCACAGAAGTTCAAAGAAAGGTTGTACTACCTTCCTTCTGTTTAAATGTGTCTTCAGTTTTAATTTGGGGGGAAAATGTATTTGAAAAAAGTTATTACAAGTACTGAAATCCTAATGGAAAGTCAGTATGATCACCACACAGATAGAGAGAAGATAATATTGGAGATAATATGGCTTGTCTCTCTAACCATTTCCTTTGCTCTTCAGGTTAACCTACTAACATCTGGGCAGATTAACATTCAGATATATTTTGGGTTCCCATTATACTACATCACAAGCAGAGAGCAGGCAAATACAAATAATAGCTTAGTTTAAAAAAGGATCCACAGGGATTTAGTAGCTCCGTATTTCCTGGTTTAGTCAAGAGACAATAACTCAAATTAAGTGCCCCAATTTGCCAAGGGTGGATCTGCATGCAGAAGCAGTTTCTGTCTGAATTCCCATGAAGGATTACAAAATAAACATGTATACAAAGATTAGATGCAGAAAAATTTGGGAAAATATCTGTTGGCATCCTGTTCACATGGTGAATGGGCTCATACATTTCTATTTGACATGTAATGAGAAGAACAACATGCATCTCAAACCACTGCCCTGGACTGCATACAAAATACAAAAATATACCGAGCCGGGGACAGGGGGGGAGTGTCAAATTTTATAAGCTGGCATGGTTCGGGAACAATTTTACTGGTTTACATTGATATGCAAAGTGAAGCAGTCACCACTGTACCTGAAGATCAACCGTTTTCTCTGCCCTGTGAACCAGACCTCTGGATATAGCTCGGTAGGCTGGAATTGACCATACAATGTAAGTACAATTTCTGAACCTATCCTGTTCAGAAATGCAGTCAGGTACTCTGACTACGTGCCTCTGATGCTCCACCTTGGAGAGAATCCTTTTGTCAGAATATCTTTTTTAGCAAAACATAAGCTGCCTACAAAAAGAGCAAAACTATAAATAACAATACTGTAGATACTGTACACTATAATACACTGTATACCTTATTCAGCACAAGTGTTGCTGCTGTAGATTTTGATCTAGATCAGACAGCAAAAGTATGAATTTTTGCTCTGGATCATCTAAGGACTCTTAGCTGGTAAATAGCTTACAGTATTCTTACTTAAGACCAGGGACCACCCAGGACATCTGCATGCTTTCTGAATGCAAAGTGCATTACAGCATTATTACCTATTTATGCAATGTATATGTCATGAATAAAGGATAGCTGCATGAACAGCTGCATTTATAGGATAGCTACATGAATCCACAGCCCTAGTGCTGTCAGGATGCTTTATTTCTACATCTCTCATTAACTCTATCCAGTTCATTCACCATCTCACCGGAAGCCGCACCTATCTTAATACAAACATCCAACTATCTCACAGCCTGCTGCTTCTGAGTTACTTTTTCCAGTTCATTAGTCCGTTTCAACCACTACAGTGGGGAAGACGCCAATTCAAGATTTTGAATAACTATAATTCAGATAAATGAGTTTTTACTGTATATCTTGACCATTTTAATTTTTCTTGTGCACCACATGAAATATCATTAAATAGCCTTGTCTCGAAAAAGTCTCTTGCTTCCTCCAAATAATCCCTGTGGTACTATTATGTCTTCAAGGTAAACTTCTGCAAGCTCTCTCAAAGCACTGACTGCCCTTTATAGTGATGACAGCTACCCAGGAGGCAGATATTTGCAGTTAAATACAAAGTTGTCTGCTTTCCTTCGTGACCATCACTCTTTAATGAAAAACTAAGTTTTGTACATACAATTGACTCTGAAGCAATTATATGATTCCTATCAGAAATTCTCATCGGCTCAAGACGTTTTTGATGGACTAAATCAAAGCAGTTGTGCAAGAGGCCAGTTTCTTCAGTTCTTCTTCAGAGGTTGGTTTCTAAAGGAAAAGTGAATTCAATATACAGAGGTGCCTTGTAAGATGAACACAATTTGTTCTGGAAGCATGTTTGTCTTACCAAGCGTTCTTTATGTAAAGCGGATTTTCCCATAGGGAATAATGGAAACTCAGACAATTGGTACCACAACCCAAAAATATTCATATAAAAATATTATTAACTGTATGTAAAAATGATGACAAAACACTATAATCAAATTCAAAACACTGTAATTTAATACAAAACACAATAACTGTAATATTAATTAAAAAAACTCTGTAATATACTGTACAGTAAAACAGAAAAGAAAAACTTTTTTGGCCAAGGATGACCAAGGGCACAATCCAGAGTAACTACGGGAGCACGTAAGAGACATTATGTGCACCTGTAGTTACTGCACCATCTAGTGAAAACCTATGGGAAATTCATAACGCAATCCAGAGTAACTTGTTCTTACTCCGGAGCAAGGACTCCCCGTAGTTACTCTGGATTTCACCCTAATTTTCACTAAGAGTCACTGGTGTCTTTTTTGAGCAATTTCAACAAGAAACCTTCTAATGACACTTGCTTTTGAGGATTTCATGGAAATGTGACGGTAAGCAGACTCATCGCTCATTCTGCTACAGCCTGATTTGGGTGCTGTTTTCACCCAAATGTGAAATCTTGGCCTGAGGGTACCTTCAATGACTGCAGGATTGTTTTGAGAGGACAAACTGGGATATTTTCAATGACCCAGACCTGGAAGAGCATACTGCAACTGTTTTGAGTTAGATTAAATATTGCATAGACACTGTCTTCACAAACATATCCAGATTTATCCTAACCAGAAACCCTGGATGACTGAGGAGGATAACACCTCCTGCGTGATAGAAATAATGGATAACAATAATGGATAGAAACCCTGGATAACACCTCCTGCGTGATAGAAATAATGCATTTATTCTGGTGATGGGACAAAATACAGTATTTCTAGAGCCAGTTTGAAGAGAGGCATTTTGCAGGTCAAAGCAGAATATAAGAGGAAAGATCGAATGTCATTTTCACAGTAACAAGGCAAGGCAGGTACAGCAAGGGTTCAGCAAATTACCAACTATAAACCTAATAACGTTCTTTGTATTGATGGGAATACTTCAATGGCAGAGGAGTTGAATCACTGCAGTCCCCCTCCTTACTATGGAGGAGTGTGAGGTAATGAACATCTTGAGGGCTTTGGATCCGATGAAGGCTGTGGGACCTGACGGTATTCCTGATCAGGTGCTAAAGGTCTGCGCAGATCAGTTGGCTGGGGTTTTTACCAAGATCATCAATCGGTCCCTATTCCAGTCCACTATTCCTTCCTGCCTGAAGGCCTCTATCATTGCCCTGCTGCCAAAGAAGGCATTTATTAATAGCCTTTGTGACTAAGACCGGTAGCACATACCCCCATTATTCTGAAGTGTTTTGAAAAACTGGTCTGCAGGCACATCATTTCCTGCCTCCCACAATATTGATATCAGGGGTTATCAGGTGTGATGGGGTAGTTTAATATCAGTTGAATGGCAGATCAGTTAATATCTGTTAATATCTTAAGTGTTTGATAAGTACAAATGGATTGCACCTAATTTCATTGTGTAATGTACAAGTACATGAAACAATGACAATAAAGGATTATTCTTTAGTCGTTCTTTCCTACAAAATTTCGCACAATTTCCCAATGTTTACAAATGTCCATAATCTCATTTGATGTGAGAGATTCCCTCTCCTTATTTTCTTCCTCCTCTGCAGATGAGATCTCCTCCAGAACCTCTTGCTGTTGCTCACAATACAGATTCATCAATTTGTTCGTTTTACAACAAATTTTCATTGTAAAACTGTCTTATAAGGCAGTGTTCCTCTTACAAATTATTTGTCTTACAAAGTACCACTGTATCTGGAATTATATCATCCTTAAAGATGGGGCATCATACTCCATGTTTCCTTCAATGTTTGCAACGTGTGCCTAGTCTCATGGTCTTCCCTAATACAGTCTCCCCACTTGCAGAGCTGGCTCCAGGAGATTGCCCATTACCCCACTGATTTCCTTCCCAAATCTTTGGGAATCCATTGGTTTCTTTTGTTAACATTTCTCACTCAAGGTACTAAGTGCCACAGGCTATTGATTTCTGCTACTGTGCATCAAGGTGATCAATATGTATTACATCAAATACAATTTTTGCTGGACTTAGTATGAAACTTTTTCATTTACTGAAACATGGTTTTTGCAACACTTTTTTTTTTAATTTCAGCATGCCAATCCCGTTGAGTTTCTACCCCCCAAATCCAGAGTAACTACGGGAGCCCATAAGAGACTTTACGTGCACCCATGGTTACTGCACCACCTAGTAAAAACCTATGGGAAATTCATACTGGAATCCAGAGTAAGTTGTTCTTACACTAGAGCAAGGACTCACCGTAGTTACTCTGGATTTTGCCCTACATTTATTCACCATCTTTTTCACCATCTTGGTTCCTGTTTTGAGGACTATTTAACATTATCCCCCATTTAATTGCTTTCAACTTCAAACCTGCAGCTTCATTAACTTGGACAGCACCACATTTTATTGCTGAACAGATTATTTCAATTTCAGAAGTATGCATTAGATGAGAGTGTTCAATATCATTTTCATTTGCAGGTCTTCAGTTCAGTGAATCTCACACACTGCAGACATACTAGGTCATGACAGTACACTTTTACTTTCATATAGCTGGATTGCTTTCTAAAAAGTGCCTCTAATGTTATCATACCCAAACTTATGGTCATGAAATATAGAACCATCTCTGCAATCTCTGAGTAAATGTTCCCTGTTATTACTATTCGGATTTTCTGCTATGCTGGGAATTGATTCACTTGGTTGGAGTTGTTCTACGATTTCACTTCTTATCTGCTAGATTGTGATTGATTCTTGCAAGGATCACATTTTTCCTATCAGCTGCATCTTTTCTTTAGTTATACACTGAATTTTTTTAACTTAATGTGCACAGATACACTGTTACTAACTAGGATGCTGACAAATCAGAACAGTCACCTGCATGGGCAGCTCACCTTCAGTTAATGAGGGTGGCCTATCCATGCAGCAGACTGATATGGCAGAAATCTGTGGTTATAGAGCAGACTGTACCATTATAAATAGCAAATGGAAAATGCCATTTTTGAACAGGTAGTTGCTTGCTAGGTGCAGAATTTTTCAATGCAATGGCATCTTGTCATGCTTAAGATTTACGAGCCAATGCCGGGGGGGTGGGGGTGGGGGTTGGGAGCAGAAGTCAAGAGACTGCTTTCATGTGGTAGACATTCATTTTCCATATTATCTAGTTCTGACCTTTGACTAAATTGTGCCCCAGGTATATTTTTAATGCAATGGTTTCCACATGTACGCGCATGATTACAACTGAACAGTGCCTGGACATTGTTACATTAAAGGGAGCAAAACAGATCTGCCACAGATGTTTTCATTTAACATTTGAAAACCTCCTGTGGGACAAGAAGATTTAATTTTCTGGTCATCTGTCTGTTTAATGATGAGCATGTTATATTGCTGAATACTCTCTCTGTTCCCTGTCATACAGTCTGTTCCTCTGTTCCCTGGAAGAGGCATACAAATGAAATGGGGATTTAAATGAGTACAGTACTTCTGCCATTGTTCAGAACAAAGGAACAATATTGGCCTGTAAGCTTCATGTTCCGTTTTTGAAACATATAGCGAATGAAAAGCCAAATCTGTAATATGACAGATGTACAGTTGTTGAGGATTTGTTTGTACAACTTTATATCAGAATGAGTCTCATTCCATCACCACAGGATCAAGGAAATATTTAGAATTTCAGATTTTGAAAACATGCTAATGTTACAGAAGCTTGACATTTTGGGGCTTCTTCATAGCTAAGCAGACAAGATTTGAATCTCAGATCTGAATACTGTTCATGTTAACCATAGATTATGACTAAGAGTCTAGCAGGATTACAATAACAACAACAGAGATAATAAGAGTAAGTTTCTTATATAGGCAAACAATCAATCATGTATAAAGCCAAAATATTTCTCAGATTTCTACTTTCAGGGTCCACCATTTCTACTATTCTTCTCTCAGTATTGATTAGCAGACATGATCTGCAATCCAGAAGACTTTCCTGGGAGCAAGACCCACTGAACACAATAGGACTTACTTTTGAGTAGACATGGTTAGGATTGTGCTCATTGATTTTTTCTCCATATTAAACCAACAGACCTTTCCAGTTAGCAGTAGATACCAGAATAAGCAAGGAAGTATCTGGGAGGAGCACATTTATCCGCAAATTGGATCTGTGGCCACGTGCTCCTTCTTGAGACAAAGGAAACTCTGCTTCCCTCACCTCTGGAGAGCTTACTGAATTCAAAAATGGCCATGGATACATAGGAAACTGGAAGTGATATTTTAACTACTTTATTATAAGTCAGTGGGAAGATCATGAAAGCAGTTTCTCCCTGAAACCAGAAATGGCTTTTTTTAAATCTTCAGAGTCTTGTCTACCTGACCTGAAAGAAAGGGGAGGCAGGCTGTTCTCACAGTCCAGCCTGCAAGGATGGGCATTTGTGAAATGAGTAAAAATTCTTTTTACATAAACATTTTCACCCTACTTGGTTTGCCTTTCTCTACCACATCATGTAGCACACACATTTTTGGTGTGGTTGCATGTTATAACAGTGTTTCTCAAGGCTTGTCCCCCCACCCTTCCACTTCACATGGTCCTCCTATTTGAAGTAGGACCAGAAGTAACTGTCGATGACATCATCACTGGTTACTGGATTAGGAAGCCAGATGTAATGCAATGAACACCACTAATAGGCTCAGGGTGGATGGGAGGACTTTTTTTTAGTTTGGATAACATGCTTTGGACCTCTGCCCACATTCCTGGTCTCACATCTAGGTGGTAGAGGTTCAGACGCAAGTGCCATCAGGCACCACCTCACGTACCGCTGGTGGTACCCATACCACTGATTGAGAAACACTGTGCTACATAGCATTGGGGGAAGATGAGATTAAGGTGTCAGTGGGTGATTGTCAATGTGGTTTTAAACAACACAGAAATGCTTTTATGCTGCTGTATCACGCTGCCACTGTAGGTTCCTCTTTTTCTCACAAAACCTGAATGCCAGGCACAACAGAGACTATTTCAACGTTGCCATCTGTCTCCTTGGCAGACTTCAGAGTCAGAGTTTCAATTTTTCTGGTTAACTTAGACTTTTGCCTTGAGCTGTCGGGTGCCACAGGATGCTGAAGGGTTTGTCTTGCCCCCACAAATGCCAGTGTGATTTTGCATCTCAGCCATCTGAGCAGCTTCATCCATTTAAGAATACACTTTGCCTGACATGCCAGAACAGATCAAAAATGCAATAATCTGGTTTGGACAGAAGCCTGATATAATAAAGCTAGGAAACATCCTTAATTCACATTCTTGAAATGCTGATCTGATGGCACTGGTGTTTTCTTCACTAGAAGAGAAAATCTGGATATAATATAACTTGTAGCTCATGCTGTTCTGTTTATACAGCTACATGGTCCCTGAATGGGAAACACTATGATATTCCAGGGCCAACACAAGTTTATTAGCTGCTTTTGCAGCACCAGATATTTAAGAGTATATCTTTGATGTTTGTATGGTTTACAAATATACAAGAATATATGCATATATAATTTATACACCATCAATATTTTTTTTCTATAGCAGAGAAGATACTAGAGTCCATGTATACTGGGCTTCTTGATGCAGAGCCCAGATCTGCCTTCCCAGTAGATCTGATTGCTTGATTGACCCAGCCCTTGACTTTCCTTCTTCACAACGGCAACTAAAATCCCAGGAAATTTTCAATTTTCTTCTTTTGGTGTCACCCCATAGTGGTGTCATACAATGAAATCCATACCCTCTATTCCCCAGTGATGCCACTGTTCCAATGTTATCCCCCTCCTTGCACTAAATTATTGTTTTCAATCAATGCAAGTAAAACCTCTAGAGTTCCTTCACAGTATGGTGTTTGGCTTCACTGCTACGGTGACCAAATGATGTTGTTCCACCGGCCCTGACCCCTTTGGAAGTCAAGATGACTGGGACAGTGGTGCACCAGCGAGCAAGATGCAGTTGTGCAGTTGCTTGGCTCCAAAGAATTGGCACAAGTTGGAGAATGAGTGTGCACAATAAAAACAAAACTGTGCACATCTCCTGTGACATTGGGGACATTTAAAACATTGGGACACAACAAAAGGTGGTATTTTCAAACACAGTGTTATAAGTGTTCACTGTCTCTCTATGTTGAGGGTGAAAGACTGGCTCCTTAGCAGTCCCTAGACATATCCCTGAACATTAAATATTATTAAAGGACTTCAAGCAAGGTGTCAGATTAATCATTAGTCATTCCACAAAACATTTCACTCAGAGTATAGTACTGAATTAGCAATGGCTGGATCTGTTTTAATGCATTCAGTAGAACTGACGCATGAAGAACAATTCCTCAACTGTAATAGATATCTGGCCCTGAAACAGTCTGCCTTGTGCAGTTGTGGGCTCTCCATCACAGAATGTTTTCTAGCAAAGGCAACATGTCAGGGATGCCACAGCAATTGTCCGCACCAAGAAAGAGTTGGATTAGATTGTTTCTAAAGTCTGTCCTATTCAGGGTGACCATATAGAATGGAGAACAGAGTGCTTCTACTTTTAAGCATTGCAAAGAAGAGGGAATTCAGGCAGGTGCTGCCTTTTAAACCCTTCTATGATGAGCTAAACTGTCTCAATTTCCTTTTCTATGCAACGGTTAAAGGTAGAGGAATGCTGTCCTCTATTCTATATGGTCATCCTTATCCTATCATTAACATTTTTAACATTCTATATCTTGCTGAGGACTGGAGAGATCTCAGTAGCAATGCCCAGCCCTACTCCTGGACCTTCAGTACAGGCTCCCCCATCTCCTGATGGTACAGTGAGTGCTATCATTGATAACTCAGGGATCCCCATAGCCAGGTGTGTGCTCTGATGGGCATGTGCTCAAGGTGGCCAAACTAGTGCACTGTCCTGCTCAATAATTTGCCTAGGATGATGCTCACTCTAAATGCTTGTTTTCCCTTGGAAGTCCTGTCCATGTGGGAAGGAATGGAACATAGTGCAATTTTTTTTAAAGCAAAAGCCAAAACACCTCATCCTGAATATCATGAGTTTTGCCACCCAAGAAACAACAGCTTTGTGTACTAGCCAACTCTGTCAGAGTTCATTTATGCCTTCTTCAGATGAATCCTTTGGAAATAGATTGCTGGCAGGCTCCACTGAATCTATTTGGCAGGAAACTCCCTGACCAGGAGTATAATCAAGAGGGAGGGAGAAGAAGAGGTTAAGGACATCTATAGTGGTGTTTTCATCAAGAGTGCTCAGATATTAGATCAAACACCTTTTTCCAAAGGACATTACTCTAGAGAGGAATCTCTGAATTTTTTCTTTTTTTCTAACCTGTTATTACCCAATCCCTGTTGTATCCCTTAGTTTCCTTCCCCCGTATCCAAAAATTAATAAAATTTAAATTAATAAAATTAAATCTGAATTTATTTTTTTTTTGAAGCTCTGGGGCTCTTCAAGAACATTCTTAGGAGTTAAAACATTCTTAGGAGTTAAAAGGGCTCCAGAAACAAAAAAAGTATGAAAATTGCTGCTCTAGAAACCATTCTCTAGCATCGGTGACAAACTGAGAAATTTGCCTGGGAGCATATGTTAATGCAGTGATTTCCAACCTTTTTCATCTCATGGCACACTAACAAGGCAGAGAAACTGGCAAAGTACACCATCAGTTGTTTTTACCATTAACAAGGCACACCAGTCTGTTCAAATCCCCCAATTTTCCTATTAATTAATGATAATAATTAATTAATAAATAATTAATTAATGATAGGTTCAATCGTGCTTGGTGCTGCATATACTGCATGTGAAGCACGAAGGCCTGGGTTAGATTGCTATGGAGGATAGGCTGTTACCCAAGCAGCAAATCCCCCCTCTCCACGCCGCTGAAATACTCAAATGGAATGGCAGAGCTGATCGGTTCCAGCTGCGTCACAGAGGTGGGCTAAGGACAGGAGCTCACCCTGTCTTGTGGGGACCCGGGTCTCGAACCCTGGCCTGATGGTTAACAGGCACAGTGTCTTAACCACTTGCACCACCCATAATTAATTGTGGCAGTATATGCATGTGGCTCTGGCATCACGTACAGACGATGCACCTTCAAAGGTACCACTATATCACCTTTTACAACATAATGCAGGATTTTGAAGAGAAAACTGCACAACACACATAAGCAAAGGAAAAGCATAAATTATTGAGTCATTTTATAAATATGTATTTGGGGATTTTAAAATATGTATTATTAATCAAGCCAAAGCATATCTGTTGATTAACGAGAAAAAGTGGATCAAAACCCAATTCCCTGTACAATAACAGTCAGCCTGATGCAGAGATAAACTGTATTAAAAAGTAAATATTGTTAGTGCTGGGTGCTTTGACTTCACCCAACCTATTTTTAAACATTCGTAACTTGGAAATTGGAATTTGCTTTTTAATCTCTCAACATATCTGATCCATATTTGCTATTACTCTTTGGCAATGACCCATTTTAAACAAGACAATTGTACACACAAGGACAATCTATCTGCAACTTCTGGAGCTGGATAACATGAAAAATGAAAAGGCGATTTCTTTGACATTTTAATAAATTGCTCCTCAAGTTGAGATTGTGGATATTTATATGGTTTTTTGTGTTGATAGGTGAGATATTAGGAAATAATTTTCCATTATTTGCCACTTGAGAGAGGTAATCTTCACATTACTGTACTTATGAATAAGAAAATGCTAAATATTCATGGAAGACCGTTCCCTGTAAATTTTTAAATATATGTATTTTTTGAAGTATATTGGGAGACTGACAAAATTAATTTTATGACTAAAAGATTGCATAACCAGGGTCCCTACAGGAAAAAAAATGCAGCACATATTCTCTGTGTTAACATTTGTATTGCATATTAAAATGTCCAAAGAATACAGTGTCTCTCTGATTTAACTTAGATATCTGATTTTCTCTGATTTAACTCAATTTCTCTGATGTTTCTCTGATTTAACTTTTACATTGTACATTTACCTGAGTTGTGAGTTAGCTCAAAATGTCTAGTGTGGTGGGCTAGCAATTTTTGGTTTTCATTGTGCGATGGAATGGTACCATAACTGTGCCATATTGTTTCTTTCCAGAAATTCACCAAGGACTGGAAGCTGATGGCTTGGAGACAAGCACCAATCCACAGACTACCACAGCAACAGTAGTGCTGTTGTGGCCTGCACCAGGCCACCTGTTGTGGGAAGCCAGCGCTATACATGTGTAAAATTCATGCGTGTGCATCACATCACAGAACCCTTCAGTTGAGTGACCATATCACATCTGCACTATCCCTATGAGTGGAAAAATTTTGTGAGTTAAGCCAGTTCATGGATGGCCCTGAATATGGATCTGCTTGTGGGACAACAAACACCTTATGCATAATGGCAGGAAGCAGATGTTCTCCATCCTCCAGCTTGCACAGAGAACTCACAACTCAGGTAAATGTACGGACCTTGCAATTGGAGAAAGGTCATCTACTTCACAGTTACTTGATTATGAAACTCTCTAAGCAATGGCCTGGGGTGATCTGCGGAAAGAGTCATCAATCTGTCCCTGCAGCCCCAAATACACAGGCACCTGCAGTCTGACTGAATTTGACCAAAGCATAGTTTGAACACAGTGTGCAACGTGGTAAAATTCAGCCTAAATCTATCCTTTCAATTCATATTGTATGGCTGGGGGCTCATCTTTTGTGAGACGGATGGCTTGCTATAATAGTTCAGGATGATCAGATGGTGTTTCTTCAATAAGCGCTAATGACGGGAGGTGTTCTGCTGATAAACTGGAAATTTCTCCCCGGC